>CAMTDV010000014.1:8221068-10638148 GCA_947069175.1 Scalesia atractyloides | reverse complement strand
AAAATAACCTAAATTAATTCAAATGGCTCTCGTTTTCTTTTAATGTGTACATGGTGGCCCACTAACAAGCCTGGTAAATCTTATAGAGGAGGTGCTTTAGGACTTGGCCCATTGGGCCATTCTAGTTCAAGTCTGTGATTTAAAAGAGGTTGGTCGCCTGGTTGGTCACTGGTCTGGTGATTCAATAGCAAAATGACATGGAGCCGAGTTGCTTTTAATGTCATGCAGCCACGCAACTGTTATACCTTTATAATCATTTCTGTGGTTAACTTATCCGGGGATGTGAGTTCCAAGAGCGAGCTATTCTCGGCTGAGTTACTCTGGTTGTTAACTAACATCCCTAATGGTTTTTTTTTTGGGAACGACATCACCAACACCATTCTTGTGATAAGGAGGATAACACCTAGGAATCCCCTAGACTAAACCCCAAAAATTCCTAATATATGCCTCTCTTGCCTAGGTTAGAACCCCGGACCTCCCACTAAGAGACAAAAATCTCTAACTCGGTACTATCAGCGTTGCATTCGTATTGGGCCGCTGTTTTTATTTTGCCAGCACAAATTATCAAGGAGCTTGAAGCTAAATTACGGAATTTCCTGTGGGCGCAAAAAGGAAATTTTCATAGAGGAAAAGCTAAAGCTTCATGGAGTTCTATTTGTGTCCCTAAGTATGAGGGCGGCCTGGGTATTAGGCGACTTGGAGATTCGAATAAAGCTCTTATGGCAAAGCATATTTGGAGCATTCTGAACAAGAGGGAGTCCTTGTGGGTTAACTGGATCTACTCCTACAGATTAAAAGGCTGCAGTTTCTGGGTATGTAAGGAAGCTACTAATTGTAGCTGGAGCTGGAGAAAGATTCTTCAGATGAGGCCTAGTATCAGGAATCACGTGTGGTCGAGAGTGGGCAATGGGAAAAATACGTCAGCATGGTATGATAACTGGAGTCATCTTGGTCCGCTATCTAACCTCTTGTCTCCTAGGACCATTTCCAATGCGGGATTTACACTTCACGATACGGTTGCGGATATATATAATCAAAGTACTTGGGCTTGGCCATCGGATTGGAGAGACTTGTACCCAGAATTGACTCAATTGGATCAGATTTATTTAGAACCAAATAAAGTGGACCAAATTTGCTGGAAGGATGGGGATGATATACTTGAGTTTTCTTGTTTAAATGTCTGGCATTCGATTCGGATAAGGGAGCCGGAAGTGGATTGGGCTGAGGTAGTCTGGTTTAATCAGTGCATCCCTAAGCATGCTTTCTTTATGTGGTTGATTATCCGACGGAGACTGCTAACTCAGGATAAGATTCTCCAGTGGGATATCTCGAGAAGGAAAAACATGAATATGATGTGCTGTCTTTTATGCTATGAGAATGTTGACTCCCATGATCATCTTTTCTTCGAATGTAAGTTTTCTAAACAGGTATGGAACAAGGCTAGAGATAAGGTAGGTATGTCAACGGTTGGTTCCAAATGGAGTGACATTATGGCCTGGCTTCTGCCTCGTGCTCGCTCGAAAACAGCAGCGCACTATACAAGTCGAGTGTTTGTTGCCTGTGCAGCATACATAATATGGCAAGAACGTAACGCGAGATTGTTCATGAATCAATCTAGGCCACCAGACACCATATGCGAACAAATACTAAAGACAGTTCGGTACAAGCTGATGGGGGTTAAGTTCAAAGATTGTGCGAATATTCGGAGGCTGCTAGGTAAATGGAAGATAAATGGCGACTTCAATTCCGATAATGGAGGCTGACTACTAGTTTATTTGTGTGATTAGTGGTTCTAGATTCTAGTCTAGTAG
Organism: Scalesia atractyloides; assembly: GCA_947069175.1. Lineage (NCBI taxonomy): Eukaryota > Viridiplantae > Streptophyta > Magnoliopsida > Asterales > Asteraceae > Scalesia > Scalesia atractyloides. Next base: position 10,636,337 of record CAMTDV010000014.1, on the reverse strand, counting down.
TTGTACTTGTCTTTGATTACTGCTTTATAATGTTTGCTTGATTACTGTCATGAGGTGTGTCTCATGATAGAACTAGTGGGAAATTATCCTCACTACTTGTATTATTTGGTTGGTTAATATATAGAATCACTGGGGTAACCCATTACCCAAAAAAAGTGAAGCTAACCGTCCCACATTGGCAAATATGTTTTGGGGCTTTTTAGTGGGATCAAATCAAACTTTAGGAAATCCTTACGATGAAAATTAGTGTGTAGGGTAACAAGTTTGGGTGTTTTCGCCGATTTGCTATTATGAAAAGAAAATCTATTGCACGCATTATAGTTACACTTAGATTTATTTAACAAAGTTTAAAACTTATGTAAAATTCACTTTAAATATAATAGTATAATTTTTCGATGTATTCAAGTGGATTATATGTTCTGTATTTTAGTAGATTATATATTTTAAGAAATATATTTTAGTAGTCAAACTCTTAAGCTAGCGTAGGCCCGGTTAAGACAACATAGTCTGGCCGGAGTGGGGCAACGGGGCTCTCCAATTTAAAGAGTGCCGTAGCCCAATACAAGAAAGTCGCCGTTCAAAAAAAACTAAAGTAAGAAATTAGGGCGTGAGTGCGTCACACATATGAACCTTTAATTTTGGGCCCCGAGTCCCTTTTGAAACATATTATTCATCTGTTAAAACTAAAAGAGAATGTACAACAGGAAGTTGGCTTCATTAGGAGAAACTAATAATAGTCGCCTTTGATGAAGTCATTTAACTTATTCACTTCACCTCTTTGTTGATCCACAACTGTCCGTACAACATCAACCATAGATATCATCCCCACTATCCTTCCATCGATGACTGGTACATGTCGTATCTGGTTTTCTGTGATCAAAACAACTCGGTTCTATTAGTATACGGATCAAAACCGAAAACCCAAGTAGTTATATACATAGTATACCTGACATTAGTCGCATTGCTTGATAAACATTTGTGTCGGATGCCACCGTCACCAGTTTGTTCTGTTGAAGTTAACAAACAGATAAGAATTCAACATCCAAAGCTGCACATGACGATTATGATATCATACAAACATGCTGACCTGGCTTGTCATGATTTCCTGGACTTTGGTGTATTTATATGATTTATCCTTCGCAATCACCTTCTGCAAGCAATCTGGATATTATTATGGTCAGTTGCAAATATGTTCGCGACTAAAATATTGCATAATATCGTGTTCATGTATTCATACCTCTTTCAGTGACGATTCCTGCAATCATCTGTTCATCTCCAGGCTTTAGAACCACTAAAGATCCAATATTGTTTCGAGCCATCTACATAATTACGACAAACTCAAGTAAATTGTCTTAGATTAAATGGAAAACGTTAATATGGTATCGTACTTGCTTTGCAGCATCATAGACAGTGTCATCGCTCTTGCACCAGAGCCATGATCCAACGTCTTCATCTTCTTTTTTCATTAAAACTTCAGCGACTGTTGTATTTTCCAAACCCTTTAGATTCATTAGCGGTGATTTTACGATCGATGCATTTTCTGTATACTTTTGCAGTTGTTGCAAAACTGGTACACGAAATGTCTCCCGACAAGATTTTATAACTCTTGCAATAACTTGCATCTTTACTGAAAACCGACAATTATCGTGCCTTGGAATTTAGGAGAGGCTAAAAGGGGAAATGTGTGTATGACCGTATGAAAACGCGTTTATCTTGTGATGATATATGGATGGAAGCTATTGTTCTTTTCTTGAATTAGCAAACATCAAGTCAAAGGGAAGGATTTTCAAGCTTTTCTTTGACAAGTTAGTTGCTTCAACAATTGGCAACCTAAAATGCTGCATTCTCTATTATGACTTGTACTTTGATCGTCAAGGGTTGTACCTTGAGTCTGAGGAATGTAACGTACGTGCGGGAATGAACGATGTACAAGTCGTTGCAGCGTGGACAAAGGGTTGCATCTTAAAAGGTGATGCTAGACTTGCCAGACAAGGTAAATCAGCATAAAAAAGTTGCCTACAAGAGGGGCAAACTTTGTAAAACTCGTGTTTTCAGCCAACTTCATGGCCTGTTCATATGTATCAAACTTGTATTTATAGCAATTCTTTCCTTTTCATGTTATGATATCACACAACCGACACCTTGAATTTGCCACCATCTTTTTTTGTAGCATTTTTCATTGTCGAAGAGAAACAATGGCTGAAAAAAAGCCTTTAGGTTTCCGTTTTCGCCTACCTTGGTTACCACAGTCTATACTACCCCGTGCACGTGAACTACCTACGCAACCACAACGCACCGCCACACATAACTCTGTTGCATCAACTCCTGCTCAAAGGCCACCGTTTCGGCCTGCAGGGAAAGCCCCAGCAGCACCACCACCGGCAGCACCACCACCGGCAGCACCAGCGGCAACACCACCGCCGGCGGCACCAGCAACAGTAGCTACACCAGCACCTTCTTTGCCTAGACGATCTCCACCACAGCCAGCGGCATCACCACAGCCACCACCGTCTGTTACACCTAAGTCAACAATACCTAAATCTCCACCTGCTAAACCAATTGAACCTGTTGCAACTCAGCCTGCAAAAAAACCTCAGGCCACCACAGAAACTGTGGTTCCAGTAACCCCGCTTCAAACACCACCATCGTCTGTTTCACCTAAGTCATCGGTACGGAAATCTCCAATCGCTAACCCTAATGAATCTGTTGCCGCTCAGCCCGCCAAAGAAACGCAAACCGCCAACAAACCCAAACAAACCATTCTTACTGCAGAACCAGGCACCCCACCTCCATCGCCACCACCATCTGTTTCACCCAAGTCATCAGTGCCAGAATCTCCTATTGCTAAACCTACTGAATCTGTTGCAGCTCAGCCCGCCAAACAAACCATTCTAACGGCAAACCCTGGAACCCCACCTCTTTCGCCACCGCTTAGTCCGCTTACGCAAGCTCGATCCCCACATAGTCCCACCCAAACTCCATCACCACCACCACCATCCGTTTCACCTAAGTCAATAGTACCTGAATCTCCAACTGCTAAAACTACTGAATCCGTTGCAGCTCAGCCCGCCACCACTGAAACCACACGAACCATTGTAACTGCAGATCCAGGAACCCCACCTCCATCGCCACCACTTAATCCGCTTAAGCAAGCTCAACCCCAACCTAGTCCTTCCCAAACACAAACACCAGCACCACCATCTGTTTCACCTAAGTCATCAGCACCTGAATCTCCAACCGCTAAAACTACCGAATATGCTACTGATCAGCCCGCCAAAGAAGCTCAAACCATCACTGAAACCATACCAGCCATCGAAAATGCAGATCCGGCAATGCCGCCTACGCAAACTCAATCCCAGCCTAGTCCTCCCCAAACTCCACCACCATCTGTTTCACCAAAGTCATCAGTACCCCAGTCTCTAATCGCTAAAACCACTGAACCTGTTGCAGCTCAGCCCGCCAAAGAAGCTCAAACCATCACTAAAACCATACCAGCCATCGAAAATGCAGATCCGGCAAAGCCTAATCAAACTCAATCCCAGCCTAGTCCTCCCCAAACTCCACCACCATCTGTCTCACCAAAGTCATCCCTACCCGAATCTCCAATCGTTAAAACTACTGAATCTGTTGCAGCTCAGCCCGTCAAAGAAACTCAAACCACCACTGAAACCATACCAACCGGTGTAACCGCAGGTCCAGTAACGCCGCCTACTCAAGCGCAATCCCAGCCTAGTCCTCCCCAAACTCCACCACCACCATCCGTTTCTCCCAAGTCATCATTACCCGAATCTCCAACCGCTAAAACTACTGAACATGTTGCTGCTCAGACCGCCAAAGAAACTCAAACCGCCACTGAAACCATACCAACCATTGTAACCGCACGTCCAGCAACGCCGCCTAGCCCTCCCCAAACACCACCACCAGCAAAACAATCTCCAACCCGCACCCCACCCAGATCTTCATCTCGATCAACCTCTAAACCTACATCATCACCACCGTCGCCTGCCGCTAAAACCACAACTGAAGTTTCAGAAATCAAAACGTCAACCGAGATAACCGGAGAAAAACATCATGTAGATTCAAATAATCTTTCCCTAGCTGAAAAACCAAGAGAGAAAACACAAACCACATCCATGAATTCACATTCAATGGATTTCAAATCTCGAAAACCGGAACTAACCGCAATCAAAGACGACATTTCCAAGTACATTCATAAGATAGCAAGTAAAGAATCTACAGATGAAAATCCTGCAAATGTTATCACAATTGCGGGTGATAACACAGGGGCATTGATGAATTTGAGTTTAGATGAAATCAGAGGCCATACGCTGACTACTGATCAAGATTCCACCATCAATGAAGATGAAAGCTCACAAACAGATAGTGAAAATGAAAAACCAGATGCAATTGTTAATAGCAACACTCAAGGAATCAATAACTCAATGATATTTGACAGTTCTGTAACAGAAAGGAACCCAGGTGTTCATTTAGGATTCTACAGTAATCTAGCAAATATTGATGATTCAATGGTGAAGAATACAGAGTCAATTGAGATGCAAAGAGCTGAAGCCAACATTACCCCACCTCAACAACTTGTTTACGATCCGAAAATTGGAAGATCTACTGAAGGATGGGAGTTTGAAGTAGATGATCCCCAGACATCTGGCAAAAGTTATGAGATTGAGGTTCTTTGATTTGAACAAGTGTTGCAAGTAAAAATAAGGATGATGTTTCATCATTCATTGAATATTTGTTTGTCTAATATGTTATGTATATATATAATGCTCACTTGTGTGTAACAACATAAACTTCTTCTTGGGTGAAACAAGTCAATTTAGACTTAAGAGTTATAATACTAAAGTCCATGCTCATCGATATGATCAATGATCATATGTACCGAATACTGTATCTATAATGGGGTTGATACAAGTATAGTTGAAAACACTAAAATATATCAGTCAGTATCGGAATCGTTAAAAACAAATACTGGTACCTTTGCCGTTGGTGTTCGATGGGTACGCCGAGTATGGTGTTGGTATTCAGCTAGAAAATTTCATCCCTGCTGTCATAATAATGTGTTATGATTTTCTAACGGCGTGTCTAAAACATTTATAATTAGAGATGTAAATACATTCGTCGAGAAAGTCACTGAAAGCATAACTGTAGCTTCATGAATCTTTCATATGATCCGCACTTAAGTCGATAAATTTACTGTTTATTATCATTTATTTTTAATACAGGGGAAACTTGATAATTATTAATATATCATTAATTAGTAACACTTGTATGCATGTGGGTGTTGTACAACATGTTTCTAAGTGGTTTCAAAAAGAAGTTAAATTTTTATTTTTAACTTAAAACTCTCCATTTCTGTATATTCAACTGGTCTTTGGGAAAAAATGGAGGATAGGTTTTGGGAGAGAGATGACGGCGGCGGGATTCCATGGTCGGAGGTACAGTATCGCAAGAACAGAAGAACAAGACCAGACGGGGTGGAGATGACATTCATGGTACAGAATCTACCGGATAGAACCACAAGATCCTTGCTATGGATGGCATTCCAACCGCATGGGTTTGTAAATGATGCTTATGTTGCCCGGAAACGAGATGCCAGGGGAAACTGTTTCGGCTTTGTCCGGTATGTTGGAGTGGTAAATCTGGAGGAGGTCCTGAAGAATATGAATACCGTCAAAATCTTTGAAGCAAAACTCTTGGTGTCTTTGGCCAAATACGATAAAAACCACCGTAAGCTCATCTATACATCGGAAATGAAGGGGGGTAGAACATGGAAACCGAAGCAAAACCCACAGGGTCAGAATCCTAAAGTTCCGGCGAACAATCAAAACAATGTAGCGGGTCCGTCGAACGCGGGGAATGTTAGAGTGGGGGTGGCATATTGCGACCTGTTCAAGGATAATCAAGGATCTAAAACATTGAAGTTGGACGGGGAGGGCTCGGTTTATGCCATTCATTGTAAGGGGAGGTCTATTCTGGGTACTGCTAGGAATGCACGAGCGCTCAACAACCTTGTACAAGTCCTGGATAGTGGGGGGCTCACCATGTATGGTTTATCGTATATTGGAGGTCTCGGTGTGCTTATTAGACTAAATAACAAGCAAGTAGTACATGATACACTGGCAAACTACACCGAGGTCTTAAACATGGCCTTTTCTAAATTTTGTGCTTGGAATGGTCAGGATCCACCATATGATCGCGTTGCCATTCTTCGCATCTCGGGGGTGCCATTCCAATTCAGGGACAACGCAACATATGATCGGATAGGCAACTGTTTGGCAAGGTGGTCCAACCATCAGCATTCTCTTGGCAAGGCCATGACAACTCGGATGGCTCGGTTATGGTTCTAGTCCCTCAAGGGGCTCGGATTGAGGAGACTATCGTCCTGAATTGGAAAGAACGAAAGTTCGTGGTCTGGGTGTCTGAAACTTCTGTTGGCTGGACTCCTGCTTTTGTCACACCCCGACCCGCAGCGGAAAAGGTGATCGGGGCATAATTGGGTTATCATCAAAGCTCATGACATTTATTATATGTTTCATATTCATTAATACAATTTAATGGAAATAAATTATACAACATCTTCTAACTATCAGTCTAAGCTTCTTGGTTCTCTTCTAAGGCATATCCTATGTTTTCCTTCCTTCAACCTGTTCACCTGTATCATGTGTAAAAAGGTTTTTTTTTGGATCAACATAATGTTGGCGAGTGAATCCTATGGAAAACATTTGAACAATTTATTTAAATTGATTATGAAATATGTGCACAACCATACATGAGTAAAAATAGATGTAACTTAATCGGCAATCATAAAATGTTAAATGAAACACTCATGAATAATAATGGAAACAATTAAAGGCACGCGATGCTCAACTCGTCTCTCACGAGGAACTGAGGGGCCTGATGAATGAATTGCATAAACATGATATTATGAATAACACAACTACAAACAATATAAACTCAATGAAAACACACATGAACAATAATGAATTTGAATTGAAGCACGCGATGTTCTACTCGTTTCCCACGAGGAACTGATGGGCTTAATGTATGAGTTTCATGTAATTTGACAAACGGAATATAAGTAAATCACAACAATAAATCAATCTAAGTTTAAGTCACGATGTGGTATGGCACAAGTTTAAATAAATAAATTAATTATTTCATAACACATGACACACCCCAAAACGTGTAATTTAAAAGGGGAAATTGTAAGATTCACTCACATTGGGTGCGTTCGGTTGAAGGTTTAGGGGGTTCAGTAAGCTCAGAGATTACTGATACGGTTTTCCGGCGAAGTATCAAGTATTTCCGGCGAGTGATTTTTCGCCGACAGAGGGTGCGATTTGAGTGTGAAAGACTTCTGGCGAGTTGTGGGTGTATTTATAGGGTAGCAACGAGATGAATGGGGTCTGAATTCGGTCTATATTCGAAGTCAACTGTTCTCCGGCGATTATGGCTAATGACGCGTTTTCAGACGTTGGCTATAGCTGTCGAGAGTTAATTGATTGATTAAATTGAGCGAAAGCGTGTTTTATGGGCGAAGTCGTCGGGATTTCCGACGACTGCTGTTTGGGCGCAAGTTGACCGAGTTTGAATTCCGCACATAATTATTTGATTTAATAAATCCATTTACTTAACAGAAAATCAAAGTGGCGGAGTGGTTTACGGTGTGTGAGTTAAGTGTTTGGTTGAACCGGTAGAGACCCGAGTTCGAAACCCGGCAAAAGTAAAACATTTTTATTTTGATATTTTTGACAGATTTTCAAAAACTAAATATATATCCCCGCATAATAATTGATTACGGATCGTTTAAAATTATTTTGGGCATTTAATTCGCAACGAAAAATTTGACTGACTGTTCGGTTGATAAACGGAGCGGGTTTGGTAAATCCGTTTTTGGACGGATGTTACAGTATCCCCTGCTTTTTAGAAATTTCGTCCCGAAATTTAATTAGGGATATAATTGACTAAAAGAATGATGGTGTTGAGTTTGCCGGTTACATTTTTAGAAGAAAATTAGGGTTTAGGTTTTTGTTTGAGGCGGTAACGTTCCTTGTAAAGGTTAAGTATCCTAATACAGGAATCGCTTTTTGTTGCCTACTGTATAAGTATTGTTAAGCAGGAATGATTTGCTAAAATGATATCATGCATAAGAGTTTGAATATGCTTAGGGTTATATCCTAAGGCAGAAATTCTACAATCTACACAAATAAACACAACAACTAACAATTGTATCCACATTCTGATAGCATATATGTTTGAATGGTGACAGTTCCTCTCTCGTTCGTTATGATGGAGAGGTTAGTCTATATAGAAATGGATCACAATCCAATTTCTTTAAATAGTGAGATGATATAAATGTAACATAATTTCAACCAAGGCAATACTAAATCCTACATGGAACTTCTCATAACCGCCTGATAATGCCTCTGATCCTTTGGCAAGAATACTTATATATAGGAAGTACCAGCGGCGTATCCACCATATTCTTGCCAAATTTTCATTAGTTTTATCCACAAGTTATGATTAGTTACCAAGAAACTAATAAATCCTACATAAAACTTCCCATAACCGTCCGATAAGGCCTCTGATCCTTTGACAAGAATACTTATATATAGGAAGTACCAGCGGCGTATCCACCATATTCTTGTCAAATTTTCATTGGTTTTATCAGTGAATTATGATTAGTCCTACAACTCTACAACCAATACAACAAACATAAAATACTGAAATGAAATATATCTATGTGATCAAGGCTCAATCGAACGGAGCCGATCGTATTGCATGTACTGAAAATGAAATGGATGTGCGCTCAAGGCTCAATCAAACGGAGCCGAACGTATTGAATGTACTGAAATTGAAATTGTGTGCTCAAGGCTCAATCAAACGGAGCCGAGCGTATTGCATGTACTGAAAATGAATAACTTAACCACACAAACAGCCTATGCATGGAACCTCTCATAATCGCCAGATATTGCCTCTGATCCTTTGACAAGAATACTTATATATAGGAAGTACCAGCGGCGTATCCACCATATTCTTGTCACATTCTCATTGACTTTATCCGCGTGTTATGATTAGTTCTATGCGACTTTATATCAAACACAACAACCACAAGATACTGGTAATGAAAAAATGTATGTGCGATCAAGGCTCAATCAAACGGAGCCGATCGTATGTATGTACTGATAATGAAAATAAATGTGGGCACGCCAGGTTCACGCTCATAGGTAATGGGGAACAGCTCACGCTCATAGGTAATGGGGAGCGGCGGCCTATGAAATTGCATGTACTGAAAACAATATATATAATATCCAATAATTTCTCTAACAGTCTACACATGGAAAAACATAAAACTAAACGATAGGAGTTGAATCTGGATCTTCGGCGAAAAGGACTAGCTGCGTATCTTTGTTTGGGCCGTCATTATCTTCGACAGGATTGGCGTTGATATTGAAGACTCTTCCTCTTGTTGGTGGCATAGTGGTTGGGTTTTCTTGGTTTACTTGGTTAACTGGGTTTGCTTGAGCTTGGGCGTTTATGATGTTAACCAAACGAGGGCATGTGTTCCTAAAATGGGTAGGGTCGCCACAATTGAAGCAAGCTCGAGCATATGGGAACATGGGGTATTGGGGTTGATGATAAGTTTGGGCCATGTTTTGAGTAGGGGAAGAGGTTTGGTCTTGAAAGGTGCGACAAACATTGCTCAAATGACCATAGCGTCCACAAGTTGTACATAGACGACAAAGTAGGGTAAGGGGATGGTGATAAAAACAGTTGTTGCATCGAGGGTGAGGTCCAAGATATGGTTTCTTATTTGGGTAAGTTGAGTTGGGTGCCGCTTGGGTGATTGGGATAGCTCGGATGGGTATGGCGTGAAAAGCTGGGTGATTTCGTTGAGTAGCAGCGAAGAGTCGCCCGACTCTTTTTCTCTTAGGATTGGGTTGAGAAGGGGATTCGGGTTGAGTGGAGTCGGAGGTTTCAGTCGATGCTTTATCCTTTTTCTTCTCCTCCTTGAAGTCTTTGTTTCGGATTCGGTTCTCGGTGAGCTCTGTTGCTAGCTCCATTGCTGCTTCCAAAGTTGCAGGCTTGGTACTTATTACAGAGTCTTGAATCTTTGACGGAAGACCATGAATGTAGTGCTCGATCAAACGGTAGAGGGGAGTGAACATGTTGGGAACCATTTGATGTAATTCGAGGAACCTTTTGTTGTAGGTGATGTGGTCTCCTTCTATTTGCTTCAATGAGTAAAATTCATCTTCTAACTTCTTGATTTCGCTCCTTGGGCAAAATCGTCTGGTCATGATTTCCTTCAATTCGTTCCAAGTTAAGGACATAGCATCTTCAACACCTCGTTTGGCCTTCTCTGTATTCCACCAAGTAAGTGCTATCCCATATAATCGACCGGTAGCATATCGCACTTTGCGATCGTCAGGGCAATCGCAATTTAGAAATGTGTTCTCCATTTCTTCAAACCAATGGAGGAGAGCGGTGACGCCTTCAGTCCCTTTGTATTTCGGAGGGTCGCATGATTTGAAATGCTTGTAGGTGCATTTAGTGGTATTTGGGGAAGAGTTGAAAATGTTTTGGTTTGCTTGATTGATGGGATTATTGGTAAGTGCTTGTTGAACTTGGATTATAATATTGGATATTACGGCAGCCATTTGTTGAGCGATTTGGGTAGCCATGCGTTCACGGGCTTTTCCTGCTCTCATTTTCCTACGAGCGAGGCTAGAAGACATCTACAAGGAATACATGTCAAGAGTATGAGTTGGATGCCTTTGGGATCGTGGGTCGGGTTTGGGATTGAACGTTCATAAAATAAATATAGAAAAATAAATCTACTACATCCATAGGATGTCTTGGGTTTTGCTTGCTGTTAGGCCCTTCATGCCGCCATACTTTACCTGTGTAATCATGTGGGCCCCCATGAATACCGGTTTTTCATATGGTTCGCACGGTTTCTGCCTGGTTGCGTTCACAAAAACCCGGAGAAAATCGAGAGATATGTATACAACGTGTGATGTTCGGAATGTGTCCAGGTGTAGACACGGTGACATCTCAAAGTGCGGTTAGTTCGAACGACGTTTGGTGTGGCATGCTTTGGCCTAATAGGTCCGTCGTACTCTCATCGTTAGTCCCCAGGTAGGCAAACTGGTCCGTTATTTTGGATTTATACGAATGCCAACCTAGACAGGGCGTTCCGACTACCGGTACTTGTACCCTTCCAGTTACTACATGCCCGTCGCAGAACTTACTTTGATGAGATTTGAAAATTGCATAAAATCTTTGGATACTGAGAGTATGAAAATAAATTGAATACATGAACATCGATATATGTATATATGTATAATGAATGAGCATGTATGCTTGACTGAAATGTAAACAAATATGAAACAAATAAATATCACAAGTTTGTATGTAACCACCTAATCAATTAAAAATTTAGGCAGACTATAGTATAGGTTTCAAGGGTCTAATAACCTATCCTATATCCCTATAGTCATGGCTCTGATACCAATCTGTCACACCCCGACCCGCAGCGGAAAAGGTGATCGGGGCATAATTGGGTTATCATCAAAGCTCATGACATTTATTATATGTTTCATATTCATTAATACAATTTAATGGAAATAAATTATACAACATCTTCTAACTATCAGTCTAAGCTTCTTGGTTCTCTTCAAAGGCATATCCTATGTTTTCCTTCCTTCAACCTGTTCACCTGTATCATGTGTAAAAAGGTTTTTTTTTGGATCAACATAATGTTGGCGAGTGAATCCTATGGAAAACATTTGAACAATTTATTTAAATTGATTATGAAATATGTGCACAACCATACATGAGTAAAAATAGATGTAACTTAATCGGCAATCATAAAATGTTAAATGAAACACTCATGAATAATAATGGAAACAATTAAAGGCACGCGATGCTCAACTCGTCTCTCACGAGGAACTGAGGGGCCTGATGAATGAATTGCATAAACATGATAATATGAATAACACAACTACAAACAATATAAACTCAATGAAAACACACATGAACAATAATGAATTTGAATTGAAGCACGCGATGTTCTACTCGTTTCCCACGAGGAACTGATGGGCTTAATGTATGAGTTTCATGTAATTTGACAAACGGAATATAAGTAAATCACAACAATAAATCAATCTAAGTTTAAGTCACGATGTGGTATGGCACAAGTTTAAATAAATAAATTAATTATTTCATAACACATGACACACCCCAAAACGTGTAATTTAAAAGGGGAAATTGTAAGATTCACTCACATTGGGTGCGTTCGGTTGAAGGTTTAGGGGGTTCAGTAAGCTCAGAGATTACTGATACGGTTTTCCGGCGAAGTATCAAGTATTTCCGGCGAGTGATTTTTCGCCGACAGAGGGTGCGATTTGAGTGTGAAAGACTTCTGGCGAGTTGTGGGTGTATTTATAGGGTAGCAACGAGATGAATGGGGTCTGAATTCGGTCTATATTCGAAGTCAACTGTTCTCCGGCGATTATGGCTAATGACGCGTTTTCAGACGTTGGCTATAGCTGTCGAGAGTTAATTGATTGATTAAATTGAGCGAAAGCGTGTTTTATGGGCGAAGTCGTCGGGATTTCCGACGACTGCTGTTTGGGCGCAAGTTGACCGAGTTTGAATTCCGCACATAATTATTTGATTTAATAAATCCATTTACTTAACAGAAAATCAAAGTGGCGGAGTGGTTTACGGTGTGTGAGTTAAGTGTTTGGTTGAACCGGTAGAGACCCGAGTTCGAAACCCGGCAAAAGTAAAACATTTTTATTTTGATATTTTTGACAGATTTTCAAAAACTAAATATATATCCCCGCATAATAATTGATTACGGATCGTTTAAAATTATTTTGGGCATTTAATTCGCAACGAAAAATTTGACTGACTGTTCGGTTGATAAACGGAGCGGGTTTGGTAAATCCGTTTTTGGACGGATGTTACAGTATCCCCTGCTTTTTAGAAATTTCGTCCCGAAATTTAATTAGGGATATAATTGACTAAAAGAATGATGGTGTTGAGTTTGCCGGTTACATTTTTAGAAGAAAATTAGGGTTTAGGTTTTTGTTTGAGGCGGTAACGTTCCTTGTAAAGGTTAAGTATCCTAATACAGGAATCGCTTTTTGTTGCCTACTGTATAAGTATTGTTAAGCAGGAATGATTTGCTAAAATGATATCATGCATAAGAGTTTGAATATGCTTAGGGTTATATCCTAAGGCAGAAATTCTACAATCTACACAAATAAACACAACAACTAACAATTGTATCCACATTCTGATAGCATATATGTTTGAATGGTGACAGTTCCTCTCTCGTTCGTTATGATGGAGAGGTTAGTCTATATAGAAATGGATCACAATCCAATTTCTTTAAATAGTGAGATGATATAAATGTAACATAATTTCAACCAAGGCAATACTAAATCCTACATGGAACTTCTCATAACCGCCTGATAATGCCTCTGATCCTTTGGCAAGAATACTTATATATAGGAAGTACCAGCGGCGTATCCACCATATTCTTGCCAAATTTTCATTAGTTTTATCCACAAGTTATGATTAGTTACCAAGAAACTAATAAATCCTACATAAAACTTCCCATAACCGTCCGATAAGGCCTCTGATCCTTTGACAAGAATACTTATATATAGGAAGTACCAGCGGCGTATCCACCATATTCTTGTCAAATTTTCATTGGTTTTATCAGTGAATTATGATTAGTCCTACAACTCTACAACCAATACAACAAACATAAAATACTGAAATGAAATATATCTATGTGATCAAGGCTCAATCGAACGGAGCCGATCGTATTGCATGTACTGAAAATGAAATGGATGTGCGCTCAAGGCTCAATCAAACGGAGCCGAACGTATTGAATGTACTGAAATTGAAATTGTGTGCTCAAGGCTCAATCAAACGGAGCCGAGCGTATTGCATGTACTGAAAATGAATAACTTAACCACACAAACAGCCTATGCATGGAACCTCTCATAATCGCCAGATATTGCCTCTGATCCTTTGACAAGAATACTTATATATAGGAAGTACCAGCGGCGTATCCACCATATTCTTGTCACATTCTCATTGACTTTATCCGCGTGTTATGATTAGTTCTATGCGACTTTATATCAAACACAACAACCACAAGATACTGGTAATGAAAAAATGTATGTGCGATCAAGGCTCAATCAAACGGAGCCGATCGTATGTATGTACTGATAATGAAAATAAATGTGGGCACGCCAGGTTCACGCTCATAGGTAATGGGGAACAGCTCACGCTCATAGGTAATGGGGAGCGGCGGCCTATGAAATTGCATGTACTGAAAACAATATATATAATATCCAATAATTTCTCTAACAGTCTACACATGGAAAAACATAAAACTAAACGATAGGAGTTGAATCTGGATCTTCGGCGAAAAGGACTAGCTGCGTATCTTTGTTTGGGCCGTCATTATCTTCGACAGGATTGGCGTTGATATTGAAGACTCTTCCTCTTGTTGGTGGCATAGTGGTTGGGTTTTCTTGGTTTACTTGGTTAACTGGGTTTGCTTGAGCTTGGGCGTTTATGATGTTAACCAAACGAGGGCATGTGTTCCTAAAATGGGTAGGGTCGCCACAATTGAAGCAAGCTCGAGCATATGGGAACATGGGGTATTGGGGTTGATGATAAGTTTGGGCCATGTTTTGAGTAGGGGAAGAGGTTTGGTCTTGAAAGGTGCGACAAACATTGCTCAAATGACCATAGCGTCCACAAGTTGTACATAGACGACAAAGTAGGGTAAGGGGATGGTGATAAAAACAGTTGTTGCATCGAGGGTGAGGTCCAAGATATGGTTTCTTATTTGGGTAAGTTGAGTTGGGTGCCGCTTGGGTGATTGGGATAGCTCGGATGGGTATGGCGTGAAAAGCTGGGTGATTTCGTTGAGTAGCAGCGAAGAGTCGCCCGACTCTTTTTCTCTTAGGATTGGGTTGAGAAGGGGATTCGGGTTGAGTGGAGTCGGAGGTTTCAGTCGATGCTTTATCCTTTTTCTTCTCCTCCTTGAAGTCTTTGTTTCGGATTCGGTTCTCGGTGAGCTCTGTTGCTAGCTCCATTGCTGCTTCCAAAGTTGCAGGCTTGGTACTTATTACAGAGTCTTGAATCTTTGACGGAAGACCATGAATGTAGTGCTCGATCAAACGGTAGAGGGGAGTGAACATGTTGGGAACCATTTGATGTAATTCGAGGAACCTTTTGTTGTAGGTGATGTGGTCTCCTTCTATTTGCTTCAATGAGTAAAATTCATCTTCTAACTTCTTGATTTCGCTCCTTGGGCAAAATCGTCTGGTCATGATTTCCTTCAATTCGTTCCAAGTTAAGGACATAGCATCTTCAACACCTCGTTTGGCCTTCTCTGTATTCCACCAAGTAAGTGCTATCCCATATAATCGACCGGTAGCATATCGCACTTTGCGATCGTCAGGGCAATCGCAATTTAGAAATGTGTTCTCCATTTCTTCAAACCAATGGAGGAGAGCGGTGACGCCTTCAGTCCCTTTGTATTTCGGAGGGTCGCATGATTTGAAATGCTTGTAGGTGCATTTAGTGGTATTTGGGGAAGAGTTGAAAATGTTTTGGTTTGCTTGATTGATGGGATTATTGGTAAGTGCTTGTTGAACTTGGATTATAATATTGGATATTACGGCAGCCATTTGTTGAGCGATTTGGGTAGCCATGCGTTCACGGGCTTTTCCTGCTCTCATTTTCCTACGAGCGAGGCTAGAAGACATCTACAAGGAATACATGTCAAGAGTATGAGTTGGATGCCTTTGGGATCGTGGGTCGGGTTTGGGATTGAACGTTCATAAAATAAATATAGAAAAATAAATCTACTACATCCATAGGATGTCTTGGGTTTTGCTTGCTGTTAGGCCCTTCATGCCGCCATACTTTACCTGTGTAATCATGTGGGCCCCCATGAATACCGGTTTTTCATATGGTTCGCACGGTTTCTGCCTGGTTGCGTTCACAAAACCCGGAGAAAATCGAGAGATATGTATACAACGTGTGATGTTCGGAATGTGTCCAGGTGTAGACACGGTGACATCTCAAAGTGCGGTTAGTTCGAACGACGTTTGGTGTGGCATGCTTTGGCCTAATAGGTCCGTCGTACTCTCATCGTTAGTCCCCAGGTAGGCAAACTGGTCCGTTATTTTGGATTTATACGAATGCCAACCTAGACAGGGCGTTCCGACTACCGGTACTTGTACCCTTCCAGTTACTACATGCCCGTCGCAGAACTTACTTTGATGAGATTTGAAAATTGCATAAAATCTTTGGATACTGAGAGTATGAAAATAAATTGAATACATGAACATCGATATATGTATATATGTATAATGAATGAGCATGTATGCTTGACTGAAATGTAAACAAATATGAAACAAATAAATATCACAAGTTTGTATGTAACCACCTAATCAATTAAAAATTTAGGCAGACTATAGTATAGGTTTCAAAGGGTCTAATAACCTATCCTATATCCCTATAGTCATGGCTCTGATACCAATCTGTCACACCCCGACCCGCAGCGGAAAAGGTGATCGGGGCATAATTGGGTTATCATCAAAGCTCATGACATTTATTATATGTTTCATATTCATTAATACAATTTAATGGAAATAAATTATACAACATCTTCTAACTATCAGTCTAAGCTTCTTGGTTCTCTTCAAAGGCATATCCTATGTTTTCCTTCCTTCAACCTGTTCACCTGTATCATGTGTAAAAAGGTTTTTTTTTGGATCAACATAATGTTGGCGAGTGAATCCTATGGAAAACATTTGAACAATTTATTTAAATTGATTATGAAATATGTGCACAACCATACATGAGTAAAAATAGATGTAACTTAATCGGCAATCATAAAATGTTAAATGAAACACTCATGAATAATAATGGAAACAATTAAAGGCACGCGATGCTCAACTCGTCTCTCACGAGGAACTGAGGGGCCTGATGAATGAATTGCATAAACATGATAATATGAATAACACAACTACAAACAATATAAACTCAATGAAAACACACATGAACAATAATGAATTTGAATTGAAGCACGCGATGTTCTACTCGTTTCCCACGAGGAACTGATGGGCTTAATGTATGAGTTTCATGTAATTTGACAAACGGAATATAAGTAAATCACAACAATAAATCAATCTAAGTTTAAGTCACGATGTGGTATGGCACAAGTTTAAATAAATAAATTAATTATTTCATAACACATGACACACCCCAAAACGTGTAATTTAAAAGGGGAAATTGTAAGATTCACTCACATTGGGTGCGTTCGGTTGAAGGTTTAGGGGGTTCAGTAAGCTCAGAGATTACTGATACGGTTTTCCGGCGAAGTATCAAGTATTTCCGGCGAGTGATTTTTCGCCGACAGAGGGTGCGATTTGAGTGTGAAAGACTTCTGGCGAGTTGTGGGTGTATTTATAGGGTAGCAACGAGATGAATGGGGTCTGAATTCGGTCTATATTCGAAGTCAACTGTTCTCCGGCGATTATGGCTAATGACGCGTTTTCAGACGTTGGCTATAGCTGTCGAGAGTTAATTGATTGATTAAATTGAGCGAAAGCGTGTTTTATGGGCGAAGTCGTCGGGATTTCCGACGACTGCTGTTTGGGCGCAAGTTGACCGAGTTTGAATTCCGCACATAATTATTTGATTTAATAAATCCATTTACTTAACAGAAAATCAAAGTGGCGGAGTGGTTTACGGTGTGTGAGTTAAGTGTTTGGTTGAACCGGTAGAGACCCGAGTTCGAAACCCGGCAAAAGTAAAACATTTTTATTTTGATATTTTTGACAGATTTTCAAAAACTAAATATATATCCCCGCATAATAATTGATTACGGATCGTTTAAAATTATTTTGGGCATTTAATTCGCAACGAAAAATTTGACTGACTGTTCGGTTGATAAACGGAGCGGGTTTGGTAAATCCGTTTTTGGACGGATGTTACAGTATCCCCTGCTTTTTAGAAATTTCGTCCCGAAATTTAATTAGGGATATAATTGACTAAAAGAATGATGGTGTTGAGTTTGCCGGTTACATTTTTAGAAGAAAATTAGGGTTTAGGTTTTTGTTTGAGGCGGTAACGTTCCTTGTAAAGGTTAAGTATCCTAATACAGGAATCGCTTTTTGTTGCCTACTGTATAAGTATTGTTAAGCAGGAATGATTTGCTAAAATGATATCATGCATAAGAGTTTGAATATGCTTAGGGTTATATCCTAAGGCAGAAATTCTACAATCTACACAAATAAACACAACAACTAACAATTGTATCCACATTCTGATAGCATATATGTTTGAATGGTGACAGTTCCTCTCTCGTTCGTTATGATGGAGAGGTTAGTCTATATAGAAATGGATCACAATCCAATTTCTTTAAATAGTGAGATGATATAAATGTAACATAATTTCAACCAAGGCAATACTAAATCCTACATGGAACTTCTCATAACCGCCTGATAATGCCTCTGATCCTTTGGCAAGAATACTTATATATAGGAAGTACCAGCGGCGTATCCACCATATTCTTGCCAAATTTTCATTAGTTTTATCCACAAGTTATGATTAGTTACCAAGAAACTAATAAATCCTACATAAAACTTCCCATAACCGTCCGATAAGGCCTCTGATCCTTTGACAAGAATACTTATATATAGGAAGTACCAGCGGCGTATCCACCATATTCTTGTCAAATTTTCATTGGTTTTATCAGTGTGAATTATGATTAGTCCTACAACTCTACAACCAATACAACAAACATAAAATACTGAAATGAAATATATCTATGTGATCAAGGCTCAATCGAACGGAGCCGATCGTATTGCATGTACTGAAAATGAAATGGATGTGCGCTCAAGGCTCAATCAAACGGAGCCGAACGTATTGAATGTACTGAAATTGAAATTGTGTGCTCAAGGCTCAATCAAACGGAGCCGAGCGTATTGCATGTACTGAAAATGAATAACTTAACCACACAAACAGCCTATGCATGGAACCTCTCATAATCGCCAGATATTGCCTCTGATCCTTTGACAAGAATACTTATATATAGGAAGTACCAGCGGCGTATCCACCATATTCTTGTCACATTCTCATTGACTTTATCCGCGTGTTATGATTAGTTCTATGCGACTTTATATCAAACACAACAACCACAAGATACTGGTAATGAAAAAATGTATGTGCGATCAAGGCTCAATCAAACGGAGCCGATCGTATGTATGTACTGATAATGAAAATAAATGTGGGCACGCCAGGTTCACGCTCATAGGTAATGGGGAACAGCTCACGCTCATAGGTAATGGGGAGCGGCGGCCTATGAAATTGCATGTACTGAAAACAATATATATAATATCCAATAATTTCTCTAACAGTCTACACATGGAAAAACATAAAACTAAACGATAGGAGTTGAATCTGGATCTTCGGCGAAAAGGACTAGCTGCGTATCTTTGTTTGGGCCGTCATTATCTTCGACAGGATTGGCGTTGATATTGAAGACTCTTCCTCTTGTTGGTGGCATAGTGGTTGGGTTTTCTTGGTTTACTTGGTTAACTGGGTTTGCTTGAGCTTGGGCGTTTATGATGTTAACCAAACGAGGGCATGTGTTCCTAAAATGGGTAGGGTCGCCACAATTGAAGCAAGCTCGAGCATATGGGAACATGGGGTATTGGGGTTGATGATAAGTTTGGGCCATGTTTTGAGTAGGGGAAGAGGTTTGGTCTTGAAAGGTGCGACAAACATTGCTCAAATGACCATAGCGTCCACAAGTTGTACATAGACGACAAAGTAGGGTAAGGGGATGGTGATAAAAACAGTTGTTGCATCGAGGGTGAGGTCCAAGATATGGTTTCTTATTTGGGTAAGTTGAGTTGGGTGCCGCTTGGGTGATTGGGATAGCTCGGATGGGTATGGCGTGAAAAGCTGGGTGATTTCGTTGAGTAGCAGCGAAGAGTCGCCCGACTCTTTTTCTCTTAGGATTGGGTTGAGAAGGGGATTCGGGTTGAGTGGAGTCGGAGGTTTCAGTCGATGCTTTATCCTTTTTCTTCTCCTCCTTGAAGTCTTTGTTTCGGATTCGGTTCTCGGTGAGCTCTGTTGCTAGCTCCATTGCTGCTTCCAAAGTTGCAGGCTTGGTACTTATTACAGAGTCTTGAATCTTTGACGGAAGACCATGAATGTAGTGCTCGATCAAACGGTAGAGGGGAGTGAACATGTTGGGAACCATTTGATGTAATTCGAGGAACCTTTTGTTGTAGGTGATGTGGTCTCCTTCTATTTGCTTCAATGAGTAAAATTCATCTTCTAACTTCTTGATTTCGCTCCTTGGGCAAAATCGTCTGGTCATGATTTCCTTCAATTCGTTCCAAGTTAAGGACATAGCATCTTCAACACCTCGTTTGGCCTTCTCTGTATTCCACCAAGTAAGTGCTATCCCATATAATCGACCGGTAGCATATCGCACTTTGCGATCGTCAGGGCAATCGCAATTTAGAAATGTGTTCTCCATTTCTTCAAACCAATGGAGGAGAGCGGTGACGCCTTCAGTCCCTTTGTATTTCGGAGGGTCGCATGATTTGAAATGCTTGTAGGTGCATTTAGTGGTATTTGGGGAAGAGTTGAAAATGTTTTGGTTTGCTTGATTGATGGGATTATTGGTAAGTGCTTGTTGAACTTGGATTATAATATTGGATATTACGGCAGCCATTTGTTGAGCGATTTGGGTAGCCATGCGTTCACGGGCTTTTCCTGCTCTCATTTTCCTACGAGCGAGGCTAGAAGACATCTACAAGGAATACATGTCAAGAGTATGAGTTGGATGCCTTTGGGATCGTGGGTCGGGTTTGGGATTGAACGTTCATAAAATAAATATAGAAAAATAAATCTACTACATCCATAGGATGTCTTGGGTTTTGCTTGCTGTTAGGCCCTTCATGCCGCCATACTTTACCTGTGTAATCATGTGGGCCCCCATGAATACCGGTTTTTCATATGGTTCGCACGGTTTCTGCCTGGTTGCGTTCACAAAACCCGGAGAAAATCGAGAGATATGTATACAACGTGTGATGTTCGGAATGTGTCCAGGTGTAGACACGGTGACATCTCAAAGTGCGGTTAGTTCGAACGACGTTTGGTGTGGCATGCTTTGGCCTAATAGGTCCGTCGTACTCTCATCGTTAGTCCCCAGGTAGGCAAACTGGTCCGTTATTTTGGATTTATACGAATGCCAACCTAGACAGGGCGTTCCGACTACCGGTACTTGTACCCTTCCAGTTACTACATGCCCGTCGCAGAACTTACTTTGATGAGATTTGAAAATTGCATAAAATCTTTGGATACTGAGAGTATGAAAATAAATTGAATACATGAACATCGATATATGTATATATGTATAATGAATGAGCATGTATGCTTGACTGAAATGTAAACAAATATGAAACAAATAAATATCACAAGTTTGTATGTAACCACCTAATCAATTAAAAATTTAGGCAGACTATAGTATAGGTTTCAAGGGTCTAATAACCTATCCTATATCCCTATAGTCATGGCTCTGATACCAATCTGTCACCACCCCGACCCGCAGCGGAAAAGGTGATCGGGGCATAATTGGGTTATCATCAAAGCTCATGACATTTATTATATGTTTCATATTCATTAATACAATTTAATGGAAATAAATTATACAACATCTTCTAACTATCAGTCTAAGCTTCTTGGTTCTCTTCAAAGGCATATCCTATGTTTTCCTTCCTTCAACCTGTTCACCTGTATCATGTGTAAAAAGGTTTTTTTTTGGATCAACATAATGTTGGCGAGTGAATCCTATGGAAAACATTTGAACAATTTATTTAAATTGATTATGAAATATGTGCACAACCATACATGAGTAAAAATAGATGTAACTTAATCGGCAATCATAAAATGTTAAATGAAACACTCATGAATAATAATGGAAACAATTAAAGGCACGCGATGCTCAACTCGTCTCTCACGAGGAACTGAGGGGCCTGATGAATGAATTGCATAAACATGATAATATGAATAACACAACTACAAACAATATAAACTCAATGAAAACACACATGAACAATAATGAATTTGAATTGAAGCACGCGATGTTCTACTCGTTTCCCACGAGGAACTGATGGGCTTAATGTATGAGTTTCATGTAATTTGACAAACGGAATATAAGTAAATCACAACAATAAATCAATCTAAGTTTAAGTCACGATGTGGTATGGCACAAGTTTAAATAAATAAATTAATTATTTCATAACACATGACACACCCAAAACGTGTAATTTAAAAGGGGAAATTGTAAGATTCACTCACATTGGGTGCGTTCGGTTGAAGGTTTAGGGGGTTCAGTAAGCTCAGAGATTACTGATACGGTTTTCCGGCGAAGTATCAAGTATTTCCGGCGAGTGATTTTTCGCCGACAGAGGGTGCGATTTGAGTGTGAAAGACTTCTGGCGAGTTGTGGGTGTATTTATAGGGTAGCAACGAGATGAATGGGGTCTGAATTCGGTCTATATTCGAAGTCAACTGTTCTCCGGCGATTATGGCTAATGACGCGTTTTCAGACGTTGGCTATAGCTGTCGAGAGTTAATTGATTGATTAAATTGAGCGAAAGCGTGTTTTATGGGCGAAGTCGTCGGGATTTCCGACGACTGCTGTTTGGGCGCAAGTTGACCGAGTTTGAATTCCGCACATAATTATTTGATTTAATAAATCCATTTACTTAACAGAAAATCAAAGTGGCGGAGTGGTTTACGGTGTGTGAGTTAAGTGTTTGGTTGAACCGGTAGAGACCCGAGTTCGAAACCCGGCAAAAGTAAAACATTTTTATTTTGATATTTTTGATAGATTTTCAAAAACTAAATATATATCCCCGCATAATAATTGATTACGGATCGTTTAAAATTATTTTGGGCATTTAATTCGCAACGAAAAATTTGACTGACTGTTCGTTTAAAATTATTTTGGGCATACATATACACAATAAAACCGGTCAACAAGTCAACGATCAACAAGTCAATGGTCAACAGTCAAAAATCAACATTTTTTTATTACTTTTATTTATTTATTTAAATTAAAAATACTTAAAAATAACATTTTTAAAGTTAGAAAATAGCCTTAAACTCACAAAAATATATTCAATAATCCTACTAAAATTGATTAATAAAATCCGCTTATTTACCGAACCATTATGTTATTATCTAGGTTAGTTTCACACGTGGTTAAATCCAACTTCGTGCGCATTCAACATCATCAACCGAACGCACCCAATGTGAGTAAATCTTACAACTCCCCTTTTTAATTGCACGTTTTGGGGTGTATTATGTGTCACTTAAACTAATTCATTTATTCAAACTCGTGCCATACCATATTATGATTTAAACTTAGAATGTAAATATTGTTTGTAGTTATGTATTACTTATTGTCAAATTATATGCAAATTATTTGTTAGGCCCATCAGTTCCTCGTGGGAGACGAGTTGAACAACGCGCGCCTTAAAACTCATTCATTAGGCCCATCAGTTCCTCGTGGGAGACGAGTTGAACAACGCGTGCCTCAAAACGATCAATTGTTATATGTGTGTGCAATATATAATATTAAGTGTTTTGTGAATATATTTACATTTACATTTACTCATATGTGGTTATGCACTTTATTTAATAATCAATTCAATAAACTTGTTTAAATGTTTTTCATAGGATTCACTTGCCAACTTTTTGTTGACCCAAAAACCATTTTTACACATGATACAGGTGAACAGGATGAAGCAAGGAAAACATAGGAAATGCCTTAGAAGAAAATAATGAAGTCTAGAATGATGCGTAGGATATGATGTAATTATGATTGTATATTTCCCTTTAAATTGTAATAATAAATATGAAACGTTATAATAAATGTCATGAGCTTTGATGATAACCCAATCATGCCCCGATCACCTTTTCCGCTGCGGGTCTGGGTGTGACAGATTGGTATCAGAGCCATGACTATAGGGATATAGGATAGGTTATTAGACTCTTAGAGCCTATACTATAGTTGATTAGATTTTAATTGTTTATGTGGTTATATGTAAACTCATGATGTTTATTTCTTTCATATTTATTACATACACAAATGCATGCAAATACTTCCGATACTACATTTTGTGATACATAGTGAATTATACTTACAGTCAGACATACATACTTACATACACATTCATCATACATATTTCAATGTTCCCATATTCAATTCATCTTCATACTTCCGTTATTCAAGATTTTGTCGCATTTTTTTTCATTTTTCAAATCTCATCAAAGTGAGTTCTGCGACGGGCATGTAGTAACTGTAAGGGTACAAGTACCGGTAGTCGGAACGTCCTGTCTAGGTTGGCATTCGTATAAATCCAATATAACGGACCAGTTTGCCTACCTGAGGACTAAAGATGAGAGTACGAAGGACCTATTAGGCCAAAGCATGCCACACCAAACGTCGTTCGAACTAACCCCACTTTGAGGTGTCACCGTGTCCACACCTGGATACATTCCCAATATCATACGTTACATACATATTTCTCGATTTTCTCCGGGTTTTAGTGTACGTAACCAGGCTAACACATGCGAACCATATGAAAAACCCGGTAATCATGGGGGCCCACATGATTACGAAGGTGAAGTATGGCGGCATGCAAGGCCCAATTACGAGCAAAGCCCAAGACATCCTATCGATGTAGTAGATTTATTATTTTATATTTATTTTATAAATGTTCATTCCTAAATACGACACCTGATCCCTAAAACATCCAACTCATACTCTTGTTATGTATTCCTTGTAGATGTCTTCTAGCCTCGCTCGTAGAAAGATGAGATCAGGAAAAGCCCGCGAGCGCATGGCTGCCCAAATCGCTCAACAAATGGCTGCCGTAATACCCAACATTATAATTCAAGTCCAACAAGCCGTTACCGCTAATCCTGTCAACCAAGAAGATCAAAATGTTATCAACCCTCCCCCAAATACCACTAAATGCACCTACAAGCATTTCAAATCCTGCGACCCTCCAAAATACGAAGGGACTGAAGGTGTCACCGCTCTCCTCAATTGGTTTGAAGAAATGGAGAACACTTTTCTAAATTGCGATTGCCCCGATGATCGCAAAGTGCGATATGCTACTGGTCGTTTATTTAGAATAGCACTTACTTGGTGGAATACAGAGAAGGCTAAACGAGGTGTTGAAGATGCTATGACTTTGACTTGGGAAGAGTTGAAGGAAATCATGACAAGACGGTTTTGCCCAAGGAGCGAAATCAAGAAATTAGAGGATGAGTTTTATTCGTTGAAACAAAGGAAGGCGACCACACCACATATAACAAAAGATTCCTTGAGTTAAATCAAATGGTTCCCAACTTGTTCACTCCCCTCTACCGTTTGATCGAGCACTACATTCGAGGTCTTCCTTCAAAGATTCAAGACTCTGTAATAAGTACTACACCTGTAACCTTGGAAGCAGCAATGGAGTTAGCTACAGAGCTCACCGAGAACCGAATCCGGAACAAAGACTTCAAGGAGGAGAAGAAGAAGGATAAAGCATCGACTGAAACCCCCAACTCCACCCAAACCGAATCCCCTTCTCAACCCATCTCTAAGAGAAAACGAGACGGGCAACTTTTCGCTACCATCCAACGCAACCAACTAGCCTCACAAGTCGTACCCCTCCAAGCTATCCCAATCACTCAAGTAGCACCCAACTTAACTTACCCAAATAAGAAACCTTACCTTGGAACTCACCATCAATGTAACACCTGATTTTATCATCATCCATCTATCTTACCTTGTCGACTATGTGCAAATCGTGGACGCTATGGTCATTTGAGCAAGGTTTGCCGCACCCCTCAAAACCAAACCTCACCCTCAACTCAAACATGATCCAAACATATCAACAACCCCAATACCCCATGTTCCTATATGTTCGAACTTGTATCAATTGTGGCAACCCTACCCACTTTAGAAACACGTGCCCTCGATTGGTTAACATCATAAACGCCTAGGCTCAAGCAAACCCAGTTAACCAAGCAAATCAAGGAAACCTAAGCACTAGGCCACCAGCAAGAGGAAGAGTTTTCAACATCAACGCCAATCCTGTTGAAGATAATGACGGCCCAAACGAAACCACCCAACTAGTCCCCTTCGCCAAAAATCAAGATTCAACTCCAACCGCTTAGTTTTATGTTTTTCTTTATGTTATCTCAATTTTCCCGTATCCCAGTTATAAATTGGAAATTTATCCAAGAATTTTAATGCAAATTACTATTTCAGTTTTGTTTTATACTCATTGATTTGACATTCATACCATCATACATCTCAACGTATTTCAATCTCATTATTTAAAGAAGTTGGGCTGTGTCTCACTTCTACTTAGACTAACCTCTCCATCATAACAAACGAGAGAGGGACTGTCATCATTCAAACATGTATACTATCAGAATTATGACTCAGGCATTGTTTGTTATGTTTATTTATGTTTTAGAGTCACATAGAACTAATCATAACTTACGGATAAAGCCAATGAAAATTTGACAAGAATATGGTGGATACGCCGCTGGTACTTCCTATATATAAGTATTCTTGTCAAAGGATCAGAGGCATTATCAGGCGGTTATGAGAAGTTCCATGTAGGATTTAGTAATATCTTGGTTGAAATTTGTTTTACACTCACTGATTTAACATTCATATCATCTCATCATTTAAAGAAATTGGATTGTGTTCCATTTTCTACATAGACTAACCTTTCCATCATAACAAACGAGAGAGGTACTGTCACCATTCAAACATGTATGCTATCAGAATTAGGACTTAAGCTTTGGTTGTTGTGTTTGTTTATGTTTTAGAGTCACATAGGACTAATCATAACTTACTGATAAAACCAATGAAAACTTGACAAGAATATGGTGGATACGCCGCTGGTACTTCCTATATATAAGTATTCTTGTCAAGGGATCAGAGGCATTGTCAGGCGGTTATGAGAAGTTCCATGTAGGATTTAGTATTGTCTTGGTGGAAGTTTGTGTTATACTCACTGATTCAGCATTCATATCATCTCATTATTTAAAGAAATTGGATTGTGTTCTATTACTACATAAACTAACCTCTCCATCATAACAAACGAGATAGGAACTATAACCATTCAAACATGTATGCTATCAGAATTGGGACTCAGACATTGGTTGTTGTGTTTATTTATGTTCTAGAGTCATATCATAGAACCAATCATAACTTACTGATAAAACCAATGAAAACTTGACAAGAATATGGTGGATACGCCGCTGGTACTTCCTATATATAAGTATTCTTGTCAAGGGATCAGAGGCATTGTCAGGCGGTTATGAGAAGTTCCATGTAGGATTTAGTAATGTCTTGGTTGAAGTTTGTTTATTACTCACTGATTTAGCATTCATGTCATCTCATCATTTAAAGAAATTGGATTGTGTCACCATTCAAACATGTATACTATCAGAATTAGGACTCAGACATTGGTTGTTGTGTTTATTTATGTTCTAGAGTCACATCATAGAACCAATCATAACTTACTGATAAAACTAATGAAAATTTGACAAGAATATGGTGGATACGCCGCTGGTACTTCCTATATATAAGTATTCTTGTCAAAGGATCAGAGGCATTGTCAGGCGGTTATGAGAAGTTCCATGTAGGTTTTAGTAGTAGAAGTTTTGTTTTAGGATATAGCCTTATCTTTCCAAACATATCAAAACTCTTGCGCATGAAATCATATTTAGTCAATCAACTCTGTTTATAAATATTCATTATCTTAGGCATCAAAAAGCGATTCCTGTAGCAGGGTACTCAACCCTTACGAGGAACGTTACCGCCTCATACAAAAAAATTTAAACTCTTACTCCTTTCTAAGTATGTAACTGTCAAACTAAACATCATCCTTATTTAGACAAACATGTCACTACTTAAATTTCGGGACGAAATTTCTAAAAGTAGGGGATACTGTAACATCCGTAAAAAACCGGATTTACCAAACCCGCTTCGTTTATTAACCGAACAACCAGTTAAAAATTTCGTTGCGTATTAATGCTCAAATTAATTTTAAACGATACATAATTAATAATTGTATTAGAATATAAAATTTATAATTGAAAATTTATTAAAAATAATGAAATAAAAATATATTGCTGATGCCGGGTTTCGAACCCGGGTCAGCCGGGTCAACCAGGTCAAGAAAGCCTTAACACATACACATTCAACCACTCCGCCACTGGTGTTTTTTAGTAATATACCAAAACAATTAATTCAAATATCACAATTTCGAATTCAAACTTACGCGCCCAATCGCAGTCGTCGGAAATCCCGACGATTTCGCCGATAATTGACGGTTTCTTCTGATTTAACCGAAGCATTAACCTCAACATCGGTTATAACCGATGTCCAGTCCGCGACATCAGTCATAACCGCCGGAAAAATTATTGACCGATGAATCAAGACGGTAATCGGACTAAATTCATCGATGTTTTTCCCTATAAATACACCCACAAGCTTCTGATAACTTTTTCGCTCACAATCACACAAATTCTCGACGTAATTTCACTCGCCGGAAACTTTCTGCAACTCGCCGGAAAACCGAACCCCTTCACCTCTGTGCCTTACTCTAAAAACTGAACATCTAGAGCTCATACCGAAGTCACCCACACTCACCTCAAACTTCTTGAAGAACCTCTGCCGCAAGATACACGTCGCCGGAATAACCTGTTGTCATCGGAAACTCGCCGGCGAAACAGGGGATCTCTGTTCGGTATATCTTACACCTAATCTCTCTCGTTTTTATTAATCTCATATGTAGCTAATTACAACTTACTAAAAGAAACTGATTAATTTGTCGAAACAGTCGGACATTGGTTCTGGGTTAAGTTTAACGAAGAAGATGAAGTTTTCGGTTATATATATATATAATTTAAATCAAGTTATATCTCGGGTTAGACACACAGTCCAGCGGTGGACTGTGTGCAAATAAACACGCATACGTCCCGAGTTCGATCCTTGACACACGCACACTCGCTTTAATAAAAATGTTCCTTTTTTTTAACTGAACCGGATCCACTTGCAAATAAATGTTAAGTTTAATGAAAACCGGAATAATAACCAAGATAGACACACAGTCCAGTGGTGGACTGTGTGCGAGTTTAAATCATACGTCGCGGGTTCGAGTCCAGGCTACCGCACCGGTTCTGGCAATTTTCAAACTTTTTATATAAGGACAGAAATGAATTTATCTAGTTTGTATATAAGTATAATAAAACCAGATTATTTACCAAGTTAGACACACAGTCCAGCGGTGGACTGTGTGCCAAACTAAACCACAGGTCCCGGGTTCGAGACCTGTGGCGAGCGCCGAGTCGATACATTAAATCTTTATTTTAAAATAAGTGATTTTCGGATTAACTTAATTAGTATATAAATATAATTAAAAACAGAAATATTTCGGGTTAGACACGTAGCTCAGTTGGTAGAGCTGCGTGCACGCGTACGGGAGGTCTCGGGTTCGAGTCCTGCCCGGCGCATACATATACACAATAAAACCGGTCAACAAGTCAACGGTCAACAAGTCAATGGTCAACAGTCAAAAATCAACATTTTTTTATTACTTTTATTTATTTATTTAAGTTAAAAATACTTAAAAATAACATTTTTAAAGTTAGAAAATAGCCTTAAACTCACAAAAATATATCCAATAATCCTACTAAAATTGATTAATAAAATCCGCTTATTTACCGAACCATTATGTTATTATCTAGGTTAGTTTCCCATGTGGTTAAATCCAACTTCGTGCGCATTCAACATCATCAACCGAACGCACCCAATGTGAGTGAATCTTACAACTCCCCTTTTTAATTACACGTTTTGGGGTGTATTATGTGTCACTTAAACTAATTCATTTATTCAAACTCGTGCCATACCATATTATGATTTAAACTTAGAATGTAAATATTGTTTGTAGTTATGTATTACTTATTGTCAAATTATATGCAAATTATTTGTTAGGCCCATCAGTTCCTCGTGGGAGACGAGTTGAACAACGCGCGCCTTAAAACTCATTCATTAGGCCCATCAGTTCATCGTGGGAGACGAGTTGAACAACGCGTGCCTCAAAACGATCAATTGTTATATGTGTGTGCAATATCTAATATTAAGTGTTTTGTGAATATATTTACACTTACGTTTACTCATATGTGGTTATGCACTTTATTTAATAATCAATTCAATAAACTTGTTTAAATGTTTTTCATAGGATTCACTCGCCAACTTTTTGTTGACCCAAAAACCATTTTTACACATGATACAGGTGAACAGGATGAAGCAAGGAAAACATAGGAAATGCCTTAGAAGAAAATAATGAAGTCTAGAATGATGCGTAGGATATGATGTAATTATGATTGTATATTTCCTTTTAAATTGTAATAATAAATATGAAACGTTATAATAAATGTCATGAGCTTTGATGATAACCCAATCATGCCCCGATCACCTTTTCCGCTGCGGGTCGGGGTGTGACAAGAGCTGGCACATGTTCCAATGAAATTTAATGTGGAGGTGGGCCCTAGTGATAATTCTAGAAATATAGGAGAAAATGAGCCAGATCCCAACCGCCAGTTGGATACGGCAAGTAGGCCTAATGTACAATGTGACAGAGAAGGCCCAACACCTGCTAATATGCTTGGCAAACGACCCAGAGCAGCGCGTAGCCCACCTTCCTCTGGTTCCACTCAAGGCCCAACTATAAACTTTTTAATCTAAACCAAGGATCTGGTAAAACATATCTGGATCTAAATAACCCGATTGATGTTAACAATTCTTCTGGCTGCACCCCTGATGGAGTTACTCCGCCAGCACAAATGACGACGGCGGATTTGGATGTGGAGGCAGATATACAAGGATCGGCTGTCTCTGAAACACAATTACCGGAGCCCCCTGATCCTAATCTAGGAGAAGAAGTCAATGATACCATCCTAGTGGGGTCTAAGGTTGGAATTAACTTGAATCAGTTTGCAGAGGTGATTGAGAGATTAGTAGCAGAAGAGGGTGTTCACAACGGTTGTCAATGAATTGCCTATCGATAAATTTACGGGGGGTGCAGAATGATCGAAAGGTGGAAGGGGTTCGCAGTATAAAAACCAGTTATGGGGTCCACTTCATAGCTATTCAGGAAACAAAACTACAAGATTCGTCTAACTTCCTTTTTAACAGTCTTTGGGGAAGAGCAGCTTTTGAATTGGCGGTGGTTGACTCATGTGGCAGATCTAGGGGCCTGGCGTGCCTCTGGTGTCCTTCAGTTTTCAGGTGCGATAATGTCATTAAAAATCGTTATTTCCTGATTGTTTCGGGTTCCCTTGTTCAATCTGGATGTAGGTTGAATATTGTGAACGTACATGCCCCGAACGATGCGATTGTTAGGCGTACAGTATGGGGGATATCCTGGAAATTCGGAACTCAGTGCAGGGGTTATGGGGGATTTCAATGATGTTCGGAATGTTGATGAAGGGATGAACTCAGAATTTGTCGAGGCTAATGCCGAGGCGTTCAATTAGTTTATCCTTTCGGCTGGATTGGTAGAATATAACATGGGAGGGGGCAAGTTTACTTACATTTGGATAGAGGGAACAAACTTAGCAAGCTGGATCGTTTTTGGTTTGCCTTGGATTTATGGAGAAGTGGCCTGGAGCTACAGTATTAGCTCTAGACAGGTTTGTGTCTGACCACTGACCAATTGTTATGTCTACGGTCCAATCAGACTATGGACATATCCCGTTCCGGTTCTTCAACTCATGGTTTGAGTTCCCGGGCCTTATGGATTACATTATGCAACTGTGTGGTTCCTTTAGTTTCTCGGGGCCGGAGGACCTAGCATTTGCTATCAAACTCAGATGGTTAAAAAATAACATTAAAACATGGATTAAATGTGAAAATGAGAGACATGAAGGGGTTTATGGTGAACGAAAAAGTCGTTTGGCTACCTAGAGAACTTGGCGGAAGATAGGTTACTCTTGGCGGACGAACTGGCTGAACGTCTTGAATGCATTAACCATGTGGCCGAATTCGACAGGGTAAAACTTCTGGATACACGCCAGAAATCTAGGGCTAGATGGGCCTTAGATGGGGATGAGAATTCCGCTTTTTTTCACCAAGTTGTTAACTCGAACATTAGCACCAATCTAGTGAATGGCGTAATGATAGATAGGGAGTGGGTGATGAATCCGGTAGTGATTAAGGAGTCCTTTTATGCCTTCTTCTATAATCAGTTCACTGAAAAAATGGTGGATAGGCCGAATATAGTGTGTCCTAACCTTGCCACTATTTCGGACTCGGAAGCTGATATGCTCGTTTCTCCGTTCACTATTTCTGAGATTAAGGATGCTGTATGGGATTGCGAAGGAGACCGAGCACCGGGGCCTGATGGCTTCAATTTTAATTTCATCAAAAAGTGTTGGCCGGGCCTTAAAGACGACTTTTTTAAGCTCTTTAACAGGTTCTACGTGCATGGAACTCTAAATAAGAGCTGCACATCATCCTTCATCGCACTGATTCCGAAAGTCAAGGATCCAGTGGGCCCCTCAGACTTTCGACCAATTAGCTTGATCGGAGTGATTAATAAGGTAATCTCGAAAGTCCTAGTGAATAGATTAAAAGGTGTGATTGGGAAGCTTATCTCGGAGGACCAATCGGCGTTTTTGGCGGGTAGAAGTATCATGGACGGGCCGCTTATGCTTAATGAATTATTGGGCTGGTTAAAAAAATAGAGAAAGAAGGGAATGTTCTTTAAAGTGATATTAACAAGGCTTATGATTCGGTTAATTGGGCTTTTCTTGAATCCATTGCGCAAATGAACTTTCCGGTACGTTGGAGGGCATGGGTTATGGCAACTCTTTATTCAGCGAGAGCCTCGGTACTTGTAAATGGGTCGCCCACAATGGAATTCGATTGCTCGCGAGGTCTTCGACAAGGCGACCCTCTATCACCGTTCCTTTTCTTGTTGGCTATGGAAGCTCTCACCGGTATTATGAAGGAGGCTGCCTCAATCGGCTTGTTTAAAGGTATTCGATGGACTAATGAGGGCCCATCTTTATCACATTTTGCTTATGCTGATGACGTCATGTTTGTTGGTGAGTGGTCTATTGAAAATGTGATCAATCTTCGAAGGATACTAAGGTGTTTCTACCTAACATCCGGGTTGAAGATAAACCTTAAAAAGTGTAGTGTGTACGGTGTTGGTGTAAGCGACCTAGAGGTTCAAAATATGGCGGATATACTTAATTGCAAAAAAGGTGTGTTCCCATTTAAGCACCTTGGGTTACAAGTTGGTGCTAACATGAATCTAGTTCGAAACTGGAAGCCGGTGGTTGAAATATTTAAAAATCGGCTATCTATTTGGAAAGCAAAATCATGTCATATGGCGGAAGGATAACCCTCTTGAAGTCAGTTTTGAATTCCCTCCCGACGTACTATTTCTCACTCTTCAAAGCACCAGTACAAGTATTGAAGGCTCTTGATAGAATCAGAAGAGTATTTTTTTGGGCGTGTCAGAAGAAAAAGCGAGGATGAATTGGGTGGCTTGGGATATAACCATTGCTCCTGTCAAATATGGGGGCCTTGGGTTCGGTTCCCTTAGAGATGCGAATTTGTCTATGTTAGTGAAATGGTGGCGGCGGTTCGCTTCAGACAAAAATGGTTTATGGAGGAGGGTAGTTTGGGCCATTCACCATAATTCTAGAACATGGTCAATGATTCCAGCAAAGGTTTCTGTTACAGGTCCATGGAAGAACATTGTGAGCATTCGGGTTCCGTTTCTTAAGGTTGGTGTGAACCTAGACAAGGCGGTCAGAACTATCGTGGTGGATGGGTGTAACACGTCTTTCTGGTTGGATTACTGGACTGGTTCAGAACCATTGTACCATATTTTTCCAGACTTGTTCCGGTTCGAAGTGGAGAAAAATTGCTCGGTACAAGTCTCGGGTGGAAATGAGCAGGCCAGCCCTCAGCGCCAACGAACAGGGCCAGATACAGCAGCTGATTGCCCTTGTTGGGCTGATTAACTTGGGTACGGGCCGAGATCAGAGGTGGTGGGATTATGATGAGTCCGGGGTTTTTCTTGTCTCCAGCCTAAAAATATCCTCAGTCTTTCAATCGAGTGCAGCCATATAGAGTGTTCGTTTGGAATAATTGGGTACCGAAAAAGGTGGCCTTCGTGGCTTGGAGAGCCGAGAAGGAAAGGCTACCTACTAGATGTGCATTAGCGAGACGAAACATCAATGTTCCGGACAGGTCATGTGTTTTGTGTGGAGATCACGATGAGTCGAGTGATCATGTGTTTGTCTCGTGCCAGTTTGCACAAATTGTATGGCAAAATGTTGCGCTGTGGTGCAGGCTCCGACCGATTTATGCTTTCGATATACACGATCTACTGGGTTTACATGGCTTCAGCCCGGGCTCGAGGAAAAAGAAAAAAGCTATTCATGCAGTCATTTTTGTTACAATATGGAGCATATGGAGAATGCGAAACGAGATCATGTTTAAACAGGACTAGGCCGGACCCGGTAAGAGTCTTGGACGAAGTCAAATCGATGGCGTATTTGTGGGTGAAAAATCGATCAAAGGAGGTATCTTTAACTTGGGAACAGTGGAGCCGTTTTGCTATGTTCGATTAATGTAACTGTATTCTCTTGGTGATCTTTGTGTAATTGTGGTGTATAGCTTCTCGCTATGTTTTTTAATAAAATTTTCGGTCGGCCGTTAAAAAAAACTCTCCATTGTAATTTGAACCTCACAAAATTAATTTTTTTTACTTATAACCAAAAACTTTTCATTCTTTTGTAATTTAAGATCCCAACTTTTTTGTTTTCAGCTTTGTTCCCTGTACTTTTCATCTTTCGCAAATTTTCATTTTACGTTTCGTACTAAACTATGTGAGTTAACAAAACGCAATAATGTGTGGTTCAACGTTTTTACGTTTCGTTCAGTTAACATAAACGCAACATCCGTGTGTGGTTTAAGGTTTTTACCTCTATTTTCCCATGTGGCATGTTCATCGCAACGTGCATGTCCTAGATTGACGTAGTTATTTTATATGTTATACGTTTCGGTCTTATTTCTTCGCATTAACACGCCGCAATTTCAGTGTTGGTGGTCGCTAGCGGCGATGTGGCATTGATGCTATTTGACATAGTTTATGCCCCCATCGCAACGCGGGGGTGCTTAATTCTAGTTGACCTCATCTACTTTCATATGCTTATGCGAGTGAGGGTGAAAGATGAGTGGAAAAAGTCGCTTTTGTGGAAATATCGATAGTCGTGATAACTATTAAGTTTATAACTCAAATAAAACTGCAGTTACAATAATATTATGATATTATTTTGTACAAACTCTAAATGCTAATCCCCTCAAAAAGCCAGGGCCCAGGGGTATTATAAAAAACACACAAGTTATGATTCATTATTGTTCAATAATGGTTGTTGTTTCAACATGAAGCAACAATCATGAGCTTTAAGGTACCATCATTAAGACTTGTATGCCAACTCCCGCACATCATTCCCCCTTGTTTTAGCCCAAAGAAAAAGCCGAATCACTTATGACTTATCTCCATACTGCAACATGACACATGTTATTTTAATACATTTTCTATTTCAGTGCGGAAAAAAACGTCTTTAAATGTAGTCTGATCAACCTGGTTCATTACATAACCATGTAAATCAAGAACAATGACCAAATTCTAATAATCTGATCGTGAATGCTTAATACGGTTTCAAGTTATCGTGTTTTGCTTTTTGGTATAGCTGTAATTATCATGCAACGACTCACCTCTGGTTTAAATGTTCTGAAGTTCCGGTGATGTGATGGTGACGGTGAAGATGCAGGTCTTTCTTTCTGTCCAAGTGCTCTTCTGGACAATAAGCCGAGCTCTTTACTATTTTGGATGCCACCATGCTTCATTTCTCCTAGCAAAACATACAAAAAGTTGTTCAAAAGATCTCTCTTGAATTTAAAACAAGAATCGATAGCCAAGATGACAAATTCAAAATCATTAATCATGTTACAAAACTACGTACCGTTGTAATCCAAGAGGTTTGCAGATGCAGACAACCGAATGAGAACAGGCGTGATGACAGTGAGAGCCGCCCAGAAGAACAATATTACAAAAAAGGTCCTCCCCAACATTTCTTCAAGAGAAGATAGGAAAAACAAAGCTTGAAAGCTTTTTTGGAAGTATCATTTATATGAGCAAATTTTCAGATAGTAAGGGGAGGAAGACGACATATATAAAGAAATGAAAATGATTAAATAAGATATTGTTGTTAATAATATAAGATTATTAAAACCAGTACTCAACTACTCATATAACTATGATTTTCACTGGACATGAAAAAGTACTTCACAATGAACTTGGTGACTTTCTCTGGTTGGTGGGGACAAATCTGTAATTATACATACCATCTGGCATCTTCAAGGACCAAAACTCTATTTGGTGGGGACAAAACTGTAATTATCATACCTTATGCTATTATGAGGTTATCAAACAAAAATCCCACCTGTGAACTCAACTGACACATATATTGCAAATAAACCAGCAGACAATATTATTAGTAGGGAATCATTTGCGCTTAATCAGCAATCAGAGTTGTTTCTACTATGTAATAATAACAAAACATTAGAACTTTTACTCCTACACTAATCTTAATCCTAGGCAGCTGCTTCTTCAACCTCGGTGATTTGGTGAGCCACCAGTTGTAGTTGACTTCTTACCGCCGTACTTCTGTTAAATTTAAAAACAAAAAGCATTTAATATAAAAAAATAGGAACATACCAATTAATTTTCTTTGGGGTGGTTGTAATTACCTGCTTTCCAAAGTTAAATGGGACATATTTGTATTTAATCATGTGCATGATTTGACGCTTCATAGTGAGAGCAAATAGGACAATCCAATAGCAGAGCAGTATTGGCCAGAAAACAGGAACGTCAAATAGAGAAAAGAATGTCATCAAGAAGGCTACAATGAATGCCTTTGTGATGGCATACCTGGAATTATAAAACAAAATGAGTTTAGTCGGTGTTTGTATGTCGAACATGTCAGTATAACGTATAGGAAGGTACTTTGATTCTTTGAATACTATGCGGTGAGGTTAACATGTACCAAATGTGTGGAGTCTTCTTCATGTCAATTACAAAATACAAATACCTTTTCACTTTTCATTTATTTATTCTATTACAATAACAAAGGAGGTAATGCGTAGCGTAAGTACATAGAACAAATTATATATTTTCAGAAGAAAAACTGATTAGTAAAGCATAACTCAATAGAAGTATACCCACTGTAGGTTTTTTTTCATTATAGTACACACCAAGACGGATGCACTATGGTTAATGGTTATTATAATAGCTAATTAGCTATAATCCAAGTAAAACAGAAGATTAACAACTAACACCCCAAATCACAGACATTACTCTAGACCAAGCTGCACCGAAATATATAAATGCATGTGCCATTACTCCAACCATATGAAACTATTCAATGCTTGGTTTTAAAGCGCGAAACACACAAAAGCAACGAGGTCTAAAACAGAGGCGCAAAGCGCACAAGCAGCAGGCTCTTCGTATGCGAGGCGATTATATAATTTTTTTAGAGTTAACTGCCATTTTCGTCCCTGTGGTTTGTTCGATTTTGCCATTTCAGTCCAATTTTCAAAAATGCACCTTTTTCCTCCCTGACATACTGGAAACGTGCCACTTCAGTCCAAAAATTAAAACCTAGTTAAGTCAGACGGGTTTAATGAAGGGTATTATTGTCTTTTCATTTGTCAGAATCAAATAAGGTGAAAATAAAAGATATATGAATTGAGAATAATACCCTCATAAAACTGTCTAACTTAACTGAGTTTTAATTTTTGGACTGAAGTGGCACGTTTCCAGTATGTCAGGGAGGAAACTGGTGCATTTTTTAAGAATGGACTGTAATGGCAAAAGTGAACAAACCACAGGGACGAAAATAGCAGTTAACTCTTTTTTTATATTCCATAGGTTTCTAGAGTCATTTACCCAATATTTAGACACAAATAAGCTTTAAATATGTTTTAATATTGAAAATACATACATGTACAGCCTGAAATGCATGATGTACCACAATCTGCTGAACAAAAATGTGGCAGGCGCGCCTCCGGTTTTTTCACCAAAAAAGTGTGCCTCAGCTGCGCTTTATATACAGAGTGCGTGCCTCAACTTACATGTGCGCCGCACACTTTTTAAAACCAAGGTCAGTTTTTCCATTAGACATGCAACACTCAAGTATAACATAATTCATGTAGATATATATGGAAATCCAACACTCAAGATCTAAGCGATGACAATCATAAAGTACAAAACGAAAATCGAATGTGAGCTAGACTCACCAAAACTTGAACTCCGGAAGGCGACGGATAAAAGGCCTAAATTCATCAGAATCTTTCGTAGGCAGTGAAGCCCCATCCAAGGCTTCTAGCTCCGGGTCAACCTTGGGTGACAGAAATCCAATCAACAGATTCAAGATATAAATCCCAAGACCATACGAGATAATGTAAAACCCTTGAAGATAATAAACCCGCAGCACATAAATAGTCGCAACAGCAAGCGTCCCGAGCCACCTATGAACCGGAAGAGGTGTTGACTTATCCAGATAAATCTGGAACACCCGTGAAAATTCCATTTTCCACTTGGTTAGCGGTGCCATCGGGGGGCAGCATCACCCCCTAATCCTTCCATTTTAACCAAATTTCAAATCTTTCTGTACAAACTACAAAATTACACATAATTCAGAACCCAAAATCAGTCAAATCAGCTAATAAAGTAATAAGTAAGCACAAGTGAATGAAAAAAGTAAGAACAGTAAGGATAACAGTATTCCATATTTGCAGCATATTCATAAGCAAACAGTGTTATCTTTTAACCTCAAAAAATATGTCATATAAATAAGTATTGATATATCCTTATATCCCTGATGTCTATCAATGATACAACTATTAAATATGGAAAGGGGATTCAACAAATAATACTTTATCAAATTTGCATATGAGTCGTGATAATTGAAAGATAAGTTTGTGAATCGATAAGTAGTGAGAGTTGAAGAGCTCACCCACAGGGAATTGTTGTTTAGGGTTTCTGCGTTTTGCCGGAGAAGAAGAAGATGATTATCCAAATTCGCACCGACTCTGGGTTTTGTTTTATTTTTTGGTGCATACCCAAATTTATATAGGGCTTGTGAAATGTGAAGGTGAATTTAGTATTTAAAAGAAAAACACTGCTACAAGGCACACAAGAATAGCTAGGGGTGTTTATGGTTCGGTTTTAAACGTGAAACCGTTTAAACTGGTAATCAGTTTGGTTTTACGGTCGGTTTTTTAGTTATCTTTCGGTCGGTCGGTTTCAATATTTTCAAACCGTAGCAAACAGTTTGGTTTACGGTTTAGCAAAAACCAATCGACCGTAAGATTTTAGTTTTATTATTTTTTAATATTTCATATATTATATATACATATAAATAACTTTAAATCTAAATTTAACATATAACTTAGCAATTAATAATGTAAACTAAGAATGGGCCCATATTTTGACAGAAGATGAGAGCATGAAGTGGTCGGGATGACACAACCTATTGGAATTGATTCCGTATTTTAGCAACAACAAAGAAATCTCGTGTAGATAACTTTAGCGAACAATTAAGCATTATTTATAAGTGACTTTTTTTGCTATGGTTGTTTTAAATAGATAGATGTGGTTAGAAAGTTGGAAAGATGGAGACTCGAGAAAATTTCTTTTCAAGAGAGGGATAAGTTACTTGCTTCTATGGCCCTTATGTTAACTTCGGTACTTTTGTACATTCAACAAGATTAGAGGGTAAAGCTATGATTGATATAGATTGTTAACCCTTTTACTTTGTTTTTTAAAGGAAAACTTTGTTAACTCTTTTACTAATTATCGTTTTCTTTCTTTTTATTAGATAAACGACCTAAACTAATCTCCATTTATAGCTAATTCTTAAATTGACCTTATAGATATTATTTTAATAAGTTGTGAAAAAACAATTAAATAAAAAGTTTCACTATACCATCTTTCAAAGTTTTATCACATCTTTTTCGCTATAAGCGCGTTCTCCCAATTGGATGTCACATAACTTTAAAATTTGATAAAAACAATGTTTAATAAACCAATAATGACTTATGATTAATAAATCAAACTAAAAAAAAACCATTTACGTTTTTTTTTTCGAACGACGTCTATTTTATAAAATAGAGAGGAGGGGCTAGCCAGAGGCTAGAAATCCCAAAAACAAAACGAGATTACAATATAATATCTCTCACATTAAAATCACTCCATCTCTCCCAACTTAAGTCGCCATACGGCGATCTATATTTCAGCCATACAAATGAATCTTCTTTTATTTCGCCGACCACTTTTAACACATTACGTACGTGGA
The DNA here is from genome assembly GCA_947069175.1 of Scalesia atractyloides. Lineage (NCBI taxonomy): Eukaryota > Viridiplantae > Streptophyta > Magnoliopsida > Asterales > Asteraceae > Scalesia > Scalesia atractyloides. Next base: position 10,595,714 of record CAMTDV010000014.1, on the reverse strand, counting down.
AAACCTTTTACAATTACGTGTAATGGGCATTAACCACTTCACACATCACCCAATAACTAAACCAAACACCATTATGTAAGCGTACCGAGATCGTTGGTGCAACAACAAACATGAACCATAGAAAATGCATTCTTGTTATAGCCAACCAAATAACTACACATCATATTCACTTTTTCACTTAATAATCATTAGGCTGTGGAGAGTGGGGGCGTGGGTTGGGGCATTACTTGACATGTTGTATGGGTGAGCTTAGCTGGCCAAGTTGAAAAAAAATAGGGTGTGGTGGGTCGTGGCTGGCTGGGCATGGCCAGGCCAGCCATGTGAATTGATTTTAAAAAAAAATTATAATTATTATGTTTATAAAGCCCAACCAACCATTGTCAGCCACATCATCCCAGCCCCCGCCCCACGCCCAGTAAATATCCCAAACCCAAAGAGCAACGCCAAAAGCCAAGCCCATCCGGATAGAAAAGCTGAAGTTGCCCTAAACTCCCACGCACCCTCCAGATTTAGCACTACAAATAATCTAACGCCTTCAAACTCAAACCGAAAAGTGTCTTTAAAGAAACTTTTATATTTAACCAACAAATGCCCAATTTTTTTTAACAAAAAAAAGTAACTTTTAAGACAAAGAGGTGTTAAGGATGTCATTAACAAGGGACTAAATTGTCATTCACTTATCTTTGGGGCTGTTCTGTACATTTTGAGCCGATACATACGCGCAGCGAGGCTGGTGCTCGAACACAGTGATCGGCTATGGGAACCCTAGGACGAGCAGCTTACACAGTCGGCTTCTGGATCCGGGAAACCGGCCAAGCCCTGGATCGGCTCGGTTCACGCCTCCAGGGCAACAACTTCTTCAAAGAACAACGTATGCTCCTCCAAATCCCTAATCCCAATTTCCATTACTTTTTATTCAGTTAGATTTAGGTGTCTTGTTTGCTCACAAATGATTCATCCGGTATTCTCTAGTGGAAATTTATGTTATTTTTATATGATTAGTTAGATTATCCTGGGTTGATTGTAATTCGAATCGGGTTTTAGTTCGATTTATTATTTGCGATTGAGGAATGAATTTTTGACATTCAGACTACAATTTGAAATATTAGGATCATTAAGATAAACTGTTATATATTAAGTGGTCTTTGACTAGCATTACAAAATGATTTCAAGATAATGCATGGCAATGGCGTACTGTTGAAGATCGATGTTCGATTAATTACCTCAGGCTTTCTATTTGTTGATTGTTAGATATGTGTTACGCTTTATTTGAGACGGTCTTTAACGGTTTTTATTTTTGTCAGTTTCCAGGCATCGGACGCTTATGAATGTATATGATAAAGCCCCTGCGGTAGCTAAGGATGCATTTGTGGCCCCAAGTGCTTCTATCATTGGTGATGTCAAAGTAGGAGCGGGATCGTCTGTTTGGTATGGATGTATTTTGAGAGGTAACGGTTGAGCTTTTCGGCTTTTATTAATAAGAGTTCATTAGTCTTGTATAGTTCTACAGTACTACCAATGAGACACTCAGTTCAAAAAGCCCTTTTTTGCATTAAAAAAACAAGCATGCAAATGTTATTATTTGGAACATTATATAATAGGATGCAAATTAATATGCCCCGAACATAGTGGATTCAAACTGGCGCATAGTTGTCAATAGCGAGTGTAGCGATCGCTATAGCACGCTACGTAGCGTATAGGTCTAGGCTCGCTATTAGGGTTGTGGCGATAGTTAGCGACAATTTATTTATTTTTTGTTTTTTATTTAATATAAGTAGCAATTAAATATAGCTATAAAATAGTTGGATTTTAGGTTTTTGTTAAATATACATGTAAAATAGCATATATACCAGGGTATTTTGCTATAATACACAAATAAAAATTTGTAATTTTTTTCTAGTGTATCGCTATTTATAAAATAGCCGCCCGATGTCGCTATTCGCTATGTAGCATATAGGTACCTTATCACTATTTGTTGCTATTCGCCATTAACAACTATGAACTGGCGCTTACACCACTTTAACTAACAATTAGTATTTGAATGAACCATTGAGACGAAGGGGCTTTTAACCTAGCGGTACCAAGGGGTGCTTGAAAGGTCCCTCCCCATGTGGTTGAGGGTTCTAGTCTCGAGGTGGACATAGGTACAGATTTAGCTAGCTGGTCAAAAACAAAAGCGGACCTTTGAGAGAATTCATTATCTTGTCCCAACGTATACAGTTATACTAATGTATTGTCTTCCCTTAAGTGGGAGGTAATTCTTTTCAAGTAATGTATTCTTAGAATAATGGAACTAGCCATTTAAAATATCAACTGTATCAAAGTAATGTAACATTGTTTTTTTTCCATGTGTACATTAATTTATAGTCGTGATACTTTTTAACGGTTGCATGTAAAGGTAATCGTAATTCCTTGATCTCTTATTCAGTAATATCTAAAATATATATACAGGACTAGGATCGACTTCTTAGGAGCTAAAATAGGAAACAGATAAACACAAATAATACATGATACTAATCTTCTAATATATTATCCTAAAATAATATACACGCTAATACACCCCCTCAGTCTGAGCGGAAGAAGGCTGAATGCACAGGCTGGACTTGAAACGACAGAAAAGTTACGAGGCAGCCCTTTTGTAAAAATATCAGCGTATTGGTAATCAGCAGGAACATGGAGGACCCGAACTGCACCAATTCTGACCTTTTCGCGTACGAAATGAATATCCAACTCAACATGTTTAGTACGTTGGTGCTGAACGGGGTTCTCAGATAAGTAAACGGCTGATATGTTGTCACAGTAGACAACAGTGGCTGTACGAATCGGAACATGTAGTTATGTCAATAAGTTGCGCAACCAACTCGTTTCAGCAACGACATTAGCTACCCCACGGTATTCTGCCTCGGCACTTGAACGAGAAATGGTAGCTTGCCGTTTTGATGACCGTGACACAATATTATCGCCAAGGAAAAACACAATAGCCTGACGTAGAACGCCGGGAATCCGGACATCCCCCCCCCCCCCAGTCAGCATCTGAATATGCAATTAGAGCATTAGACTTGGAGGGACGAATAAGAATACCTTGATCACTCGTGCCTTTTAAATAACGTAGAATACGCTTAAAAAATTGAAAATGGTGTTCACGAGGATCATGCATAAACAAACAAACTTGTTGGACTGCATAGGCAATGTTAGGACGTGTAAACGTAAGATATTGCAGTGCACCAGCAAGGCTACGGTATAATGAACCATCTGAAAGCGGGGGACCAGATGAAGCACTTAATTTAGAAGTTGTGTCCACAGGTGTGGCACATGGCTTACAGTTTGTCATGTTAGCCTGAGCAATAATGTCATGTGTGTAATGCTCTTGCGATAAAAATAGACCACCTTGTTTAGAGGTGACTGTGATACCCAGAAATTGATGCAAAGAGCCCAAGTCCGTCATAGCAAATTCATTGGATAGTGAGCCAATAATTTGATGAAGTAATGTATCAGTGGAAGCTGTGAGGATAATATCGTCTACATATAAGAGAAGATACGCCATTTGATTACCGTGTTTGTAGACAAATAAGGACGTGTCACTAACCGTGCTGATAAAACCACAAGAAGTAATAAATTTTGCAAACTGTTGGTACCATGCCCGAGGGGCCTGCTTGAGGCCATAGAGAGACTTTTGTAGCTTACACACATGATGTGGTTTAGAAGGGTCCTTAAAACCTTTTGGTTGATGCATATAAACAGTTTCGTTCAAATCACCATGCAAAAACGCATTTTTAACATCTAACTGATTTATTTGCCATCCCCGCGAAACCGCAAGACTAAGGACAGTGCGTATAGTGGATGGTTTTACGACGGGGCTAAAAGTGTCATCACAGTCAATACCAACCTGCTGGGATTTCCCATTCACAACTAAGCGGGCCTTATAACGTTCCAACGTGCCATCAGCATGGAACTTATGGCGAAACAGCCACATACAACGGATGACATGTGCATCCGGAGGTCTAATCATTAATTCCCATGTATTATTATCCTGTAAAGCTTTGTATTCAGTTTTCATAGCATCAAGCCAATTAGGATCCGATTGGGCATCAATATGGGATTTAGGTACCGGTGAGATAGGTTGGTTTGCGGAAGTATGTAATGTGTAGGGTGTGTTGGTTTTGATGGTTCCATCACGAGTGCGTTGACATGGTGCTGGGGGGGGGGGGGAGGGTAGGGTAGGGCTGGGAGACGGGAGCGAGGGGGGGGGTGAGGGGCTGGGAACCCGAGTTAGCGGGCTGGTGTAGACAGGTTTTGGTGGCGGAAGGTTTTTGTTTCGTCGCTGGTAGGTAATAGGTGAGGGAGGCGGCTGATCGATGTAGGAGAGGGCGAGGTTGGCGGAGAAGAGTTGGGTTCAGGCTGGTTAGGAGATGGTGGATCCGTAGGGGTGTGTGGGGCATGCGGAAAAGATGTAGGTGGTGAAAGAAGTGGTGAGATGTCACTTTCTAGAAAGGTATGGTCTACAGGTGAGGAGGGTTTAGAAAACGGGAACACGGTCTCCGCAAAAGTGACGTGCCGTGAGAGGATTACCTTTCCGGTAGAAAGGTTGTGACATCGATAACCCCGAAAATGAGCGGGGTATCCAAGGAAAACGCAAAGGGAGGACCGATGGGTTAATTTATGGGGTCGGGTTGAGGACGTGTTCGGATAACATGCGCATCCGAAGACACGGAGGTGGTCGTAATCAGGTTGACGACCATAGAGAGAAGCCATGGGGGTTATAAACCGTAGTTTGGCGGACGGTAGGATGTTATGAAGATAGGAAGCTGTATGAAGCGCTTCGACCCAGAAATTGGATGGAAGCGAAGCATGAGTTAAGAGACAGAACATGATTTCGTTTAGACGACGAATCATGCGTTCGGACTTCCCATTTTGTTGGGAAGTGTGTGGGCATGAAAACCTAAAGTGAAGACCATTTGCCGTAGCAAAATTTCGAAAATTTGTGTTGTCAAATTCACCCCCTAAGTCGCATTGGAACGACTTAATATCAATGTGAAATTGGGTTTTAACATATTTATGGAATTGGCAAATTTGAAAAAAGTTTCAGATTTGTATTTCAATAGAAAAACCCAGGTAAAATTAGTGTAATTATCAATCAACACCATATAATATTTGTAACCAGATTTACTAGCAAATGGTAATCGTTTATGTTTCGACAATTGGCATGAATGACAAACGAGCGATCGTGATCGCTTATTACACGAAATTAAATGACTAGAATGAAAAAAATCCATAATATGATGTCCTGGATGTCCAAGACGATCATGCAAAAAATCGGTTGATGAAGATGAAGCAACAAAAGCGGAAGCTGAAGCAGTGTTCTTGGTGAGAGGATAAAGTGGGCTGGAGCTATCATGCCTGGTTAGGATCTTCCCACTCTTGTAGTCCTTCACAGAAAAACCATACGGATCAAATTCCACAGAAACATTGTTATCTTTAGTGAATTGTTTGACAGATATAAGGTTTTTGACGATGTGTGGTGAATAAAGAACGTTGTTAAGGACAAAGTTTTTGGCAGGTGAGGTAATGGTGGTGTTACCGGGTCCGTGAATTGGTACCCGATTACCATCACCAACTTTAACAAATTTAATAGGACAAAAATCATGGAAAAAAGAGATTTTACCTTGGTCCCCAATGACGTGATTAGTAGCACCAGTGTCCATATCCCATGGGTCTTCACCATCATCAGTTTCTTGAACATTTAGGACCTGAAAAGCATCAGCAAGGGCCTGAGGATCCATTGGGTTCACTTCTGTTAAATGCGCCTGAGGTGTTTGGGCTGCTGGTGATTGGGACTGGTTGTGCTGTGAGCCAAAACCTTGAGGCCAAGGGGAAGCCCACCCTGGCATCGTCGGGTATAGGCAGGGTGGTGGTGGATACCATGGGGCTGGGCATTGGGCCATCCACCAGTTTGGCCAAGGACCCATGGGCCCATTTGATCGCCGATTACTGTTGTTATTGGGCCAGGACCCATTGTAATTGGGTTGACCCGAAGAACCCGAAGAACCTGAAGATCCAAAATTTTGCTGTCCATATTGCCTGTTGCTGTTACGCAGCTGTTGTTGACCCGAACCACCGCCGCGACGGTTACTCCTGCCGCCGCCCCTGTATGAGCCACCACCTTCGCGTGTAGGCTGTTGCTGCTGCCTGCGGTGTGGTGGTTGCTGATCTTCAGAGATAGTCATGATGTTTGACCAGGCGGCTGAAGCGTTAAGGGATTCCCGTGCCTCTTGTCGCTGCTGATCAGACTGAAGCAAACTAACAGCCTCTTCCCATGTAGGAATTTCCTTGTTGATGATGCTTGCAGTTGTGTCAAATTCAGATGGTAGGCCCCTAACTAATTGAAGGATGAGGCGCTGATTGGAGACCGGTTGGTCAACATTAGCCAGTTGATTAGCAATATCCTTTAATCGTTGGCAATAGGCGTCGAGAGATGGCATGGATTTCAGAGTCAGATTAACAAACTGATGTTCTAGGGTGGCTGCCCTAGATCCTTTGTTGTTGGTGAACAGGCCTTTGATGCGTAACCAGGCCTCTAAAGCAGTAGTGTCAGTTTCAAGAACACGAACCAGGAGATCGTCGAGAGGGTACTGTAAATCCACTGCAGAACAATGGCATCGATCTCCATCCATGACTCGTAGTCAGGATCAGTTTTCTCTGGTAGAAGGGTGCCATCAATGTGGTTTGTTACCTTGTAACCACGAGCAGTCAACTGAAACAGTTTCACCCAAGACGAATAGGTGACCTTGGTACCATCCAGAACCCCACCTTGTTCTGGATGTTTGTAACAGTGTAAACAGGATGGAGAGTAGGTGTTTTAGGGTCGGATGATGAACCAGCATCAGTTTGCTTGGTATCGACCATGGCTGATCTGTGAAGATAATACGGGTGTTGAAAAAAAAACGAATAAAAGAAGGCTGGGGCAGCAGACTCGTAGTCTGGGATCTGTGAAGAACTAGGGAAGCTCTAATACCATAAAGGTAATCGTAATTCCTTGATCTCTTATTCAGTAATATCTAAAATATATATACAGGACTAGGACCGACTTCTTAGGAGCTAAAATAGGAAACAGATAAACACAAATAATACATGATACTAATCTTCTAATATATTATCCTAAAATAATATACACGCTAATAGCATGAACCCCTTGTGTGTTGTCAGGATTAAAGATTACCAAAATGGTTACTTGAATACATGAAATATTTAGGCATTAGTTTTTGTTCTCATCATCTTGGATTATGTTTAAACTTTAATCAGAATTCACATTTTGCTGATAGTAGAGGTATCTTAGAAGTCACTCAATGTTTCACTTGATTAACTAAATACTAGCTATTAAATTAGGGATGGCAATGGGTCGGGTTTGGGACGGGTTTAGGTAATCCCAAACCCAAACCCGGTTAGATAAGCTTGTCCCAAACCCGTCCCAAAACCCGTCGGGTTTCTAGCGGGTAAATACCCATCGGGTATCGGGTATACCCGCGGGTTTCGGGTAAACCCGTTAATTTAAAAAAATTACCTATTGGGTATACCTGACCAAAACCCATCGGGCATCTGTCGGGTAACTATTAATTAGTTACATTATTATCACTATAAAAATGTATGAAATAATTACAATGTATACGAAATAAAATACCTGTATGTATAAAAAATGGGTGTATCATATATATGCATATTTAAAAATACCACCAAATCCCAAACCCGCGAAAAAAATAAAAATTAATCCCAACCCGTCCCAAACCCGATTATCCGACCCCAAACCCGTCCCAAATAAGTCTGGTTTCGGGTTTACCCATCGGGTTCGGGTTTGATTGCCATCTCTATATTAAATATTGTTTCACTGATGAGATGTGGTTTTGTATAATATATAGGTGATGTGAACAGCATTAGTATTGGATCTGGCACTAACATACAAGATCACTCACTTGTGCATGTTGCAAAATCTAATCTACCTGGAAAGGTGCATCCCACTGTGATCGGTGACAATGTGACTGTCGGTGAGCAACGTGTTTCAAAAGATTCCTTTTGTTTTTAATAAAATGATTTAATTAAATAAATACAATTCAGGTCATAGTGCTATTTTACACGGATGCACTGTTGAGGATGAAGCATTTATCGGTATGAAAGCGACACTTCTAGATGGAGTCGTTGTAGAGAAACACGCCATGGTTGCTGCTGGAGCCCTCGTTAGACAGGATACTAGAATCCCTTCGGGCGAGGTTCGCATCATCCAAACATTTATATTTTATATTAAAAAAGTAAAAAACACAACATTTGTTATTAAAGTTAGTTGGGAATGTGGTAACAGGTATGGGGAGGTAATCCTGCCAAGTTCTTGAGAAAGCTAACCGACAAGGAGATTGCATTCTTTGCTGAGTCAGCTGCTAATTACAAGAACCTTGCCGAGGTTCACGCCACCAAGAATGCAGAGCCGCTTGACAACACTGAGTTTCTAAAAGTGATACAAAAGAAGCCCAAAGAAGACAAACCTCTGATTCAGTAATCATTGGGTGTTCTTTTCGTGAATAAATCCGTCACCAAAGTATTTTTTTTGTTCCTCCTTGTGAGTTTGATGTTGACGAACATATGCTTATTTTAAGCAGGTTGTTTATGGATATTGGATCAGCGGTCTTTGTTTCTCGTTTTCAAATAAAAGCTTAAAACTTATTAGAGTCAACTGCTGCAGTTAGACCGACCCCATGTACCGTTTGTTTAATTGTTCTTACATAGAAAACTTCAAATGGATTGGATATTTTTTGTTCTTGTTGATGTGGATTTGAGTTGGAATTGAAGTAATTTGAATCATTTTCATGGGGCTCTTTGATCTCTTTAGAACTCATCATATTGCTCATGGTATTGGAAAATTGAAAACATTCCACTATCAGTTTTTTTGGCTCATAAGAATTTCATTTTTCTTTCACATGTTGGTAGATTTGACTTAAATGCCCCTTCCATCAATCATCGTGTTTCTTCTACACCATCCCACCGTCGGTGATAAGACGAGCCAAATGAATTCCAAACAGATTTGAACGTATTCGAAATATGAGCAAAATATGGCCAAATTCGAATCCTGAGCTGCCTTGATTGGACCAAACTCGATGAGCCAAAGGTTTTGAGGCAACAACGGAGAGAGTTCAGATTGGACCAAACTTGTTATATGTGTGACGATAAACAGTCTTTTATGTTGACGTGGATGTCATGTAGACTCTTTTATTAACGTGAAACACTACCTCATCACTTGTGTATCGCTTTATATACAATTTAATACAAAAAATGATCTATGTTAGTATTTTCATACATTTGAAATGTCATTTCATCAAGTTCGACTCGTTTAAGGCATAACAAGCCATTACTTAAATTTAGGGACTTAATATACCAAAACGAATTTAGCAATTTTCTCATGTAAAATTAGCAAATTTGTTGGTATAACCCTTAAGTAAATGTAACGAACGGTAGTGATGTATGTAATCCTCAACTGCAAATCAATATACAAGTTCCAATTAAGAGTTCAAAAGGTCCCATCATTGAAATAGAAACTCAAAAGAAACTGCAATTAAGAGATTTTAAGAGGTAATAACATCATGTCCATATTAACTTCTAGATCAAACAGTAAGATCAACGAAACACCCGCAGTCCTCAAATATCCATGGGTGCCGCCTCCTCTGTAGCACCTCTCTGGTCAGCGGCGGCACCATCACCAGCGCCACCAGATTGCTCTGCGACACTCTCATTTATAGGTGCTTCACCAGAAATCTCGAACTCATTAATCAATGCTTGTACAGTTTCTTGGTCCAATATGTTGAACGCTTCTCCAACACCAACAACAGCAATCGTGCACACACTGCTGGTGAGTTTTTCACCTTGCAAAGTCTCTTATGGCAAACAACGCATCCTTGACAAGATCGTCTCGAGAGGATTCTGTGAATTTCTCAAACTTGCGTTCTAAGTATGTTTTTGCAGCTTGTGAGCGGGATCCAATGGCAAAAGCTTGATATTCTAAGTAATTGCCACTAGGACAGTTGTAGTAGAGATGGGCCCCAGATTCATCTAACCCACCAACCAGCAGTCCCACACCGTAAGGTCGTTTCCATGAACGCTGGGTGCAGACCTATCAACAAATTGACTATATTAAGAAACAGTAACCAATATTCACATAACTCAAATAGCACTCTTACTTTCATCTTTCATGGTATCAAACCACCAACGATTAACAAAATCAACAAATAAGAAAATCTTATTAAATCACCATTACAAGATTGCTAGCAGAACAAAGCATCTATCTTGTTCATCTCAAATGCATTTTTCCATAAAAAGTATAAAATTGTGTGATAAGGATAAAACTTGGCAGCAACAATAGAAGGGGGATGAGAGAATTAGAAGACAACTTAGAGGTGTTTTTAGAACTTCAAATCATACTAATGAAATCCTAGTGGCTATTATATAGACCTACGTATACAAACGAAGCGAAAGTAATCAACTCCAACCACTAAAACACTAACAATTAACCGACTACAACATGGAGGAAATAAAGAACTAAAGACAGAATACATGCATACAAATGGTTACATGGGTATGGGGACCAAAGGATGGACTAAGCGGGTCACCTCATTATGCAACAGTGTTCCAACTTAACATAGTTGTCAATAGTGATCGCTATGGTCACTATAGCGAATAGCGTGGCGTTAGGTCCATACTCGCTATGTGGTATGTAGCGATAGATAGTGGCCTTTAATTATTTTTTTATTTTGTTTTTTTTAATATAAATAGCAATTAAATATAGCTATAAAATAGGTGGCCTTTAATTTTATTTTATTTTTTTTGGTTTTTTTTTAATATAAATAGCAATTAAATATAGCTATAAAATAGCTGGATTTTAGGTTTTTGTTAAATATACATGTAAAACGTATATACCAAGGTATTTTGATATAATACATATAAAAAAATTTCAATTTTTTTCTAGCGTATCGCTATTTATAAAATAGCACTTCGCTATGTAGCATTAGGTACCTTGTCGCTATTCGCCATTAACAACTATGCAACTTAAACCGCTTTACCAAATTCAAAATAACCAGCATTGCACCATGCATATGACCCGACCCATTGAACTCAAGTTTCCACTTGCAAAAGAATGCATAATTAATCTCCCGAAACTTTAAAGCCTATTATAATTGCGGGATGGCAGTAGCAATATAGTTAAAGAACAATTTTCTATCTTCTTAATAAACAACTCACACACACTCTAAACCTACTCGTACTCTACGCCAATGCCCACCATTGGACCAAAACGTTCAACCACTAGGGAAGGAAAACCTTTAATACACACCTGGATACCTCATTACTATCAACATTCTAAATTAAACACATACATATAACAAAGTTCCCCAATACTTTAAAAGCATTATAACTTATTTCCCAACCTAAACCCTGACAATATTCAAAGTATACAAACAACCAGACAAATAACTGTAATGTCAAGAAAAAGACCTGAGCTTTATCCGCCAACTGATAAACTAAACGGCCAACAGGAAGAGGAGACTCGTACGTATATCCATAATTGATGCATTCCGATCTCATATACCGGGACAGAACACGACCGTCAGCAGTGAGACCAGCAATGGCGACACCGTTATGATCATCAACCTTAAAAATCTTCCTCTGATGAGACGACAGTTCGGAATTGGCTTTGTTGACGCAGGCGAGAACGACGTGAGTTTTGGATCGGAGACCAATGGCTGACGGCTTCCATGGCGTACTCTACCTGAAACAACCGCCCTGCTGGCGACCATGTTGTGACGTCGGTGTCGTATTGGTTTCTGAACATTCTGGTTTGGTTGGCCGGAAAGCTATTCGTCGGAGGTGAGTGGGAGTGTGTGTGTGTTCGTGTTTGGCTGGGACATTGAAGCCGGTGAAGGGTTAAGGAGACTAGTGTTTTCTTTTTCATCAAGCCAACCTCAATTCTTTTTCATCAAGCCAGCCTCATGTCACGTCGATTGAAGGATGAGTGTTTATTGTAACTACTGAAATTTGCCGCGCTGCGCGGGAGAATTCAATCGTCATTGATTCGTTTCGTTTTTTGACAGGATTAATACGGTATCAGCACTCGGTATAACAACCAACAGAAAAAACAAAAAGAAGTCGTGCCATGACAAAAACGGTATCCACATAAAAAAGGGGCTACTAAATATACCCATCTTGTTACTTTTTATACCTCTTTCTATAAAATCACATTTAAGTTTATCATATTTACCCTATACATGTCATTTTTTTAAAAAGTATTCTTTCTCTTATAAAATAAATTCAAAAGTGTAAAAACTATTACAGACATTTTTTTTATTTTCAAAAAAATTGTTTGTTTTTTTTGTTTATTTAAAAAAGGGGTAAATTTGTAAAATAGTAATCAAGTTTTAAAAGTGTTCCAATTAGGTCACTCAAGTTTCAAAAGTGTTCTAATTAGGTCACTCAACATTTATTTTTTATTAAAATTAAGGGTTTTTTCATCTATTTCATGGTAACCGTGGTGATGTGAATTTTTGTTACTTTTTTCCCTTTCATTTGATGCAACGTCCAGTGATGACGTGGATTTTAACGTGTTTTTTCAATTTTAATGTAATTAAAGTGTTTTTATTTTTAATAAATAAAATTTCATATATTAAGATAATCGGACCCTAGAATCTTATGCTTCATTTTTCTTTTGACACATGGAAAAAGGTCATGACTCGATTTTGAATGTTAAGTTATCTAATTGGAACAAAAACGATACGAGTGACCTAATTAGAACACTTTTGAAACTTGGTTACTATTCTGTGGCATTTTCCCTTTAAAAACATATTTTTTTTAAAAGTTTTCAGATATTGTTTACACTTTTTCGAATAGTATTTTGATTACGTTTTCTTTTATCGAATATCTTTACAAATTAACAATAACGTTTTTCATATAAAAAATAATAATAATAATAAAGTTTTGAACTTTTTTTTTTGAAAAAGTCTATACTATATTTTCCCCTCGTCTAGTTAATGTCTTATATTTATTATTTTTAATATTTTGAAATGTTTTTTTTTTTGGAAGGACTTGAAGTGGGTATCCTTAGGGGTTATTTTCCCTTGAATTCGAATTCGATTAAAACCTACCCAATTTGATTCGAATAAAAAACTCAATTCATATTCGATTTACTTGACTCGAATTCGAATTCTTATAATCGAAATGAATTCTTGATAATCAAATCGAATTTAATCGAATTTTGAATTTTTCGAATTCGAAACGAATTTTGAACACCCCCAAGTATCCTCATTGAGTCTGTATAAATAACAAATCAACTAGTTTAATATATTTTTTAATTAAAGAAGAAAAAAAATTGTGAATCAACCCTATCCATTTGTTTTGCTTTAGAAAAGTGTTCACTTTTCAGAAATCTTAATCTGGTTTTAACTTGTTTGTAACATATTCTTTACACTATTAAATTCAAATTTATATAGATTGTAATTTATAGTTTGATAAAATTATTTTAGTACCTATTGTTTATTTGTTCACTTACATATATGGTTTGAGTGATTAATATGTGCTAGGCTGTAAACGCTATTTTAAAAGAAAACCTTTTTAGTTTTTTAATACATAAAAAAACGTTAATTATTTTATAAACACATTTAAAGTATTAAATATTATAAATGTAAGACCTTCAAATACAAACTAGACAAGGAAAAAACATAATATAGACTTTTTTAAAAAGAAAGTTCAAAACTTCTTTCTATTATTTTTTATAAGAAAAATATTATTATTTATTTGTAAAGATGTTCAATAATAAACATATTCAAAATACTATTTGAGAAAATGTCTTTAGAAATAATATCTGAAAACTTAAAAAAATATGTTTTTAACTAAAACTAAAAAAAATTGTAAAAGAAGAAAATGGTTGTAATCTTTTTTTACACTTTTAATTTTTGTTTTGTAACAAAAAGAATATTTTGGATAATGATGATTTATATGGGGGTAAATTTTAGAAGTTTAATTGTGATTTTATGGAACACGGGTATAAAAAGTAATAAGAGGGGGTACGTTTAGCCTACCCTAAAAAAATAATACATTACGTCTAGTAAGATTCAATCCGCGCTACATTGCAGGAAGAAGATATGTTAAAAAGGTTTTTATTTTAAAAGATTTCGTTAATAATAACAAATTTGGAAGCAGAGAAAACAACATAAAAGTAAAGAAAAAAAGAAGGAATAAATCACATAAAATATTATTAAGAATAAAAGATAAAATAAAAAAATAAGAACTGAAACAATTTAGTTAGGCTTTTAGTTGACAAGAGGTATTAAAAAAACATTCTTTGCCATGAAGAGCTTCGAACCCGAGACACCCACTACATTTGAATGTCTATGCAACCAATGAACTGCGAGACTTTTTCTTAAGAGTTTGGCACAATAATAATTATAATATACACATAAAGTGGAAAAGAAAAAAAACCAGCCAACAGCCACTCGCGACTTCACAAATGTTATTGAAATAATTGTTTTATTTTAACACAAAAAAAATCAAAATCGGGACTAGCTCAGTTGGCAAAAGCTCTTGCCTTTTGGCAAGGGTGTAAATATCGAAAAAAAAAATTTGGGCATTGCTTAGGGGATTCCCTTATAGCCGTCGCCGTCACCCAAACCACCACCGTTGACCCGACCAAACACAAACCCAATCAACTACAACCAAACCCAAGCCACCACCAAGCTAGATATCGATTCAAGCTCAAGCTAGTTACGGTAACCATAGTTTGGCAGGTAGTGAACTTACCTATGAATTTTGGTTAATACCCATTGATTTGTGTACTTAATTTGGTTAATTGGTTAATACCCGTTGATTAGTGTTATGTTTGATGAGTAGTGTAATTGTTTTGGTTATTTGGAGCTAATATGGTTAATACCCGTTCATTAGTTTACTTATTTTAGTTAATAATGGTTGGTTAGTTTTTCATTACTGAGAATATTTTGAACAACTTAACCTGATACACTGCTTTAACGTTTGTAGTCGGGATCAGGGTCGAGGGTACCCTAACACACATGATCGTGTACGTTCGAGTTGTTATGAGGTTTTGGAACAATTTCACGGTGGATTGGACACACAGGTACACTCCGCAGCCTCAACCCCATGCCCATATATTATGACTTATTGTAGTTGTTAATGTTAATATTATGCTAATTTTGTGACTTTTGGTAACTAATGTTGATTAACGTTAATGTTATTGTAGGTGTTTATGTTAATCTTACGTTAATATTCGCAAATTGCACATTTTAAATAAAATGTATACTTTATAAAACCACAAGGACGAATTTCCTACGTATTAAAGACCATAGGGAAGCAAAAGGAAAGTATTTTATTTGAATTTGGCGGGTAAACAAACTAATTCGCTCAGGAACTCGGAGAATAATTGGTTTAAAACCATATTGACGCTGGTTGATATGGGGGAAATGGTAAAATGGACATTTCAGTTAATTTAAGTAACCTCTTTAGCTTCAGGGGCTAAGATCGTAGCGCTTTTTAAAGGTCGAGGATGCAGACATCCAAAATATCCCATGGGGATTCAAGCAAACACTGCCCAGAAACCTCAAGGACACATATTGCAGTTTACTCTTATTGCCATATAGTTCAAGATCTCCATAAGAGTATCTAGATCTAAAACAATTAGTTCATTTGGAGTAGGACCGGAAGTGACATTCTAAGCATGTGGACATGAAGATACATTTAAGAAGGTAACATGGATGGCATATGCCACTTATTATACTTAATGACGGGATGATGACTTTATCTTCCATCATCCCAAAAATATAATCGTCAGGTATTATATTCAAAGTCCTAACAGATATGACAAACATTGTTTCATTAATAGGCGACGTGTTGTGTGTGAAATAATATGTTTGGTTTTAAATTTGTAAAAATGATTTATACCCAAATATTGCATACACATATGTAAGTGTATTTATCGTATCGGTAGCATAGTAAAGGCAAGAACAAGATGTTAATCCACATGGCACGGATAACTACACTTAATCAAATGTAAGAAAAATGTATCACCTCGGTGTCGAATCCTTTTGACCAATGAACGACTAACCTAAATAACCTTGATTATGAAGGTTGTTTCTATAGGGCTAGGATATCGCTAAAGCAACCTAGAGGAGTCGATACTTAAGGTTCTGTAATTCCCATGATAGGTTCCTTAAGACTAAACCTACCACAATGAAGAACCAACAACCTTTTAAGTTAGAGTACTAAAATCGAAAACTACCCCTCTAGGTGATTGAAACCCCATGATCGAAGACATGCTAATGCTATAGACCCATGCTAGCAACCTTAAACCAAAAAATCAAAGTTTCATATCACCTACTTATGACTTAGAATTCCCTAAACATGCAAAGACAATGTATAAACCGTTAAAAGTTAATGCCCTTTGAAAACTCTAACAAACTATTAAACCCTTTTATTTTAGGTTAAATCCTAAGGTAGCACACTTATGCCACCAACAATACGTCTGAATTCATCTTGCACTCACTAGAACTAGAGATGTCAACCCTTATATCATACATTGAAAATTACAATCTAGATATATAATACATCAATCATAAATGCATATACTCTTGAATCTAAACAACCACATGAATTAAAAATAGAATGAATCTAAATAAGCATCCATACACATACTAAGAGTAAATATGAAAACTTCACTAAAATCAACAAAGGTTCATAATCAAATTATACATTCAAGTCAACGCAAAGTCAATTTCATGTAAACCTATATGACACAAGCGAGTTTAGCCGATCATGATGATTAAATATAAACTAACAAAAAGAATAACATAGCCATAGACTCATAATTTATGGCATTATGATAAAACCGCTCAAACGGCTCCAGCCGTCCAATCTTGACTTCCGAACACATCTTCAAACCTAAATGAAACATATGTGTGGATTTGAGTAAACTTGAATGGTTCAGAGTTTTACATACGTATGTATTATCTCGTTGAATTAAAAAATTAACAGGTGAACTATTAGTATTTGAGAAAAAGTTTAAACTTGTGATACATGTGAGAAACCCTTTAAAATGAGGTATAAGAACTTCATAAGGTGGTAGGGGGAGTGAACATTCATAAATCAGATTAGGAGTCTCATACTACGGTTGGGATCTTAGCTTTCTAAATGATGACAGGAATCTCAAAAGTGTAAAAAACAAGCTTGAACCATATGTGTGATGTTCATGAGTCTAGAAAGTTTAAACCTATATAAACTACTGGCTAAACTTAGATAAAACATCAGTATCATGATCAACAAGTTGAATAATGAAACATATGTGCAGATTTGTATAAACTTGGATGGTTTAAAAGTTTACATACGCGTACATTTTCTTGATGAATCAAAATAAACTCTTATTACCTGTGTATAACTAACGAGTGTATTCCAACTTAAACCATTTCTCCAAATTCAAAACAACGACCATTAATTGCACCATGCCAATGACAACTTTTCTTAATAATTTAATTACATTTTTCCTTCTAAATCAGTGATGTATTTTATGTTTTTTTAGGACAACCCCTTAAGGCCTTAACTAATAGTTCTTTCTTTTTGTACAAAGTATTATCCTTATAAAATGCCAAAGAAATAAAAAATATAAAAAAATAATTCTAAAATTCATTCGAGTGTAAGTTGATTTCAAAAGCATCCAATGTTTTTGATAAGTTTTACCGAACATGTCATATTAATGTCACAACAACACAGACACCCCACTTAATTATTATTTTTATTTGCCCTAGTCAACAGACTATTAAAAGGTTTTAGAATATCTCGCTATTGAAAAATCCTTTTTGTTATAAAAATCTACATGAATTGATATTTATAAATACTTATTTATTTATCTTGACAAAAAAACTTATTTATTTATGCTGACAAAAAAAGTAAGTTTATATTGTTTTATTAAGCATTTGAAGTTATTTTTAATAGAATATTTTCAAGAAACAAGAGCTTGGTAATCAGAAGATAAACAAAAAACTGCCAACTCTTCATCCAAATAAGACTATTACATCACATCAACTCTTATTGCTTCGTTTATGGTTCACAACCACCAGGCCAAACGAAGACAAAACTTTATTCTCACTAACCGATCATAAAAAAAACACTCAATATATATATACTTTTTAATCCAATTTCTACGTGCATTTTCATATAAACACAATATCATAAATATATATATTTATGATATTATATATTTATGATATTATGGTGTTTATATGAAAATGCACGTAGAAATTGGATTAAAAAATAGTACTATGTAACATAAAAATGAGTAATTATGTTATTTTACACTTCAAAAATTACAACAAAACAAGCTAAAAAGTATCAAAATACATATCATCCTAAGAAAACATCTCTCACCAGACATCTAGTGAGCACATCAATTTATCAGTCATAGAAGAATATACATTGTATATCCTTTTTAACAGTCGTGTACCTATATAATATATATGATTGTATATCATCACGTTGATAATTGATTGTCCTATAAATGAGTATACCCTACCATACAATGCCTATGTAGGCGTATACATGTACCATATGTGTTCTATAGGGGCGAATACAAGCAATTCATACACCCATATACCGTTGTATAACATCAAAATCAATAAGTGGTTGATTACTTACATTGCTAGTGTGTATATAGTATTCTTTTAATATACTTTTCCAAAAAAAAATATATATATAAGATATATACTATTTTTAATATAAGAAAATGCTTATTATTCATTTAATTTGCCGTACAGTACCTTTTCATAAGAAAATCCAATTTAGTCATAGGTGAGATTTGGTTTATTGTTGATATAGTTTTACATAATATCTATAATGGAGCTTATTATTAATATGAAAATTTAAATAGTGTGTATTATACGAGGTCATTTTGGCAGATTAAGACATGTAATAACATTCGTCATAACCATTTATCAACGAGTAAAATAAAAAATCTTTATTATAATCAGTTTCAAATATTTAAAGGGGTGACTAGTCCGATAAAATGATAAAAATTGTGCAAGTCGGATAAACATTATACGTAGTTATTCTACTTGATTTGGCAGATAAACATTATACGTAGTTATTCTACTTGATTAACTTTTAAATGAAAAAAAAGTTTGTCATGTCTCTCTTCTCTTTTCTTTTCTCTTTCCTAAACTTTTTAGGTTGCCTTTTCCGCTCAATCATTTTCTCTTACGACATTCACATGTACATGTTAGGTTGAACTTGTAAAATCTATGCTCATGTGGAATGAAGGTAAATAAGTCTACTAAGTTATAATAATCCAAACACTATATCCATAGTATGCCTATGTACATATAGAAAAAGAAGTTTATACATACAACTACATTTAAAAACCAATCATATGCGTCAAATGTAAACTTATTTATTTGACAACAAATTCACACAGAAAATATTATATCCACAAACATGTGCATGTAGTGTAACATCCGTAAAAAAAACCGGATTTTACCAAACCCGCTTCGTTTATTAATCGAACAATCAGTTAAAAATTTCGTTGCGTATTTAATGCTCAAATTAATTTTAAACGATACATAATTAATAAGTATATTAGAATATAAAAGTTATATTTGAAAAAGTATTAAAATAGTGATTTAAAAATAAAGTGCTGAAGCCGGGATTCGAACCCGGGTCAGCCGAGTCAACGGGTCAGCTAAGCCTTAACTCTCATCCATCAAACCACTCCGCCACTTGTGTTCTTTGGTAACATACCAAAACAATTAATTCAAATATCACAATCCCGACGATTTCGCCGAGATTGGACGGTTTCTTCTAATTTAACCGAAGCATTAACCTTAACATCAGTTATAATCAATGTCCAGTCCGCGACATCCGTCATAACCGCCGGAGAAATTATTGACCGACGAATCAAGTCGGTAATCGGACTAAATTCATCGATGTTCTTCCCTATAAATACACCCACAAGCCTCTGTTAACTTTTTCGCTCACAACCACACAAATTCTCGACGTAATTTCACTCGCCGGAAAATATCTGCAAGTCGCCGGAAAACCGAGACTTCCATCTACACGGTAATTACTTCGATTTTTCTGTTTCATTCCATTATTGGGCAAAATTCTAATATCAATCCCCCACCCAGAATCCTTTCCAGACGACGTTGCCGGATTATCTGTTTTCGCCGGAAAACTCCTGAAATTTCAGAAACCTGCTGTTAACCAGTATGATCACTTCAACTTTCTGATAATCGTTACCCAGTGGTTCCATTTCACATCTAATCCCTCCAAATTGTTGACTAATCCTATCAGCCGAAGCTCACCGAAACAGAGCCGACGATTTTGCCGGACTTCTGAAGAAAGACGAACAGTTCGGTACAATCAATCCTCAAACCTTTTTTCTGTTCCTTACATTACGATGGCTCATAATGTTCGTTAAGTTAATTTAACAAATAACAGTCAGTTAATCGATGTCTGTGTTTTGAACGAAGAAGATGAAGTTGGGTATGTTATAAGATTAATTAAAATCGATATTATGAACGGGTTAGACACACAGTCCAGTGGTGGACTGTGTGCAAACAATATGCATAACGTCTCGAGTTCGATCCTGGTCACACACATTCGCTGTAATAAAATGCCTTTTTTTATTAAACTGAACCGGGTTAACTCCGTAAGATGTTAAATATAATAATAACCAGAATATTTACCAAGTTAGACACACAGTCCAGCGGTGGACTGTGTGTCAAACTAAACCACAGGTCCCGGGTTCGAGACCTGTGGCGAGCACCGAGTCATGCAATTAAATCGTTTTTAAATAAATGATTTTCGGATTAATCTAATTAGTATATAAATATAATTAAAAACAGAAATATTTCGGGTTAGACACGTAGCTCAGTTGGTAGAGCTGGGTGCACGCGTACGAGAGGTCACGGGTTTGAGTCTCACCCAGCGCACACATAACCGACCGAACCGGTCAACAAGTCAACGGTCAACGGTCAAACAAGTCAATGGTCAACAGTCAAAAATCAACATTTTTTTATTACTTTTATTTATTTATTTAAATTAAAAATACTTAAAAATAACATTTTTAAAGTTAGAAAATAGCCTTAAACTCACAAAAATATATCCAATAATCCTACTATTAATAAAATCCGCTTATTTACCGAACCATTATGTTATTATCTTGGTTAGTTTCACTCGTGGTTAAATCCAACTTCGTGCGCATTCAACATCAACAACCGAACGCACCCAATGTGAGTGAATCTTACAACTCCCCTTTTTAATTACACGTTTTGGGGTGTATCATGTGTCACTTAAACAAATTCGTTTATTCAAACTCGTGCCATACCATATTATGATTTAAACTTAGAATGTTAATATTGTTTGTAGTTATGTTTTACGTATTGTCTAGTTGTATGCAAATCATTCATTAGGCCCATCAGTTCCTAGAACAACGCGTGCCTCAAAACTCATTCATTAGGCCCATCAGTTCCTCGTGGGAGACGAGTTGAACAACGCGTGCCTCAAAACTATCTATTGTTGTATGTGTGTGCATTATTTAATATTAAGTGTTTTGTGAACAAATTTACATCTACGTTTACTCATATGTGGTTATGTACTTTATTTTATCAATTCAATAAACTTGTTCAAATGTTTTTCATAGGATTCACTCGCCAACTTTTTGTTGATCCAAAAAAACATTTTTACACATGATACAGGTGAACAGGATGAAGTAAGGAAAACATAGGAAATGCCTTAGAAGAAAATAATGAAGTCTAGAATGATGTGTAGGACATGATGTAATTATGATTGTATGTTTCCCTTTAAATTGTAATAATAAATATGAAACGTTATAATAAATGTCATGAGCTTTGATGATAACCCAATCATGCCCCGATCACCTTTTTCCGCTGCGGGTCGGGGTGTGACAGATTGGTATCAGAGCCATGACTATAGGGATATAGGATAGGTTATTAGACCCTTAGAGCCTATACTATAGTTGACTAGATTTTAATTGTTTATGTGGTTACATGCAAACTTATGATATTTATTTGTTTCATATTTATTACATACACAAATGCATGCAAACATTTCCAATATTACATTTTGTGATACATAGTGGATAATACTTACAGTCAAACATACATACTTACATACACATTCATCATACATATTTCAATGTTCATATATTCAAATCATCTTCATACTTTCGTTATTCAAAGATTTTGTCGCATTTTTTTTTTCATTTTTCAAATCTCATCAAAGTGAGTTCTGCGACGGGCATGTAGTAACTGTAAGGGTACAAGTACCGGTAGTCGGAACGTCCTGTCTAGGTTGGCATTCGTATAAATCCAATATAACGGACCAGTTTGCCTACCTGGGGACTAACGATGAGAGTACGAAGGACCTATTAGGCCAAAGCATGCCACCCCAAACGTCGTTCGAACTAACCCCACTTTGAGGTGTCACCGTGTCCATACTGGGATACATTCCGAATATCATACGTTACATACTTATTTCTCGATTTTCTCCGGGTTTTAGTGTACGTAACCAGGCTAACACATGCGAACCATATGAAAAACCCGGTATTCATGGGGGCCCACATGATTACGAAGGTGAAGTATGGCGGCATGCAAGACCCAATTACGAGCAAAGCCCAAGACATCCTATGGATGTAGTAGATTTATTATTTTATATTTTATAAATGTTCATTCCTAAATACGACCCATGATCCCAAAAACATCCAACTCATACTCTTGATATGTATTCCTTGTAGATGTCTTCTAGCCTCGCTCGTAGGAATATGAGAGCAGGAAAAGCCCGCGAGCGCATGGCTGCCCTAATCGCTCAACAAATGGCTGCCGTAATACCCAACATTGTAATTCAAGTCCAACAAGCCCTTACCGCTAATCCCGTCAACCAAGAAGATCAAAATGATATCAACCCTCCCCCAAATACCACCAAATGCACCTACAAGCATTTCAAATCATGCGACCCTCCAAACTACGAAGGGACTGAAGGTGTCACCGCTCTCCTCCATTGTTTGAAGAAATGGAGAACACTTTTCTAAATTGCGATTGCCCCGATGATCGCAAAGTGCGATATGCTACTGGTCGTTTATTTGGAATAGCACTTACTTGGTGGAATACAGAGAAGGCCAAACGAGGTGTTGAAGATGCTATGACTTTAACTTGGGATGAATTGAAGGAAATCATGACCAGACGGTTTTGCCCAAGGAGCGAAATCAAGAAATTAGAAGATGAGTTCTATTCGTTGAAGCAAAAGGAAGGCGACCACACCACATACAACAAAAGATTCCTCGAGTTAAATCAAATGGTTCCCAATTTGTTCACTCCCCTCTACCGATTGATCGAGCACTACATTCGAGGTCTTCCTTCAAAGATTCAAGACTCTGTAATAAGTACCACGCCTGCAACTTTGGAAGCAGCAATGGAGTTAGCTACAGAGCTCACCGAGAACCGCATCCAGAATAAAGACTTCAAGGAGGAGAAGAAGAAGGATAAAGCATCAACTGAAACTTCAAACTCCACCCAAACCGAATCCCCTTCTCAACCCATTTTGAAGAGAAAACGAGATGGGCAACTTTTCGCTGTCACCCAACGTAATCAACCAATTTCACAAGCCATACCCATCCAAGCTATCCCAATCACGCAAATAGCCCCCAACTCAACTTACCCAAATAAGAAACCATACCTTGGACCTCACCCTCTATGTAACACCTGTTTTTATCACCATCCATCTACCTTACCTTGTCGACTATGTGCGAAGTGTGGACGCTATGGTCATTTGAGCAAGGTTTGCCGCACCTCTCAAAACCAAATCTCTCCCCCTACTCAAAACATGATCCAAACCTATCAACAACCCCAATACCCCATGTTCCCATATGTTCGAACTTGTTTCAATTGTGGCGACCCTACCCACTTTAGAAACACGTGCCCTCGATTGGTTAACATCATAAACGCCCAAGCTCAAGCAAACCCAGTTAACCAAGCAAATCAAGGAAACCTAATCACTAGGCCACCAGCAAGAGGAAGAGTTTTCAACATCAATGCAATCCTGTTGAAGATAATGACGGCCCAAACGAAACCACCCAACTAGTCCCCTTCACCGAAAATCAAGATTCAACTCAACCGCTTAGTTTTATGTTTTTCTTTATGTTATCTCAAGCTTTGGTTGATTGTGTTTGTTTATGTTTTAGAGTCACATAGAACCAATCATAACTTACGGATAAAGCCAATGAAAATTTGACAAGAATATGGTGGATACGCCGCTGGTACTTCCTATATATAAGTATTCTTGCCAAAGGATCAGAGGCATTATCTGGCGGTTATGAGAAGTTCCATGTAGAATTTAGTATTGTCTTGATTGAAGTTTGTTTTATACTCACTGATTTAGCATTTATAGCATCTCATCATTTAAAGAAATTGGATTGTGTTCCATTTCTACATAGACTAACCTCTCCATCATAGCAAACGAGAGGGGTACTGTCATCATTCAAACATGTATGCTATCAGAATTAAGACTCAAGCTATGGTTGATTGTGTTTATTTATGTTTTAAAGTCACATAGAACTAATCATAACTTGCGGATAAAGCCAATGAAAATTTGACAAGAATATGGTGGATACGCCGCTGGTACTTCCTATATATAAGTATTCTTGACAAAGGATCAAAGGCATTGTCAGGCGGTTATGAGAACTTCCATGTAGGATTTAGTAATGTCTTGGTTGAAGTTTGTTTTATACTCACTGATTTAGTATTTACATCATCATACATCTCAACGTATTTCAAAGTTCATCATTTAAAGAAGTTGAGCTATATCTCATTTCCACAAGGACTAACCTCTCCATCATAACAAACGAGAGAGGTACTGTCATCATTCAAACATGTATACTATTAGAATTAAGACTCAAGCTTTGGTTGTTGTGTTTGTTTATGTTTTAGAGTCACATAGGACTAATCATAACTTACTGATAAAAACCAATGAAAATTTGACGAGAATATGGTGGATACGCCGCTGGTACTTCCTATATATAAGTATTCTTGCCAAAGGATCAGAGGCATTGTCAGGCGGTTATGAGAAGTTCCATGTAGGATTTAGTATTGTCTTGGTTGAAATTTGTGTTACATTCACTGATTTAACATTCATATCATCTCATCATTTAAAGAAATTGGATTGTATTCCATTTCTACATAGACTAACCTCTCCATCATAACAAACGAGAGAGGTACTGTCATCATTCAAACTGTATACTATCAGAATTAAGACTCAAGTTTGGTTGTTGTGTTTGTTTATGTTTTAGAGTCACATAGGACTAATCATAACTTACTGATAAAACCAATGAAAATTTGACGAGAATATGGTGGATACGCCGCTGGTACTTCCTATATATAAGTATTCTTGCCAAAGGATCAGAGGCATTGTCAGGCGGTTATGAGAAGTTCCATGTAGGATTTAGTATTGTCTTGGTTGAAATTTGTGTTACATTCACTGATTTAACATTCATATCATCTCATCATTTAAAGAAATTGGATTGTATTCCATTTCTACATAGACTAACCTCTCCATCATAACAAACGAGAGAGGTACTGTCATCATTCAAACATGTATACTATCAGAATTAAGACTCAAGCTTTGGTTGTTGTGTTTGTTTATGTTTTAGAGTCACATAGGACTAATCATAACTTACTGATAAAACCAATGAAAATTTGACGAGAATATGGTGGATACGCCGCTGGTACTTCCTATATATAAGTATTCTTGCCAAAGGATCAGAGGCATTGTCAGGCGGTTATGAGAAGTTACATGTAGGATTTAGTAATTTCTTGGTTAAAGTTTGTTTTATACTCACTGATCTAGCATTTATATCATCTCATCATTTAAAGAAATTGGATTATGTCACCAATCAAACATGTATACTATCAGAATTAGGACTCAGACATTGGTTGTTGTGTTTGTTTATGTTTAGAGTCGTATCATAGAACCAATCATGACTTACTGATAAAACCAATGAAAATTTGACGAGAATATGGTGGATACGCCGCTGGTACTTCCTATATATAAGTATTCTTGCCAAAGGATCAGAGGCTTTGTCAGGCGGTTATGAAAAGTTCCATGTAGGTTTTAGTAGTAGAAGATTTGTTTTAGGATATAACCTTATCTTTCCAAACATATCAAAACTCTTGCGCATGAAATCATATTTAGTCAATCAACTCTGTTTAACAATATTCATTATCTTAGGCATCAAAAAAAGCGATTCCTGTAGCAGGGTACTCAACCCTTACAAGGAACGTTACCGCCTCAAACAAAAATTTAAACTCTTACTCTTTTTCTAAGTATTTAATGGTCAATTAAAACACCATCCTTTTGAGACAAATATGTCACTACTTAAATTTCGGGACAAAATTTCTAAAAAGTAGGGGATACTGTAAAATCCGTAAAAAAACCGGATTTTACCAAACCCGCTTCGTTTATTAACCGAACAATCAGTTAAAAATTTCGTTGCGTATTTAATTCTCAAATTAATTTTAAACGATACATAATTAATAAGTATATTAGAATATAAAAGTTATATTGAAAAAGTATTAAAAATAGTGATTTAAAAATAAAGTGCTGAAGCCGGGATTCGAACCCGGGTCAGCCGAGTCAACGGGTCAGCAAAGCCTTAACTCTCATCCATCAAACCACTCCGCCACTTGTGTTCTTTGGTAACATACCAAAACAATTAATTCAAATATCACAAACTCGAATTCAAACTGACGCGCCCAATCGCAGTCGTCGGAAATCCCGACGATTTCGCCGAGATTTCTGATTTAACCGAAGCATTAACCTTAACATCAGTTATAACCGATGTCCAGTCCGCGACATCCGTCATAACCGCCGGAGAAATTATTGACCGACGAATCAAGTCGGTAATCAGACTAAATTCATCGATGTTCTTCCCTATAAATACCCCCACAAGCCTCTGTTAACTTTTTCGCTCACAACCACACAAATTCTCGACGTAATTTCACTCGCCGGAAAATATCTGCAAGTCGCCGGAAAACCGAGACTTCCATCTACACGGTAATTACTTCGATTTTTCTGTTTCATTCCATTATTGGGCAAAATTCTAATATCAATCCCCCACCCAGAATCCTTTCCAGACGACGTTGCCGGATTATCTATTTTCGCCGGAAAACTCCTGAAATTTCAGAAACCTGCTGTTAACCGGTATGATCACTTCAACTTTCTGATAATCGTTACCCAGTGGTTCCATTTCACATCTAATCCCTCCAAATTGTTGAGCCGACGATCTTGCCGGACTTCTGAAGAAAGACGACCAGTTCGGTACAATCAATCCTCAAACCTTTTTTCTGTTCCTTACATTACGATGGCTCATAATGTTCGTTAAGTTAATTTAACAAATAACAGTCAGTTAATCGATGTCTGTGTTTTGAACGAAGAAGATGAAGTTGGGTATGTTATAAGATTAATTAAGATCGATATTATGAATGGGTTAGACACACAGTCCAGCGGTGGACTGTGTGCAAACAATATGCATAACGTCTCGAGTTCGATCCTGGTCACACACATTCGCTGTAATAAAATGCCTTTTTTTATTAAACTGAACCGGGTTAACTCCGTAAGATGTTAAATATAATAATAACCAGAATATTTACCAAGTTAGACACACAGTCCAGCGGTGGACTGTGTGTCAAACTAAACCACAGGTCCCGGGTTCGAGACCTGTGGCGAGCACCGAGTCATGCAATTAAATCGTTTTTAAATAAATGATTTTCGGATTAATCTAATTAGTATATAAATATAATTAAAAACAGAAATATTTCGGGTTAGACACGTAGCTCAGTTGGTAGAGCTGCGTGCACGCGTACGAGAGGTCACAGGTTCGAGTCTCACCCAGCGCACACATAACCGACCGAACCGGTCAACAAGTCAACGGTCAAACAAGTCAATGGTCAACAGTCAAAAATCAACATTTTTTTATTACTTTTATTTATTTATTTAAATTAAAAATACTTAAAAATAACATTTTTAAAGTTAGAAAATAGCCTTAAACTCACAAAAATATATCCAATAATCCTACTAAAATTGATTAATAAAATCCGCTTATTTACCGAACCATTATGTTATTATCTAGGTTAGTTTCACTCGTGGTTAAATCCAACTTCGTGCGCATTCAACATCATCAACCGAACGCACCCAATGTGAGTGAATCTTACAACTCCCCTTTTTAATTACACGTTTTGGGGTGTATCATGTGTCACTTAAACAAATTCGTTTATTCAAACTCGTGCCATACCATATTATGATTTAAACTTAGAATGTTAATATTGTTTGTAGTTATGTTTTACGTATTGTCTAGTTGTATGCAAATCATTCATTAGGCCCATCAGTTCCTAGAACAACGCGTGCCTCAAAACTCATTCATTAGGCCCATCAGTTCCTCGTGGGAGACGAGTTGAACAACACGTGCCTCAAAACTATCTATTGTTGTATGTGTGTGCATTATTTAATATTAAGTGTTTTGTGAACAAATTTACATCTACGTTTACTCATATGTGGTTATGTACTTTATTTTATCAATTCAATAAACTTGTTCAAATGTTTTTCATAGGATTCACTCGCCAACTTTTTGTTGATCCAAAAACCATTTTTACACATGATACAGGTGAACAGGATGAAGTAAGGAAAACATAGGAAATGCCTTAGAAGAAAATAATGAAGTCTAGAATGATGTGTAGGACATGATGTAATTATGATTGTATGTTTCCCTTTAAATTGTAATAATAAATATGAAACGTTATAATAAATGTCATGAGCTTTGCTGATAACCCAATCATGCCCCGATCACCTTTTTCCGCTGCGGGTCGGGGTGTGACATGTAGAAACTAAACTCCGCATACAACAACTTTATTTGTTTTAGCTTATGTGTTATGGGGGCTTGGTTGGGGGGCTTAGGTGATAAAAAAGTGTTGCCACATAGGCGACACATAAGCACACTTTTTTCTCACTCATAAACACCAAAAATGGGTGTAATGGGAGGGGCTTGGATGAGTGCTTGGTTGGTGATTAGATAATTATTATGTTATTCTTATGATAATAATTTATATATGTTAGTTTATATAATAAAAAATGTCATGAAATATATTACATACACTTAAAAACGTATTTTCATTAAATTTAAAATAAGATAAAAATAACTAAAATAGGAAAGTAAAAAACCATAATTTGAGGAAAAAACACATAACAGATACAAAGAAAATAAAGTTAATTGTTTAAAAGTAATTAAAATTTTCTTTTGTAATTAATTTGAGTTGAAATGACACATCACGGATACACTTTACACGGTATTATTGCTTTGTTATTAATTGTCTTTTTTTTTTTAATTTTCAACTCAAATCATCCATCTATTAAATAAACTTATCCAACGGCTCATATGATTTTGACTTTTCTACCTACTTTATTAGTCTTCATTCACCTCATCTTCTTTCATCTCTATCTTCTTTCAGACTTGCACATTTCAATCTTCCTCCACACTTCCAAAATCAAATTTGATGAACTTTCTGCTCATGTTATTTTTACCATGTTTTGTTTTTCTTACACGGTTACACCCATCCAGGCCTAGATTGGTCAAACAGGGCCCAACACTTTCAAACATTCCCCCTCTAACGCCGTGATCCGCCCTTCTGTCCCTCCACCATGCCATCAACAACGCCAGTGTGTAACGGTTGGCTGGGCGGTGTTCGTCCGACGTGGCCCGGAACGACGCCCCAGACAACACATAGTCTTAGACCATGAGTAATGGGCATTATATGGGGCATGAAGTGGCTTGATAATGCCCCCAACACCATCCCCATGGGCTTTATAGGAGCATGAAGATGGATGAACATTTCTAGTATAATGCCCAATGAGGAAAACAAAATTGGAAAGTAATGATGGAATGGGGACATTTAGAAGTGTTAACCATTACATAATTTTTTAAAGGGCATTATAGTATTGATGTGGCAGAAAATGCCCATTAGGGGCATTAACCATTACGAATGGCCTTATAAAAGAGTTAGGGGGTGTTTGTTTAGTTTTTAATGAGATTTTTAATGGTTTAAACCTTTTACTGGTTTGGTACTTAATAGTTCATTTTGTTTGTTTCGCAAGCATATGTCTGAATGGTTCAGAAAATTGTCTCTTAATGGTTAAGCATTATATTGAGTCTGAATGGTTAAGACCAATAATCTGAATTGGTCAGACATTTGTCTCTGAATGGTTAAGCATTATATTATCTCTTAATGGTTCAAACTTCTTACTAGCACTTAACCATTTAGATGTTGTTAAACAACCTTAGAAGTTATGTAAACTAGTCTATTTACGCAATCCCCGCAATCCCCCCACCCACACACACAAAATAAAAAATAAATTAGGGGTGTTAGGGTTTAAGAATCAAATATTACACATTGTTGTGTCCCCTTTATGACTACAATGGTGGGCCTTGCTGTGTTAATGGTTGCGGTAGTGATTGCCATAGTTCCTCAATCACCATACTATAGAAGATGGGGAAAGGGTCGGGTGAGATATAATCAGGGTGTTGAGCGACTGTAACGAAGGTTTAGTGCTCTAACTAGTCATAGCCTTCCAGTGTCATCCGCATGTGCATTTTTGTTGAACACGTTAAAACACTTAGGGTGAAAGAGGTGGGTGCGGGGAGTGATGCGGCAAATGAGTTTGCCTCGCAGGAACACCGCCGCCATCAACCTAGTCACCGCATGGGGGAAGTGAATTCAGGGAGTGTTCACTGCGAAAGAGGAGGGAAGAGTATAAAGAAGGTATATAGTGGGCTCTACTATCTTCCAACCATTTCTTTTAAAAAATGGTTTAGGTGAAATCACCTCTTGTGATTAAGGGCAAGATAGGAGTTAGGACAGGAACTTGAGATGACAAGAAATCATTAGTGGGAAGTCACCCTCAAAGGACGACCACCCCTCTCACCCTTATACCACCAAACATAAATAAAAACTTTCGCGATACAAAATACATATCATAAGAAATAAGGTTAAAGAAAGTATATTAATATAAAATCCTTAAAAATTATAATTCCCCTTTTATGTTTTTTTATTAAATCTCATTATCCTTAGGATGAAGGGAGTGGTTACCTGTTCCAAATAGGTAAACTCCTCATTCAACCAATCAAACAGTGCTACGTCAATTCAACTAATTTGTTTACCTAATGCTCAAAAACGCTGACGGTGGTTTACCTAATGGGGTTTAGGTAAACTACTTTTTAAAAAAAAAAAAAGAAAAATATGTGTGATTGGTTGAGAATGAATAGACCACATCACACACCAATCTCTCTCCCCTTCCCTCCCTCTCCCCGAGTCAGTGAACCTTCACCGATTTTGGCCTTCCATTCGGTAAACATGAAAGCGGCAAAGTGATGACGGTGGATGGTGTGCGGTGTCGAATGAGTTTACCGTCCCCACTCCGTTCACCCTTATGTATTTGTTAAAAATCTAGTTGAATAGGTGGAGTGTTCGAGTCTGATACAACAAGTTTCTTTTCATGAACAAAGCGATGCATGGGCTTGGGCTGGAAGTTCAGATCTCAATTTTACTACTGCGTTGCTACACAAGCAAATTGAAAATAGCATGTTTGCTCACATACATCAGGCATACTTCTGGAATAACTGGCTTCCCACTAAAGTCGACTTCTTCGGATGGCGTGTGGCCTTAAATAGACTACACTGTCTAACCTTGCCAAGAGAGGGGTGGGTGTTAGTGGCGGAACTAGAAGAAAAATTTAGGGGTATCCTAATTCTTTTTACCGTACATTTATAAAACAAGTTTTTACAGTACATTCAGTGGCGGATCATAGATTTTTTGTATAAAGTCATTGTTTTTTAATGCTTTAATTCATACAAGCGAGCGAACATAAAAAATTCCGGGTCGGTTCGGGTCGTGTCATAATCTAAGTTTTTGTTTCTACTGATATCATCACGAACTTTAATTTAGTATGTTTGTTAAAGTATTTAAGATTTTTATTACTAAATAAATTTGACCATAAAATGTTTTTATACGGCGAAAAGTGTCACCTGGTATTTACATAATTTAAAAAATAGATGACTTATAATAAAAAATTGTTATAAGTATTAAGTTCCAAATAAAAAAGAATCTAATAGACTAACATTTAGAATACGTAAATCAACATTTAGTATTAAAAAAATTAAGTTATCAAATTTTAATATTTTGTTATATGTAAATAATAACAGAGCCCACATGCAGCCACTTTACACTTTTCAAGAGAAGAAAAGGATTTAAATAAAAACAAAGGGTTTAATCTTTTGGTTTTAAAAAACAATAAAATACAGTTTTCTTCTCTGTTTAAAAAAACAACAAAATACAGTCTTCTTCTCCGTTGGTCTCTGCAACTCCAGTCGCCTCATCTTCTTCAAAATAATTTATTTTTTATATCCATCTCTCTAAATCTCTCTAATAGTACACTCAGTGGTATCCTAGTATTACATTCAGGGTTATTCGAATACATAAAACTGAGAAATAACATTTTTTTTACATTTCAGCAAAAAAGTTGAGCCGTAACCCATGCTACGACAAACATTACATTGGTTCCGCCCCTAGTGGGTGTACAATCGACTTTGTGCCCAACTAGTAAAACTCCCCGCGCGATGCGGCGGGTCCAAATGTAAAGTAACTTGAATTTGTGTGGTAAAAATCTGAACCGTTTCTAAACAAAAATACGCCAAAACGTAAATAAACTGAATATGTACATAAAAATAAGCACGAAAACGTAATATACATTGTTCCACTTTTTGCGAAAGAAATTTACATCGAACACTAACTTAATCTTATACCAATACGTACATAAAAATAAGTAAAACGTATATTTTTTAAGTTAAAATTGGTACCACGCGTTGCGATGGACCAAAACGTAAAGTAAGCTGAATTTGTAAAATCCAATGAAAACATATTATATTTGACCCGACTTGTTGTATAACTAAATTTATGCAAAAACGTAGATTAACTGAAAACGTACAAAAAAAATATTATATCTGAGCCTACCCGTTTTTAAAGGAACGTACTCAACCTGAATTTATACCAACACGTACATAAATATAAACACGTAAAAAATAAGGGTTGTAAATGCGAATACTAAATGTTGAAAGGGTGAAGACTAAAATAAAGAAGAACCTACTAAAAGGAAAAAAAAAACATAATCAACCTGAATCTAAATGAGCATGTAAAAAAAGTATGTTCATTTTAGAAAGATGAAGGGTTAAGTGTAAATAATAAATAACAAAGTTTAAAAACTAAAATAAATAGAAAAGAAAAAAAAGCTGACCAATGACAGACTGCCATGCAGCAGCCTGCCATTGTTTACCTTCTACTATAGGTTATATAGAATAGAATAGAATATGTTTTAATCCATTAATCAAATAATCCATATCCTCTTTATGATCATCATCATATCCAACAAGTTACAATCCAATCACAAAAAAGTTGATTACACTAGATTTGATCATTCATAATTTAGAATCTTGTAAATTACATTTATACCCTTGACATTAAATTTCACCAAATAAAGACACACCTTCTCTTCCACCGCCCCTTTGTCCTCCTGTTCCTGCATAATTCCCCTGCAAACAAACAAACAAACAAAAACCAACACTTTAACAGTAAACTTTATAATAATAATAATATCTAACACACACAACGTAATCAAACCCTAGATAATTCCCACTCAGATCAAGTGAGAGAGTGAGTAATGGAGTCTCTCTCACGTCCTTTTCACAAACGAAAGCTTCCAAATGCCAATAACTTTTCCGGCAAAAACGCTTACGACGGCGTCTTCTCCG
Source organism: Scalesia atractyloides (assembly GCA_947069175.1). Classification (NCBI taxonomy): domain Eukaryota; kingdom Viridiplantae; phylum Streptophyta; class Magnoliopsida; order Asterales; family Asteraceae; genus Scalesia; species Scalesia atractyloides. Next base: position 10,561,783 of record CAMTDV010000014.1, on the reverse strand, counting down.
GCCACCGCCGGAAGCACGACGGAGCTCCGCCTGTTACTGTTGAAGAGTACGGTGAGATTTTTACCACTGATTCTTCGATTCCGGTACTCGATCTTTCTACTTTAGAAGAAGCTTCTGGTGGTTTGAATATGGAAATCTGGAGTATGAAGCCGGATTACGGTATGATTTTTGGCGGATTTTGTGATCAGGATATTGCGATTTGTTACGAAGAAATGGTTGCTCGCGATGAAGCTAGGTAATTGTTTTTTTTATTTTTTTTATTTTAAGTGTTTGAAGGAAATTGATATTTGTTAGTTGTGTTGTGAAGATGATGCAGTTTTTCCCCTAATTAGAACGATGTGGCTGTGTTTATTGAGTTATGTAAAGAAATATTAGGTAAGAGAGAAGGGAGATGATAGTTTTTTTGCATATATACATTATTCCTCATTTTTGATAGTCCAAATTTTGAGATCTAGATTCTAAGAGGTTTTTGTTGTCTCGTAGCCGTGTCATTGAATGAACAATGACCGGCCGTTTTGTCCGTATGAGATTGCGGCTCGAGGTTCACTGGTTTCGTCCTGCTTTGGACTCATTAGGGAAGTAGGCGATGCGCCACCGCCTGATGCCTGATAGAGGGCACATATTTCCTTATTTGTTGAGACACTCCGAAATGCAAAATCCATGTACTAAGGATATTTTGTTTCCTAGTAGAACCGATCCGAAACATTTGGCCTGTCATAGAATGTTGACATCCTAAACTTTGAGGGATGCCGTTTTGGGGGAGGATTTAATGTTTTGCACTTGCTAATTGTAGCATTTCTTTACTGTAAATTGTAACATTAATTTATTCGTAAGCGTATGAATGTGTAACTTTGGCCTGTTTGAGTTGGACAACTTTTCCATATTAAAAAAAAGGCTTCTTAGATGTCTGATGGTTCCAAATTAGAAATATTTTCTTTTTCTAGATTTGCAACGTCATTGAGTGTAGTAGTATCATGAATTAGAAAAAAGGTAATTTCTACTTGTAAATGGATTTAATCATTAAATGTTGTGTTACTCTTTATTGCATTAGTTGAACTTCTGTAATGGCAAATCTTGATTTCTGATTATATGGCTGCTGCCATGTAACTTGGTAGATGTAACAACCTTATAATATAGGTTTTAGGGTTGATGTTTTGACGATTAATTAAAAAAACATAACCCTTTTCCGTAAATGATATTGTTTGTAGGGCCTGTACTCCCTCAGCAAGCCATAGCTCTCATGATTTGGGTGATTTGTCTAATCGGCCCTTAGATGCCTCGAAGCAGTTTAACATGGCATATAACAAGATCAGCCAAAGGAGTAAAGATGGTTTAGATGGGACAACACATGTCACACAATTACCTGCTGTATCCGGATTTACTTGTTTTATGAACGAGTCAGCTACTCAACCCAAGAAGGAGACCAAAAACAAAAAATCATCTAAAACAAAAAATATTCATCCTGGTGTGAACTCCAGCGAGTGGAATGTTCCCGGAAAACAAACTTCACAAAGTACTGCTGAATTTAGAAGTAAACATCAAGTTGAATCTTTATCCGGCGAGAGAATAAACAAGACTTTGGAAGTTGATCTCAAACCATCTCCCTCCAAAGTATCATCATCCTCTGCAGCAGCTGAACCGAACAAGGAGGTGAAGAACCAAAAATCATATGTAACAAATCATGCCAGTGTGAACTCCAGAAAGGAGGATATTATGAGAAACGAACTTCACAAAGTAATGTGGAGTCTGGAAGTAGATACGGTCAAGATGAATCTTTATCCGGTGATAGAAATTTAAAAACTTTTGAGGTTGATCTCAAACCATATCCCTCCAAAGTATCACCATCTGCAGTTTCTGAACCGAACAAGGAGACTGACAACCAAAAAAATATATAACAAATAATCTTTCTCCCAGTGTAAACTCCAGCAAGGGGGATTTTCACGAGAAACAAACTTCACAAAGTGCCGCTGAATCTGGGAATAGATACAGTCAAGTTGAATCTTTATCCACTGATAAAGTAATCAACACATTAGAGGTTGATCTCAAACCATATCTCTCCAAAGGATCATCGCCACCTGCAGTTTTGGAACCGAACAAGGAGATTGAGAAACAAAAATCGTATATAACAAATGATATTCATGCCAGTGTAAACTCCAGCAAGGGGGATTTTCATGAGAAACAAACTTCAGAAAGTGCTGTGGAATCTGAAAGTAGATACGTTCAAGATGAATCCTTATCCGGTGATAGAATTTTCAAGGCTTTTGAGGTTATCTCAAACCATATCCCTCCAAGGTATCACCACCACCTGCTGTTTCTGAACCGAACAAGGAGACTGACAACCAAAAATCGTATATAACAGATAATATTCATCCCAGTGTAAACTCCAGCAAGGGGGATTTTCATGAGAAACGAACTTCACAAAGTGCTTTTGAATCTTCATCCGGTGATGGAATTTTCAAGACTTTTGAGGGTGATCTCAAACCACATCCCTCCAAAGTATTTTCACCACCTGCGGCTTCTCAACCCAACAAGGAAATCGGGAACCAAAAATCATATGTAACAAACGATACTCATCCCAGTGTAAACTCCAACAAGGGGGATATTCATGTGAAACAAATTTCACAAAGTGCTGTTGAATCTGGAAGTAGATACGTTCAAGATGAATCTTCATCTGGTGATGATATTTTCAAGACCTTTGAAGTTGATCTCAAACCACACCCCTCCAAAGTATTATCACCACCTGCAGCATCTCAACAAAACATGGAAACCGAGAACCAAAAACCAGATTTAACAAATAATGTTCAACCCGGTATGAACTCCAGCAAGGAGGACTTTCATGAGAAACAACCTTCGCAAAGTGCTGTTGAATCTAGAAGTGGATATGGTCAAGATGAATCTTCATCCGGTGATGATATTTTCAAGACTTTTGAGGTTGATCTCAAACCACATCCCTCCAAAGTATTATCACCACCTGCACCATCTCAACCAAACAAGGAAACGAGAACCAAAAATCATATGTAACAAGTAATATTCATCCCGGTGTGAACTCCAGCGAGGGGGATTTTCATGAGAAACAAACTTCACAAAGTGCTGTAGAATCTAGAAGTAGATACGGTCAAGATGAATCCACATCTGATGATAGAAATTTTAAGAAATTTCAGGCCGATCTGAGATCTCACCCCCGAACGTATCACCACCACCTGTAGATTTAGCAACTAACTCTGAGGAACTTGATGTCAATTCTGCAGCATCTATTTCTGCAGCTGCTTTAAGAAAAGCTATAGAAAAGGCTCAAGAAAATATTCGAATTGCAAAAGAATCAGTGGGAAGAAAGAAAGGATTTTCAAGCAAAAGTTTCAAAGATAGCTTGAAAGTTAAAGCTAAAACGGTGAATGTAAAGGTAGGTGAAGAGTGTAAAGAAAAAGACGATAAAATGAAAGAAAAAGATCATAAACATGAAAGCACAGTAGTTTTTCCGGACTTTATGGATGGCGAGAAGCTCTTTGGTGCTAAAAAGGTTATCAATGAACTACATGGGAAAATTCCAGAATTAGGTAAGAACACGGAGATACCGATACAGTCTCCTAGTGAACTAAGAGAAAGTACGATACTTTGCAGTTCTAAAAGAGTTGTTGGTGAAACAGAATCCGAACCGATTGAAAATAATTCACCTGAAGGTGGTTTGCGTGTACTTGAAAGCTCAGAAAAGAAACTAGGAGATACCGAATCAAACAACTCAACTGTGGATCAAAAGGTGGAAGATGAGAAAGAGATACGCGGTAAATCTGATGAAAATTATTATAAGAAATTCTGTGAAAAACCATTTGAGTTTTTTGAAACTGATAAGCAAGAGAATCTTGAACAAGAACTTGATGAAAAAATGGGAAGTGCAGCGAGTCAAGTTGAAGATGAGAGAGAAGTGAAAGCGGAAGAGAAGTTTAATAACGTTTGTGAGGTGGGAATTATTAAAAATGCAGAAAATTGTAATTTTAGCATTGAAACAAATGATTTGTCTCAAAAGGAAGATTATGAAATAAAAGAGAAAGAAAATGACAAGCTGGATAAGATGCAGGTACCGGAAACTTACGAGAAATCGTCAATTGATTTTGATGATGCAGAAGAAAGTAAGAGTGTGATTGGTGCAAGTCAAATTGTGAATGATACGGAGGTCTGCAAAGTTGACCAAAACGTCAGCAATGCGGAATCAAGTCAATGGATTGATGATGTCAGCAGGGGCAGCAGTTCAGGTCACAAGTTACAAGTGGAAGATACAGAAGCAATAGATAACGAGACAATTGAGAACATTTCTTCAAATGAAACAGAAGACAGCAAGGATGAATGCGATGCAAAGTATCATGATCTGGCAAACTCTGGTTTAACTGACGTGGGTTTTGTACAAAACGATTATAGCATTGAAACAAATTATTTGTCTCAAAAGGAGGATAAGATTCATGTACCAGAAACTTACGAGAATTCATCAAGTGATTGCAATGATGAAGAAGAAAGTGAGGGTGTGATTGGTGCAAGCCAAATTGTGGACGATACAGAAGACGCCTGCAAAGTTGACCAAATCGACAACAACGCAGATTCAAGTCAAGAGATTGATGATGTCAGCAGCGGCAGTAGTACAGGTCATGATTTCCAAGTGGAAGACACAGAAGCATTAGAAAAGGTGATGAATGAGAACATTTCTTCAGATGAAACAGAAGACAATGAGGATGAATGTGATGCAAACTCTGATGATCTGGCAAACTTTGGTTTACCTGATGTGGATTTTGTGCAAAACGATGCACGATCTGAATCATCTTCAGACACAATACTTGGTATGGAGATGGAAGTTAAAGAACACAAAGAAAGAGAAGAAACTGCCGAGAAAGAAGACAACAACCTCCAACAATCTCATGAACAAACACCTGAAATTAGAACAAAAACGGAAACAGGAACACAAGAACCGGATGATAAAAGCAGAGAATCCGATCCACACAAAATGGTGGAGAAAATGCAAAATGAAGAAGAAAAGGAGCAGGGGAGAATAAAATTAGCTGTGGACAGAGTGATTCGTGAGGCTCGGGAACGTGCATTTGCTGAAGTTAGACAAAGAGTGATCGCTGACACTCAAGAAAAGGTCACTAAAGCTTCTTCTGATAAAACTAGTGCAAAATCGAAACTTAAAGCAGAACGTGCAGCAGTAGAGAGAGCCACTGCAGAGGCTAGACAACGCGCTTTAGAAAAAGCGATTTCTCAGAAGAAATTGTCTGAGCCAAAAATACAAATCAACGAGATTGATCAAACCACTTCTGCTACAAGTCATACAAATGTAGAGTCGGCTTTGAGAAGTAGAGCAAAACTAGAAAAGCATAACAGGATTATGGAACGCGCAGTATGTTTCTTGCCACTTGTCCATAATTTAACTACGTCTTAGTCGTTGATGTCTTAACTTGTACTTCAATGTTATCTTTTTCAGGCGAAAGCTCTTGCAGAGAAAGAGATGCGTGATCTGCTTGCTCTTAGAGAACAAGCTGAGAGAAGTGTAATTATCTTTTGAATCAAATTTTTACTACTAGTTGATTTAACCTTTATGTCCTTCATTTTGGTATTCAACTGTAATTGCAGCGGTTAGCAGAGAATCTTGATGCTGATATCAAAAGGTGGTCAGGTGGGAAAGAAGGGAACTTGCGCGCACTGCTTTCAACCCTGCAATACGTATGTAAAACAGAAAAAAAATCACGATTTTTTTTAATATAATCAGTTTGGGTTTGAAATATTAATAACTTAATGTTTTTCTATAGATCCTTGGAGCTGACAGTGGTTGGCAACCAGTGTCACTAACTGAGATCATAACCACTAGCGCAGTCAAGAAAGCTTACAGAAAGGCGACTCTGTGTGTGCATCCCGACAAGCTACAACAAAGGGGTGCAAGCATTCAGCAGAAGTATATATGCGAAAAGGTTTTTGATCTTCTAAAGGTAAGCAATACATATTTTTTTTCAAAATGTAATACCTTTTGTAAATTGATTTAAATTACATTTCATATGTTTTCAACAGGCAGCTTGGAACAGATTTAACTCAGAAGAAAGATAGCAGCAGCCTCTATAAATTTGGCCGATTATCTGTTTAATATTTTCAAGAATCATTTAAGCTTGTATGATTTATATAAAAAAATAATACATTTTTCATTGGTCAGTAGAGTCTTGAAATATTAAAATAGAAATATAATAACAACAATAATAATAATAATAAAAAAGTGGAGGGGTAAAAGTGTCATTATGCTACATTAGGTGGATCCCCTTGTAACTTTGTATAACCCCTTTATTTCATTTCATCCATCTATTATCTTCTTCTTCTTCTTCTCCTTCTTCATTCTTCACACAACAACCAGATAACAGAAATGGCGTTAAGCCTATCCAACTCCTTCCTCCAAAGAAACTCTCCAGCACCACTCTCCATCAAAAAGGTCTAAACTTTACACTCAAACCCCTCTACTTTCACCATCTTCCAAACTAACCCTTGAATTTTCTTTCTCAGGTAACTGCAGCAGACACATCCCCAAATCAACCAAGATGGACATGCCGGAAGAAAGACATCCACCCAGAATTCTACGAGGACGCCAAGGTCTACTGCAGCGGAGAACATGTTCTTACGACCGGCGGTACGAAGAAAGAGTACGTGGTTGATGTGTGGTCCGGCAACCACCCGTTTTATTTAGGAAGTCGGTCTGCAAACCTGATTGATGCCGATCAAGTTGAGAAGTTTCGTAAGAAGTTCGGTGGAGATGGTGGGTTGGATCAGTTTATGCAGATTCCGACGCTCAAGGGTGAGATTGTTATTCCACCTAAACGAAAAGCTGCCGGTAAAGGGAAGAAGAAGTAAGTTTAATTGAGGGTTTAATTTTGTCTTGTGTTTATTTGATTTGATGAAGCACGTTTCGATTATATGTTTGTGGATTGATAATTCGTCTATTGTTTTGGCTTTTGAAACCTAAATGCAATTAGTTATGGGGCTTTTGCCAGCTAAAATTTGGGTTTTTTTTGGGGATAAAGAATCTTAATTCAATTTGCCTTAATCTTTCTATCGAATTGGGTTTCGGGTATTCGGTTTATTTGGGTTTTGACCCTTTTTAAACCAACAGCGTGCTCAAATCGATTTGAATTCAAAGTGTTTGAAACTGATTCGTATTTGAAACCTGAATTCGACTATGTTATTCAAAGGTTCGGAATCGAATTCGGGATTTCTGAGTCCGATTTGAATAATGCACACCGCTGGAGCCTTGCTATTCTCAGCTCCCTCCAACTCAAACTCGAAACTATATAAATTGGGTCGGCTCAAAATCTCCACATCTGGGCTATGTAGCTGATAATTAAACTTGTACCTGGCTGGTTTACAACTTAAGTAGAGCCCACATCGAGCTGATACTTAAACTTATCTTTGGCTCGGTTTACAAATAGAGTCAACATGTGGGGTTCAGCAGGGTTTCTTCTTGCAAAATCAATACAGAGAAACGAAGTCCAAGCATTTAGAAATGCAACTGACCAGATTGCTTGCTAGTTAAGATCTTGAGCAACTAGAGACGAGAATAGGAAAAAAAAAACTTAAAACGATTCAACAAACACCAAAAGTTTTTGGGTGACGAAGATTTTAGATTCGCAAGTGGACCGATCTCAAGGTTGTATTGGTCGGGAGTGGTGAGAGAGGCCAACGAAGATGATTATTGTGAAGGTGTAGTGCTTTCGTTGCTTGGTTCGAATCTTCCATTTTAGTTGGGTTTTCATATGGGGAGTCGCTCATGAAGAGCTTGGTTAACTTCGGCTAAGCTATTAAATGTGGGCTGTTTTAGTTCAGCTTTCTAATATTCAATCGACCGAGCCAATTAACGAACTCTTATTAAGTTGAAAATTTTGTACCAGCCACGTTAGCTCAAGCTGATTTTACTTGAGGTCTCTTTGAGCTAATTTAAAAGAAGTTGCAAACCACGAGCTATTTGAATAGCCTGACGTCACGCGAGGAGTTAAAAATATCAGCAACTACAGTTCTCTTGGAGCTAATTTCAAAGGAATTATAAGGATACACGGATAGTCCATGAGTTTCTCATACTGCATCTTTGGTCACTAGGTATCGAATACTAAAAGTGCATGGATGGTCCCCTATTGTTCGTTCACTTGCATGTAACTTTAATGGTCCTTAAAGTGGATAGACACCATTTTGCCTCTTAAACCCTAATTACAATATTAGCCATGGGACTTCTGCCTGCAATTGAAATTTGGGTTTCTTGGATTAAGAACCTTACAACATCATTATCATGCTGATATAATACCTTAATTCAACACTATTCTCATTTTGCCTTAATCTTATGTATCATTTATAGGGCAAATTAAATAGCAATAGGGTGTTCATCGAATCGGATTTCGGGTATTTGGTTTATTCAGGCTTGACATTTTTAAAACTTAATTTGAAATTGAATTCATTCAAATTCAAAATGTTAAAAACTGAAATTGAATTTGAATTTGTTATATGAATTCACTTTGAATCGAATTTTGGATTTTTCTTGTCCGATTCGAATAATGCACACCCCTGAGCCGAGCCATTTTCAACTCACTCTATATCTATATAAATTGGCTCAGCTATAAATCTCCACATCTAGTTGATATTTAAACTTGTATTTGACTCGTTTATAACTTGAGTCGAACTTGTGGTTGTGTTGGCTGAGAGTGGTGAGAGAGGCGGATGGAGACGGTGATCGTGAAGAAGTAGTGTCTTCGTTGCTTGTTTCGAATCTTCCATTTTAGTTGGGAGTTTTTTTTATGGGCATCTTTATGAACAACTAGACTCGCTTGGGCTGAGAACCGAGAAGTATTTAATGTGGGCTGCTTTAGTTAAGCTTTCTAATAACCAGTCGAGCGAGCTAATGATCGAACTCTTATTAACTCGAAATCTTTGTACGAGCCACGCTCCCTTGTAACATCCGTCGAAAAACGGGTTTTCAAAACCCGCTTCGTTTATTAACCGAACAATCAGTTTTAAACTTTTGTTGTTTATTTATGACTTATTTTAATTTTAAACGATACATAATTAATAAACAAATTAGAAGATATAAATTATAATTGTTAAAAAGTAAAAGAAAATTAATTAAAAAGAAAAACCGGCTGCCGGGAGTCGAACCCGGGTCAGCCGGAAATCCACAATGTCTTAACATTCACTCATCCAACCACTCCGCCACTTTGGTTATTTGATATCATGTCGAAACAATTAATTCAAATAATAAAACACGGAAGTCAAATCCAGTCAAAATCGCGCCCAATTCGCAGTCGTCGGAAATCCCGACGATTTCGCCGATAATTGACGGTTTCTTCTATTTTAACCGAAGAATTTACCTCAACGTCGGTTATAACCGATGTCTGAACCCGCGACATCAGTCGTAACCGCCGGAGAACGTCTGACCTTGAATCGAGACTGAAATCAGACCCCATGCGTCTCGATTCTTCCCTATAAATTCACCCACAATTCACTGGTAGCCTTTTCGCTCAAAATCGCACATTTTCTCGACGAAATTTCACTCGCCGGAAAAATCCTGCCATCACCGGAATTTCTCCGGAAAACCGAGACTCACATCCACACGGTAATTCTCTCGACTCTTTCTGTTTCAATCAATTGTTAGACTGTTACTAACACAAAACCACCATCAGAATCAATCCTAGACGACGTAGCCGGAATATTCAGCTCTCGCCGGAAAACCTCTGAAATTTCTGATATCGCGCTGTGAATCGGTATAACCCTTCAAACTCCTGTTAATCCTTGTTTAAGCACCTCAATTTCGTAACTAATCGAACAGAACTGTTAATTGATTCTAACAGCCGAAGTTCACAAACCGAGCCGACGAATCTTCGCCGGAGTTCTGTGAAAGACACTGATCGGTACATCCTTTCCCCCAAACTCTCTCCATTCATTACCTTTCAATTACTTATAATGTTTGAAAATCAAATTAGACATAAATAAGTCACAACAGTCGGACTTTGTTTTCTGGGTAAAGTTTAACGAAGAAGATGAAGACGGGTTATAATATAAGATTAATTAAAATCAGTTTTATAAACGGGTTAGACACACAGTCCAGCGGTGGACTGTGTGCAACAAATACACATGCGACGCGAGTTCGATTCCTCTCCCAACCTTACTCTCTTGAAATAAAAAAAATGCCTTTTTAACTGAACCGGGTTAACTCACAAAAACCATGTTAAGTATAATAAAAACCGGATTATTAACCAGGTTAGACACACAGTCCAGCGGTGGACTGTGTGCACGTTAACCCACAGGTCCCGGGTTCGAGACCTGTGGTCAGCACCGGTTCGATACATTTAAAATCCTTTTTAAAAATAAATGATTTTCGGATTAAACTAAATAGTATAAGTATAATTAAAAACAGAATTATTTCGGGTTAGACACGTAGCTCAGTTGGTAGAGTTGCGTGCACGCGTACGGGAGGTCACCGGTTCGAACCTCACTCAGTGCAACAATATAACCGACCGAACCGGTCAACGGTCAACAGTCGTGGTCAACGGTCAACGGTCAAAGTCAAAAAGTCAACATTTTTTTATTATTTTTATTTATTTATTTAATTTAAAAATCAATTAAAAATACTTAAAAATAACGTTTTTAAAGTTAGAAAGTAGCCTTAAACTCACAAAAATATATCCAAAAATCCTATTAAAATAGTTAATAAAATCCACATACTTACCGTACCTTTTCATTATTAATTAGGTTAGTTATCTCTCGTCGATCAATCCTCTAAACTCGTGCGCATTCAACACCTTCAAACAAACGCACCCAAGGTGAGTGAATCTCTACCAATTCCCCGTTTTAATCACATTTTGGGGTGTATCATGTGTCGCTATTTATTTATTATAACTAAACACTTGTGCATCCATCATGTTCATGATCAAATGTGTATTCAATATGTGTTAGTTGTTTGTGTAGTTGAAGTTTAGATTTAATTTATCATTTCAGTACATACATTTCATAGGCCGCCGCTCCCCATTACCTATGAGCGTGAGCTGTTCCCCATTACCTATGAGCGTGAACCCGGCGTTGCCAACATAAGATCGGCTCCGTTTGATTGAGCCTTGATCTCACATACATTAGCATAGGCCGTCCGTTCCCCATTACCTATGAGCGTGAACGGGACGTTGCCAACATATACATTGTCATTCTTATTTCATGCTTAAGCAAGGTGGTTTGTGATCGTTATGTTTACATACATTTGTTCATATATGCTTAATGCACAATTTTCCTAAATTAATTACAATAATGAATCAATAACAAATGTTTTTAACAAGGTTCACACGCCAACTTTTGTTGACCCAAAATTTCCCATTTTTACACATGATACAGGTGATCAAGTTGAAGCAAGAAACATATAGGGCGGCTTAGAAGAATAAATCAGTTTAGATTATGGATTGTTTTAGTTAATTTTTCCTTTCCTTGTATTGTATGAATTTGACTTGGAACTTTGAAATGTAATTTGAATTTAATAAATATGAAACATATTAGTAAACATCATGAGCTTTGGTGATAACCCAATTACGCCCCGACTCTTATTCCGCTGCGAGTCGGGGTATGACATCCCTCAAGTTGAATTTACTGATACGTGTCTCGCCTCTTCTGGTCAACACCCCTATCACATCTTCATCCCATGAACCCACGTTCATGTTATTTGTGCATGTTCTTTTAGTATTTCTTGTTTAAAGTTGCTTAAAAATAGTAGTGGGTTAGTGGTCTGGTTGGTTTCTTTATATTTGTAAGGCTATATAACAGCCCTTAGTATTTTGCTTATGAAGAGTATGAATGAAAAATATTAAAAAGAGACTTATCTTCTTTTGAGCTTGATCCACTCAACAGATTATCTATCAACCGATTGGCTCATCATTTACTCGAGTTCTCTTTAAGCTAATTTCAAAGGAGTTACAAATCACGAGTTATTTGAATAGCCCGACAACTTGAGTTCTGTTTGAGCTTATTTTAAATGAATTACATAGATAGTACATATAGTTTGCTCATATTGCATGTTAGGTTCTTAAGTATTAGGAAGTACGGAGATGTTGGATTAAAAATCTATCAAGTTTTTCATAGTTACTATAATACCCGTTATTATAAAAAATACAAAAGAAAGTTGATTAAGCGCCATCTACTTCATGCTTTAGGGACCATCTGTGTTACCTATCGTAAACAATTAACATATCAAAGTAATTTCCGATACTTAAAGTGTGAACCGAACATGTAATATGGATAAACTAAAGAGTCAAGGGACCAACTATGTAACTAACTCTTTATTTTATATACGATCATCCTAAGGAGGGGGCGAGTATAATACAATAATATGGTTACAAGATATCATGATTAAAAGAAACTTCTTGTGGCAACATATATAGCAATCAACAACAGTCTTCGGTGATCGGCAGAATGTACCAGCAAAAGTGCAAAGCACGAACTTCAATAGAAAAGGAATCTCAAGATGGGTCGATGTCAGACCAAAATCCAACAATTCTATAGTCAACTAATGTGGATGGAAACCTTCAAATTTCACAGACTGACTGGTACACAAGTTAAATGTGGATGGGAGGAAACCTTTCAAATTTCACTAACTGGTACACTAGTTAAGACCGGTGGGTGTGGGCGTGGCTTTTGGGCGTTGATGGCCCTTCAACGCCGAGTGCTCCACCCTGGGTTGGTGTTTTGGTGGGCATTGCCCGCTTGGCGTGGCAATACTGCTTGGCGTGGGGCGCTGGCCTGGGGTGACGTGTCTGGCAATGGTTGGTTGGTTGTTGATGACCGTTTGGCTAGCCCCTTCCACAATGCCGGCCGCCGCTTCCACACCCCACTTTTTTTGGGGTGGACTGGTGGAGTCCACATCTGCCACGTGTCAAGCAATGCATCCAACCTAAGCCCCTCCACATCCCGTAGTCTAAACGTCAATTTCTTAAATTTGGTAAAACTGATTAGAAAGAAAAAGGAAACACAGGCAATAATATTAACGGAACGTTATGTGCTATTTGGAAAACAAAAAATGATTAAGACTTATAGATGAGAATAGGTCTTGTTGGTGCGATGTTATATTGAATTTTGGCAATTTCAACTTTTGGGTATTGTATGATTGTTTTTCATGCAAGTGAGTTGAGCTAGCTACTTGCTAGCATGGTCATTTTAGAGCGTGTATAGAGTGTGTCATCAAACAAGGCTTAAAATTAATTTTCTTTCGTTAAATTTATATATAAATTTTTTACAATGAAACATTAACATTGTTACAGCTTTAATGGTTTTTCCCTTATTTGTCAATACAAGGGTCTCTTGGTCAAGACTTAGATTTTGTTTTTCATTTATTCAAACTTAAGGTTCTAAAATCCAAACTTACAGAAGAAAAAAAAAGTTAAAAGATAATGAGTTTGTAGCCCATATATATAGATATTTATGTTGATTTGTAAGTTTCTTTTTTATATTTTAATTATATTAAGTGTTTATTTAAGTTTAATTTTTTGTTTATATTAATTTGTTTAATTGTTTATTTATGTTAATTCTTATTATTTCTTATTGAGGTTAAGACATAATTACTTGAAAATACAAAGCCTCTTATTTTGTTTGCATAGGCTCCCGAGCTCTCTGGGACAGCCCCGCTTGCTAGGTCAACGTCTTTAATTTGTATTCTTATTTTAATAAAAATGCCAGCATTAGAAAAAGTTGAATGCCAACTCACACTACATATTGTAAAAAAGTATAAATCCTAAGCCTAGCTTGATAGAGTTAACATCATGCAACTCAAAGACAACTCATGCAACCAATTTATCTAAATGTCAAACGGATCGTAAATGATCAAGTTGTAATAAATGGGTTAGACGGATTGGCATGCCACACTTATAAAACATGTCTTATTTTCTTATTCTAAATTCAAACGGCCTGGCGTGTCAACCTACTTAATAAATTAAGTTAGGCCACACAGAGTGGACTCTTCGTGATGTGATGTTGTGGAACGAGTAGGAAGCCCGGGAACACCATCCCTTGTTCTTCAGGGTCGGCCAAAAAGATATTGTAGGGTGAGAATCTACCGCAATACATCAAGCTTGTTTCGCCTTTCCAACGACTATATAGTCATTACAGAATTGAAAAAAAGCTTTAACATCTAAATTATCCTATATAAACAAACTAAATGAACCATGTTATTACACAATATCCATCCACCTCTCTCAAATTATCTACCTACTGTTCTCTATGGCACGAAGAGCATGGACCAACATAAAAGAAGTGGCATTGGCCACAGCTTGGGTGAATCGGTCTGAGACCGGTGTTAGAAAATGAAGCATTATGTAGTAGATTATAAGAGCACTTTTGCCAAGAAGGGATTCCAATTTTTCCAATTCTTCTCACTCTTCCGAGATTGATGATTAGTATTATTAGTTTTTTTAAGGGTTTGTACTTGGTTTTTCATTGATGAACTTAGTATTTTATTTATGTTTATTAGTTTTTATGTTCTAAATTTATATTATTTACTTGTTTATGCTATAAACATGAACTATATGTTACTAATCTTATTTATTTAATTTAAATTAATATCTAAAAAAAAGTTGAGAGGACTCCACGGAACTTCACTCCGATCTTTTAGGGTGGAGGGGTGGTCATCACCCATCACAATTCATCACACACTACACCCAATCACTAATTGACATCTCACTCCATCATGTTCCATCACAATTCATTCTATCACACATCACTCACACTTATCACACCCAATCACAACTTACTACATCAACACCACAACACTCACACTTATCACACCCAATCACAACTTAATACATCAACACCACAGTCAAACACATACACACATTCTCTAATCACATCTCAACAATAAAGTCAAATAAGATGACACGTTGTGATTGACAATTTGCTAGAGAAGGTGAATGAAGTTGAAAGACAAGCTCTCACCACCTTTAAAAAGATTCACGCGACCCTATTTTATGAACTTGGTTTGATATATCAACTTAAACTCGATGTGTTTATTGAATGGGTTAGATGACACAAAATATCAATTTTTATGTTGTATATCAACTTGCAAATCGTATGAGGAATTATCACTCTTTACTAAATTCCCATTTACTAATTTGATGCGGTTGTTGACTAGTTTGATCATTTTTTATAAAAAAATTGGTCGTTATTTGTGGGAGTTTGAAGGATATGTAGAGCGAGAAGTGAACATATTAATAATTTTGTTTAAATAAAATGCCCTTACTTTAGAATTTTAAAAAGTATAAATTGTATTGTAATCTTACATGAGGTTTCCATTATCTTTTCTAATGTTTAATCATCTAGTTTTACAAATAATTAATTTTTGTTTGTGTATTTTATAAGATCATCAACTAAATAGAAGCAAAATATATATCCAGATTCACATGTGATATGAAGATTTAGATATTAAGATTATTATATTTTGACTGAAAATCGAAATAACATATATATTTAATTTCTTATAATATGATTAGTGACATACCTAAAATTCATTTTACCATGATGATGAATATATTATACAAGGAATATTTATAATGAATATTATATTAATACAACATAAAGAGGATGAGGTGGGATAGGTGACAAGTGATATATTCCAAAGGTTGGCACTCGCCGTACCACCCACACGACCTTTAAATAATACATCTTTTGTCTCCAGAACAGAAGGTAATCATTGTTAGAATTTAAAATTTTAATCATCTAAAAACATGTTTTTTTTTTTGAACGCCAACAAATCAATCCCGAGTATTCTCGAGGCACCCATTGGACAAACGGAGTACTCCGAGATTAACCCGAGTCGTCCACCATCAATTCCGGGGAAAACCCGGTAACCCACCCGCCCGTAGGCACGACGGTAAAATTACCGGTAAAACTCGTTTGGCTCAAGAATCGAACCCAAGTTTCCCTGGGTCTCCTATCACTGTCCACCAATGCCTCACTCCTTTTTTTGCACCAAGTGGGAATTGAACTTGAGTCTTCCAAGAAGAACTCAAATCCTCATACCACTTGAGCTAGCGATCAAAACACAAGTTGTATATTCGGAATTTAAAATAATAAAACAAATAATATTATAATATAAATAAATAATATTATAATTCTTTCTGTTTCGGGACTATAAAGTTTGACTTAGCATCATATAATAATCTAATAATATCGGACAATAAAGTAAATTTGGACTCTTAAAAACCCATTCGAGTAATACTACTTATAGAATAATGATTTTTACGTATATATTTTTCTGCGACCAAATTATTTTTACGTATATTATTAGAAATAATCTGTCACATTAACTATAACTAGCTCTAATAAAACATGTCAACACTATATATGCTAAAATGGAATTGTGCTAATATGCTACAAAGGCAATGTTGTGACTCGTACGCAATACTAGAATACAAACTCTTTAACAACCCACTTGTAAGCGACGAATATATCATAATCCTGCTTATATTATTTTTTTTTACAACAATTTGATATTTTTATCATTCTCATGTTAAGGGTCATCTCCGATCACTGATTTGCATCGTCATTTCTTGTAATTCCACATTCGCCATGTTTTCCTACTATTCTAAGCTAGTTGTTAACTACATCTCGTAGAATTGTCTTGTCACACCCCGACCCGCAGCGGAAAAGGTGATCGGGTGACATTTATTATGCGTTTCATATTCATTAATACAATTTAATGGAAATTTACAATAAGAATTACAATATGTTCTAACTATCAATCTAAGCTTCTTTGTTCTCTTCTAAGGCATTTCCTATGTTTTTCCTTTCTTCAACCTGTTCACCTGTATCATGTGTAAAAGGGTTTTTGGATCAACATAATGTTGGCGAGTGAATCCTATGGAAAACATTTGAACAAGTTTATTTGAATTGATTATGAAATATGTGCACAACCAAACATGAGTAAAAATAGATGTAAACTTATTCAACAATCATAAGATATTAAATAAAGCACACATGAACATTAATGGAACATTTAGAGGCACGCGATGCTCAACTCGTCTCTCACGAGGAACTGAGGGGCCTAATGAATGAATTGCATAAACATGATAATATGAATGACACAACTACAAACAATATAAATCAATGATACACACATGAACAATAATGAATTTGATTTGAGGCACGCGTTGTTCAACTCGTCTCCCACGAGGAACTGATGGGCTTAATGAATGAGTTTCATATAATTTGACAAAAGGAAATAAGTAATCACAACAATATAAACAATCTAAGTTTAGATCATGATGTGGTATGGCACATGTTTAAATAAACAAGTTAATTATTTTTATAACACATGACACACCCCAAAACGTGTAGTTTAAAAGGGGGAGTTGTAAGATTCACTCACAGTGGGTGCGTTCGGTTGATGATGTTGAATGCACGCGAAGTGGTTTTAACCACGAGTGAGATTAACCTAGATAAATATCATTATGGTTCGGTAAGTAAACGGATTTTATTAATCTATTTTAGTAGGATTGTTGGGTGTATTTTTGTGAGTTTAAGGCTATTTTCTAACCTTAAAAATGTTATTTTTAAGTATTTTTAATTGATTTTTAATTAAAATAATTAAATAAAAATAATAAAAAAAATTGACTTTTTCTGACCGTTGACTTTGACTTTGACCGTTGACTGACCGTTGACCGGTTCGTATGCGTATTGTTGTGCGCTGAGTGAGGCTCGAACCCAAGACCTCCCGTACGCGTGCACGCAGCTCTACCAACTGAGCTACGTGTCTAACCCGTCATATATCTGATTTTAATTATATTTATACATTAATTAGTTATAAAAAAATCATTTATTTTTTAAAAACGATTTAATTGTTCGGACCGGTGCGCTCCACAGGTCTCGAACCCGGGACCTGTGGGTTGCGTAACACACAGGCCACCGCTGGACTGTGTGTTTAACATGTTATATAATCCAATTTTATTATACTTAAATACAAACTATTTGTTTTCATTTCTGACTTATTTAAAAAGGTAGAATAATTGTCCAGGTCGATGCAGAAGACCGGACTCGAACTCGTGACG
The DNA here is from genome assembly GCA_947069175.1 of Scalesia atractyloides. Classification (NCBI taxonomy): domain Eukaryota; kingdom Viridiplantae; phylum Streptophyta; class Magnoliopsida; order Asterales; family Asteraceae; genus Scalesia; species Scalesia atractyloides. The sequence continues at coordinate 10,543,715 of CAMTDV010000014.1, read as the reverse complement.
TGCGACTTAAACATACACACAGTCCACCGCTGGACTGTGTGTCTAACTTGGTTATTATTCCGATTATTAATATACTTAACATATACCTGTGGCGACTCCGGTTCGGTTAACAAAACAAAAAGGCATTTTATTAAAGCGGCGTATGTGGAACAAGATTCGAACTCGAGACCTTTGTGTGTTTATTGTGCACACAGTCCACCGCTGGACTGTGTGTCTAACCCGAGTTATTTCTTGATTTAAATTATACTTATATGTTCCGGATACATCGACTTCTTCATCAAGTTATAACCAGATATAATGTCTGACTGGTTCGAGTTTTTATTCAGGTTTCTTTAGCGTTTTAGGTTAATTACCGATGAGATAGAAGTAAAAAGAAAGGAAAATTAGGCGTGAGGTATACCGACTAGCTTCCTCTGTTTTCCGGCAGAACTCCGGCGACAGCAATCCCTTCCGGCGACGAGTGTCTTGCAGCAGCGAGTCTTCAGAAAGTTTGAAAAAGGTACGGGTGACTTCGGTATAAGCTTAGGGGGTTCAATAAGGCTCGGAAATGGAGAACCCGGTTTTCCGGCGACAAACAGAAAAATTCCGGCGAGAGAGTTTTCGCCGAGAAAGGGTGTGGTTTTGAGCGAAAGTGTTTGCAGAGGTTCGAGGTGGTTTTTATAGGGCAAATCGTCGATGTATTTGGCCCGATTTCCAACTGGATTCATTGGTTTAAATTTCTCCGGCGGTTATAACTTTGGTCGCGGAACTCAGACGTCGGTTATAACCGATGTCTTAGTAAATGTTTACGTTATAACGGAAGATGTCGTTAAAACTCGCGAGATTGCTGGGATTTCCGACGACTGAACTTTTGGCCGCCGGTTTTGAATTCGGAACGTCAAGATATCAATTAAATGATCTTAATGGTTAACAAAAGACATCAGTGGCGCAGTGGTTTGTGTGTTGTGTGCTAAGTTTGTTGCTGGACCGGTACTGACCCGGGTTCGAAACCCGGCAGGAACAAAGTATTTTTATTTTGCGATTTTTAACAGTTTTTCAAAAACTAATTTTATATTCCCGTATAATAATTGATTATGTATCGTTTAAAATTATTTTGGGCATTTAATTCGCAACGAAAATTTTAACTGACTGTTCGGTTGATAAACGGAGCGGGTTTGGTAAATCCGTTTTTGACGGATGTTACATGTCTCGACAACCATTATTTCTTACTCATCACATAATATAATAGAATTTCATCCCTTGTACTTCATATGTCATCTTTTTTCTAGTAGTTCATTCATTCATACGGAGAAATCCACTTAATCAAAATCCCGTAGCTCATTCTCATCAGGGTAGTGTAGATTTTATCTTGGTTGTGGATGTTGGATCTACATCAACTCACACAGGGGCACGGCTTAAGAGGGGCCAAGGGGCGCCCAACCCCCCGAACTTTTCGCTCAGTAGTGTTATATATGTAGTTTCCGTGTAGAAATTTTTGGGTATATACGTCTCCGACCCCCTGATTCTATAGAAATTTTTGGGTATATACGTTTTCAACCCCCCCCCCCCCACCCCCAATTCTATAGAAATTTTTTTTTTCCAATCATGAATGTGTTGGGTTGGTTGGTTAATAAATTCCGTTGGTCATGTAGTTATATTTTAGTGACAAGTCGTACACTTGAAGCAAATAATCATCATATAGCAACCATTGTGTGTTAATCATATGGGAACAAATCATATAATCCTTTTATAATGGTTTCACACTCAACCCACGCCAACTAATCTACGCTCATAAATCATAATTCTTAGTACTCTTCCATGGTTACGCTCATAAATCATAATTCTTAGTACTCTTTCATGGTTATACTTTCTTAATTATACAGTCTTTCATAGTTTTTTACTAAATGATCCTTCTTGAGCAATGCCATAAAGTTCCATGTGTCTCATACTTTTAAACTATTGCTCAGACACCATTGCTATAAATAAAGCATACCCTAAAACCATATGTAGTGGTCAAGCCCCACTACCTCCATAGATGTAAGGATATATGACACGTGACAAATGTGTAAGAAATGAGGATTATGAGGGCTTATATAACTTGATTGTGTAGTGGGGTTATACCTCTTCAATTATACATATATATGTGTATGTGAGAGAGAAACCACCAAGACGCTGCTATGCATATTACGGCCATGTTCCATACCCCCATAACATCGGGGGGAGGGGGGTTCCGAGTACTATGGAGCGTTATAGACCAATATAGCGCTATTGTAACGCTCCGCGTTTCCATACTTTCTATATTTGGAAACCTTGTATCGTACTTCTATTATTAGTAAGCGTTGTATCTTGTATTCGTCTTTCGTTGTAAATGTTGTAAACCGAGACTTGGATTGTAACGAGAAACTCGTATTTTATCCATATTATGTTAATCATAGTCCTGTTACACTTATACTTGTTCATACTTTAAACATGTAAACATATTCGTGGTACTCTCAATCGTAAACGTGTCATAACTTGCAAACATGGTATGTATGCGTAATCGAGACTTAAACGTGAAACTTGTAATCGTTAAACTAAATTCGTTACGAAAATATAATTACCTATTCATTTATTAAGTTAATTAATTAAATTAATTAATTATTTAATTAAATTAAATTAATTAAATTAGTTAATAAAATTAATTAATTTCTTTTTACAAAAGAATTAAAATGCTAATTTATATATATATATATATATATATATATATATATATATATATTATATATAACATTTTGAATTTAAATGTTAATATATATCTTCTTTAATAAAGTCCAAGGTTTAAAGTGTAATTATTGGATTCTTGAACTTCAGGGGCCTTTCCTGCCAATTGTGAAACTGAATTATTGAGTTTTTGATTAAAAATAAAAAGAAATTAATAATAATCAAACAAAACCGGATCCGCGGGACTCGAACCCGGGACCTCCGGTTCAACATGAAGCGCCTTAACCACTCCGCCACTCGCCATCAATCTGAAGTAACCCGGGAACAAAAGCCTTATATGCTTTGTTCCCGGTCGAGCTGAAAGGCAACAAGCGCGGACAGCAACCATTTGGGCGGGTTTTTGGTTAATTTTTTGAACTTTTTACCATTAATTACCCACTTAAACCCCACCTAACTAACCCTAATCCTTCCCCTATAAAACCCACCTCTAATCCAAGCATTTGTACACTTTAATCTCTCTCAAATCACTCTTAAATCACTCTCAAATCACCTCAAGATCCTTGCAACATCAGATTTTCGAGCAGATTGTATACCTCTTACTAAAGTGAGTGTAACTCACTCATTTCTTAATGAAATCACTCCATTCTTTTTCCTACTTGCTTGGATAAACTTTGGGTTGAATTCCTAGGTTTCTCCATGGAGAATCCAGACCTGGAAATGCCCCAAAATGTCCACAAACTTTCTGTTTTGTCTAAACTTTTATCAAACTTGTGTTTTAACTTCAACAAACTTGTGTTCTTGTGCTTACAATCAAGCTTATGATTAGTAAAGCCTAACCAAGCTTGTTAACATGAACTAAGGGCTGTTTTAACACCCTAAACTTTCTGTTTTTTAAGAGCATTGAGCTCACAAGTGATGCAAGTTCTTAAACTTGTTCATGTGTGTCCACCAAGGAAGCTTGGGCTATCCTAACTTGAGACCACACATCACTTGATGATTTTTCATCAAGATCCCAAGATAGTTTGCTAGACTTAAAGTGTCACAACCCCACAAAGCCGTTGACGATTGTCCTCGTGTGCTCGTCGGGTTGTTGAATACTTGGCTACTTGGTATCTAGATGACACCTTATCATTCTTGTCTTTACATTCTTGTATAGTATATAGTTCTTGTACCCTCCTTGTTACCAATGGTAACTTGTGTAGTGGTGAACATAATCCGAGGTTCAAAGTGGATGGTTTAACCTCCCACCTCATACTTGACATACATGACACTAGAGGTTACAAAGTGGATGGTTCATCCTCCCACCTCCTACATGATTATAATGATATATATGTAACTATATTATAATTCTAAAACCGAAACCTTGATAATGAACTTATAATCACCTATCAAGTTATTAAGTTTAACACAAAAGTATGTAATTCCTTGTCACGATTCTAATAGGCCCCGAACCTATGAAATCACACCCAAACTCGTAAGAGTTACTATAGTGTCAAGAACGAGTGTTACATCTTAGTGAATACTTTCGTATCATAATACTTTATCAAACATATTTTTTTATCATGCTCGAATACTCCTAATCTCCCGTTGAAACTCTATACTCATACGCCTCGTTTCCTCTTGTAGGATAATTCGGCGTCATCCTCGAATCAACGTCTTCACGGGTTGTCAAGTGTAGAAAAGACTTAGCAAACCGTGAGTACACTCGACCCACTTTGTTTATAACACTTTTCGGGTGTAACATGTTTCCATATACAAAATCACGAACACTTAAACTTTTTGAAACACACAAACAATCCCATATACATGAAAACTTGAATCTTATACTTGATGCTTGTCTTGGATATTCGTATTGCTATGCTTTAGTCATTAACTATTTTTAGCCTTCGTTTGACATGCTTAGCGCTATAGGAATTCACGCATCCACCTCCATCGTGTTATTCGTGAGGTCATGTTAAAACATCGTGATTGCGTTAAGGGTTTGATTATTAGTATTGCATGCCTTGATATTTCTCTTGTATAGATTTGGTTGCCATGAGGATTGTTTAAACTTATTCGTATACGTATGCTATGCCTAAACTTGTGTACTCGCCTTTGCTTTCGCATTGACATTATTTTAAAACATGTTACAGGTTGAAGGAGATGATGCTATGAAAACAATATAGCAAGGACTAGATACACACAAATTAGACGTTAGGTTTAATGTCGATGTATCAATTTTGTTATGACTTTGCAAATGTTGTATTGTTCTTTGTTTTGTTACATTGATGTATTTGACAATTCTTATGAAATGAAATATGGTTAAATTAATTATTGTCACTTAATAATGTTGTAAGCAATGAGCAATCTCGTTTTCGTCTCATCCCGATGTTTCCGCCATCGGTTGGGGTGTTACAGATTGATATCAGAGCCATAACTATAGGGAATTAGGTAGAATTGCCATGTTCGACCTAGTCTATAGTTCTAAGTACCTGTTGTGACCATTCTTGATTATGCTTAAAACTTTATGCTTCCTACTTTGCTTCTCTCTTTCCTTTTGGTCTTAATACATATACATGGTGTCTTCCTAAGACACTTTTACACAATACACGTTTGGACGCTTGAAGACACTCGTAATATAAACGAGACGACTTCACTAAAATAGGTGTGAAAACCGCAATTTGGTGAACGACTCTCAATCCGCTATACTTATTCTTTTTGCACGCAATTATGCCATCGAGTTAGGAGTGAAATCCAAACCTTGATGGAAAATTTCCAACTCAAAACTCTAGTGGACCCTTACCAACGAATCGGAATTTGCTCTTCGTTTGGTAAAGTACCAACCACACTTAGGGTACAAAATCGTCAAGTTAGGGGTGAAACCCGCACCTTATCGATTAAGTACCATTCCTTGATTTTCGCTCTCGCCAAAGTCTCGATTTTCCGATCGGTTAGAGACGTAGTAACTGGATGGGTAAAATGTCGTTAGTCGCTTCTCGATGAGAGCATTTTACCTATAGGCCAAAGCACGTTTCTCTAATTCGAAAAGATCTTCGATTCACTTTGGAATTGTCGACGATTCTCTACCCGAATCATTCCCATGTTTTACGAGCCTATTCTTTTTATGTGACTCAAATTTTATGTGTTTTGATACTTGTTACCTCGTTCATTTCAAACTGTTACACACTCGCACATTTATCGCAATAAAAAACAATACTAATCCTCGTGAACAAACTAAATTTATACTCTTTATTTCTATTCATACGTGAGTATACATGTTATACTTGTTGAACTCATGCAAACTATGTGAACCATACTTGATGAACACATGCTTCTTATGTGAGACTTATGTGAATTTTATTAATACTCATGCATGCAAAACCTATTTTCTTTATTACAATCAAGTCTCATGCTTTTGTCTTGTTTACAACCTCTAGATGCCTCCTTTCCGTAACTCGTTGAACCGCCTCAAGAAGTCCAAGAAGACGGATTCCCAGAAGGAATCCAACAACGAGGACTCGATATCGAAGCAAGAACTGATTGGGCTCGTTTCGGAGCAAATGGCCGGGCAATTGGCTAAGATCATACCCGACATTGTTAGCCAAATCCACACCATACACGCCGAAGCCACACCTAAATCATCCGCTGATTCCAAACCTGATACCCCCAAACCATCTTACCAATTCAAGCATTTCATGGCTTGTAAACCAGTGGAATTCACTGGCATGGACGGTGTTACCGCCATGATCAATTGGTTTGATTCTATGGAGCTTATCTTCCGTCAGGGCGGCTGCCCTGAGGAACTCCGAACCCTTAATGCCACCGGGGTCTTCCGCAAGAGAGCCCTCGAGTGGTGGACCACCGAACGAAACACGCGTGGAAACGAAGCAGCCCATGCGATGACTTGGGAAGAGCTTAAGGAGCTCATGAAGGAGCAATTCTGTCCTCCCCATGAGACCCAGAAACTTGAAAACGAGTTCTGGAATCTCACACAACAGGGGAGCGACGCTGAAGGATTGATTGCGCGCTTTAAACAGTTAAGTATCATTTTCCCTGGGCAAGTCGATACTGTTCCCAAGTCAATCGCCAAGCTCATCCGTTGTCTCTCACCGGTGATCATGAACCATGTAGCCGCAGCCAACCCGAAAACCCTCGAGGAAGCCTATGCCATAACCCTCCAACTCAACCATAACTGCATCCTTCAGGGGGCCTACGACAAGGTCCCTACGAAGCATGCGCACCAAGCCATAGCCAACACCACCGAATCACCTACCTCTCCAGCCAAGAAGCCCCACAACAAGAACAAGAAGCGGAAGGCTTCTTCTCAAAACAATGCTGTCGTCACTCCGCCTACCCAAAACACCAACCAACCTGGACAAGGTTACATTGGCTCTCACCCCAAGTGTACCACTTGCAACTACCATCACCCTGTTGGCACCTCATGCCGAAAATGTGCCAACTGTAATAGGTTGGGACACCTCTCCAACTACTGTCGCCTACCCCAGAACCAGCAAACCCAAGCCCTTTTACCCAATCCTAACCCAAACCGCCAAACCCAAGCTACACCTGGTCGAACCTGCTACAATTGTGGCGATCCTAACCATTTCGCCAACGTTTGCCCGAAACGCACCAACAACCAACAGCAACAACAAACCGAACCTGCGAAAGGACGAGCTTTTGTTCTCACCTCAGCTCAAGCCCAAAGTTCGAATGACGTCATCACTGGTACGTTCCTTGTGAACCATATCTATGCTACTTGTCTGTTTGATACTGGCACGGATAGAAGTTTTGTATCCGTTGAATTTGAACCCTTGCCTAAGTGCGAACGAACTAAAATGCCTAATCGTTTTGCTGTCGAAGTCGCTAATGGTAAGACCATCTCCGTTGACTCTGTTCTTTCTGGTTGCTCCCTAATCTTAAACGATCATAAGTTTTCCATCGACCTCATACCTATGCAAATGGGTAGCTTTGACGTCATAGTAGGCATGGACTGGCTTAAACGAGTTCGTGCTGAAGTCGTTTGTTCTGAGAAATTCATTCGTCTTCCCCTACCTCAAGGTGACTTTTTACACGTCTATGGTGAGAAACCTTCTAAGGGCCTCAAGCTTATGTCGTGCATCAAAGCGAACAAGTACTTGCGTAAGGAGTACTTTGCCTTTCTCGCCCACGTTGTGGAAAAGAAAGACAAAGGTCCTAGCATAAGTGATTATCCTGTCGTTTGTGAGTTCCCGTCTGTTTTCCCCGAGGATCTCCCTGGTCCTCCGCCTCCTCGAGCTGTCGATTTTCGTATTGACCTCATTCCTGGCACAACTCCTGTTGCGAAGGCTCCCTATCGTTTAGCACCCTCGGAGATGCAAGGGCTATCAAGCCAACTTCAAGAGCTTCTTGATAAAGGCTTTATACGCTCTAGTACTTCCCCTTGGGGCGCTCCCGTGTTGTTCCTCAAGAAGAAAGATGGGTCTTTTTGGATGTGCATTGATTGTCGTGAGCTCAATAAACTTACAGTCAAAAACCGATACCCACTTCCTCGTATTGACGATCTCTTCGATCACTTGCAAGGCGCGAAGTGCTTTTCAAAGGTTGATCTCCGTTCTGGCTATCATCAACTTCGGGTTTTCGAGGAAGATGTACCCAAAACCGCATTTCGCACACGTTATGGACACTACGAGTTCGTGGTCATGCCTTTTGGTTTGACCAACGCTCCTGCAGTGTTTATGGATCTTATGAACCGTGTGTGTAAGCCTTTTCTCGATCATTTCGTCATTGTATTCATCGACGATATCCTAATCTACTCTAAGACGAAAGAAGAACATGGACGACATTTGCGTCTTATTCTTCAGCTTTTGCAAACCGAATGTCTGTATGCCAAATTCTCCAAGTGTGAATTTTGGCTAAAAGAGGTTCAATTCTTAGGTCACACCGTCAATGAACTTGGTATTCATGTTGACCCTGCAAAGATAGAAGCTGTGAAGAATTGGATTGCACCTAAGTCGCCCTCTGAAATTCGTTCGTTTCTTGGCCTAGCTGGGTATTATCGCCGTTTCATCTCGAACTTCTCGAAGATTGCCGTTCCTTTGACTTCGTTGACTCAAAAAGATAAACCTTTTGTTTGGGGTCCCGAACAAGAAGAATCTTTCCAAACGCTCAAGGACATGCTTTGTAATGCTCCTATTCTCACTCTCCCCGATGGGAACATGATTTCGTCGTGTATTGCGATGCCTCTAACCAGGGTCTTGGTTGCGTTCTCATGCAACGGGACAAAGTAATCGCTTACGCGTCGAGACAACTCAAAATTCATGAGAAAAACAATACTACTCACGAACTTGAACTTGGTGCAGTTGTTTTTGCATTAAAGATTTGGCGACACTACCTTTATGGTACAAAGTGTACGGTCTTTACCGACCATAAGAGCCTCCAACACATCTTTGATCAAAAGGAACTCAACATGCGTCAACGTCGTTGGGTAGAATTGTTAAACGACTACGACTGCGATATCCGCTACCACCCTGGTAAGGCGAATGTCGTGGCCGATGCACTTAGTCGTAAGACTCATGTCAAGAGTGCTCGTTGCTACCAAATCGTGGGAAAACTCAATGAGTTGATTCGACAAGCACAATTTGCCGTCATTAACGAGGGTAACCTCGATAACGAGTTGAATTGTGGAATCGAAAACCCACTCGAAGCTAAGCCTGATGGTATTCTTTACTACCATAGTCGCATTTGGATTCCCGATCGTCTCAATCTTCAGACTACTTTGATGGACGAAGCCCACAAATCCCGATACTCCGTTCATCCTGGAGCTGATAAGATGTATCATGACCTGCGCGCATCCTATTGGTGGCCTGGAATGAAACGTGATATCGCTCTCTACGTCTCCAAATGCCTTACGTGTTCCAAAGTCAAGGCAGAACATCCACGTCCCTTCGGTTTGCTCGAACAACCAGAAATTCCGGTCTGGAAATGGGAGAGCATAGCCATGGATTTCATCACGAAATTGCCTCGTACCTCGTCTGGTCACGACAACATTTGGGTTATCATCGATCGTTTGACCAAATCCGCACACTTCCTCGCCATTCGTGAAGATTACAAAGTCGAGAAATTGGCTCGTATCTACACAAGTGAAATCATTAGTCGTCACGGTACTCCTCTTGACATTATTTCTGATCGTGATGCTCGTTTCACTTCTCGCCTTTGGCAAACTTTCCAATCCGCCCTTGGTACTCGTTTGAATCTTAGCACCGCTTTTCATCCTCAATCTGACGGTCAGACCGAGCGTACTATTCAAACTCTAGAGGATATGCTTCGATCATGCGTAATCGATTTTGGCGGCAACTGGGATTCGCACTTACCCTTGGTAGAATTCTCATACAACAACAGCTATCACGCAAGTATTCAAATGGCTCCATTTGAAGCACTGTATGGTCGCAAATGCCGTTCGCCTATTTGTTGGCACGAGATCGGAGACGTACAACTCACCGGTCCCGAACTTATACAAGAGACGACGGACAAGATCCTACAGATTCGTGACAACTTGCTCAAAGCTCGAAGCCGACAAAAGAGCTATGCTGATAGAAGACGCAAACCTTTGGAATTCAACATAGGTGACCACGTACTTCTCAAGGTTGCACCTTGGAAAGGTGTTGTTCGTTTTGGTAAGAAAGGCAAACTCGCTCCTCGCTATGTGGGTCCTTTCAAGATTCTCGAAAGGATAGGCAAGGTAGCGTATCGACTGGATCTACCTCAAACGCACAGCAATGTTCATCCTGTGTTTCATGTTTCGAATTTGAAGAAGTGTCTAGCCGAAGAAGGACTTCAAGTTCCACTCGAAGATCTTCAGATCAACGATACTTTGCACTTTGTGGAGAAACCGGTCGAAATCATGGACCGAGGAACCAAGCAACTGAGGCGCAGTCGTATTCCTATTGTCAAGGTTCGATGGGAAGGTAAACGTGGCGCCGAATTCACTTGGGAATTTGAAAGTGATATGAAGACTAAGTATCCGTATCTCTTCGTTACATCTTCCTAAATTTCGGGACGAAATTTCCTAAAGGAGGGGAGACTGTAACGCTCCGCGTTTCCATACTTTCTATATTTGGAAACCTTGTATCGTACTTCTATTTTTAGTAAGCGTTGTATCTTGTATTCGTCTTTCGTTGTAAATGTTGTAAACCGAGACTTGGATTGTAATGAGAAACTCGTTTTTATCCATATTATGTTAATCATAGTCCTGTTACACTTATACTTGTTCATACTTTAAACATGTAAACATATTCGTGGTACTCTCAATCGTAAACGTGTCATAACTTGCAAACATGGTATGTATGCGTAATCGAGACTTAAACGTGAAACTTGTAATCGTTAAACTAAATTCGTTACGAAAATATAATTACCTATTCATTTATTAAGTTAATTAATTAAATTAATTAATTAATTAATTAAATTAAATTAATTAAATTAGTTAATAAAATTAATTAATTTCTTTTTACAAAAGAATTAAAATGCTAATTTATATATATATATATATATAACATTTTGAATTTAAATGTTAATATATATCTTCTTTAATAAAGTCCAAGGTTTAAAGTGTAATTATTGGATTCTTGAACTTAGGGGCCTTTCCTGCCAATTGTGAAACTGAATTATTGAGTTTTTGATTAAAAATAAAAAGAAATTAATAATAATCAAACAAAACCGGATCCGCGGGACTCGAACCCGGGACCTCCGGTTCAACGTGAAGCGCCTTAACCACTCCGCCACTCGCCATCAATCTGAAGTAACCCGGGAACAAAAGCCTTATATGCTTTGTTCCCGGTCGAGCTGAAAGGCAACAAGCGCGGACAGCAACCATTTGGGCGGGTTTTTGGTTAATTTTTTGAACTTTTTACCATTAATTACCCACTTAAACCCCACCTAACTAACCCTAATCCTTCCCCTATAAAACCCACCTCTAATCCAAGCATTTGTACACTTTAATCTCTCTCAAATCGCTCTTAAATCACTCTCAAATCACCTCAAGATCCTTGCAACATCAGATTTTCGAGCAGATTGTATACCTCTTACTAAAGTGAGTGTAACTCACTCATTTCTTAATGAAATCACTCCATTCTTTTTCCTACTTGCTTGGATAAACTTTGGGTTGAATTCCTAGGTTCCTCCATGGAGAATCCAGACCTGGAAATGCCCCAAAATGTCCACAAACTTTCTGTTTTGTCTAAATTTTTATCAAACTTGTGTTTTAACTTCAACAAACTTGTGTTCTTGTGCTTACAATCAAGCTTATGATTAGTAAATCCTAACCAAGCTTGTTAACATGAACTAAGGGCTGTTTTAACACCCTAAACTTTCTGTTTTTAAGAGCATTGAGCTCACAAGTGATGCAAGTTCTTAAACTTGTTCATGTGTGTCCACCAAGGAAGCTTGAGCTATCCTAACTTGAGACCACACATCACTTGATGATTTTTCATCAAGATCCCAAGATAGTTTGCTAGACTTAAAGTGTCACAACCCCACAAAGCCGTTGACGATTGTCCTCGTGTGCTCGTCGGTTGTTGAATACTTGGCTACTTGGTATCTAGATGACACCTTATCATTCTTGTCTTTACATTCTTGTATAGTATATAGTTCTTGTACCCTCCTTGTTACCAATGGTAACTTGTGTAGTGGTGAACATAATCCGAGGTTCAAAGTGGATGGTTTAACCTCCCACCTCATACTTGACATACATGACACTAGAGGTTACAAAGTGGATGGTTCATCCTCCCACCTCCTACATGATTATAATGATATATATGTAACTATATTATAATTCTAAAACCGAAACCTTGATAATGAACTTATAATCACCTATCAAGTTATTAAGTTTAACACAAAAGTATGTAATTCCTTGTCACGATTCTAATAGGCCCCGAACCTATGAAATCACACCCAAACTCGTAAGAGTTACTATAGTGTCAAGAACGAGTGTTACATCTTAGTGAATACTTTCGTATCATAATACTTTATCAAACATATTTTTTTATCATGCTCGAATACTCCTAATCTCCCGTTGAAACTCTATACTCATACGCCTCGTTTACCTCTTGTAGGATAATTCGGCGTCATCCTCGAACCAACGTCTTCACGGGTTGTCAAGTGTAGAAAAGACTTAGCAAAACCGTGAGTACACTCGACCCACTTTGTTTATAACACTTTTCGGGTGTAACATGTTTCCATATACAAAATCACGAACACTTAAACTTTTTGAAACACACAAACAATCCCATATACATGAAAACTTGAATCTTATACTTGATGCTTGTCTTGGATATTCGTATTGCTATGCTTTAGTCATTAACTATTTTTAGCCTTCGTTTGACATGCTTAGCGCTATAGGAATTCACGCATCCACCTCCATCGTGTTATTCGTGAGGTCATGTTAAAACATCGTGATTGCGTTAAGGGTTTGATTATTAGTATTGCATGCCTTGATATTGCTCTTGTATAGATTTGGTTGCCATGAGGATTGTTTAAACTTATTCGTATACGTATGCTATGCCTAAACTTGTGTACTCGCCTTTGCTTTCGCATTGACATTATTTTAAAACATGTTACAGGTTGAAGGAGATGATGCTATGAAAACAATATAGCAAGGACTAGATACACACAAATTAGACGTTAGGTTTAATGTCGATGTATCAATTTTGTTATGACTTTGCAAATGTTGTATTGTTCTTTGTTTTGTTACATTGATGTATTTGACAATTCTTATGAAATGAAATATGGTTAAATTAATTATTGTCACTTAATAATGTTGTGAGCAATGAGCAAATCTCGTTTTCGTCTCATCCCGATGTTTCCGCTATCGGTTGGGGTGTTACAGCTATATTATCCCCACTACGCATGGCCTAACACCCCGCTAGTAAGCGACTGATACATCCAAACCACTCCTACACTTTTTTCACCTCACCTCTTTATTTTACATAAACCTTACCCTTGGTTATATTAAATACTTACATTCAAATAACTTATTATTTTGTGTAATAAAATATACGTCAAAATAATTTGATGGTAAAATCAAAATTCAGGATAAGATAAAAGTATACAAGATTTTCATAATATACACGTACACATCACACTTAATTACCAATAAAGGAATAGATACTAACTTATTAGAAAAAAAAATAAAATTTATAATATACACATCACACTTAATTACCAATAAAGGAATAGATACTAACTTATTAGAAAAAAATAAAAAAAATATTTCACAATAGTTTTTACTTTTTCGGTATGTGAAGTAGGTATATAACCGATTTAAAAAAAAATCCATGCTTTTAAAAAATCAAAGTCTAATATTTTATTTTCCATAAAAAACAAACTCATTTTAGGAAAGATTATTACTCTATTTTAAAGATTCTAGAATTCCTTATAAATTGTACCTTCCTTCATTGTCACCCCCATCGTCCCCTACCCCTTCCCTCTGTTACAAACCACACACACGCAAACGTGTTGTGCGTGTTTTCATCAACCATTCCCGCCACCACTTTTCCGGTGATCGTACTCGATCGCTGTAACACATTGACTCCACATCATATTTTCATGTCATCTAATTCCTGTTTTACTCTTTCTTCTAAACATAACGGTTTTCCATTTCTGAATCTGAAAAACAATGGACTCGTACGGTTTCATTGACAGTATTCAAGTAGAGAAGGCGAATGCGCTCGCCAGATACCAACGGTTTAACAACATTTCAAAAGCTTTAAGGCTGATTGAAGTTTTTATAGCGCTTGCGTTGATTTCATGGTCGTCTACACGCCTTCCTACGGTTTTTAAAGTATCCGGCGAGTATATTTACGCCTGTTCGTCTTTCATGTTGAATCAACACGTAGTTTTTCTAGTCGGAAATGTAATTGTTGTTATCTGTTACATTCTCTCCGGTAACAGTAACGGTAACGGTAACAGTAACATCGACGTCGGAAACGTAACCGCTGGACCGGAAATTACAGAAGATAATAGATACAGATATAGATATAGAAACAGATCTGGATCTAATTCCGATAGTGATAGTTATAAAGCAAGTGAATCCGGTTCAAATGTTGAACCTGAACCGGTAATTCCACCGGTTCAGCCATTGAAGCCGACAGTTATGAAGAATGATAATAATTATAATAATGATGATGATGATGAGGAAGTTAGGTGTGAGAAGACGAACCTGAAGAGTGAAGTGGCGCCGGAAACGGTTATTAAAAAGGCGACGAAGCAGATGGAGAGGTTTCAGAGAACGAAGTCGGTGAAGTTACGGCGGGAGATGACGGCGAAGCCTTGCGTAGAGTTGAGGAGGTCGGCGACGGAACGGCGGAGGAGTGTGGTGGCCGCCGGTGACAGTTATTCTAGTCCGTCGTCGTTTGAGACGGTGGAGAGGTTGAGTAATGAAGAGTTTCGGTTGGCGGTGGAGGCTTTTATTTTGAAGCAGCAGAGTCAGTTGAAGCAGCAGAGCATGGTTGAAGAATCGGATTGTTTTTAGTTATTCATAATTATTATTATTATTGTTAATTATTAATTTTTAGTGATGATGATGATAATTATGTTATATAACAGTGATGAAGCCATGGAGGTGTTAGACCGGTCGGTATTGGGCACGGCTTTGGCCCGGCCAGGCACTGCCGGGGCACCCCCTTGCTCCGGCAACTCCGGCTCCTCCCTGTCGCAGGTGTCGCCCCCCCACCTCTCACACACATCTATACATACATACACACATATATATAAAGGGGTTCATCCCCCCACCCCATAGGTTCATCCTTTTAACTCATCCTCTTACCTATCCTACGTGGTGCTGACGTGGCGACCCATCCTCCCAAGGATGAGCCTAACCATACCCTTTAGACTTATTGTTGATGGAAAAATCACTATGTAATTATTCCTACTTAAATTGTCTGTTATTTTTATGGGTAAACATTAATTTTCTGTTAATAATATCAAGAGGTAATAAGGATGATTGAAGCGAGTGTGACTAAGATGGATCTTTTCGAGTTACCCGAACGTGTTCAATCCCCAAGATTTTCCTGTGAATCGTTGAGGGTCCTCGTTTGTCGGGTAAAAAAAGTCACTAGAACCGGGAGCGTTGTTCCCGGATGAGCCCGGGTTTCACCGAGCCCTCCCCGGCTCCCACACCGAGCATCCGAATGTTGCTTTTTTTTTTGTTCTGGAAATAGCTTCTTATACATAAAAAATTTCAGATAAATAAAGGAGTGTGGGTAAAACAATGGTAGATATTAAATTTTTAGGATATCTTTGGAAATAGGCTTCCCTTTAAAAAGATGTGAAATGATTTGTGTAATTTCTTGTTGTTGTTTTTGGGCACTCGTTCCTTGCTAGTGTCGCTTGTAATAAAGTTGGTCGTTAAATAACGTAATTAGTAATATGTTAATGATATACAATCGTAAGGAGATTTTAAATGTATAATGGGAAGTAGACATAAAAAAACCAAAAGCAACAAATAAATCTGAAATTAACATGTGTTTTTGGGAAATTTTTAATCAAATGAAATAAAAATAAAACAAAATAATCTTTTAGTTAGTTTTAATTAAAACATGATAGTTTTGAGTGTCTTCGCATTTAAGGTTAGATGCTTAATAACATCGTATTTACTTGGCCGTTGTTATAAATTATATACTATTTTATAAAAAAAAGTAAATGTATATTTGATATAATAAATATCAATAAAATTATTTATTCGAAGATAAATACCTAAAGTATCACTTGATATGGCACAATCTATAGATTATTTGCTCCTCTAATTTAAGCTGAATATTAGTTTTGACATGGTTTTTAAGTTTTGACTTGTAAAGACTTGTATGAACTAATGATCTTTTGGCCTAGTGATCAAAGAGAGGTGAAAAGTTTTGCTTTTTTTTGGAGGTCATGCGTTTAAATTCAGACAATTGAAGATTTTAAGACTAAGTTGGTGACACTAACATACTAACTACTAACCTGATTAGTAATATCCAAATCGTACGCCATACTAACTTGGTGATACTAACATTTGAACTACTAATCCAGTTAGCAATATCCTAACCATACACTGTTCAAAAAAAAATATGGTCTTGTATGGGTTTGTAGAAGAATGTAATTGAGTTTGCAGATATATAAATGCACCATGACTGGACTGAGAAGTGCAAACGTGATGCTTTGCTTTAAGAATAATTCAGGAAAGTGGCCGGCTTTCTTTTACTTTTATGATTATTTGACTTCTAGTTTGTACCTACATATTTACTTTCTATGTTTCACTCATGATATGATGCTTATATCATAAGTGATTTTATACTTTTAATGCCCTACACTAATCCGGTCACATATCAATTTCACTCACGTATTCTAATATTTTAGCTTATGTAATTCATATTTGTTAGAAATCAATCAATGCTTTTCACCTACCTATTATTTATATTTCTTACTTTGCATATCATAATACGAATAAATGGAACACACAAACAACTTGACACACATTTCATTAGGGCGGCATATCGTGCCAATTCAGCCTGTTAAGACACGAACCTGAAACAAGTAAATGAGAACATGACACGGAATCTTATTATATCAGATTTTCCAAACACGAACCTGATAATAAAAAGGTTACATGAAATGACCTGTTAAGACACAAAAAATTACCAATGTACCATACGATATGTTAAGACACGAAAATGACATGTTAAAATACGAACACAACCTGTTATTAAATATATAAACTTTACTTCCAGGAATTTTTTTTATTTATAATTAGTAGCCCCACATATTTTTTTATTCAAAATTGTAAACGCATCATTGACGGGTCTTAACATGTTAACATGCATTTAACTTGTTAAGACACGGAATTAAACAGGTCTTAATGTGTCGACTTGTTATAGACACGAAACCTATTAACTTCGCATAAAAACTTTTTTTGTTGAAGGTTTAGTTACTACTTATGGTAACTTAGTGTTGATGAAGACATAAGTTGATGCGGATGCAACTTTCTACTGATTAAGACAAGTTACTACCGAGCAACTTACTATCGATGAAGACATAAGTTGTTGCCTGAAGCCACTTATTACCTATGAAGGTATTCTATTGTAAAACATCATGTGTAACTTGGCATTAGAGTGTAAAACACCATATACAAATTAACACCCATATAATACATCATGTGTAAATTGGCGTCTAGGTATATAACACCATGTGTACATCGCGCCCAAAACGCAAAACACTATGTGTAAAATGACGTATAAGCATAAAATATCATGTGTAAAAGTTAAAATAAAAAATGTTCAAGCTGAAAACGTTAGTATTGAAAATGTATGCTAATCGGCAAAATACTATGGCTAAACTAAAACACTATTTTCTGAAACCTTGGCATATAAAATACATGTACAAATTCTAAAACGCCATGTGCATAACCTAAAAAACACTATGCAAGGAACCTAAATAACACCATGTACAATTCACCTAGTTAAGAGTTTTCTTTTTTAATTTCTCTCTCTCTCTCTTATATATATATACCACACATATATACACACACTTAAAACTTTATGTACAAACCAAAAACATCATATATAAACTGAAAAAAACATATACATGCTAAAACAATATCTACATACCAAAAACACCGTATAGATTTACCCATTTAAAACTAAACTTTTTTTAAAATTTTTATATAACAATATCATACTTATATTAAAAATAAAAAAACCTCGTTATTATGTCGTAAGTTTTTTTAGAAGAATAAACATATAAAAACGTTACACATTAAAAAAAATAGTGAAAATGCATATGAATTGGATGTGCTAGAAATTCGATAATGACTACAATTTCCCTTGGATCTTGCTACTCACACACGGACCAACTTATTTTCACACCCCAAAGCGCCCCGCTTTGGGCAAAGCGGGGCGTTTAGGGTTACTTTACCAGACAAAAGGTGAAGTGACTGATGTCTGAGTGACATAAAGGTGATACGAGGTTTGACCTGGTACGATATTGTCCCGTGATCCCTAAGCGCTGTGCTTTGGCCAAAGCGCGCGCTTCGCCCCCAAATATTTGCCTTTAAAGCTTGCCCGGAGAAGAGTTAACGCATTCGATTTCTAAAACTCATTATATTGTTTCTAGACATACGTGGGGTTTTTCTGTGTTACTTGTGTTTCTTCAAAATAAGGCACGGTTACGATGTCGTGGTTAAGCAACTATCTTTTCGGTGAATATTCTAACGAGTCAGTTGTTCCTGATTCTTACGAGGGGACCGCTATTTCCGACACGTATGAGAAACCGGTCTTGTCCAACTTGAGGGAGGAGGAGGAGGTTGTATCTGGCATTCGTTATCGGGATAACACGGTGAGCTGGATTTGAATATCCCTGTGGAGGACCCGTACGCACAACAAGGTTATTCGAATTTCGGATACGGAGGCGAAGCGTATCCTCAGGTTGAATATTCGTACGGTCTTCCACACTATCCCGACTTTGGTCACGGTTGTGAGCAGAGCTTTGACATCAAGTCTATTTGGACCTCGGTGACGATGGAGAGCAGGAGGATGTGTCAGTTGGCGAGGAAGGTTGTTACCCGGTTACATTTTCGTTTGATACAACGCAGAAGTTTTCGTCACGTAAAGAGCTGGTGCGTTGGGTACAAGACACGGCAAAAGACAATGGTTACCTCATTGTGATCAAGAGGTCGAATAAAAGAGGAGAGAATTACAAGATTTTGTTTCAATGCACTCTTGGTGGGGAGCATAAGAGCATAGCTACATAGAGGAAAACGGATAGCAAGAAAATAGGCTGCCCGTTCGAGATGATCGGGTTTTCGGAATCAAACGGTAAGGTTTGGAAGATCGAGGTGACGAAGGCGAAGCAAACCACACTCCTATCGAAAACCTAGAAGGTCACGCGTATGTGAGGAGCCTTTCTTCGGATGATAAATTAATGGTTGAGCATCTGGCCGAGCAAGATATTCCCAACCGCAGTATATGGCGAACGCTGACCAAAAACAATCCGGATAGAAAGCTTATTCCGAAAGATATACACAACGCTGTTCAGAAGATCAATGTCAGAAAAATGTCGGTAAGTCTCCGATGCAAAAACTTGAAAACATTCTTCGTGAAAAAGATTACACTTATTACATGCGCACAACGAGATATCAAACGCAGTTGAAGATATCTTCTTTGTTCACAAAAAATCATTCACTATGTGGTGTGCCTTCCCGCATGTGCTAATGATTGACGTCACCATACAAAACGAACATGTACAACCTGCCGTTTGTTCAGGTCGTAGGAATGACGTCGATAAACAAATCGTTTACGGCTGCTGGTGCGGTAATTTCCGCTGAGAAGCTAGAGAACTACCTATGGGTGCTGCAGACGGATCAAGTCTATGTTGGCACGCTGTATGGAGCCGCGCGTGTTTTAACAGATAGGGAGTTTGCGCTTTTCTCAAAAGCGCAGAAGTATATTTGCCGGTTCCATATTCAACAAAATATTAACAAGAATAGTAAGAATAAATTCTCTGACAAGCAGTGGAAAGAATTCGTACGTTCATTTTGGACATTCTGCGAATCTACGACCGCGGAAATATACAGGTATAACTTGGAAAACCTTGAAGCACAGCTGAAAGAAGATGGCCGTGAACGTCAGTATTTCTTACATAATTATGTTCAACCGACTATTTACGTTTTTATATAATAACAAAAACTCACTATTTACGTTTTTTAATTTCAGAGGTTTTTGATTATTTGAGGAATTCCTGGTTGGATCCATACAGTGAAAAGTTTGTATCTTGCTGGACTAACAAAACTATTAACTTTCACCAAACATGACCAACAGGGTTGAGGGCATGCATGCAAGACTAAAAAGTCTCTTTCCAAGTCATCGCAACACACTGGATAAACTTGTATTGTATGTTGATCACGTTGTTGACATATAATACGCCGATGATTAGAAGTAGCTTTGAAACAAGCCTCCGAAAAGTGATGAACCACCACAAGGATCATCCCATGCTTGAAAATATTCTCAGAAAGGTTTCAATATTTGCGATTGAGCTTTTGAATATGGAGCTAAAACGTAAGGAAGACGGGTTGAGAGCCTACGGTTCAAGTTGTGGTTGCCAACTTTTTACCAGTTGTGGTTTGCCATGTGCCTGTCGCTTGGAAAAGTTGGAAAATAACGGTAATTAATATTTTTAACCTTTTGCCGTTTTTGATATTGCCACCTAATTTTTGTGTCCGTCCATAGGTCAGCAAATCTGTATCAATTCGAATAGACGTGTTCTGGAAGAAGCTTGACCTCAAGCCGGCAAGGAATAATATAGAGGATATCGATGTAGACGCGGAATTTGAAAATTTGAAAAAACAGATCGATCCAACACCTCCTCAAGTGAAAAGGAGCTTCTTTGAAAAGTTTCAGCAAATCCTCAATCCAAGCAACAGTAATAAAAAACCACCCATTGTTTTGAAGAAAACTCGCGGTTGCCCAACATTGAAAACGCAGGAAGAAAGAAAGGTTGAAGCTGCTAGGAAAAGCTCGTATATTCCGTCGGAAGAAACTTGCCTCGAGTCCTCATACGATCTCCCCCGTCACAGCTCGTATGTATCATCCCAAGACTCTGGAAGACAAAAGAAAACCCAACCGCTCAACGAACACCCTGATTTCCCGATGATCAAGCTCGGTCCTAAGACGGATATAGCGATCCGCAACTACGCATCTCAGATTCCTAAAGTGATCCATCCATACATCGTGAGAATAAAGGACGTGAGACCAGATGGTCATTATGGGTTTCGATGGTAGCTGTTGGGTTAAGAAGTAAACAATCAAAGTATTTGACTATCCGGAAACAACTTACAATGGAGTTACGTATGAATGGAGCGCTTTGGAGGCAGGTTTTCGATCTGGAAAACATAGGACATTATGAGGCGTTAGTCAGACATTCATTTCGAGGGGGTGGGGCCAGCCCCAATCGAAAATTACATGACAATGCCAGAGACGGGGTTTCTTATTGCCCAACGATACGGTGTGATTGTTCACACATTCGACAATCGTGGGAGCGATACAATTTTCCCTCTATTGGGCGGGCCAGATGAATCCGAGCATCCTCACCCGGTGGTTGCAATTGTATTAGTCGACAATGGGCATTTCATCCATGTAGAGCTTGGAGGATGGTATCCAATGCCACCCCCAAACCCCCTGTGGACAGCGAACAGATCAGAGAGCGCAGCAGCTTGGCATACATTATATAGGGAGCAGATCATCTCGTACGAAATGTTTACGTACAAACCCCCGGACCTTAATGTAACGCCATATGTTCAAGATGTAGGTTACATGGGTGTAAAAATAATTGTGTTAATTCATTAAAAATCCAAAAGTACGTTTATGTTTGTTTAATACATGCGTTGAGTCATTTACAATGGAATCATAATACGCGATTAACCGAATGTCTCCGACACGAACGGTACGACCAACATACGCGAAAACACCAAATAATACAGATAGTAAACATTATAATACAACTTTTAACGACAAAATGCTATAAAATCTGATCACGTATGGCGCGCATACATGCAATACCGCCCGTCGGACTACAAGTGAAATCAAAAGAGAATGAAAGAAATCGTTAATACAGCACCCGAGATGACCGAACTTATCCGGAAATTGAGGTATATACCACAAAGTCCCAAAAAATACATAAAATGGCAAATTACGTCATAATACGACATGTATAGGTGCGTTTTTTACTACCATGCTTCTGCGTTTTTCCTGTACTGCCTGCTGCGGCCTCACCCGTGCGCCCTGGCTCACTGCCTGGCGGATTTACTATGCTTCTGCTTATCATAAGCAGGAGCGCGGCAGGCTTTTTGGCGGTTGCTACGTCACCGTTATCGCCCGCTCTTTAGGGCTCGTGCCCGAGACGGATCCGCTTCTGACCCCGGCCATTCCGTCGACTTCATTAGGTCGGCGTCAGCGTCGTCCATGGGTATACTTCACTAGTTCGACGTTGGTTACCGGTTTCGGAGCCGCGAGGGCGTTATTTGGGAGCCGGAGCCGCCGTTGCCAGAGGTGATCCCCGTTGTTATTGAGGTCAGGGAGGGCATACTTGCGCCTCCCGATGTTCAGGCTGCGGATTACCTGGCTCAGCTTGAGGTCTGGGTCTGCCATCGCCGCCGCCACCGCCTCAGCATGACCCCCCTCAACAGCCTCAGGGTGACGCGCCACCACCGCCTCCTCATCCGTCGCACTACCCACAGCACGTCATCGCCGACCTACCTCCAGCTGCGCAGGCGGTGGCGAGGGACTTCGATCGGCGTCTCCGACGGTCTGAGCGACAGCAGACGTGGATTATCCAACGCTCAGGGCTATCAGTGCACATTTGGGACTGCCGGAGATTCCACTGCCACCGTCTCCACCGCCGGAGGATCAGTAGATTTTCTTTTTATTGTTTTTTTCCTGTACTAGACATTTTGTTTTGTTTTGTATCTACAAACCGACTTTTTATGTATATATGCAGTTGATCTTTTATGTATGCTTGTGTGGATTGTTTGCGCTTATTTCATACGTCTAATTCGCGACATATCGTACGGTGTTTTAATTAAACATGTTCGTGTAATTCATTAAAAATTAAATCGGATAACATTTAAACAAACAACTTTAAATTATATACGTTTGTAAGAAATAAAACGATTGATTGCGCTTATTTCAACTTTAATATAAATGTTTTGTAAACATAAAACAAAAATCTTCAAGTTTTCAAAAAAACCACAAAACCAAATACAATAAAAACAATCAACCAACAACCCATTAAACCTAACCCATTCCACCAAATAAGTCTGGTAGCCAAAAGCGTCCCGCTTTGATCATAGTGGGGCGTTTCACACTAGGGTCAACAGACAAAGACTGACAGGCTCAGTCCTTGTCTTTTGACTTTACAATGAAACACCCCGTTTTACCTATAGCGAGACGCTTTGATATGTATAAATAGATTTGTGCGTGTATTAATAGACTATGTCTTTCCCTTTATACCTTTCATGGCTTTTTCATCCTTTTAAATGCTCCCTTTGACGTGACATGTCTAGAACCTTCCATTTTCAAATCAATTTAATAAAATCTCTTTCTATTATTCCTATATTTTTTCCCGTTTCTATTCTTGCCCTAACCTTTTAAGAATATTTTTATATTACAATATGATTATGACCATTAGAAAACCATAGAAAACACTTTTAGAAAAAAATAAACAAAATCTTTCCGCTTCTTATTAAAGAGATAAACTATACTTAGAAAAAATGGTAAAGCATTTCTCTATCTTAAACAGTACATTAATCAATATAAATTCCATAAAACATAAATAACATGTATAAGATTACCAAACACATATTGGATAAAAATATTAATTTGCATCCGATTTGCCAACACTTGGTTTGGTAGTTAGGGACTTGGTGGCATAAAATTACATGTCAGCCGTTTGCTCTTATCCAATTGTGTGCTATTTTTTCAACAAAAAAAAAATCCTTAATTAATTAATTAACTAATGTTTTACTTTTAAGAAAAAAATATTATTCTCATTTTGGTTTTAGTACACTTTTTCCCTAACAAATTACCAACTATTTCATCAATACTTAGGTTTTCTATCTAATAAAAATGTATAAGACAACTCCTAACATGAAATGTAACATAAAAATAGTTTTTAAATAAAACACATACTAACGAAAAATAATCACCACAGTAGAAAAGATATGAAATAGTTAACATGTATACATTTATTTTCATAATTGTTTAACTCGATTCATTTTATATATTTATAAATCACGCTTAATACATAGTGAACTATAAATAGAGAACTGAACTATAAACTTATATATACATAGCACTAATTTGATAGATATAACTATAATTAGAAAAGAGCAAGATAAATGATTATATAACTGTCTGATATATTATAATTAAGAAAATAATATAAATATTTATATGAATATGATTTTTACAACTCTATCGTTAAAATAACTTTCAAAGGGAAAAGGGTTGCTCAAAGGTCTCGCCTTTTGAGTTTTGGGGATGCTTTTCATTTAGGAACCACGACACACTTTCTTGACTATATATATCCATTGTTAATTACTAATAATTGAAGTTTGGATATAATAGTAGGTTTGCACTAATCATAGGAATGTATATTGTTTATTTATAATATATATATATATATATATATATATATATAATATATGGATAGGAATTTATTTATAATATATATGCATACAACATACAATACTTATGGTGGAGGTAATGGTGTAAACTGATCAAGCTGAGTTGAAGCTCGACTAGGCTTGATAACAAAGCTCAAACTCGAGCTTTCATAAGTTAAACAAGCTCGAGCTTGAGCTTAAGCTAGGCTCGAGCTTGTTTAACTTATGAAAGCTCGAGTTTGAGCTTGTTTAACAAACTTGTGAACCCCTTTGCCCAACGAAATGAAGATATATGTGTTGTCACACCATGCCACCACTTGCTGCATGCTTTTGTCGAAACCATACCGTATGGCCTTAATAACCCCAAGAGTACATTAGCGTTTTATGCTTTGGTAAAAGATTTACTAATTAAACAAAAAGAATTATCCACTTAGACCAATCACATTGATCTTTCAAAATTTTAAATTTATATAACAATCCGAAAATACTAAAATGCATATCGTATAACATAGAAGCTCATTAAAGAAGTATAACTTACATGAACTTTTAAAAAGAAAAAAACATAGATCTAGTCATTTTTTATCCATACTATACATATATTCAAACTTTATGCAAGAGATGCTTCTATAATCGTGTATAAAATGTCATGATTTACCCTTTTCGTGATTTTTGTGTTATGTTTTATTTCAGTTCACTGTAAATTAATAATTACGTTAGAACTTGAACGGTTATTTCATTCAAAGGATTATTTTAACACTGTTAAGTAATATATTTTCATGTTAGTCCACCCGTGTAACACGAGTTCTTAAAATAGTATTATAATGTAAAAAATATATCGCATCGTGAAACAAGTTAAATCATAAGATATTTTTGTGAATTACATTGATTTTCATGACTATAAAGATATATATTAAATATATTATATATATATATTATATATATATATATATATATATATATATATATATATAATATATATATATGCTAATAATGTACATTTTCTCAAATGATCAATCGTCACAAACCTTAACATCGAAGTTCTGGCATGCCATTGAATTTAAAAGTCTTTGAACCATGAGACTAAATATCTCTTAATTAATAACTATTTCCTTTTTTCCTAACACAATAAAATATTTAAATAAGAGCACTATATTTTTTTTAAAAACTTTCAAGAATAAAAGGTCACCGTCAACTACTAGATTATGACTTTATTTCAATTAAATTTTGTGCCCCACTTCTTTTAAATAGTTTGTTACTTTTATTCTACACCTTGTTGTATTTATATCTGTGTTATTGGTGGAAAGAATACCAGAATTTGTTCCTTCGATCATTACAACAACCACGTATTCATTTTTTTGAGAAATAATAATAAAATGAAGATATCTAACTGATAAAAAGTTGTTTCAAGAAAAGAATTATCCAAAACAAATTAAAACGGGTACAATGATTGCCCAATAAAGGCTTATGATCGACTAAATGTCTTTTGACTCGTGTAGGTGCAATTTTATACATGTGATGTGATGTACGAGTTGCTTGCACTAAGGGAGGTTAGATGATAGGTTGAATATTGAGTATATTTTTTAGTAAGTATTAAAATGCATCAGGTCAGATTAACTTACGGTAAATTGGAAAAATTATTAGGATGGTCGGAACACCAGCATGACGGGTGGTGTAATGACCTCATCACGCGTGAAACACCATCGCAACTAACCATCACGGTGCGTGATGGTTCATTTCTGTGATGATGGCTACGGTAGTGGTCAGATGAGTTGATGTTGTCAATGGTTGACCGTTAATTTTATAAATAAAAAAATCAAGCCGTTTTTATGAAAGAAAAAAAAGGAGAAAAGATTATGTAGGTTGACTCACGGAAAGAAGAAGACACAATTATTTTATATTTACGTAATTGGTCCCTAAAAATTTAAATAACTAATACCTCAAACTTTTTAAATTAACATAACTACTTCCTCTAATCTAAAACATCTATTCTATAATTTTTTTTTTACTTTTTGTTCCTAAAGTTTATAAAATGATAACATTTTTTTTTATTTTACCTATTTACATTTAAAAAAATTTGTAAAATCACAACATTTCTATGTTTATAACCGTTTCTTAAATTTTTATTTTTGAGTAAAGTTCTATTTTGCTTCCTGTGGTTTGGTTCAAATATCTATTTTGTGCAAATAGTTTTAATTTAATTTTTTTGCTTCTTGTAGTTTCTTACTTGGTTCAATCTTTTCTCTTACACTCACACCGTTAAAATTAATTTTTCTAAAAGGGCAAACAAGTCTCTTTTGACTATAATAACGAGTTGCGTAGAACGGAGGAATCACACTGTAATATTTTAATTCTAAGTACCTTATTTAATATGTTAGTTAGAGGTTCCGTTGCGTTTTTGTTACTATTTAAATTTTTGTTAAAAATCGGTACGCCTGCCACAAAGCGCGGGGAAACCCACAAAAGGATTGATAAGCTAACGGAAAACGAGTACAACGTTGTAAACTGTTCTTGTCGTCGCATCGTGTAACATCCCGTTTTTTTAGTATAAATAAAATATTTGGATTTATATTCCGAATATTGTCTAATAAGTAAAATGGTTAATTCAAATATCGGTATCCAGACGAGCATGTACGCACCGTTTAATAATAGTAGTGAACCATATTGTATTTAGTCATGCTCAGAATTTATTGAAACTTAGGTTTAAAACGTAGAAAAATAAGCATATTTCAACGACATACCTTGACATACCTGTAATTTTATTTTTGAGAAGTTATAAAAAAAGAAAGAGAGAGACAAACATGATTTGGCTAAATTAGCTGTAGTATTATATTATAATGGGTTAAGTTATTCTACAAAGACTCCTAAAGTTAAGAAGCCACCAAAGAGTGACAAGTGTCATAGGATAATTCAAGTGGGAAGGTTAATTTTGTCTACAAGAGGAGAGAGAATATGCACATGCAAGTCGCATGCTATTTCCCCTCCAATTTTTAAATGTCCGTAACTTTTTTATACATCACTTATTTAAAAACAATTATACCATAAAATCAAGCGTTTTTTATCTTTAATATGAATACCATATTGTTATATTTTAAAAAAAAAAATTCAAAAACCCAGTTGTGCATGACACAATGGACATGACGTAAAACACAATGTAAAGTAGAGTAAAAACACGATCAATGACAATAGATAAAGACACAATGGACAACAGATTAAAACACAATGGCCATGACCTTGACGTATAACACAATGGCCATAATGTATAACACAATAAGTATCAAACTAAATAACATCACAATTGATGACAACAGATAAAAGACACAATTGATAACAGATAAAAGACACAATGGAAAACAATCTAAAAACACAATACACAACAAACTAAAACACAATTAACAAGAAAATAAAACACAATGGATAACAAATTAAACACAATTAGCTGAACTAATAACGCAATTTATAGAAAACCCAGATATAATATCATCTTCATTGTGTCATATATTGTGTTATATGTTCTTATAAAACATATACATGCAAAAACCTGAAAACCTAAACCTCCCACTCCCACCCCAACCCAAAAACCTAAACCCCCCCTCCACCCACCCCCCCCCCCCTCAAAAAAAAAAAAAACTATACCTCACCAAACTCCCCCCTCCAAAAAAAAAAACCTAAAAAACCTAACCCCCACCCCACCCACCCACCCACCTCCCAAAAACTTAACACCTCCCCCCCACAAAAAAAAAAAAAAAAAAACCTAACACCCCCACCCCACCCCAAGACCCAGTTAAAAGACACAATGACGTGAACCTTTAACACAATGCAAAAAAAAAACCAGTAAAAATGAAAATTTTTATTTTATTTTTATATGACAATATGGTGCTCATATTAAAGATAAAAAATGCTCGTTATTATGGTGAAGTTTTTTTTTAAAAAAATGTCGTATGAAAAAGTTATGGACGTTTTAAATAGATGGGGGAATTGGCATGTGCCTTGCATGTAGAGAGAGAAAGTCAATAAATATGAAATTCCTTTTATGCTCTTTCATTCTTTTCTTTTCCCTGAGATTAATCTCAATCCTCCAAATCTAAGATCAATGGACCAGAATCTTTCTTACCCTTCTTACAATAAGAGTCTTTTGTATTTGATCCTTTCTCATATTATAATAATATAATATACACTAAGGTAGAGGATCAAATAGGAAGTATGTTTTGGGTAGATAGGATAGGAAGTAATCTTAGCTGTCCATCTGGAAAGTAGAAATACAAGTGGGAAGGGTATTTTAGTCAATCTTCTTTTATCTAATCTTTCTATTTCCCTTCTCTGTATCTTCAAAACCCAGATGTTCAAAACCCACCATCTTCAACATTTCATTCCTTTTCTCTCTCTAGAATTATACATCGGTGCAATTTTTCTTCATTAATGAATGGTTCGAACTAATCAATGTGTTCTTCGATTTTTTTGAAGAAAACCCAGTTTATGATTCTATAATTTCTCGTTTTTTTCAATTTAACATGATGTGATAGAACATAAGATTTTTGTTAAAACAGGTACTCTTCTTCTCAAATTTCTTAAACATTTTGAATTCAAAGTGAAGATATCTCTGATTTTACTCTTTCTCTTGATCTATTCATGCGTTTGAGCAACATCATTAGTTCCAATTTCATTGAGAAATCATTAATAAAAAGTTGCACACCATATGTTTGACAAAATGTCTCAAAGAAAAATTGCAAAATACCTTTCATTTTAGACTTTCATTTAAAATTGTGTTTTAAAAAAGAATAAAAAACACACTTTTTGGGTGTTTTTTGGTCCATTGGGTTTTACAAAATAATGAAAAAACACTGGTTTTTATCCATTGCGTTTTTAAAAGAATGAAAAAACACACTTTTTGGGTGTTTTTTGTCCATTGCGTTTTACAAAATAATGAAAAAAACTGTTTTTTATCCATTACGTTTTACAAAAGAATGAAAAACACACTTTTTGGGTGTTTTTTGTCCATTGCGTTTTACAAAATAATGAAAAAACACACTTTTTGTCAATTGCGTTTTACAAAAGACACATTTCTTTTTTGATTTTAGTCCATTGCGTTTTAGAAAGTACACTTTCTATTATATTTTTAATCAATTGCGTTTTAGAAATTAACTTTGTTTTGTGTTTTAATTCATTGCTTTTTAGAAAAAAAATAATTTATTTTATGTTTTTTAGTCCATTGTGTTTTATGATGGTTTGTTGAATTTGAAATGAAACTATATGATAATAATGTTGGAAATTAAGTGTTTTTAAATGAATGTTCCAAAATGGTAAACCACTTGTCCCACATTGGTGTGGAGACAAAGTATAAGGTTATTTATAAGGTGAAACCTTTGCCTAACCAATATAACTTTATGACATGTTTTACCATAAGTCCTATGCGCGGGTGCGCAGGGGGGTGCAAATTGAAACCGGAATTTAGTCGAACTCGTGTGCACCCGCACGTCCTACGGACACGAATGCAGTTCCGAAAACCCATCGCGTTTTACTGGTTTTTAACTGCTGTGTTGCTTCATTGCGTTTTTTTACTTGTTTTTTTAACTGCAGTGTTCGCTGCGTTTTACAGTACTGCAGTTTACTTTTAACTGCAGTGTTGCTTCATTGCGTTTTACAATTTAACTGCAGTGTTGCTTCATTGCGTTTTACAGTTTACAGTTTACTTAACACTGCGTTTTGCAGATTACAGATGCTGCGTCTGCTTTGGTTCGCTCACTGTGTTTTTTTAACTGTTCGTTCACTGTGTTTGTTGTTCATTGCGTTTTACGCATCTGGGTTATCGAAAACTTTTTTTCGAAATATAGCAATAGCATACTCGTTTTAAAGATAAAAAACGCTCGTTTTTTTGGTGTAATTTTTATAAAAAAAATAGTGTCGTATGAAAGAGTTATTAACGTTTAAAAAATGAGGGGGAATTGGAGGAGAGATAAACTATTACCTTGGATTGACTAGAATGCCCTTACAAAACCAACGCGCCTCCTCTTTTTGATTCAATTTAATTCATTTAATCTTAACCATTGATTACTAAATGGATGGACAAGATTACTTCTTATCCTTCCTAGTGATAGAAACTTCCTATTGTATCCTAACCCTATACACTACTTAATAAGCATACATATCTTTACATGTATGATATGTATTTTATATTGTTATATTGTTGATAAATAAATATGTATGCAACCATAAATCTAAGGGAAAAAACATATATATATAGATTTTATACATATAAAAGCATATATTGTTTACTGAGTATATAGTGTTATGGTAATGTATATGTATATAAATATATTATAGACTAAACATCAATTAATATGTGAATATATATATATATATATATATAGAGAGAGAGAGAGAGAGAGAATCACGAGAAAACTAGATATAAATGAGAAAACTAGAAAACTAACTAAAAAAGCATAAAAAACATACAATTTTTTTTACAATTTTTTTTATAAAAAATCGCTGCATATTATGTATAAAAACTTTTTTTCAAAAAAAAAAAAACTTGTACTGCACATGTGCACTATATGTGTACTACACATGTGCATTATATGTATATGTTGCACATGTGCATTATATGTTTTTTTTATTTTTTAAATTTTTTTTATATAATATATATAGCGAATTTTTATAAAAAAAATAAAAAAAAATGATATGTTTTTTAGGCTTTTTTAGTTAGTTTTTTGGTTTTCTCATGATCCATCCCCTATATATATATATATATATATATATATATAGGTCAGGCAATGTATTGGATGAATTAGGGGATGACAAGAACCTAAATTAGAGGAGGATAATAATTAGCTAAGTCGGGCTACAAGAGATGATAATTACGATAAAATCAATTAAGCTGATGCGAAATAGCAGGCGGGTAGATAAATATAGTGTTTAAATCTTGTGTGAAAGTAGATTACAAACATTATTACAATTATTATAAGCATACACCCTCGAGGAATAAAAGAATTTAGAAGAAACATACATACTTGTGTGTTGAATAAGGGGTTATTATATATATTGTAGAAATAACATTAAATATGCATCAACAATGTACTAATCAGGGATATAGTACGAAAAGATATAAAATAGAAGTTGGCCATGCTTATGAAAAGTTAGTAAATTCATTTAAGAATATGATCAAGTTAATATG
Source organism: Scalesia atractyloides (assembly GCA_947069175.1). Taxonomy (NCBI): domain Eukaryota; kingdom Viridiplantae; phylum Streptophyta; class Magnoliopsida; order Asterales; family Asteraceae; genus Scalesia; species Scalesia atractyloides. The sequence continues at coordinate 10,511,730 of CAMTDV010000014.1, read as the reverse complement.
CAATATCTAAGAAAACTTCATAGATACCAATAAAAGGGGGAATTTAAGAACCAAACTTTAAGACCCGTTTATTATTTATGACATTAGCAAGTGGTAAGAAGGTCAACGAAAAGACTTAGTGTTACTAGTTCGGATGAGATCTAGAATATAATGGAAATTAGAACCAGAGAATTAACAAGAAATACTCACATTATGGTTTAAAATCCGGTTTTTATATCGTTCAAGATTTGCGTTTAAAAACGATTTAACCCGGTGTATCAGGTGGTTCAACCGGGTATACCGGACGATTTAACCGGTTCAACCGGCGGTTTAAAAAACATTGCTCACACTTGTTCCACTAAATCTCGAGGACGAGATTGAAATAAAGGTGAGGAGGATGTAACATCCCGTTTTTTTTAGTATAAATAAATATTTGGATTTATATTCAGAATATTGTCTAATAAGTAAACTGGTTAATTCAAATATCGGTATCCAGACGAGCATGTACATTTATAAGCACCGTTTAATAATAGTAGTGAACCATATTATATTTAGTCATGCTCAGATTTTATTGAAACTTAGGTTTAAACATAGAGAAAAATAAGCATATTTCAACAACATACATTGACATACCTGTAATTTTATTTTTGAGAAGTTATAAAAAAAGAAAGAGAGAGACAAACATGATTTGGCTAAATTAGCTATAGTATTATATTATAATAATATAATATACACTAATTAATAAGCATACATATATATTGTTATTGTTTATAAATATACATATGTATGCAACCATAAATCTAAAGGGAAAAAACATATATATAGATTTTATACATATAAAAGCATATATTGTTTACTGAGTATATAGTGTTATGGTAATGTATATGTATATAAATAAATATATATATATATATATATATTGTGTGTGTGTGAGTGATGGATATATATGGATTCATATAGAGTTTGATAAATCTTAAGTATTAAAATACATGTGCCTATGTTGATGTAATATATTAATATTTATGAATAGCCACATCTCTGTATGAATAATTTAGATACCCCTTTCTAGTTTTTATGAAGATAGATATCTAGTAAAAACCAATACTTTTGAGACACTACCACAAATATTTCGTTGCACGTATGTTACTAAATTACACCTCATACAACACATGTTTGGAAGATGTTTAAGCAAAATTAATATTTGGTTGCCATGGCTTCTGTATCCGACACCTCAAGTATTATTTAGTTACTCATGAAGTTTATGTGAGTGTATATATAACATTAGTCACAGATCATAATATATAGAAAAATCGAAAAGAGTCGAGTGGGAGCGATAGTTTATGATGATGGCACCGGTAGTCACTACTATCATAAATACTCGGATATCGTAAACACAAGTGTTATATAATCAAGTCATCGGTTTTGTAAGGTAAAACATTTACCCGTATATACTATCATTATTATTATTATTTTTAATATTATTACTATTAGCAATATACATACGGTTATACGGTTAAGTATATAATTAATATTGGTTAGAGGAGATAAAAAGAAAGTGACAAAGGAATCACCGGAGAGAAGAAATAAAGATATCAAAAAGCAAGAGACTTTGATATTTACTACTACGTTGTCGTAGGGTTGTCCGAAAATCCACGAGGTGTAGAAGTTCTAAGCTTTCTTTAAGCATGAGTTATCAAAGGTGAATACGTTTAATTCTTTTACAAATTTTGAAATGATTTACATATTTTAAATATGACATGAGTTTATATTAAATATGTTTAGCATGTATAGTAAGTACTGAAGCATTTGGAACACTGAGTGTATTTCGAATTTGATCAAATTGGTATATGTCGCGAAACCGTAAAACCGGGTATGTAATCACGGTAGGTAAATTGTACGTAAAACCGGGTATGTATTCACGGTAGTACACACGAGTAAGGATTCTCGTTGAATGTGTAGCTTACTAGTATATGTATAAATAGCTTTAATAATTACTTATGCCTTGTTAAAAAATATTTTGGGGTCGGTTAAATGTTATTTACCGGCTTTTCGATGAGTGTTATTTTCAAAACATTTCCAGGTAATCATTAGTGACGTATTTAGCTAGGGTATATGCTGAAGGGATTATCACTACCCTTAGGCACGATAAAACCTTGTGGCGTGATTTTGGTAAACCTGTAAGAAGATGAAAAATGATGTAAAAGATTACCTTTTGAGAAGAAACATTTTGTATGAATAGGGGATATTTAAATCCCCGCTTATAAAAGGATAAATTATTCAACTTAAGAGTTATTTAATACAAAAGAAAGACCAATGTTTCCGCTGCAATTTATTCAAAACAGGTACCAACCGATTTGTTGCACGCCTAAGATGTCGAAAATCCGGGGTGTGACACATCGCGCGACTTTCCTACTGGTGTAAGTACTCAGAGATGACAAATATTGAGGAAACATATGGAGCCCACTTAGATAGGTTAATGGATCATAGCTACTATAATCTAATCCAAGACCAACTATATGGATCGTAAGTATGTCATTGGATTTTATCAGCCTTTTTTACTTTTATATGCGTTTTTGAACCTGGGATCCATTCGGCATTTTTTCAAGCTTTGATTGCATTTCGCAGACTCGCAACTGCATATTCATTTGATTGTTTGGTTCCTTGTTGCATATGCTTTTAGAAAATTTTGAGAACCCATATATTTGTATATGTGACAGTGGTGCTTGAACCATTGAAAGTTTGCTATTTTCTTATCTAAACTATACCTTTGATAATTTGTTGATCCTTTATTGTGAAAAATTAGGAATACATCAGCTTTGGTTGGCTTTCTATTTCATATATTACAGTTATTGAGCTTGGGATACACAAAAAATTACTAATATTGCGTCATCTTAATTTTTTTGGTACTCATAACTTCAATTTATTCATCAAAATAGGAATATCATCTTTATTTCTTGCCTGAAGTTTTTTTATGTATTTTTTGTTTAGACTATTTTGCACGTTGATATCATCTATCGCGCCTATATGCATGGTGCCCAGGGCGGACCTAAGTGTCTGCGTGGGTGGGCGGACGCACCCTTTGAAGAAAAGAATTTCGTGTATTTTTAGGCAAAAAATCCAACCGCATCCCTTGAAATTATGCTTAAACAACTTATCCGCATCACAAACCAATAATTATTGAGTCCGCACAGATGGTGCCGCAATACAAGTGACATGCTTAGCGAGCAAGGTAGTGGTGGATCAAGATTTTATTCTAATGGATTCCTTTTGGCAAATTCTCTTTAATTCTCACTACTTTTTCTAAATTCTATAAGGTTCTCACTAACTTTTTCCAAACACAGTGGTTTCCTGGTGTAACGCCCCGCGTTTTCGTAAAATTTTATTTTGGGACATACTTGTCGTACCGCTAAATTACCTATTTGTCTATTTTTTTATCATTGTTATTATTATTTATTTGCTCATTCTTTTTATAAATAATAATAATAACAATAAAGATAACAATAATAATAATAATAACAAATGATATAATACGTCATTTACATGAAACTCGCGTTCGAACACGGGGCTCTTAACTTGACCGGGCCGTTCGTGTATCCTAGAAACTAGCTAGCGGGCCTTAGCCCAACACAAACCTAACCTAAATCCTAAAACCATAAATATATTACACACAAAAAACAAACACTTCAGCCGCATACACCCATACCTCTCTCTTACCCTCATCTCTCACCCTAAAAACCCTCACTCTCACTCTCGGTTCTCTCTCCTTCAAGTCACCTGTCACCGGCGCCGCCACACCGGCCGGCCGCCGACGACGCTACCTCACCAGCACCCACACTTACTCTCCTTTCCCTCTTTCTCTGTTCCTCTCTCCTCGATAAACAACAAAGGCGGCAGTACCATCTCAAGGGCAACATGCGGCTGCAGAGACATAATAGAGATGAGAGACGGCGGTATGGTGGTGTTCGAGGACAATGTCGACCGCCAGCGGCGGTTCTATCAGCCAAAACGCCGCTCACGGCGGCGATGGTGGCGAGTTTGGCTCGAGTTGGGATCGGACTCAGGTTCGGAAGTGGTGGTCACGACAGAGGCGGTCATGGCAGCGGTGGTGGCCTAGTTTCGGGTTAACTCCTTCAGGTTCGAGTTCGGTTCAGGACCAACTCGGTTCAGGTCCATCACGGTTCAGGTATGAGTTGAATCCCTTCAGTTCAGATTCGGGTTCGGGTAGACCCGGGTCAGCGTTGGTTCCATTGTGGCGACGTTTCAGTTCAGTTTGAGTTCGGTTTAGTGTTTGTTCGCAAGATTCGAGTCAGGTTTTGCGACCGAGTCAACTCGATGTAACCTGGTTCAGTCGTGGGTCGGTTAACATAGTCAGATTCAAGTTGTTCGGGTCAGTTTCATGATGGTTCGGATCAGATTCAAGTTAGTTCGGGTCACGTGAGTTTCGGTTCGGTTCCAGATGCGTGTCGGGTCAAATTGTAGCTTGGATTAAGGCGTGATGTTCAAGTCTTAGTTCGGATGCAGTCGACTTGGTCAACTCCGATCAACTGAGGTCAAACTCGGCCAACTCTAGACTCGGTAAAATTTAAATAATGTATATTCTGTTATTTCGTTGATATCTAATACGAACTAAACTCAAATGACGAATCGAGACGGAATTTTATTAGTTGTGTAATGTAATCGGTTTGTACTTACCTAATTACCTTTTGGCACTTGACGAAAGTTATAAATTGATAATACATTATTTATTGTGCTTTGACAAATTTTAAACGACAACTTGTGTTGTCGAGATCGTCCCGAAACAGAGAAAACTATGCCCGTTTTTCGTCAAAACATATATATGTGGTTAATATGTTTTGTCAAACTAAATATCTAAGCATATATACATCTATTATGTGTTCGACAAAAATATATACATGTAATTATTTTCGGCAAATATATGTATCTATACCATACCCTTCGACAATATATACATATACCTATTATATTTTTTACAATAGATATACATGTCTATTTAAAACTTACGACAAATACTTATACATCTATTACCTCTTTCGACGAATACTTATATCAACTGTGTTTCTCGTTAAACTGAATGTGTATAGATATATGTGTGTGTATTCACTTCTTTGATGAACGTATCAGACTCAACGAAGTTTACGAAATAAGTATTAAAGTGTATAATTATTTTCCTTATAACACTCCAATAACTTTCTTTAACCGTGCGAGGTGACTTTGGAATCCATCTTTCGACCCTCAACACTTCGCGGAACACTAAAAGACGCTTCGCAAAAAGTGAGCATACTCGACCCCTTTTTACACTTTAACACATTTTGGGGTGCAACATGTACAAATTAACAAATTTATATTATACGATATTAAATATGTTCAAATTACCAAACGTATTACCAGTTATGCTTAAGTGAGTTATACGTGTTAGTTCAAATTCGTCTATTTCATGCTATTTGTTATGCTTGAGCTGTTTACGCTTATTTGTCTCAACTCGTATTCACATGTTATTATTATGCATAAGATGCCATGTATGCTAGATAAAGAATTCAGTTATATGCTATCGTTATGCGAAAGTCGTCTACATATATGTGTAATTTGATTTGAACATACACTTGTCGTGATTAAAACAAAGTTTTATACTTATAATTATTTTCAAACTTGTATGCTCGCCAATACTTTTGTATTGATCCATGATTTTAATCATGTTGCAGGATTGCTGATGATGCAAAGAATCTAGTAGGTTTGCCTAGAAACGCATTAAAATTTCTAAATACTTTTGTATCGTATTTTATTTCAACATGTTGTATTTGTTTCGAAACCATGTATTAACTGTTAATGATGAAATGAAATTGTATTCTTTTTTTTTGTGACATGATTAAATTTCGTATTATCTGATTTAAAGCGATGTAAAATGTAATTATTAAACACTCGACACAAATAGCGTTATGAAGACTTGCAATCTCGTTTTCGTCTCATCCCGATGTTTCCGCCATCGGTTGGGGTGTAACAGATTGGTATCAGAGCCATAACTATAGGGAATTAGGTAAAATTGCATGTTCGACCTAGTCTATAGTTTAAGTACCATACTCTTGACCATTTGTGATACTTGTCTAAATTGTTATTCTTTCTATCATGCCCCTCCCCTTTTTGTCTTAAAACTTAAATATGTCTTTCCTAAGACATGAAACACAATACACAATTTTGAGAATATTCTTGTTCCACAATCGAAATAATCATCAAAACAGGGGTGATTCCCGCCATTGGTGACAAATTTCAATCCACTCTACATGTTATTTTGTGCGAAATTCACCATCAAGTCAGGAGTGATATCCATATCTTGATGTGAGTTTCTATTTCATAATCTAGTAGATCTTTATTGACGATTCGAGATTATATCTTGATACGTTCAATAAACCACAATTTGGGGACGAAATTGTCAAGCCAGGATTGACATCCACACCTTGATGACTGGTCCCGCTCCTCAATTCTCAATCTCGCCAAAGTTTCTTATTTTTCGATCAAATTAGGGACATGTACTAACTGGAAGGGTAAAGTACCGTTAACCGCTTGGCGACGAGAGTATTATACCTATTAGGCCAAATCATGTCTCCCTAATTCGAAAGGACTTACGAGTCACTTTGGAATAGTCGAAGTTTCTAAAACTGAAACACTCCAACATTTTAACAAGCCTCTCTTTTATGCTATCTTACATTTTATGCTATATAATTCTTATTCTTTCATTTTTATTTCAATGTCACATTATACTAAAATCAAATTTATGCACGACAAACTTCGCATTTATACTAAATCTATTACACAACGATTCTATAGGTGCATACTAAACATCATACTTGATTTGGGATTACTGGAACGTTATATGTGTAAACTCGTTACAAAACCACACCTTAACATGTATAGCACTATGCGTAGTGCTATAGGAGTAGTGCACCGCCCTGAGACTGGGGTCATGTTAAGTAAACTATTTCATACTAAGTAAACTATTTTACACTATGTTTCGACAATGTTGACTAGTCAACATTGCGTACACGATGGTTTGACTTGGTTATTCACATGTTTATGTGGTAGACTCGTCATTAACTTTGATCAAGCCACACGTTAACATGTATAGCGCTTGTGTAGCGCTATAGGAGTGACGCCCGCCCGTATTCTTAAGGTCATGTTAAGTAAACTATTTTACACCCTCTTCGTTTTAACGATGATGGGTAGTCTACATTGCGGTACACGATGGTTTGACCTGTTTATTCACATGCCAGTAATCCGTTAATCTTGGTTAACTAAAATATATCATTTGTATTATACACGAATGTGCATATACGCACACTTACACTTACACTATACTAATTCATACTTAATTACAATCATACTTATAGGCTTATATATACCTATACGCTATCATTCTCACTTGTAATACGCTAATAAACCCTGTTCGTGACACAGAACGTAACATGGCATTGATTAGCGAAACAGACGTAATATGGTATGAACATGGTGGATACGCCGCTGGGACTTCCTATATATAAATGTTAATGCCATATTACCAACGTTTCGTAAAACGTGCCATGAGAAATTCGGTGTTTCACTGCTATGTTTAATACAAACTTTAATCACTCACCACTCGTTTCTTAATCATACCCATACATACTTCGAAGTGCCATCTTCCTAAAGCCTTCCTCTTGAATGAATTTCGGGATGGAATTCCCTAAAGTAGGGGAGACTGTAACGCCTCGTGTTTCCGTAAAATTTTATTTTAGAACATACGTGTCGTACCGCTGTTACCTATTTGTCTATTTTTTTTTATCATTGTTATTATTATTTATTTGCTCATTGTTTTTTATAAATAATAATAATAACAATAAAGATAACAATAATAATAATAATATAATAATAATAATAATAACAAATGATATAATACGTCATTTATATGAAACTCATGTTCGAACACGGGGCTCTTAACTTGACCGGGCCGTTCGTGTATCCTAAAAACTAGCTAGCGGGCCTTAGCAACACAATACTAAACCTAAACTCCTAAATAAAACCTAAATATATTACACACACAACAACACACACTTCAGCCACATACACCCACACCTCTCTCTTACCCTCATCTCTCACCCTAAAAATCCTCACTCTCAATCTCGGTTCTCTCTCCTTCAAGTCACCTGTCACCGGCGCCGCCACACCAGCCGGCCGCCAGCGACGCTACCTCACCGGCACCCACACTTACTTCTGCTTTCCCTCTTTCTCTGTTCCTCTCTCCTCGATCAACAACAACAGCGGCAGTACCATCTCAAGGGCAACATGTGGCTGCAGAGATAGAATAGAGAGAGAGACGACGGTATGGTGGTGTTCGAGGACAATGTCGACCGCCAGGGGGTTCTGTCAGCCAAAACGTCGCTCACGGTGATGGTGGCGAGTTTGGCTCGAGTTGGGATCGGACTCAGGTTCGGAAGTGGTGGTCATGACAGAGGCGGTCATGGCAGTGATGGTGGCCTAGTTTCGGGTTAACTCTTTCAGGTTCGAGTTCGGTTCAGGACCAACTCGGTTCAGGTCCATCACGGTTCAGGTATGAGTTGAATCCCTTCAGTTCAGATTCGGGTTCGGGTAGACCCGGGTCAGCGTTGGTTCCATTGTGGCGACGTTTCAGTTCAGTTTGAGTTCGGTTTAGTGTTTGTTCGCAAGATTCGAGTAAGGTTTTGCGACCGAGTCAACTCGATGTAACCCGGTTCAGTCGTGGGTCGGTTAACATAGTCAGATTCAAGTTGTTCGGGTCAGTTTCATGATGGTTCGGATCAGATTCAAGTTAGTTCGGGTCACGTGAGTTTCGGTTCGGTTCCAGATGCGTGTCGGGTCAAATTGTGGCTTGGATTACAGCGTGATGTTCAAGTCTTAGTTCGGATGCAGGAGCGTATTTTCAGTTGTTTGCACAACTGCTTGCAGTAAAAAACAGCTCGACCCCAGCCAGGGGCTCTGCCCGTTGGACCCCGCCAGGGGCTGCCGCGCCCCTTGGACCCTGCTCCCAGGGGCGTTGCCCCCGGACCCCCGCCAAGGGGGCCCTGGATCCGCCCCTGCAAGCAAGAACCATTATTGTCCAAGATGCTACATGGTCAACGAATACCTTCCACTGCCTCAAAAACTTACGTAGAGTAGAGGAGCCTAGGCGTAGGCCAGCAACATCAAAACCAAACTCTGATGTGACATACATTATGTTGGGAAAATTCGAAATTTGTTTGGATAAATCTGAAGTCGTGTAATCACTTTCAGATCAAAACAATTGGAGTGGCTACTAATCTTTGATCCGATAAAATCAGATTTGATTCTAGATTTCTGTATGAGATTTTGATTGTCAGATTTTGGGGATTAGTTACGAATCTAAATTTGTCCAGAAAGAAAATCAATCTGCAGGATCGTATTTTCAGTTGTTTGCACAACTGCTTGCAGTAAAAAACAGCTCGACCCCAGCCAGGGGTCTGCCCCTTGGACCCCGCCAGGGGCTGCCTCCCCTTAGACCCCGCCAGGGGCTGCCCCCCTTAGACCCTGCTCCCAGGGGCGATGCCCCCTTATTTAAACGTCACACACAATCTCAAATTACACTAAAATATGCAATTGGAGTGCCTGGGGTCGAGCTGTTTTTTACTGCAAGCAATTGGGCTAAATGTGCAATTTTGAAACTTGAGGGACTAAAGGTGTTTTTGTTCAAAATTGAAACTACAAGCAGTTGTGAAAAACTTAAAATACGCTCCCAAATTTTTAGAGAAAAACCCTGGACGAATTTTGATTCGTAACTAATCCCCAAAATCTCACAATCAAAATCCCATACAGAAATCTAGAATCAAATATGATTTTATCCGATCAAAGATTGGTAGCCACTCTAATTGTTTGATCTGAAAGTGATTACACGACTTCAGATTTATCCAAGCAAATTTCGATTTTCCCAAGAAAGATCAAACAATTTCAGTGAAGATGACAAGCGGTGGTGAATCTTCGAAGGCTATGACGAACAAATTTGCGAAATTGGACAAGTTTGAAGGGCAAGACTTTCGTCGATGGCAAAAGAAGATGCATTTTCTATTGACGACTTTGAAATGGTGTACGTTCTGACTACCCCGATGCCCGTGGAAGTGGTGGATGAACCGCTGGAACAAACTAGGAAGCGTGGAAAGTTGTTGAATGCTGATTACATCTGTCGTGGGCATATTCTGAATGGTATGTGTGACTCTCTTTTCGATATTTATCAAAATGTTGAATCTGCAAAAGAACTGTGGGAGTTACTAGAGGCCAAATACATGGCCGAAGACACATCTAGTAAGAAATTCTTAGTCAGTGATTTTATGAATTATAAAATGGTTGATGGTAGACCCATCATGGAACAATACAATGAATGTCTAAGAATTCTGGGTCAATTTGAACAACATGGTTTGAAGATGGATGAAGCAATTTCTGTTCCATCTATCATTGATAAACTCCTCCTTCATGGAAAGATTTTAAATATACTTTAAAACATAAGAAGGAGGAAATGAATCTGGTTGAACTTGGAAGTTGTTTTCGAATTGAGGAGTCTTGTCGGGCCATGGAAAATGTTAACAAAGATAAACACGTTGGTGGATCTTCTGTTAGCATGGTTGAAGAAAGTGGTCCTAGTTTTAAAAATTATAACAAGGGAAACAACAAAAGGAAGTTTCAAAGTGGGCCTAACAAGAAGAACAAGGCTATGAAGTATGCAAAACAGACCAAGGATCAAGGTTGTTGGAGGTGTGGTAAACCGAGACACTTCAAGAGAGATTGTCGTAGTGGATCCTGAAGGATCCAAAGCAACAAGGTTATAAATTAAACTTTAATTATAATTCGGATGTGAATTATGTGTCACTAATTTCTAAAGCATTTTATGTGCAGGATGATTCTGTTGCTTGTGGTACGACTCGGGAGCAACAAGTCACGTATGTAAGGATCGAAGATGGTTCAAGGACCTTAAATTAATTGAAGATGGATCTGTTTTAAAGATGGGAAATGTTGCAACCGAGCCAATCCATGGAATTGGAAGTGTAGTACTAGTATTTACTTCGGGAAAACCTATAAGTTTAAGTAATGTATTGTATGTACCCGACATTCGGAAAAACTTGTTATCCGTATCGTATTAAATAATTGCGGGTACAAACAAGTGTTAGAATGTGACAAGTATATCTTGTCAAGACATGGTTCTTTTATCGGATTTGGTTATCTATGTAATGGTATGATTATGTTAAATCTAGAAGTGCCGTTTAGTGATAATTCTGTTTGTATGATTGATTTGTCATCTAGTGTAAATTCGTCTAAATCTGAATTATGACATGCTAGACTAGGACATGTACATTCTAAACGACTTATGGAAATGTCTAAAATGAGCTTAATTCCGGCAATTAATTTAACAAATGAAAAATGCCATATCTGCAAGTTGAATAAAATAACTAGAAAACCATTCATGCAACATATTACTAGAGAAAGTAAACTATTAGATTTGATACATAGTGATCTATGTGATTTTCATGGTACACCATCATTAGGTAACAAGAAGTATGCTGTAACCTTTATAGATGATGCTACTAGATTCTGTTACGTTTACTTATACATGCAAAAGATAAAGCTCTGGAAAAGTTTAAAATTTATAAACAAGAAGTGGAGCTTCATCGAAGTGAATTGATCAAAACCCTACGTACGGATAGAGGTGGTGAGTATTTTGATCCGGAATATTTCCAATCAACTGGAATAATACACCTTACCACAGCTCCTTACACACCGGAACAAAATGGTGTGGCGGAAAGGAAGAATAGGACGCTAAAAGAGATGGTTAATACCATGCTGTCCCATTCGGGTTTAAATAATGGGTTTTGGGGAGAGGCTATGTTGACAGCCTGTTATTTGTTAAACCGGGTTCCTAATAAAAGGAACAAAACAACCCCTTTTGAGCTTTGGTATAAAAGGCCACCCGAGTTGCAAAAACTAAGAGTTTGGGGTTGTAGAGCCATGGTTAGGCTCAATGATCCTAAGATAAGAAACTTAGGGGAAAGAGGTATAGAATGCATTTTCATTGGATATGCTGAGCACTCATTTGCTCACAGGTTCTATGTAATAGAACCAAATGACCATGTTTCAGTACATACAGTTATTGAGGCAAGAAGTGGAAATGTAGAATATGATGAAAAAAGATTCACATCTATACCTAGGCCAAAGGATATGAATCCTTCTCTTAAGATTTCTAGTGAAAAAGAAATCATGCCTTCAATTAGCACTGAACCAAGAAGGAGTTCAAGAGAAAGAAAGGCCAAGTCTTATGGTGACGATTTTCAACTCTACTTAGTTGAGGGATCCTAGGATTGATATTGATTTTCAATATCAATATTGCTTCCATGTTGATGAGGATCTAAAGACATATAGTGAAGCAATGGCTTCACGGGATGTTTCATTTTGGAAAGAAACCATCCAAGATGAAATGGATTCTATTTTACAAATAACACTTGGAAATTGGTGGATTTACCTGCTGGTTGTAAACCATTGGGAAGTAAATGGATCTTCAAGAGGAAGATGAAGGTGGATGGTACTATTGATAAGTTCAAAGCCAGATTAGTAATCCAAGGGTTTACACAAAAGGAGGGTATTGACTTCTTTGATACATATGCTCATGTAGCAAGGATATCCACCATTAGATTATTATTAGCACTTGCTGCTATACATAATCTTGTAATTCACCAAATGGATGGGAAAACTGCATTTCTAAATGGTGAATTAGATGAGGAGATTTACATGAAACAGCCAGAAGGGTTTGTTATGCCTGGAAGTGAAAACAAGGTGTGTAAACTAATTAAATCTCTTTATGGTTTGAAGCAAGCACCCAAACAGTGGCATCAAAAGTTTGATGAGATTGTATTGTCTAATGGTTTTGCTTTAAACCAAGCAGATAAATGTGTTTATAGCAAGTTTGATGCTTCTGGAAACGGAGTCTTGATCTGTATGTATGTAGATGATATGTTGATTTTTGGCACTAACCAAGATCAAGTTAATAGAACAAAAGAATTTTTATCATCTATGTTTGCTATGAAAGATATGGGGGAGGCTGAGATGATTTTAGGTATTAAAATCAAACGTGAGAACATGGGCATTTCAATCTCTCAATCACACTATATTGTGAAGATCTTGAACAAGTTCAATTTCAAGGATTGTTCTCCCGCAAGTACTCCTGTTGATCCTAGTCTGAAGCTATTACCTAATAAAGGCATTGCAGTATCTCCACTTGAGTACTCAAAAGCGATTGGATCACTTATGTATGATCTGCACCAGACCAGATATAGCGTATGCTGTTGGAAAACTTAGTAGGTTTACTAGCAATCCTAGTACTCATCACTGAGCATAGTCGATATCAATACTTGAAAGGAACCATGGATTATGGTCTAACTTACATTGGATTTCCTTCAGTGATTGAAGGATATTCAGATGCAAGTTGGATAAACAATAAGGAAGATCATTCTTCCACAAGTGGTTGGGTATTCCTACTTGGGGAGGTGCCATTTCTTGGGCTTCAAAGAAACAGACTTGCATAACTGATTCAACAATGGAGTCTGAGTTTGTAGCGTTAGCCGCAGCTGGCAAAGAAGCTGAGTGGCTAAGAAACTTGATTTATGAGATTCCATTGTGGCCAAAACCAAGGGCTCCCATTTCTATAAGGTGTGATAGTGAAGCTACACTGGCTAAGGCGTATAGTCAAGTGTATAATGGCAAGTCAAGACACTTAGGTGTGAGACATAGCATGGTTCGTGAGCTCATCATGCATGGTGCGATATCGTTGAGTATGTGAGAACTCAACATAACTTAGCTGATCACTTAACCAAAGGGTTAACTAGAGATCTCGTGAAAGGATCAGCTGTGGGATTAGGGTTAAAGTCCATCTGAAAACTCTCATGTTAAGATACCCAATTCCCACCTAATATGACTTTAGGTGCAGAATTCAATGTGGGAAGCTTAACATCCAGAGTTTGGAACACAACATTAAAATTATCCCAAAGGTATGTGTTTAGATCTGCAAGTTAAGTAAGGTTGAGGTATATCTTCTTAATAGCTCTTTTGAAAAATTGCATTTGCAGGTGCAAGAGTAAAAGAGCTACCTATATGAGCATGAAGTTTAGCTGCTTCAAGAAGCTTGGACTTGGCTTTGATATGCTTATGAAGGATAGGGACATAGGCTAGTAAAAGATAGTGTCAAGTTAGATCTATGTATGTAAACTAATGTGTATATTATCTTCATGTATTCAGTATGGATATTAAGGGTTCAATCCTTAGAGACACCCTAAATTCAAATATTTGGAATGTGTAATATACTAATATGAAATTCAATCGTCACGACATTTCATTTATGCATTAGTTTGTTTGATTGCTGTGAACAAGTTAGGTAATCCTTGATTACACTAAAATGGGGGAGGTATGTTGGATATTTTAGTGTAATTTGAGATTGCGTGTGACGTTCAAATAAGAGTGCACGTTTATTTGAATGTCATCGGGACTAACGGGGGATCCAAGGGGCGGCAGCCCCTGGCGGGGTCCAAGGGGCAGAGCCCCTGGCTGGGGTCGAGCTGGGCTAAATGGGGAATTTTGAAAATTGAGGACTAAAGGTATTTTTGTTCAAAATTGAAACTGGAAGCAGTTGTGAAAAACTGAAAATACGCTCCCAAATTTTTAGAGAAAAACCCTGGACGAATTTTGATTTGTAACTAATCCCCAAAATCTCACAATCAAAATCCCATACAGAAATCTAGAATCAAATCTGATTTTATCCGATCAAAGATTGGTAGCCACTCCAGTTGTTTGATTTGAAAGTGATTACACGACTTCAGATTTATCCAAGCAAATTTCAATTTTTCCAACATTGCATGGGTTCCTTTTTGGTTTCTTCTAAAATGTGATCTTAGAACAATGCCAGATGGATGTTATTATGATCATTGGTATCGTTCTAGCTTAACATGTAAACAGTGACTAGTTTTGGAAAGAGATCAAATACTCCTACTAACCATAAGGGGGTTGGGGTGGCCATCACCCATTGATGTGCGTGAATTATATATATATTTTAATTGGATTTTCCTTCACACAAATTTAGTTTTAAAAAGGTTTTTCACCTAAAAACTAACTACACACACAAAGGGCAAGTGTACCCATCGGGAGGTAATATAATTTGTCGGTAAGAACAAGATATCAATCCGTGGACGTGGTGTCTCGATACTAAACTTTTGTTACTTTAAAGCCTTTTCAATTGATGAGTTGATTTTGTTTCTAAATTATCATGCAAAAATAACAAGCTACCAACTAAACTAAGGAATAACAATATCTAAAAGAGGTTGCCTAAACTAAGTATCCACTAACAAACATGTGACAACTAAAGGAAGAGACTAATGGTGATGAAAGATTCAAATTTAACTAAGTCCCCAATCAAGGCTTCCTAGTTTATAATCCTTAGGAAAACTAAAATGAATAACATTCTAATCACCTAAAAATTATTATTTTTGAGCTCATTTGCTAAGTTAATGTTAATCTTTAAACAAGAGTTAATTGTTTGTCAAAACTCCTAACTCTACAAGTTTGAGAAAATTACCATGAACAACATAACAATTACCCTAACTTGCTTTCAAGTAAGTAGCACTATCACCATGTTCTTGACAAAAACCACAAGCATGGTCATGCTAGATAACAATCTTGGCTAAAAATCATCAATCTAACACAAACACAACTATAGAATCCATGTAAACATTACTATGATTTTTCCAATCTAAATGCAAGAATTCCTACACATGCTCAAATCTCCATTCTAATCATGTTAGCAATCACCATTCCTAGTATCATGTCATGAATCATACTAACAAGTTAACAAGATTCAACAATCATAATCTCTACATGGGCTTTCCAACACAACATGTAAATACTTATGACCAAACCTTCAAGAATAAAGACTTTAAACATACATAAGAACTCCAAGAACAAGATTCTAGCACTACTATTAAGATTAACAAAAACAATCACCACATCTACTTCCATCATCATCGCATGTTTATAAGCTGCAACAAAGTTTAAACAACACAAATTTTTAGCCCATAAGGCTCATAATGACCAAGTCAAAGACAAGAAAGCACAAATTGTTCATAATGAAACTAGTAAGCTAACCAACTTAAAGACAAGATTAAATGGTGTTTGAGTATATCTTCAAGTGTAGTAATCCTCTACAAGGCTTCCTCTTGGCTCCTACAAGCTTCCAAGGTGAGATTCTTGAGAGAAAACTTCACCAAAATGCTCCAACACCCTCCAAATGAGCTTAAACCACGTATTTATGCTACTGGGAGTTTGGCGCGACCATGCCACCTTTTGGCAGGTCGTGCTTGGTAAGGGTTAGAGTGCCTTTTTCGAGTGTTGACTTGTTTGCTAGCCATTTTGGGAAAAATCCCGCTCAAACGTTTCTGAGGTGGCACGGTCGTGCCATCCTTTAGCACGGTCGTGCTTCCCGGTGACATATTCGAAAATGGCTGAAATAATCCCGGGAACAAGCTGATCTGAGATTGATTTGGCTTGGCACGGTCATGACAGTCTTCAAATCTTCCTGGTTTGCGCAGAATCTGTGCGTGCTGATGAGAGTGCCGATCAGGGTTGGCCTGGCACGGTCGTGCCAGTGGTTGGCACGGTGATGCCATATCTGGCAGTTTGCTGGAAAACTCCATTTTTGCTCCTTTTTGCTCCAAAAGCCTCCATTTCAACACCGGGCCGAAGCCCGGACCTGTATTTTCACAAACAACTCAAATGAGTACCAAAATCAATGAAAATACGACAAGTTCTCGCGTAAACGGGGTCTATTTGACGTTTTAAAGATGTATAAATTCTTATACATCAAACATCCCCACACTTGAGCTTTGCTTGTCCTCAAGCAAACTAAAACAAACTAAAACTCTCTAAATGGCAATAACCTCAACTAGCATTTTATACGCACAAACAAATTACTCGGGTTATAACAATCAAGGACTACTCGACATGATGGAAAAAAACAAAAAGGTATATAAAATAAGTTTATGAGCAATGGTCCATCTTGGAAATCCCTACAAGTCTACCTCACATCCTGACAATGTTCACACACACTCGGCTAATATATGGATGCACATACGATTTATGGAGTATGTGTTAAACACTCGATGCCACGACGATGACTATGTGATATCATAAGCTTGTGAAAGGATCAAATTTAATCACTCGACAAAAACATAACATGAATCATGAGGTCTTATTCGGGTTGTAACTTGGCTAGGGTCAAGGGTATGGAAGTGGATATTTAAAGTGGCTAAAACGTTTGTAACCTGGCGGTTCGACTAACTTTAAACAAAAGAAAATAAGAACTATACAATTTAATATTATCTAACCGAGAGCTAATCAACGGATTTAGCTTTTCCACTCCAAAATTGCTTTAATGAAGCCACTTGGTAAGGCTTTTTTAACTATAATCATTTTTCTCTGTTTTTTTTTGCACATGCTTGAGAGGGAAACTAAGTACGTCTACTTAGATAAGAACTATATCCCATGATGTTGCAACTATAAACTAAGATACTATACAAAAGTAACAAGTTAATCGCTAACCAAACCGGGCTTCCAAACAAAAATGAGTTAAAATATAAAAGGCTAATTTGGCTAAATGGCTAGTATTTAGTGGTTTAAAAGAAATGAAAGGGGAAGGCTCAAATTGGTTTAACTAAGGGAATGATTTGGGTGAGGGAATACATAAAAATTGGTTAAAAACAAAAGGTTTCCTAGTGACTCAATCATTTTCATGCTATATATTCGCCTTGCGGCCTCGAATTGTATACCTAAACACAAGTTCTAAATCACAAAAGTCATTCGGCTCACTCAATCTTTGCCCGCAAAAACATGAGCAAAAATAATTCTAAAGCTACAAAGGCTTAAAATAACTCACGGAAACGGGTGTATTGGGTAAATATGCAAGGCAAACAAGTAGGCCAATTGCTTGATTTCTCATGCTCAAGTGTATACAAAAAATTTCTTAGTGGTAATCCTCACACGAGCGAGCCCTTTTTACGTTCACCCTTTGTATATTTGTCAAAAATTTAGTGCTTTTATAAAAACTTATGTTGTGTTGATTATTAAGCCACAAAAATTCATTCAAGAGAGCTTTATTTTATTTTATTTTTTATTTTTTTATTTTATTATTATTTTTATTTTATTATTCTTTTTTTAACATGACAACAAAGCTCAAGCGCTAAACCACCTCCCCACACTTGAAATGTACATCGCCCTCGATGTACACAAAAACAAATATATGAAAACATATATAATGAAAGCAGAGGAAAATGGGAACACGAAAACTCCCCTGAAATGAAACGGCATGAATGGAGCGAAGTGATAAGTAAGGAGTAACCGCAACGAACCGCCAAACAACCAACAAACCAACCTCTCAACCAAGCAATACTACACACTAGCAAACAAGTTCAAATACACTAAAGATTACCCAATCCATGTACCCTTGCCTTGTTTATTTAAACCACTAATCATAATAAAAAGAAATAAAAGATCACAACGGAGGGGTGTACGGACGGTGCAAAATGGCACACCCCTCAAACACGAAATAGTAAAGTACAAAATGGAGACGGGGCTAAGACCTGTCACTCGGTCCAGAAGGACCGGTGTCGTCTCTGCGGTCGAATCGTGATCTGCGTGCAAAATGTGGAGGCGGCTGCGTGTATGGAGCATTCATTGAGTTCGCTATGTGCTGCTGCAAACTGAAAAGCCAGTCAAAGCTCCGCCGGCTTTGCTTATACATGTCCTCCAGCAAAATTACCCTGCCTATGTACCTCTGTGTGAATAAGACCGACATCCCGTTTCGTCTCCTGCTGGCTCAAATCGAGCCTGTCCATCCCTGCCAAAGGTCAAGTGTGGTCGGGTTGTAAGGCCCGTACCCGCCCTGCTCAAAGCCACCACCACCAAAATCACCATGCTCATGCTCCCAATTTGGGTTCGCTAAACCATGACCCAACTGCATGTGAGGAACATCTCCCCCAACGAATCCCTCAGGCTCGTGAACCGGAGCATCCTGCATGTGAACGTCATCACCACCATCACCGCATCACCACCATCATCACTATCATCATCCCCCTCGGGAAGCGGATCCCAAATCCTACCTAACCTGTCGACAAGCTTCGGGATACCGTTAACCGTACGTATCATATGCATGGAGTTCAGCTGGGCCAAGTCGAGCAGAGCGTAATCACAAGCTTCGGTAAGACCATCTAATGAGATTCGATAATACTTCATGAGTTTGGTTGCGAAAGCACCCCCGCAAATCTTTGACGTGGGCGTCGAACCAATACCTCGGAAGATGGACTCCACAACGCTTGCAGCTACATTGCAGTTTGAACCCGAAATGATGCAGTAAAGGTGGAAGAGGTCGCGGTTGGTGATGTTGCCTGTGCTATGACCGCGACCCCCGATCATGTGAAAGATGGCTCGCTCGATGACCCGATGAAGTGGGTCGAGAATCCAAGTAGCTTTAGCCTTGCGCGGGTCCCAAACCCGACCCGGTACCGTGATTTGATCCCAGAATGCTGCTCTATTAACCCCTGATATCCAATCCTGCAAACTGCCATCAAACAGCTCGGTGTCGATTTCATCGTCTTCATACAACCCCAATACCTGTCCGAAGCGACTGATGGACTGGTGGTGCCATTTCCGCCCCAACCGGTAACTCACACCAACCTTTTTATCGTATACGTCCGGGCATGGAAAAGTGCAGCTGAAGGATGCAAAGAACTCGATCACAAGCTCAACGTACTGTGGCTCAGCAATGTCAAACAGGCGGTTCCATGGAGGTGTCATCAAGTCCTCGAACCGCTCGGATTAACTGAGCAAATCCAAGTCTACTTTTTGAAGCCTCCTCATGGGCTCGATTTGGTTCCTCCGAGCCCATAACCGCTCCGCTTTCTGTATACAGTGCCCTTCCTTGGCATTGTTGTTAAACCGCATAAACTGGTGAACCATCTGCAAGACAACCAGAATTAATCAGCAACAAAATTAAAACAAAAACGGACCTCTGGACAGTTGGCACAGTCATGCCTGGGTTTGGCATGGTCGTGCGTGGATGAACAACAGCAGATTTTATGAAGTTTCTGGAAAAATTATGAAGTTCTGGGTTTATTCTTCAAGTGGCACGGTCGTGCCAGATTTTGGCACCCTCGTGCCTGACTAAACTGTGACAGATTTCTGGGCGATTTGAGCGATCTGGCAAAATTTTATGAAGAGCACGGTCGTGCCAGGATCAGGCACGATCGTGTGTGATGAAATTCTAGGAAGGTTTTCCAGATTGATGAAGATCCATCATCAACTTATGAAGAGCACGGTCGTGCTAGAACTTGTCACCCTCGTGCGTGACGGAACCCAGAATCGCGAAATCGCTCAAGACGCACCCAAAAGCCCGGTTTTTTCATCTTTTTGTTTAGAGGTTTTGTAAATCGGTCACTTGTGGTCAAAAAACAACACAAAAAACACTAAAACCGGGCGATTTAGACCAAGCCCTAAAACTAAAAAGAAACTAACTATGAAGAACAAACCCTAAGATTCAAGAACTTAACAAAGAAGAAGAAGGATTCGTACCTGAAATGATTGTTGGGATGGAAGAGACAAGAATTCTTGGAGGAAGCTAGGAGATGCAAGGGATTTCGTGAGTGCTTTGAGTGGGTTCAAGAGAGTAAGAAGGAGATGTTAAAGGAAAGTGGTTGAATGTATTATTGGTGGGTGCTATTATTGGTTCTGCAAAGGGGCTGACACTAGCAGTTCTGGTAGTGCCAGATTTTTCGGTTGATAGTGCTCGATTTTCAATTTTTTTTTGAAAAATATAGTTTGTACAAAAATTAATATAGAAACTAAAGGGTGGAAATAAAAATGAGAATTAAACGGACTCCTTGAACCCGGGACACTCACGAAGCATCTCCTACCAAGAAAATAGCCGAACTAACATACCTGAGAGCCGGCAACAAGCACTAACATCCCTCGCGACCAGAATGAACCGCAACCTGAAAAAGAAAAACAAACAACCGACACAATATATATACAAAAACGGGCTAAGTTTATTTACGAGTCTTCAGCTAGACTCACCACCCGCATTCATTTGTTCCTGGGGTGGAGGGTAACAACCTCCTCACTCTGATCAACGGGCCCTCCAACATAAGCCTTTAACCTATGCCCGTTGACTTTAAACAACCGGCCATCCTCGTGACCTATCTCCACTGTCCCGTAAGGAAACACTGACCGTACAGTGTAGGGACCTAACCATCGAGACTTGAGCTTACCAGGAAATAACCTCAGACGAGAGTTGTATAACAACACACGATCACCCACTCGGTTCCTTCTTATCCTTCAAGCGGCTATCGTGCAACGTCTTGGTACGTTCCTTGTATAGCTTGGAGCTCTCATATGCCTCATTCCTTAGCTCCTCAATATCGTGGATCTGCACAACATGTTCTCGCTCGCAGCAACCATATCAAGAGTAACTGTCTTCAAAGCCCAATAGGCTTTGTGCTCGAGCTCCCAGGAAGATGACAAGACTTTCCATAGACCAATTTAAACGGTGTGGTGCCTATAGGAGTCTTGTAGGCTGTCCGGAAAGCCCACAGTGCATCATCCAACTTCTCGGACCAATCCTTATGGCTAGAGTTAACCGTCTTCTCCAAAATTCGCTTAATACCCCGATTAGTGACCTCGACCTGCGCACTCGTACGTGGGGGGTATGTGTAGAAAACCGATGCTGCACACCATATCGGGACAATGCTTTCTCAAGCTGTGCATTGCAGAAATGCGTCCCACGGTCACTAATCAATGCCTTAGGGCACCAAATCGAGCAAACAACTTCTTCAAAAATTTCACCAGCCCACTTGGACAGGTAGTCAATAGCAACTAGAATATAGCGGTTACCAAAAGAAGTCAGAAAGGGACCCATGAAGTCTAGCCCCCATACATCGAAGATCTCACAGACTTGGATGCCGTTTTGTGGCATCTCATGGCGTGCTGAAATGTTGCTTGCCCTCTGACAAGCATCACAAGACCTTACCCACTCATGGGCATCACGGAAGATAGTCGGCCAAAAGAATCCAGAGTCGAATACTTTCTTCGCAGTGTTATTCGCTCCATGGTGGCCTCCCATAGGTCCCTCGTGACAGTGGCGCAAAATATCTCTCGCCTCGTCACCATACACGCAACGTCGGATCATCTGATCCGCTCCTACCCTAAAGTAAGGGTCATCCCAAAAGTAGTACTTAACATCCGCAAAGAACTTTCGCTTTTGCTGATGGGTCATCCCCTTGATCAGGATGCCACTAGCTAAGTAGTTCGCGAAGTCAGCAAACCATGGGAATCATCACTCTTCTCGATCCACATAAGAAACTCGTGGGGGAAATTGTCATTGATGTTAGGCCCACGAATTTCCTTCCTCTTAGAATGCTCAAGTCGAGACAAATGATCGGTTGCAAGATTTTCAGCCCCTCTCTTATCACGGATCTCAATATCGAACTCCTGCAGCAAATGAATCCACAGTATCAACCTCGGTTTAGCATCCTGCTTGCTAAAAAGATACCAAAGAGCTGCATGATCCGTGTACACAATGGTCTTGGAAAGGATGAGATAAGACCGAAACTTATCGAATGCAAAGACCACAGCTAGGAGCTCTTTCTCTGTCGTGGTGTAATGATCCTGAGCGTCGTTCAAAGTCTTGCTCGCATAGTAAATCGGGTGAAAATGCTTATCTCTCCTTTGACCCAAGACGTCCCCAGTCGGGAGCTACCATGATCGGGGCATTCACCAACTTCTCCTTCAACAACTCGAATGCCTTAAGGCATTCATCGGAGAAAACAAACTGGGTATCCTTCTTAAGGAGCTGAGTCATGTGACGGGCGATTTTGGAAAAGTCCTTTATGAATCGCCGGTAAAAACCTGCATGACCTAGAAAACTCCTAATAGATTTCACTGATGTGGGAGGCGGAAGCTTAGAAATAGTCTCAACCTTGGCTCGATCAACCTCGAGCCCCGCCTGTGAAATCTTGTGCCCAAGCACAATGCCCTCCTTCACCATGAAGTGGAATTTCTCCCAGTTCAACACCAAGTTGCCTTCTTCACACCTAGCCAACATCCTCTTCAGATTCCCGAGACACTGATCGAAAGAACTCCCAAATACAGAAAAATCATCCATGAAAACCTCCATGGAGACCTCGATCATGTCGTGAAAAATGGCCACCATACATCTCTGAAATGTGGCCGGGGCATTACACAGTCCAAAGGGCATCCGCCGATAGGCAAATGTGTCGTAGGGACATGTGAATGTCGTCTTCTCCTGATCCTCAGGAGAGATGGGAATCTGAAAATAATCTGAGAAACCATCAAGGAAGCAGTAGAACATCCTACCCGACAACCTCTCCAACATCTGATTAATGAAAGGGAGTGGGAAATGATCCTTCCTCGTGGCATCATTGAGTTTGCGATAATCAATGCAAACTCTCCATCCGGTGACTGTACGAGTAGGAATCAACTCGTTTTTCTCGTTCGTCACCACCGTCATGCCTCCTTTCTTCGGGACTACCTGCACAGGGCTAACCCAAGGTGAATCAGAGATCGGATACATCAAACCTGCATCAAGTAGTTTGATGACCTCCTTCTTCACAACCTCCTGCATGTTTCGGGTTCAAGCGCCTCTGATGCTGAACTACAGGTTTAAAGTCCTCCTCCATCAAGATCTTATGGGTACAAAAGGACTGATTGATCCCTTTTATATCCATAATCTTCCACGCGATCGCCTTCTTGTGCTGCTTCAAGACCTCGAGCAATCGATCCTTCTCCTCTCCTGATAATCCAGCAGAAATGATAATGGGTAAATGAGTCGCACCCTCCAAGAAAGCATACTCCAAGTGCTCTGGAAGCTCCTTAAGCTCAACTGAAGGTGGATCCTCAACAGAAGGGCGTGCTTTAGGCTCAGCAACGCGATCCACAACCTCAAAAACCTCTGGACACGGGGGAGATACATGACCTATCAGACAGGTCCTCTCCTCAACTAGTTGGCTCCCAGCAGGTGAACCAAAAGTCTCCCCTCCAAGTAACTACGTGTCCACCACATCCTCCTCAGATGTGTCACGAAGATGATCACTCACATATGTATCGATAGTCTCAATGAAATAGAGTGTATCATCCTGACTCTATGGATGCTGCATGGATTTACCAATATCAAAGGTCACCTCCTCATCATCAACCCTAAGAGTAAGTCTGCCGGTGCAAACATCAATCAAGGCTCTAGCAGTGGCTAGAAATGGTCGACCTAAGATAAGCGAGACAGTTTTGTCCTCATCCATGTCCAAAATCACGAAATCGACAGGAAAGACAAACTTGTCGATTTTCACAAGCATATTCTCAACTATGCCTCGAGGATACTTCATTGAACGATCGACAAGCTGAATGCTCATACGAGTGGGCTTGGGCTCTCCCAAGTCTAGCTTAGCAAAAACCGCATATGGCATGAGGTTTATGCTAGCTCCAAGATCAGCTAATGCATTGCTGACCGACAAACTACCAATCAAACACGGGATAGTGAAACTCCCAGGATCATTCATTTTCTTTGGTAGTTTGTTCTGAAGAACCGCTGAACACTCCTCATTCAAGGTCACATGCGAAAGCTCCTAAAGTTTCTTTTTGTTAGATAAGATATCTTTCAGAAACTTGGCATACTTAGGCATTTGAGAAAGTGCTTCAACAAATGGTAAATTTATATGAAGTTGCTTAAAAAGCTCAAGGAATTTACCATAGTGTTCCTCCATCTTCTGCTTCTTCAACCTCCCCGGATATGGAATGGGAAGGACATACTCTCTCAATGGCTCCTTGGGTCATGCTGTACTTGCTGGGACTCGCCTCTGTTGCAGCTCACCCGGAGACTCCATCTCAATCTCCTCATCAACCTCATCATCAATTGGATTTGGTGAAGCAGCCGAAGTGATGGGCTCAGCGGTCTTGCCGCTTCTCAACTTGATGGCCTTCGCAGTAGCATTTAGATTAGACTCCGTATTGCTTGGAAGGCCCCTCTGTTGTCTCTCAGACAACATCTTTGCAATCTGGCCAACTTGGTTCTCTATGGTCTGCATGGAAGCCTTTTGGCTTCTCAACACACTCTCGTGCCTCGCGAAACGACCGTCATAATCCTTGTAACGCTTCTCATTCTGGGACTTTATGGAATTCTAACCGGCTATGAGCTGACTGAACATATCCTGCACACTAGGCTCGCTAGTGTGAGATGTCTGCTGAGGTCGAGAGGCTGACCATACGCTCTTGGAGCTGTGGGACGTTGAGCAAATCCGGGTGGATACTGAGTAGACGCATCTGGCCTCCAACTGAAATTTGGGTGATTCTTCCACCCCGGATTATAAGTATTGCTGTAAGGATTATTCTGAGAACGGTATTGGTTTCCCATGAAATCTACATGCTCGTGTGACATCTCTCCCGTCGGAAAATCGCCTACATGATATGCTCCCCTACTCGAAGAACCACTCGAGTGTATCTCCATCACTCGATCAAATTTCGAAGATAAGGCATCCATACGTGCTGTCATGACAGTGAAGTCGTCCACGTGATGAACTCCCTGTCGAGAACTCTTCCCTCTCGGCGGCTGCTGTGTACGATTCTTCGGGATGCATCTCTCTAAAATCTCAAATGCCTCGGTGGCATTTTTCGTGCCGATGTCTCCGCCCGAATATGTATCGATCATCATCTGCCCCAGACCATCTAAACCATGGTAGAAGATCTGACATTGTTGCCACTTGGGCAACTTGTGGTGTGGGACCTTTCGCATAAGCTCTTAAACCGCTCCCACGCCTCGTAAACGGACTCATCCTCATCCTGACGAAAGTTGAGAATCTTGGTTCTCAACCGAACAATTTTCTCTGGAGGGAAATATTTATGGAGGAACTTCTCAGCTAATTGATTCCATGTAGTGATAGATCCAGCTGGAAGTGAGAGAAGCCACTCCTTGGCTCCATCACGTAAAGAAAACGGGAAGAGCCGAAGTCGTATCGCATCCGGTGATGCGTCACGAATCGTGAACGTGGCAGTGATCCTTGCCATAAAACTGCACCGCATTCTGCAACATCGATATGGTGCCAGATTTGATCTCAAAAATTATTATTATTAATCGTCGGTGCATTGATGCTCGCAGGTAAACCCACAAGTGACGGCTTTCCTATCTCATTTAAGATCCTCGTTTCCTCCTCGTCCGCCATTTCTACACGAACCTCATAGAATGTGTCGTCTCCCTTCGCGTCTACCTCGATCGTAGCGGCTATCGTGTGGGACCGCTCCGCAGTCTCCGATGAAGATTGCGCTCTGGCTCCGATGAAGGCTCAACGATTCCAGCAACGGGGGTTGAGGACATACACGACCTGTAGGGAAAAAGAAGGAGCACAATGCACTATATATACAAAAATAAAAACAACTAGAAAATAATCATATTTCTTTCTTTTGTTTTCTTTTCAAATAACCATGCAAAGACAAACAAAACACTGAGACAAAAAAGTAACTCGAACCGTTCTCAAGAAGACCACATCCCCGGCAACGGCACCAAAAACTTGATGTGCGTGAATTATATATATATTTTAATTGGATTTTCCTTCACACAAATTTAGTTTTAAAAAGGTTTTTCACCTAAAAACTAACTACACACACAAAAGGCAAGTGTACCCATCGGGAGGTAATATAATTTGTCGGTAAGAACCGGATATCAATCCGTGGACGCGGTGTCTCGATACTAAACTTTTGTTACTTTAAAGCCTTTTCAATTGATGAGTTGATTTTGTTTCTAAATTATCATGCAAAAATAACAAGCTACCAACTAACTAAGAATAACAATATCTAAAAGAGGTTGCCTAAACTAAGTATCCACTAACAAACATGTGACAGCTAAAGGAAGAGACTAATGGTGATGCAAGATTCAAATTTAACTGAATCCCCAATCAAGGCTTCCTAGTTTATAATCCTTAGGAAAACTAAAATGAATAACATTCTAATCACCTAAAAATTATCATTTTTGAGCTCACTTGCTAAGTTAATGTTAATCTTTAAACAAGAGTTAATTGTTTGTCAAAACTCCTAACTCTACAAGTTTGGGAAAATTACCATGAACAATATAACAATCACCCTAACTTGCTTTCAAGTAAGTAGCACTATCACCATGTTCTTGACAAAAAACAACAAGCATGGTCATGCTAGATAACAATCTTGGCCAAAAATCATCAATCTAACACAAACACAACTATAGAATCCATGTAAACATTACTATGATTTTTCCAAATCTAAATGCAAGAATTCCTACACATGCTCAAATCTCCATTCTAATCATGTTAGCAATCACCATTCCTAGTATCATGCCATGAATCATACTAACAAGTTAACAAGATTCAACAATCATAATCTCTACATGGGCTTTCCAACACAACATGTAAATACTTATGACCAAACCTTCAAGAATAAAGACTTAAAACATACATAAGAACTCCAAGAACAAGATTCAAGCACTACTAATAAGATTAACAAAAACAATCACCACATCTACTTCCATAATCATCACATGTTCATAAGCTTCAACAAAGTTTAAGCAACACAAATGTTTAGCCCATTAGGCTCATAATGACCAAATCAAAGACAAGAAAGCACAAATTGTTCATAATGAAACTAGTAAGCTAACCAACTTAAAGACAAGATTAAATGGTGTTTGAGTAGATCTTCAAGTGTAGTAATCCTCTACAAGGCTTCCTCTTGGCTCCTACAAGCTTCCAAGGTCAGATTTTTGAGAGAAAACTTCACCAAAATGCTCCAACTCCTCCAAATGAGCTTAAACCACGTATTTATGCTACTGGGAGTTTGGCACGACCATGCCACCTTTTAGCACGGTCGTGCTTGGTAAGTGGCAGAGTGCCTTTTTTCGAGTGTTGACTTGTTTGCTAGCCATTTTGGAAAAAATCCCGCTCAAACGTTTCTGAGGTGGCACGGTCGTGCCGCTCTTTAGCACGGTCGTGCTTCTCGGTGACATATTCGAAAATGGCTGAAATAATCTCGAGAACAAGCTGATCTGAGACTGGTTTGGCTTGGCACGGTCGTGCCAGTCTTCAAATCTTCCTGGTTTGCACAGAATCTGAGCGTGCTGATGAGAGTGCCGATCAGGTTGGCCTGGTACGGTCGTGCCAATGGTTGGCATGGTCGTGCCATATCTGGCACCAAAAGCCTCCATTTCAACACCGGGCCGAATCCCGGACCTGTATTTTCACAAACTACTCAAATGAGTACCAAAATCAATGAAAATACGACAAGTTCTCGCGTAAACGGGGTCTATTTGACGTTTTAAAGATGTATAATTTCTTATACATCACCCATCACTCATCACTCACTCACAACTTCCAATCAAGTTCCGTCATGTCATCAAGCATTATTCCATCACTCACAACCTTTTTTAGTGGAAATGTCCAACACTCACCACTACACCCAACAATTTCCCTCAAAACCAACAATTTCCCTCACCACCCACACCCATCACGCGTCAAAAAAATCACCCGTTGTAAACTTGATGCGTTGTAAACAATAGTGGCGGTGGTGATGTTTTTTGTTTCACGCGTTATACATGTCCATCACGTGATAAATGTTTACCACCCGGGTCCCCTAAGTATCATAATTTTTGTTAACGCGTTGTATGGTAGAATGATAAAAATCATGTAAGATAGTATGTATAATTTATAAGTATATAACAGTAGCTACATAGTTACATAGAAAACCTAATCTTATTAATAAATTCTAGTTACAATAAGGAAAATAACAACAAATCTTATCTGTATAATAAACTAGTAGGTGACACCCGCGCTCTGCGGCGAAGGCGACTCAGTTTTTTACAAAATTTAAATGGAAACGTAGTGTGTTGCCGCAACACTGAACGTAAAGTACCTTAAAGTTATAACATCTAATGAAAAAGTATTATATTTGATCCGACTGGTTTCCGAAAATATTTACGTCAAATTGTAGACCAACTAGAAACGTACATAAAAATAAGCACAAACATGTTTCTTATTTGATTCGATATATTTCCAAAGGAAATTTATGTCAAAGCGTAAACTAATTTGAATATATATTGACACGTATATAAATATAATCACACAAGAAAATAGTGTTTTCGTTAAGTAAAGAATGGTACGGTGCGTTGCAACGGTGTCGAAACGTAAAGTGACTCGAATTTATACCGAAAACGTATTGTTTCACCCGACTCGTTTCTGAACAAATTTACGTCAAAACGTAAATCAAATGAAAACGTACATAAAAATAAGCATGAAACCGTAACATTTTAAAATACGCCTGTCAGCGCAGCTCTTTTATTATATTTGACCCGACTCATTTCCGGAAAAAAAAAACAAAATTTACTTAAAACCTAGAACAACTAAAAATGTAAGTAACAATAAGCATAAAAACATATTATATTTGACCCAACTCATTTCTAGAAAAAAAGTTTACGTCGAAACGTAAATCAAGTTGAATTTATACCGTTACGTACATAAAAATAAACACGTAAAACTCAATTACAAAGTATATAAAAAGTTAAAGGGTTGTAAATGTCAATACTAAAAGTTAAGGGTAAAAGCATAAAAATATAAAAATACAAAAAGGACAAAAAAGGTCAAAGTAATATTCATGAAAGTTGATAATTGTATAGTTAACTAGAACTAGAATTACAACCCGCCGCAATTAGGCGGGGGATTCGTTAGTTATATATCATATATGAAAGACAAATGTTTCTTACATGACCGTGAGCCTCTGTGTAAAACATGAAAATAATAACTGACTCGATCTATGACCTGCGTGTTGCGACAGACCTATCAAACGGGGAAAAATAGACGCGCTACGATGGACCTGTCAAACAGAAAAAAGTAGATGGAAAATGTTGAACCCCGCACGCACGTTGTGGCATGTTAACTCGGAAAATCTAGAACGAAACGATTAACAGAAAACTCATGAAAGATGAAAAGTATAAGGGACCAACGTTGTAAAAAATAAAAAGCTTTGGGTTAAAAGTAAAAAAAAATCAAAGGGGGTTAAATTATAAAAGATGGAAACTTTTGAATTAGAAGTGAAAAATTAAATTAATCAAAAGGGTTGAATTGCATAAGATGAAAACTTTAGACTTTAATCGTCAAATATTAAAACTTTAGAGTTAGAAAGGAAAATTCCAATTTTTTTTGAAAAGCTCACAAAGCAAAATGTACAACAAACTTAAACACAAATATGTCGCTTATTTATAGGTTTATAATTGTAACTAATATAATTCTATGATCCAAAAACACATATATATTCTATCCAATAATTGTGGCTTGTTTGCCTATGATCATCCATATGACTTCTTAGGATGGTAAACCATCTGAACGCGAGTTCTGAAATAATATAGTGTTTATAGAGATTTTGGCGGTATTAACGGCTGTGGATGTGACAATATGCAATATATGATAGTAAATGTTACCCAACCAATATATAATATCATCATGGGCATAAATGTTTTTGCTATAACTATCAAAGCATAATTACCATATATTAAATGTGTACCGGACTTAATAGGTGAACCATTTAATACTCCCTAACTGGCATAACTATATCCATACATTCCTTCCTCTCTCTATTGCATATACATGTGTAAATTGAAGGAAGACAATTTGTTCATTTCATTATTGGAATCAAATCCAAGAGATGCAAAGTATATAGCAATATACATATATAATTTTGCAGTCATTAACCATGTCTGAGACGGCAAAGGTTCATCATCTTCTCAAATTCAAAACAATTTGCGTAGTATCGTGTTTACACACTAGCATAAACTTTTTGTCATCACACTCATCGGAGTTTACTACGTTTAGGTGGTTTGGAGTTAACTATTAACATGATTTATAGTCGAGTTTTGAAATATGTTTGGCTTCTAGGTGATTCGCTAGTTGAATTACCGGGTGTGAATAGTGTTAATGTTGAAAAGGTGATACATGTTTGCCAACTCATCATAAACTCTGTTGAAACGTACTAGATCCTCATAAACACTATTTGCATCCGTTAGTGCCAGTCACTTAGAAGCCAAACACGTTTCAAGACTTCACGAAAAAGATTGCCATTATACCATCCTCTCTAGACTCTACCAGTAGCTCTACATTTTTTGCTTTCGAGTCTTGTTTGTTATTATGGTGGGTCATTGAACATGGTGTCAGTTAGAACATGAATTAAGTTAACCATTTGGGTTTGCAGAAAACAGTTTTGTCAGTGGATCTACTTTGTTTAAAGTGCAGGAAGAAAGTAATGATGTCGATATCATCCATTAAGGGAATAGACTCGATAGTTCTTGATGTTTCGAAGAACACAGCAACCGTAATAGGTGAAGCTGATCCTGTATCCATCATCAGGAAGGTGAGAAAGTGTAGAAAATCTGCACGCATAGTAACCGTTGGACCTGCTAAAGAAGAAAAGAAAGACGAAAAGAAAAAAGATGAGAAAAAAGACGAGAAAAAAGACGAAAAGAAAGAAGAGAAGAAAGAAGTTGTTGTTCCTTCAACTCCAAGAACATGCCACAGATGCGATGTTTGGTATGTCGTTGATCAAGATTACATTAATCCTTGTAACATTTTATAAGTACCATAGGTTGTTCTTTGATGTTCATAATATTGTATATAACAATGGCATTTATGGATCGAGAGTCGGATGTGCAACTCTTGATGATTAGTTTTGCATTGTTAGACCTAAACAACCTTCTAACTATGAGTCTATGGCCACTTAAAAATAATTGGCTTTCTATAAAAGCTTAGAAACTTGACATGTGTCGAAAATAATCACGTTTTAAAAGGACTTTGAAGTAAAAATCATGATTTAATGACACTTCATTGTGAAATTTATGCGGCCACGATTGATTGAACCATCGAAAATGTCACATATTCATGGAATTTGATATATGGCACTCATCACACTTTTTCTTACATTTTGAGTGTAGTAAGGTGTTGCGGTGTGAGTTCTTATACCGTAGTAGACATTGATGTAATTATCTAGAAGTAGATTTAGTGGGTGTTTAAGTTTGTCATTTAAAAAACTTGCCATTTAAGCTTGCCATTTTTTTAGTAGGCACAACTTGTTGCCCGTCTACCTTCTGTTTTGATGTAACTTGACAAGTTTTTTTTTTCTTGTTTAGAAATTATTTTCTTTGATATAAAATAATAATAATAATAATAATAATAATAATAATAATAATAATAATAATAATAAATAATAAATATTTAATTATCTTGATGTGACACGATGTTTTGACAATCGCATTAACTACTCAACATTAACAAACAATACCTGACGTCTACGACAATTTAATGAGTCCTTGTAAATATCAGTGGCTATAGCCACCGTATTTGATAAAGACACTTGCCTTTTAGAGATTCAAACCTAACAACATGAATAATTTCGAATAATTGGTGTAGTAGAGTAGTAATTGTCGTTTTCCGTTCAAAACAAAAAACAATTTAGTGGTGTGACCCAACCCGACCAGATATAATAGGAGAATTCGAGTGCATATTGATCACTACATCTTATGTACCCATTTTGCATATAAATTACTTAATAAAGATGTTAATATAACTACGAAAGAGAAAAGTGTCCGGATAGTCCATATGGTTTACCCCAATTTCACCTTTAGTCCCTACATTTTCAAAATTACAATTATAGTCCCCAAGTTTGACAAATTCGTTTTCGAATAGTCCCTGGGCCTAACATCAGTTAGTTTTTTCAGTTAAGTGGATGTGAAATGTCAAAAATACCCTATAAATAACTTAAAACTATTAAAATATATAAAAAAGCTAACCCCTCCACCCTAACCACACCTATCCCCTCCTTCCCCAACAAACCCACTGCCACTTCACCCTCCGGCCGGCAATGGTGGTGGTTAACTTCTCACAATTGTGGTGGTGATTAACTTGTGAATCTGTGTCACAAAGTCAAATGGAGTATCGAAACTCAAAAACAACTATAAAGTTCCATTATGAATTCATTAAAAATTGTTACAGTGTTCATAGATAGAAATTGAATAAATTCAACAAACATACATCAAAATTTGCTACAAAACCATGTGATTCTAGTAGCAAAATTACATTCAGTTTCAAAATTTTGGTCCGATAAGTGGTCTTCTTCGTTGAGTTCCTACAAAAACACACACAAGTAGGTGAGAGAGAAACTGTAGAGAGAGAAGTTGTTAGCGGTGGTGATCGTTAGGTGTGGCAGTGGGTGGTCGTTGGTGATGATCGAAGGTTCAGTGGAGTGGTGGTTTAGGTGAAAATAATGGGGGAAGACGATGCAGATGAGGTTTTGGGTGAGAGAGAGACAGAGGGCACGGTGAAGGTGGTCGTGGGTTTGTATGTAGATGGGGTTGGGGTTAGTTATGGTGGTGGTGGTAGGGTGGTGAAAGGTGTGTGGTGATGGCAGTGATAGATGGAGATGGAGAAGATTAAGTGGTGGGTCCTACATAAATCTTTAAATATAAATTATATTTGTTTTAATATTTAGTTGTTAATTTAGTAGTAAGGGCATTTCAGTCATTTCACATCCACTTAACCTCCAAAACTAGCCTTCATCTGTTTCAGGGATTATCCGAGAATGATTTTATCAAAGTTGAGGACTATAACTGTAATTTCAAAATGTAGAGACTAAAGGTGAAATCGGAGCAAACCACAGGGACTATCCGGACACTTTTCTCACTACGAAATATATAATCACGATAGGTTTTGTATTTTATAGGTAATAGAGAGAATAAACTAAAAACAAAACAACTAAAATGAAAAACAACACGACTAAAATGAATTAGACAAATAGATGATAATGGCTCAAACTTCAAACTGTTTTGGTTTCACCTCGACACCTTCTATAGTAGAGGCTACAACATAACTATGTGATGAAAATTGCTTAGTGGACTTGGGCTATACTAGCTTTAGTAACTAGACTTTTATAGTGGGCCTAATAACTTATCTATAGGCTTATATAAAATGATAGTTTGGGCTGGTGGGGGATTAGCCCTTGGACGTTGTGGTAGAGATGGGCATAAAAACCGGTTCCGAACCCGAACCGGTAGAACCGAACTGGAACCGGTTCGGTTCCTACCCGACATTAAGTAGAACCGGTTCCGGGTTCAAAATACCCGTTGGTTCCAACCCGGTTCCACAATTTTACCATTTGAATCGGGTAGTAACCGGTTCCTAACCGTACCCGGTTCCTACCCGTACCCGGTTCCTACGTGGAACCGGTTCCTGACCGTTATAATATTACCGTTAGAACCGGTTATAGCCGTTAAAATGTTACCGTTGGAACTGGTTATAGCCGTTAAAAGTGTTCAACATAAAACTAGTCTAGAAGATGAAGTTGAGTTAGAGCATAAAATTGTTGACGAAGAGGAGGACGAAGAAGTGGAGACTAACGATTCGGACGACGATTGTACCGAGGTACCCGCACCTAAGAGAAACTCGTCGGAAAGTGTTGCACCTGCCGCTAGTAAACAATCAAAGAAATAAAATCTTACTAGAACCGGTTCTGAGTAATTTTTTATTTTTTTTTGTAACCGGTTAATTTTTTTTATATATTGTAACCGATTAATTTGTTTTTTAATTTTAACCGATTATTGTTACTATTTTTATTTATCAATGTAACTAATAATAAAAATCAAACATAACAAACACAATAGAAAGAAACATTACACAAACTTTATTAAAACACCAACGATAACATTTATCAGGAACCGGTAAGTAGGAAGGGGTCTATATAAAAAAAAAACGATTTTTTAATCCGGAACCGGTTCCACCGGTAACATTTTATCAGGAACCGGTTCTGAACAGTAAAAGTCAGGTTTTTACTGTCAGGAACCGGTTCTGAACAGTAAAAGTCAGGTTTTTACTGTTCAGAACCGGTTCTGAACAGTAAAAGTCAGCTTTTTACTGTCAGGAACCGGTTCTGAACACTGTCAGGAACCGGTTCCGCACCATACCCGGTTCCACACCATACCCGGTTCCATAATACCCGTACCCGGTTCTACACGGTTCCATATTCTTGGGTGTGAACCTGGGTAGGAACCGGACCCGGTTCCACACCATACCCGGTTCCAATGACATCCAAGCAGAACCGGTTCCGGGTTGGAACCGGTTCCGGGTAATAATAAAACCCGATTATGCCCATCTCTACGTTGTGGAACAGGAACCGAGGAGAGATCAATATATTATTTTAGTTCTTGTCTCCTTAAACACGAAATTCAGTCTTTTACAATGTTTGTATCTTTTGTATTTCATGGGGGCGTAGGATAATTATCGTCATCATAAGCAAGACTAAGGTTTTGTTTTGTTTTCTTTTGCTTAAGTTTGACGTGTGACATTTATATTCGACGTATGAATTTATTTTGATTTTTGACAGTCTTGACTCGTAATTATTTGTAACATCCCAAAATTGACTATTTAAAATGTTGTTTTGGATTGATGTCTTAAATCACAATTTATGGTTGAGAAAGTGTGCGTAGTGTTGAAAGTCATTTTTTATAATCATGGTTTAAAGTTTATAAAGCATGGGTGTGGAACTTACCTGGCAAACAATTATTGATGCTAAAGTTAGAACAAAAAGATATGAAAAATGTACTCGTGGTGCGTGATTTTCTAGAGGTGTTCCCTGAAAACTTATTTGGATATCGTCAGATCGGGAGGTAGAGTTTCAAATTTATTTGTTTCCTGGAGCGATGCATCCCGTCACTAAAGCACATTGTCGTTTGGCTCCATCGGGAATGAAAGAGTTGATGACCCAATAACAAGACCTTCTCGATAAGATTTCACAGGCCGAGTATTCGCCTTGGGAGCTCTTGTGATGTTTGTCAAGAAGAAAGATGTTAGTGTGAAGATGTGTGTAGGTTAGCGGGAGTTGAATAAGCTACTTGTATATCTCGCACATCAAGATGTTCATTTTATCTAAACATCATATTTTTGTCATGGCTTGAATTCAAATATCTCACTATGCCCAAGGTTGTATCCATGTGACAGATATATTAGTTTATCTACTAACATTTGTACAAACAATGTCTCACGAATGGTGCCAATGTAGCTAAAAGTTTCCATCGAGAGGGTTATCTAGATCATCATAGTAGTGATCAAGATAGAGCAGCACACTTTGTCTACTCCATCCTGGATCAGATCTGTCAAAAATAACAAAGAAACTCGTTGAAAAGGGGTAGAGATTGGGGTCTCTAGACCATCCCCCAAATCTTAAGAAAGTATAGGGTTCACTCTAATCACTATGTAAATATATATACATACATACATACACACACATATATATATACACATAGATTGTATGAGAGTGTTGAGAATAATAACGGTGAGAGATGATATTGAGAATAATAAAGAGTGTCTCCTCGTAAGAATCATTTGGTAGGGATCTTTTCTTTTCTAAAGTATTGAGTCCCCTATATTTAAGAGACGTGACGGGCTAAACTTGGGGATCCATATGTGCCGGGCCAAAATCCATGAGGATGGCCCTAGTCAGGGGTTTCCTCAACAAATATTATTATCTGCCATTAACTTTTTTTTAATCATGTTTTGAAGTTCAAAACTCATTATCTCCAAAGCAAATGTTGGTTTGCAATATAGAAACTAGGGGTGTTTAACAAGTGTTGAAACCGACCGAACTGGTCAAACCACATCAAGTCGTCGAGTTTGTCTGATTTAAGGTTTAAACGCTTCGGTCCACGGTTCCGTTTTTGCAGTTCAACTGTTTGAATGTTTTGTTTTAAAACTTGGAACACGTCCGCGTAAATTGCATTGACCCTTTATTATTTATGTAAGTTTTTTTTCCGTTTTTTTGAATATGTAGTTATGTATATGTATTATAATTATGAACTGTATCATCATTTTAAGTTTTTTTAATACTGAAAGAAAGATAAAACAGACTCAAATCATCAAATCCGAACTGTTAAAGCGTCAAACTGGTTGGTCCGACTAACCAACACAATTTGGCGTGTTTGGTTTGTCGTTTTCCGAAACCGTTGTTAGTAGTTCGACATAAAATTTTCATAAAAGCTGGTCGAACCAAACTATGAACGTCCATAATAGAAACCATATTTCGCTAGTAGGTCCAAAATGAATTTTACTCTTGATAGGATGTATTATTTCCATATTTCATTAATAACTTTGTATTTTGTCATCAAACTTTATCATCTACATTTGCTATCTCTATCTAGCTTTATGGTTACTTATCAAGAATGCGTGTAACACTAAACCAAAGTCAACAAATGTTTCACCAAGCACATTTACTTATCAATACATAACAATGATACTTTGATCATTTTCACATCAACTTTTCGACTTCAAATTTATTTTCCTATAATTTCAACTTTCTGAAATCCCATAGTTTTGTGTAGCCCGATTCATACGCTATTTACTCAACTCAATTAAGCAAGCTACAACTTCTTCGGTTCAACTTTGTTTCTGTCTTTTTTTTCCCGACATTCTTTAATATTAAATACAATTGATAAATTCCTCAAATATAAGCATTCTCACATGCTTAATTCATAAATTCC
Source organism: Scalesia atractyloides (assembly GCA_947069175.1). Taxonomy (NCBI): domain Eukaryota; kingdom Viridiplantae; phylum Streptophyta; class Magnoliopsida; order Asterales; family Asteraceae; genus Scalesia; species Scalesia atractyloides. Next base: position 10,474,061 of record CAMTDV010000014.1, on the reverse strand, counting down.
ATTTCTTATCAACCAATTGTTAAATTTCTCAAATCAGTAATAAAGTCATTGCCTAGAAGTGTTTGAACAAATGTACAAGATATATTTTCTAACCTAATTGTCACACCCCGACCCGCAGCGGAATAAGAGTCGGGGCATAATTGGGTTATCACCAAAGCTTATGATATTTACTAATACGTTTCATATTTATTAAAGTCAAAATTACATTCTCAATAATCCAAACATGTCCATACAAATACAAAGAAAAATAACCAACTCAACAATCTAAGCTCTAAACCAGTTTATTCTTCTAAGCCAATCCTATGTGTTTCTTGCTACAGCTGGTTCACCTGTATCATATGTAAAAATGGGGGTTTTTGGGTCAACATAAGTTGGCGAGTGAACCTTATTAGATAAACATTTATTATTGATTTCTTGTTATTTTTATCAAAGAAAAATTGTGCAATAATCATATGTGAGCAAATGTAAATAATCAAACAATAGCAATAACCACCACAAATTATAACATACAATAACATACCATAATATACAATAACATGTGAACTTGCATGAATGTATAACATGAATGAAACTGTATATGTTGGCAACATCACGTTCACGCTCATAATGTAATGGGGAACGGACGGCCTATGATAAATGTATGTACTGAAAATGATAAATGTCTGTGCGATCAAGGCTCAATCAAACGGAGCCGATCGTATGTTGGCACGCCAGGTTCACGCTCATAATGTAATGGGGAACTGCTCAACGCTCATAATGTAATGGGGAGCGGCGGCCTATGAAATTGCATGTACTGAATATAATAAATTTAATTCTAAACAATAACCACACAACAGATGATACAAGCTGAATACACCTTTGTTCATGATATGATGTATGCACAATGATTTAATTATAATAAATGGTAAGACACATGATACACCCCAAAAACGTGATTAAAATGGGGAATTTGTAGAGATTCACTCACATTGGGTGCGTTCGGTTGGAGATGATGAGATGCGCACGAGTTGGAAGATTTGAACAACGAGAATTAACTAACCTAAATAATAACGGAAAATATAGTAAATGAGTGGATTTTTATTAATAACTTTAATAGGATTTTTAGATATATTTTTGTGAGTTTAAGGCTATTTCCTATCTTTAAAAACATTATTTTTAAGTATTTTTAATTGATTTTTAAATTAAATAGAATAAATAAAAATTTAAAAATATGTTGACTTTTGCGTTGACCGTTGACCGTTGACCGTTTGACTGTTTGACCGGTTTTATTGTGTAAGTGTATGCGCCGGGCAGGACTCGAACCCGAGACCTCCCGTTCGCGTGCACACAGCTCTACCAACTGAGCTACGTGTCTAACCCGAAATAATTCTGTTTTTAATTATAATTATATACTAACTTAGTTTATTCAAAATTCTTTTATTTTCAAAAATGTTTTAAATCATCGAACCGGTGTCGTCAACAGGTCTCGAACCCGGGACCTGTGCTTTAACGTTACACACAGTCCACCGCTGGACTGTGTGTCTAACTTGGTTAATATACAGATTTTTATTATACTTAACATCTAACGGAAGTTAATCCGGTTCAGTTAGAAAAATAAAACATCTTTATTACAGAGAGGGTGTGTGTATCAATGGTCGAACTTGCGGCGTGTGATTTGTATGTGCACACAGTCCACCGCTGGACTGTGTGTCTAACCCGAGATAATATCCAAATTTTATTAAACTTATAATCAACCTACTTCGTCTTCTTCGTTACCAATTTACAGTTTACGATTTCTCTATTGTTCCTTGTTTAATTTGATTGGCAAACATTCAACAGACTAATATGAAATGGCAGAGACGATATTTAGAAGTAAACATACCGGAGAACGATTTATCTCAGAATTCCGGCAAGTCGTCGGCTCTGTTTTTACGGATTTCTACTGAACGAATAAATTAACAGTTTTGATTAGCTACGTGAGGAATTGAAGTATTAAACAAGAGTTATCAGAAGGTTTGAATGTCAATACCATTTCATAGCTGAAGATAAGGATTTTCAGAAGTTTTTCGGCGAACTGGAATTATCCGATATTGACGTCTGAAATTGATTCTGATTGAAGGGTTTGAGTTAGCAATAGCTTAACAATTGATAGACCACGAAAGAATTGAAAGACTTACGGATTTGATGGAGGATACGGTTTTCCGGTGAAAGTCCGGCGAGTCCAAATAGATTCTCCGGCGAACTGAAAATTGTGCGAAAATGTAATTTAGAGTTTGCAGAGTGTGTTTGAGTCGTGAGAGAGGACAAAGATTGAAGTAATTCTGGAGTTGAAAGTTTTCGGTTATTAAAACCGATTCACTATAGAATTCAAGTCCATTCAAAGCAAACTTGATTGGAGGTGTCGGTGCATCGGTTAAACTCAGTAAACCGCGATTAATCAAACGTCTTTGGACGTTTGATGACCGATTTCGGTTACAGCTGGAGTAACCGGTTGGTTCATGGTAGTCGATAAAATTTAATTGTTTCCTAATATTTACAGAAAACAACAAGTGGCGGAGTGGTTATGTGTGTGTGTGATAAGTCTTTGGAGTTCTTTCCGGCTGACCCGGGTTCGAGTCCCGGCAACCTCATTTTCTTTTTAATTATTTTATTTTTACTTTTTATCAAGTATAACTTTTATAGTTTAGTTTGTTTATTAATTATGCATCATAAAAAGATTAAAATGGACATAAATACGCAACGAGACATTTATAACTTGATATTCGATTACAAATGGAGCGGGTTTGGAAAACCCGTTTTTGACAAATGTTACAGTATCCCCTACTTTTAGGAATTTTGTCCTGAAATTTAAGTAGTAGTAGTAGGAAAAAGATGCGGGTATTTTTCACGCATTGAGTCTTCACCTTCCCAAGTAAACTCAGGTCCCCGTTTCGACTCCTAGCGTACCCTAACAATTGGAATGCGGCTTCGTCGAAGACGTTTTTCTCCGTAGTCCATGATCTCTACTGGTCTTTCAACAAAATGCATAGATTCATCAATCTGAATATCTTCCAGAGGAATATGGAGGTTCTCATCAGCGAGGCACTTCTTCAAGTTTGATACGTGGAATGTGGGATGAATCCTGTTGAGTTCTTCTGGTAGATCAAGCTTGTATGCTACAGGTCCTACTCTTTCGAGTATCTTGAAAGGTCCTACGTAGCGTGGTGCTAGCTTGCCTTTTTGACCAAAATGAACTACTCCCTTCCACGGTGATACTTTTAAAAGTACATGATCACCAATGTTAAACTCCAAAGGCTTCCGTCGTTTATCTGCATAACTCTTCTGACGACTTTGAGCCGCTAGAAGATTGTTTCGAATTTGATGGATCTTGTCTGTGGTTTCTTGAATCAATTCTGGACCAGTGATTTGAGCTTCCCCAATTTCGTGCCAACATACTGGAGATCGGCACTTACGACCATATAAAGCTTCAAAAGGTGCCATGCCGATGCTTGAATGATAGCTGTTGTTGTACGAAAATTCAACTAATGGTAGGTGAGCGTCCCAATTTCCCTTGAAGTCTATGACACATGCTCGAAGCATATCTTCAAGAGTTTGAATGGTGCGTTCAGATTGTCCATCAGTTTGAGGATGATAGGCGGCACTGAGATCTAATCGCGTACCCAAAGCGGCTTGTACTGCTTGCCATGTTCGTGAAGTGAAACGACCATCACGATCTGAAATAATGCTTAACGGTACACCATGTCGGCTTACGATTTCGTTGATATAAATACGAGCTAGCTTTTCGTTCTTGAAATCTTCGCGGATAGGAATAAAGTGAGTTGATTTTGTAAGTCGATCGATGATTACCCATATAGTGTCATACCCACCAGAAGTGCGAGGTAACCCGGTAATGAAGTCCATGGTTATGTTTCCCCACTTCCATACAGGTATTTCAGGTTGGATCAGAAGTCCTGAGGGTCTTTGATGTTCAGCTTTTACCTTGGAACATGTAAGGCAGTTGGAAACAAAAACAGCAATATCCCTTTTCATTCCAGGCCACCAATAGGTGTATCGAAGGTCTTGATACATCTTATCGGCTCCTGGGTGTATAGAGTATCGCGTTTTGTGAGCCTCATTCATAAGAAATTCACGAAGGTTGTTGTGGTCAGGAATCCATATGCGATCTAGGTAGTACAGAATACCGTCAGACTTAGTTTCAATTTTAAGTTTAGCTCCACAGGACAGCTCCTTTCGTACGTCGTCTTCCGTTACTAAAACATGTTGGGCTTCTCGAATTTGATCTTTAATGTCGGTTATGATTTGCGAACATAGAAGATGAATGGAGTTCGCATAACCCTTTCGACTGAGTGCATCAGCCACCACATTTGTCTTGCCAGGGTGGTACCGAATTTCACAGTCGTAGTCATTTAGAAGTTCGACCTATCTTCGTTGCCTCATGTTTAACTCCTTTTGATTGAAGATATGTTGAAGACTCTTATGGTCAGTGTATATTTCACACTTAGTACCGTAGAGATAATGTCTCCATATCTTAAGAGCGAACACAACGGCTCCAAGTTCTAGGTCATGGGTGGTGTAGTTCTTCTCATGCGTCTTGAGTTGTCTCGAAGCATAAGCTATAACCTTTCCTCTTTGCATTAGAACACAGCCTAATCCTTGCCCTGACACGTCGCAATAAACCACGGAGTCATCACAACCTTCAGGAAGAGTGAGGATTGGTGCATCACAGAGTTTTTGTTTAAGGGTTTGGAAGGCTTCTTCTTGTTTGGGTCCCCATATGAAAGGTTTTCCCTTATGAGTTAAAGCCGTGAGTGGTACAGCAATGCGAGAGAAGTTCGAAATAAAACGGCGATAATAACCAGCCAGACCAAGGAATGATCTTACTTCAGTTGGTGTACGTGGCGCTTGCCATTCTTGTACCGCTTTGATCTTTGAGGGGTCGACATGTATTCCCTTGTCATTGACTACATGTCCAAGGAATTGTACCTCTTTTAACCAGAATTCGCATTTGGAGAATTTGGCGTAAAGCTTTTCATTCTCTAGAAGTGTAAGGATGAGTCGAAGATGCCGTTCATGATCAGACTTAGACTTTGAATAAATGAGAATGTTGTCGATGAAGACTATAACAAAACGATCGAGATAAGGTTTGCAGACTCGGTTCATTAGATCCATGAAGATAGCTGGAGCGTTGGTTAAACCAAATGGCATGACCATGAATTCATAATGACCATAATGAGTTCGGAAAGCGGTCTTTGGGACGTCTTCTTCATGTACTCTAAGTTGATGATAACCAGATCGAAGGTCGATTTTTGAAAAACAGCTGGCGCCTTGAAGTTGGTCAAGAAGGTCATCAATGCGAGGTAATGGATAGCGATTCTTGATTGTTAACTTGTTGAGTTCTCTGTAGTCGATGCACATGCGAAACGATCCATCTTTCTTCTTCACAAAAAGGACAGGTGCACCCCAAGGCGAGGAGCTAGGGCGTATGAACCCTTTGTCAGTCAACTCTTGCAATTGACTGGCTAGCTCTTGCATTTCAGAGGGGGCTAACCTATAAGGAGACTTTGCAACTGGTGTAGCACCAGGTATAAGATCAATGCGGAATTCGACTTCTCTTACTGGAGGAAGTCCTGAAATGTCGTCAGGAAAAACTTGCGGGAAATCTTTTACTACAGGAATGTCTTCAAGTTTCTTCTCCATGGTTCCCTTTTTGACGATATGAGCTAAAAACGCGACATAATTCTTGCGAAGATATTTTTGAGCTTGAAGACAGGACATTAATCTGAGCCCTTTCGACGAGGTTTCTCCAAAGATTCGTAGAGTCTGACCGTTTGAAAGAGGAATGCGTATAAACTTTTCGCGACATACAACTTCAGCCTGATGTTGGCTGAGCCAGTCCATACCAATTATAATGTCAAAGCTTCCCAACTTCATTGGAATGAGGTCAACTAGGAAATTGTGATCGTTTAACGTGAGAGTACAATTGCGTATGATAGAGTTTAATGAGACCGGTTTCCCGTCAGCAACTTCTACTGTTATGGATCCCATGAGCTTATCACGATTTTGGTTTAGGATAGGTTCAAACTCTAAGGACACAAAACTTTTATCCGCGCCAGTATCAAACAGCATGGATGCATAACTACCATTGATAAGGAACGTACCGTTAACCACATTGCCGTCAGCTCTAGCCTGATTAGCGTTGATATTGAAAGCTCTTCCTCTTGCAGGTGGAGGAGCTTGATTAGCTTGATTCACCGGATTGGCTTGGGCTTGAGCATGAATAATGTTCACCAACCTTGGACAAGTGTTTCTAAAGTGACTTGGGTCTCCACAATTGTAGCAAGCCCGCATAGGTTGTACCATGGGATAGTTGGGTTGATAGTATGATTGGGCTAAATGTTGGGTAGGTGGTAATAGTAGGGGTTGTTGGGCTTGACCCATTATTTGTTGGTGGGTTTGGGTTGAAGGCTGGTGGCGGTTCATTCGCTAAGGTATGCGATAGGTTTGAACAGTATGACCTGCGCGACCACAGCCGGTGCAATGTTGACAGGGATGATCAGGAAAGTGGTGGTATTGGCAACGGTTGCATTTTGGTAGTGGGCCAGAGTATGGCCTTTTGTATGGTGCAGGTGCAGGGGCAACTTGGGTAATGGGTGCAGCAGGGATAGGGATATTGGTTTGTGTGACGGCGAAGTTTCTGGTGTTGCGTTTCCTCTTGTTAGCAAACTTAGAGGAGGAGGTGGAATGGTTTGCAGTTTGGCCCTCAACGGGGGCTTTCTTTTTCTCCTCTTTAAACTTACCGTTGCGAATTCGATTCTCGGTCAGTTCAGTAGCTAGTTCCATAGCAGCTTCAAGTGTTGCTGGCGAAGTGCTGAGAACTGAATCTTGAATTTTCGAGGGAAGACCTCGAATATAATGCTCGATTAAGCGATAAACTGGGGTAAACAAGTTAGGGACCATTTGGTTCAACTCTAAGAACCTCTTGTTGTAGGAAGTATGATCTCCCTCCTTTTGCTTCAAAGAGTGAAATTCGTCCTCCAACTTTTTTATCTCACTCCTAGGACAGAACCGCCTCGTCATGATTTCCCTTAACTCCTCCCACGTTAAGGCCATTGCATCATCAATTCCCCTCTTCCCCTTTTCAGTATTCCACCAGGTAAGAGTACCCCAAATAGTCTCCCGGTTGCGTATCGTACCTTGCGATCCTCAGGACAATCGCAGTTGAGGAAGGTGTTTTCCATTTCCTCAAACCAGTGGAGGAGAGCAGTGACACCTTCGGTCCCTTCAAATTTAGGAGGATCGCAAGACTTGAAATGTTTATATGAGCACTTGATGGTAGGAGGGTTGCCGATGTTCTGGTCATTTTGTTGGGGAGGATTAGTGGGATTTGTGGCGAGAGCTTGTTGTACTTGAACCACAATGTCAGGAAGCACCGCGGCCATTTGTTTCGCGATTTGTGTGGCCAAACGTTCGTGAGACCTTCCTGATCTTTTACCCCCTCGTTGTTGTCGAGCCGACATCTACAGGAACATACATAAGAAGATTGTGAGTTTATGGAGTCTTTTTAGGTGTCATGTGTCTTAAAGAAAATGAAAATAACATAAATATCAATAATGCAACTACATCCATAGGATGTCTTGGGTTTGCTCATGTTGGGCCTCAAATGTCCCCCATACTGTGGGCCCCCATGACTATTGGCTTGGTAGGATTCACATTAGTATTGGCGATTTAACACTCGCATAACCCGAATGAAAACCACAAAATATGTTTACAAGATGTATGGTCGGAATGTGTCCAGGTGTAGACACAATGACAACTCAAAGTGGGGTTAGCTCACACGACGTTTGGTATAGCATGCTTTGGCCTAATAGGTACTTCGTACTCTCATCGTTAGTCCCCAGGTAGGCAAACTGGTCCTTTATTTTGGATTTATACGAATGCCAAGCCTAGACAAGACGTTCCGACTACCGGTACTGGTACCCTTCCAGGTACTACATGCCCGTCATGAGAACTCACTTTGATGAGATTTGAAAATACAAAAATCATTGTAAAAGCAATCATGAAAATGATGTGGTGTGTGCTTTCATGGATATGATATGTTATGAGAATATGATTCATGATAGGCATTATATGATAATATATACTTATGAACATGCTTGCATAACATTGAATGTAACATTTAACATAAAACATATAAACATCATGAAATTTGGCATGTAACACACAAAAATCTTAAAAATATCTAATCAACTATAGTATAGGCTCTAAGGGTCTAATAACCTATCCTATATCCCTATAGTCATGGCTCTGATACCAATCTGTCACACATGCCGACCCGCAGCGGAATAAGAGTCGGGGCATAATTGGGTTATCACCAAAGCTCATGATATTCACTAATATGTTTCATATTTATTAAAGTCAAAATTACATTCTCAATAATCCAAACATGTCCATACAATACAAAGAAAAATAACCAACTCAACAATCTAAGCTCTAAACCAGTTTATTCTTCTAAGCCAATCCTATGTGTTTCTTGCTGCAGCTGGTTCACCTGTATCATATGTAAAAATGGGGGTTTTTGGGTCAACATAAGTTGGCGAGTGAACCTTGTTAGATAAACATTTATTATTGATTTCTTGTTATTTTTATCAAGGAAAAATTGTGCAATAATCATATGTGAGCAAATGTAAATAATCAAACAATAGCAATAACCACCACAAATTATAACATACAATAACATACCATAACATACAATAACATGTGAACTTGCATGAATGTATAACATGAATGAAACTGTATATGTTGGCAACATCACGTTCACGCTCATAATGTAATGGGGAACGGACGGCCTATGATAAATGTATGTACTGAAAATGATAAATGTCTGTGCGATCAAGGCTCAATCAAACGGAGCCGATCGTATGTTGGCACGCCAGGTTCACGCTCATAATGTAATGGGGAACTGCTCAACGCTCATAATGTAATGGGGAGCGGCGGCCTATGAAATTGCATGTACTGAATATAATAAATTTAATTCTAAACAATAACCACACAACAGATGATACAAGCTGAATACACCTTTGTTCATGATATGATGTATGCACAATGATTTAATTATAATAAATGGTAAGACACATGATACACCCCAAAAACGTGATTAAAATGGGGAATTTGTAGAGATTCACTCACATTGGGTGCGTTCGGTTGGAGATGATGAGATGCGCACGAGTTGGAAGATTTGAACAACGAGAATTAACTAACCTAAATAATAACGGAAAATATAGTAAATGAGTGGATTTTATTAATAATTTTAATAGGATTTTTAGATATATTTTTGTGAGTTTAAGGCTATTTCCTATCTTTAAAAACATTATTTTTTAAGTATTTTTAATTGATTTTTAAATTAAATTGAATAAATAAAAATATGTTGACTTTTGCGTTGACCGTTGACCGTTGACCGTTTGACTGTTTGACCGGTTTTATTGTGTAAGTGTATGCGCCGGGCAGGACTCGAACCCGAGACCTCCCGTTCGCGTGCACGCAGCTCTACCAACTGAGCTACGTGTCTAACCCGAAATAATTCTGTTTTTAATTATATTTATATACTAACTCAGTTTATTCAAAATTCTTTTATTTTCAAAAATGTTTTAAATCATCGAACCGGTGTCGTCAACAGGTCTCGAACCCGGGACCTGTGCTTTAACGTTACACACAGTCCACCGCTGGACTGTGTGTCTAACTTGGTTAATATACAGATTTTTATTATACTTAACATCTAACGGAAGTTAATCCGGTTCAGTTAGAAAAATAAAACATCTCTATTACAGAGAGGGTGTGTGTATCAAGGGTCGAACTCGCGGCGTGTGATTTGTATGTGCACACACTCCACCGCTGGACTGTGTGTCTAACCCGAGATAATATCCAAATTTTATTAAACTTATAATCAACCTACTTCGTCTTCTTCGTTACCGATTTACAGTTTACGATTTCTCTATTGTTCCTTGTTTAATTTGATTGGCAAACATTCAACAGACTAATATGAAATGGTAGAGACGATATTTAGAAGTAAACATACCGGAGAAAAATTTATCTCAGAATTCCGGCAAGTCGTCGGCTCTGTTTTTACGGATTTCTACTGAACGAATAAATTAACAGTTTTGATTAGCTACGTGAGGAATTGAAGTATTAAACAAGAGTTATCAGAAGGTTTGAATGTCTATACCGTTTCACAGCTGAAGATAAGGATTTTCAGAAGTTTTCCGGCGAACTGGAATTATCCGATATTGACGTCTGAAATTGATTCCGATTGAAGGGTTTGAGTTAGCAATAGCTTAACAATTGATAGACCACGAAAGAATTGAAAGACTTACTGATTTGATGGAGGATACGGTTTTCCGGTGAAAGTCCGGCGAGTCCAAATAGATTCTCCGGCGAACTGAAAATTATGCGAAAATGTAATTGAGAGTTTGCAGAGTGTGTTTGAGTCGTGAGAGAGGACATAGATTGAAGTAATTCTGGAATTGAAAGTTTTCGGTTATTAAAACCGATTCAAATATAGAATTCAAGTCCATTCAAAGCAAACTTGATTGGAGGTGTCGGTGCATCGGTTAAACTCAGTAAACCGCGATTAATCAAACGTCTTTGGACGTTTGATGACCGATTTCGGTTACAGTTGGAGTAACCGGTTGATTCATGGTAGTCGATAAAATTTAATTGTTTCCTAACATTTACAGAAAACAACAAGTGGCGGAGTGGTTATGTGTGTGTGTGATAAGTCTTTGGAGTTCTTTCCGGCTGACCCGGGTTCGAGTCCCGGCAGCCTCATTTTCTTTTTAATTATTTTATTTTTACTTTTTATCAAGTATAACATTTATAGTTTAGTTTGTTTATTAATTATGCATCATAAAAAAATTAAAATGGACATAAATACGCAACGAGACATTTATAACTTGATATTCGATTACAAATGGAGCGGGTTTGGAAAACTCGTTTTTGACAAATGTTACACTAATCATATGTTAGGTTTTCATACTTTTATGTTTTCCCATAAATAAGATTCAAAGAGCCCAACAAAGGGTTTGTGTACCATATGTATATGACTTTATGGCTGGGCTACATACCAAACGAGAGAACTCAACCCAAAAGACTAGTCTAGTGAGTGAGAGAGCCCATTTGGTATATAAAACCCACATCAGTTGCCCATACAACCGATGTGAGACAAGTCCCCCATACCTTGCAATGGTATTAGTCCATAACATGATCTTGACTTAAAACCGAACCTTAACCAAGAAGTTCGGTTATTTGAATGCGTAAACCAAGCAACTTCGTTAACTTGGTTTGTTTTGTAATTTCTTTCGGCCATGAGTCGGCTAACCATGTTCCAGTAGAGGTGCACAAAAAAACCGTAACCGGAACCGGACCCGGTAAAAAAACCCGGAACCGGTTTTTTTAATACCCGGGTATTCTATACCCGAAACCGGAACCGACCCTACCCATAGGGTATAGATAGGGTATGCATTTTGATCTCAATAACTGGAACCGAAACCGAAACCGGAACCGATCATACCCGATTAATACCCGAAACCGAACAATAACCGGAACCGAAACTGATTATACCCGACTATACCCGATACATGATTCTAATATCTTTCTTTTAAATTATTTATTTTATTTTTTTTACATTATACAATGCATATTTAATAGTAATAAACAAAAAATACGAGAAAATGGAGTAAACAAAACGCAATAGAGTATTAAAAAATATGAAAATATATAACTAAAAAACTCAGAAATAGGGTATAAAAAACCCGAAAATAGGGTATTTTAATACCCGGTTTCTTAAGAACCGGAACCGAACCCTACCCGGAACCGGGTACATAGAGTATGGTTTTTTGGTCAAATAACCGGAACCGGAACCGAACCGGTTATAGAAATAACCGGTTCAAACCCTTAAAACGAGAAACCAAAACCGGCTCGTTATTAAAAATACCCGGTTTGTGCACCTCTACGTTCCAGTGATATAAACTTGGGCCAAATTGGCCCAACAGAGAACAAAATTAACAAAAACTGGCCCAACAACATGCAAAAGTTCTTAATATAACAAATGTGGCCTATTTGCAACAAAACATTGGTTTTCTAATAAAGAAATAGTAATGAAATATCTTGAATTCTTGATTTCCAGTTACAGAACCAAATAACCAAATACAGAGAGAATAAATAGCTGGACGAAATATATACTTTTAATGACATACAATGGTTAAGTGACAATTTTAACCATCAAAGCTTATTAATACCCCGATTGTATGTATTTACAATTTCTAATACTTACATTCAACCGGAGCAAGGTGATCGCTTACCAAAGTAGTCGATTTGGAAGAATGATTACTATGTACAAATGCACCTTCCTGTAGTGTATAAAAATCAGCAAAAATATATAACCGTTTAGTTTATTTCGACTATTTCACATTTCTTTTTATAACTTGGTTTTAATTTTAACGTAAAATAAGGGCACGAGGTGGTACCGATGTGGAACATCGTCCAGTCTCATGTATCATTCCTTCCCTATTTGACTCCAGTCTTGAAGTGCAGTCTTTTGTTTTGCCACTTGAAATAACCTGAATTTAAGACCATATCATGAGTTTTGCATACATAAACACAATCACAATTAAAAAAAAAAAATTAACGCTGCTTATCATTAAAACGCCAAAACAACAAATTACAAGCAAATGACAGGTAAACGGGCTACAAGCTGCGCCGCAACCCCCTTATTCTGTTTACCTTCATAATATGAGGGTCTTTCCAAGGTCCTTTATCAGATCGCATACAACCTCCTTTTTCAACACACTTGCAACAACCACCAAGAAATTCTGGCAACTCACTGCGACGTTAAAAAGACGTATCAGCATCAAGTTTAACGCATAACCTTCAACCACTCAGTCATGCATATCTTACAAAGGTTTACCTGGCATCAATTACTTCAAGCAATGTGCTTTTATATTTGGTTCCCAGGACCTGAGGATGTGAATTATCATAGGAAAAAACCATGGTGACATGAGCTTAACAATATGCAAAAAAAAAAAAACATCTTGTAAACTTACATGAATCTTGGATTTTGCTTTGGGTTCAAGAAATGATTGGATCATGTTCCATAGCATCTTAAACCCCTGACCAGCATTTATGATGAACATCTGGCAAAGTGTCTGCATAGTTCATGTCCCAAGTTAGACTATGTAAACAACATACTTTATGTTGAAAAACCGATAAGCTTTGAGTCGTTATGTAAACAACGTACATCGGGATAGTTGGTGTTAATTTGTTGCAGCCTCCTAATGAGTTCAATCACTGGTTTTGTTAAGTTCCAAATGCCCTAAAGATATAAACATATCACATAGTTACAAAAACGGTATTAGTCCCAAAGATTAAACTTGCATCACTTAGATAATTCATGTCATACCACGCCTTGAACATCTATAATTGTCGTATTGGAATCAACACGTCTTCCTGTTGCAATTGAACAAGCGGGAAACCGTATGGATAAAGTTCTCTCATACTCCTGGACATAGTATTTCACATACCGTTCGATAGTCGTTACTTTAAGAAGCTTCTTTGGGTCCACTTGTCCTAATATTTCTATGTAAACAGGCCTTCCTTCTTTGTCAATACCATGAAAACCTTGAGGAACATACTGTAGAACTTCATTCAACTCATGGAATTTGTAATCCTACCAAAAACAAAGTTTTTTACGAGATTTAAGCAAGAGGAATTTGCAATTTGGTGAAGTTTATTTATGATGTACCTCCAAAATGGTGTCGGCTCCGAAGTCTTTCCTCCACTCAAGCATGTTGATCCACATGTTCTTGGTGTCTTTGAGATTAAAGTTCATGGCTTTCAAGTATCTTCAAGGATGCGATTTGAAAAATATTAACAAGGCTATAAAGAATAACATTCCATTGTAACAATGTGGTTGAGATAATAATTACAGTATTACTTTAAGATCATATGATAGTCATCTAGTATTGCTGGTAACAAGTTTTCGGTAATTAGTGTTTGTCGAAGAGCATTGACTACTTTAGTCTCTTCAGGATCTTGAACTTCCCCGAATGTGCAAGAATCCGGATAAATGGTTGTCTTTCTGATTTTCTTATCTCGAGAATATTGGCTGATTTTCGAAGAGGTGTTTTCTACTTTCTTTTTACATGTTCTGCGTGTGCGTTCTTCATCTGAGACTACAAGATCTTTAACCCATATAGAGGTGAAAAGATTAAGGTTTATATATCAGAAGAGTTTTTATATAATTGTAGAATAAGAATACCATCTTAAAAAAGTTCTCATGATTGTAAAGCATGTATACAAAAATGTCCAACTGCCATAGTGCCAAGTTATTTGGATGGATACAAGAAACAAAATTTTGATAACCTTATGTTTCTTTATTCACAAATTTTATTTTGTGGGTCCCACTACCCACAACATGATGCAATTTTCTTGTTTTTCATCATGTTTTGTACCCTTTCTATATAATACTTTTTGGTTCTCATTTCTTCTCACATCAGTTCAAATAATTGAGGATCAATAATGTCATCTATATTTCGTTTAAACCATATAATAAGACCCATAAAATAAAAAAAATGTTCCAGAAGCAGCAGAATTAACCGTTACATATTTTTTTTTATTAGATTAAAGGGCCATCATGTGCCACTTATATTTACTTACAAGTTACATCACATAAGCAAGTATAGGCAACTTTAGAATGTAAACTGCCAATTATAACATAGATATGAACCAAGAATGCAATGTTTTCTTGTTTTTTCAAGAATAAAATAAGATTTGAAAACAAATCAGATCGAATCTCAATAAGATAGTGTGGAAAAGATGGGTGGACTTTAACGTTAGAGATATTATAGTTTAAAAAAGTTTTTTGGGGGGTGTATGTGTATTTTATTCTGTACTATTTCTCAGGTTTTACAACAAATGTTGACATGTTCTATAATCATATAATTCCACCGTTCCAAAAAAAAAAAAAATGCAAATTGCACACGTAAATTTTTCCCAATATTATATTATAGCCCTCAAATTGAATGGAAAGTATGCCTTATTTTTGTTAAACAACAACCAAATCTGTTCTTTTTAATTATTGACCCCGATAGAAATCTAAGGTCCAGTTTATCGTAAACATGAACACAATAGACAAACGAACGAATAAAACTGAACACATTTGTAAACTCTAATCTACTAGTACAAATTACAAAGTAATAAATATCCATCGTAGCAACAACATTTAATAAAACAAAAACTACGCAGATGAGCTTACCAGGCAGCGAATTGCGTTGAATCGCTCCAAACATGCCGATATTGGTCTGTTAAAGGTCAGCTTTAATCAATACTAAAAAAAGTTAACAAATAAAGAACGTATTAGTATTGGAATCAAGTGTTACCAGCAATGATTGATTGATTGGATGCAGAGAAAGATACGGTACGATGAAGAAAGCGGGAAGAGTTCCGTTATGGTATGGTGCAGGTTTGTGTGTTTTGTTTGGCAACGTCTTTATTTTACGTGTTGTGGGAGAATATGCGGATTTACAAGAATAACATGTTCCTTTACTCAAATGTGTAATTACAATACTACCCTTCAACTCTCTATTATTTAATTATATGGTGTGAGTTTTATACATATTTGAGGCTCCAAATTCAGCAGTTGTTATTGTCCATTGGTTTATATTTTATAATAAATAAATACATTTATTTAACAATTTTGTTATGGTGGATATATGTCACAACAAAAACTTGTTTAAACTTTTATAGTACGATAATGAAACGAATATTTATATATATGGTATAAAGTCAATAAGTTTACTCAAAAGTTAATAATCAATCAGTAAGTTATGATAAATTTTATAAAACTCGTGTAAAGTAATATGTTATCTCGAAATGGTTCTCGCTATGACATTTCTTTGAAAAAATTGTTTAGTTGTTCAAATTGCTTTATGGTGTAAATGGTAGTTTAAGTGCCTTGTCACCAGGGATGTACATATGGTATCAGGTATTGGTATCGAATTTCCTGTACCGACATTTTTTCGCTACCGACACCAGTACACATTTTTGGCATTTTCGGTTTCGGTACCGGAAAATGCCGAATTTTACCTTTAAATACCGATGCCGTACCGGTCTTGTACCGTACCGAATATTTCGGTAACAGTTTTAACGAATTTCAATATCGGTATTTTCGGTACGGTACCAATAGTACGCTCATCCCTACCTGTCACTACCTCAAAGTTACGTGAGGATGGAAAGACAAATATTATAAAGATAAAGATGAGGAGAAAACTTTGAAAAAGTTGGTGTTAAAAAAAGTTGTGTAGTTCTATCTTTGTGTCTATTGTCAAAGGAAGAAAAAAACAGAAGACGTACTTGTCATTTTCTTGTTGCTAAGTGGTTAAATAGTAATCACACGTTAGTTAACAAAAAAATAAAAGAAAATATGCGGATGGGGAAAGCTAGGGAAAAAATTGTTTAAAACAAGTGGGTTTCTAATAACGGGCCAACCTTTAGAATATATACTAGCCGTGTGGCCCATATTAATTATTGGATTTGGAACTTGGTTTGGTTTTAATCGACTTTTGGTTGGGTTTGGACAGTAGGACCAGATGTTGTTAATCTGCTTCTGGTTCAAACAAAAATAAGATGACGCGTTAATATGATTACTTAATTACTAGAAGGATTCTCGTGCGCTTCGCTGCAGGTTTCTGATCATTGGTCGTCCGGTTAATTGCACTACCAGTACAATATCGGCACTCGACATAGCAAGCGATACTTGTTTTACATTAATTGAAAACCATAAAAACGAATACTTGTACCGGTATCGGTGTTGTTCAGTGGGTATAGTTTCAGCTCGTTACGGTACCGGTATTGTAAAAGACACTTGATATGACTTACGGCAACAAGAAAAACACTTTATTACAAATATAACTCTGTGTTCAACGTCAAGAAAACTATAAAACGAACATGGTACCAATCGATATCATGGTTGTTACGGTTTGTGATTATAAAAAAATTAACTATATATGACACATTAGTATAAAACTTTTATCGAAGTGTATACAATAATCATATAACGACGTATATTAGGAATTTTACAAAATATTACAATATATATTAATAAAAATAAAAAAGGATAACCGATGTCATTTTATATATATATATAAAAAACTAAACTGATGTAATATGGTACTAGTACCGATGTTGTTCGGATATGATCTCAATAAATTAAGAAAAGAAAATTGATAAAAGTGAAAATCAAAAATACAAATATGTTTAATATTGAAAGTGTATATTATAATTAACTATTATAATATTCAAATAATATAATATTAAAAAAGTTATACATTATCATAAAAATGAAATCAATAAAAACAAAAAAGATAATCGACGTCATTTTATAAAAGAACTAAATTGATGTCCTATGGTACCGGTGTTATTCAGAGAGTATAGTAATATTAAGAAAAGAAAATTAAGAAAAGTGAAAGGAAAAAAATAAAAATGTGTTTAAGATTAAAGGTATACATATAATACACTATTACAATGTTAGAATAATAAAATATGAAGAAAAGCTATATATTATTATAAAAATAAATTCACTATTCACGGAAGGTTTCCAATTATATATTAAATAAATAAATAAATAAATAAATAAATTGTATTAAAATCAGAGTAAACGTCAGTTTACAACTCTGTGGCCAGACCCCAAAATCACTGTTGGCCACGTTAAGAAACCTTTGGACATCTAACATCCACGTCGTTTCCAAATTTCTACACTTTACAACATTCCGTCAGTTGATCAGACATTGACATTTTTTAAAAGGCTCAAGGGCATTATGGTCATTTACCCAACCCAAATCCTAGCTGATCGTCTTCGTCTTCTCCGGCGGAAACAATCTAGGAACAATAGTGATGCTTATTTTCTGACTATTTATCATGTTTTGAAAAGTATATATATTTTATTTAAATAAAAATACTTTGTCGTATTTGATTTATGTGGATCATCGACGTTTGGTCATGTGTTGACATGGATTGTTAAATGAGGTTTCGGGATGGTGTCCCAGATTTGTGAAGTTATGTGTTATTATATATATTTGTGTGTTACGGGTCATTAAGTTTAACGTTTTATTTAAAATGTTAACATCCCATTCAGTCTAAGCCACTTTGGTGAACAATTTTTCGGGTAGACATGTGTTTAGGCCTTAGTGTCTTATATGGTTTAGAACACTTGTAGGTTGGTTTCGTTTCCGGAAATCATTTATTTGCTAGCATTGTGCATGGAGCTTAGATAAGTTTTCATAGCCCCTTCAGGTTTTAATGGTTAATAAATGGGGGAAATGCATGCTTGGTTATGAGGTATGGTAGTTTGACATGAAATCCATTGTATACATTATGCATGCATAAGTTTGGTTGGTATTGAGCTCAGAAAACCCTCATATTGGTATTTTCATAGTAACCATTAGCCTGTTGAGACCGCGCAATAGTTGAGTGGATTTATCGGGATTGACAATCCTACTCTTAGTCGGTTGGGACCCTTGGGGAGTGCAATTATGTCCTACATGTTAAACATCGTCATGAATGTACAATGTAATGAGGCAAATGTTAGTGGTATGGTTTGGTTACAGGCTTATGTTGGCACATACGTCATTGTTTAGCAAGACATATGGACTATGCGTACTAGTTTTTCAAATGATAAAGGTTTCCTTTGTCTTTAAAACCTTTGAATTATGTTTATGTTGACGTTTTAAGCATGTTTTTCAGGTAAGTGAACGCTAGTTCATGGAGTTGGAGTTTATTGCATGCACCTTAGACTATACCATTTTGTAGGGTTTTGTCTTGTATTTTCCATTCGCACGTGGGTGATATTTGCCAAATCCTTGGTTTTATAAAAATGTCTTTTGGTTAGTGTTTTTGGACAAGTTGTCTTCTTTTGGTTATATAAACCTAAACACAATACCTTTGGTTTGCAACTTTTAATAACTTGGTATCATAATAATGTTTTTAACCATTTAGATGTTTACTAACCGGATGTTATGAAAACATTTCGTGTCATGCCTCCTGTTTTCTCATTCAGTGGGGCGTGACAACAACATCTTTACTTTTTTTAGCAAATGCTGAGCACGGATGTATATAGTTTATTTCTGGTGTAGGGGTATTTTGGTTGGTAGCTTTCCCAACGACCTTTGTTTTTAAGGTATAGTAAATGTAAAGAGAGTTTACGATGAATAGGGAATCTACTTAGCATGAACTAGCAAAATGTTACATTTGGTGTTCCATTTTATCAAACAGATTAAGGATCAATATGGGTTTAGCCATTTCTCTTTCTCATAATAAATTTATTTTATTGCATTCACCATTGTAATTACATAATTCGGAGCACTTGGCCTCCATTCGCTGGCTAACAAAACAACCTTACGTACGCACATGAATTCAACACAATGCTTCCCTCGTAACATGACAAACGTCTGCACAACCTTTTGTTTCTAAGGATATATAAAAGCTTGTGTGGAAGTTATACATGTTATTAGAGAAGAATTGTATGAACTTCATCTAAATGCTATAGGTTGTACTTGTGGGTGCAAAGCACAAACACTAAGAGAATTGAATAATGTGATATCAGTAATAACTTTGACAAGAGGCTAAATTTTATGAAAAAATAACGTTGTTTAAACTTATAGGAATGCTTAACATCCATGTGAAACAATTACAACATAATGTTTCATTTTGTTAAGCTTTGATTAGGCCTGTCTTTACAACACACAAACCCTATTTTTAAGTTTAATGCTCTCTTTCTAATCATATTAGCATATAAGAAAAATTACAAGCGTTAACATGCTAAAGCAGAAGTTGGGGTGGAAAGTGAGATCTTTTTTTATATAGCATCAACCAGATTGTGTGGGAATTAGGTCTTATAAAATAAATGTAATAACAAGGATTATAACTAAAATGAAACTAAGTAACATGTTAAAACACCAACAACAAACATTTGTAAATAAAAGTAACGAAAACATTAGTATAGGTACAAGCAATGTATACGTGTCATACAAGTTGTAATATGTAAGGCTCCAAACTTGGAGACCTCACAGTTGACTTCAAGTATTAAATCATAGTTCTAAAACTGATAGATGCCATACAATCACAACAGAAAATCAAGTATTCAAAACATCAGAAATCCAAGTTTGAACATAACAATCAAAGTCATAATAAGTCAATTATGTTCCAAAGGATTTCTTTTCACGGATAAATACCTGTTCAATATGACATGCATTCTAAGAACAGTCAAGCTACACCGAGTGCGTTG
Source organism: Scalesia atractyloides (assembly GCA_947069175.1). NCBI lineage: Eukaryota > Viridiplantae > Streptophyta > Magnoliopsida > Asterales > Asteraceae > Scalesia > Scalesia atractyloides. The sequence goes on along the minus strand of CAMTDV010000014.1, from coordinate 10,453,753 downwards.
TAGTTCAGATTAAAATATTGAGTTATCATTTTGAGTAACAACACTTGAAAAGTAGTGTTAAATCAATACTACACATCAATCATGTACGTAATAGAAATCATTAATGTAGACATCTAATTGTGAAACAAAACTTCACATACTAATATAAGACTTTCATTCCTCCTATGTCGTCACGCTCACACTACCCATCAGTACTTTTCTAGTAACTGATAGTAGAGACCAGTAAGCTAGCAATGAATGCTAGACTTCACATAACATTAATCATAAACATATAACATCAAGCATAAGTGTGTAACGACTACTAATCACCGGATCCAGTTCCAATCATAAACATACATGGTAGAATGCATGGGCATCTAGAAGTCACTTGTGTGGCAGGCTTTTTTTTTACAGGGTAGAATGCATATCAGTCTAAAATATGCAACTATGTTACCTTTTCTCATGCAACAAACCCTTAAAATTTGATGCGAAAAAATGGCCAGAGTTTTCATTTACCATAACAACATTTCGCTAAACTATTCGTGTACGTCTATATTTCGCATTCATACATTTTATGTAATTATACGTGCGAAAACTAGGCTTATCGCACGAAAGCTAGAACTGTTCGTGTGAGTAGATCCTGTGCAATCTTTCACTTTTCGTGTGAAAGGTTCACACGAATTGAAAACATACATTCTTTTCACCCAAACCCGAAAGATGGCGGCTTTAGATCCGATCTTGTTCCTTGTCAAGATTCCTACTTTAACGTTGGAAATCAGTAAAATCTTCATATTAACCATTTTTTTTATCATGAACAAACATAAACACGGTAACTTTTATGCGGTTCTTACTTGATTTAGCGATACCCTCGAACTAGAACCCTCGAAGAACTAACTTAAAACAACTTCTACAACCATCGGGATACTTGGAGGTGATGAGGTGTTAATCTCATACTTGACATACTCATTCTCCTTTAACTTTAATTTGTTTGTATCATCAGTTTAAGCTATATGTTAAAATTTACTTTTACATTAAGCTTTTACGATAATTAAGACAGATATATACACTTCAATTCACAAATGTAAACACATACACATAATTTTATAGCTTAAGTATTATAAATTGTTTTTGATTTCGTATAAGAATAGAGAGTTTATAAATATCATCATAGTGAAGCCAAATCAACCAAGATCATCAACTCTACTTAATTGGCTAGTTCAAGTATAGCCATCATTACAATAATATAACATCAACTCACTAATGGATCAAATATGGTCCATACTTGACAACATCTTCTACAAGATGACCAAATTTGCTCCACTATTTTACATTTGTAAAAAAAGTGAGACTAATGGAAAACGAGATATAATCCTATTATCTTAAGATCAAATACCATCAAGCTAAGTAATTGTGACTTTAACAAGGAAGCCTCCTGAAGTTACTTGTTTGTAGCCTTGGCCTTCAAGACTTGACTGTAACCTAGCTTCATTTCAGTGAAATTTACATCAAACCACTCATCATTCAGCTTCTTTAGAGCCATCATGCACGTTAAGTCGATCAGGGTACTGGCCAAATGCCTTCACACCCGTCTGTAACGTACGACAAGCACGACACTGGCACCAAACACAATCCTCGACTTCGAAGATCTCTCTTCACCCCTGTATGTCCATCATCCACTTTCCCCTGAAAGAAACCAAACCATACGCGTTCAAACACACCCGCGCGCACACATATATGGATATATGTAATTATAGTAAATTGTAATTAACTGGGTTGTTACCCCTTGTGATGATATTTCGCCAATCTCGTTAGTTGACTTCAAGTATGGCACACTTAACGTCTACAAAATCAACAGTGTTTTGAAGTCAAATCAATGTACAACTTATATGTATAGTTTCTACCCGTGTAGACTGGGGAAGCGATGATCAATATTGGACAACAGACACGTTTAGATTCTCAAGTACGTCATTATCTTGTTTCTCTAAATATGGATGCTTGTCCTAGGTTAGGACTTCTTGTATCCTATATTTTGGGAAAATAAATTTAGCAACACGCTTGTTATATATTGTCACTATTTGATGCAATCATTTCCATTATTTTACACCTATGTTGCTTTTATCATAGTCTTGTATATGTGTATGGAAAGTTAGACAAAATGTATATTCAATTACTAGTTTTATAATTTCTTTTTTTAAAACTATACATCTAAACATTTTTTTAAATGTTGCATAATTGATATTTTTTTTCCAGCATTTGAGTATTATTGATTTACACTTCAAAGATTAAGAACGAAATTTCTTTTTTGAACGGCCAACTAAATCACCGGATAAGCATCCTGCGATGCCCTCAATCGAGCAAATGCATCACCTCCTCCATAACGGTCAGAGTTGGATGCATACCCGAGCCACCAAGCCACTAGTTCCGGGGAAATCCCGCCTGCCCGTAGGCCCATTAAGACAAAACCCGGTTCGGCTCGGTTTCAAACTAGCGACCTTCAGAGAGACAAATTAAAGTGTGTTTTGAAAAATGAAAGGTACTACATGCACCTACCAAAGATAAAATGTTTGCATTAAATTTGCTAAAAGCAATCTCTTTTGCATTTGGAAACCTTAACTTTGGCAAAAAAAAAATGAGCCAAGGATTTTAAATATCACTACCATATATTTTGTTAATGTTATTGTGATTTCTAAATTAAAATAATAATAATAATAATAAAATAATAATAATAATAATAATAATAATAATAATAATAATAATAATAATAATAATAATAATAATAATAATAATAATAATAATAATAATATAATAATAATAATAATAATAATAATAATAATAATAATAATATACAATGAAAGGATTTTAAGTTTTTTCTCAGTAGTATAAAATATTTATATTTTTTCAATGTATGGGGGAAGTCATAAAAAACGTAACCCAAGAAGAATGTTTTGATAGATGAACAGAATGTATATGCACCTCGACTTGAGTTTGTAGAAATTTGATATATCCAATAGCCTCCAGTAGTACCGAAGCTGTATCAGTCTGCAAACATTAATCCAAGACCTAACCCTAGTTAGTTATTGATAATTTACAGATATTATTTTTATATATGTCATGCCACTAATGCCTAGTATGGGTAAAATGAAATTAAAATATATCTGATAAAACTAAAAACAAAGAAAAATATAAATAGCAGTGACAAGATCTACTTATACTAAAAGTTTGGATTCTTATGGGGACAAATGGGGCAAATTTATATTTAGAGGAAAGAACCTTGCTATCATTCTTGAAGGTTATGATACTTTATGAAGATCAGTAATTCAATGGTCTAGATTATTTTGAAATCTAAAACAAAAATTATAACTTTTTTTCTCTAGTGAAATAAAGAAAGAAAGTATACCTTTTTTACTATATTTTCTCTTAAAACTTTTAGGGAAAAAAGATGAGAAAATACACATTATACCTTGCCAAAAGGTGCCACCAGCTGCTGAATAGCTGCAATTCTGTCCCCTAGTTTTTCCTTGCGGACCTGATTCAATATAGGCAATTAACAAATGATTCAAAAGTTGAAAAAAAAAGATGACTAAAAATGCTTAGATAAATAAACCTGAAAGGGTGTAGAAGAAGAGCGTGGTTCCGATTTCGATTTCTTTGGTGCTACAGATTTAGTCTCCTTTGCATCGACATATTTGCTAGCTGGCCGCTTTGCTGTGCTTCCAGTGGTGGAGACTGATGATATCTTTAATAAGTTGGAAACAGATATAAAGTTTAGTTTTTCACGAACTTTAATTGTATTATATGATCATCATGATATATATCAATACATCATTAACCTTGTCAAAAGGTAATAATTAAAGAACGGATCTTTTCTTGTCTATCAAATTAAACATGATTGTCACAATGCATAAAGCTGTACGTCTCATTTTTAAAGGAAAAAAATGAGAAAAAAAAATGGAACCCAATAATTCATTTTCAAGAGAGAGAGACTATAATGAAAATCACCTTACTAGGGTAAACTATTGGCCTGTGATTGGGTATACGATCAAAACCGTAAGATAAGTCACGAAGATTTTGCGTGCTGAGCGACGAATGATGACTAAATTTCCCATCAAATCTTGGAGAGCCAAAGGGGTCCAAAGCTGGTAAGCAGTTCATATCAAAAGAGCTTTGAGATATTGCTGAAGATGATGTTGAAGATGAGGATGATGAGGTGGTGGTGGATTGATTTAAGCTAGAAACACTTATAGATGGGAAAATTTGGCTAAATGTTCCACTAGAACAGTTTTGGTCATTTATAAGCTGGCCACCTTTGATTTGACATCCATTAGAATAATTTGTAAGCAAGAGATCCTGATTATTATTTGAGTAGCTAATTTGTTGATGATCATCTTCACTCTTCAAGTAGGTAGTAGAGTAAGGGTTTAAGTGTAAATCTTGGATGCAAGATGTTGGGTTGCAGTTTAAAAGCTCTAGGAACTTTGGGTATGATTCCACAACAGAAAATTCATCTTTAATTCTTGCAAGACTTTGCAAATCTTGAGTCATGAAGTTCTCTATCGGATACCCCATACCGTTGCAAGGAAATTTGAAGTCTTGAATGATGGAACTTATGTTGTTATCCGGTCCGTTCCTGCATAGTTAAAAAAAAATAAGAAATTCAGTTATAACATGTTACTAAAGCAAAACCCTAGCTAGAAAACATTAAGGATGATATGAAGAAACATAATGATAAGTTAATGAACAAAGAAAGAAATAATTTAATCCATAAATAAAGAGGCTTATGGATAAATTGAAGGGTGTATATAACTTGTATGTGATGCTTTTGGTACATATATAATTATGAATCTCAAGAAAAAGCATCATGTCAAAACCTAAGCTGGAAAAAAGTTAGAAAAAGCAAACTGAGAGAGAGAGAAAGAGGGGTTACAAGATGGGATTTTGGGACCAAGAAAAAGAAGAAGAATCCACATGAAGTTGAAGATGATCTTCTTGTTGTTGGTGATGAAAATTTGCAGACTCCATTACTATATATATGAATGACTGGTTGTGCAGCTGATCTTGTTATATGCACTTTCCTTTTTTCTTATTTGTGAAAAGAAATTGAAAACGAAAGGGTTAAAGGAGAACAAAATTAGCAAAGAATCTTTATCTCAGGTGACACCTTCATACATGGGCATGAACATGGACATTGACTCATCTTGGTGCGTGTGGGTGCGCGCAGAGGGGCTTTTAGTGATTCTTTTTCATAGTTTCTGCTGCAATCTTTCTCTTTCAAACTCTGCTCTTAAAGTAACCCATTGAAAAGAAAGAAAGCAAGAAAGAGGTACCAACAATAATTTAATAATTTTTTTTATAGAATAATTTAAAACATGTTCTATGTATATAGAGATGTGATTTATATACAAGTGTGTTACCATTAATTTATTGTAAGGCATCATAAAAACTAGAAAACACTAGCAAGACGCTAGCAAATTCATTACAAAATACGATACCAAAAGGAAGGCGAGAATGGCTTCGGTACTCTAATCAATTCAAGCTACTAATTTTAGACCTATTCTTGATCCATTTAAACAAATTGCAAGTTTGACGTCCTCCGTTGTCTTCATAGGGGAGCATGTATCCATTCTGAAGACTCATTAGGTATACCTAGCTTTTCAAATCGACTAGATAACCATATAGATAAGGGCAAGCCTAAACTCGGTGCAACATTTAGGCTAAAGCGCTTGCCAGGAAGGGGAAAAGGTCTAATATATTGTGTGGAGATGAGTACACTAGACCACTCTAAGGGGCTGTTTGCCACCTTCTGAATGGGTAACTGCAGAAACAGTAAGAGGTGCTGAACCACTAAGTACTGAACCAGTAATAGGTCTAAATCATTCAAACTTAGTATAATGCCTACTCATTCAAAGGCAAATGTCTAACCGATTCAGACCTCTTCTTGCGAAACACACAGTCTGAATGAAATACCTCTGACCAAATCAGAGGTTTCACTACTAGAAAATCTGAAACTTTTTACACCAGTTTTCGTAGGAAATGCATCATAAAACTGGCTTTCCTACGCATTTATGACAAACACCTGATGTACGAAAACACCTCGTAGGAAACCATTTCCAACGCATTTCCTACGCAACTTCCTACACATTTCATACAAAACTACTATGTCGCAAATTGCTACGAATCTCCTACAATATATTTAGTTATTATCTTTTAGGATTTATTTTTTTAATTACACATTTCTGACAAAAAAATAACAAAAAAATTAACAAATTTTACTAAACATTATTTGTGACCCAATTACGACAAATAAATAAGAAGTGTATTTACGACTTTCCGACACAAAAAACAAAAATTAAAAATAAAAATCACATAATTTTGTGACAGTTTACTAGGAATCTGATATTTTTTTGACAGATTTCCGAGGAAACTGAGTTTTTTTGTAACAGATTTCCAAAGAAACTGAGTTTTTTTTGTGATAGATTTATGAGGAAACTGGGTTTTTTTTTGTGATACTTTTCCGAGGAAACTGAGTATTTTTCGTGACATTTTTCCGAGGAAACTGAGTATTTGTTGTGACAATTTTCCGAGGAAACTAAGTATTTTTTGTGATAGTTTTGCGAGGAAACTTAGTATTTTTCGTGACAGTTTTCCGAGGAAAATGAGTATTTGTTGTGACGGTTTTCCGACGAAACTGAGTATTTTTTGTGACACATTTCCGGCCTAATCTACTAAATAAAAAAAGTGCAAAAAAAAAATAAATAAAATTTCTGCATTTTTGGCGAAAAATTCCAGAAATAATATTTAATACCAAAAACCTGTTTTACAAAATTTCACCGAAGTTACGATGACATAAATTCAAAAATCATGCGTCGCAACACAAGTTCCAATATGTTTAAACCGTAAGCTAATACAATTCAACATAATTGCAAAAAGATATCAAAAACTACAACTAATTAGAGGGAGCACGCCAATTCTTCATTAATTTTTTAAGTTGTTTTTGAAGTTCTTCCCTTGCTTTCCTTTCTTCATCAAGACGAGTTGCAAGTAGATTCGTTTCTTCTTCAAGAGGAGCTGTAAGTAGATTCCTTTCTTCTTCAACCCGAGCTTCAAGATCTACCATTCGGGTTTGCATAACTTGAACCTAAAAAGTTGTTAAAATATATATAGTTATTGTTTTACAAATCCTGATCATAAAACGTGTTTTTACATACAACAATCCCTAGCTTTTAGTTGAAGTTCAACATCAAATTAAAAAAAAAAACCATAGACAAAAAGATATCATATTTGAATAACAATTTAAAAAAAGAAGTTATCTCTGCCCAGTTTTAGATATCTCTAATCAGATTTCTCAGTTGAAATTTATGCAACCAGATTTGTAGATTCGAACCCAGCATCAGACAATAAGGTAAGACTCTTAATATACCAGACAGTAAGGTGAGACTCTTAATACACCATCACGCTACAGCAAGATATGTTGTTAATTAGTACAAAAACGAAAAAGTAAAGATTGAAATTCAACCACAAAAATCCAAAACAGATGTTATAAATGATAATATGCCCTAACCTGGTTCGATGCAATCATAAGCTAACCTGATTCGATTACGTAATGCAAACACAATTAAACTAACAGATGTGATAAATGATAATATGCCCTAACCTGGTTCCATGCAATAATAAACTAACCTGAAAAATGATAATATGCCCTAACCTGGTTCAGAAAGAATACGAGTTAAAAAGAAATATGCAAACTTACCCTAAAGCACTCAAACATACGAGCTAGTACATCCCGTGGAATCTGCCTAAATGCCATCTAAACTCCATCGTGATGCTCTTATGAACATCACCATGCTCAACCTCAAACTTGCAATATTAAAACAACCACATAAGTATATTTTATAAGATTAGTTTTTATATTTATTATTGAGATTCACTTCATACTTTTCCCCAGCACACCTAATCACTCTTCCTTGAATCATATCGCGAGATGCGCCTTCATATGAGCGCTGAGATAAAGAATGCCCATTGTCCTCAAGATCGACTTCTTGGTGATTGACGTCCTCACAGTCGCTATCCTCACTGTAATGGTTTGACGCACGATCAGCTATGATGCACTGGGACGGGTAACGGGTACGGGGACGGGAAACGGCAAAACTAAAAAATTCAAGAAGCGGGGACGGGACGGGTACGGGAATAAAAACATATAAAAAATAAATATATATCAAAGATAATGTAACACAAAACCCCAAAATAGTTATAAATTGATGTAAAACTCAAAAATCTCATTTCTTCCAATCTAATGTAAGGTAGTGAAAATATGGGGGGTTAAATGTTAAAATACAAAAACTAATTTTACACTTTTTATGTAAGTTTTACAAGTTTTAATGACTAAAAGTAACCTAATGAAAGATAGAGGGGTTAAATGTTAAAACCCATAAACTATTTAACCCTAGAAAGGCTCAAACGTAACAAAAAAGCAGCCGCTCTTTTTCTTCACAGTTTCCAGCAAGTCTCCAGCAAGTTTCCGGCAGAAATTGCAGGTTTCCGGCCAGAAGTCGTCATCGGAATCCGCTATTTTCACGCTATTCAGTCGATAACTATGATCGGAAACTTGCAGGAAACGTTTCCTGCGCGTCCCCATACACCGTCCCCTTCTCCTGCATGCTTCCTGGCCGTTTCCTACCTGTCGGGGACGTTTCCCGGCCGTCCCCGTGCCGTTTCCGTCCCCTAGCAGTCCCCGGGACGGGAGACGGCACCTCCCAGGCGTTTCCGTGCTTCCGAGATGATCAGGGATCATGCGTAATGACGGGTCATGAAATACCCCACACATGTCAGCAATATACAATTATATTATAAAAAAACAAATACAACAAGTATTATACATCAAGTATTATCTAAACGAATAGCCTTAGGCTATGGGGTGTGGTTCCCCCTCCTTCATCCTCATCCACCCCAGCGCCACATCACACTCCTCTTCTATCGCAGCATCCTTCCCCTAAACAGGGTGTGGTTCCCATCTTCTCCAGTCCCTAGTCCATTTTTTAATTTCTTTTTTTTTTAAACTTATATGCAAAAAATATAAAAAGTTTCTCATAAAAAAAGTACATAAATTATAATAAAAAAAGACATAATTTAAAAAAAAAGACATAATTAAAAAAAGACATGGTTTATAAAAAAGATACTACGTTGCATTTCCTCCTAGCCATTTCTTCGCAGTCGTGTCTTTCATTCTTGAGATCATCGCACCGTCTCATTCTGAAAGTCTTTTGATGTCGGATTCTCATGATTCGAAAATATTTAGTTTCTTATTTTGTAGATCAAATTCGAGCTGCCACTTATCCAATGCAAGCCTCTCCATTTCCCTCGTCGCCGTTTCTTCCTTTTCTTTTTCTCTCTTCTTGTACCTCTTCGCTTGCAGTTCCCTAAATTCGTTGAAGCGTATCAAGTTTTGATACACCGCTTGAGGTCATTCCCTTTGAACTCGAAGCCTTTTCAACCGCTGCTTTTTCGTCGCGCTCCCTTCCAATTGGCCGCTCTGACTCAGGATTCGTCTTCGAACTCGGGTTCATCGTTGATATTGATAGCACGACATGCATTAGAACCACCCTGACTATAACTCCCCCACGCGTCCGTTTTAAATCTTTTAGCTTGTGATACCTCATTAAGCACCAATTTCACATTTCTAAATATTAATGGCCTCATGTATATCTTTCAATAGTTGTGGCCATAATACTTCAATCATTTGCACCACTCGGACGATCGTTCCATGCACGCTAATAGATACCCACAAACAAATTAATTTTTTCGTTCATCATTCAATTTGGAACTAACGGAATGGACTAATCGACATGGTTTGTGTTGCATCAATAGAAAAAAAAATGTTCACAACCTTGGTTCCAAAAACCATCTCTTTTTCGATTAGTACCTACACATTAAAATTTAAAAATAAAACCATATAATTAAAATACATAATATTTAAAACTTATAAGTATAAAAAAATAGTGACCTTTAATCGGATCGGTAGAAACGTTAACCCAAGTTTGGCAAGCGTTTCCAACTCGACCGAACTCCAATGAATGCTCTGCGCCTTTCCACTTCCCGCTTCTTGTGCTTGTGCTTGCTTTTCCCCCTTGTGCTCTTTTTTTCCTTTCTGCCATTCGTGGTTTGTGATTGCGTTTCAGGTTTAACATCATCGTCTACGCCTAAAGAAACATAATCGCGCCCAGGTTCGGTTTGATGCAACCCTTGGACCAGTGGCATTTGGGTTGGTTGTGATTGCATTTGCGTAGTAAAATGTTGTTAGTATCGCATTTTTCCATGCGTTCGGTTTTTTACTAAAACCGCCAAACGAAAACGCATCCACCGGTGTCGTGGGGTATACGAGTGGGGGTTGGGTCGAGGGAGTAGCGTGTGTGTTTGGAAAGAATGGTGGCGAGTTGGTCGGCTCGGATCCATGATATTTTATGTAAAACTTTAAGATGATTTTAGGAGAATGGTTAAAGGATTGGAAGTGGGTGTGAATTTTAGATGGAGAAAAGGGTTTAAATAGGTCTTTGAATAATTTATTTATTTTTTTTAAATCTCATGACCGTTCAACGGTCAAATGGACCAACAGTCGAATTTGGAGCTCGGGGATATCGGGGAAATTCCTCGATGGGACACCATGCCACCTCACCTCCCTGTTCTCCTCCCCGCTTCCACGCCCCATCACCTAATAGTAAAACCAATCTCAAATAGCAACCATAAAATTACCATCGAAGAAGAAGATATGATCAACATCCTCTTCAATGTAGTCACAAAAAAGGCACTTGGTGGGAGGAACTGTCACAACTCTATGTAAGAGATTCCTAGACACTACTTTTGTGGCGTACGCCACATAGAACACTTAACCTTCAACGAAACACAATTTACCAACTTGAAGTAGTTGTCTGATTTCCAAGATTAACATGGCCATATATGCTTCAATATAATTAACCACAACTATTCACATCTTTTTAGTGCTTTTACAACATTAGTTAATTTGTGGCTTCACGTTTATAAAATTTAGAGATATATCTTTTGAAATATAACAACACACTTAAAGTAAAATGATTTTTTAATGTCTAAACATGGGCTGAGTTGGTTTTTGATAATCAATTAAGCACTATTAATGAATAAAACATAATGTTCGGTTACTGTTAGAAAAAAGTAGGCTCTATTTGATAGCATCGTAACAGGTTAATAGTAAAGAATAGGACCTAGCTAGACTCGTCCAATGCCGTAACTATGATTCATGGGCTTTACATCGTAATCATCGCTATTCTCCGATCATTGGAACTTAGCCAACATCATTTGGCATTGCAATTCACATGTGCAACTATATATGGTACAAAACTACAAACACACACTCTCAAACTCTCTTACTTTCTCTCACTATTTTACTAAATTCATCGGTTTTTTAATTTGTAGTCAGTAAATTTGTAACTTGGACTCTAGTTTATGTTGGACCCACCCTCCAAACCCCTCCACCTACGAACCAGCCTACTCCATCGGTTTTTTAATTGATAGTGGGTATTTCGTATAACATGATACACCGACAATTTCATTCGCAAATACAAGGCACGACTCGTCGCCAAGGGCTTTCACCAAAAAATACTGCAAGGGTTACTTCGATACCTTTCAGCCCCGTTACTAAACCAGTCACCATCCACAACATTTTATCTATTACCATATTCAAAAATTGGTGCCTTCATTAACTAGACGTCAATAATGCATTTCTTCATGGCACACTTAATGAAGATGTCTACATGGTCCAACCACAGAGCTACATTCACTATCAGCCCCATCAACAAATCTGCAGGCTTCAAAAATCTTTGATGGCCTTGAGTAGGCTACTAGAGCTTGGTATATGGAACTCAATAAGTTTCCTCTCAACTTTAGGTTTCAAAATCTCTTGCTAATCCATACTTATTTATATATCACAGACTTAGAGTTACTTTTCATTTCATGGTTTATGTGGATGACATTGTTTTTACAGTTAACAATAACTCTTTCTTAGACCAATTTGTGTCCCTCTTTCACAAAGATTTTCCATTAAGGATCTTCGGCTATTACATCACTTCCTTGATATCGAAGTAATCCACAAAAAACTCAAGCCTATTTTTATCTCAACATCGACACATAAATGATCTTTTAACTCGTTTTCATATGGCTCACCCTCGGTGGACCCACTTCTTTTCGTCAACTTGTTCACTTTCACTCGTCTAGATTTCTCATTTGTTGTTAATAAGTTATCACAATTCATGCACTCTCAGTTTTAGCCCCATTGGTAAGCCTTAAAATGTGTCCTTTGATATCTAATAGATACCATTTCCCTAGGTCTTCACTTAAACCGTCACTCATCACTTAATTTAACGGACTTATCTGAGTTTGATTGGGATGGAATTGAAATTGGTGGGCGGTCTACCACAACTTATATGATATACTTGGTGTTGGGTTATGTAAGATTTGCTGATGATGAAAGCCAAAACCCAAGGGAAACCATCTCTTTGCCTGATGGAATAAGTTAGTTTGCAAGTCAAAGTCTAGAAGTTTCCTCCCTTGAGTGTCATCTAAACAACCACTCAAACTACTGGAACAAACAAGTGTTGCTTCAAAGATACAAGACAACAAGTACAAGTACTCGAATGAAAAGTGGTGGGTCAACTAGTCAACGGTCAAAACAACACATTAAAGACTGAAGACTCTAAGACCAAATCAACAAGTCAAAGAAAGACCAAAAGTACTGGATTCCACCAGCAATTTTGGAATCCCAGTTGTTTACTTGTAATTTTCCAGCTGTTTAGTTTTAGTTGTTTATTTCCTAACAGCAATTGCTGGCAATTACACATTTAATGGTTTGTTTTGGGTCGCTTTCATGCTGATGTCACCAGCAGTTCTCTCCTCTATAAATAGTTCTCTTTGTATTCAGTGAACTTCAACTCTATGAGCTAAAAAGCAGAAGAACCTAAGAGAGAGAGAGAGAGAGAGAGAGAGATCGTAGGTGAGTGGGAGTACCAATATACTATTAATTATAAATTGACATATGAATAATGTATGAATCATTAACAATCATTCCCAAATCCAGCAATGTTTATAATGATGTGTTTTTTTATCTTTGTTTGTTTGATTATTAGTTAATTTATAAAAGACCGCACAATTCACTAACTCTCAAATTTAAAACTTGGTATCAAATATTATATCATGGCAGTCATCTTACCAAAATTTGGTGTCTAGATCATCCAATGATGTAGAGTATAAAGTCGTTTCAAATGCTAAGACTGAGGTCACTTGGGTCCAATTTTACTTCATGAACTTGGCTTACCTACTTCACAATTGGGTTTACCACTCCTGCAAGAAACATCTTGCTTTAGACTATCATTGGTAAAAAGTTTTATCTGGGGCAATCCAGGTGCTTCATATTCATTTGACAAACCAACTTGCCGATGCACTTACTAAGCCACTATCTATGGCTCCATTTCTCAAGCTTTATTCCAAGATCGGAGTCTCTGACGGATCCTCCATTTTGCGAGGGTGTTTAAGGATTCTCCAAATCCTTCAACGTAGGTGATATATATATTTTCCCTTCACTATGAATATTCTATAATTATGTATTTTGTATTATTTCCAATTATTCTATACAATTATATATGTATCCTTCTTTATCAATGATAATTAGTTTTCCATTCAATTGCTCTTACCATTACAGTGAGCGCAAGTAGAATGATATTTTAAAGGCATGAAGCAAATTAAACCAGTTTTCGAGAATCCATCTTTATTTCATGGTTGTACAAAAGGTGGTTGTTATATATGCTTCTGCGATGACAACATACGATTGTTATAAATTTTGTTTTCATTTTGAATCTGGTTTTTTACTTCTTGTTTGGTGAGCTATGTGGTGTGAGTGTTTCATACGAATCAAAGAATCCATTTTGAATCTGGATTTTTACTTCTTATTGCTCTTGTGTGAAAACGGGGGTCTATTAAGTTAATTAAATATATAAATATTATAGTGCTTGATTTTTTTTTCTTTTCTAAAGAATCAAGATTTATTGGCTATCAAATCTGATTAGAAAGTTAGGTTCTACTTGTTTGTCAAATAGGTCTTTGAATAGAATCTCGTTGTTTTTCATGCTACATATACCAATGTAAGCGAATTATATTTTCTCGTGTATAGTGGTTATCCTATTTGATACCGCTGACCAAATGCTTAAGTGTTAGAACATCTTGATATATATGGTTGGTTATTGATAATTAGTAATGAACACATATTGGGTTGATTTTGAATATTTTAATAAAGTATTATAGTTTTGAGGAAAATGATAAATTATTATACTCTTTATTTCGTGAAACTTTTCTTCATCTTCACGTATTTATAATAATTTTACACAGAGAAAAAGGTCGAATATACAATATGTTGTGTAACTAGTGTTCTTTACTTTTGAAGTATATGCAATGAGGAGGAAGTGATTGATTGGTTGCTTCTTTCTTTTAATCAGCAAAGGTTACATTGTTCCTACTCCTAAACTACATCAACAAATACTAATTATACTCCATGCCAGGGTTTTTTACTCCTACAACTTTTCTTCATCTTCAATCCCATTGCATTAAACACCATTTCATTCATGTGTATATGATAGGTGGTTAAAAGTCCTTAGTTTCTCGTATCTTAATTTGTGTTTTATGTGGATTTGAGTTCTTGAGTGCTCTACTTTGACATGGTTTGCATTTTGCAGGCCGTGATGGGTTTAAGGTGCATTTCGAGAGCTAAACAAGGCTTTGGAATGGAGCTAAAGGCCGACTTGAAGAAACAAGAAAACAGGAGTTTTGGGGACTATCGGCGACGGCCATCACAACGGCTTAGACTCGCGTCAGTGTCCCATGGACAGTGCAAAACCCCGTCGACCATGTTAAACTGCCGCCGACGGCTCTCAGTTCCGTCGACGATGGTTGGTGTTGTTAAACGGGAGCATATTAGGGTTTTTTCTGAAAATGGGGAGTTTAATGAAATTAATTGACAATTTCGAATTTAGGGTTACAAAAGACATCTTGGAGCCTATTCTTGATATCATTCATCATTCCAAGACTCTCTCATCATCTTACAATACTGAAATCCAAGAATCGAATGCAAGATTACAATAGTTTTTCTTCGGATTCCAATTTCTTCAAACTATGAGCGGCTAATCCTCCTAGTTTCACCTGGTGTACATTTTGTAAGCTATTAGGGTTCTTGTTAAACTAACTGCGTGTGAGTTCTTGTTTTTTACATTTGAATATTTGAACAATTGTGTTAATTGGGTTATAGTCTTGTTTTGAATTTGTGA
Organism: Scalesia atractyloides; assembly: GCA_947069175.1. Taxonomy (NCBI): domain Eukaryota; kingdom Viridiplantae; phylum Streptophyta; class Magnoliopsida; order Asterales; family Asteraceae; genus Scalesia; species Scalesia atractyloides. The sequence goes on along the minus strand of CAMTDV010000014.1, from coordinate 10,438,442 downwards.
ACTGTCGATAATTCCTTGCACCATTGACTTTTCGAAATGAATTCGGCTAATTATGCTTTGATATAATTTAGGGTTTGTTATCTTCTTGGGTAACGAAGCATACTTTTTTCATTGTTTTTGTTGATGATTGTTAATGCCTAAGCCTTGAAACCCCCAACCCTGTTAATATGGTTTGTTGATCTTGATTCAAACCCTAGTGTGAAATAGAACCTTGATTCTTATAACTTTGAACTGGGTGTGTATCTTTTTACCAAGTATTATTTTGATCAAATTCAAAGTATTGCTATTGTTTTATAACTGTTAATCTAGTTGTTATCATTGTTCACAAATTGTTTGACATTCTAACACACTTTTCAAACAACTAAACAAAAAGATAAAATGTACAATAGCAAGCTTCATAAATCTTTTTCTAATCAACATAGTTTATAACAGGAACCACAAACTCTTCGTGAATTCGACACCCTTCTCACCACTTACTATCTAGATAGAGGTATTTAGGAACACTTTCTCTTCTTATCTTTAACCGAGCCCTTCGACTCCGGTCAATATACATTGTATACATAATAACGATGTTCATACTTACATAGACAAATGTCAATGATTAAATAATAGTTTGGTAGATCATAAGCCACACCCAAAACACATAAGTATACCTACATGTTTCTCATGGCTTTGTGCCACCTATGATACATAGTCATGTTATTATCTTTCATGTTTTAGCCCCCATTGGTATGACTTGAATGTACATCACACACAAGTTACTTGATGTTCGAGACTACATGGTGTCATAGGCAAGGGCGAGGGGGAAAGCCCTACTACGTAGGCGATACGTGGACTTTGGGGGATTTGCCCTCCACAACACAAAAGGCAAGAGGTGGTGAAAGGCAAGGGGATAAGGGCAAAGCCACAAGAAATTAAGTGGATGGGTGAAGAGGAGGGGCAACACCCATGGAGATCTCCTCATTGGAGAGGGGCAAACCCATGGAGGTGTTAGGCAGGGTGGTGTGGGTGGCGTGATGGAGCTTGCCCTCCCCTCTCCACTCCGTGTGGTCTGAAAATATTATGAGTTCAATCTTTGTATTCTAAAATATAAGTTTTTACAGAAAAGAAAAGTTTGGTGGGTTTAATAAGAGTTTGTAACTCCAACTCATTTCTATTAAACATATTCATGTATGATCCTAAACAATTTTTTTAAGAATATGTTAGTAGGAGTATCATCTTTTGAAAGAAAATTAAAAAGAGAACAAGTAGGGAAAAACAATTCTTAATTGTTGGCACTAAAAATATAGAAGCTGATTCAGTAGCATGGGCTGCAATAGGGGTTCAGTGTCATTATGTTAATAAAAAATGACTCGATGGTATGTTAATGTCACACCCCGACATCCACGTGTCTACCGGTGGGCCTGGTGGGGAGTATCGTGACGTACAGTTGATATCATCACAACCAAATAAGCATAACACAGCGGAAGGCTTGAAATAATTAAACTATTACAACCGATAATGTCTAGTGTTCAAAAAAATATATACAGACATGGTTGTAACTAGATCCACAGGCGGATCGAAATGCGTACAAAATGATAACAGACACTACAGGCAATTCCCTAAGGTCACAACTCCTTGGTTATTCGCCCCGCAGCTCCATGCCTATTCCGTACTTGCAACCTGTAACTTAAGCTTTTGAAAATACGTCAGTTTACACTGGTAAATACACTCAACCGACTCATTTTTAAAATTTTTTCGAAAACGGTTTTAGGTGCGCTAGGCACGTTTTTATAAATAACTTGGGACAGTATAAAAGACCTTGTATACAGATTTACATGCTGGCTTTTACATATGAGGCCCGGTACAAAAACCAAGACATGATCGACTACACACCACTCTGAATTTTCACAAAGAAAGCAGGATAGCAATTTCCCAGTGTATGCCTACACGCCATGCTATATTGTCGTGGCCACTACCAATTCAGTGAGCCAAGGATATCCCAGGCACGGTCAAGCCCACCCCTAATGTTTTAGTTTCAGTCAAAACAGATCAAAACCGGGATATGTAAGATTTCAGTTAATTATCACAACTGGATAAAACATTATCCCATACCCGACCAAGCGGTAGTAGTCTACCGTATCCCAAGCCAGTATAGGGAAAATAAGTTAAGAGTATTTACCTGAATTGAAGTTCGCAAGTAATCCAAATTCAGCCGTATTCCAGAGCAAGTACAGGAGCAATCTTCCGGGAGGCGTTTAGTTTGGAGTGATGGTAATTAATAACCAATATTAGAATGCTAACGGGTCCTTAGTTAAGTCCTAGACTTGGACCGGTTAGTCTTACCTAAATTGTGATACGGTACGATACGCTAGATTAAGCGTGACCAGAATAGAATGTTAATTGGACCCGACAAGTACATAGACTTGTATAATATGGGAAGACCAATAACATTATGGATTTTGATAAGGAATGGATAAAGTTAAACCCGTCTTGGTTAAAATACGTAAACTAGCTACGTATGTTTAACCGAACGCGTATAAGCGAAACCGGACCGTTCGTATATAAGTCCCATAATGGGACATGTTTAAAATATGTTATAAAAGTCAGTAGCTTTGCAAAAGATAGGCCCAAAGTGTGTTTAAATCCATTTTATGCCTTTTAAGGGCATTTGGTCATTCTTGTTTTTATAAAAGATGTAAGTTAAGAATCTGATGTTATGACCTTAGACTTCCTGTAAAAATATGTATTTTATCATGTTATAACAGTAGGATATCAAATATATGTGTGTTTGATGATTTTGAAACACACTATGTCCCGCAGGGACATTTTAGTAATTTCACACATAGCTTTGAGGCCGAATTTGGGATTCTGAGTTCGGGACTTGTACTCAATGTTGTTATATAAAAATAAGTTTATAAATCAGTAAGTAACAAGTCTCGGCTCATGGTTATGGTTTTTAAACCATACTTATGAGACGAAAAGGCGTAAAAGTCGCTAAATTGCCGTTAAATCGATATTTAATATAAACTGAAGTTAGGACCTGTTTTAAATGGCCAAAATATGTCATTTAACTTATAACATCAGTAATTTAAGGTTTTGATTATAAAAAGTTTGATTCTTGCTATTTTTCCGTAAAAGGGTAGTTTAGTCGTTTAGCGGTGATTAGCGATTCTTAATCATACATTTAAGTCATAAACTGAACAAACATCCCAAATGGATAACATATCAGTAAGTATACCATCCATATGCTCATATGCGCTAAAAATCTCATTTTGTGCAAAAATGACCTATTTGCAAAGTTTTAAGGATTTTTATGGAACTTATGTAATAACTCGGATTTCCTAGGAATCAAGTCACGAAACTTTAGGACAATATTATAGACATAATCATGGTCATAAAATGATCAAAACTTAGTATCAACAATGGCTCAAAAAGGGTCAGAACTGAAAGTCAACAGAAAGTCAACTGTTTGAGACTTTCGATTACAAACCGATCCTAGACCAAAAATTGACGAACCGAACCTATTGACATATGTTCAAATACTTATTTTAAGGTTATTAATGCTTTAAAACATATTTTATAACATCCATATCGTTAGTTATGAATTTTAGAAAAACTGCTCAGTTTGACTTTTATTGACTTTTCGGTTGACTCGTCAATTGGCCCTGAATCCGGGAAAATCTGAAAATGCCCTCTTGAGGTTTATTACCTCCATAATTATGAGCATGTAGGAACTTTCGTTACGCACAATGGTGGAGTATACACGGATTTATAGCAAAGTCAAGGCGTATTACAACGAGACTTTGTTCTAGGCTAAGAACTATGAAGAATCGACTTAGCACAAGATTGAACACTTACATAAGGTCCAAGAGTTTCTAAGAACAGAATGGAGTGCTCCAAATTCGTCAAGGACTCCTCCAAGGTGTGTTGACAAGCTTCCAAGGTGATGATCTTGTTGCAACACATGGAGAAGACTCCTTACATGCATGTTAGGAATGATAGAGGGAAGCCAGGTGTTGAGGTGGGTCTCTAGGTGCTCACAAGTGTCCTAGAGGTGTCAAACAATGAGCTTAACGTGGCAAAAACCCGAGCAATAGGTGTCCAAGTGCATTGCTGACAACCAAAAATCATTTTCCTAGTGGCACTTCCTCGCGGGGCGTGAGGGGTTTAGGCCTGGCCGGTCGCGGCCCGCGACTGTATCTTGGGTTAGCCATCCAAGTTTAAAACTTGGCAGTTTCAGTCCCCGTACTTATTTAGCTCATAGAACTCTTATTTCTTGCACTTTTGGCCCCTCTACTTCATTCTAAAACATAACAAGGATAGGATAAGCGATTCGACAAACCTTGGTCCCTCCCATTTTGGCACATGGCACGCATGGATTACCGGGACACGTGTCGGAAAAAATATTGGACGTAAAAAACACGTAGTGTTACATCCTCACCCCTTTAAAATAAATCTCGACCCGAGATTTCAATCAAACAATTGTGGGTACTTCTATCGCACGACAGACTCAACTTCCCAAGTGTATTCGGGACCTCGACGAGCGTCCCATTTAACCTTTACAATAGGCACATGCTTCCTACGAAGCTTCTTGACATGGCGATCCTCAATCGCCATTGGTTGCTCAATAAAACGTAGGTTCTTATCAATCTGGACCTCGTCGTGTGGCATAGCCAATGACTCGTCCGCTAAGCACTTCTTCAAGTTGGAGATGTGGAATAAATCATGGATTCCGCTAAACTTCTCGGGCAATTTGAGCTTGTACGCAACAGCTCTAACTCGTTCGATAATCTCGAATGGTTCAATATACCTTGGACTTAGCTTGCCCTTTTTCCGAAGCGCATAACACCTTTTCCCAAGGCGACACTTTTAATGAGACCTTTTCCCCTACTTGGAATTCGAGGGCTTTGTGTCTTCGATCAGCATAACTTTTCTGCCTATCCCTGGCAACCTTGAGACGATCACGAATTTGTAATATCTTATCCGTCGTCTCCAGGACTATTTCTGATCCTGTCAGTTGAGCTTCCCCAACTTCTGCCCAACAAACGGGCGTCCAACACTTCCTTCCGTAGAGTGCTTCAAACGGGGCAGCTTGAATGCTTGCATGGTAGCTATTGTTGTAGGAGAACTCAAGAAGTGGCAAGTGGCTATCCCAACTTCCACCTAGATCAATCACACAAGCGCGGAGCATATCTTCCAAAGTCTGTATAGTGCGCTCACTTTGCCCATCCGTTTGAGGATGATAAGCTGTGCTAAAATTTAATCGAGTGCCCAAAGCCTGTTGAAAGCTCTCCAAAAAGTGCGAAGTATATCTTGTGTCCCTATCCGACACAATGACACTGGTACTCCGTGTAAAGAAACAATCTCGTCAACATAGAGTTTTGCTAATTTTTCAGAGCTATAAGTCTCATTAATAGGCAGGAAATGAGCGTACTTAGTCAGTCTGTCTACAATCACCCATATAGCGTCATTCCCTTGCTTTGTTTTTGGTAACTTGGTAATGAAATCCATAATTATGCATTCCCATTTCCACATGGGAATTTCCAATGGCTGCAATAGACCTGACGGCTTTTGATGTTTGGCTTTAACTTGTGAGCACGTCAAACATTTAGATACATATGCGGCTATCGATTTCTTCAATCCGGACCACCAATAATCAGGTCTCAAATCCTTATACATTTTGTCACTACCTGGGTGAATTAAGTACCTGGAATTGTGTGCCTCTTGAGAATCAAATCTCTAAGTCCTTCGAAAACTGGGACCCAAATTCGTCCACAAAAATCTAAGAATTCCATCATTTCCTGGTGTAAGTTGTTCTACCATCTTTCCCAGTTCTTCTTTAGAGAGGTTTGGCTCAAGTAAAGGCTGCTTTTGAGCTTCCAAAATTTTATCTTTCAGACTATTCTTTACTTCAATACTTTTAGCATTGATCCGTATGGGTTTACCCTTTCCTTGCGGCTCAAAGCATCGGCAACCACATTTGCCTTGCCTGGGTGGTAACGGATCTCGCAATCATAGTCGTTCAGCGTCTCCATCCACCGATGCTGTCGCATACTTAAATCCTTTTGATTGAATAAATGTTGGAGACTTTTGTGGTCGGTGTATATAACACACTTTGTTCCATATAAATAATGTCTCCACAGTTTGAGCGCAAACACCACGTCACCTAGTTCCAAATCATGCGTAGTGTAGTTTCTTTCGTGTATCTTCAATTACCTTGAAGCGTAGGCAGTTACCTTTCCTCTTTGCATGAGTACACACCCCATGCCGGTGTGTGAAGCATCACAATATACCACAAAATCTTCAATTCCTTCTGCAACACATGAGCATTACTTAATTTATGCTTTAATACATCAAAGGCTTCCTGTTGTTTCGGACCCCAACCAAATTTAACATCTTTACGGGTCAGGGTCGTCAATGGAGTAGCTATCCTTGAAAATTTTTCTATAAATCTTCTATAATAACCGGCCAAACCCAGAAAACTTCGGATTTCGGATGGTGTCTTAGGGGCTTGCCAGTTCATTATTGCCTCGACTTTGGCAGGGTCAACTTGTATCCCACGTTCACTAACCACGTGGCCTAAGAATTGTACTTCACGCAACCAAAATTCACACTTAGAAAACTTTGCATAAAGTTTCTCTTATCTCAACAACTCCAAAATACACCTCACATGTTTCTCGTGGTTCGCCTGACTACGAGAGTATATAAGTATGTCATCTATGTATACGATGACAATCCAGATAAGGCTTGCAGACTCTATTCATCAAATCTATAAAAGCTGCAGGTGCATTAGTGAGCCCAAAAGGCATCACTAAGAACTCATAATGACCATATCTTGTTCTAAACACCGTCTTTGGAACGTCTTCAGTACGAACTTTGAGTTGATGGTAACCTGACCTCAAATCAATCTTTGAGAAGTAGCTTGCTCCCTGAAGCTGGTCAAATAAATCGTCAATTCTGGGCAATGGATAACGATTCTTAATTGTTAACTTATTCAGCTCGCGGTAGTCAATGCACATTCGCATTGAACCATCTTTCTTTTTCACAAACAGTATTGGAGCTCCCCAAGGCAAAGAGCTTGGCTGAATGAATCCTTTTTCAAGCAATTCCTCAAGTTGTATCTTCAACTCTTTCATTTCTGTAGGTTCTATACGGGGCTCTTGTAACTGAGGCTGCACCAGGTATGATATCAATTCTAAATTCTACTTGCCTATCTGGAGGTAGACCAGGCAAGTCTTCAGGAAACACGTCAGCAAATTCTGAGATAACGGGTAGGTCTTCGATCTTTGGCTTAGCTCCATCAATGGTTACTTGTGCCATGTAAATGACACAATTCTTCTTCAGGCATTTCGAAGATTTAAGTAAACACATCCTTTTCGGATAAACCATAAAACATCACCTTGGATAGGCAGCAATTCACCGGTCGAAGTTTTGATTTCGATGAGCTTCTTGTTACAGGTTTATATGGGCATGGTTACTAGACAACCAGTCCATACCAAAAACTACATCGAAACCTGCCAACTTCATTAGCAATAGCGAAACAGGAATAGAGTGATCCTTAATGGAAATAAAACATCCATCAAGAAATGTAGAAGCGGTTTCTATCGTTCCATCAGCAAGTTCTACATCGTATGTTATGTCTAGAGTTCTCATGGGCAAGTTTAATAAGGCACTAAACTTATGATCTAAAAATGATTTATCAGCCCCTGAATCGAAAAGAACTCTAGCATAAACATCATTAATAAGGAACGTACCTGTTATCACATTGTCATCATTCACAGCCTCCTTGGCTTTCATCTGGAAGGCACGAGCTTTCCTTTCTTTGCCCCATCGTCCTTAGCAATGTCATCCTTCTTGTACTTAGGACAGTTGGGTTTGATATGTCCTTTCTCGCCACAACTAAAACAGGTGGCCTCCTTTAAATCCTTACATTCCGGAGCCTTGTGCCCATGCCTCTTACAAATCCCACAAGGCTTTGTCTGAAGCTCGTCCCGACATGCACCAAAGTGTCGCTTGTTGCACTTTCTGCATTTAGGCCTATTATCAGACCTTTGATGGTTCTTGTTTGACCCGAACTTCCTGTTCTTGTTGAAGCGGTGAAACCTGTCATCATCTCTCTTCCTTTTCTCGCTACCTTCAAACCTAAGAGACCTCTGTCTCTTCAAACCCAGAGTTAAGACCATGGAAAGGTCTACAGCAGACCTAAATGTCACAGGCCTAGATGCCCTGACATCACCCTTAATCTCCGGCTCTAATCCGCCAATAAAACAGTGAGATGCGTTTGGATTCGGGAGTGATCAATATGGCACCAATCGCGACATAGAGTTAAACTCCGATACATACTTCCCACAATCGAGGTTTTTCATGGTTAGCCCAATAAATTCTGTTTCGATCCTTTCCATCTCATTAGGTGGACAATAGGGATCTTTTACCAACTCAACAAACTTTTCCCAGCTCAAATTATAAAGATAGACCTTCCCAGAAGACTGGATCATCGACTTCCACCACGTGAGGGCATCGCCCTTGAATGATTGTGCTACATACTGCACTACGTCTTTCTCAGCGCACCCACTGATTTCCATAATAGTTTTGATCTCGTCTAACCATCGGAGCGTTTCCACAGCTCCTTTTTCACCAGTGAAATCACGTGGTTTGCAAGACACGAAGTATTTATAGGAGCAACCTTCCTTATTAAATTGGGTCTTTCTGCGGTACTCCTTTCTTTTCCTTTCAATATTCGACGAATACTCATAGTCGTCTTTCTTTTGAGAGGGATGTTCAGATTTCTTTTGCGATGAGTGCTTCGAATGGTGTGAAGATGTATGCCTGGATGTGTGCTTAGAAGTATGCTTGGTATGTGAAGCACTGGATTCACCGTTCTTCTCGTCACGTTCTTTAATTGCTTTTTCTACTTCGGTGGCAATTAACGCCTGCAGTTCACCTCTAGTAGTTACAATCTGTTCGTTGGCACTTCCATCCCCACGGTGGCTATCTACTTCATCTGAATTGGCCATCATTGTACTTTGACACTGAAGCAATCACATGGAATTTAATTAATTACACTTGTTTGATTTGATTGATAACGGCACAAACGGCCTTAATAAGGGGGGGGGTGTTAGAAGGCACAATAGGCCTGTCACAAGGACAACTTAAAGCAGCACTAAGGGCTTGAATTATAAAATCAAGATCACCAATGGATCAAAAGCTTCGAGGTTCGAACGTAGTTTTACTACCTGAGATAGAGAGTCGTAGACTGCAACTATCATTGTCACCAATGGACATAACATAGCCCGAGTGCATTACATCACTAATGGATGTATTAATATGGCCGTAGGCATTACACCACTAATGGGTGTTTAATTAAAGTAATCATCGCAGTGATGAAATCTGATCGAGATCAAAATAGGTTATATAGGCTTGGACATAGTCCTTTGCCTTGACGGCTTGTGTGGTTCCTAAGGTCACACTTCCAGGAGGTTAATACCTTGAATATATTAACCTTTTAGAATAGCAATTCCTTGAAATGGTTTAAATAGCTAGTCCAGATCAGGCGGACTAGTGAAGTTTATAACGTAGTTCACCGTTTCTGAATAGAAGGGACTCCTTAGAGGATTTCTCAACCTTAACTATCAGGGTAGAACACCATATGATTAACTACCGTTTTGCCAATATATGTGACCTAATCACTTGGCAGGTGCAAACCATTAAGGAGATTTCTTGGAAATGTTTTGCAGATCACAAATTTCGAATTAATATCGAGACGTTGGCTTGAACAACTGATATAATAATAGTATATATAACGTTGATCCAAAAAAAATTCCATTAATTCAAATTACAATTGCCCTAAACGGGTCTTTTACAAGAAAATAAGATAGATTGTTCTCGCAGGGACTAAAATAAGAAACATACCCTCGCAGGGGTGTTAAAATTAAATACTTGTTCATGCAAGGACTTAATTTAAATTAAACATAGTACATAAGGATAATAGGGAGCTTAATCCTTCTTCCCCGTTAACTTTTTCATCAGCCTTTTTAATAGTTTTTGGTTCTTCTTAGCGTCCTTGGCTGATTTCTCTTGTAGCTCTTTTACTCGTTCTATTGCTTCGTTCAGAACGTTTATAGTTGGCGGTGACGGTTGCGGTTGTGGTAGAGGTGGCACAACCAATGGATGATGACTATGGAAAGAGTATCCACCAGATTGGGAATGATAAGGGTAGTGAGCGTTCATAGCCGTTTCAAGGTAAGGGTCAGGATGAGATATGTGATGGCTATGGCTATGCTCTGGCCAGGTAGAAGGATCAAAGGGGTTGTATTCTGGAAATTGTTGGTAGGTAGGTATGGGGTTATCAAAACCCGGTGGCGGAGGTGGTTGAAAAGGTTCGCCAAATGGTAGCGGTGGTTGAGGCTCAGGCTCAACAGCAGAAGGCAGATGTTCGTTGAAAGGCGAGGCATAAGAAGGTCCACCCATTTGTGGATCTTCTGGGATAGTGGGGTAGGATGAAGGCTGGGGAGATAGTGACCCAACTCTGGGTCCCATTCGCACGGACATACGTGCGTTCCTCTTCCTAGGTGGACGAGGTGGTAGTTGTGGCTGTTCCATCTGTTGGTCTTCAGGTGGAGGGGTATGGGGTATAGGTGTATGGTAAGATGGAGTATGGTGGGATGGTGTGCTATTGTAAGATGGGGTGTCGTAGAATATATATTGTGAAAATTTTTCCTGAAATTCATCAGGATAGTGTTGTGGCGTTCCAGCGTACGAGTTAGATCCACTGGATAAGTAAATGGGATGACCCGTTGATCCCGTCGCCGACATTTCTGGGTCGGAGTCTTCTTCCATAGGCTCCGGGGAATCTTCAGGTGGGGTTACAGAAGGTGAGTGGAATTGAATATCGAGGTTATAATTCCCATGGAAAGAATGGGAGTGTGAGTGATGAGATTTGGTAGGTTGCGGTGGCAGTGAATCTGGTGGTGGGGAATACTCGTGGGATATAGAGTGACGATGAGGGTACGGTTCCCATGGTGATGAGATGTCTCCTGACCCCTCGTAAGGGTTATAGTTATGCGGATTCGAAGGTCCTTGACCCGCAGCTTCGCCTCTCATGAGGCCTTTTCCTTTCGCTCCTCTAGAAAACTTCGGAGGCATCTTTGACAATTCCTGTCACAAAGCAAATTAATAACCAAAGCAAGCAAAATAGCTAAACAAGGAAACGAATAATCCTAGGTCAAAGCCTAGACTCGAGAGTCTAAGGAATGTGTTTTCTTATATCGTTTGAGATCAAACACTAATGGCAAGTGTTGAATTCCCTCAAACGTTGGCTCTGATACCAACCTGTCACACCCCGACATCCACGTGTCTACCGGTGGGCCCGGTGGGGAGTATCATGACGTCTAGTTGATATCATCACAACCATATAAGCATAACACAACGGGAGGCTTGGAATAATTAAACTATTACAACCGATAATGTCTAGTGTTCAAAATAAATATATACAGACATGGTTGTAACTATATCCACAGGCGAATCAAATGCGACAAAATGATAACAGACACTACAGGCAATTCCCTAAGGTCGCAACTCCTTGGTTATTCGCCCCGCAGCTCCATGCCTATTCCGTACTTGCAACCTGTAACTTAAGCTTTTGAAAATACGTCAGTTTACACTGGTTAATACATTCAACCGACTTATTTTGAAAATATTTTCGAAAACGGTTTTAGGTGCGCTAGGCACATTTTTATAAATAACTTGGGACAGTACAAAAGACCTTGTATACAGATTTACATGCTGGCTTTTACATATGAGGCCCGGTACAAAAACCAAGACATGATCGACTGACATCATCTCTCTTCCTTTTCTCGCTACCTTCAGACCTAAGAGACCACTGTCTCTTCAAATCCAGAGTTAAGACCATGGAAAGGTCTACAGCAGACCTAAATTTCACAGGCCTAGAAGCCCTGACATCACCCTTAATCTCCGACTCTAATCCGCCAATAAAACGTGAGATGCGTTTGGATTCGGGAGTGACCAAATATGGCACCAATCGCGACATAGAGTTAAACTCCGATACATACTTCCCACAATCGAGGTTCTTCATGGTTAGCCCAATAAATTCTGTTTCGATCCTTTCCATCTCATGAGTGGACAATAGGCATCTTTTACCAACTCAACAAACTTTTCCCAGCTCAAATTATAAAGATAGACCTTCCCAAAAGACTGGATCATCGACTTCCACCACGTGAGGGCATCGCCCTTGAATGATTGTGCTACATACTGCACTACGTCTTTCTCAGCGCACCCACTGATTTTCACAATAGTTTCGATCGCGGCATAGAGTTAAACTCCGATACATACCTCATATCAATCTTCGAGAAGTAGCTTGCTCCCTGAAGCTGGTCAAATAAATCGTCAATTCTGGGCAATGGATAACGATTCTTAATTGTTAACTTATTCAGCTCACGGTAGTCAATGCACATTCGCATTGAACCATCTTTCTTTTTCATAAACAGTATTAGAGCTCCCCAAGGCGAAGAGCTTGGCTGAATGAATCCTTTTTCCAGCAATTCCTTAAGTTGTATCTTCAACTCTTTCATTTCTGTAGGTGCAAGTCTATACGGGGCTCTAGCAACTGGGGTTGCACCAGGTATGATATCAATTCTAAATTCTACTTGCCTATCTGGAGGTAGACCAGGCAAGTCTTCAGGAAACACGTCAGCAAATTCTGAGATAACGGGTAGGTCTTCGATCTTTGGCTTAGCTCCATCAATGGTTACTTGTGCCATGTAAATGACACAATTCTTCTTCAGGCATTTCGAAGATTTAAGTAACACATCCTTTTCAGACAAACCATAACGTACATCACCTTGGATAGGCAGCAATTCACCGGTCGATGTTTTGATTTCGATGGCTTCTTGTTACAGGCTATATGGGCATGGTTATAGACAACCAGTCCATACCAAGAACTACATCGAAACCTGCCACCTTCATTGGCAATAGCGAAACAGGAATAGAATGATCCTTAATGGAAATAATGTCACACCCCGACCGATGGCGGAATCACCGGGGTTAGTGGCACTAGGCGACCAGATTGTTCTCACGAGAAATTCCATAACAATTATTCACAATATTACTAAATGTTTAACATCCCATACTATTAAACATAATATTCTAAATAATCATTACAAAATCCAAAGTTTTCTCATAAAAACAAAACGGTTCGATTTCCCATAGATTTATTACATTCCAACTAAACAAAACAAAATAAAATAAACTAAGCTAAGCATGCAATCATCCAACGTCCATAGCTAAATCCTCAACCTGTTACATACGTTAAAATACAAGTCAATACAATTATTAAAGGTGAGCATACCAGTTTGAATAATACTAGCATAGTCGAGAAAGCGTTTGCGAAACAACCTAATTACATATCATGATACACCAAAACACTTAACATAACATAGGCTCATTTCTCATGCTAACTACCGTGAGAAGGCTTGCGCGTCCATCCTAACTAGACCATGTCGGGTGTAAGCCACACTATAGTACCATACTAGCTAAGAAGGCAAGTTAACGAAAACAAGTCCTAGTCACATGTTTCTAGTATCACGTATTCGAACATATACAATCAGGTTATTCGCATGTGATAAACAGTTCGATTTATGATGTGATTTTGATATACGAACGTATGTAACACCCAAAAAGTGCGTTTAAAGCGAAAATAGGTCAAGTATACTCACTGTGGGTGTGTTTAGGGTAAGTTGGAGATTCTGCGAGGAGTCGAGAAGAGCGCCGGATCAGCCTGCATACGCGAACAAAGTGCATCAGTCTTCGAAAAGCTGAAACGGTTAAGTCTTGGTTGGGCAGTAGCCAAGTTCGCGCGAACTTGTGTGTAAACACACAAGTTCGAGCGAAATTGTATGAATTTGGTGAGTTTATAGCCAAGTTCGGTCGAACTTGGCAAGATTCACTGGAATCTTGTCAAGTTCGGGCGAACTTGTATGAAAACCATACTGAGGTGACAAGTTCGGGCGAACTTGCATAGTTTCTTAGGAAACTAGGCAAATTCGGGCGAACTTGCGAAGAAATTTGATGAGACTAGCCCAAGTTCGGTCGAACTTGACCTGGTGAACTGGTGATTATCGAGCGAACTTGATGTTTTCGGGTCAAAATCATGTGTTTTCGCATCGTTTGCTGAGGAAAATCGAGTGTTCATCCCTCCAACCCTGTGCTACTAAGCAAACTTAGGTCGGAGAGGTCTTTTAGAGCTGTTTTAACCGTTTTACAAAAGCGTGGGCTAATCCGGGCGAACTCGGGGTTCGTTCGGATTAGTCCGGCTTGTGTAAACCAACATAAAGGTCCTTGTGCTTCCAGATCTGGGATCTTGAATGATAGATGCTTTGTTTCATATCAATAAATGAATAAAACATCCTCAAAAGTCCGTATTTTGTGTCAAAATCGATATTTACCAAAGGTTTCTCAGATCTAAAACTTACAAGCCGAGATCTTTGTAGATCTCGTGTTTGGGATGCCTCTGCTAACACCAACGAACTCGTATTGTGTAGATCTAAGTTAAAAACAGAAGTTTTGAAGAAAAAGATGAAGATTTTCGTAAAAGAATGAGTTTTGATGAAAACGAAGGCTACGCCTTGTGCCAAAATCGTTGTAAACCTTTGTAGATCGTTGATAAACGTTGTTGAAGTGAAATCGGGTCGATTCTGACTTAGAACATGAAGGTTTCAGGATTTGAGAGCACTGGGCGAACTTACAGCAAGTTCAAATGAGAGAAATGAGCTTGGTATTTATAGGAGGAGAGCTGGTGGAGGCATGTTCAGCCGAACTTGCATGAAATTCATGCAAGTTTACGCGAACTTGATGGATCTTGGGAAGAATTATGAGTAAGTTCGGCCGAACTTGCATATACTCATGCAAGTTCACCCGAACTTGAGAAAACAAAGGGGTTCCTTGTTGCCAGGCAAGTTCGGACGAACTTGTGGTAGTCAGGTTCGCCGAACTTGGCCTGGTGACCAAGTTCCGTTTGTGATTTCGCGTTAAGGGTTCGTTTGGTTATTCGGTTTACATTAGATAGTTATATTATCGTTTTAATTGATATAATAGTGCGATTTAGCGATTCAAGAGTGTGAGAGCGATGCGATAGCAGGCGTAAACATAACCACAAACACACATAACACATAAATAACATAAAACCACATAAATAACTGCGATTGCAATGCGATGAGATTAGCGATTAGATGCGATAATAACGTACAACAATATAATTAATTAACATAAACTTTATTATTAACCGAATCTCGGATTTTACAAATGATAGATAAACGGAAAACAAAAGAAAAGATAACAATCGAATTTTCGAGTTGTTACAGTCTCCCCTACAAATAGATGAGGGTACTTGGCCTTCATATCACTTTCCGATTCCCAAGTCAACTCGGCGCCGCGTTTGCCCTCCCATCGGACCTTCACGATAGGGATGCGAGAGCGTCGTAGTTTCTTAGTCTCTCGGTCCATGATTTCCACAGGCTTTTCCACGAAATGGAGAGTCTCGTTGATTTGCAGACCTTCGAGAGGAACATGGAGATTTTCTTCGGCTAAGCACTTTTTGAGATTAGACACGTGGAAAGTCGGATGTACGTTGTTGAGTTCCTCCGGTAATTCGAGATGATAGGCTACTTTACCGATTCTTTCCAGAATCTTAAAGGGTCCAACGTATCGAGGCGCTAGCTTTCCTTTCTTGCCGAAACGGACCACTCCCTTCCAAGGCGCAAACTTTAGGAGAACATGATCTCCCACTTCGAACGGTAGGGACTTGCGGTGTTTATCGGCGTAACTATTTTGACGACTCCGAGCTTTCAAGAGATTGTCTCTGATTGGGAGGATCTTGTCGGTTGTTTCTTGAATTAGCTCGGGACCGGTGATTTGTGCTTCTTCGATCTCGTGCCATGCAATAGGCGACCGACATTTTCTTACATATAGTGCCTCAAAAGGAGCCATTTGAATGCTGGCATGATAACTATTATTGTACGAGAATTCAATCAAAGGTAAATGTGTATCCCAGTTACCACTGAAATCTATGATGCACGCACGAAGCATGTCTTCGAGGGTGCGGATCGTTCGCTCAGTCTGACCGTTGGTTTGAGGGTGAAAAGCGGTACTGAGATTGAGAGTAGTACTGAGAGCGGATTGAAAAGTCTCCCAGAGACGCGAGGTAAAACGACCGTCGCGGTCAGAAATGATGTCGCGAGGCGTCCCGTGTCCACATATAACTTCGTCGGTATAGATTCGGGCTAACCGTTCGACCTTAAAGTCTTCTCGTATAGCAATAAAGTGCGTAGATTTAGTGAGACGATCAACGATAACCCAAATGCTATCGTGACCGGATGAAGTACGAGGAAGTTTAGTAACGAAGTCCATAGCTATACTCTCCCACTTCCACATCGGGATTTCGGGTTGTTCGAGTAAACCCGAGGGCCTTTGATGTTCGGCTTTAATTTTCGAACAAGTTAAGCACTTTGAGACTACAAGGCGATATCCTTTTTCATGCCCGGCCACCAGTACTTAGGACGAAGGTCCTGGTACATCTTGTCGGCACCGGGGTGAATGGAATATCAGGATTTATGAGCTTCGTCCATTAGCAACTTACGAAGATTATCACGACTGGGAATCTAAATGCGATTGAGATAGTAGTAAATACCCTCAGATTTAGATACAAGCTGAGTTTCGGCACCACATTTCATTTCGTCTTCCAAAGTATTCTCGTTGAAACAGGCGAATTGAGCGGAACGGATGAGGGTTTCAAGTTTAGCACAAGCTTGAGAGTCACGAATGCTATATACATAGCTTGTCTACTGAGAGCATTGGCGACGACGTTTGCTTTGCCGACATGGTAGTGTATTTCACAATCGTAGTCGTTGAGAAGTTCAACCCATCGACGTTGTCGCATGTTTAGTTCTTTTTGATTAAAGATATGTTGTAAGCTCTTATGGTCGGTGAAGACCGTACACTTAGTACCGTAAAGGTAGTGTCGCCATATCTTTAATGCAAAAACAACTGCACCGAGTTCGAGATCATGGGTTGTGTAGTTCTTCTCGTGGATCTTGAGTTGTCGAGACGCATACGTGATAACCTTGTCTCGTTGCATAAGCACACAACCAAGACCAAGATTAGAGGCATCGCAATAAACAACGAAATCGTCGTTTCCGTCGGGTAAAGCGAGAACGGAGCGTTGCATAGCATACGCTTGAGAGTTTGAAAAGCTTCCTCTTGCTTGGAATCCCAAACAAAAGGTTTGTCCTTATGAGTTAAAGCGGTAAGCGGAACGACGATTTTTGAAAAGTCGACGATGAATCGACGGTAATTGAAGAAACCCTAGATCAACTAGACCGGAATCTAAGTAGATCTATGGAATGGGTTATGCATAAAAGGGTTAGCTCGCCACAGGGAGAAGGGGGTTCTCTCTGTGATCACCCTCCGGCGTGAGAATAACTACAAGTAGTCGGAAGTAAGTATCGTAAGAGAGAGAGTAATTGAGAGTGAATACCTTTACTTGAACTCCAAGTTACTTATTTATAGCCAGTGTTTGGCGCCAAAAGGAGAGATTGTTAACTTTAACGAAATCTTCTGTTATTCCGTTAATGTTTGTTGGCAATCCGTGATCACTACATCTTATAAATGTGAGCATGCCATCACCGTGATCTTCCTCAGCCGTCCAGATGCTGCCATGTGGCAATTGGTTATAACCGAAAAGATGCTTGCACTATTGGGTGTTAATGGCTTCTAGAAGGTTTCACAGTGTTATCCATCTATAATTCGCCGCGTGTACATTCTGTTACAACAGAAAAGATTCCCTTTGCTTCTGCACCAAGTTAAGGATTTTGCTAAGGGAAAGCATCTCGGATTTACTGTTTCCTTGCGTGAGAAGCGTAAGTTAGTTAACTGATCTTCCTTTTTCTCCTTGTTGTTTAGCGCAACGTTTGGTGGATACTTGCTTTGATATAAATATCTGCGAAAGGTTTGTGCATGAAGCATTATCAAACGAGAATGTTCAAGGTTAACTTTGAACTTTGCGCGAGCCCGCGCAAGGTAGTTAAATGAAGCATTATCAAACGAGAATGTTCAAGGTTAACTTTGAACCTTGCGCGAGCCCGCGCAAGGTAGTTAAATGAAGCATTATAAAACGAAAATGTTCAAGGTTAACTTTGAATCTTGCGCGAGCCCGCGCAAGGTAGTTAAATGAAGCATTTATCCAAAGAGAATGTTCACGGTTAACTTTGAACCTTGCGCGAACCCGCACAAGGTAGTTAAATGAAGCATTTATCCAAAGAGAATGTTCAGGCTTTTAACTTTGAACCTTGCGCGAGCCCGCGCAAGGTAGTTATATGATCCTTTCCTCTCTTGGATATTTGGCGCAGAGTTCTAATAAATCTTATTTTGGCAAAGAAGTCTGCATGCAGTTTTCTTAGAAGTTATTAATGGGTATGGTTTCCTTGATTGGCGCAAGGTTTTTGGGACCATACCCCTTCAAGTCCCCCCAGTCAAGTGTTGCTCCTATGTAAGAATAAAAAGTAGGTGGAGCACTGGACTTAAGATAAATGTGTTGCGCTAGGTAAGGACTAGCTTTTTGTTGCTTTATGCATCTTGGTGACGTGTCGTAAGTGAATTTTGAAAAAATATTTGAATTTCAAATATATTTAGACACGTGTCACTTATCCGGATGGTGTAGTTGGTGACGACGCACATTCTTGAGACGTGGTGGTACTGTTGACAGGCTGTCAACAGTACATGTCATACGGTATTTATTGCTATTTCGGTGACACTCGCGCGCATGATGCGGTTACTGTTCCCCATTCGCCCCTGCGGTTACTTGGGGATACGTACTGTCGCAAAAGTCGTTGCAGTCAAATCGTACATTAATTGTGATTAGTATATAAAGGGATCAACGATCCATTTGCTTCCTCACCAAATTAAATCTTGAGAGAAACTTGTGTTCATATATTCCGGCAACCTTCAAAGTTTTCTAAGTATTCTTCAAAGTTTTTAGTTATGGCCACCGGTGCAAGTCCTGCTGAGATACCGTCGTCGTCAAGTTTGCCACGTTAAAGTGGTCGAAGAAGATTTCAATAATCTTGCTACCAACTTTCTTTTTGCTCCATCTTGGAAAGCGTTTTTTCCGGTGGTGAATGCCAAGGCGGCTGATGCGCCGGCCGGCTACATCACGTTATTTTATGATTATTTTGCCGAAGGGAAATTCAGGCTTCCGGTGACCCATTTCTTGCTGGAAATTCTTGGTTTTTACAAGCTTCATATTTCTCAGTTGAGCCCGATGGGAATGGTTAGGATCCGGCATTTTGAGTTTGTTTGCCGGTCGATGCAGATCGTACCGACGGTTGAGAAATTTAGAGTCTTCTATCAGTTGCACTGTTCGTTGGGTTTTTATTCATTCCAACAACGTGTGCAAGCCAAACGATTGCTGTTAGTGCCGCCCAAATCTTACCACGCCTGGAAGCAGAAGTTCTTCTTCATAAAGGCGGGTGATCCCGATGAAGATGACATTCCGAGCCGGTGATGAGATCGAGCTGGAGACCCTTCTCATACCTGCCGATGAGGTGTGGTATCAAGATATTAAAGATGTGCCCAACATTGTTTTGCCGGAGAGGGCCCTCATCGCTGCCGGGATGAGTATTTTTTGGAAGAAAGAACGCCGGGAAAATCGGTGTATACTGAAGATGGAACTGGTACGTAACCTTTTAACTTCCTAGCAATATCTTTTAATAGATATGTACTGATGCAAAAATGTTTGTTATGTAGCTGCGCCACTCTACTTGGTCTCTTTCAAGAGAGAGAAAGGGAAAATGGCCGTCATGCCTATTGCTGAGGGTGAGGAAACTTGGTTCTCACAAATCTTGGGGAACATTGAGCTGCCCAAGAAGGAGGATCTGGAGGCGCAACCATCTTCGAAGACTGGTAATTAAATTCTTACAAAGCCTAAGTTGTTATTGCAATATTACTTTTGAACATATTTTCTAAGTAATATTGTAATATAACTAATGGCGTAACCCTTGCTCAATATGATTGATTATGTAGGTGATTTGCTAAACTTGGGCGTAGGCCCTGACTCGAAGAAGAAGAAGAAGAAACCAACTGCTGCTGCAGCTGCTGCGCCTCCCCCTTCCAACCCAGATCAAAAAACCAAGCCATCAGCTGCTGCGAAAGCTGAGGGTAAGAAAGGTACGCGTCTCGTATCTAACTCTTGGTGCAATTATGTGGTGGTGTCGGACTCACTGGAGGGTCTTGTGCCTGTAGGTTTGAAGAAACCGAAGCCAGAACCCATTGACACCTCCTCTCTTCCAGCTGCGAACCCAGATGATCCCTTGAAGTACCCTCTAGCCCGGAAGAGGCGTTAAAGCGCACTTCTAAGAAGAGGAAGGAGGCGGAAACTAAAACTCCTGCGCCAACAAAAGTTGCGCGCCCGCGCATTGGCAAGAAGGGCAATCTGGATGCCTTTGCAAAGAAGTTCTCACCTGGTACCTTTAGTTTGTTGCGCATTTCTGTCAAAAAAGTTGCGCAGAATCTTATACTTGGTATTTGTTAATATGCTTTGCAGAGAAAATGGTGAAGGCTACGTCGGCCACCTCATCTGCTATACCATCGCCGCAGCAGGCCTGAGAACGTTGAGAAGGGAGATGCGGGGCAAGAAACTCATGTTTTTTATGCCGACCCCATCGTCCCGGAAAATATTGAGAAGGTGGCTCCGGAAGAAGAGCCCAAAAATTTTGATGCAGAGAATCCTGCTGGCGAGCAGGTTAAAGATACAGCTACAGATTTTGGGGGTGAGAGATACTGCATCAGCAGAACAAGAAAAAATATCTTCCCCTGTGCCGGAGCCGTCAAAGTTGATATCCAAGGGAGCTGGCCCTTCAACACAAAGCGAAGGCTTTGTGTTTGTTGAGGACTCGGAGGAGGAGTCGCCCATTCGCCCAGAGGAGACGCCTGGGGACTATTATTATCGTTCTTATTCTGAGAGGCGAGCCTCTGTGATTCATCAGCCCGTGTGGAAAGTTAAAAAAGGTGATGTTTTTACGGATTGGCACTCAGCAGGGAGTGGTATAAGGGCATCTTCCTGCCGGCGGAGGTGAAGCGCCAGGAAGAAAAAGACCACGAGGCTACTTACGAGTCATATTTGCAAGAGTCTGCCCTTGCCTCTTCCACAATAAACAGGATTGTGCGCGAATGGCGCAGCATGAACAAAGAGTGGGATGAGGTTGAGCTTGATCAGGCGAAGGCCAAACTCGAGAAAGAGAAGACGTTAAAGATGCTCGTCGATTTTGAGGCTGAAAGGCCTAGCTTGAGGAGGAGAAGAAGACCGAAGATGGGTTCGCTGTCGTGGAAGCGCAAGTGTGAGGCCTCTACTGTGCAATATGCGGACGAGCGCAAGCGCTTTGTGGAGGCTTGTGATCGTGATAACAAAGAAAAGATATCTCTGCGCAACGAAATTGAGAAACTCAAGAAAGAGAAAGCTGATGCTGTTGCGGCAGCAGAAGAGGCGCGCTCACACAGAGAAAGGAGCGAGCAGAATGAGGTATCAACCAAAATGACTCTCCTTCTTAAGAATAAAGAAATTGATGATCTAACTTCTATGCTACTTGACCAGGCGCGGCTGCTAGATGAGGTTGATAGTTTGAAAAAAGATATCAACCTTCACCGAACAGAGAAAGCCGAGCTGATCCGCCGTTTAACTGAAGGTGAACAAAAACTTAACGACACGGAGGTCACTCGCGCTACAGCAGAAAGCCTGACCGAATCTCTCATGAACCAGCTTACTTGGTTGCGGGAGTTCGGCATTGTGGAGGTAATATTCCATTTTCTTTATACATGTCTGATTTGATTATCGTAACTTATACAGATTGTATTTGTATATAGATCGCAAATGCCATCCTTAATTCCATGGAATTGGATGAGAGAGTGGCAGAATTGATGATGGCGGCGCGCAATGATGGGCATGCCGAGGGATATAGAGAGTGCACTTTGCACGTGGCACATGCGCTGAAGACTGAATGGGATACAAGCGGGCTGCCACGCATGGGCTAAATACTGCTGCCATTTATTCTGCTGCTAAAGAAAATATGATCAGTTGCAAATTCTGGTTATGGACCTTGTGGATGCCGCGCTGAAGCAAGATGACTTTGTTGATAAACTAAAAGAGATCTTCGCTACATCAGAGAAGCAGCGGGAGCGAAATCCATAGGATAGGAAATTTGTAATTTTTTTTATTTTGTAATTATTTGTAACATTGCGCTGTTGCGCAAGTACTGTTGATGTGAATATAATATATTTCAGCTTTACAATGTTTGCATGGGACCAGTTACTTGTGTAGGATAGACAAATGAACAATTTCTTTTCTCATGTGTGAGCGTAAGTATTAAGTTAGCTTGTGGCTCATGAGTTTTGTTTTTTGTTTATCCAAAGGAATTGCATGCATTTGTAAATGAACATATACATGACTGTAAGTAGTGGCAGAGTATTTTATTCATACTGATAAAGCGCAAAGCTATGGTTGCCACTAAGATTACATAACAAAATAAAGTAAGCAGTCTCATTATGCAACACTCAGAAGTTGCTTCGAGGACTGAGATTACATATAACATCGGCGTAGTTGTTGGGCGTTCCAGGTTCGAGGAACGCTGGATCCGTCCATACGCTTCAGAGTGTACGCGCCTTTTCCCAATACTTCAATTATCACGTACGGACCTTCCCATCGCGGGGCTAACTTCCCCGGTTTTTCGGCATTCGGCGCTTCATTATCGCGAAGAACAAAGTCACCAGGCAAAAAGGAACAGATGCGCACCCTTTTGTCGTAATACCTTTCAAGCTGAGACTTGTACTTAGCTTCGTGAATCGCTGCATTTTCTCGTCGTTCTTCCAATAATTCTAGGTCGATGCGCCTTTGTTCTTCGTTATCTTGTTTTTCCAAAGCTAGCATTCTTGGAGATGGTAACCCAATTTCGGCAGGAATCACAGCCTCCGTGCCATAGACAAGGCTACAAGGAGTTTCTCTAGTACTAGTCTTGGGCATAGTTCGGTGTGCCCACAAGATGCTAGGCAATTCGTCAACCCACCCCCGCCGTGCCGTGCCAAGGCGGGCCTTGATACCGTCGACCAACTGTTTGTTTATGCTTTCAACTTGACCATTTGCTTGTGGGTGCGCAACAGAAGCAAAAACATGCTGGATTCCCATTTCGGTCATTCATGTTTGCAACTCTTCAGCCATTAAATTTGGACCGTGTCTATAATAATGCGCATGGGCAGACCAAAACGGCAACCCAGATGAATTTGCGAATTACCATCGCTGTAGTAGAAGCTAAAGGTTTGGCTTCAACCCATTTGGTGAAGTAATCGACCGCAACAATAATAAACTTTACTGCGCCGGGCGCATCCGGAAATGGTCCCACTAAATCAATGGCCCATTGTTGAAATGGCCAAGCTGTTGTGACGGGTACCAAAGGATTCTTTGGGCGTAACGTTTTAGGGGCATGCCTTTGGTAGGACATGCATTTGCGCAAGATCTCTACAGCGTCAGCGTACATTCCGGGCCAATAATACCCTGCGCTTTTCACTTTGGCTACTACCATGCACGGCCCAGAATGTATACCACATAGCCCCTCATGAACCTCCCTGATCAGGTATTGCGCATCATGTTTGTTAACGCAGTGGAGCGAAGGACCCATGTAAGAGCGTCGGTACAGAATACCGTCAATCATTTCGTAATTGAGGGCTTTGCATCGTAACTTACGTGCTTGCGCTTTATCTTCTGGTAAAGAACCATGTAACAAATACATTATTATTGGAGACATCCATGATGGATCTCCTACTTCGACGATTGTTACTTGTCTGAGGGGGACTGATGGATTACTTAAAACCTCGATGCGAACTTCCTTTGCCAAATGTTTGAAACTAGTTGCTGCGAGTTTACTTAAAGCGTCAGCATGTTTGTTTTCGCTTCGCTTGACGTGTGTGACTTTAATTTGTTGAAACTGTGCTATAAGAGCCTTGGCTTGCGCCAAGTACAAAGCCATGATATCTCCCTTTCCATCGTACGTTCCAATTACTTGCTCAGCAACTAGTAATGAATCAACATGGGCTTCTAAATTTATTGCACCCATTTTGATAGCGAGGCTTAAGCCTGCTAGGAAAGCTTCATATTCGGCCTCGTTGTTGGTGCTTTTAAAATCCAACCGAATTGCATATGTGAATTCTGCTCCCTCTGGACTCAGTAATCGAAGACCTGCTCCAGCCCCATCACTGTTTGATGCGCCATCTGTAAACAATGTCTAGGCTCTATTGTCTATGACTGGGACTGGGTTTTGAATTGCTTGGCATTCCTCAAGTTTATCAGCGGGAATTTCAGCGATGAAATCTGCCAAAACTTAGCCCTTGATAGCTGGTCTAAGTTTATAATAGATGTTATAACCTCCCAATTCTATTGCCCATTTCGCAAGTCGTCTAGAAACATCTGGTTTGGCCAGGACTTGGCCAAGGTGAAAATTTGTTAAAACTGTAATAACATGTCCTGAAAAGTATCTTCGCAGTCTGCGCGAAGCGTGGACCAATGCTAAAACTAATTTTTCCATAATTGAATACCTTGTCTCTGGATCGTTCAACATCTTGCTGATATAATAAATTGGAGACTGGACCCCTTCGCGTTCTACCAACAAGACAGCACCTACTGCTACCTCAGATGCAGAAAGATATAAAACCATGGGTTCTTTTTCACGAGGAGCAGTAAGTGTGGGAAGTTGAACTAAACAATCTTTCATCAACTGGAAAGCTTGATCAGCTTCAGGAGTCCATAAAAACTCCTTGCTCTTCGTACAATTGCGCAAGGTTCGAATAAATGGATAAGACTTTGCAGCATGATTGGCGAGGAAGCGGTTTAGCGCAGCTAACCTTCCAGCCAAACGTTGCATCTCTTTGATGGTAGTAGGAGAAGGCATTTTTTGTATTGCCTCGACCTTCTCAGGATTAACTTTGAAACCGTCTTCGGTGACGATGAAACCCAAAATTTGCCCTCCTCGATGCCGAAAGAGCATTTGCTGGGATTTAACTTTAGATTTACCTCTCGCAGAGAATCAAAAGTTCGTTGGATGTTGTCTAGCATAGTGTCTTCTGAATTACTCATAATGACCAAATCATCAATGTAGACTTCCACAGTTTTCCCAATGTCATCTCCAAACACTGTATCCATCAATCTTTGATAAGTTGCGGAGACCAAAAGGCATCTTGGTATAACAAAAAATGTCCTTCTACATGTGAAAAGCGGTTTTATCTTCGTCCTCTTTTTTCATCAAGACTTGATGATAACGTTTATAACAATCTAGAAAACATTTCGAGCGAAAGGAAGCTAATGAGTCAACCTTTTTTGTCAATCTCAGGAAGAGAATAACAATCTTTAGGACACGCCTTGTTTAGATCTTTAAAATCTACGCACATCCGCCATCTTCCATTATGTTTCTTTACCATGACTGGGTATGCCACCCAGGTCTGGTATTTGACTTCGCACAGAATACCAACATTTAATAACTCGGTGACTTGTTTGTTCACCGCCTCTGTCTTTTCTGACCCGAGGCTGCGCTTTTTCTGCACAACTGGTTCTGCTGACGGAAATACATTCAGACAATGTTCCGCAACATTGCACGGGACACCGACCATGTCAGCAGGTGTCCAGGCGAAAATGTCTTTGTTGCGAAACAACAGTAGTTTAAGCTTTGCGCGAATTTCAATACTGACTGCAGGCCCTAATAAGATTGTTTGCTCAGGATACTTATTGTTGAGTACCCACTTTTCTGGTTCATTACTTGGCAATGTCTTGACAGCCTTCATAACTGGTTCTTCAATTGACATGATTTCTTTCCGCGCGTAAAGTATAGCTATACCATTTAGTGTCGGAAAACCACAAGCAGCATGCGGAGCGGAAGTAATCATACTAAAATCACGTTGCGCGCGGCGTCCCAATAGTACATCGTGACGTGAATTTCCGACATCACCATGAAGTTGACGTTACTCGTTCGAGAACACCTCCCATCAGATAACGTTACAGGAAAAAGGATTTGTCCTAGAGGAAAAACAGCCTCATTGCAAAACCCAGTTAATGGAAAATCAACTGGTTCCAAGCGTGCCTTATCCTCAGGATCTAGCTGCTTGAAGCACTGCTCATACATAATATCCATGGAACTACCCGGATCTATAAACATATAGTCTGTTTGGTAGTGCCCAAAGATACCAATGATAACTACTGGCCGATCTTCTAGAGGACCTCCTGGAACGATATGAAAAATGACTTCCTGTTCGCGCCAAGTTTTGTTTTGAAAACCTTGAAGGCTACGCTTGCGCGATGATCCACCTTCAATTATGGAAACGTGTTGTTTCATTTTCTTGTTGCTAGGCCCTTCGTTCTCGCGCGTAATCTGTTTAATCTCTTTGCGCACATTCTGGAGTAGATGTGTAAGCTTCCCACTCTTTAATGCTTTTTCAATCTCCGTGCGCAGACTGATGCAGTTATCTGTTGTGTGGCCTGTGTCTCTATGATAGTCGCAGAACAAATTTGGGTCTTGCCCTTTTTTGTTTTTCATTGGTTGCCGCTGTTTGAACTGATAATTCTCAATGCTGAGAACCTCAGTCGGAGACTTCGTTAAGAGAGTCCACTGACGTTCCCTATTCTCTTGCTTAATCGCTTTTTGAGTTATTATCTTGTTGATTGTTGCTCGCGCATCAATTGGTGAATAAGGAGAGTACGAATTCTGACTTGACTCTTTCCAATTTCTCTTATACTTGCGACTACCTCTACTCAGGTCTTGCGGACGATTCTGAGGTAGAGGTGGTCTGTTAGAACTTAAGTTGCGCTCAGTCTGGGCGTAGACCTTGGCTGCCGCCATGAGTTTATCCCAGTTTTTTGGAAGGCCAGTTGTACCGAACAACAGTTTCATTATTTCGTCACACCTTACCACATACTTGAACTGCTCGCGTATAAGGTCTTCATGGACATCTCCAATCTCCAACACCTCTTTATTGTAACGCGTTATAAAATCTTCGAGGCTTTCATCGTCCCTCCGTCCGCCAGATGTTCTTTACATCTGAGGAATCGCGCACGCATCGCCGTTGCTGACTAAAGTGTGTAAGAAAATTTTCTTTTAAGTCATTCCAAGAGGAAAGTTTACCTGCCGGCAAATTATCAAACCAAAGGCGCGTAGCGCCGGTAAGGGTCTGTGCAAATAGGTGACACCACATTGGCAATGTCCATACCCAAGTAACCCTGCACCGGTTATGGATCGGTCAAACCGTTAAACTTTCCAATGTTGGATGGTAATTTCGCTCGCTCCAACGGAGCCAGTGCTATCTCTCTGGTAAACTTTGATTGTTCAGCTGCTTCGGTTGGGCGATACACCAAATTGTAATCATGCTCAGCTTCTGGATTGTATACTGCACGTACTTTTGGCCTGTAACTAGCATGATCTGCAGATATTCGATTGAAAATACTTGCACTATCCCCTTCCTCATAGGTTCTATCGAGCTCATCGTGTTGGGTGTCCCGTTTCTGCGAAGACCGCGGGCCCAAACGAGAGTGGACAGATGTGCGACGCTGAACGTTGTCTTCTTGCCTTCTATTACCATAATGAACAGGATCATTCCTGGTTTTAGAATACATTTCTGTTCCATCTTCAGGCATGTGCGAAGGGGAACGAGCATGACTTTGAGTATTATAACTCAAAACTCGAGGTGCCGGCGAAGCACGGACCTGAGGAGCGTTAACCGGAGCTTGAAAAGCTGGAGTTCCGGTTTGGGCACATAACTGAGCATACATAGCGTTTAGAGTCGCTTGAGATTTGATTAACCACGATAATGGAGTCTCTCCAGGTGGTAAAATTGACGTAACATCAACCTGAGGAGCCGCCGGTGTTACAGGAATACTCGCATGATTAGGATCATACTGAGCATTAGCTTCGCCGGAAGAATCCTCAACTATTTGTCCGTCGACCTAAGGTCCGACAACAACGCGTCGAATCCCTGATCGAGGACCTTGAAAAGATGATCCGTCAGCCATGATGCTGCAGATCTAAGTGAAACGAAACGAAAGATGAGAAAGATTGAAATCGGGGGCGCCAATTAAGAAACCCTAGATCAACTAGACCGGAATCTAAGTAGATCTATGGAATGGGCTCTGCATAAAAGGGTTAACCCTTCGTTTGTTTTCATGATGGATGATGAATAAACAGTACTCCGGCTGATCCTGCAAAACAGAACACCGTTAGATCGCCACGGGGAGAAGGGGGTTCTCTCCATGACCACCCTCCGGCGTGAGAATAAGTACAGGTAGTCGGAAGTAAGTATTGTAAGAGAGAGAGTAATTGAGAGTGAATACCTTTCCTTGAACTCCAAGTTACTTATTTATAGCCGGTGTTTGGCCCCAAAAGGAGAGATTGTTAACTTTAACGGAATCTTCTGTTATTCCGTTAATGTTTGTTGGCAATCCGTTAGTGCACACGGATCGTGAACTCATCAGCGGTTAGGTAGGTGCCACGTGTCAACATGAGATCACTACATCTTATAAATGTGAGTATGTCATCACCGTGATCTTCCTCAACTGTCCAGATGCTGCCATGTGGCAATTGGTTATAACCGAAAAGATGCTTGAACGATTGGGTATTAATGGCTTCTAGAAGGTTTCACAGTTGTTACCCTTCTATTATTCGCCACGTGTACATTCTGTTACAACAGAAAAGATTCCCTTTGCATCTGCACCAAGTTAAGGATTTTGCTAAGGGAAAGTTTCTCAGGATTTACTGTTTCCTTGCGCAAGAAGCGCAAGTTAGTTAACTGATCTTCCTTCTTCTCCTTGCTGCTTAGCGCAACGTTTGGTGGATACTTGCTTTGATATAAATATATGCGCAAGGTTTGTGCATGAAGCATTATCAAACGAGAATGTTCAAGGTTAACTTTGAACCTTGCGCGAGCCCGCGCAAGGTAGTTAAATGAAGCATTATCAAACGAGAATGATCAAGGTTAACTTTGAACCTTGGCGAGCCCGCGCAAGGTAGTTAAATGAAGCATTATAAAACGAGAATGTTCAAGGTTAACTTTGAACCTTGCGCGAGCCCGCGCAAGGTAGTTAAATGAAGCATTTATCCAAAGAGAATGTTCACGGTTAACTTTGAACCTTGCGCGAGCCCACGCAAGGTAGTTAAATGAAGCATTTATCCAAAGAGATGTTCAGGCTTTTAACTTTGAACCTTGCGCGAGCCCGCGCAAGGTAGTTATATGATCGTTTCCTCTCTTGGATATTTGGCGCAGAGTTCTAATAAATCTTATTTTGGCAAAGAAGTCTGCGCGCAGTTTTCTTAGAAGTTATTAATGGGTATGGTTTCCTTGATTGGCGCAAGGTTTTTGGGACCATACCCCTTTAGTAATAACCCGCCAATCCAAGGAATGAAGAGATTTCGGAAACATTCTTCGGTGTAATCCAACTCTCTACAGCTTCAATCTTTGGAGGATCGACGTGAATTCCTTGACTATTAACGAGGTGACTGAGAAATTGGACTTCTTCGAGCCAGAATTCACATTTGGAGAATTTAGCATAAAGGCGATTTCCTTGAAGAAGTTCGAGTACTAAACGGAGATGACGCGCATGTTCGTCTCTCGACTTCAAATAGATAAGGATATCATCGATGAAAACAATGACGAAACGATCCAAGAAAGCTTTACACACACGGTTCTCAAATCCTTGAAGACCGCTGGTGCATTGGTTAGTCCAAAAGTCATGACCACAAATTCGAAATGGCCATAACGGGTACGAAAGGCGGTTTTAGGAATGTCTTCTTCCAACACACATAACTGATGATAACCGGAACAAAGATCGATCTTGGAAAAACAAGTAGCACCTTGAAGCTGATCAAATAAATCGTCGATACGAGGAAGAGGGTAGCGATTCTTTATCATGAGTTTGTTAAGTTCACGATAATCGATGCGCATACGGAATGATCCATCCTACTTTTTCACGAAAAGGACAGGAGCGCCCATGGCGAAGTGCTCGGCGTATGAAACCTCTATCAAGAAACTCTTGAAGTTGGCTTAATATCTCACGCATTTCAGATGGTGCGAGACGATAAGAGCTTTAGCAACTGGAGTAGCTCCGGGAACTAAATCGATACGGAATTCAACATCTCGAGTAGGGGGTAAACCGGGTAAATCGTCGAGAAAGACTTTAGGAAATTCACAAACAACGGGAACGTCTTTATAAGTCTTCTTTTCTTTCTCCGGGTTCACGATATGGGCGAGGAAAGCAACACATCGCTTTTGCAAGCATTTGTGTGCCCGAGTACATGACAAAAGCATCAACTTCTCTGGGGGAGTTTCACCATAAACATGAAGTTGATCACCGTTAGGGAGGGGGAAGTGAATCATCTTATCGAAGCATACAACTTCAGCATGATTCTCACGAAGAAAATCCATGCCTACTATGATATCGAAGCTACCCAACTGCATAGGTATGAGGTTGATCGAGAAGATATGGTTGTTGAGATCGAGATTACAACCACGTAAAACGGAGGTTACGATAACGGTTCTTCCGGTGGCGACTTCCCCAATTGAAAGTCTTTGGGAGTTTGGCGTACTTACATTTTAAAACATTTTCGAATTCTAACGATACAAAACAATTATCAGCACCAGTATCAAATAAACATGAAGCATAAATACCATTAACGAGAAACGTACCATTGACAACTTTGTTGTCATTCTGAGCCTGGCGATAGTTGAGGTTGAAAGCCCTACCCCGCGCAGCTTGTGGTTGCTGTTGTAGCTGCTGCGGTGGCTGTGCTGGCTGCTGCTGAGGCGGCGTGCTAGCTGCTCTTGCTTAACTGGACGATTCGCGCAGGCATTGGCGAAATGGTTAGGATCACCATAAACATAGCACACACGTGCTTTTGGAGCTTGCTGATTGGCTGGAGGAGGAGCAGGTAAAGTTGGAGTTGCTGGAGCCTGAGGAGCTGGCTGACGAGGGCCGGTACGACAGCTCACTGTGAAATGGCCGTAGATATTGCAATTTGTGCAAAAACGGCAGTTGCCACCCACTACATGATGATATGTGCACTTAGGGCACATCGGGTGAGGACCAGTATACGCACGCTTGGCAGGAGGTGCGTTGGATGCTGTGGATTGGAGTATGCGGGTTCGCTGGAGCTACGAGGGTGAAGTTCTTGCTGGAGTTCTCACGCTTGCGACCTCGGCGACTGATCTTTGACTCGCGGCGCTGATCGGTAGGAGGAGCTGCTGATTCGGTAACTGCTTGATTTGCGACCTTGGCGTGATTCTTGAAATAACCAGACTGAACACGCTTGTCATTGATTTCTGCGGTGAGCTGATAAGTCTCCTCGATAGTAACAGGGTGTGCTGCTTGCACAAAGTCAGCGACGCAATCGGGGAGAGCATTGAGGTACTTCTTGATTGCCTTTTCGGTCGTGTCAACCTGATCGGGACAAATGATGCTCAACTGCTTGAAACGAGCGGTAAGACCGGCATTGTCAGGACCGTCTTGCTTAATGTTCCATAACTCGTTCTCCAATTTCTGAATTTCGTACGAAGGACAGAACCTTGATCATGATCTCCTAAAGTTCTTCCCATGAGAGCCCATAGGCTTCGTCGTTTCCGCGCCTATTGCGCTCGGCTGTCCACCAATCGAGAGCCCTCGACTGAAACACGCCGGTGGCGTTGATAGTGCGCAGTGCCTCGGGGCATCCGCTTTGACGGAAGGTAACCTCAATCGAATCAAACCAATGGAACATGGCACTCGGTCCTTTGGTGCCAGAGAATGTCAGAGGTGCGCAAGCCTTGAACTGCTTGAAGTTGAAGCGAGATTTCGAAGCATCACTCTTGGAGTCAACAGACGAGTTGCTGCTAACCGCTTGAATTTCGCTGACAATCTGTGGGATCACCTTAGCCATTTCCTTGGCTACGAGAGAGGCGATGCGTTTGTCAGCGTTGTTGCGCTGAGCGGTGCGGCGAGTGTGAGATCCCAATGATGCCATCTACATAAAGGATTTAGATTAGACGAGATTCGATTATAATAGAGTTATGTTTAAAATATTTATTATAATTATTCATGCAAGGCACATAAACACGTAGCCACATAGACACATTAGCACGTAAGCACATAAGCACGTAAGCACATAAGTACGTAAGCACATATTTGCATGTATTCACCATTCTAATAATAACAATGCGAAGCGATATGAGATGCGATATAATAGCGAGATATATGCGATATATAATAGCAAGATAAGCGAGACAATACCGCGTATGAGGCACACGTCCTCATAGGCGTAAGCGAGTTAAGCGATTAGTTTGGTTGGTGTATTAATTAGTGTTTTAGATTACGAGAGCTGTGCGAGTTGTGCATACATTCGATGGAGCGTAAATGCGATAAATCAAGAAAACGATGATATGATAAATCATCAAAGCGAGAAATCGAATAAAGCGAAAATTCTCAAAAATTTTAAACACATAAATAGTAATAAACTCGATGATGCGTAAATAGACGATATAGGCTTAAATCAATTGGGAGTGTCCTGGGTTTAAGACATTCGACACGCCAAAGTGATTCGACTACCCTTTGCATTTGGACCCACGCTTTGGCTTAATAGATAAACGTTCTCACCGCAAGCGGCTAACGACATTTACCCTTCCAGTTAATACGTGTTCCAAACCATCGGTATAACCGAGACTTTGGTGAGATTGAAAATCGAATTGCGGAATTAGTTACTAAGATGCGGGTTTCACCCCTAACTTAGCACTTCATTCCTAGATAGAAATGGAGATTTTCGTCGAGGTTTGGATGTCACTCCTAACTCAACGAAGGTATCTCGTGTGAGAGAAGGCGCGGAGTGAATGATCTCGTCGAGAGTTCTTGGTTTTCACACCTATTCTCGACTTGATCACTCGTTGGTGTGATGCGAGCGTTTCGAAGCGTGTATTAATGTATTAGCCTTAGGAAAGGCATATTTAAGCATTTATGGCAAGTAAATTAGCATTTAATTCAAAGATAGGTCAATCGGGTACTTAAACATGCTACTAGGTCGAATCATGGCAATTCTACCTATTATCCTAAGTTATGGCGCTCTGATACCAATCTGTCACACCCCGACCGATGGCGGAATCACCGGGGTTAGTGGCACTAGGCGACCAGATTGTTCTCACGAGAAATTCCATAACAATTATTCACAACATTACTAAACGTTTAACATCCCATACTATTAAACAATAATATTCTGAATAATCATTACAAAATCCAAAGTTTTCTCATAAAAACAAAACGGTTTGAGTTCCCCTAGATTTATTACATTCCAACTAAACAAAACAAAAGAAAATAAACTAAGCTAAGCATGCAATCATCCAAGCGTCCATAGCTAAATCCTCAACCTGTTACATACGTTAAAATACAAGTCAATACAATTATGTAAAGGTGAGCATACGAGTTTGAATAATACTAGCATAGTCGAGAAAGCGTTTGCGAAACAACCTAATTACATATCATGATACGCCAAAACACTTAACATAACATAGGCTCATTTCTCATGCTAACTACCGTGAGAAGGCTTGCGCGTCCATCCTAACTAGACCCCGTCGGGTGTAAGCCACACTATTGTACCATACTAGCTAAGGAGGCAAGTTAACAAAAACAAGTCCTAGTCACATATTTCTAGTATCACGTATTCGAGCATATACAATCAGATTATTCGCGTGTGATAAACAGTTTGATTTATGATGTGATTTTGATATACGAACGTATGTAACACCCAAAAAGTGTGTTTAAAGCGAAAATGGGTCAAGTATACTCATTGTGGATGCGTTTAGGGTAAGTTGGAGATTCTGCGAGGAGTCGAGAAGAGCGCCGGATCAGCCTGCATACGCGAACGGAAGTTCATCAGTCTCCGAAAAGCTGAAACGGTTAAGTCTTGGTTGGGCAGTAGCAAGTTCGCGCGAACTTGTATGAATTTGGTGAGTTTATAGCCAAGTTCGGTCGAACTTGCAAGATTCACGGAATCTTGTCAAGTTCGGGCAAACTTGTATGAAAACCTTACTGAGGTGACAAGTTCGGGCAACTTGCATAGTTTCTTAGGAAACTAGGCAAATTCGGGCGAACTTGCAAGAAATTTGATGAGACTAGCCAAGTTCGGTCGAACTTGACCTGGGTGAACTGGTGATTCTCGAGCGAACTTGATGTTTTGGGTCCAAAATCTTGTGTTTTCGCGTCGTTTGCTGTGGAGGAAAATCGAGTGTTCATCCCTCCAACCCTGTGCTACTGAGCAAACATAGGTCGGAGAGGTCTTTTAGAGCTGTTTTAGCCGTTTTACAAAAGTGTGGTCTAATCCGGGCGAACTCGGGGTTCGTTCGGATTAGTCCGACTTGTGTAAACCAACATAAACGTCCTTGTGCTTCCAGATCTGGGATCTTGAATGATAGATGCTTCGTTTCATATCAATAAATGAAAAAACATCCTCAAAAGTCCGTATTTTGTGTTAAAATTGATATTTTTCAAAGGTTTTCTCAGATCTAGAACTTACAAGCCGAGATCTTGCAGATCTCGTGTTTGGGAAGCCTCTGCTAACACCAACGAACTCGTATTGTGTAGATCTAAGTTAAAAAGAGAAGTTTTGAAGAAAAAGATGAAGATTTTCGTAAAAGAATGAGTTTTGATGAAAACGAAGGCTACGCCTTGTGCCAAAATCGTTGTAAACCTTTGTAGATCGTTGATAAACGTTGTTGCAGTGAAATCGGGTCGATTCTCACTTAGAACATGAAGGTTTCGGGTTTTGAGACCTCTGGGCGAACTTAAAGCAAGTTCAAATGAGAGAAATGAGCTTGGTATTTATAGGAGGAGAGCTGGTGGAGGCATGTTCGGCCGAACTTGCATGAAAGTCAAGCAAGTTCGTGCGAACTTGATGTATCTTGGGAAGAATTATGAGTAAGTTCGGCCGAACTTGCATATACTCATGCAAGTTCGCGCGAACTTGATAAAAC
Organism: Scalesia atractyloides; assembly: GCA_947069175.1. Lineage (NCBI taxonomy): Eukaryota > Viridiplantae > Streptophyta > Magnoliopsida > Asterales > Asteraceae > Scalesia > Scalesia atractyloides. Next base: position 10,403,393 of record CAMTDV010000014.1, on the reverse strand, counting down.
AAAGGGGTTCCTGGTTGCTAGGCAAGTTCGGGCGAACTTGTTGTAGTCAAGTTCGGCCGAACTTGGCCTGGTGACCAAGTTCCGTTTGCTGATTTCGCGTTAAGGGTTCGTTTGGTTAATCGGTTTACATTAGATAGTTATATTAAGCGTTTTAATTGATATAATCGATTCGAGAGTGCGAGAGCGATGCGATAGCGAGCGTAAACATAACCACAAACACACATAACACATAAATAACATAAAACCACATAAATAACTGCGATTGCAATGCGATGAGATTAGCGATGCTATTCAATAAGCGATTAGATGCGATAATAACGTACAACACTATAATTAATTAACATAAACTTTATTATTAACCGAATCTCGGATTTTACAAAGGATAGATAAACAGAAAACAAAAGAAAAGATAACAACCGAATTTTCGAGTTGTTACAAATAAAACATCCATCAAGAATTGTAGAAGCGGTTTCTATCATTCCATCAGCAAGTTCTACATCGTATGTTATGTCTAGAGTTCTCATGGGCAAGTTTAATAAGGCATTAAACTTATGATCTACAAATGATTTATCAGCCCATGAATCAAAAAGAACTCTGGCATAAACATCATTAATAAGGAACGTACCTGTTATCACATTGTCATCGTTCACAGCCTCCTTGGCTTTTATCTGGAAGACACGAGCTTTTCCTTTCTTCGCCCCATCGTCCTTAGCAGTGTCATCCTTCTTGTACTTAGGACAGTTGGGTTTGATATGTCCTTTCTCGCCACAATTAAAACAGGTGGCCTCCTTAAAATCCTTACATTACAAAGCCTTGTGCCCATGCCTCTTACAAATCCCACAAGGCTTTGTCTGAAGCTCGTCCCGATACGCACCAAAGTGTCACTTGTTGCACTTTCTGCATTTAGGCCTATTATCAGACCTTTGATGGTTCTTGTTTGACCCGAACTTCCTGTTCTTGTTAAAGCGGTGAAACCTGTCATCATCTCTCTTCCTTTTCTCGCCACCTTCAGACCTAAGAGACCTCTGTCTCTTCAAATCCAGAGTTAAGACCATGGAAAGGTCTACAGCAGACCTAAATGTCACAGGCCTAGATGCCCTGACATCACCCTTAATCTCCGGCTCTAATCCGCCAATAAAACATGAGATGCGTTTGGATTCGGGAGTGATCAAATATGGCACCAACCGCGACATAGAGTTAAAGTCCGATACATACTTCCCACAATCGAGGTTCTTCATGGTTAGCCCAATAAATTCTGTTTCGATCCTTTCCATCTCATGAGGTGGACAATAGGCATCTTTTACCAACTCAACAAACTTTTCCCAGCTCAAATTATAAAGATAGAGCTTCCCAGAAGACCGGATCATCGACTTCCACCACATGAGGGCATCGCCCTTGAATGATTGTGCTACATACTGCACTACGTCTTTCTCAGCGCACCCACTGATTTACACAATCGTTTCGAACTCGTCTAACCATCGGAGTGTTTCCACAGCTCCTTTTTCACCAGTGAAATCACGTGGTTTGCAAGACACGAAGTATTTATAGGAGCAACCTTCCTTATTAAATTGAGTCTTTCTGCGGTACTCCTTTCTTTTCCTTTCAATATTCGATGAATACTCAGAGTCGACTTTATTGTGAGAGGGATGTTTACATTTCTTTTGCGATGAGTGCTTCGAATGGTGTGAAGATGTATGCCTGGATGTGTGCTTAGAAGTATGCTTGGTATGTGAAGCACTGGATTCACCGTTCTTCTCGTCATGTTCTTTAATTGCTTTTTCTACTTCGGTGGCAATTAATGCCTGCAGTTCACTTCTAGTAGTTACAATCTGTTCGTTGGCACCTCCATCCCCACGGTGGCTATCTACTTCATCTGAATTGGCCATCCTTGTACTTTGACACTAAAGCAATCACGTGGAATTTAATTAATTACACTTGTTTGATTTGATTGATAACGGCACAAACGGCCTTGATAAGGGGGGTGTTAGAATGTGGCACAATAGGCCTGTCACAATGACAATTTAAAGCAGCACTAAGGGCTTGAATTATAAAATCAAGATTACCAATGGATCAAATAGCTTCGAGGTTCGAACGTAGTTTTACTACCTCGAGATAGAGAGTCATAGACTGCAACTATCATTGTCACCAATGGACATAACATAGCCCGAGCAACCTTCCTTATTAAATTGAGTCTTTCTGCGGTACTCCTTTCTTTTCCTTTCAATATTCGATGAATACTCAGAGTCGACTTTATTGTGAGAGGGATGTTTACATTTCTTTTGCGATGAGTGCTTCGAATGGTGTGAAGATGTATGCCTGGATGTGTGCTTAGAAGTATGCTTGGTATGTGAAGCACTGGATTCACCGTTCTTCTCGTCATGTTCTTTAATTGCTTTTTCTACTTCGGTGGCAATTAATGCCTGCAGTTCACTTCTAGTAGTTACAATCTGTTCGTTGGCACCTCCATCCCCACGGTGGCTATCTACTTCATCTGAATTGGCCATCCTTGTACTTTGACACTAAAGCAATCACGTGGAATTTAATTAATTACACTTGTTTGATTTGATTGATAACGGCACAAACGGCCTTGATAAGGGGGGTGTTAGAATGTGGCACAATAGGCCTGTCACAATGACAATTTAAAGCAGCACTAAGGGCTTGAATTATAAAATCAAGATTACCAATGGATCAAATAGCTTCGAGGTTCGAACGTAGTTTTACTACCTCGAGATAGAGAGTCATAGACTGCAACTATCATTGTCACCAATGGACATAACATAGCCCGAGTGCATTACATCACTAATGGATGTATTAATATGGCCGTAGGCATTACACCAGTAATGGGTGTTTAATTAAAGTAATCATCGCATTGATGAAATCTGATCGAGATCAAAATAGGTTTTATAGGCTTGGACGTAGTCCTTTGCTTTGACGGCTTGTGTGGTTCCTCAGGTCACACTGCCAGGAGGTTAATACCTTGAATATATTAACCTTTTAGAATAGCAATTCCTTGAAATGGTTTAAATAGCTAGTCCAGATCAGGCGGACTAGTGAAGTTTAGAACGTAGTTCACCACTTCTGAATAGAAGGGACTCCTTAGAGGATTTCTCAACCTTAACTATCAGGGTAGAACACCATATAATTAACTGCCGTTTTGCCAAGATATGTGACCTAATCACTTGGCAGGTGCAAACCATCAAGGAGATTTCTTGGAAATGTTTTGCAAATCACAAATTTCAAATTAATATCGAGACGTTGGCTTGAACAACTTATATAATAATAGTATATATAACGTTGATCCAAAAAAAATCCATTAATTCAAATTACAATTGCCCTAAACGGATCTTTTACAAGAAAATAAGATAGATTGTCCTCGCACGGACTAAAATAAGAAACATACCCTCGTAGGGGTGTTAAAATTGAATACTTATCCATGCAAGGACTTAATTTAAATTAAACATAGTACATAAGGATAATAGGGAGCTTAATCCTTCTTCCCCGTTAACTTTTTCATCAGCCTTTTTAATAGTTTTTGGTTCTTCTTAGCGTCCTTGGCTGATTTCTCTTGTAGCTCTTTTACTCGTTCTATTGCTTCGTTCAGAATGTTTATAGTTGACGGCAGCGGTTGCGGTTGTGGTTGAGGTGGCACAACCGATGGATGATGACTATGGAAAGAGTATCCACCAGATTGGGAACGATAAGGGTAATGAGCGTTCATAGCCGTTTCAAGGTAAGGGTCAGGATGAGATATGTGATGGCTATGGCTATGCTCTGGCCAGGTAGAAGGATCAAAGGGGTTGTATTTGGCAATTGTTGGTAGGTAGGTATGGGTTATCAAAACCCGATGGCGGAGGTGGTTGAAAAGGTTTGCCAAATGGTAGGGGTGGTTGAGGCTCAGGCTCAACAGTAGAAGGCGGTTGTTCGTTGAAAGGCGAGGCAAAAGAAGGTCCACCCATTTGTGGAGCTTCTGGGATAGTGGGGTAGGATGAAGGCTGGGAGATAGTGACCCAACTCTGGGTCCCATTCGCACGGACATACGTGTGTTCCTCTTCCTAGGTGGACGAGGTGGTAGTTGTGGCTGTTCCATCTGTTGGTCTTCAGGTGGAGAGGTATGGGGTATAGGTGTATGGTAGGATGGAGTGTGGTGGGATGTTGTGCTATGGTAAGATGGGGTGTCGTAGAATATGTATTGTGAAAACTTTTCTGAAATGGATAGGTAAATGGGATGACCCATTGATCCCGTCGCCGGCATTTCTGGGTCGGAGTCTTCTTCCATGGGCTCCGGGGAATCTTCAGGTGGGGTTACAGAAGGTGAGTGGAATTGAATATCGAGGTTATAATTCCCATGGAAAGAATGGGAGTGTGAGTGATGAGATTTGGTTGGTTACGGTGGCAGTGAATCTGGTGGTGGGGAAAACTCGTGGGACATAGAGTGACGATGAGGGTACGGTTCCCATGGTGATGAGAAGTCTCCTGACCCCTCGTAAGTGTTGTAGTTATGCGGATTCGAAGGTCCTTGACCCGCGGCTCCGCCTCTCATGAGGCCTTTTCCTTTCGCTCCTCTAGAAAACTTCGGAGGCATCTTTGACAATTCCTGTCACAAAGCAAATTAATAACCAAAGCAAGCAAAATAGCTAAACAAGGAAACGAATAATCCTAGGTCAAAGCCTAGACTCGAGAGTCTAAGGAATGTATTTTCTTATATCGTTTGAGATCAAACACTAATGGCATGTGTTGAATTCCCTCAAACGTTGGCTCTGATACCAACCTGTCACACCCCGACATCCACGTGTCTACCGGTGAGCCCGGTGGAGAGTATCGTGACGTACAGTTGATATCATCACAACCAAATAAGCATAACACAACGGAAGGCTTGGAATAATTAAACTATTACAACCGATACTGTCTAGTGTTCAAAATAAATATATACAGACATGGTTGTAACTAGATCCACAGGCGGATTGAAATGCATACAAAATGATAACAGACACTATAGGCAATTCCCTAAGGTCGCAACTCCTTGGTTATTCTCCCCGCCAGCTCCCGGCCTATTCTGTACTTGCAACCTGTAACTTAATCTTTTGAAAATACATCAGTTTACACTGGTAAATACACTCAATCGACTCATTTTGAAAATATTTTCGAAAACGGTTTTAGGTAAGCTAGGCACGTTTTTATAAATAACTTGGGACAGTACAAAAGACCTTGTATACAGATTTACGTGCTGGCTTTTACATATGAGGCCTGGTACAAAAAGCGAGACATGATCGACTGACACACCACTCTGAACTTTCACAAAGAAAGCAGGATAGCAATTTCCCAGTGTATGCCTACACGTCATGCTATATTGTCGTGGCCACTACCAATTTAGTGAGCCAAGGATATCCCAGACACGGTCAAGCCCACCCCCAATGTTTTAGTTTCAGTCAAAACAGATCAAAACCGGGTTATGTAAGATTTCAGTTAATTATCACAACTGGATAAAACAGTATCCCATACCCGACCAAGCGGTAGTAGTCTACCGTATCCCAAGCCCGTATAGGGAAAATAAGTTAAGAGTATTTACCTGAATTGAAGTTCGCAAGTAATCCAAATTCAGCTGTATTCCAGAGCAAGTACAGGAGCAATCTACCGGGAGGCGTTTAGTCTGGAGTGATGGTAATTAATAAGCAATATTAGAATGCTAACGGGTCCTTAGTTAAGTCCTAGACTTGGACCGGTTAGTCTTACGCTAAATTGTGATACGGTACGATACGATAGATTAAGCGGTGACCGGAATAGAATGTTAATTGGACCCGAAAAGTACATAGACTTGTATAATATGGGAAGACCAATAACATTCTGGATTTTGATAAGGAATGGATAAAGTTAAACCCGTCTTGGTTAAAATACGTAAACTAGCTACGTATGTTTAACCGAACGCGTATAAGTGAAACCGGATAACTGTAAGAGTCGTATATAAGTTCCATAATGGGACATGTTTAAAATATGTTATAAAAGTCAGTAGCTTTGCAAAAGATAGGCCCGAAGTGTGTTTAAATCCGTTTTATGCCTTTTATGGGCATTTGGTCATTCTTGTGTTTATAAAAGATGTAAGTTAAGAATCTAATGTTATGACCTTAGACATCCCGTAAAAATATGTATTTTATCATGTTATAACAGTAGGATATCAAATATATGTGTGTTTGATGATTTTAAAACACACTATGTCCCGTAGGGACATTTTAGTAATTTCACACATAGCTTTGAGGCCGAATTTGGGATTCTGAGTTCGGGACTTGTACTTACTGTTGTTATATAAAAATAAGTTTATAAATCAGTAAGTAACAAGTCTCGGCTCATGGTTATGGTTTTTAAACCATACTTATGAGCCGAAAAGGCGTAAAAGTCGCTAAATTGCCGTTAAATCGATATTTAATATAAACTGAAGTTAGGACCTGTTTTAAATGGCCAAAATATGTCATTTAACTTATAACATCAGTAAGTTAGGGTTTTGATTATAAAAAGTTTGATTCTTGCTATTTTTTCGTAAAAAGGGTAGTTTAGTCGTTTAGCAGCGATTAGCGATTCTTAATCATACATTTAAGTTATAAAGTGAACAAACATCCCAAATGGTCCTACTTATCATAACATATTAGTAAGTATACCATCCATATGCTCATATGCGCTAAAAATATCATTTTATGCAAAAATGACCTATTTGCAAAGTTTTAAGGATTTTTACGGGACTTAGGTAATAACTCGGATTTCTTAGAATCGAGTCACGAAACTTTAGGACAATATTATAGACATAATCATGGTCATAAAATGACCAAAACTTAGTATCAAGAATGGCTCAAAACGGGTCAGAACTGAAAGTCAACAGAAAGTCAACTGTTTGAGACTTTCGGTTACAAACCGAGCCTAGACCAAAAATTGACGAACCGAACCTTTGACATATGTTCAAATACTTATTTTAAGGTTATTAATGCTTTAAAACATATTTTATAACATCCAGATCGTTAGTTATGAATTTTACAAAAACTACTATGTTTGACTTTTATTGACTTTTCGGTTGACTCGTCAATTGGCCATGAATCCGTGAAAATCTGAAAATGCCCTCTTGAGGGTTTGTTACCTCCATTATTATGAGCACGTAGGAACTTTCGTTACGCACAATGGTGGAGTATACACGGATTTATAACAAAGTCAAGGCATAATTACAACGAGCCTTTGTTCTACGCTAAGAACTATGAAGAATCGACTTAGCACGAGATTGAACACTTAAGGTCCAAGAGTTGCTAAGAATAGAATGGAATGCTCCAAATTAGTCTAGGACTCCTCCAAGGTGTGTTGACAAGCTTCCAAGGTGATGATCTTGTTGCAACATATGGAGAAGGCTCCTTAAATGCATGTTGGGAATGATAGAGGGAAGCCAGGTGTTGAGGAGGGTCTCCAGGTGCTCACAAGTGTCCTAGAGGTGTCAAACAATGAGCTTAAGGTGGCAAAAACCCGAGCAATAGGTGTCCAAGTGCATTGCTAGCAACCAAAAATCATTTTTCAGTTGCTCGCACCTCCTCGCGGGGCGCGAGGGGTTTAGGACTGGCCGGTCGCGGCCCGCGACCGTGTTTGGGATATCCTTGGCTTACTAAATTGGTAGTGGCCACGACAATATAGCATGGCGTGTAGTCATACACTGGGAAATTGCTATCCTGCTTTCTTTGTGAAAGTTCAGAGTGGTGTGTCAGTCGATCATGTCTCGGTTTTTGTACCGGGCCTCATATGTAAAAGCTAGCATGTAAATCTGTATACAAGGTCTTTTGTACTGTCCCAAGTTATTTAATAAAACATGCCTAGCGCACCTAAAACCATTTTCGAAAATATTTTCAAAATGAGTCAGTTGAGTGTATTTACCGGTGTAAACTGACGTATTTTCAAAAGCTTAAGTTACAGGTTGCAAGTACGGAATAGGCCGGGAGCTACGGGTGAATAACCAAGGAGTTGCGACCTTAGGGAATTGCATGTAGTGTCTGTTATCATTTTGTACGCATTTCGATCCGCCTGTGGATCTAGTTACAACCATGTCTGTATATATTTATTTTGAACACTAGACACTATCGGTTGAATAGTTTAATTATTCCAAGCCTTCCGCTGTGTTATGCTTATTTGGTTGTGATGACATCAACTGTACGTCACGATACTCCCCACCGGGCCCACCGGTAGACACGTGGATGTCGGGGTGTGACAGTTAACAAATTGGTCCACTACAGAAACGAGATTGAACAAAGGGTATAATTGTAAAACACTTAACAGTTTTTCTCATATCATTAATTATTCTTTTTTACTAATTAATTAGTTAAAAACACTTTATACTACACATCAAGATTTTAACCTATACACATTGAAATTTATCCTTTATGTATCAAAATTTTCAATCATGTAAATTAGGTTTGTTTTAAAAGGATATATTTTGAAAATGAGTTATTAATTTAATTTACTAATTTATTAGAATACAATAAATTAATCAATTATGTAAATTTACCCCTATACCTTTATAATAACATTAAATATGAATATCAAGTTGAGCATTTTTATTTACTTAAATTTATTTTTTCTATTACTACAAAGAATTTATTTTTCATTTGAATCCTACACTGTGCTAGTAATCTGACTCTCAATATAACATAACAGATCAAATAATAGCATGCATTCTTTTTAAACCCATGTATGTAAGTCCTTTCTCTCAAAACTAAACAAAACAAACAAAGACGAATAAGACCTTGTTCATGTTCATTTGTTAAGAAAAAATATGTCTTCACAAACAGTTCATGACAACTTAAACGAAATTTTATGTTCGTGTTCGTTCGTTAAGGATAAGGAAGAGGGCCCCCTTAGAAGTGAACAAAATTTTTATTCTTTCACCCGTTTTATCTCTTACAAAATCACCTTTTTCGATCAGGTGAAGATCCACATATTACCAATCAAGATACCTATGAGGACAAATGTAAACACCAAACACCAAACGATACATACATATAACAAGAGTAATTTCCAAAATACTCCTTTACGGTTAACAAAACCTTAAAAATTTAGTGTAAATTAAGGAGATTGTACTTGACTTGTATATCAAATTACACTACATGTCTTTTGACTTTAATAACCAATATATATTTTGTCCTTTTCCTAGAAAAAAAACTTTGGTAATGTAACTTTAAGGTAAAATAACTATTTTACTCAAACCACGTAATCTGAAGTTATTATATAAATACAATTAGAAGGGCATCCCGTCGCGATGCGGCGGGAGCTTGAAGATGTGTTGCGAAATTTTGTTTTTTTTAACCTAGTCAATGTAGTGGGGTGTTGCAATATATTAACGGATCCTTTTTTTCCAGCAAATTAGATTAGGGTAATCTGTTAAGTATATTTACTGAGCACAATCATTAAGATATTAAATCCGTTTTGGGTTCAGATTATTGCAACATAAACCATTGTTGTCCATTTACCCTTCACGATTCCAGAATCAAGGTTTTTATGTGTTTTGTTTCTAAACATGCATATGTGGTTGTCGGCTCCCATGCAACTTCACATATTTTTAATATATGTAACTATGTTAAATGTTTTTTCGATGGTAGACCACAACCACCAAAATCATCACAACAATAGCCACCAACCATCACATCCGCCAACACCACAACCGTAAAAAACAAAACCACCACCATTTTCAAACAACACGGCCAACACCATCAACACAGCCACTAAATTAAAGTCAGAAAAAGATAAAAAAAAGAAGCTTAGATTCAAACATCCTCATCACCATAATCAACAAAGCCCGGTTCAGTGCCGCTACGGCTGCAACCGGAGTTGCCGTGCCAAGTAGCGGCCATCATCATCGCCGGCTAGAACACTCGCATGCAACAACATTCCAAAACACTTGGTCAAACAAAGACTAACAAACCGAAAAATGGCAGTGCTGACAAGGAGCCGCCACAAAACATCGTGGCTCCGTCATAGTTCTGCCTACGCTCCGTCACCGGAGGTGGTGGCTAGGCTGGATGTCTTATTTTATAGATGCAAATCAGCTTTAAAACCAAACGCAAACCCACAAAAGCAAAAAAATGTAAAAATAAAACAACCCATATCAAACACACACACAATAAAAAGGTTTCAAAAATCACAGAGCTACCATGGCTACGGTGGTGGCCAACCGCCATGCGAATCGGTCCATCGCACTCTCTATCTCCATCTCATAATCTGTATTTACACACACATATGTGTATGTTTATTTGGGGTTAACATCAAAGAGAGAGAGAAGAGATATGAACTTAGAGAGAGAAAGTGAAGATCTGCATCTTAAAACCAAACAAAGCCACAAAATTCAAGAACACTACAATGTTCCACAAATCCCTTGTGGCTCCCGCCACATAGCCGTCGTGGCTCCGTCATAGAGCCGCCATGGCTCCACCACCGTGCGTGGTGTCCGACCACCATGCCAATCGGTCTGCCATACTTTCTCCTTCTCTCATCATCTCTATTTACTCACACATATGTGTATGTGTGTGGGTTTTATCTTAGAAGTTAGAGAGAGAGGGAGGGGGAGATATGGTGTATGTGTGTGGGTTTTACCTTAGAAGTTACAGAGAGAAAGAAATATTTGTGACACACAATCCAACTTAAAACCAAACACCACAAAATCATGAAACCAACTCAGCTCATTATTTGTTTGTATGAAAACAATGGTACAAGTCCTAAAACAAATAGCACAACCAACATTGCTTACCAATGTTGATAATTATACTAGTATATAATTATTTGTTTGTATGAAAACAATGGTACAAGTCCTAAAACAAATAGCACAACCAACATTGCTTACCAATGTTGATAATTATACTAGTATATAATATATAATATATAATTAAGGTAGAGTCTTAGGAATAATGTTTGGTTTTCCTTTTTTTGGGTCTTATAGTTAGGGTTTTTTTAATTTTAATATTTTATCGTTTCCGTCTTGTAGTAAAGATGGTTTATATTTTCAGTCTCTGAGATTTGTACGTTTCACTTTTGCCCTTTCAAGTTTTGCTATTTTTTGTGTCTTTAAGTTAAAAAAAGAGTTAAATGCTTGGTTGGTCCCTGTGGTTTGCAAATCTTGCAGACTTGGTCCCAGTGGTTCACTAATTACACACTTGGTCCCAGTAGTTTCAAATTTTGCACTCGGGTGGTCCTTACCACTAATCTTTGTTATATTTCTCAGTTAAGTATATGCAAAATTACTATATTACCCTTGACTCAGGTTCGAGCCTAAATCCCATCGGTTCAGACCTTGCCGGTGACGTCACTCTCACGCGCCGCCGCACACGCCCAAAACCGTTCCATATTTGTGACGTCACTCGCTTACTCGCCGCGGTTAAACACTGCACCACCTCCGCCATCGCCGGACGCTTCTCCGCCGTCGATCTCACACACCTCGCCGCCAACACCGCCAGCATCCTCATGGCAGTTTCGTCAGCCGTGACTTGTCTGTTAAGAAAATACAGCTCCCAATAAAAACCTTAGACTCGTTTGGCGTTAGGATTGGCAATGGGGACATTATTAGTTGTCACCAAATTTTTAAGAAGGTGTTGTTGAAAATTGGGGGTAAAAAATTATGATACTCACTATCAATGGTCGCGAACATAAGTTGCAGGGGCTGCAATCGGAAGCTCACAACTCAGCTACTTGCCACCATCTATCCATCCAACCTTTCAAGAAACAATCGCTGATTGGGACAGGTCTGTTTTCGCCTAATCGACTTGAGGGCAAGTCGTTTCTTCAGGCAGAAGGTATTGATAAGACTCCACCTTATCAATGTCTCGGTTCAGTTACTTAACCGATCGGAATGTTGAAGTCACGGCTGACGAAACTGCCGTGAGGATGCTGGCAGTGTTGGCGGCAAGGTGTGTGAGATCGACGGCGGAGAAGCGTCCGGCGATGGCGGAGGTGGTGCAGTGTTTAACCGCGGTGAGTAAGCGAGTGACGTCACAAATATGGAACGGTTTTGGGCGTGTGCGGCGGCGCGTGAGAGTGACGTCACCGGCGAGGTCTGAACCGATGAGATTGAGGCTCGAACCTGAGTCAAGGGTAATATAGTAATTTTGCATATACTTAACTGAGAAATCTAACAAAGGTTAGTGGGAAGGACCACCCGAGTGCAATATTTGAAACTACTGGGACCAAGTGTGTAATTAGTGAACCACTGGGACCAAGTCTGCAAGATTTGCAAACCACAGGGACCAACCAAGCATTTAACTCTTAAAAAATTTTTGGTATGAGTTCGAGTTTGTCTACGTTTTACGTCACGTGATGGTATAAATTGGCATTTTTGTTTTACTACTTTTTCCGGCTTTAGTCGTCGTTTGCTTAATACTTAGCACGATTTTACAACCCACGTACCCGCAGCAAGGGGGTTAAACACTAGTTTATATATAAATGACATAATGTGTAATTTACTCAAGTTCTATCTTCTTATAAATAAAATTCCAGACAATGTCTTTTGGACAAAATGGTCATTTTACATTGATATCATTAACTGAAAAGTTAACATCAATTAGTTTAAATGACATACGGTGCATAACATTTTCTCGAAAAGGCCACTCTCTGTAATTATTGAAGTTAAAGGATCATCATCATCATACTCAGTAAATTCCACCAATAGCAAAGCTAAAGTAGGGTCTGAGAAGTATAAGATGTAGACAAGCCTTACCTCTACCCCGTAGGAATAGAGATGCTACTTCCAGTGAGACCCATAGCTCCATAGTAGTTTTGCATCAAGCCTTGGACATAAGACGCATTACTCTTAGCAAAAAGGCCTATTAGTGCAAGTACCCTCCTTGTCTTTCAGCTATCAACGCCACTACATGATACATTATTAACCGTCACCCAGTTTTAATGTTATTCTCACGAAATTAGTAAAATAACGTTACAATTAGTGCAATTTCACTTTTGCCCCTAAGAGCCCACACATATATACATTATATGTGCACACCGCAAGCGGGGCGAATTAAAGTTTAAGGATATGTAGTGTAATTTGGTGTATAACCGAAGGACAATCTTTGTAATTTACTCAAAATATTAAGTGCACGTCTAACTACCCGGTTTTAAGGCATATTAGAGCTTATGTAGTCGTTCAAGCTTGTTTGTGAAAGTTGGGTCCTATTTTGCATAAGACTTAGATCGAACACGATGGGTGAAGTCGAGGTTGGTTATATATATGTATTGTATATATATATCAAGTAAACTTTTCAATAATAACTTACTAAAACAAATAATACGGTTATTAGACATAAATAGTTTACTAAAATAAATTACACGATTATTACAAAAAAGGGTGATAATGTGGAAACATTTTTAACCTTTTTAGTATTACTATTAGAGACAAAATAAGTACTTTTTTAAATGTTCCTTTTCAATGTAACATGTGATTTTACACGAGTTTAAGGGATTAATTTGGTATGGGTTAATGGATTGGACGAACGGGTGGAATTGACAAATAAATAAAATGGATCTATCACTATTTTATTGTCTTGTTTGGTTACCAATTTGGAATAAAATGAATCACTATTTTATGTTGTTTGGTAGACAGGAAAAGACAAATAATAAAATTGATGGTGACTGGAAGTGGTGGTGTTGGATGGCGATGGTGAGGGCGCTAGGTTGTGGGTGGCATCGACAGGTTGCGTTGGTGGGTGATGGTGGTAGTGCCAGCGTCAGCTAGTAGTGGTTGCAACGCCAGTGTCGGCAGGTGGTGACAGCGGCGGCAAAGATGGATGGTGGCGGAGACGGCGGTGATAGGTGGCGGCGAATGGTATGCCTGTACCAAAGAGTATAGCAACGTGTTGTCCTCTAATTGGTTTGGGTTTCAATCCCGTAGTAAACGATTGCCAAACCATTACCGTAAAATTTAGTAGCAAATTAAGTAGATTTGAATTTGTCAATTTAAAAATAGATATACTAGTACGTACAAAACCTTTGAGAGAATTAAAGAAGTCCCTACAACCTTGGTTTATGTTAGAGCGTAGTAGACCTACGTTGGCTCCTAGCTGTCCCCTACGCCAAACATGTCTAACACCCTTTTCGAATTAATGCAATTATTAATTTACAAGGGCTAAAACCACAAAACTACACTTGCAATGGAAACCTAAAAAATTGCATTCCATCGTTTATAAAATAAAATGTTTAATTCCAACATATCTTACTAAAAGACTACACTAAACACGTAAATTGTCTACTTTTTTATGATTTAAGAATTATATTTAAAAAAGTTAATGATAAATAGGTAAATCTTAGCTCTTAATCATACAATATAAGACTACTTTTACCAAATCTCTTTTTTATAGGTCAAACCGATAACAAAGATTTTGGGAGACGACAAACTAAACTGGTCAGGATTTGGTGGGTTTTCTTGAATTAACGGTTTCATGGTTTAGGTTTGACTGTTTGTTGGTTTAACTATCTTTTTATAACTCTTTCATGTCATTGATTTGAATTAAGAGTTGTAAAATTAAAATGGTTAATTATAATCCATGAAAACTACATATAGTGAGAAACAATATATAAATGATAAAGGTTAAAGAGTTGATTCGGTTTACTAGACGGGCCAAACAGTGGACTTGTTTCGTTTGTAAAATTATATTAGTTGTAACGATGTTCGAAACGCAAATTAATATAATAACTAGTGTTTACCAAGCCGCGCGTTGCGGCAAAAATGCCGTATGTACACGAAACTGTTAAACAAAATGTATTCGACACGTCTGTCTACATGTTTAAAACAATCTATAAACCAAATAAAACTACAATTTCATAAGATGTAAAAAATAACATACTTGGGAATGAAATATGTATGAGATCTATTGAAACAATGAAGTTAGAATTTTTGTTTACTGATTACCTTCAAATACAATTTTTTAATGACCTTTAAATACAATTTTTTTAAGTCTGTAGTTAAAAACAAACTATATATGCTTTAAAAGTAGTTAATTATATTTTTTTTGTCTTTTATTTATAAATGATTTCATTATTCTCATATTTTTCAAAATTGATTACTTTTAAAAAGATAAATACCACGACTTGATTGATGAGCTAATATGATTTTTTCAAATAAATGAAGACTTTTAAGAAGGGGCATAGGTTTCAGAGCAAGAGAAAGAGACATGGAGCAGGGAAAATTAAAAAAGAAAAAAAGGATACTGTATTATCATATAACGTTAACTACAGTAAATTTCATGATGTTCTTTAATATTATTATTATTATTATAAGTGATATGTTGTATTTTATAGTTAAAGGTTTTGATTTTCATACGAAAAGAAAGTTTATGGTATGTGATACTTAATAATAAAACTATATGAAAGTGGGGAATTAAAAGTGAAAAAGGACAAAATATGGACAGGCCCACGCTATAAAACGACATATTCTTGAATGCACACTCCAATTATGATGTCAGTGACCTTCGCATAACGCCATAAATGCGTCATATGTTTCCGTTTTCAGTTATTTTTCCAGAAAGGAATGTACTTTCCAAGTAAAATGCAAAATTCATCCAAGTAGAATGCACATTCCAATTATGATATATATGGCTTTGTAGTCTAGTGACATCTTGATGGTGGGATAAAGCTTTTAGATTAATAGGTCATGGGTTCGATTCTCACAAGGTGAGTTTTCCCATATTTATGGGTTTCCTCCTGAATTGGTGAGGCATTATTGCCTAGTGGAGATGGATATGATCGGGTGATTCCGTTGGTAGCATGATGATACTCTGGTAGTCCGTCAGTGATCCAAATTTGCCGTTCAAAAAAAAAAGGTTTGGTATTTTTGTTTTTTCCATACAAAATGGCTTTTTTTATGAATTTGAGTTCTTCAAATTCGCTTTTTATTGTCATTTTCATACAAAGCGTTATGACGCTATCTCACTTTATTTTATTTATTTTTGTTAAGTTGAAGGGCATTTTTGTCCTTTGGAATGAAAGAAACATAAATGAAACCTTAAGGACGATTTTGACATTTTATTCTTATATTTTTGTTTTATATTTTTTATTACTTGTTCTTTTTTATATAGCTTAATGTTTATTTTTTGAGTTAACTGCCTTAATAACTTCTTTGATATAATAAAAAGTTATATTGTTTATGGGAATTCACTGAAATACCCATTAAATATTTATACGACCCGACCCGACCCAACTCGAACAAGCCCCAAAAATGCTATTACATATCTATCTATCCTGATATGTGGATGGATATATGATCCAGCATGCCCATTTGTAAAAAAAATACCATTCTCCTCCGACTCCATGTACGAATGAAGTGGTAAAGGGGTAGTAATATAATAAATCGTATAGAATCAATGGCTTTGTGGTAAAATCAATGTATGATGTATATTAGTATAATTTTTTGGCCGATATCGGGATCAAATGGTATAGTTCATTTATTGGTAGCTTGGAGGATTAAAAGCATGACTCTTGCTTTCCAATTGGCTGTTTTTCAATACCCTTCGTATTATCTCACCAAAGATAGCCACATACATATAGATAGACCAATGTTACAGTTCATATATGAATATGTTAGATACATGTGACTCCATTGCTGAAATAGTATCTCTCCCCCAAAAATCACGTTTTTTTTACCAACGCACAAAGAAAATATTTTGCTGCGAATGAACAAGATATTGAAGAATTGTCCATACGTAAAATCATAACTATTTATACGGGCCTTTTCCACATAAAAGGGGAATCTTTTTGTTACAATAAAAGCAAAAGTGATGTGGATTATTCAAGAATCGAAGTTGACTTCCTTTGTAAAAAGATCTCAATGAACTTCTATGAAATAAACGATACCAAGAAATTTCTGCTCCTGGGTTCGTCACTGGTGATATCTGCATGGATATCTTTAATGTCATAGTTTTTAGTAGGATTGATAGCCTCATTCACATTTTGTTTCTTGCACATGACTAAAAACTATGATATTAAAAATGTTCATACAAAGTATAAAATTTTAATGGGTATTTCAATAGATTTTGATGAATAATATAACTTTTTTTTATCAAAGTGTCTTTAGTGAAACATGGTGAGCTTCTAAAGTGATCACTAGTGTATTTGTGAACGGAGTGAACAAATCCTGACCATGATTTACATAATCAAAATCGTAAATATATTATTGTATTTTCATCATCAAATCTCGGTCATTAATTTACACTTGTGTATTGATAATTAATGGCTAGGATTAGTTCGAAGCAGATTGCTTCAAAGTGGATGAGAAATAGGCGAAAGAATTGGAGATTGTTGTTGTTCACGTCGGAAGAAGCTTGTACAGTATGAGAATAGGTTTTGATTAATAAAAAATAAGAATCTACTTCAACCGATATACCCTTAGACACGACTATACATAACATAGAAATCACGACTAGTGAATTAACTAGTTTGCTTTCTTAAAAAGTTTAAGATAAATCACTTTCATATAGATAATGATGATGTGTAGTTAAAGATGAAAATCACCTATCAAAATTGCTCGTAGTTTTCACCCTAAATTTTATTTTCAAACATGACATTATTGTTCTATCGATCTAGATTTTACATTTTAAATAGTTGTGATTTTTCTTTGGTTGTTTGTTAGTTTCGACTTTTGGAGGTTAGTATCATGTGGACTCAAGCTCTATCAAGTTCTTCATATTCCGTTCTTTAATTTCTATTTTCTTCTTTGGTGCTCATGTAACATTTGTAAAAATCGGGTCTCTAAAACCCGCTCCGTTTTGTAATCAAGTACCAAGTTATGAAAGTACATTAATTATTTATGTTTATTTTGAGTTAAAACGATACATAATTAATAAATAAACTAAACTATAAAAATTATATTTGATAAAAAGTTAAAATAAAATAATTAAAAAACATTTGAAGCTGCCGGGACTCGAACCCGGGTCAGCTAAGTCTCTAAACGACTTAACACCCATTCCCTAAACCACTCCACCACAACGTGTTTTCTGTTAACACTAGGAAAGCAAAAGGAACTTATACACAAACTCGATTTAACCGTTGATGCTATCTGAAAACCGATAATCGGCAAACCAATCGTTAAATCGATTGTTTACCTCACAATTTCAGTTATAACCGATGTGCGACGATTTCCAATTAAGTCAGAATTGATTGAACTTTAAACCTTATCATTTCGGCTTTTGAAACCGAAAATTTCATCAAGTTCCGATTTAATTCGAGCTCCAGATCATTTACACGACTCAGAGCTATCACAACAATATTCAATTTCATTTTCGTCGCATTCCTGAACCGTAAAATCCTCTGAATCTGTTCGCCGGAAAATTTCTGCAAGTCACCGGAAAACCGGGACTCACATTCTCACGGTAATTCCTCCGACTCTTTTTGTTTAAAACATGAGATTAGTCAGTCTCTAACACAACTCCATCATTAGAATCGATCCTAGCCAACGATTATCGGAAATCTTATCTTTGCCGGAAAGTTGCTGAGACTGCCGGAATCCCACCGTGAACTGGTAAGATATCCTACACTTCTTTTAAACCTTGTTTAGGTGACTCAACTTTATGAATAATCGATCAACACTGTTAATTGGTTCAACAGTCGGAGTTCATTTACAGTACCGACGAACCTTCGCCGGATTTCTGTGAATATCTTCAATCGGTAAATTCTGTTCTTTAAACTCTCTCCATTCCTTACTCTTGAATTACTGTTAATGTCTAAAAACTTTGTAAATCATCAAATCAATCCTAACCAGTCGAATTATGCTGACCGTGTAATCCGACGAAGAAGATGAAGTTATATCAGAGCATAAGAATAATTAAAAACGGTAGTTTAATCGGGTTAGACACACAGTCCAGCGGTGGACTGTGTGCAAATTTCATATACACGTCCCGAGTTCGATCCATGCTACGCGCACGCTTTGTGTAATAACATTCCTTTTCAATCATGAACTAACCCGGGTTAAAACAGGTAGTTGTTAAGTATAATAAAAACCAAGAATATAACCGGGTTAGACACACAGTCCAGCGGTGGACTGTGTGCAAAATGAACTTCACGTCGCGCGTTCGAATCTTGTCACGAGCACCGGTGAATTGAATTAAAACGTTTTTGTAAATAAGGGAATTTTCAGTTAATACAAATAAGTATATAAATATAATTAAAACTGAGTTTATAACGGGTTAGTCACGTAGCTCAGTTGGTAGAGCTACGTGCACGTGAACGGAAGGTCGCCGGTTCGAATCCCGCCCGGCGCAGAAATATTCGCTGACCGAACCGACGGTCAACGGTCAACAGTAAAAAAAAATTATATTCTTTTTAATTTAATTTAATTTAAAAATCAATTAAAAATACTTAAAAATAACATTTTTAAAGATAGAAAATAGCCATAAACTCACAAAAAATATATCTAAAAATTTCATAAAAATCCTTAATAACATTCATCCACTTAATATATTTTTTCCATTATTATTTAGGTTAGTATTCCTCGTCGACTCGCTCATCTAAATCGTGCGCATCTCACTATCTCAAATTCAACGCACCCAATGTGAGTGAACCTTTCAAATTCCCCGTTTTAATCACGTTTTTGGGGTGTATCATGTGTCTTTGTTTTATTTACATATTATAACGAAACTATTGTGCATACATCATATCATGACATGTGTATTAGTTTGTTGCTGTTAAGTAGTTAATAATGGATGCAAATTATTATTACAGTACATGCATTTGCCGAGGCCGCAGCTCCCCATCCATGAGGTTGAGCTTGTTCCCCATTTTATTATGTGGTTGAACTGTGGCGTGCCCGCACGATCGGCTCCGTTTGATTGAGCCTTGATCGTCATTCAATTACATTCAGTTCATGCAATACTCGCCGTATTGAGCTTATCCACATTCATTCATTCCAGTTCATGCAATACGATCGGCTCCGTTTGATTGAGCCTTGATCGCACAGTTCAATTTACATTTCCAGTTCATGCAATACGATCGGCTCCGTTTGATTGAGCCTTGATCGCACAGTTCATTTATGTTAGTTATCGTATGATATTGGTATGCTCATGTATGCTATCAAGTGTTATTGTATGTTATAATTGTAACTGCTAATTGCCAATGCTTGATTACTTACATTTGCTCTTTTATGATTATGCACAATATTTTATTGATAAACTAACCATAAAATCATTATCAAATGTTTATCTAATAAGGTTCACTCGCCAACTTATGTTACCCAAAACCTCCCATTTTACACATGATACAGGTGAACCAGCAACAGCTAGGAACACATAGGACCTGGATTAGAAGAATAAAACGATTTAGTATTTGGATTGTTATGTTTGGTTATTTTCCCTTGTATTGAATGAACATGTTTGGATGTTTGAAAATGTAACTTTGACTTCACTAATTATGAAACATAATAGTAAATGTCATGTGCTTTGGTGATAACCCAATTATGCCCCGGCTCTTATTTCCGCTGCGGGTCGGGGTGTGACAGATTGGTATCAGAGCCATGACTATAGGGATATAGGATAGGTTATTAGACCCTTAGAGCCTATACTATAGTCGATTAGAAACTTATAAGAATTTTGTGTGTTATATGCCAAATTTCATGATGTTTATATGTTTATGTTAAATGTTACATTTGATATTGTACAAGCATGTTCATAAGTATGTATTATCAAATAATGCCTATCATGAAATTGTATGATCATAACATATCACATCCATGCAAGCACACACCACATCATGATTGATTTTACAATGATTTTCGTGTTTTCAAATCTCATCAAAGTGAGTTCTCATGACGGGCATGTAGTAACTGGAAGGGTACTAGTACCGGTAGTCGGAACGTCCTGTCTAGGCTGGCATTCGTATAAATCCAAAATAAAGGACCAGTTTGCCTACCTGGGGACTAACGATGAGAGTACGAAATACCTATTAGGCCAAAGCATGCTATACCAAACGTCGTGAGAGCTAATCCCACTTTGAGTTGTCATTGTATCTACACCTGGACACGTTCCGACCAAACATCTCATGAACATATTTTGTGGTTTGCATTCGGGGGATGCGAGTGTTAAATTGCCAATACTAATGTGAATCCTACCAAGCCAATAGCCATGGGGGCCCACATGACTATGTAGGTGAAGGTATGGGGGACATTTGAGGCCCAACACGAGCGAACTCAAGACATCCTTTGGATGTAGTTGCATTATTGATATTTATGTTATTTTCATTTTCTTAAAGACACATGACACCTAAAAAGACACCATAAACTCACAATCTTCTTATTTTATGATCCTGTAGATGTCGTCTAGACAGCATCGAAGGGGTAAGAAATCGGAAAAGTCTCGGGAACGTTTGGCCACTCATATCGCGAATAAAATGGCCACGATACTGCCTGACATCGTGGTACAAGTACAACAAGCCCTTGCTGCAAATCCTACTAACCCTCCTCAACAACAGGACCAGAACATCGACAACCCTCCTACCATCAAATGCTCTTACAAACATTTTAAGTCCTGTGATCCTCCAAAATTCGAAGGGACTGAGGGAGTCACTGCTCTCCTACATTGGTTCGAGGAGATGGAAAACGTTTTCTTAAACTGCGATTGTCCTGAGGATCGCAAGGTTCGTTACGCCACCGGGAGACTACTTGGTGTAGCTCTCACTTGGTGGAATACTGAGAAGGGAAAGAGGGGAACTGAAGATGCGATGGCCTTAACTTGGGGGAGTTAAGGGAAATCATGACTAGGCGTTTCTGTCCTAGAAGTGAAATTAAGAAATTGGAGGATGAATTTCATGCCTTAAAGCAAAAAGAGGGTGATCACTCTACTTACAACAAAAGGTTCTTGGAGTTGAACCAATTGGTTCCAAACTTATTCACTCCAACCTATCGTCTGATCGAGCATTATATTCGAGGACTCCCCTCGAAAATCCAAGATTCGGTCCTCAGCGTTTCATCGGTAACACTCGAAGCTGCCATGGAGTTGGCAACTGAACTGACCGAAAACCGAATTCGCAATGGGAAGTTCAAGGAAGAAAAGAAGAAAGCCCCTGTTGAGGGACAAACCTCAAACCACCACACTCCTTCCTCTAAGTTTGCTAACAAGAGGAAGCGTAACACCAAAAATTTCGCAGTCACCCAAACTAACACCCCTATTCCTGCTGCACCCATCACTCAAGTCACTCCTTCACCCGCACCATACAAAAGACCCTACACAGGCCCATTACCAAAATGTAACCGTTGTCAGTATCACCACTCCCCTGATTATCCTTGCCAATACTGCACCGGCTGCGGTCGCGCAGGACATACTGTCCAAAACTGCCGCACGCTTCAACGAACAAACCGCCACCAACCTATAACCCAAACCCACCAACAGTTAATGGGTCAAGCACAACAACAACTACCATTTCCACCCACCCAACATTTAGCCCAAACATACTATCAACCCAATTACCCTATGGGCCAACCAATGCGGGCTTGTTTCAATTGCGGCGACCCAAGTCATTTCAGAAACACATGTCCAAGGCTGGTCAATATTATTCATGCTCAGGCCCAAGCCAACCCTGTGAATCAAGCGAACCAGGCTCCTCCACCTGCTAGAGGAAGAGCTTTCAATATTAACGCAAACCAGGCCAGAGCTGACGACAATGTGGTCAACGGTACGTTTCTTATAAATGGTAGATATGCCTCTATGTTATTTGATACTGGTGCGGATAGAAGTTTCGTGTCATTAGAATTTGAACCTATCTTAAGCAAAAATCGGGATAAGCTCGCGGAATCCATAACGGTGGAAGTTGCGGACGGAAAACCAGTTTCATTAGACTCTATTTTACGCAACTGTACACTCACCTTAAACGACCACGATTTCTCAGTCGATCTTATTCCTATGAAGCTGGGAAGTTTCGACATCATAATCGGTATGGATTGGCTCAGTCAACATCATGCGGAAGTTGTATGTCGTGAAAAATTTATTCGTATTCCTCTTTCAAACGGTCAGACTCTTCGAATCATTGGAGAAACCTCGTCGAAAGGGCTCAACTTAATGTCTTGTCTCCAAGCTCAAAAATACCTTCGCAAGAATTATGTCGCGTTTTTAGCCCATATCATCAAGAAGGGGACCACAGAGAAGAAACTTGAAGATATTCCTGTTGTAAAAGATTTTCCACAAGTTTTTCCTGACGACATTTCAGGACTTCCTCCAATCAGAGATGTCGAATTCCGTATCGATCTTATACCTGGTGCTACACAGTGGCAAAATCTCCTTATAGGTTAGCCCCCTCTGAAATGCAAGAGCTAGCCAGTCAATTGCAAGAATTGACTGACAAGGGATTCATACGTCCCAGCTCATCACCTTGGGGTGCACCTGTCCTTTTTGTAAAGAAGAAAGATGGATCTTTTCGTATGTGCATCGACTACAGAGAACTCAACAAGTTAACCATCAAAAATCGCTATCCTTTACCTCGCATAGATGATCTTCTTGACCAACTACAAGGTGCCAGTTGCTTTTCATAAATCGATCTACGATCTGGCTATCATCAGCTTAGAGTGCATGAAGAAGACGTCCCTAAGACTGCTTTTCGAACTCGTTATGGCCACTACGAATTCAGGGTTATGCCGTTTGGATTAACCAACGCACCAGCTGTCTTCATGGACCTAATGAACAGAGTCTGCAAACCTTACCTTGATCGATTTGTTATAGTCTTCATCGACGATATTCTTATTTATTCAAAATCTAAAGCTGATCATGAGCGTCACCTTCGACTCGTTCTTGCACTTCTAGAAAAGGAAAAGCTTTATGCCAAGTTCTCTAAATGTGAATTCTGGTTAAAAGAGGTGCAATTTCTCGGGCATGTAGTCAATGACAAAGGAATACATGTTGACCCATCAAAGATCAAAGCAGTTCAAGAATGGCAAGCTCCACGTACACCAACTGAAGTAAGGTCTTTTCTTGGACTTGCTGGCTATTATCGTCGGTTCATTTCAAACTTCTCTCGCATTGCGGTGCCACTCACGGCTTTAACCCATAAGGGAAAACCATTCGTATGGGGACCCAAGCAAGAAGAAGCTTTTCAAACTCTTAAACAAAAACTTTGTGATGCACCAATCCTCACTCTTCCTGAAGGTTGTGATGATTTTGTAGTCTATTGCGACGCGTCAGGGCAAGGATTAGGTTGCGTTCTCATGCAAAGAGGAAAAGTCATAGCTTATGCCTCGAGGCAACTCAAGACTCATGAAAAGAACTACACCACTCATGACCTCGAACTTGGAGCTGTTGTATTCGCTCTTAAGATATGGAGACATTATCTCTATGGTACTAAGTGTGAAATATACACTGACCACAAGAGTCTTCAGCATATCTTCAATCAAAAAGAGTTAAATATGAGGCAACGAAGATGGGTCGAACTCCTAAATGATTACGACTGTGAAATTAGATACCACCCGGGTAAAGCAAATGTGGTGGCTGATGCACTTAGTCGAAAGGGTTATGCGAACTCCATTCATCTTCTATGTTCGCAAATAATAACCGATATTAAGGATCAAATTCGAAGAGCTCAACACGTTTCAATAACAGAGGAAGATGTACGAAAAGAGATGTCCTGTGGAGCCGAGCTAAAACTTGAAACTAAATCAGATGGTATTCTGTATTACCTAGATCGTATCTGAATTCCTAACCACATCAATCTTCGTGAAACACTCATGCATGAAGCTCATAAAACGCGATATTCTATACACCCAGGAGCCTATAAGATGTATCAAGATCTACGGTACACCTATTGGTGGCCTGGAATGAAGAAAGATATTGCCGTTTTTGTTTCCAAGTGTCTCACATGTTCTAAGGTGAAGGCTGAACACCAAAGACCCTCAGGACTTCTAGTCCAACCGGAAATACCTGTGTGGAAGTGGGAAAATATAACCATGGATTTCATTACCGGGTTACCTCGCACTTCTGGCGGGTATGACACTATATGGGTGATTATAGACCGACTTACAAAATCAGCTCACTTTATTCCTATTCGAGAAGATTTCAAGAACGAAAAGCTTGCTCGTATTTATATCAACGAAATCGTAAGCCGACACGGGGTACCATTAAGTATTATTTCTGATCGTGATGGTCGTTTCACCTCACGAACATGGCAAGCAGTACAATCCGCTATGGGCACTCGATTAGATCTCAGTACCGCCTATCATCCCCAAACTGATGGACAGTCTGAGCGCACCATTCAAACTCTTGAGGATATGCTTAGGGCATGTGTCATAGACTTCAAGGGAAATTGGGACGCCCACCTACCGTTAGTTGAATTTTCGTACAACAACAACTATCATTCTAGCATCGGCATGGCACCTTTTGAAGCTTTATATGGTCGAAAGTGCCGATCTCCTGTTTGTTGGCACGAAATTAGGGAAGCACAAATTACTGGTCCAGAATTGATCCAAGAAACCACAGATAAGATTCATCAAATCCGAAACAATCTTCTAGCGGCTCAAAGTCGTCAAAAGAGTTACGCAGATAAACGACGGAAGCCCTTGGAGTTTAGCATTGGTGATCATGTGCTTTTAAAAGTATCACCGTGGAAGGGAGTAGTTCGTTTTGGTCAAAAGAGAAAGCTAGCACCACGTTACGTAGGACCTTTCAAGATACTCGAAAGAGTAGGTCCTGTAGCATACAAGCTTGACCTACCGGAAGAACTCGACAGGATTCATCCCACATTCCACGTGTCGAACTTGAAGAAGTGTCTCGCTGATGAGAATCTCCATATTCCACTGGAAGATATTCAGATTGATGAATCCATACATTTTATTGAAAGACCAGTGGAGATTATGGACTATGGAGAAAAGCGTCTACGACGAAGTCGCATTCCTATTGTTAGGGTACGCTGGGAGTCGAAACGGGGACCTGAGTTTACTTGGGAACGTGAAGACTCAATGCGTGAAAAATACCCGCATCTTTTTCCTACTACTTCAACTGTTTAAATTTCGGGACGAAATTCCTAAAAGTAGGGGATACTGTAACATTTGTAAAAATCGGGTCTCCAAAACCCGCTCCGTTTTGTAATCAAGTACCAAGTTATGAAAGTACATTAATTATTTATGGTTATTTGAGTTAAAACGATACATAATTAATAAATAAACTAAACTATAAAAATTATATTTGATAAAAAGTTAAAATAAAATAAATAAAAAACATTTGAAGCTGCCGGGACTCGAACCCGGGTCAGCTGAGTCTCTAAACGACTTAACACCCATTCCCTAAACCACTCCGCCACAACGTGCTTTCTGTTAACACTAGGAAAGCAAAAGGAACTTATACACAAACTCGATTTAACCGTTGATGCTATCTGAAAACCGATAATCGGCAAACCAATCGTTAAATCGATTGTTTACCTCACAATTTCAGTTATAACCGATGTGCGACGGTTTCCAATTAAGTCAGAATTGATTGAACTTTAAACCTTATCATTTCGGCTTTTGAAACCGAAAATTTCATCAAGTTCCGATTTAATTCGAGCTCCAGATCATTTACACGACTCAGAGCTATCACAACAATATTCAATTTCATTTTCGTCGCATTCCTGAACCGTAAAATCCTCTGAATCTGTTCGCCGGAAAATTTCTGCAAGTCACCGGAAAACCGGGACTCACATTCTCACGGTAATTCCTCCGACTCTTTTTGTTTAAAACATGTGATTAGTCAGTCTCTAACACAACTCCATCATTAGAATCGAACCTAGCCAACGATTATCGAAATCTTATCTTCGCCGGAAAGTTGCTGAGACTGCCGGAATCCCACTGTGAACTGGTAAGATATCCTACACTTCTTTTAAACCTTGTTTAGGTGACTCAACTTTATGAATAATCGATCAACACTGTTAATTGGTTCAACAGTCGGAGTTCATTTCCAGTACCGACGAACCTTCGCCGGATTTCTGTGAATATCTTCAATCGGTAAATTCTGTTCTTTAAACTCTCTCCATTCCTTACTCTTGAATTACTGTTAATGTCTAAAAACTTTGTAAATCATCAAATCAATCCTAACCAGTCGAATTATGCTGACCGTGTAATCCGACGAAGAAGATGAAGTTATATCAGAGCATAAGAATAATTAAAAACGGTAGTTTAATCGGGTTAGACACACAGTCCAGCGGTGGACTGTGTGCAAATTTCATATACACGTCCCGAGTTCGATCCATGCTACGCGCACGCTTTGTGTAATAACATTCCTTTTTAATCATGAACTAACCCGGGTTAAAACAGGTAGTTGTTAAGTATAATAAAAACCAAGAATATAACCGGGTTAGACACACAGTCCAGCGGTGGACTGTGTGCAAAATGAACTTCACGTCGCGCGTTCGAATCTTGTCACGAGCACCGGTCAATTGAATTAAAACGTTTTTGTAAATAAGGGAATTTTCGGTTAATACAAATAAGTATATAAATATAATTAAAACTGAGTTTATAACGGGTTAGTCACGTAGCTCAGTTGGTAGAGCTACGTGCACGTGAACGGAAGGTCGCCGGTTCGAATCCCGCCTGGCGCAGAAATATTCGCTGACCGAACCGGTCAACGGTCAACAGTAAAAAAAAATTATATTTTTTTTTATTTAATTTAATTTAAAAATCAATTAAAAATACTTAAAAATAACATTTTTAAAGATAGAAAATAGCCATAAACTCACAAAAAATATATCTAAAAATTTCATAAAAATCCTTAATAACATTCATCCACTTAATATATTTTTTCCATTATTATTTAGGTTAGTATTCCTCGTCGACTCGCTCATCTAAATCGTGCGCATCTCACTATCTCAAATTCAACGCACCCAATGTGAGTGAACCTTTCAAATTCCCCGTTTTAATCACGTTTTTTGGGTGTATCATGTGTCTTTGTTTTATTTACATATTATAACGAAACTATTGTGCATACATCATATCATGACATGTGTATTAGTTTGTTGCTGTTAAGTAGTTAATATTGGATGCAAATTATTATTACAGTACATGCATTTGCCGAGGCCGCAGCTCCCCATCCATGAGGTTGAGCTTGTTCCCCATTTTATTATGTTGTTGAACTGTGGCGTGCCCGCACGATCGGCTCCGTTTGATTGAGCCTTGATCGGTCATTTCAATTTACATTTCCAGTTCATGCAATCTATCGGCTCCGTTTGATTGAGCCTTGATCGCACAGTTCAATTTACATTTCCAGTTCATGCAATACGATCGGCTCCGTTTGATTGAGCCTTGATCGCACAGTTCAATTTACATTTCCAGTTCATGCAATACGATCGGCTCCGTTTGATTGAGCCTTGATCGCACAATTCATTTATGTTAGTTATCGTATGATATTGGTATGCTCATGTATGCTATCAAGTGTTATTGTATGTTATAATTGTAACTGCTAATTGCCAATGCTTGATTACTTACATTTGCTCTTTTATGATTATGCACAATATTTTATTGATAAACTAACCATAAAATCATTATCAAATGTTTATCTAATAAGGTTCACTCGCCAACTTATGTTGACCCAAAACCTCCCATTTTACACATGATACAGGTGAACCAGCAGCAGCTAGGAACACATAGGACCTGGATTAGAAGAATAAAACGATTTAGTATTTGGATTGTTATGTTTGGTTATTTTCCCTTGTATTGAATGAACATGTTTGGATGTTTGAAAATGTAACTTTGACTTCACTAATTATGAAACATAATAGTAAATGTCATGTGCTTTGGTGATAACCCAATTATGCCCCGACTCTTATTTCCGCTGCGGGTCGGGGTGTGACAACTCATAACCAGGGGCGGAGGACAGTTGGTGTCTGGGGGTGCACCCGCCCACCCCAATATTTCGGTTAGAAGTGTATAGGTTCCGATTTTTCGTTCGAAAATTTTAAAACTTTTAGAGGATCGCCCTCCCCCCCCCCCCCCCCCCCCCATTATTTTCCTTAAAAATTTATACAATATATAAATTAAAGTAAAGTTTGTTACCACTTTGTATATCCTAAATATTAATACAATATATAAATTAAAGTAAAGTTTGTTACCACTTTGTATATAAATGATAGGTAGTTTGTTAAATATATGTTAACTCTTATTTGTTTAACCCTTGATTACCCACCACACAATAAACTTAATCGCAAGTTTTTACGTGTAAGAACGGGTCATTTGAATGAATGAAATTTTTTATTTTATTTGAAACTATTATTATTTGACCTGACCCGAATCATAGCCGACCCGACCCAAACATAGTGATAGGAAAAAAATATTTGGGTTCTATTACTTTACGTTCTCTTGAAAATTTTGTTCAAGCTCCGCCACTCCTCGTAACCCTCCAATAGTATCAATGTAACTTCGTTGACTTCTTTTAACCAAGTCGTTTTAATCATTCTTTTTTTTTCGTTGACTTCTTTTAACTAAGAATAGTGAATCCATCAATATAATTCTTTTTTAATGATTTTTCAAGAAATTCATCCCATAAGATTTCTCTTTCTAGAGTATACCCATATATCCCACTAGCAATAAGCCTTAAACACTAGTCGTTGCGTTATCGATCAAGTTGACGTGTTGCCAATCTTGAAACTATTGAGTTGTAAATAAAGGGTTGCCCAACTTGATAAACCTTCAGTCGACATATAATATTATTATTCTAATTAAATTATCAAAATAATATAATCGTAGGTGGAGGATTTTCGGTCTAAATGGCTCCACCACCGGCTATCTCACCAAACGGAATTTGCAATCATTAATTATATAGAATTTTAACTATACTAATCATTTGGTCTAATCCTCTATTTGCTTCAAAATTATATAGAATTTTAACTATACTAATCATTTGGTCTAATCCTGTATTTACTTCAAAGAACTATACTTACTTTTATATAAAAAAATCAGATTTATAGAAAAAAGATAAAAGAAAACAAAAATCACAAGATTCTACTTAAACTTATATAAAAAAATCAGATTTATAGAAAAAAGATAAAAGAAAACAAAAATCACAAGATTCTACTTAAACTTCCTACTTACCTTTTCTTTTTCATCTATATTTTACTAGATTATTGATAAATTTAAATTAATTTTTACAAATATACTAGAAAAATTATAGTGAGTTAACCGAAAATGATGTTTAAACTTTTACCATGATATACGTTACACATGTATAATTTCTTTGTCTAGACTTAGTTCTCACCATTAGTTAACCCTCACTACAACTAAACATTGTTGCAACATTCTTCTCTTATATAACTTCTTCATATAAAATATGGCCACTATTGTTGTAAAAAAATTTTATAAACAAAATGGTGACCGAAATAGCAAAGTATGTCATTAAAGTAATAAATTCGAAGACTCCTTACGTATAAATGATCAAGAGATGAAACATTTATTATTTTATGCCAATACTTTTATGATAATTATGGACTACTAGTTGTCTGCCACAAATGCAAATTTTTCGTGGAGCTATTTGTTGGAAATTTGTATGTGTGAATGTAGTCTCAAAATGATGAACATAGTTTGTTCCACATTGGTGTGGGAACAAAAAGGAAAGTTATTTATAAGGTAAAGAATTTACCTAGCCAATATAACTTTTAGACATGTTTTACAACAGGCCCTACGCGCGTGTGCGCAGGGGGGGTGCAAAAATTGGAACCGGATTTAGTTGTACTCGTGTATGCCCGCGCATCTTGCGGACACGAATGCAGCTTCGAAAACCCGGATCCGCGTGAGGCGGGTTTTTGCACTCAAAGACACAGCCAGTCTCGACACACCCCTGGGAACAGACGACGAATCTATTTAAGGGAATTGTGTCAAACACAAGCCCGGTTCATGCTGACACTATTGACGAAACATTCAGTCTTCATCCAGACAAGCCCGGTTCACGCTAACACTATTGACAGATCTGTCCACCTTTCCTGAGAAAACTCACCACTGAAGACCCACTTTGATAAAACCCCGACCCATCTGAAAAATATTACACCAGGTGAGACTCAAACCCGTGAATTATTCAAAATAAAAGTTAAAACAAAAATGATTTAATTATATTGAACTAGCTATATTTGTTTCTTGTAAAAATTAAAGTTGGTTTCAGTGTATAAAAGTTTTTGTAAGGTAAGAGGACAAAGGGTCGGACTTTGAGTGATGGCTCCATATCCCACTTACTATTAAATACTAATATAAGTTGCTTTTATGTAAGCAGTAATATATTATATAAGTTGAGCAAACATTTGTCATTGACTAAAATTTAAAATATATTAATAAATTTATGATGCTTGCATTTTAAAAACCATTATCTCTTATCGTTTTTGTCTTCAAACATACGGAAAGAAGCACTAGAACTTTAAAATGTTTGCTTTTTATATTTTTCATTTTCAATTGATTATCCAAACCTTTTACACACAATTTACATTCGACAATGAGATTGAAAGTGAACGAAGAATGTAGAATCCATTAAGTTTGTCCATAGATGTTC
Source organism: Scalesia atractyloides (assembly GCA_947069175.1). Lineage (NCBI taxonomy): Eukaryota > Viridiplantae > Streptophyta > Magnoliopsida > Asterales > Asteraceae > Scalesia > Scalesia atractyloides. The sequence continues at coordinate 10,371,948 of CAMTDV010000014.1, read as the reverse complement.
GTAAGGATGAAACCTTCCATACATGTATTGGCGTATCATACATTTGCGATGAACAAAGTGTCATAATCATCCTTAGTTTCCCGTTACTTAGTATTGTATTCAACACGTGTGGCGGTTAAGAATATTGGTTATGGAATGGGTTGCTCGTGTTTGGGTCTTATTTGCTAAGGTTTAATTTTTTTTGGTAAATTACATGATTCGAATTTGTGGTTTATATATTCATCATGTTAATTTATAAACAATATGCCTAATGGTCAATAAAATATAATTTGCTTAAATATAAAAGAAAATTCAATTGCTTTATGAAAGTAAAAGTAAATTAATTGCAATTCTAACAAAAACATAAAATAATCTGAATTGGATACAAGATTAAAAAAAAGCTATCACTTTCGTTTTAGTTTTCAACAAAAATAAGAAAAATAAAAAACCTTAGTTTACTATAAGTTGCACCTGATTTGGATTACACAAGCATAATCAATTAATCATATATTCCATATAAAATCAAATTTAGGCACAGATTATGTCCTATCGTACTATTTGTTTTATCACCACTCTAAATGGTGCATTTACTAAAATTTGCACTAGATCAAACCCCTCAATTTTTTGCTAACTATTTTTAAACCCTGATACATGTAACCTTTTAAAACCTGATATATGTGACCAAAAATGAAAAATCTAAAAGTGAATATGAAATCCTGATATGAAATATATATTCGAATTCGGGTTGATTCTAATAACGTGAATTATAATTTGTATTCAAATAGTGTAGTCAGTTCGGCTCGATAATGGTAGAATTGAATTTGATATAAAAATCGAATTTGGATTAATTGGGTTGGGATATGGATCCGATTCAAATATTCCAAACCCAAATTTGAATCTATTATTGAATTCACTTCAAACTGAATCTCGAGTTTTTGAGTCTGATTTGTATAATAAACACCTTTGTTTAACACACAAAACAAGGTTGAAGTTGAAGTCTTTCTGACTTGATCAAGATCATCCGTCTATTCAACAAGCCGCAAGAACATAGTCGTACACCGCCTCTAATTTCCTTGAATGTTGAACTCGTCACTCACAAAAGCCCCCCAAAACACCTGCTTTTACCGGAATCGATTTTAAGTTATGCATGGTTTAGTTCATGTTCCTATTTTGTTATTTGTGTGCAAAAAGAAGTTAAAGCACATGTGAGAGTGAGAAATTAGAAACAATTCGGTACCTTGATATGGTTTAGGGGTTGTTTTTAGGACTATCCGGGTCAAATAGATTTGCATGTGTGTTTAAACGTCCCAGATCACAAACCATTTTTATTCAGCCATTTTTATAATTATTTGTATCCAATTACACTATTTTTTATTGGTTTTACTCAACTACACCAATAACCAAGTTTTAGTCATACTGACCAGTTGCAAGGTCCGATTGTTCAAATGTACGTTTTATCACCTAGTCTTACTCATCTACTTTACCTAACTTAAAGAGTTGCACTTTTATTTGGCACATTGTCCGATTTTATTTATAATTAAGAGGGTGAATTTAGACATATTATAACGTTGGTGTACCCTACCACCAGGACGGCATAAAACTGGTTATTTGAACGTTGGTGTACACGTGGTTTAACAAATTAAATGAAAATACTTTGAATTAATTTTAATATAAATAAAATAAACTTAAAAACCCATATGATAGTAAAAAAATACAACGAATAATTCAGATTTCACTAAAAAGCCCTTTGTACACAACTTTGGTTATCTTATTTGTAATATTCTCATTGTTATCTAATTTGAATATTTAATGGTCTTGATTGAAACTAAACATTAAACGTGCATAAAAGAATGTTGAATATACATACTACATAAGTCTAATGACAAAGTTAAACTATCTCAGCTCGTTTGTCGCTCAGTTGCCTCATCCCCTTATCATATGGAAGTATACGTCTCACCATGAAACAACCAATTAAAAATGATTAATTTATAAAAATAACTAACGATAAAATTCAAAAAATTCTAAACAAAATAATCCAATGAGGATTACGCCTACCAACTTTAGTTCTTATTTGTGTATTTTATTATTACTTTTATTTTATTTATATATTTACATTAAAAGTCTTAAACGTTAGTAAAGCCATTAGTTATTTATATGCTTATTTTATTATAATTCAATTTTATTAATCTCTATTATAAAGCAAAGACATGATAAATATAAATGGAAAACAAAATGGTAAAAAATAAAATTAATGGATTAAAATAATATGTTTTTTATTGAATCTTATTAACAAATATTAGTTATATCTATTTATGCTTATTTTATTATAATTTAGTTTTGTTAATCCCGATTATAAAGTAAAGACATGATAACTATAAATGGAAAAAAAATATTAAAGATAAAACTTATAGATTAAAATAATATATTTTTTATTTGAATCTTATTAACAAATATTATCTATATCTATTTGTTTAGGGTAAAAGATAATAAGATAAAATTTATGGATTAAAATAATATATTTTTTATTTAAATCTTACTAACAAATATTATCTATATCTATTTATTTAGGCGGGAAAAATAGTTGAAATCAGCTCATATAGCACCATGTGTCCCCATATGATTTACGTGCATAAAAGAATGTTGAATATACATACTACATAAGTCTAATGACAAAGTTAAACTATCTCAGCTCGTTTGTCGCTCAGTTGCCTCATCCCCTTATCATATGGAAGTATACGGTCTCACCCATGAAACAACCAATTAAAAATGATTAATTTATAAAAATAACTAACGATAAAATTCAAAAAATTCTAAACAAAATAATCCCATAAGGATTTGTGTATTTTATTATTACTTTTATTTTATTTATATATTTACATTAAAAGTCTTAAACGTTAGTAAAGCCATTAGTTATTTATATGCTTATTTTATTATAATTCAATTTTATTAATCTCTATTATAAAGCAAAGACATGATAAATATAAGTGGAAAACAAAATGGTAAAAAATAAAATTAATGGATTAAAATAAGTTTTTTATTGAATCTTATTAACAAATATTATTTATATCTATTTATGCTTATTTTATTATAATTTAATTTTGTTAATCCCTATTATAAAGTAAAGACATGATAACTATAAATGGAAAAAAAATATTAAAGATAAAACTTATAGATTAAAAATAATATTTCTTTATTTGAATCTTATTAACAAATATTATCTATATCTATATCTATTTCTTTAGGGTAAAAGATAATAAGATAAAATTTATGGATTAAAATAATATATTTTTTATTTGAATCTTACTAACAAATATTATCTATATCTATTTATTTAGGCGGAAAAAATAGTTGAAATCAGCTCATATAGCACCATATGTCCCCATATGATTTACTTTATTATTATATATAATATATATATATATAGATTTGTCTTTGAAAGCGATAATATAGACACTTAGTTGCTTTGAGCATGTGATTACTCGGCCTATAAACTCGTGAAGCACGATCTCTAGCACCCGTCACAATGTAAATTAAAATTTTATTTATACTCCTCATAGATTGAGTACATATATTTTCTTTTATTCGTAAAATCATTTAACAAAATATAATAATACAAAATTTACATGGACTATTTGGATGAAGATTCAAAATTTACATGGACTATTTGGATGAAGATTCAAATTTTGTTTTACGTGAGTGACACTAAAAAGGAATATTTAAATTAATAAACCACGTGAACTTAATTGATTTGTTTGTTATTATATAGTTTAGTTATTTATTTTTTAGAAAAATAATAAATATTAGGTATAATATTATTTAAAAAATAAAATCTAGGATAAAAGAGGTTTTGCCATGTGGCATTATTTGTAGTCTTTTATTATAAGTTAGATTAGATACGATGGTTTATAACGTTATTTTTAGGAGTTATATATGCTTATTAATTTTGGTGGTCCGTCTCGTAACATTGCTTCATTGGTTATTTTGTGTATGTAATTAAAATTCTTTTATTTATTAACTTAAATATTTTTTAATCTCATATGTTAGTTTTTAACTTATTATTAAACTAAGTTTTTTGTAATTATTTATAACAATCGGATGTATCACGACTTTATTTTTCAATTACGATATCGTTACGAAATGAATCGATATCAAACAAATATCTGCCTTTGAGCACGAAGCATCCCACCATTAGAACTAGTATGGAACCGCATGATATTGCGGTGGTGACAATTTGCAATTCGATGCCCTTATTCAATTAGCTTATTAATCCTCCCATAATATATTATATAGTATTCTGGCAGTTTATCAGTCCACTATATGATGATCTAGTAATCAAGGATTCTTTGATGCAATGCAAATCACGCATTAACAACAACTAGCAACGGGTATTATCAATCAAATGCTAGATAATAAAAGTAACCATACCCAAAATGTCTTGCAAAGAGGGGACCCGAAGAAAAGCTAGCTTTCTTGGATTCATCTCGAATACCCTCAGGCTTTAAATAAACATGCATCTTCATCGCAACTGGACAAAGCACCTACGTTGCGAACAAACCTGTAATAAGACGAGAGAGAGATCGAGAGAGATGGAGGCTAACAAGATTAAAAAGATTAACGAGTCCATTTCTCCATTTAAGAGAGCTTCTCAAAGAGCTTGGTTTTAAGAACACTAATCTCAATTTAGCAGCTGATGGTAGCTCCTTTTATTTTCTCTAACTCTAAACATAACTTTCATGTAAAATAATAAAATTTATGGTATTGAGTTAATTTAATCCTAAAAGTTTCATTTGCAGTGATATTCACACTTGCAAGGATGTGTTCTGGATCATATCTCTTCTGTATCACAGTAGTTTACAAGAATCCTATTATCATCAAGGTAAAATTTTATATGACTCACTTTAATTTGGCAACAATTTTAAGATCATATACATCATTGAGTTGGACCATATTGAATATGTACATGCCGCAGCCTTGGGCGCGCTTGGCATTAGTCAATGGTTTCTGGTTCTACAAGATTGCAAAATGGTGAGAGACGAATTGATTATGAGATCCACATCTAATTTAAAACTTTTCCAATCTAAGCCATTTATGTCTATCAATAATGAATTCATTCAAGGACTACAATTTAACAACTTGAATATGTTTCATGCATTTCTACTTTTGGGAACTAGCATATCAGAGCATGGCCAGTCCAACTGGTCGGAGGTGGGTTGGTGGGGTTCCTGTCCAGGAGGTCTCAAGTTCGATTCCAGACGAAAGGGGTAATGATACGGTCCACATTCTTATCTCACCATGCCCACGTTGTGATACAACTCCCTCACATTCTCATCAGGGGCGGACCTAGTGCATGGTAAGGGGCAACGCCCGCTACCGCTTGGCGCTCCAGCGGTAGTGTAAATTTTGAAAAAATTTGACGTTTTTTCGATTTCGTTACCGTTTTTTTATAAAACGTTACGTTACCGCTACGAACGAATCCTAGATCCGCCACTGATTCTCATACACCAGTAGCCCACGTAGCCTTTACCATTTTTCATGCATTTTTGTCTTTCAATATTTTCTAGCAGTTAGCAGCAGTAGTGGGTTAGTTTCCATATTTCACTTGTAAGCCTATAAAAGGCTATTTATGTTATGAATGAATTAAGAAGAAAACTGATGCAAAATTAGAGTCTTGTTCTTCATCTATTTCTTGGAGTTTAAACCCACTCTACGGATATATCTATGGGGAGATTAGCCATCTCGAATCAGCTTACTAACATGTAACTTTGGATATCAGTGAAAAATGGTGAGTGTTATGACTCAAAAGGGAGAGGCACCCTGGGATTCGAACATGGGATTTGGGGGTTTCTGGTGCCTGGCTCTTCTAGTTGATCTCGCAGTTCAAAAAAAAAGAGCATCTACATCGTGGTACATTGATGCTTGTTTGAATCTACGGGGAACAAGCGGGCTAAGGAGTGATAGGTCTCGTTAACATAAGTAGTCCAAATGTGTGGTCCGCTAAAGCGAACTTGAAGGCGTACATATGAATTCTCTTTTATGTGGAGCCCAAGACATTGGCCCCATATACATATTTTTCGATATGGGTCTCTTTCAATGTGAAATATTAATACAAAATGCCTACAAAATGAATCTTCAAATTCTTGAACACAACTTTAATTATTGATTTTCAAACATTTTTAACGGAACTTTAATTATTGATTTTCAAACATTTTTAACACGTACACTAAATATATTAATCAATGTTTTATAACTAATTAATGATAAATAAATAAATAATAGTAATTAGTATTTAACTTTAATACATAACAAACATAAAAAACTAGACTATTATATGAGTAATTTGATTTATATGAAAATGATTGTAAAAGTGGGTGATGATGTGGATGTGAGGTGTAGGTTTGTTGATATAGAAAAGAGTAAATTGCACAAAACGTCCTTTAAGTTTCATCAATCTTGCTGGTTTCAGCCTTAATCTTTAAAAGTTGCCAAAACCAGCCTTTAAGATTAATTTTGTTGCATGTTTCATCCTTTATCACTAACCCAGTTATTAATCCATGTTAAATGGCCTCACATGCATAGCATGTGAGGGTAAAACCGTCTTTTCATCTCTCTCTCTATCTTCTCTCAAATAATTCATTAAACTAACAAAACTCATCATCGTCGCAACTCTCTCTCTATCTTCTCTCACTTCAGGTCCACCATACGCAACGTTCGTCATCAAAGCCACCGAACTTCCACCGGAAGACTACTTCGACTACATCATCGTCGGCGGCGGCACCGCCGGATGTCCGACAATTATTACTCACCTGCACAAGAAGGTTTTATTCAAACGTTCGTCATCAAACCCTAACGTCATGAAACAAGAAGGTTTTATTCAAACACTCCGTCAAATCGACAATTATTACTCACCTGCACAAGCTTTCAGTTCCGATGAAGGTGTTCCGAACGCCAGAGGCCGGATATTAGGCGGAAGTAGCGCGATTAACGCCGGATTTATAACCGCTCCGGGATTAATTTTGATGTGAATTTGATTGAGAGGTCTTATCAGTGGATTGAGAAAGCAATCGTGTTTGAACCGGAGTTGCAGTCGCTGCAACGCGCGCTTCTTGATGGATTGGTGGAATCCGGTGTGCGGCCGTGGAATGGATTTCGTTTACATCATGTTTATGGAACCAAGATTGGGGGTTCTACGTTTAACAGCACTGGTTATAGACATAGTGCTGCTGATCTGTTGAATCTAGCTAGAGAGAGTAATATCAAAGTGGCGGTTTACGCTACGGTGAGAGAATTTTGTTTACTAGTTCGGGTTCTTTTGGTGGAACGGAGAATGCGACGGGTGTTATGGTTAGGGATACTGCGGGTCGTTATCACCGTGTGTTGTTAAGGAAGGAGGGGGAAGTGATTGTTTCCGCAGGTGCGATTGGCAGCCCACATTTGCTTCTGTTGAGTGGGATTGGGCCGCGGTCTTACCTTTCGTCTTGGGGGATTCCGGTGGTGAATGATTTGGAGTTTGTAGGGGAGTTTTTGTATGATAATCCGTGAAATGGTATATCGTTTTTGTCGCCGAGTTTACTGGAGCATTCTCTCATACAGGTGAACACGATATGGCATTACCATGGTGGATGCTTAGTGGAGAAAGTGGTAGATTCTGAATTGAGGGTGATTGGTGTTGGTTCGCTTCAAATGATCGATGGTTCAGTGTTCTCGATTTCACCTGGGACCAACCCACAGGCTACTCTTCTAATGCTTGGCAGGTAAGCTTGTGTTTGATTCAAGTGTTGTTTGGTGATTTTATTGACCCATTATAGTTGGTTCTTGAATGAATCGGTACACTTTCCGCTGTTTTTTTTTGTTTGTTCTTTCGGTGAATCGGTACACTTTCCGGTGAGCTTTTCGGCGAGCAAGTTCAACCAGAGAAGCAATTGAACTGAGATCGAGCTTCCGATGCGAAAGCTAGCTCTCTCTTCATCTCAATTTCAATAGCGATTGATCGGAACTGAAATCGGAGTTAAAAATTGGGGAAAAGACGGTTTTACCCTCACATGCTATGCATGTGAGGCCATTTAACATGGATTAGTAACTGGGTTAGTGATAAAGGATGAAACCTGCAACAAAATTAATCTTAAAGGCTGGTTTTGGCAACTTTTAAAGATTAAGGCTGAAACCAGCAAGATTGGTGAAACTTAAAGGACGTTTTGTGCAATTTACTCTATAGAAAAGTAAAGAGTATTTGAATGAATTTTGGAATTTGATTTGACATTAAGGAGATACTTTATGAACGTTTGTTGATGTAGATGGTGGAGGCGAGGTGTAGGTTTGTTGATAGAAAAATATAAGAGTTTTTGAAGGAAGTTTGAATCTAATGTAACATTAAGGTGACAGTTTATAAACTTGTTGATGTAGATGGGCTCACAAGATGATAGTGATGTAATATGATAAATTATAATGCATAAGGTGAAATAAGATGCATGGGAAATTCACTGATCATCTACCAAGTCGACTTTTAGAAGCTAAACATTTCCTTCTCGGTTCATATTTAGTGACCCATCGCCTAGGAATATACATAAAATGTTAGCTAAAAGGATAAGCCAATACCCGGTTTACAACCAAAATGTTTAAACGTTAAGATTATTACATGTACTTGGGCATATTTCAGATATGTACTTAATCAAATCGTCCTCGAGAACAATACTACACCCAAAGCATTGCGCAGGAGATGGTTAGCTCATCTACAAAAGGTTGTTGACTAGGCTTGTAGCAACAAGCAAATAAACATGGTCGTATAGGGTCTAGGGGTGCTTATTGGGTCGTTTTAGGTTATTCTAATTTGAAAAAATTGAAAGTGAATACCAAATCGGAATATTAAAAATCAATTCGAATTCGGGTTGATTATTCGGTTCGAATAAGCATCTGACTCGAATATTAGAAGCCCGAAGTTGAATTTATTATTCGAATTCAATTCAAACTGAAATTCGTGTCTTCTAGTCTAATTTGAATAATAAACACACTCATATTTTCAACCAACTGAACGAGATTGAAGTTGAAGTCTTTATCACTTGATCAAGATAATTCATCTACTCAACAAGCCGCAAGACCATAGTCGTACACCGCCTCTAATTTCCTTGAATGTTGAACTCACCACTAATAAAAGTCCCCTAAAACACCCGCTTTTAGCACAATCGATTGAAGTTTTGCATGGTTAACTTCATGTTCCTATTTTATTATTTGTGCACAAAAAGAAGTTAAAGCACATATGAGAGTATTAAATTAGAAATGATTCAGTATTCTAGATGTTGTTCTTAGACTGCCGTGGTGGGTTAGCGCCCACGACCACATCATTGCCAACATGGCACCACTTTTGCAGGACTTGGGGAGTTTTCAGGGGCGTGTCACCATGCAAGTGGAGCGCAAAGAGGCTGGGCGTTAGCTTGGTGACGCCTGAAAGAGAGGTGAGAGTTTTGGTCGCCGTGACCCTGAAGTGGATGTGATAACGCCAAGAAACGTAATCAGCTACACATAGCTTTACATTCTTGTCTAGTGTTTGAACTTGCAAGGTCCCAAAATCCTTTAAATTTGATGTCAATAAACATGGAACAAAGATTGTGGATAGATTGGAGTGCTACAATCATATATACAAACCCAAACCATCATGTGGAATCTTATCTAATTCCTTTTTTAAACAATTATCATAAGTTATTCTACACTTTCCACTTCTACCCCTTTAGATTCCAAACTTTCAACAAACCACCCCCAAAGTTCCACTCTTCCAACTCTACCCACAAAACACCACTTATTTTAGATTATCCCCCAAACCAAGATTGTAAATTTCAACAACATAGTATTTATTAAAAGCTACACATGATTGTCATCTTGTATATTTTAGCCTTCGGAAAATAAATAAAAGAGTGACCGATGTTTATCTTTTGTTATTTTTTATACATATTTGGTCTTCCAACCCTCTTCTCTCTCCCCCACCCCCCCCCCCCCTCCCTCTTCACTGGTCCATCACCACACTGCCCATGTGGCTTCTGATCGCAACCAGATAACGAATCAAACTCCACTCTTAAGTCTTTCATAGATCCAATAGATCTATTTCCTCTGTTTTTATCTCTTTTATACACACCTCTGTTTTTGTTCCTACATATGGGTCGTTCAATTACAAGATCAGACCTTTAGATCATGTGAAATCGGTGATAATTGGATGAAATAATGCTTCAATCGAATTGGGTTTTTTTATTTTTAGCAGATTTTCTTAATTGGGGTATGGAATTGAAGGTTGTGATCGTTAATGGTTGTCAAGAACTCATCGTTTTCTTTTGATGATTGACTTGAAGATAGTGAAATAAAGCATAAAAATTTCATCTTTTTCTGCAAAGGAGGTAATGTTTTTAGGTTTTTTTTTAATTTCCATGATTTTTTTCTTTCTATTTAGGGTAATTTCATTTATTTTTAGTAATATATGTAGAGTTATTTTGATTCCAAAATTAGTACTTTTCTGGTCAATTATTGGTATACTTCATATGATCCAATTCAGGGTTTAGATTGGGAATCTTGTTGAAAATTGATTGATTCTGTTTGAAATTATGCTAATTTTTGTAAATTATTGTTAGAATTTTGAACTTTGATGCTGATTCTTGTTGTTAATGGATTAAATTAAAGGATCTAATGTAAAGTCAATTGCTTTATAAGTTTATATTTACTTTTGTTTCATCATCATATCTTTATGTAGAAAAATGGCAACTCCAGTTGAACCACCAAATGGGATTAAATCAGAAGGGAAGCATTACTTTTCAATGTGGAAAGCCTTGTTCGAAATCGATACGAAATACGTTCCCATCAAGCCTATCGGTCGAGGTGCATATGGGATTGTTTGTTCTTCGGTTAACCGTGAAACAAATGAAAAAGTAGCTATTAAAAAAATACACAATGCGTTTGATAACCGTATTGACGCTTTGAGAACCTTGCGTGAGCTTAAGCTTCTTCGCTATCTTAGGCACGAAAATGTCATTTGTTTGAAGGATGTCATGGTCCCGATCCAAAGAAGAAGTTTTAAAGATGTTTATTTGGTTTATGAGCTTATGGATACTGATTTGCATCAGATTATTAAGTCGTCTCAAGCTCTTACTAATGATCACTGCCAGTATTTCCTCTTCCAGGTATACGGATTGATTCATATATATATTATAGATATAGATTATATGTGTATACATGTTTATCGGGTTTTTTTTCTATACATGATGGATTTTTTTTGTGCGTAGCTGTTACGAGGCTTGAAGTATTTACACTCGGTAAACATCCTGCATCGTGACTTGAAGCCTGGGAATCTGCTCATCAACGCTAATTGTGACTTAAAAATATGTGATTTCGGGCTAGCGCGTACAAACACTGGTAAAGACCAGTTTATGACAGAGTACGTGGTGACCCGTTGGTATCGGGCCCCAGAGCTACTCCTATGTTGCGACAACTACGACACCTCGATTGACGTGTGGTCCGTCGGGTGCATCTTTGCTGAGCTTTTAGGCAGGAAACCGCTGTTTCCAGGGTCCGAGTGTCTCAACCAACTGAAACTGATAGTCAACATACTAGGAAGTCAAAGAGAAGAAAATATCGAGTTTATCGATAACCCGAAAGCGAGAAACTATATCAAATCGCTTCCATATTCATCCGGGACTTCGTTTTCTAGGCTTTATCCTCATGCTCATCCGTTAGCCATTGATCTGTTGCAGAAGATGCTGGTTTTTGACCCTTCGAAAAGGATTAGTGTGTTTGAAGCGCTTCGTCATCCGTATATGTCTCAACTTCATGACCCGAATATGGACCCTCCAGTTCAAGTACCCGTGGATCTGGATATAGATGAAGATTGGAGCGAAGAGATGATAAGAGAGATGATGTGGAAGGAGATGGTTTATTATCATCCTGAAGCCGTCGCTGCTGCTAATGCGAATGCTAATGCTAATGCAGAGGTTATGTTGTAACTTGTTAATTGTGAGTGTAATAAGCATGGATGTAATGCATTGTAAGTTTGTGCTGTCAAATGCATTACGACTTTGAACTACTTTTATGTACATAAGTGTGTGTGTTTTTTTACCAAAATACCTTTTTTTACCAAAATACCTTTTTTTAAACGGCGGAAAACATATAAATATATATATGTATAGAAAGAAAATGAACCCAACAAGACGCTGGGAACACGAGTAGAAATAACATCAAGATATCACCGACCCAATTAACGAAGTGATACTTGGATCTATGTTCTCGAGCGACCTCCACCGCATAATTAGCTGAGGTTGCCTTATCGTTGAAAACTTTTTCGTTCCGGTTTCTCCGCTACATAGTGGTGGTCATAACTGCATTTACCAAGATATCTTGATGCTACTCATCGGGTTAAAAGTTAAAACCAAATTTTTAAGGGCCTATTGATAAATGTTATTACTTGGGCCTACTTGTTAGCATTTACAGTTCCATACTAGACCTTGTAACCGGTCCAACATGCAGCCCAATGTGATTTTATTCGTATAAAAAAAGGGAGTAGAACTTTTACTCCCTTTATTGTGTTAGTGTAGTGCTAAGATCGTATAAAAAGCAGTGGCAAATCTAGAAAATCTGTATAAGGGTAACGTTTAAAAAAAGGGTAACAAAATAAAAAAAGAACATCAATTTTTTCCAAAATTTACACTATTGTAGGAGTGTCGAGGGACAACGGAAGTTACCCTTGTAACACTATAGGTCCGCCCCTGATAAAAAGTATGTTTTCATATGTTGCTACTAAAATCCGGTGGTTGTACCTGGATCTTGATAACAATGTTGAAAAGGTTGCATGACTGTCTTTAGTTAATTGACTTCTCTAGCCATACACCAGTAGCACTTGTTAGTTTCGTCATAATAAGAGGTGAGAGGTTCTCCACGCGATTGAATTAAAGTGTGAGACTAAGTATAGGTTTTGAGAAGATGTTTGTAAGTAGTTGTGGTAAATTGAATGAACTTTTCTTTAAGACTAGTTTTTTATTGCCCTGGTCAATATTTGGAGTTACTTATCATTAATGCCTTCTACCACAACCGTCTTTTGTTGACAATTTTTTTATTAAGACGTCTCCTATAGTGTTCATCTACACGCTATATATTTAACGTGTTAGATAAATTCAATAAAAGCATTCAAAATAAAATAATTGTACTGATATACTAGAAAATAAAGTCCTATTCAAAATTCTCTTATTATTATTATTATTATTATTATTATTATTATTATTATTATTATTATTATTATTTCATTATTATTTCATTATATTATTATTTCATTATTATTATTATTATTATTATTATTATTATTATTATTATTATTATTATTATTTTCATTTCATAGATTAAAAAACTAGTTGGTATTAGAGGGGAAAACACCATATTTAATATAATAACCGATGAAAAATAGGCTTTGTTACAAGCAATGGACATTTGGAGTATAATATCATCGTATATATTTTCATGTAATTTCCTCCATACCAAATATTTATGATGAAAATTTTATATGAACAACATCAAACCCATATAATGTAAATTTTCTTTTTTGGGAAATTAATATAAGTCATGTGATTTTTGTTACTAAATAAACCGAAATTGCTAAATATTCACGTTTGAGATTAATTTCATATATATACCATTTTAGTAATATTTTTAATTTTTAAGAACACATGCAATTTTCAATCCAAGCGTAAACTCAATTTATTACTTCAATCTCATCATCACACAAGCAAGACTCTTGATCATCTTTCATTAAGTACACTTGTTTCATACTTATTTTTCCTGAAATAATATAACCATTAAAATGAAATTCCTTTTACGAAATTATAACTATAATAGCCGTAAATTATCATCAATTATTGCATACATTTTTCTCCACCATTGTGTCCAATCGGGCACCACATGTATGCCTTAAAAAGTTTGACAAATGTTTGTTGGTTATTTAGAGCTAACTAGTTTTAATTAACTATTATAACACCACCTGTACAAATAAATGTATGACACTTAAATCATATGGTGTGGGTGTTGAAGTGTGGTGTAGAAGTTGTGCACGCCATCCCGGATACGACATGGAGGCCGGTGTTGTTGAAGGAGCGGGAAGAATTCCACCGACATGTAGGGTATAATGGGAAACGACATGGCCATGTGTGGTTGGATGCAATTAATATTAATGTTTTTTATTTAAATTTAATTGATTCTATTTAATTTTGAAGTATAAAAGTGTGTGCCACGTGTCGAAAACGCCGCTCTTCTACGCCCCGTCCCACACCTCCCGTTTTTGCACCATGCCTCATTTCTGACGCGTGCTTACGTGTTGTCCACATATCGCATAACGCTCCATTTTCAAGCTCATCCACACCGTATGGTTTTATAATTAACGTTTTTGAAATAGTTTAGGCTTATAAATATTATTTTTAATGTAAATTTATAAACACTACGTAAACTAGCTAGGTAGGCAGTAATAATAATAATGATAATGATAATAATAACAACAATAATAATACCTTAAAAACAAAGGTCGGTAATATAGGACACAGCCAAAAAGACAAAACCAGCCTCTTAACATTTGAAATTGACAAAGACAGCCTCAAGACTGCCAAACACTTTCTAAAAACTTCATGAAATGTTATCCCTCCCCCCTCCGAGTTCTAACTTTGCAGATGTTACTTTCTAAAGACTTTCAAAACACACGTTTTCATGTAGCTAACACATCGCATAACGTTCTGTCAGCTATAAGTAACTAAGACGTCATCACCAAAGCACGCTACGTACGGGAACAATCCAGTTATTATTATGAGAGAACCCAAAATTCTTTAGTTACTACGTTTGTACTTTGTAGTTATGACTAGTTGGATGTCCCGCCCGCGTTGCCAGGCGTTAAGCCGAATATTTCTTAGTTTCATAACATGTACGCATGTATTTTACTCAATGGCAGAACCACTATATTAGGAGCCGTAGCACGAGCTACGGCTCAACCCTGTATTCATAGTGTTTTTTTCCCGGTTTTATAGAATACCTCTAAAATATTCGAGGATACCACTAACCAAAAAGTAGGATACTTGATATTACTAAAATCCATTTTTTATAGACCCAAACATTTTACAACCTGAAAACTTGTAGAATAATTAAGCACTAATGATAAAATAAACCTAAATTAACAATAATAGAATTGAAAGGGGGCCCTAAATATAATAGATAAAGTTAGCCTAAGACCCAAAACAATATCATAATTGAATAAGTGATCTTGTTCGTCTTATGGTGGAAACCGGAACACATAGTTCTTGTCCTTCGGTTTATTGGGTAGTGAAGCTAGCTTTGGTTTTTACCGGTTGCAACCGCAACCATTGAGAGATGTTTTTTTTTTTCTAAATTGAAGTTTGTCAAGACGGATTTACGTAATCGTGTGGGCCTGGAATATTTAATGTTATGGTTTGTGCAGTCGAAAAAAACTTTTGATAAAGTAAAAGACGACGATGTGATTGAACAATCTCAAGCTATAAAAAAGGACAAATCTATTGGGTATTTGTTTTACTTTATTTATTAGCGTTTTTTTATTATTGTATGATTGCACGGTAAAAAAATTCGGCATACCCCTAAACTAATGAGCTAATTCCGCCACTGATTTTACTTACTTGTACATACTACTTATAACACGATTTCAACAAAAAAATATATCGAGTCAACGAATTAAACCAAAACACTATCATAGTTTTGCTAAAAAGAAAAAACTAAAACGATTGATGGGCTGTAATTTTGAGCTGGGGCAAAATAGTAATTTGTCAGGATCAATGAGTGAGTGTTAGACACCTGCCTGACACAAAAGTTAGATTGAGTCAACCAAGTACAATAAAAACTACTATAGTTTAGCAAAAATAAAAAATAAAATAAAATAAAAAAACGATGGCAAGAGCACAAATTTTAACTGGAGGCAAAATCGTAAATTTTAAATCAGGGCAAACTCATAATTTTAAAAATGAGGGAAAATTCGTGATTTTAAGGTAGGGGTAAAACCAAAATTTTGTTTTGAACCGGGCAAAAGCATAGTTTTGAACTAAGGGCAAAATTATAATTTTTAGTTGGGAACAAAGGCATAATTTTTTTAGAAGTGAGGGTAACAACGTAATTTTGAACTCAAGGCGAAATCATAATTTCTGAAAAGGAGGCAAAATTATAATTTGAAATAAGGGCAAAATCGTAATTTATAGCTATTGATGATGCTCAATTATAATTAGACTAACCTTAAAAAGCAAAAAGTAGAAAAAAAGTAGAAAAAAAACAAGACGGTGTTGCCGGCCCTTTTCCACCAATGGGGTGACATTACTATTGCTAGTCATCTTCTTTTTTATAAGCAAAAAGACAAAAATAAATAAATAAACAAACAAAATGGGGTTGCCGCCCATTTTCCACCAATGGGGTGGCGTTACTATTTCCTTCAATCTTCTTTTTGTATATGTAAGTAAACTAGTTGATGTTCCGCCCGTGTCGCGGGACAATGGCCGAATAATGAGCAAGTGTTAGGCAGCTTCTTGACACGAAAAACTATTAAATCGAGTCAACCAATTAAAACAAAACACTTTTATAGTTTTGCTGAAAAAACCAAAAAACAATGGCATTACTGTTATTTTTAACTAAGGGAAAGTTTTATTTTTTAACTGGGGTAAAATCATAATTTGCCAAAAGCTAAAGTGATGGCAGTATTGTAAATTGGAACCAGGGACAAAATTGTAAATTTGCGCAGGGCCAAATTCGTAATTTTGAACTTGGGGTAACACAGTAATATAAATTTGAACTAAAGGCACAATCGTAATTTTAGGCTGGAGGCAAAACCATAATATTATTTTGAACCGAGGTAAAATTGTAATTTTGAATTGGAGCCAAAAGCATAATTTTATTTTGAACATGGGCAAAAACGCGATTTTGAACTGAGGGTGAAATCATAATTTTTTAAACGAGGAAAAATCTATTTTTGAAGAGAGGGCAAAATCGTAATTTTAAGATGAGGGAAAAAACCTGTTTTTCTTTTGAACTGGTGCGAAAACGTAATTTTGAATCGATGGCAAAATCGTGATTTTGAGCTAGTGACAAAAGCATAATTGTATTTTGAGCAAGGGGCCATATTTTTCTTTTGAACTGGTGCGAAAACGTAATTTTGAATCGATGGCAAAATCGTGATTTTGAGCTAGGGACAAAAGTATAATTGTATTTTGAGCAAGGGGCAAAAATGTAAATTTAAACTGAGGATCAAACGTAATTTTAAGGTGTATAAAAAGTAATAAACTGTCTGGTCCAATTAGGGAGTGTCAGGAAGTTGCCTGACACTATTTCTCAATCATCTTTTTTATAGTATAGGGCATGACACTATTCCTCACTGGTCTGGCATTATTTCGTAATCTTTTTTTTAGTGTCACTATTTCCCAATCTTCTTTTTGTATAGTATAGATCTGGCACTATTTCGTAATCTTTTTCTTGTATAGTGTCACTATTTCCCAATCTTCTTTTTGTATAGTATAGAAATGTTGTATGAATAGATCCCGCTATTAATTTATTTTGTTGTAGATACTTTTCGCCTCAATACTTGACTTTGAATACATACATCATACGTGACCTCATGAGTCATGATCTTGATTTTAAGTATTTCTTTAATGTATTATTTAAAGCATGTCTTATGGGATGACATATACATTCAATAATTGTTTATTTTAAGTAAAATGATTTATAACCATTCAACAAATAAAGTTTATGTATTTGAACATGAGTCGTCATTCAAATCCTAATATTTAATAGCAAAGTGCCTCTATCTATGTCCTAAACAACTCCATTAATTTTTTGACTCAATAAACTATGGTTCTTAAATGCCTCAAAGATAAGGTATAATTTATAATTGCTTGGTGGTTGAAACTTACTTGATTTGTGATACTTGGAAAATGAGTGATATCAGTAACGGATTCAGGGGCTCCTGCTCTTGGTTTAGAAAAAAGTTGAAAAACTTAGTAGAAACCTTATATAACCTGGAAAAAAAATAGTGAAAATTAGTAAGATCTACTAAAAGGAACTCCTTTAAAAAATTCATGAATCCACCACCGGTAATAATAGATCGAGTAATCAGTACAAAAATATGTTTGGATAGATTTGCTCGGGTAAAATTGTATTAATGAATTAAATCTAATGTCTATTCATCCTTTTAACATTTCGATTCGATTTGATTTTCAATTTTTATAACTAACTAATTTATGATATATAACTATAAAACCATGAGTAAGGTTATTGTACAGATAAGCTTAACATACAAAACATGAGAAGTGAACTAGTTTTTTATAATTTTTTCCAAATTTTTCATGCACGTACTTTAGTCACAAAATCTAATTAACCCCCACCTTCACTACCACCGTGTACCATCACAACTCCCACCCCCACCATCGTCGTTTATCATCCACCACCGTCTACAATCACCTCTGCACACCATCACCTCCATTATCCTCGTAGCACCATCATCATCATCCAAATCCGATGACCCACTGGTTCACAGGACCATCTAAGGTAGAGAGAGAGAAAGAGTGAGTGAACTGTGTTTCGAGCTTGATTTGCTTGAGGATTGAACTGTGATTATGTGATTTGAGCTTGATTATGTGAACGTTGAACAATTATTGTGTGATTCCGTGATTTGAACACTAGATATTATATGATTAATTGAACATTGATGTAAAAACTTCGAATTTCGTTGTTATCTTTTTCTTTTATTTTCGTTGTATCTTTCTTTTGTAATTCCGAGATTCGTTATAAGAAAGTTATGTTAATTTAATTATGTTGAATTACAGTTATATCACATCTAATCGATTATTAAACGCATCGCCAATTTAATCGCAATCACAACTAATTATGCTATTATACGAGCCGAGTGTGTTATTGTTTACTTAACACTTGTGTTATCGCATCGCTTATCTCATCGCATCGCAAAACACAGTTAATTATGTGGAATTATGTTCTATGTGTGTTATGTATGATTATGTTATGGTTATAATCGCTATCGCAACGCTCTCACACGCTCGACTCGCTAAATCGCACTATTATATCAATTACAACCCTTAATATACTTATCTAATACGAACCGAATCGCCGAACGAACTCGTAATGCAAATTAATCAAACAAAACTTGGCCATTAGGTCAAGTTCGGCTGAACTTGTATCCCACAAGTTCGCCCGAACTTGCCTAACCCTCAAAACTCATCAAAAACTTACAAGTCCGCCCGGACTTGTCTGGAAACCCTCAAGAAACTACAAGTTCGCTCGAACTTGTAACAAGTTCGCCCGAACTTGGTACAAGTTCGCCCGAACTTGGTACAAGTTCGCCCGAACTTGGTGTCTGCCCTCACATTCTCACCTCACCTATAAATACTCAGCTCCATTCTCTCATTTGAACTTGCTGCAAGTTCGCTCGGAGCTCTCAAAACCGGAAACCCTTGTTTTCTAAGTAAGATTTAACTCGTTTTCAACTACAACAATGTTCAACAACGTTTTACAATGATTTTACGCAAGGCTTTGTGTAAGTTCATGTTTCGGATCGAAATCGTGATTAGTGTGTCATTAAGCTTAAAGATGGAAGATTAGAGAAGGATAAATAACTTTCATGTATAGATTAGGATATCAAAAGCTTACAAACTGACACTTGATACATGATCCTAACCATACAGAAAGAGTATACATCCGGGAGAGACCAAGTGGTGATCTCTCCACACAACTCAAGAACATTATGTTCACAAATGACCAAGGGTGGTATTTATAGTACCACCACTTCCCTTGGAAATCAACATTCACTTGGATGGTCACTTGCAAACGCACATAGTCAAACTCAAAACCCTTTCGTTTGACCACTTCACACGAATGGGTCTAAACACATTTGTTTGACCGTTTACAAACTATTACATAATCAGCGTAGAACACTATCTAATCTATTCGTACAGCAGCGGACACAAAATCTGCACTAACACTTTGCCTTCGTTTTCATTAAGTCTCTCCTGTTTACGAAAACCTTCATCTTTTTCTATAAAACTTCTGTTTTTCACTCAGATCTATGTTTAGATCTGAGTAAAACCTTTAAAAACATTGATTTTTACACAATATTCGGACTAATGACGTATGTTTCGTTCACTTTTGAGTGGAACGAGGCGTTGTCAAGCAAGATCTCAGATCCGGAAGCACAAGGACGAAATCGTCACTTTACACAAGCTGGACTAACCCGTACGAACCATCAAGTTCGCCCGGATTAGCCCAAGTTTCTTTAAAATGGCTAAACTCGCTCCAAAAGACCTCTCCAGCCAAAGTTTTACTCAGTGGCTTAAGGTTAGAGGGATGAACACTCGATTTCCCCAGCAAACGGCGAAAAAACGCACGATTTGGATGTCAAAACGATCAAGTTCGCTCGGGTTACATCAAGTTCGCTCGAACTTGTCACCAGATTGGTGATCAAGTTCGCCCGAACTTGACCAAACTTAAAAATGGTACAAGTTCGCCCGAACTCTGTCCAATTCTCAGAGAATTAGACAAGTTCGCCCGAACTTGTCCTCCTCAATTAGCAAACATACAAGTTCGCCCGAACTTGCCTCATAACTCAACAGGTTTCTCACAAGTTCGCCCGAACTTGTATGGAAACATACAAGTTCGCCCGAACTTGTCCTCTGCCCAATCCAAACTTAACCGTTTCAGCAATTCGGAAGACTGATGCACTTCTGTTCGCTTACAGGCTGATCCGGACACTCTCCGCAACTCCTCGCAGATCCCGAATCTCTCCCATAAACGCACCAACTGTGAGTATACTTGAACCCTTTTACGCTTAAACGCACTTTTGGGTGTTATATATGTTCCTATATCAAATCACATCACACAAATCTCAAATGTTTATTCACATCCCGTTATTACATGATTATACGTGAAATCTGCTGAATTGTATGTATTGCTTGATTGCTTGTACGCCACCCTTAACATGATAGTATACTAGAGGTTGACCCGCCACCCGGAGGCCCCGGGTTGTTAAGGCTCACACTTTTATTTCGCATTTATTTTCTTTTTAGGGTGTGAACGCTTGTTCGCATGCCTCGATCAATCGCGGTTTGTTGGTTTGCATGAATCTAAGTAGTTACATCATTCACAACTAATACGTATGTCATGCGGTGTTTGCTAAACGCTTTTACACCTATATTGTATGCAAAACTCGTATGCTCACATTTATTTAATTGTATTGACGTTTTATTTTAACATATGTGGCATGTTGAAGATTTATAGCTTTGGATGCTTAGTTTTAGGATTTTGTTTAGAAAATCATGTAATAAATCCAGGGAAGATCGGATCGAATTTATATGTTTAAGAGATTATCTTTGTTCGTAATGATTTTTGAAGATTGTATGAGTTTGATAGTATGGGATATTAAATGCTGATTATTGTCTTTAAAATGATTGTTATGGAATCTCTTGATCAATCTGATTCGTCTAGTGCCACTACCCTGATGTTTCCGTCATCGATTGGGGTATGACAATTGAGCTGTGATTGTTGCAAGCAAAAGAATGGTGCCATTGTTGCTGAAATTAGAGATTGAGAAAAGAAGGGGAAGAAGGAAGGTGTGTGTGTGACGGCAGAGATTTAAATAATTGGGGTTTTTTTTCCTTTGTTTTTTATATTGTGAGATTAGCAAAATGCTCTTTGATCTAACGGTTAAACTAACAGAATCTTAACATAGAGACTCAAAGTCCAGAGCTTTTCAAAGGGCGAGGACTCAAACATCCAAAAATTTCATATAGAGACTCAAGCTGACACCGTCCGAAAACATCATAGACACAAATTGTCCTAGTTTTTGATGGGGTAATTGTTGTGTTTATGTGGCTATGAAGTATACGATTAAAAAAGCAAACCTTAAACATTTAATTTTCTGTTATCAAGGCTCATAATTTTAAAAATTTCACTTTCTATAAATGTATGTTATATACACGAAAAAAAATCATTCCTTAACCTTTCATATATTCTGTAAATTTTTAAACGTTTACGTGCTAGTTATGTGTATAGAATATAATCTACACATGACGTGTACATGTGTATGTACTATAAATAAAAGAAAGTTGTTTTTTTTTTCTAGAATTTCAAGAGTAAAAAAGAAGAATTTTGTATTTTAACTATTTTCTTATATCTTAAAAAATTATAAGAGTAATAAGAAAATTTTTGTACTTTAACTATTTTCTCATATCTTAAAAAATTATAATAGAAAAAATGAATGATTTATTTTGTTATTTAAAAAAAAACATATATATATATATTGGTTAGAACCTTATTTAAAAAAAAACATATATTACTTAGAACCTAGTGTGTATATTACCCGCATGCCCACCCCAAAATAATTAATCATTTCCATTTTTTGGTTGAGAACAATATTTTTTTTTCTCTAAAAAATTATAAAGTAAAATCAGATATGTGTAATATCATCAATTTTTTGTTGCTTAGAAACGGAAATACTTCAATTTAAAATTAAAGCTTATAAAAACGTACTTTACTGAATAATCGATCAACCTTTACATGTGTTTGCGAGATTGATTCGATCGGTTAGCAAAGTAAGGAAAAAGAAGATGCTATTTGACATTACTCAAAGTCACACCTCATAAGAACAAGTTCGACTTCAATTTGATTGGAAAGTTATATATACGTTACTGAACGTATAATTGATAAAAGTTTCTGGACCAATCCAGATATCGTTTTATGGTGTGATAAAAGCTAGAGAATCAAAGAAGGATATATCTTTCTATCTTTTGGTACTAATTATATTAGATATTGAAATTTTCATGCATGGTCCCTTCGTAATGCATACATGCATGATCCATCGTTAATAAATAAAGCCAAATATCTCGTGCCTCTCTTTATTCATAGACCACCTTGTCTTTTAATCCAGTCGTACCGTTTTCCATGTGAAGTTTCTGACTTTGTATTTACCGAAAATCAAATCAAATTTAGGATGACAATGGGTCGGGTACTGTAATCCTATACCCATATCCGGTTGTAAAATCGTGTCCCATGCCCAACCTAATACCCGTCGGTATTTTTCGGGTAATTACCGTCGGATACTGGTATCGGGTATACTCGTTAATTTGTTAAAAGATATACGTTGAAATTTCAAATACATTTTTTACTATTATAATTATAATATAATTTTATTTATGCAACAACGACTATAAATTAAAAAATGTACATTACATACATATAAGTCTTAGAAAAAATTAATAACAACTTTATAATACTTATACACTTATATTTATATATTTCACAACATACAAAATATAAATACGATTATTAAATACATATGCTAAAAGAATTTTTTTTTCACATTACGAACATACTAAAACAAATTACAAAATTGGACTCAAAAGGTTAAGGAAAATGCTTATGGGGACTCAGGGCGTTAAACTTTTTGCTTTTGTAGTCAAGTAGTTAAAACCCCTAAAACACAGGGACTCAAAAAATAATTTACCTAAAATAAAAATATAAATTAAAAAAGTCGGGTATGTGGTTTCGGGTAATCGGGTCGGGTATCACCTAATCCCATACTCGACCCATACCCGCAAAAAATTTTAAAACTAATCCCATACCTGGCTCAATACCTGTCGGGTATCGGGTATACCCATCCCATTTGGGTCGGGTTTCGAGTATACCTGTCGGGCTCGGGTATTTTTGCCATCCCTAATCAAATTGTATCGATTACATATTTGGAATAATAATAACAACACACTACAAAATGAAATTCTTTCACCAAGCATATAGAAGGTATCGCACAAATGAGTGTAACAAGAGAAACATGTTTCAACATCAAGTAAATCACTAATAACTTGCTAGTATGAAATACGAAAGTGAACCGAATGTGTTCATGGGCGGAGTTAGTGTGTTAGCAGGGGTAGCATGGACTACCCCTCAACCCCATCTCTGTAGTGTAAAAATACCTCTCAACTTCGTCTCCATAATGTAAAAATATTCCTCAACTTCGTCTTCGTTACACAAAGCATACCTGTGGTCCCAATTTTTTTTAATGCCCGTTAATTTTTAGGCTAGATCCACCACTAAATGTGCTATCATAAATTAGTTCTAATAAACCCGAGTCAACAAACAAATGTATGATTTGACCATGTAATTTGGGAAAACCTCGTCAAGATGTTCGGTATTTTAGTATTGATGGTACAAAATGTGTAAGACACATCTCTAGTGGGTCACGAGTCACGACTCATTGACTCACCATACGACTAGAACGAACCCGTATAGCAGCATATATTTATCTTAGAATACATCGATAAATATCATAACTTTTGTGATTAGGACCAAACACCCATTAAATCATCTATAATGGGTGTTGTTTCTAAGGGACATTTTCCACTAGATCAGCATCATAACATCTCTTAAAAGAATGTGTAATGGTCAATATCTCTTAATGCCCCTTCAATCATTATTTTCCAAAATTTGTTCTCCTCAATGATGTTATACTCGAAACGTCCATCTCTCTTTGTGCCTCTATAACGCCCATGGGGTGGTATTAGGGGTGTTATCAAACCCTTTCACGCCCCTATAATGCTCATTACGCATGGCCTTATCTATATATATATATATATATATATAAGACAATGACATTTTAAGATGCTTATCTGTACAACATAAAATGAAGTAAAATTAGTCTTTCAAACACTATTTGCACTTTAATTATCTCATCATAATTATATTTTAAGTCCCCCTTCTTAAACAAAATCATCAATAATTAGTTGTTATTTACACTTTGTCCCCTTAGAAAACTAACTGTCCCACGAGTTTTAAATGGTCATAACCTTTTTGTACGTTGATATACTTTTTTTTTAAATTACATTCTAAAAACGAGTATTTTATTCTCTTTAATTTGAACATAGTATTGTTATAGTTTTTTTAATTAAAAAAATTAATGTGTTACGTGATTAAAAGTGTATAAGGGTGAGCAATAACCAATAGTTAATTGAAACTGAACCTAAAACAAACAAAATCAAATCGAAATCAACCAAAAACTAAATTGAATGAAAATCGATTAACCGAAACCCGAATTAAACAAAAAAGGTTATTAATTTTTTTTGTACCCTCATTTAACCAAAATTAACCGAACTTAATCATTCGTATTTTCATATATTTCTAGCTTTTATAACTTCAGTTCATATATTTCATATTTTATACCTCCATTTGATGTATTTATACTTCCATTTCATGTATTGATACCTCAATTTCAAGTATTTCTAAGCAAAAAAATTTAGACCTAGTTTGGTTTTGGCTATTAACTAAAATTGAACGAATCAAACAAAAAAATCGTCAATATAAACGAATAAACTAAACTAATTAACCGAAGCTGATTAGTTAATAAAAATGGGGAAATGGATTCTATCACCCTCAACTAATCAATTTTGGCTGTTGTCACTCTGAACTTTCACTTTGGCTTCCACCACCCCTAACTTAACACTTGGGTAGCTGTGTCACCTCGTCGTTAACCAGGCACTAACTAGGTTAGTTTCTTTCGCTGACATGGCTGATTCATCCAATGTGAATAACCAGGCACTAAACAGTGACTACTTCCGGTGAAGAACCTTCCAGAATTACGTAACGAAAGCATATGCGAAGAGAGAAAACCGAAACACGATCCACGTAATCTCGCAACCAATTAAACCGTCCACTGCCACCACCACCGGCAGCAACCGACTCTCTCCGGCGGTTCCGCCGTTGAATCCTTATCGGCGGAAGTACAATCGGAAACAACAAGTTGATGCGTCGACTCCTGATGGAAATGCTCCAAAGATGACAGTTGAAAGTGGCTGAGTTGTTGAGAAAGTTCAAGCGCAAGTCATAGACTTGTTGACCGGGTTTTCTGATGCACGTTTAAATATATATTCTGAATAAGCCTTTCTTTACGTTAGCCAGTTCCTATTTTCATGTTCAGTTGGTTAAGGTTTTTTTTTGTATTTATACCCGGTTCCTTGTACTTGTTATTATCACATGAAATAAAATATCTTTCTCTTTGACCCTGCAATTACTTTATTATTTGAAGCAAAATTAATAACGGGGAATTGGTAGAGATTCACTCACAGTGGATGCGTTTCTTGATGGCGATAAATGCGCACGAATATTATGATTCAACCGAAAAGGGAAAACTAACCTAAATAATAACGACATGATTTGGTTAAATAAATAAATTTTATTTGAGATTATTATTTTTAATTAGTGTTCTTTAATGAGATTTTAGATTTATTCTTGTGAGTTTAATGCAAATTTTTTACTTTAAAAACCTTATTTTTAAGTATTTTTAAAGAAATTTTCAATTAAATTAAATAAATAAAAAGGAAACATAAAATAAAAAATTTGGGTTGACTTGTCAGGTTTGACCGGGTCTGACCGGTCAGATTGTATGTATTCTATGCGGTGAGTGAGGTTCGAACTCGGGACCTCGTGTATACGTGCACGCAGCTCTAGCAACTGAGCTACGTGTCTAACCCGAAATTTCTTTGTTTTAATTATATATATATACTAACAAACTTTAACCTTATTTAGTTTTATTAAAAATGTTTTAATATGGCCGAACCGGTTACAGAAACCCGGAGTCGAACTCGGGACCTTCGGTTCGAGTGCACACAGCCCAACCAGTTGGGCTGTGTGTGTCTAATCTGCTTAACTACTGGATTATATTCCTCTTATATACATACTGTGAATTGATCTGAATAGGTTTTAAAAATGTTGGTTTTAGTTCAGAAAGTCGGAAACATGCGTGATTCGAACCCGGGACGTGTGTTTTATATTTGCACACAGTCCACCGCTGGACTGTGTGTCTAACCCGGTTAAATACCCGATTTTAATTACATTAATATACAACTTAAACTTCGTCTTCTTCATTAAGAAAAACACAGAACAGTGAACCCGACTGTTTTGCTTAATCGACCAACAAACTTATACTCGATTGAAATGGAATAGGAAAATAAAGATTAAGTAATATGATATACCAAAACAGAGAGTTTTCTTCAGATTTTCGACAAGTTTCGTCGACCCTGATTTGCGATTTCCGGCTGAATGAACTGATTCAACAGTTTTGATTATTGAGTTGAGCAATTAGATTATCAATCAAGAGATAGCAAGAAGGTTTAGACAATTATACCGTCTGAAGAACAAATGCGGTTTTCTGATCAGTGATTCCGACGATATTCCGGCGAGTGCGAAGATCTCCGGCGACGAGCTTTGGAAGAATTAAAACTTCAGAAAGAGAGTGCGGTTCTGGGCGAAATATTTACCAGGAGTTTGAGTGGGTATTTATAAGGAGGACAGGCCGATTGGGTTCGAATTAAGGGTCAAGATTCGCGGTAAATGATTTCCGACGGTTTTAACTGAAATTGAGTGCCAGGCAACGGTTATAACTGATGTCGAAATCAGTTTATGCGTTTCAGTCAAGGGAAATGGCAACATTTGCTGAGTTTCGGTCTTTCCGGCGATTGCGAGTTCTGGGCGCGCTGATTACCGGTTTTGACTTTCGGATTTTACTTTAAGTGTTATTTGTTTCAGTACATAACACAAATGATGTGTGTGGCGGAGTGGTGTGATGTGTGTGTGTGTGTGTTCGCAGGAGACCCGGGTTCGAGACCCGGCGACTCTATTTTATTTTTTATTTACTTATTATTATTATTTATTAATTATGGTTTTTAAATGCTAAAATGTTTATTAATTATGTATTATTTAAATAATCTGAACAATAAATACGCAACGAACTTATAACTGAATACTTGATTATTAAACGAAGCGGGTTTTGAACTTGTTTTTCATAAATGTTACAGTTGCTTCCATGAATCCGACTTTGTTCTCGAATTTGGTGACGATAGGGATGCCTCTGAGTTAGTCCGACGTGGTGAGTTTAGGAGCTCCGATCCCGTCGTCTACTAAGAGCATATCATTTCTGAATGTGGGTGTTACGTGAGAGAGACTGAAAATTATAAATTCATTTTTTAATGTAATATATATTTATATATATAAATATTTACTTTTTTGTTATTTATAAAATATGTTCCAGATCCACGTCAACAAGCCACATTGGATGAATTAGCCACATCAGCAAAAAAAAAAATTAACCTAGTTAGTGCCTGGTTAACAACGGGGTGACATAACAACCCAAGTGTTAAGTTGGGGGTGGTGGGAGCCAAAGTAAAAGTTGAGAGTGGCAGCAGCCAAAATTTATTAGTTGAGATGATAAAATCCATTTCCCCAATAAAAATAGGCTAACCAGTGACTTCGATTTCAGTTGAAGATAAACAAACCAAACACGTTTAAAAAGCATAAAAGAAATTCTTGAAAGATCACAACATGTCTTTAGATTTACAATGGACGGTGCTAACTAAGCAACAGTGTATCGTACAATTATCACCCAAGTATCATAGAAAAAGGCTTAGACCATGCGTACTCGTTGAGAATTGGAGCTTTTTTCCCAACAACGCCAAGATCGGCCCCGTGGACGTTTTTTTCGATTTTTTTTGATGGGGCGTGCAATATTCCACGCCAAAAGGGGCAAAATCTGACCAATCATGTTCATGCAACGGTAATACACGGCTAGTTTTATTTTTTTTTCAACCTTTATTTTAATATAAAAACATTTCATTCCTCATCCATTTTATACAAACCAAAACCAAAACCAAAAAACTCCCATTCCTCAACCTAAATTTTATACAACCTTCAACCATTTTTTTAAAAAATGGATTCCCCCACTTCCTCCTCGTCGTCCATTGCAAATTTTTACTGCAAAAATTCTTAGCGGATGAGGGTGACTCGACCGATGATGAGCTCGAGCAAGAGGCGGTTACAAGTGTGTGCAACTAGCGGCTCGGTATTCTAAACATTGTAGTGAGCCTCAACGTGAGAGTGTACCAAGAAAATATATTCAACGGGACTGACAAGCGACCGGTTGATAAAAGATTACTTCGCTGAAGGGCCTACTTACCCAAACCCCGAAGTTTTTTGGCGTCGTTTCCGGATGAGTAAACGTTTATTTCTACGCATAGTTCAGGACTTGGAAAACACGTATGATTATTTTAAACAAAAAGCTGATGCGAAAAGGTACTTGGATTCACCGGTATTCAAAAGTGTACTTCAGCGCTACCAGTCCTTGGGTACGAAAACACGACTGACATCAGCGACGAATATTTAAAAATGGCCGAGAAAACAATGCGAGATACCTTGGAGCATTTTTGTAAAGGTACATTATTATTTTATTATTACATGGATTCATATTTTTCTATTTTTTTATATTTACATGCATTTATTTTTTTAAGTTAGGTTAACGTTATATTTTTTAAAAGGTGTTATAGACTTATACGATCCCCGTTATCTGAGAAGGCCCACTTAGTCCGACTTTCAAAAAATTTACGAGGTCCATGCTGAGCTCCATGGTTTACCGAGCATGATCGGAAGTTTGGATTGTCGACATTGGAAGTGGTATAATTGTCCGACCGCATGGCGTGGACAACACACACAAGGTGATCAGCACGGACCAACTGCTATTCTTCAAGCGGTTGCCTCACAGGACCTTTGGGTATGGTCGTCTTACTTTGGTGTTGCAGGGTCATGCAATGATTTTAAACGTTTTCGAGCAGTCTCCGTTGGTAGAAGACTACATATCTGGTCGAGCTGCGAAAGCATCTTTTTATGCAAACGGGAACTACTACCCGCATGGATACTATTTATGTGATGAAATTTATCCAAATTATTCAATTGTCGTGAAGACGTTCAGGGACCCGTACAATGAAAAAAGAGCTCACTTTAAAAAAGTTCAAGAGTCTTCGCGGAAGGATATTGAGAGATGCTTTGGGGTTCTTTAACAACAGTGACATTATTTAAGAAACCCTTGTCGTGCATGGAGCAAAGAAAAAAATGAGAGATGCGATGTACGCTTGTATAATAATGCATAATATGGTTTTAGAAGACGAAGGAAAAGCAATATGCCAGAACTATGTACCGGAAGACGTTCAGGAGTACCCACAAGCAACAATGGAAGAAAGAGTGAAGAATGCACATGAATTGCGGTCTGATGCGACACATTCAGAGTTAGTGCTTGATTTGGTCAAACACGCGTGGTCGGTTCGTTATATTCCAAACGAGAGTGAGCAAGAGTCAGATGACGAAGAAGACGAAGGTGATGGAAATGACGAAAGCGCACACGAGAATTAAAAAAAATAATTATTAGTTTTCAAAATATTATGTAATTGTGTTTTATTATTTATGTAATTGTTTTTAATTAATAGAATATAATTTGGTTTAAAAATAAAAACAAAATAAAAAATAGGAAAGTGTGGAGGTCACACGTGGCGGACAACGCCTAAGGGTGGGGCTTTATACCACTACGCCCATTTCTTCACAGTGCCCCTTTGCTGAGTAGGATGTCAAGTGACGGATAACGCCCAAGGGAGGGCCTTTATTCACCTAAACGACTACGCATGTTCTTAGACCATGGGTGATGGTTAATGCCCTTAAGGGGCATTTTTTGCCACATCATAATGCTTCATGTAATGGTTAAAACTTCATAATGTCCCTTCATTTATTAGTTTCCTTGTTTTTCTTCTTTATTGGACATTATTCTAGAAATGTCCATCCCTCTTCATGTCCTTATAATGCCCACGAGAAATGGTGTAAGAGCATTATCAAAACTTTTCAAGCTCATATAAAGCCCTATTAGATATGGTCTTAGAAGCTTGTATTTAGTATTGAAGGATTTGTATATATAGGTGCCATTAAAGAAGTTGTAGTCATTATACATAATCTCAAAGGTAAACTTCTATTACAAAGTATCGGAAATAATAATCTATATAAACAAAAATCTTTTACAAAGATCTGTCAGAGAGAGTGTGCATATCGAAAATTTTTCAAACGAGTTTGCATTTTGATTTAAGTTCTTGCTTTAACTGATCGTGTATTTGGATATATGTATAATTCCTTTTCTTTTTATCTAACTAAATCAAATATTGAAAAACCTACAGTTTTTTTTTTTTTTTTTTGTGTTCTTGTTTACGCATCCCACTTTTCAAATCTGTACGTTGATTCATTCGTAATATTGTGAAGTATAAAAATCAAGTCCATCACGTTACTTTAGAAAACCTCACATGGCAAGTGTCGATAGGAATATAAAAATGACATTTCTTCCAAACCCTAAATTATGATTTAGAATCTTTATGTAACAAACCAGAAAATTTCATCAAATAGAGTGTATGAGGCATATATCTAGTTGGAATTCAAATTGGCAAGTAATTACTTTATGGGGAGAACTGTACACACAAAACTTTGTGGTGAAGGAATTCACGTAGACAAAAGGTTGGATCATGGATGGTTACGTACCCTTTACACGCGATTGGTATGTTGGTAATGGGGGACATATATGATCTCCAAAATTTATATATGTCGATTTTCATAAAGATGATTTAGTTTGCACATGCCAAAATAACAACCGATATGTTTAGAGTAAAAAAAACTTTAATTTGGCAAGTTTGTTTATACATGGTTTATTATAAAGAATCAGACAACACATGACATAAAAAATGACATGGAGAATGGGGTCAGTTGATCTTTTTGACCTGATTAGGTGACCAAAGTTCGAATAATGTAACTTTACAATAAACAAACACATGTGTTAATTACTGAGTATTATTTGCTTTATGTCCAAGGCTTGATGCAAAACTACTATCGATTCGGGGGTCTCATTGGAAGCAGTCTCTCTATTCATACGGGGTTGAAATAAGACTGTCTAAATCTTATCCTACTCAGACCCTACCTTAGTTGTGCTATTAGTGGGATTTACCAATGATGATGATGATGATGAATGTGTTAATTACTTAAACAAAAACTTCAAAAATCCTATAATTATTTGTTTTAGTATTTTTTATGAACAAACAAACAAATGAATAGTTTTTACATTTGATATTGATTGACTGTAATATAAGTTTTTTTTTCACTTTGTTGCTTTGAGTTTTTCGTTTTGTAAACATAGTCTGTTTATAATGTCTACGTTATTTTAATGGTTTTTTCTTTAATGTTATTTCTTTATAAATTATTATTATTTTTAGTTTTCTTTATATTGTTGTTTGTTATTTCAATGCTTTTAGTGGTGTTGTATTACTATATTTTTTATTTGTATTGTTTTTTAACTATACTTTTTTTTATATTTGTAAGACTATGAGGTATTGGTTTCTTTACTCACCTCTACTTTATTTTCACATTACCTCCACCTTATAGTCACCACCTTCTTTTTTCCCTTTGTTTTCTCCCATCAAGGAGAAATAGTCTCCACATCCATCCCCGTCCATCCTTTCCAATAAAATTAAGAGATAGTGAGAGAACCATTTCGGGACAGACGAGGTGAATCCTTGAGCTCACCGACGGGAGGAGGGGGTGTTCCCCGTCGGGGAAAGGCTCCACGTCGGCTCCCTGATCGCTCTCCCAATACCACACCCTGCAGTCTTATATCAGACTACTTAATATTATTAATTACACTTCATACATTAAATATCTCATGTATTAATATCACATATATTAAATAAGAGGACAAAATGGTAAATGATCACTTGTTTAGGCATTAATATTTCTACTAAATGCATGACAATTTTTCTTAAGTGTTTCAAAAATGATGTTAAAGATTACATTATTACCCATCTCAAATGTTTTATATGGCAATACAGACTTGAATGTTTCTTAAATATCTTATAACCTTTTCCATTTAAAAACTACTTGCAAAATAATAATTAAACACTACTTTTCATTCAACATGAACACAATAGTTATTTAAAGTTGTTAAAATTGTTCTGGCTAACATAAAATATCTTTGAAGGATGAGACTAAATGCATCCCTTAATAAAAAATAATAGATAAATGATATGATTGATCTAATAGAGAGAAAGAGATACATTCAATAAAAAAAAACCATATAAAAAGTGAGTTTAATATAACCCATCTTCTAAACGTGTGTTTAGAAAAATATTCTGTCTCATCCTTCTAAACAACAAACTCTCTTTTGTCTCTAACTGTGCACTATACACAGTTTAGCTTTGTAATATGGGAGGTGATATGATCACTAACTCAAACAAATCTAATTATGAATCTAAAAACGAAACCCACATACTTATGATGAAAATGAATAAAGGGTTGTTTGTTTACCTCTTGGTGAGTCTCTTAATGGTTCTGATCTCTTACTGGTTCAGCACTTAATGGTTCAAACTGTTTGTTTGCGAGCAGATGTCTGAATGATCTATAATTATAAAGCAAGAGTTAATGCAACTTTGGTAACTTAATTAGAGAGAATGAATATTGATGTAGATTGGCGGCAGAGCAATGTTCAAACTCGTGCCTCACCTTACCATCCGGCGAAGTAAACATTTTGTTTATTCTTATACCTTTTTACTTATTAAAAACTTAAAGTTAGTATTCATTGAGTTAGATGAAAACTTTACAAATAAATATAGATTATCTTCTACGAATTTATACTGTAACATTTATTTTATAATTATGCATTTAGAAAAAAAAAAACTCTCCTTATGTGAAGCCCATTCGTTGTCCCTTTAGTGCACCTTAATCAAGACAAAATATAATGTCTTTATTAAATTCTATACTTAATGTGATATATTTTGTTTGTTTGAAATGATTTTTCTAAGTACAATTATTAGTTTGTGTCGTTTAGTAATACCACAACTTATATACCACACAATAAGTTGATGAACTTCATATTTTATTTAAATATCGATTATTGATAATTGTTATTTTAAGGGGTCCTTATTTTTTCAGTAAAAAAAAATACTTGTAGATTATTATTGTTATTTTTTGTGGTCTTTGTGTTATGACCATATTACATTTAGGTGGTGTTTGATTTTTTAAAATAGATTTATGCAGGCTCGGCTAGAACGATTTCGATCCTATTTGCTTCAAATGGACAATTTTAGATGAGTGTTATGCTTAACCGGTGGAAGGGGACTAATTTCGACTCTTGCAATGCAAATGAGAGGGACAAGAAAGGATTGGATTCGCCGGGAGTAAAGAAATTGAGCACGTCGTCTATTTTTGCTCAAAATTACACCTAACGAAATTAGAATTTATGAGATCTTCTCAAAAGCAACTCGACACACACAAAAAAGAAGTTTACTCCTCATGGAATTAAATCTGTATAGAAATTGGGGTGGCTAGTGAGAGTATTCATCCTCTCGACTAATCCCCACCATACATTCACCATTCGTTATCTATGGGTGTACGTGTTGGCTACCCTCTCGTCGGTGTTAGTCGTTTATGAATTGTTTACGGTTTCATCCATTGTCAGTGTCTTCAACGTCGAAGATGATGAATTGACTAGATTAGTTATTGTGGGAAGAGGGGAAAGTCGTAATTTATTTGTATATATATATTTATCATTAGCTCAAAAGACTGAAATACATCATACATTTCACAACATTAACAAACAGTGTTAGTCCTATGGATTAATACATGAAAGGGTGTAACTCCATCCTACCTGACCTAGGTTTTAATATATATTTGAAGTGTAAAGGTAGAACATAATAAAAATTTTAATACATGAAAGGCACCCTACCGCACATAACAAATTGTATCCTGTATGATAATGTCAACATAAGTGAAAAGTAGCGTACCTTCAATACAAATTTAAAATGCAAGACTTAATTAGTTTTTGTGCAGGTTTGTTAATTTCATTTTACTTAAATTTAAAGTAAATAGAATGGACTATTACAAATGAATGAAAAGAAAACTATATTTAGTTGATGAAGTTAATGAAATCACCCATTATATGATGTAATTCATTCCCTCTAACACCTCAAATTCATTACATCCACCATTGTTTTTTTACACCACCACTAGCCACACCCGCCACCGCCACACCAGACTGTCACTGCCGCCACCCTCCGCTACCACACGCCACCACCATCGACCACCGCCACCCACCAACGTCGCCGCCTCCACCGACCACCATTGCCACTGCCTCCACGCGCCACCGCACCAACCACCGCAATCCACCGTCGTCGCCACTCATCCACCGTCGTCGCCACCCACAACCCACTACCGCCACCCACCACCAATTTTATTAATTCGTTTTTTCCTGCCTACCAAATAACACAAAGGTAATGATCATTTCATTGCCATATGAAAACCAAACAAACAATTTCATTCCTTTGTCCATTCCATTGTCCATTCTATTACCTTTTTCCTGCCTACCAAATAACACAAAGGTAATGATTCATTCCATTTTCATATGAAAACGAAACAATCAATGTCATTCCTTTGCCCTTTGTCCATCGTCCATTCCATTACCCCATACCAAAGAGACCCTTATCCTTTAAACTCATTTATTACACGTGTTAACTTGTTTTGACATGTTTTAATCTGTATACACTTTAAAGTCAACTTACCTACAAATCATTGACCCATTTGAATTGTGTAAGATAGATGAGTTACACATGGCGTGCTCATTTACAAAACTTCAAGTGTTTCCGAACTAGAATTAAGGCTATGGGGTATGGTGGGGCGGGGGTTTGGGGCATGGCCCGACACGTGTAGTTGGAGGGGCATCGTCGGTCATGCAATCATTCGGTGGGTATGGTGGGGCGTGGCTAGTCCGCGTGGCTAGGCCACGTGTTATTTTAATTTTTTTACAAATAAACACATTAAAAAAGCCTAAAAAGTTGTGAAGACTTTCTCCAGCTACACGTGCCGACATTTTTAAATAGTCGTCCATAATGTCCGAACTATTGCCGTACGCTAACTGTCTAAGCGCGACCGTGAGTTTTTGCCAAGTACTAAATCCGAATTGGCCGGTTACATCCGGTTTTTGTTTGAAAAAAAATCATTCTTCTCCTCAAGATCCTTAGATATCCTTAAAAATAAGTTTCTACTCATACGAAAACGACTCCTAAACATTTGTTAGCGTTGTGCCGTTCACGAGGGATATACCTCCTCCGTTTAGGTTGCGAAGTCTCTTCCTCATCGTCTTCCACGATAGCTTTCACCACCGTCGCGATCGTTTGTAGAAATATTTCCGCAACATCGTCAGATGATGATGACGATTCACTTGAACTTGAAGAACTCCACAATGACCTGCCGCCATGTCATATGGGTAGCCCCTCAACGCCTGGTCTGAAACCCCCGCCCAACGGGCCACGCTGAAACCCAAGCCCATCCGGGGTGGTGCCTTGGGCGTTTCCCCCCAACCCCCGCCCTATACCCCATAGCCTAATATCTTTTACACAAATAAATGTATGAGTTGTATTACATTTCATAAGGCTATAAGGTGTGAAGGAGCCTCATCACAAGGAGGAGATGGGCCTTCACGTAGGCAATCAAATCATCGGGTGTGGAGAATGAGTCCCAAGGGATGGGCCTAGGGTGTAGCGATGAACCTCTCCTTTTTTATTTAGGTGAAAGCATTCGGGATTGTTGGAAACCAGCAAAAGAAAGTTGGGATGCGACCAATTCAGCTCAAGTGTTGGAATGTAGGTGGGTACCGAGAAAAGGTTTGGATTCAGGTTGTTTGGAACCATGGCAAAAGTTGGAGAGGTTTTTAAAAAATTAGTGGAAATTTTATAAAAAGAAAGAGAGAGTTTAGAGAAGATTGTGTTAAAAAAATAGTGGAGATTTGTTGTTATTTATAAAGAAATTAAACAATCTCTTTTTTTATTTTTAGAAAAAAGCGGTTATCAACGACTACATTTTGAACATGGCCGTAGCCAAAGGACGAGACGGATCAACGACGACCAGAAGCTGGCCCCCACATCGTTCAGCCTAACTTAAACTCGCTAAACCAACACGTTTTTCTCTCCTAATTAAACATGAGATGGAGATGTATCAACTACATTGATTTCATAACCTTAGACCACCACCACCACCACCACCAGTTGTCACTTGTTTTGTTGTGGAAACTTCTCACCACCCTACATCCCTTTTCCTCCCCCACCTTTTTTATTTTTTTAATCTCATTTCCATCTATTTAATCGCCCCTCTTCCTTCACTCAAAAACCTCTTCCATTTCACCCTTTCTCAATCTTCCTACAAACAAACAAACAAACCCAATCATTACTTCATCTCTTCATTCATCTATCAATCAATCATTCGTTGCTAATAGCTCTCTCAATTCCAATTCCAATTCCAATTCATATTTGAAGTCTGATTCATAGATGTTAGAGACTACTAATTAATGTCTCCTGTTCTCAGTGAAATCCTCCGGTCCGGTTTTACGATCAATTCCTCACTCCGTCGCCGGACTCATCTCGTTCAATCGCTTTCCGTCGTCTTCCTCTACTGGTTCTACGTCTTTTCATGAACTAACACCTCTTCAATCCGTTAGCTTCGTATATCTATACCTAATTCTACACTCAATTCAGTTAAAAACTCTTAGATCTCAGATCCAAATTCAATTATACAAATATTTTTTTTTCTTGATTAACTTTCTTATGGCTTCTTCAAGTGGAAATTCGTCTCAGATCCAGAACTCCGGATCCAAAGAGGGTCTGATGGATCTAAAAAAGAGGAAGCGGATGCAATCAAACCGCGAGTCGGCACGGAAATCGAGGATGAGGAAACAGAAGCATCTGGATGATCTAACGGACCAGATCAACCAGATGAAGAAAGATAACGATCAGATTCTCGCCACGATTAACATCACAACGCCACAGTATGTTAAAGTGGAAGCAGAGAACTCTGTTCTTAGGGCTCAGATGAGTGAGCTGAGCCAGAGGTTGGATTACCTCAATGAGATTATCAATCTCATGAGCTACAATAGTACTACTACTACTACCAGTAATCATCATTGCATGAGTGGTGGGGGCTATGGAGTATTTGAGTTTGATTATCATCATGATTTGATGAACAATCCTTGGGCTGCTGCTGAGATGTTGCAATACTAATGTTTGGTTGTGCTTTAGTGGGTTGTACTTTTTGGTTTGATTGGTGGTTGTGGTTGATTTGGGTGTTAAAATAAAAAGTGGGATGTGTTGTGTGTATGTTAAAGTCAAGGCTGGTATCCATTGATTTCAATATATATATAATATATTTATGTCTTTTGTTTTTTATTGTAATGTAATGTTATAAAGTTACGTTGGTATTATATTATGTTGAACTTGTTATTAAATATCTCTCTTTTTTTAAAATATTATATAAAGTTGTGTTGGTATTCTTTTGTTGGACATAATGTTAATGACTAAGGGACCGTTTGTTTAGCTCTTTTTTTAGTGATTCAGATTATTTTTTACGAGCAGATGTCTGAATGATTCAGACATTTGTCTCTGAATGGTTAAGCATTATACTATCTCTTAGTCTCTTAATAGTCAGGTCTCTTACTGGTTCAGCAATTAATGGTTCAAACGTTTTACTGATTTAACGCTTAACCATTTAGAAGTTGTCAAACAATCCCTAAGTTTATGTGTTAATGATAAACTAAACAAGTTAATAAAAAGTGTCGTAAGTTAAATTCTTGCAACTATAAGGTTATTGTAAAGTTGATTTTTAATATCTTATGGATTAACTCTATAAATTTTTGGTAATAATTTTGTTTTTGAACTTGGATTTTTTTAACATAAATATAATCAATAAATCAAAAGAAATTAACGTCAGTTTTGTATATAAATGTAAATCAAATGATAATATGTTGGCTTATTCCAACTTTAATCCTAAATTTGTTGCCACAAATGTTATTTTAAAAAAATCAACATAGAAAAATGCTAGTGGAATGGGTTGTGTCATTGAAGCGTACAAGTGGTGTTTCGATTAACATATCTCAAATAATCACCTGTAGAAGATAATGAAAGTCGGGATTTCAATGAGTATATCAGTAACGGATCTGGAAAATCCTTATAGGAGCAACGTTTTAAAACAAATGGGTAACGGAATCGAAAAACGTCAGATTTTTTTCAAAATTTACCCTACCGTCGGAGCGTCAAGGGGTAGCAGGGGCTACCCCTATTACCAAGCTAGGTCAGCCCTTGTATAACCTAACCACATGCGTATTGACAATTATTTGGACTATTCACATTACACATCCATTAATGCATCAAATAGAAAGAGTGGATGCTCATTCCAGTGTAGAATTCGCTTCCATTCTCTCTAGTGATTATGTATAACATGATGTCTTGCAGGTTCAGAAGTGAGTGGTAGACGTTACGTTAGAATTTTCTTTTTCGATCCTTTTCATAGGTTTTCGTTTATCTAGTTCCTTTCTATGTGTCATTAGTTGGTAGGATTCTGGATTGTTTGTAGTTTTGTTTTCGTTTTTGTGGGTGTTATGTTTCGTCCCACTAGTTGCTTTCTAGTTGTTTTCTATAAAAAAAATTACCATTCGTAAAGAACAATGTATTGCTCTTGAGATTGAAATAAACTTTCAAATCCCGTAAGACAGGTTTAAAATGAACTGATTTTGAAATTGGAATACCATGCTTATGTTGTTGTGTCACTTCAATCCGGAATGGGCAAGTTCCTTTAGGGTAAACTTTGTACTAAAAAATCAAACATTTTATTTTTAGCATTGTAGCATATTTATTAAAGATTTTAAGTCGAAATGGATTCAAATTTAGTTAAGATATTATGCACTTGAGGTCGTGGGGAAGATTCTACGTAAAAGACAGTTTTTGTCAATAACAAGGAAAAAAAAAGTTTATTTCTAGAACATACACATGTGTAGGTATATTTCATATACATAATCTACACATTTTAGGTAAATGTTTAAAATAAAAAATTGATAATGGTTTTTATGTACAAAACATCGACATTCATATGTAAAAAGTAAAAGTTTTTTTTATAAATATGAACCACTGATAGAAATTTAAACAATTTAAGTTCGTTCTTTTTGTTCTCGTGATAATTTAGTATTTTGTAGCGTATCTATCCTATATGCTATTGACTATACATTGTCTATACAATACATGATTGATTAGTATATAATCAAATGCATGTGAAGGAGGAACATGTTCAACGTAGCCAGCCCACACATCACATGCTTGATGCAAACCCTTTCCAATCTAAGAAAATTTTGCTTTAAATCAAATCAAATGTATGAGAACATGTCCCTACGACGTTCAACTGAAAGAAAAAAAAATTAAAAATAAAAACAAATCATTTAAAATTAAGTTGTTGTTAATCACACTTCATTTCGTGCATAATAGTATGTTTTTTTCCGGACATTCTAGAGAAATTAATTAAATAAAAATAATACATATTAACACGAGTAATTAAGAACAAGAGTCTTATGTTGGTAAATACAAAAGTCGCTAGGCGCTCCATAGTCGGAGTTGAGAGTACTCGGCTTAGGCGGAGATAGTACTTGGGCCTCGACAACGTACCTTGTAGCGATAATAGGAGAGTACTCGACCTTCCAGACTTTGTTTACAACAATGCCTAATCGTCTTCATTGTAAAATTATTAAGGCTTAAATACCTCTCCCACTAGCCCCCAACCCTTGATTTTCTACGACAACCTACAATTCCACATTTATTGCTTCTGCTGCTTTTGTTTCAAAATTAATGGGAAAACAAATTACTAAATTCATAATGTTGCTTATGTTATTTGCTTAAGTCTAAAGATCTTGTTGTATCAGTTAGACATAGAAAATTATGACAAGGCTTATCTGGTTGTGTCTGGAGTGATCTCATGGACAATTGCATTCTTGTTAACTAGAAAGATATTCCCAAAAAGATCATTCGATTTCTGTAACCGTATTGTTTCCACGATCCATGCTTTGTTTGCG
Organism: Scalesia atractyloides; assembly: GCA_947069175.1. Taxonomy (NCBI): domain Eukaryota; kingdom Viridiplantae; phylum Streptophyta; class Magnoliopsida; order Asterales; family Asteraceae; genus Scalesia; species Scalesia atractyloides. The sequence continues at coordinate 10,331,195 of CAMTDV010000014.1, read as the reverse complement.
GTTTTCTTGTCTTCTAAATCCGTTCAAGACTGGAGTTGCCCGGTTTGTCCCTTGCCTTCAAATTCTTCCCCTCTTCAGGTTCGACGAAAATCACTTGGAATATTTTCATCAATTTTGTCAAAGTCTAAAGTTATAGTAATATTTTCTTGAATTTTATCAACAGATGAGAGCTTTAGGAGTCACTCTAGCTTATTTAATCTATGACTTAGTATGTTGTTTGTTTGATAAGAATATAAAGATCGATAATTCGGTTCATCATATTATTAGCATCGTCGGAATTGGAGCAGGCCTTGCTTTTGAAAAGGTACTTTTTAATTCTTATTTTTGTTATTTTTAATAAATTTACAATATTTATATCTATATTTCTTAAATCATGTGTAGTGTGGATCAGAAATGGTGGCAACTTTGTGGATCACAGAGATATCTAGTCCATTTCTCCATTTAAGAGAGCTTCTCAAAGAGCTTGGTTATAAGGACACTGATCTCAATTTAGCAGCTGATGTTAGTTCCTTTTATTTTCTCTACTGATAATCATAATTTTAAAACCTTTATATGTCCTATTAAATAAACTTTCATGTTGAAATGAAATATTTGACCTTTGTCATTGTTATAAAGTGATGCCTAATTTGGTTACAACTTAGGTGATCTTCACACTTGCAAGGATGTGCTTTGGACCATATCTTTGTTATGTTACACTATCTGCTAGAAATCCTATTCTCATCAAGGTACCATTTCATACATATTGTCAAGAATTTAAAGAATGTTTGCATAATTGCATCAATGATTTTACTAATAATTAGACCTTGTGTAAAATCAAACCTGGGAACTTTTATGGATCCTCTAAACTGAACGATATTGTTAACACCAACTGTGTGCAGGCAATGGCCTTGGGACTTCAGTTAGTGAGTGCTTTCTGGTTCTACAAGATTGCAAAAATGGTGAAATACAAGTTGATTAAGAGATCCATGTCTAAAACCAGCTAGCTCTAGTCCATTGATGTATAAACATACATTCAAGATATATACTTTTTTTAATATATTTCATGTATTAATACTTTTAAGATAACAATTTCGAGTTTCACTCTACATTGCATCCAGATTGAGATTTTGTATTGAGACACATGTAGTACTCTAACCAATGTCACATTGTTTTTTCTAATCGGCAAACTCACACACCCCTAAACATACCCCCTAAATTTACATCATTTGTTCATAACGAAATCTAAACCCTCACATGTTGGGAGGAGCACGGAGCACTGTTTCAACATCTTCGTATGTAACATAGGGCTACATGCCCTTTGGTGTAACCATGTCACATCACGAACGATTTTCATTATTTTGTAGCATCTCAAGGACGAAAATATTAATTTGCTGTAGTAATCATAGTAATTAAAAAAATCTCACTTAACTTAAATTGTATGTAATCACACAAACGAGTTTGGATTTCCGGACGCACACCGTTCCATCAGTTGAGTTTGGATTTCCTGACGCACACAAACGACTACCCTTTCGTACGGGTCCTCCAATCATCAGTTTGAGTCCGTTGGAGGTGCTCTACAGGTTATGATAACTATATTGTTTAAAATTTAGTTCATTTAACTATAACCACATTAGGTTAATTAGCATAATATAAGTAATTAAAAGATTATAATTTATGTATATGTTTAGCTATCTAGTTTTCAAAACTTCTTTTATAGAAAATACCCACCTTTTTTTTAAATTTGAGTAAGTTGCTGAATTAAATCATGCATTCAAAAGTAGTTTAAACAGTTAGCCACGGAAAAGAACAGAAAAACAATATACAAGTGTTTCTACAAGTTGCCCACTAGAGGACCTATCATCATAATTAGCATTTATTACATAACTATCCACAACCGAGATCCGAGATTATTGAAGACATTAGTTGAGTGCAAGTTTGAGACAAACTAAGAGACAGTCGCCAGGCAGGCAAGCCTTAATCCGTGAAACGTTGAAGCCAGAGTTTGTTTGGTTAGTTAGTTAGTTAGTTAGTTAGCTAGTTAGTTAGTTATGGAAGACTATGACAAGGTTTATCTGGTTGTGGCTGGAGTGATCTTATGGACATGTGCCTTCTTGTTAACAAGAAAGATGTTCCCAAAATGGTCTTTTGATTTGTGTAAACGTATGGTTTCCACAATTCACGCCGTGTTTGCAGTCATCTTATGTTCTATATCAGTTCAAGATTGGAGATGCCCAGTGTGTCCCTTGGCTTCAAACTCTTCCCCTCTTCAGGTTCGACATCAATCTATAAAATTTTCAAATCTTGTTAATTTACTTACTTTAGTCCAAATCTGAAACTTATAGTATTGTTTTCTTGCTTCTGATATCTACCAACAGATGAGAGTTTTACAACTCAATCTTGCTTATTTCATCCATGATTTAGTATGTTGTTGGCTTGACAATAATATAGGTACCGATAATTTGGCTCATCATTTAGTTAGATTATTGAGTTAATTTCATCTTGCAGGTTTCATTTGCAAGAATCCTATTATCATCAAGGTATAACATTATATGACTCACTTTAATTTGCCAACACTTTTAAGATCATGTACATCATCGAGCTAGACCATATTGAATATGTACAGGCCGCAGCCTTGGGCTTAGCGTTAGTCAGTAATTTCCGCTTCTACAAGATTGCAAAAGTGGTGAGATACAAATTATTATGAGATCCACATCCAATACCCATTCAGTCTAGCTCATTAATGTAATGAATCCATTCAAGGACTGTACTTTAACTTCTTGAATATGTTTCATGCATTTCTACTTTCGGGCCATATGATTGTAGTAACATAATTAGAAGTTAACCAAATTTTCCTTCATTAGGAACTAGCTAGGGGATTTCCAACATTACAAGAAAATATTGAGCTAGCTTACATAAACTCAAGAAATTATAATAAGCAATTAAGCATATATACTTAATTAGCTATTCGACAGTTCTTCCTCACTTCGCCGTTATAACCAGTGAGGGGATTAATGTTTCCCATTTTCACCATTGATCTAGCAAACTGGTCAAAGAAGAGAGCGTCATCCTCGGCGAAAGCTTTAACCAGAAACATTATTTCTTCAACATTTCCAGATAGAAGCACTTGATCAGAAGTTAGAAGTCCTTTTCCCAACATAATGAGCTTGAAATATGTGTTATCGAATCTTGCTGGAGATGCAAAATCTAGAGGAGAAATGTTGTTATCCCCACCGTTTTCTGGGCACACTGTTTTTAAGTCATTGTAGTAAGTCACCTCTAGAGTTGAATCTGGTTGATTGTTGCCATCTTGATTGTATAGCCTTTGCTTAAATGAAGAACATCTTGCCATTCCTATGGTATGAGCTCCTGAAATAAAGATACTAATAGCTTTTTTATTGTTTGATATGATATCTACACGCATAATGTTAATGAGACAAAAATTAGTTATTTAAATTTGTTAGATTTAACATATTTATTGTAATAATTGTCAGTTTTTGCCTAACCAGATAGAGAGACCAGGTCAACTTCATCAAGGCCTTGTTGCCGGAAAAGTGTTATGAGGTTTTGAATGGTGGAGTTTGGTGGTGGAAGGTTGTTGTTTGAGCCGCTGAGATCCGCTTGTGTTGCGTCTCTCCTTCCTAAGGGCAGTTCCCAGTTCGGTCCACCACTCTACGATGAATTTACAAGCAGAAATACTCGTTACTTTGCCATTTATATAAAACAACTAGAATAGAAAGATAAGGCGTTTGAGTGCATACTAGAACAGTGGAACCTCGAGCAGCAAAGGCAAGGATGTCCGCACAAGAAACTGTCTCCGGACATGCTTCTTCTAGCTTAGACTTGATCTCGTCGATCACTTCGAATCCTCTAATTGAATTACTATTAGGCCCGGAGTTCTTTTCGCTTGCAATTATTTCACTTTCATCCAACAAGACAGATGCATCACATCCCTGAGACAACAAGCATAACTTATCAATTTCACAATATTAATGTAGCATATAATGTATCATGAAAAAAGATGATATAATTATGTACTATGACAGAATTCAAAAGAACTAAAAAACTATGTCGGTGAATAACGTTTTCTGTGTATTAAATAACTGAAAACCAAATCTCCTGATGAAGCTAATCGACTAATGATAAAACGTGAATATAACTATCCTAATATTCAAACTAGAGATATAATTATGACTAACAAACGAACTTAAAGATAAACGATAAATAAATTAATAATAATAACTCTAATAGATAATTAACTCGACTAACAACCTGAACAAAGCAGTCATGAAAATGAAGCCTTAATAGAGAAGCTGCCATTCTTGGCTCTTCAGCAATGACACTCTCAAGTACAGACATGACAATGCCATTAGCTTGAGGGCATGAGAAACTATAGAATTCCGGGAAAAGACCAGGATACCCTTGGCCGCCACCAAAAGGCCCATCTCCACCTCTTCCTCCTCCGCCAACACCACCACCTATCCGTCCAAAGTTGAATCCCGGAAATGCAATACATACACTGTTGGACAAGAGCACAACCATTAGCATGAAAGTAGTGTAGAGAATGGAAGCCATTTATGAACCTAGTCGAGTTTACTTTGCGAAAAAAGATTGCATGATGAAGAGCAAATCACTGATATATATAAAGAGTGAGCTCAGGATCAAAAACCTACCGCACCATTCTCACTGAACCTAATTACTAGTACCACTAGTAGGTTACTATGACCATTTCAAGATACATACTTGCATGTTACCCTCTTAGAAATGTCCAATGAGTAGGTGTTTATGATGAATAGGTGACTAGATTTCGGGCCCATACGCAATACAAGATCTTACGAGAGCTTAAAGCTCAGAAGAAAATGGTTGAACAAAACTGGTAAGAATGTGGTACCTATACCAAGTAACCAAGAGAAGTGATTGAATAGGACAAAAAGAAAACGTTAAGGTTATTAACCAAAATATTTGAAAACGTACATAATGTTGTTATACTTTTTAATGAGTGGTTGTGCTTTCAGTTTTACCTACTCCAAGATAAAAGATGGATCTTCATAATTAGTGTAATACTTTTGCTATAGGATTGATCACATTAGGTTCGGTAACAAGTAAAAAGGGATAATACTTTATCACACAAGTCAAATGTTAAGTAACTAAAATTGGTTAAAAAGGGCGAGAGAAAGGGCAGCTATGGCAATTCTTGCCTCGACTCGAACATGACACGAAAAAACATTGCGCCAGGTGCTAATATCTGTTTAAAAAATTAGATCAATCCGAACACAACTCATTTAGAAACATATTAACTTGAATAAGACTTATTAAATAATTGGGTTAATATGTTAACCCATTCAAAAAGTTAATATTTATATTTTGAGTTAAATGCTTGGTTGGTCCCTGTAGTTTACGAAAATTGCAGACTTGATCCCAAGGGTTCACTAATTACATACTTGGTCCCAGTGGTTGTAATTTTTAAACTCGGGTGGTCCTTAACACTAACATTTGTTAAATTTTCCAGTTAAGTCTCTGTGAAATGACTAAATTTTCCCTGAACAATTAAAAAAAAGTGATGGACTCACCCCTCATCTTTTGTTCCCCGTCTCTCTCTCCCTCTAACCCACCACCACCTCCACCTTCAACCTACATCAACGCCACCTCCTCCACCTTCAACCCACCACCAACACCTCCTCCACCTTCAAACAAAACTAGATGGACCAATCTGTTTATCAATTGGAGCCCTAAATTCAGTATCAGCGGCATTGGCTGCATAGTCGCCACCACCATCATGAAAACCACCAGAGTAGACAATCTGGGATGTACAGGCCCGGCCCGACGCATGAAGCAGGAGGAAATCGGTATCCCGCGAGTCTGTCAAAGAGCTTGGGTAAGCATTCAAATCAAGGAAAGCGAATGAGAAACCTTCTTGGAATCAGTTCGTTCGGGAGGGTGTGTATTGCCAGTACGGGTGTGGTACTGGTTCTCATTTCCTGGTTTGGATTTCAGTGAAAAAGCTTTGAAGCCGATATCAAAGGAGTTCCTTGCTTTCTGACCCCAAGTGTACCTCATTGGCAGGCTTTCCCCAACGGTTGCGGCCTGCTATAGTATGAAGTACGCCCCAATAAATTGAAGAAGAGTCTTCGTTAGCAAAGTCGATAGCCAGTCCATCTTGAGCTCTTTTGTCCGCTATCGCTTCCTCTAGTACTAGCTCTGATCTCTCTTCAGCAGAATTGTGTTTTGCCAGATATATTTTTTTGTAGAAAGATTCCCCATTGGTAATGAAAAAGAAAAAAAAAATCTAAACTAAATACTAAAGAAAGGCGCATACGCGGGAAGGGGCCTTACTACTTCTTCATTCAGGGGGGGAGACTTGTAACATCCGTCAGAAAACGAGTTTCCAAAACCCGCTTCGTTTATTTAACCGAATAATCAGTTATAAATTTTGTTGCGTATTTAATGCTCAAATAAATTTTATACGATACATAATTAATAAATATATTAGAATTTAAAAACCATAATTTAAAATTTCTAATAAAAAAATGAATAAAAAAAATAATTACAGGCGCCGGGTTTCGAACCCGGGTCACTCTCAAGACCAAACACACTCTACACCACTACACCACACACGCAACTTAATTCAAATCTGAAACAATTAAATCTTATACACAAACTGACACTGAATCGGAAATTCAAAACACAAAATACTGAAACCGCTGAATCAATGGAGATACGTTTTTTTTTTCGTTAACTGGTAAACGCGGATCATAATTCCATAACTGATTCCTTCAAATTGCAAACCGTTTTCAATCACTCAGTACCATGATTTGAGGATTTTTCTTTGAAACCGAAAATTTATGATTGACCGCCTTTCACTATAAATAGTAATGGTTCACACGATTAGAACTCGTTCACTTTTCTCAAACAAACTCTCTAATCGATCAGAAAGTTCCGTGCTTGAAATTAAAACTCGCCGGAGTTCTGCAAATCGCCGAAAAACCGAAAAATCCATCCCTTTATTGCCCTACTCTAAAATAGGACTTCTAGAGCTCAGACAGAAGTCACCCACACTCACTCTAAAACTCTCTGATCAATTTTTCTGTTCGCCAAAATTGTCTGCTGTCGCCGGAAAAATTTGGAACTCGCCAGAGATTTTCATCGGAAAACCGGGATTTTACTTCTAGTTGGTATATTTCTTTAACTTCTCTATCTATCATTCTGTATGTTACGAATCTTTGAACAAACACCCAGAAATGTCTAAAAATCGATTTCAGGCGGGTTATGTACTGGGCTTCGGGTTTAATGAAGAAGATGAACTAAAATCAATAGTTAAATGTATTTGGAAACGGAAATTATACCGGGTTAGACACACAGTCCAGTGGTGGACTGTGTGCATATTTAAATCATGGTCCCGGGTTCGACTCTGTCCTTGTTCCGATTCGTCACAATATTCAAACCCTTTTATAAAACCCAAATACGGAACTTGACAGTAAGTATATAAGAGAATAAAAATCATAATATAAACGGGTTAGTCCACCAGCCCAGTTGGTAGGGCTGGGTGCGTTGCAAGACTGAGGTCGCGGGTTCGGGACCTGTTATGTGCACCGGTTCGACATAATTACAAATCTTTTTAAAATAAATGATTTCTGAATAAATCTAAATAGTATATAAGTATAATTAAAAACAGAAATATTTCGGGTTAGGCACGTAGCTCAGTTGGTAGAACTGCGTGCACGCGTACGGGAGGTCACGAGTTCGAACCTCACTCAGCGCACATAATAAACACAATCAGACCGGTCAACGGTCAAAGTCAACGGTCAACATTTTATTTATTTAATTAGAAAATTATTTAAAAATACTTAAAAATAATATTTTTAAAGTTAGAAAATGTCCTTAAACTCACAAAAATAAATCTAGAAATCCTATTAAGATTATGAATTAAAATTATTAATCTCAAATAAAATCCATTTATTTACCGAACCATTATGTTATTATTTAGGTTAGTTTCTCTCGTGGTTAAATCCAAATTCGTGCGCATTCATCATCAATCCAAGAAACGCAACCACTGTGAGTGAATTCTTACAAATTCCCCTTTTTATTCATGTTTTGGGGTGTATCATGTGTCGCTTAAATTAATTCGCTTATTCAAACTCGTGCTATACCATTATATGATCTAAACTTAGAATGTAAATATTGTTTGTTGTGATGTATTACATATTGTCAAGTTGTGTGCAAATTATTCATTAGGCCCATCAGTTCCTCGTGGGAGACGAGTTGAACAACGCGTGCCTCAAAAACATTCATTAGGCCCATCAGTTCGTTGAACAACGCGTGTCTCAAAATCATTCATTAGGCCCATCAGTTCCTCGTGGGAGACGAGTTGAACAACGCGTGCCTCAAAATCAATCATTTGGTGTATATGTGTGCAATAATTAATATTATGTGTTTTGTGATTAAATTTACATTTACGTTTACTCATGTGTGGTTATACACTTTATTTTATAACCGATACAATAAACACGTTTAAATGTTTTTCATAGGATTCACTCGCCAACTTTTTGTTGACCCAAAAACCCTATTTTTACACATGATACAGGTGGACAGGTTGAAGCAAGGGACACATAGGAAATTGTCTTAGAAGAAAAATAATGAAGTCTTGAAAGATGTATAGAACATGTTGTACTTGTATTATTGATTGTAATGATTCTCCTTTAAAAAGAAATAATAAACATGAAACTTTATAATAAATGTCATAAGCTTTGATGAAAACCCAATCATGCCCGATCAACTTTTCCGCTGCGGGTCGGGGTGTGACAAGACTAGCCTAACGCCCACTGGAACCACCAGAATCACGACCTTGACCAGAATCAAAGCGATAATAACACTGAGCTGGATCAGAAAATCATTTGCACAAGATGTTCTGAACTCTAACGTGATTCTTGTTTAAGAAGGAATTGAGTCTGAAGTTGACTCTGCTTTGCAAAAGTTGCTGATGAAACGAATTTTCTATGCTTTAAACAAATCAGCAGATGAATTAGTATCTCTAGCCAAATACAACTGTGATGAGGACAGTGTTGCAATTATTGAAAGTAATAACGTATCTGTCTGATCTGCCCATAGCTTCTCGATCATCAGATTCAATCGTAGGAGCTATAACATAATGTTTTTTAAACTCCAGGAGACTAAGCATCTGTAGAACGGTAAGAACTTGATGTTTTTTGTTTAGATAGTTGTGTTCATCGAGTTTTATAGGAACAACATTATTAATGTTTGGCATTTTTGAGTTTGAGATGAACTATGAATTGTAGAAGTCGAATCAGTTGCTGAATTAACAAGCATTAATGGAGGTTAGAAGAAGAATTGAAGAGAATTAGACGATCTTAGAAGAGAAATTGAATTGAAGTATGAGAAAGAAATGGATCTGAGGAATAAAAAAATCAGATTAGAGAAGAAGAGCTACTGGATTTAACCCTGAGATAAGCTAACTGAGGTGGTGGTGGTGGTGGGTTGAAGGTGGAGGAGGTGGTGATGATGGTAGGTTCAAGGTGGAGGTAGTGGAGGGGTAGGACCATCTCTTTTTTTATTGTTAAGGGACAATTTTGTCATTTCACAGAGACTTAACTGGAAAATTTAACAAATGTTAGTGTTAAGGACCACCTGAGTTTAAAAATTGTAACCACCGGGACCAAGTGTGTAATTAGTGAACCGTTGAAACCAAGTCTGCAATTTTCGCAAACCACAGGAACCAACCAAGCATTTAACTCTTATATTTTAGAGATGAAAAATATTAAAACTTAATGGTAAGTATTTTGAATGATAATTTTTCTTAAGAAGTGAAGTTAATTTTTCATTTTAAATCCTTTCATCAACTCTTCACTTCTAAGAGTTTTATTTTTTTAGTTTTAACCACATATTTTCGTACCCTTTCCGTTCGCCTTATCTAATACACATAAACCAAGACTTTCTAATTTGGAATGAGAGATAAAAAAAGAAAAACAATTAAAATACATCACTTAGTTCATCTGTAACGGGGCTTGAGGTCGCGCCTAATCAGCCGGTAGCGTCCCATAGCGCCCGGCTACACTAATACGGCTGGCGCTATGGGGGTCAAATTTTGAAGGGAGGTGAAAATATCGCGGCGTGATCTTGTGTTTTCAAAACAATATTATCGTTGCAAACGGTCAAAAAAGGAAAAAAAAATCATTTATTTTACTATATAATCTTCTCTTTTCCAAACTTTTTTTACAAACAAACACACTCAACCATCAATCTCTCTCTATATTTTTATAAAAATTCCAAGTTTTTATACAATGCAACCATACAATCGTTGGTTTGTTCCTCCTCGGTCTAACCCGACACGAACCAAATGTCCAACCTGTTTCTCCATTCCCACTCGACCAACCCCTTACGGAACCGATTTCGTTGATTACAACCAAAGTCAAAACGGGTTTATGAACCTTTTGAACCAACCCTTTTCATGGGACCCGACTTGACTAACGCGGTTACGGAGATGAACCAACGTCTCCAAGACATACGAGACCTGGGGCCCAACGTATGCAAGAGAACCGGGAGGTGACCAAGATTATGCGGGATAGACAATGGGAAAAAGCTTTGAGTTCTACGCGAAACCGATTGACCACCTAACCGGGAAACAATTGAAGATGGCGTTACAACAAAGGGAGCGAATCGAAAAAAACTATAATCTTTGAGTTTTTTTTATTTTTTTTTATATTTCATAAAGTTGTTTTTTAAAAATATTTGAGATTAAATGTAATAAAATAATAATAATAATAATAATAATAATAATAATAATAATAATTAAGTAATGATGGGTGTGAGGCTTTATCGCCACGTGTCGCATAACGCCCACCCAGTAAGCTTTATGAGGCTTTATGACTACAAATGGCCTTATAAAAGGGTTTCATTTGAGTCGGAATAGGTAATAATTATTTAAATTGTTATTAATTCACTATTCCCCGTATTCACAAATTAATATAAAGTGGTGAAATCAATATGACATAATTCTATGTGGATTCAACACAACACAACACAAATAAATATGTGAGTCGATTTGATATTCAAGAATTCAACACATCAACCCGGAACTTATCAACCCATCAACTCAACATTATTAACACCCCTAAGAAAGGGTTAACCTAGATCGGTTGATCATAGACGCTCATAGATTGTTTATTTGTTAATATAGATTTTTAAAAGTTTATTTATTACCATAATTTAAAGTTATATATTCTTAGCAGTTTATCTTTTATCTTTTTGTATGATTATGATACTTTTTACAAGGTTCCTTATGTTTACAAGAAAATTAAGACCATGAGTAATGGTTAATGTCTTTTAAGTGGTATTTTCCATTACATCAATAACGCCTCTTCAATAAATATGTAATTGTTAGCGCCCATTAATGTCTTTCAGTCCCTACTTTTCAATTTTTCTCCCATTTGGCGTTATACTAGAAACGCCCCTCCATCTTCTTGCCCTAAAACGCCCAAAAAAACTCTTTAAGGCGTTATCCTTAATGCTCAGGGGCGGATCTACTTCATTACAAGGGGGAACACCTGCTACCGCTTGGCGCTCCGGCGGTAGTGTAAAATTAGTGTAAATTTTGGAAAAAATTGACATTTTTTCAATTTCGTTACCGCTTGACGGATTTTCTAGATCGCCTTGTAATGTCTATTACCCATCACTAAAGTATAAAATTCCTTGGGTCAAATATGGAAAGCTTTAAATGCATCGAAGAAAATACATATTAAATACAGAGGATTCTTATATGATCCTATTAAATTCATATTGAGAAACTATTTGGCTTTTCATACATGGGGTAGGATTTACTGATTTAGGAGTGAAGCTGGTGTGGGCCATTGGGTGGGGTCTAGAAAAACTTAAACAATAAGATAAAGGAACGTATGGTTCGGGCAATCATTTTTTAGCATGTTCGTCTAATTTGAGAGGGAGAATGTTAGCGGCGGAGTTTAAACTTTGAGAGGGAGAATGGTAGAGGCGGAGTTTGAACGTATAAAGAGGGGTTAGACTTTAAAAAATTTAAATAAGTGGGAATCGACCTCTTAAAAATTTAATATTTTATATAACCCCAAGATGCGTCACCGGAGTGAAAAATGAGATGTCTTTTTAAGTAAAATGAATTTCAAGCTAGCAAACTTGAGTGAAAAGATGAAGACACTTGGCTATTTATGGGTAAAATACAGGTCTAATTTTTAAGTTTTGGATTAGACTGATTGATATACTCTTTTAATTTCTGGAACATGTAACTTCATAGTATTTTTTTTTTTGTTTTGTTCTTGTTTCTCTTTCATCTAGCGCTCCTGGCTAGTTGCTTTTATTTTAATATATTTTCTCTGTCTTTCAAAAAAAAAAATGGCTATGAGGCTAAGATCATGCGGTGTGGTGGCGTGGAGGCCTCAACCACGCCACAACACGACCCTTGGTGCGGCGTTGTTGATGGCGCGGGGGAGGGGCGGCAAAGATTTTACCGGCGTTGTGGAGATGATGGTGATGGGGTGTGTTGCTTAATGTCCTCCCACACCATGTAGTCTAAGGTGGTGTTTTTTTTTCTAAAAAATATCTGTGCAGTCTCTTCTGTCTGTCACGCAGACCACGCATAGACATCGCAATCTGCAGACTATTTGTTTTTCCGAAAACGTTTCATTAAAAAAGTCTGCGCAAACTATTGTTAGTGCAAACTTGACCCAGCTACTTTTAAGATCTTCTAAGATCTGCAAAGGATTAAACACCACCACCGTCCACCACCAAACATCGTCTACCACCACCGTCCAAAAAAATTACGCAAAGGTGATTTTACACAATGTTGCTTTGCGGAAAAGAACTGAATCCTCTGTAGTGCGTGATTTCAAAAACTCTTAAAAGCGAGTCATGTGACTCATGTCATCACGTACAGCATCAATACCTGTGAACCTTCCACAAACTTTTCAAAAGCAATTTATACTTCTCAAAAGTATCCATCCTTACCTTTTTCATAGGAAAACGAAAAAGAATGTCTGTACAAACAAAAAAAGAAAAAGAAAAAGAAAATCAGATAGACCCGCCCCACCCTATATGGGTTTGTTCGTCCATACAGACAAAGCCGCACAACAATGTCTCTAGATTTTGCATGTCATTACCACAGTGATCATTCGTCATGTCTGTAGCAGCCTGTGGTGTGTGTTCTAACCTTCATTTCCTTCACAACAAAGTTGTTTGCACAAGGTAGCTAGTGACGGACCCAAGATTTATTTTACGGGGTGATTCAAGGTGGGGGGCTTAAATAAGCTTTTGTTGTGGGTGATCGGGATTGTCGTGCACAAATAACAAATTAAAAAGAATTCATGGTCCGCACCCTGATGGTTCCATACTAATCCCATGGACCATAAGCGGTGCTACAAGCGAATGCTCCATTATATAAAATAGCCCAGTGATCCAATGGACTACAACAAGTCCACTACAAATTTTCATAAATTAGGTGTCCTAGAGATGGGCATAATCGGGTTTTATTATTACCCTGAACCGGTTTCAACCCGGACCCAGTTCTGGTTGGTTGTCATTGGAACCGGGTATGGTGTGGAACCGGGTCCAGTTCCTACCCGGGTTCACACCCAAAAATATGGAACCGTGTAGAACCGGGTACGGGTATTATGGAACCGGGTACTGCAGGAACGGGTTTCTGACAGTATTGGGAACCGAACATGTGAGTTGTCATTTAAAACCTGCAAGGTAACTATTCAGAACCGGTTCCTGACAGTATGATTAGTCAAACCTGCCATTTAACTATTCAGAACCGGTTTCACATAAATGTTATCGTTGGAAACCGGTTGCTTATTAAAAAAATCGGTTTTATTTTGTATATAAACCCCTTCCTACTTACCATTTCTATACTTAACACTCACCATCATCAACTTACAAAATCAATCAAATTCTAAGTTCTTGCAAATACCTATGGCATGCAACGATGAAGTTGTTACGGTCTTAGAGACCAAAAGAAACCCTGCTATATGGAAGAATTTTGATCTCTGTTTAATGTTCGACAGCCACGAGTTGGCTAGATGCAAAGGTTGTGGAAAATTTACGAAGGCCGCTGCCAACTCAACCCTTAAGAAACACACTGAGCGGCATTGCCCATTGACGAAGGCAAAGAAAAATGAGACGGGAGAAGGATCCGGCACCGGTTCTTCAAATGTTTGATGTAACCCGTTTGGTTTGGTGTTTTTAATAAAGTTTGTGTAATGTTTCTTTCTATTGTGTTTATTATGTTTGATTTTTATTATTAGTTACATTGATAAATAAAAATAGTTACAATGATCGGTTAAAATTAAAAAAAAAAATTAATCGGTTACAATATATAAAAAACATTAATCGGTTACATTAAATAAAAATAAATTAGTCGGTTACAATAAATAAAAATAAATTAACCGGTTACAAATTTTTTTTTTTACTCAGAACCGGTTCCAGTTCGATTTTATTTCTTTGATCGTTTACTAGCGGCAGGTGCAACACTTTCCGATGAGTTTCTCTTAGGTGCGGGTACCTCGGTACAATTGTCGTCCGAATCGTTAGTCTCCACTTCTTCGTCCTCCTCTTCGTCAACAATTTTATGCTCTAACTCAACTTCATCTTCTAGACTACTTTTATGTTGAACACGATCAACGTCATCCAAATGGTCCTTTAAGCATATTGTCATCTCTAGCGATTCCGGAGTTAGCCTTGTTCTTCTAATTGACAAAACCCTGCCACTAAGAGAAAACACACTTTCCGAAGCTACCGTGGAAGCTTGGACCATTAGAATATCACGAGCCATGGTGGCTAGAATCGGGTATTCGGATTCTTTCGATTTCCACCATGCCAAAACATCAAAGTTCCTATACTCCTCAGTGGTCATAGTAAGCAAATACTGATTTTTTTTATATCTCCCAAGTTCACTTGTTGGTTCACTACCCCTTTGTTGTCTAGCTGTCTCGTCTCTAACGACATTCAACATGGTTATAAGTGGATCCCCGCTTGTTTCATCGTTAGAGGCCGTGGACCGAGACTCAAACAAATTTGTATGATTTTTTTCAACCATATTTTTTTAAATAATGATCATAAAGTTTGGCCATACACTCATTGAATTTTTTTTTTGTTTTTGCTTTTAAAGTTGGATTATCATCATGCATATCCAACTTGTCATAAATTTCATCAATTAAAGCTTCAACACCCGGTACGTTTAAAGCTGGATTTAAAGCGGCGGCACATAGAAAAACGGGTGGTAATTCTAAAAAATATTTTTAAAATTTTTCAATCATTGGTCTCATCATATTCCTTAACATGTCACTAGAATTTTCAAACTTTTTAAAATTAGTTGTTATCAAATACAATTGGTCCACAACTTTAGAACTAGTAGGATAATAAACACCGGAAATCAAAGTCGTTGTAGTTTTAAAAACTTGTAAAAAAGTACTTAGGTTATGAATATTTTCCTAAGCCGTGTCGGGTAGTAACCGGATACGGTAGTAACCGGGTACGGTTAGGAACCTGGAACTGCATTACCGGTAACTGGTGGAACCGGTACGGGTAGTAACCGGGCACGGTTAGGAACCGGGTACGGGTAGTAACCGGGCACGGTTAGGAACCGGGTACGATCCGATTCAAATGGTAAAATTGTGGAACTGGGTTGGAACCAACGGGTATTTTGAACCCGGACCCGTTCTACTTAATGTCAGGTAGGAACTGGAACCGGGTCCAGTTCGGTTCTACCGGTCGGGTTTGAAACCGGTTTTTTATGCCCATCTCTAAGGTTTCCTGCAAAAGTTTTGGTAGCCTCATAACAAAACAAAGAAAAATGGGCTATTTTTTTACTAAAAAAGTCGAACGGTAATAGGTTGTTTTTTTGTTAAAGGTGTACGAAAATACAACATTTTATCAAATAACTCATTAAAAAGTGTTATTTTAGATTTTTTTTCCTATATACTCACTAAAATCGATATCTTTATTTTCTTAAAATGATTTTTGAACGACTGAATAATTGTAATGAATATATATTGCATTATTGCGCCGATGGCTATCCTTGGAACAGTGAGATTGCAATATGCCAATAACCCTATTACTGAAACACTCAATATTGGTCTTTATGAACGATGTGGAATTGTTGATTATATAGGATCATGGTATGAACCATAGGATTGTAAGAGATTTCGAGCTTTAATAATTCAAAATTCTAAGTGAATCACTAATAGTTATGACATTATTGTTATCATGTTTTGTTGGGATCAAAGATTATTAATGTGAGGTTTTAAGGGTAATTGCATCCTTAGCCATAAGGAACGAATGAAGGCTCAAAATGAGACATTGCACTAAACCCTCTCGCAGGGTGTGGGTAAGGCAACAATATGAGACTGATATATACACATCTCTCCTCTATTTATACTATATAAAATATCACACGATACTTATCTTGTTATTTTGACACTAGACTTGCTTCAAATGTTGCTAGAAAAAAAAAACTTAAGTTTTTTAATCTGTGCAACACTAGCTAGTTCATCGGAGTAGACGCTTACTACACTGCTTCATTGTATTTTGAGAGCCAATTCCAGTATTCCGTAGTGGATCCAAAGCACGTTAGGCAGATTTTCAACACACGAAACATGATTAAATTTTAAATCATACAGGGATTGTGCATACACTCAATCTTTCGTATGAATTACCAACACGTTAGAAAATAATGAGATTTTAGTATAGTTTTCAGTCTCATAAGCTTGACAATCTTGGTCAGATCTAAACAATCTCACGATCAAACAAGACAACAACAACAACCGTACGGTCAGGAGAGGGTGGGATGTAGGCAAACAGTACCTCTATCCATGGAGATATAAAGGCTTCTTCCAACAATTTGAAGAAATTTTTTTGGTCAAACCATGTTTGGCAACATAAAGCAGTTCAAATTTCAAGAAAAAGGATGATCTTGGTAAGGAAATAAAGAACATATCTTTCCAAGATGATGAAAGACATATGGTGTTAAAGAAGAAAAAGGGTACACAAAACAAGTGGAGGGTCATAAATGTCATTTACTTTTCCATATCAGAATTCAGACCCCTCATAGGCATTTTCATAACCTTCCAAACTGAATAATGCCTACAAGATTTCTATTAACTAATCATGCTAAGAAACAGCTAAAACTAGCAATCTCACATGTAGCAACCCATCTTTACAATACACCAACCTATATCACTCACCTATGACCCAACTGAAATTACCAAAAAGGACACAGTTTCAATAGATAGACCCCCCCCCCCCCCCCCCTAATAGCCTGGTAGTCTGTGAATTCTGCGTTAAAAAAAAAATCAAATATTTGGAACTTTAATGTGGCACCTCTTAAAAATCTCGCCTAGCCTCTGATTAATCATTAGTTAGTCTCGGTTTCTCCGAGTAATTTTCATCTAATCAGAACAGTGGTCAAATCCGGTCCTAATCGGTCAAAAATCAGTGATTCCGGCCAAATTTCGGCCAAAACCTGTAAATTCCGGCCTGATTCCGGCCAAAACCTATGATTTTGGCAATTAATCCTATCTACTTCAAAATATGGTCAAAGAAGGTGTTAAAACATGTCTACTTAGAAAAAGTTACATATAAAAATGTGTGTGTATACATATAAAACTGAAAATTACATATAAGATCCCAATCCGACTAATCCCTATTAATCCCGATTAGTCGCTAGTCGGCACCCCACCGGCTGACTAGCGCCTAGCGATTCTTACAACACTGGTTCAAAACAAATAACAAGTTTTATTTATCCAATGAAGTCATAATCATGATATCTTTACTGACTGATCTTAAATGAAAATATATACTAATAAGTTCTAAACAAAACACCACCTATATTCACATCCCTATATACATACATACACTACTTCACAAATTTAAACCAAGATCAGCACGGGTGTGTCGTGTACACTTCTTAACTATTGTTTTTCATCACTAAATTGCTTCGTTTATTTAGTTATACCACAAAATCAGACAATAACTGAGGTTCCACAAACCTGCTAGCTTCCATCTGGTTGAAAAAATCGGATTCGAGTCACTAGATTGACCCATATGTCCACTCATTGGACCCAAGTCTTTCTCTTTATCTTCAGAAGACGAAGAGTTGTTGTTTAACGATTTAAACGCAGTTCTTGTGACGATACGTCATTACCTTCCGCAACACCGAATTCTTCTTTGTACATATCTTCAATCATCGGTTTCCATAGTCGCACCCTTGCATTGATGAACCAATTTGCAATCTAACAAAAAACATGTATAAAAATTTCAATGATCATCCCAAATAATAAACTCAACGACTGAAAACCGTAATTACCTGACCACGTGTGAGACCTGTTTGTTTCGCTAGCATGATTTTCTCGGAATCCTTCGGGTAACTGTAAAAAAAATCAACAATTTAACGTCAGAAATCATAGAAACAAAACAAAAAAAAACACATTAAGAAATTAAGAACTAAAAGAACATACGGGTTGAGAAAATGTTCAAAAAGCCAAGCACGAAGAATGGAAACCGAGCCTTCGGGCAACCCTCTTGTGGCCTCCATGAATTGGCGGGTCCCACCAAAATGATGAAGATTTCTTTGTTGTCTGAGCTGTTTTTCCACGTTCCGTAAACGTGGTAAAACACGGTCCGATGAATCATCTTGTTCTCCTAAACTTTGACGGGTCAACTGGACTTGACCGTTAATTGCATCCCTTAAGCATCGAAAATGTCGGGAAATCGTTTGATGTGCAAGTGCTGTGTATGGTCTTGCAGCCCCACATCCAGAAACCACATCTAACGTTGCTTCAACGATTTGCAACTGTTGGCAATATTCTCGGTATTTTCTGTCAACCTATATGTCATATTTCCTAGTTAGTATTTCGTAGTCGTAAATTCATAATGTAATATTTAAGAAATACGATAACAGTTGATGAGTATTTACCTCATCTAACAACGAAAACAATTTCACGACCTTGTTCTGCAGATCCTGTTTCTCAGAAGCCGAAAGTTCACCGGACGAGCTAGTGGTAGATTCACGAGGGGTAAATTTGGAATCTTTTTCATCGACGTGAAGCTTATGTAGATTATTATGCCGGTTCATCTTTAGCTGACTCAGCGCTTCCCGAAGATTAGCTACTTCCTCGAGTAATTCCTCTGACGGTTTGAGATATTTGGATTCCATAATTCTCCCGATAACACCGTATGAACCATCATACGTATCGGAAATCGAGCATTGACCATTGTTCATAGCTCCATTTTTCGGAGTACAACAAGATTGAACGATATATACTGAGTGTTTTCTACTTTGGTGGGTTGAGAACTATGAATCACTTGAATTCGGAATATGCGAATTCAAGTAATCGTATTGGAAAGCGGGCATATCCATTGAAGAAGTAGGTAATTGCATCCCTAAACTGAGCGACAATTCTTGATAATTCAAGTTATGTTCATCATCCAAATCGTTACGATCCTCAACTCGCGGAAGAATTTGGGCGTTTGGTTGCATATTACTTGATAAAAGCTCCAAGAACGAGGTGTCGGTAGATGATTGGTTTTGATACATCATATCAACCGGAGGACAAGCCGATTCTTGATACGAATCGCTTGAAATATAGGAGTTTTGAAACACATCTCTTTGATGACTACTTGAAGTAGAATAATAAGTAGCCATCTTAACTCCTAAAAAACGATAACAATCAAACGGATTTAAAACCGCCGGCTAGTGATCCTCTTAAAACAGATATGATACCTAATTCAACAAGAAATAGACAAATCATTATAAAAATTAAAAAAAAGTTTCTTAATTTAGGCTTTAACTAATCTAAACAACATAACTAAAAACACATGGCATGCTTAACAATCAGTTATGTAAACTACTAAACTTTATCAACATACACAAACTAACAATGATCTATTACTTTCCATGACCAAAATTCTTGAAAATTACTAAAGTGGCATTTCATCAAACACTTACTGTGCATAAAAAGCCAGATGAATTGTATGAATCCAAAGCTCAAAGCATAAGTCCACTGTGTGTGTATGTGAAAGAAGGTGCTAAGAAGGTATGACCTAGAGGAAAAATAAAGACAGAAGAAAGCAGGTGAAAGGAAATCTTCCTAAAAGGGAGACAAAATTTGGATATGAACAAGAAGAAAATAAGACTCACACAATAAATTATTGGATTAAAGTAATCAAAAAAACAAATCCACATAACCAACCCTCTTTATTATTGAACAATGACCAACACCCACAATTAAACAAAGATTAAACATCGCAATTATTGGTAACAAGCAAACAAAAACATTATTATACATATATATATGTATGTATGTATAATAATAATTAATCAAAAAGTTTACATAGTTGCGCAAACACCCACCCAATTGATTAAAGTAATCAAAGAAACAATAAAATTGAAACCCAAAATTGAATAATGAGGCCCAAGACTCTCACGTGTGGACAAAAGTTGAGATTTTTAACGATTTGGGTGAAAATTGGAGGTGAAATTGAAGTGGGGTTTGGTTGAATTGGGTGTAAAAGAGAAGAAGATTGCTTGAAAAATGGAGATTGTGAAGGGTAACACTAACAACCAGTTGGTAGACCTAAACAACAGAGCTCACCTTCATCTTCTTCTTCCTGAATTTTTATTTTTAATATTAATAATAATATAATAATAAGTTGTGATTGTTGATGAAAAAAATGGAATTAGTAAAGAAGTCAAATGATGAATACACGTCTCCAACTATACGTTCATATTGCCGCAACAACACCATTTTTCTTTATGATTTTTTTTACACCGTCCGATTTGTTTTTATAGTAGTTGTTGTTACTACATTAGATTAAAAAAGTATATATTTAAATGTGTTATTGTTACTACATTAGATTAAAAAAGTATATATTTAAATGTTGATTAGATATAGGGGTTGGTAATCGGTCGGTCATGTTAATTTTGGTAAATACTGAATTATTAATATCAATCACGTAATCGATTATAAAGTCATGTCTTACACTATTGATACCCTCTACTTGTTATTTATGACCCATTAAGTAACGAGAACCCGGGAAATATTAAATATACGATCTTATTTGTTAAAAAGTGCATGTTGAGATCTCATCAACCGAAACTTGATTTTACATTTACCTCAACGACCATTTTGATATATAAAATCCTTAACTTAAATTCTAATAATTTCATAATTTAAAAATTTTAAGTTTCTAACGACTTTAACTTGTTTTATATATAATATTTATACGGTATGATAAATTAATATATTCGGTAATCAGACGAGTATCATCTAATCTAATACTCACCAAACCCATAAAAGTAAAAACTAATCTTATACTTGGTTTCATATCTGAATACCGGTCCTGAATATTTCAGGTCAAGATCACTTTTTATCAAAAAAATGTATATTATTAAAACGACATATTCTTAAGTGGCATTGTTTTTAATAAAGATAAATATTGAGTAGTAAAAAGAAGGTTAGTGATCAGTTATGAGATCGTACTGGTAACGAACCAAACTGGTATCGTACCGCATAGTATCAATATCGAAGTTTAGGTAAAACCAAAATTGAATGTTGATCAGTACCGGTATGGTATGGTACCGTTAAAAATCTTGAATCGATACCGTACCACATAATACCAATATTAAAATTGAGCTAAATTTAAAACCGAATACCACACCATATGTTTAACCCATACGATACTGGTAATATAGTATTTTTTTTCTGTTAGAGAAAATAGCTATAATGATCGAAAATCAAGTTATTATTAATCATTTATCTAAGAAAAATATATAAAGAAATAACTAAAATAAAAGTCAAGTACAAACTTCCTTTTGAAAGAGAGGTGTTAAGAAATAAATATTTAATATGAAGAAATAACTAAAATAAAATCAAGTACAAACTTCCTTTTGAAAGAGAGGTGTTAAGAAATAAATATTTAATGATATAGGTATAGGCTTAGTTGGATCCGTATATGTTAGTTGAATACTTTTATTTTCTTCTTATTTTGTCATTTCCTTTTTAGAATAACCTACATGGTGTATATACTTTTATCAATTAAATTATCATTATAATTTAAAATGGACCTTGCTAATTAAACACGCCCCACCTTATTTTCACACCTCCAAAGCGCGACGATTTGGCTAAAGCGGGAGTTTAGGATTACTTTACCAGACAAAAGGTGAAGTGACTGATGTCTGAGTGACATAAAGGTGATACGAGCTTTGACCAGCTACGATGTTGTCCCGTGAACCCTAAGCATCGCGCTTTGGCCAAAGCGTGGCGCTTCAACCCCAAATGTTTCCTTTTAAAGCAAGCCCGGCAGAAGAGTTAATGCATTCGATTTCTAAAACTCGTTATATTGTTTCTAGACATACGGGGGGTTTTCGTTTTACTTGTGTCTTCAAAATAACGTACGGTTATGCTGTATTAGTGCAGAGGGTTCAAAAAACGATGTCGTGGTTAAGCAACTATCTTTTCGATGAATATTCTAACGAGTCAGTTGTTCCTGATTCTTACGAGAGGACCGTATTTCTGACTCGTATGAGAAACCGGTCTTGTCCAACTTGAGGGAGGAGGAGGTTGTATCTGGCATTCTTTATCAGGATAACACAGTGGAGCTGGATTTGAATATTCCTGTGGAGGACCCGTACACACAACAAGGTTATTCGAATTACGGATACGGAGGTGAAGCGTATCCTCAGGCTGAATATTCGTACGGTCTTCCAAACTATCCCGACTTCGGTTACTGTTGTGAGCAGAGCTTTGAATATCAAGTCTATTCGGAACTCGGTAACGATGGTGAGTAGGAGGATGGTCAGTTGACGAGGAAGGTTGTTACCCGGTTACATTTTCGTTTGATACAACGCAGAAGTTTTCGTCACGTAAAGAGCTGGTGCGTTGGGTACAAGACACGGCAAAAGACAATGGTTACCTCATTGTGATCAAGAGGTTGAATAATAGAGAGAGAGAATTATAAGATTTAATTTCAATGCCTCTTGGTGGGAGCATAAGAGTATAGCTACACAGAGGAAAACGGGTAGCAAGAAAATAGGTGCCCGTTTGAGATGATCGGGTTTTCGGAATTAAACGGAAGTGTTTGGAGGATTGAGGTGACGAAGGCGAAACACAACCATACTCCTATCGAAAACCTAGAGGGTCACGCGTATGCGAGAAGGCTTTCTTCGGATGATAAAAGAATGGTTGAGCAGCTGGCGGAGCAAGATATTCCCAACCTCAGTATCTAGCGAACGCTGACGAAAAACAATCCGGATAGAAAGCTTATTCCGAAAGATATACACAACGCTGTTCAGAAGATCAATGTCAGAAAAAATGTCGGTAAGTCTCCGATGCAAAAACTTGAAAACATTCTTCGCGAAAAAGATTATACTTATTACATGCGCACGAATGAGATATCAAACGCAGTTGAAGATGTCTTCTTTGTTCACAAAAAATCATTCACGTGCCTTCCCGCATGTGCTAATGATTGATGCCACCTACAAAATGAACATGTACAACCTGCCGTTTGTTCAGGTCGTAGGCATGACGTGGACAAACAAATCGTTTACGGCTACTGGTGCGGTAATTTCCGCTGAGAAGTTAGAGAACTACCTATGGGTGCTGCAGAGGATCAAGTCTATGCTAGTAGGTTGTATGTAGCCGCGCGTGATTTTAACAGATAGGGAGTTTGCGCTAATTAACGCATGTGAAGTTTTTCCAAAAACGCAGAAGTATCTTTGTCGGTTCCATATTCAACAAAATATTAACAAGAATAGCAAGAAAAATTCTCTGACAAGCAGTGGAAAGAATTCGTGTCGCACCCCGACCAATGGCGGAAACATCAGGGTTAGTGGCACTAGGCGACCAGATTGATTTCATGAGATGTTCCATAACAATCATTTAACATATCACAACCTGCTTAATATCCCATACTATTAAACGTAACATTTAAACAATTATTACAAATCGAAGATTTCTCATAAAATTCAACCGGGTTCAATTTCCCCTAGATTTCATACATAAGTTCCAAATCCAAAATACATCAACAAACTAACAAAACAAACTAAACTAAGCAGCATCCAAGCATCCACGCTAAAACCTCAACCTTGTTACATATGTTAAAATACAAGTCAATACAATTAAGTAAAGTGAGCATACGAAGTTTTCTAATACTAGCATAATAGAGACCGTTCGCGAAATAATCTAACTACATATCACGATACCCAAAACATTTCACACAGATTAACATAGGCTTATTTCTCATGCTAACTACCGTGAGAAGGCTTGCGCGTCCATCCTAACTAGACCCCGTCGGGTGTAAGCCACACTATAGTACCATACTAGCTAAGGAGGCAAGTTAACGAAAATAAGTCCTAGTCACATGTTTCTAGCATCACGTATTGAGCATGTACAATCAGATTATTCGCGTGTGATAAACAATTAATTTGTGAAGTGATTTGATATAGGAACGTTGTAACACCCAAAAAGTGCGTTAAAGCGAAAATGGGTCAAGTATACACACTGTGGGTGCATTTTGGTAAGAGTTCGGGATCTGAGGAGAGTCGAGACGAGCGCCGGATCAGCCTGCATACGCGAACGGAAGTGCATCAGTCTCCGAAAAGCTGAAACGATTAAGTCTTGGTTGGGCAGTAGCCAAGTTTGGGCGAACTTGTGTGTAAACACACAAGTTCGAGCGAACTTGTATGAATTTGGTGTTATATAGCCAAGTTTGGTCAAACTTGGTAAGATTCATAGGAATCTTGTCAAGTTCGGGCAAACTTGTAGGAAAACCTTACTGAGGTGACAAGTTCGGGCGAACTTGCGAAGAATTTTATAGAATAGCCCAAGTTCGGTCGAACTTGACCATTTGGGTACAAGTTCGGTCGAACTTGACCTGGTGAACTGGTGATTCTCGAGCGAGCTTATGTTTTCGGGTCCAAAATCTTGCGTTTTCGCGTCGTTTGCTGAGGAAAATCGAGTGTTCATCCCTCCAACCCTGTGCTACTGAGCAAACTTAGGTCGGAGAGGTCTTTTAGAGCTGTTTTAGCCGTTTTACAAAAGCGTGGGCTAATACGGGCGAACTCGGGGTTCGTTCGGATTAGTCCGGCTTGTGTAAACCAACATAAACGTCCTTGTGCTTCCAGATCTGGGATGTTGAATGATAGATGCTTGTTTCATACCTAAATTGAACAAAACATCATCAAAAGTCCGTATCTTGTGTAGAAATCAATGGTTTTCAAAGGTTATTCTCAGATCTACCACTTACAAGCCGAGATCTTGCAGATCTCTGTTTGGGAAGTCTCTACTATCACCAAATGAACTCGTATTGTGTAGATCTAAGCTTAAAACAGAAGTTTTGGAAGAAAAAGATGAAGATTTTCGTAAAAGAATGAGTTTTGATGAAAACGAAGGCTTTGCCTTTGCCAAAATCTTGTAAACATTTGTAAAACGTTGTTGAACATCATTGCAGTTGAAATCGGGTTTATTCTTACTTAGAACATGAAGGTTTCGGGTTTTGAGAGCTCTGGGCGAACTTGTAGCAAATTCAAATGAGAAAACAGAGCTTGGTATTTATAGGAGAAGGTAAAAATGAAGGCTGATGGAGTCAAGTTCGGTCCGAACTTGTACAAAAGTGTACAAGTTCGCGCGAACTTGTAGAGTTTTCAAAGGGGATGAGCTAAGTTTCGAGCGAACTTGAGTAAAACAAAGAAGGATGTTTGGCCAGTCAAGTTCAGCTGAACTTGGTATCACCAAGTTCGAGCGAACTTGACCCAAATATTGGGTTTTCTTCGTTTGTTTCGCGTTAAGAGTTCATTTGGTTATTCGGTTCGTAATAGTTAGTTATATTAAGCGTTAAATTAAAGCGTTAAGCGTTATACTTGATATAATAGTGCGATTTAGTGATTCGAGAGTGCGAGATCGATGCGATAGCAATTGTAAACATAACCACAAACACACATACACCTAAACAATATAAAACCATATAAGTAATTGCGATTTGTGATGCGATGAGATTAGCGATGCGATTTAATAAGCGATTAGATGCGATAATAACGTACAACACCATAATTAATTTCCATAAACTTTATTATTAATTCGAATCTCGGAATAAATCAGGAACAAAAATAAAAGATAACAACGAATTTTCGAGTTGTTACAGTCTCCCCTACTTTAGGGAATTTCGTCCCGAAATTCAAGTAGTAGCTGTAACAAATAGATGTGGTACTTGGCCTTCATATCACTTTCCAATTCCAAGTAAACTCGGCGCCGCGTTTGCCCTCCCTCGGACTTTCACGATAGGGATGCGAGAGCGTCGTAGTTTCTTAGTCTCTCGTCCATGATTTCCACAGGCTTTTTCCATGAAATGGAGAGTCTCGTTGATTTGCAGATCTTCGAGAGGTACATGGAGATTCTCTTCGGCTAGGCACTTTTTGAGATTAGACACGTGGAAAGTCGGATGCACGTTGTTGAGTTCCTCAGTAATTCAGACGATAGGCTACTTTACCGATCCTTTCCAGAATCTTAAAGGGGCCAACGTATCGAGGCGCTAGCTTTCCCTTCTTGCCGAAGCGGACCACTCCCTTCCAAGGTGCAACCTTTAGGAGAACGTGATCTCCCACTTTGAACTGAAGGGCTTGCGGCGTTTATCGGCATAACTCTTTTGACGACTCCGAGCTTTCAAGAGACTTGTCTCTGATTTGGAGGATCTTGTCCGTCGTTTCTTGAATTAGCTCGGGACCGATGATTTGTGCTTCTCCGATCTCGTGCCATGCAATAGGCGATCGACATTTTCTTCCATACAGTGCCTCAAAAGGAGCCATTTGAATGCTGTATGATAACATATTATTATACGATAATTCGATTAAAGGTAAATGTGTATCCCAGTTACCACCGAAATCTATGATGCACGCACGAAGCATGTCTTCGAGGGTGCGGATCGTGCGCTCAGTCTGACTGTCGGTTTGAGGGTGAAAAGCGGTACTGAGATTGAGAGTAGTACCGAGAGCGGATTGAAAAGTCTCCCAGAGACGCGAAGTAAAACGACCGTCTCGGTCAGAGATGATGTCACGAGGCGTCCCGTGTCGACATATAACTTGTCAGTATAGATTTGGGCTAACCGTTCGACGTTAAAGTCTTTTCGTATAGCAATAAAGTGCGCATATTTAGTAAGACGATCAACGATAACTCAAATGCTATCGTGACCGGATGAGGTACGTGGGAGTTTAGTAATGAAGTCCATAGCTATGCTCTCCCACTTCCACATCGGGATTTCGGGTTGTTCGAGCAAGCCAGAGGGCCTTTGATGTTCGGCTTTAACCTTCGAACAAGTTAAGCACTTTGAGACGTACACAGCGATATCCTCTTCATGCCCAGCCACCAGTACTTAGAACGAAGGTCCTGGTACATCTTGTTGGCACCGGGATGAATGGAATATCGAGATTTATGAGCTTCGGTCATTAGCAAATTACGAAGATTATCGCGACTTGGAATCCAAATACGATTGAGATAGTAATAAATACCATCAGATTTAGACACGAGCTGAGTTTCGGCACCACATTTCATTTCTTCTTCTAAAGTATTCTCGTTAAAACAAACGAACTGAGCGGAGCGAATCATGATTTCGAGATCATTCAAAGCTTGAGAGTCACGAACACTATACACATAGCTTCGTCGACTTAGAGCATCGGCGACGATGTTTGCTTTGCCGGGATGGTAGCGTATCTCACAATCGTAATCGTTGAGAAGTTCAACCCATCGGCGTTGGCGCATATTTAGTTCCTTTTGATTGAAGATATGTTGTAAGCTTTTATGGTCGGTGAAGACCGTACACTTTGTACCGTAAAGGTAGTGTCGCCATATCTTCAATGCGAAAACAACTGCACCGAGTTCAAGATCGTGGGTTGTGTAATTCTTCTCGTGGATCTTAAGTTGTCGAGACGCATACGCGATAACCTTGTCTCGTTGCATAAGAACACAACCAAGGCCAAGATTAGAGGCATCGCAGTAAACAACAAAATCGTCGTTTCCGTCAGGTAAAGCGAGTACAGGAGCATTGCATAGCATACGCTTTAGAGTTTGAAAAGCTTCCACTTGTTTGGAATCCCAAACAAAAGGCTTGTCTTTATGAGTTAAGGCGGTAAGCGGAATGGTGATTTTCGAGAAGTCGGCGATGAATCGATGGTAGTAACCCGCCAATCCAAGAAATGAACGGATTTCGGAGGCATTCTTCGGCGTAATCCAACTTTTGACGGCTTCGATCTTTGCAGGGTCGACGTGAATTCCTTGACTATTAACGATATGGCCGAGAAATTGGACTTCTTCGAGCCAGAATTCACATTTTGAGAACTTAGTGTAAAGGCGGTTACCTTGAAGAAGTTCGAGGACTAAACGGAGATGACGAGCGTGTTCGTCTCTCGACTTTGAATAGATAAGGATATCATCGATGAAAACGATAACGAAACGATCCAAGAAGGCTTTGCACACACGGTTCATCAAATCCATGAAGACCGTGGGTGCATTGGTAAGACCAAAAGGCATGACCACGAATTCAAAATGGCCATAACGAGTACGAAAGGCGGTTTTCGAAATATCTTCTCCCAATACGCGTAACTGATGATAGCCGGAACATAAATCGATCTTAGAAAAACAAGTAGCACCTTGAAGCTGATCAAATAAATCGTCGATACGAGGAAGAGGATAGCGGTTCTTTATCGTTAGTTTGTTAAGTTCACGATCATCGATGCACATTCGGAACGATCCATCATTCTTTTTCACGAAAAGGACAGGTGCGCCCCATGGCGAAGTGCTCGGGCGTATGAAACCTTTATCAAGAAGCTCTTGAAGTTGGCTTGATAGCTCGCGCATTTCGGATGGTGCGAGGTGGTAAGGAGCTTTAGCAAAGGGTGTAGCATCGGGAACTAAATCGATACGGAATTCAACATCTCGAGTAGGGGGTAAGCCGGGTAAATCGTCGGGAAAGACTTTAGGAAATTCACAAACAACGGGAA
The DNA here is from genome assembly GCA_947069175.1 of Scalesia atractyloides. Taxonomy (NCBI): domain Eukaryota; kingdom Viridiplantae; phylum Streptophyta; class Magnoliopsida; order Asterales; family Asteraceae; genus Scalesia; species Scalesia atractyloides. The sequence goes on along the minus strand of CAMTDV010000014.1, from coordinate 10,302,199 downwards.
CGTCTTTATAAGTCTTCTTTTCTTTCTCCGGGTTCACGATATGGATGAGGAAAGCAACACATCGCTTTTGCAAGTATTTGTGCGCTCGAGTACATGACAAAAGCATCAACTTCTTTGAGGGAGTTTCACCATAACGTGAAGTTGATCACCGTTAGGAAGAGGGAATCGGATCATTTTATCAAAGCTTACAACTTCAGCATGATTCTCATGAAGAAAATCCATGCCTACTATGATATCGAAACTACCTAACTGCATAGGTATGAGATTGATCGAGAAGACATGGTTGTTGAGATCGAGAGAACAACCACGTAGGACGGAGGTGACGGTAACGGATTTTCCGGTGGCGACTTCCACATCGAAAGTCTTTGGGAGTTTAGCACGTTTACATTTTAAAACCTTTTCGAATTCTAACGATACAAAACAATTACCGGCACCTAAATCAAATAAACATGAAGCATAAATACCATTTACGAGAAACGTACCATTGACAACATTGTTGTCATTCTGAGCCTGGCGGTGGTTGAGATTGAAGGCTCTGCCACGCGCAGCTTGTGGTTGCTGCTGCTGCTGCTCTGGTGGCTGAGGCTGCTGTGGTGGCTGCTCTTGCTTGACAGGACGATTCGGACAGACATTGGCGAAATGATTCGGATCACCACACACATAGCACACACATGCTTTTGGAGCTTGCTGCTGATTGGCTTGAGGAGGAGCGAGTAAAGCTGGAGCTGCTGGAGCCTGAGGAGCTGGCTGACGCGGGCCGGTACGGCAACTCACAGTAAAGTGGCCATAGATGTTGCAGTTTGTGCAAAAACCGCATTTTCCACCCACCACATGGTGATAAGTGCACTTAGGGCACAGTGGGTGAGGACCAGTGTACGCACGCTTAGCTGGAGGTGCGTTCGGAGCGTCTGACTGGAGCGGCTGCGGGTTTGCTGGAGCGGCGAGAGCATAGTTCTTACTCGGGTTTCCTCTCTTGCGTCCCTGACGCTTTCCCTTCGGGTCAATTGGTGGTTCGGTAGCAGCGGTTGGTTCAACGACAGCTTGGTTGGCGACTTTCCCATGGTTCTTGAAATAACCATCTTGAACTCGCTGATCATTGATTTCAGCAGCGAGCATGAAGCTTTCCTCGATGGTTGTGGGACGAGCGACTTTTACGAAATTGGCGACACATTTGGGTAAACCACGGATGTACTTGTTGATAGCTTTCTCAGTCGTATCAACCTGGCTGGGACAAATGATGCTCAAAATCTTAAACCGAGCAGTGAATCCAGCATTGTCGGGACCATCCTGTTTGATTCCCCAAAACTCATTCTCGAGCTTTTGCATTTCGTGCGGAGGACAAAACTCCTTCAACATCACTTCCTTGAGTTCCTCCCAAGATAGACTGTAGGCTTCATCATTACCGCGCATATTCCTTTCGGCGGCCCACCAGTCAAGAGCACGGGACTGGAAGACTCCGGTAGCGTTCACTGTGCGGAGGTCATCGGGGCATCCACTTTGCCTGAAAGTGACCTCAATGGCATCAAACCAATGGAACATAGCTGTTGGTCCATCGTTGCCCGTAAAGGCGAGAGGTGCACAAGCCTTGAAGTTTTGAAGCTGAACCGGGACTTGGGGTTTTCAGCTTTCGAATCAACAGACGAGTTACTGCTCACGGCGTGGATTTCTAAGACAATTTACGGGATGACCTTAGCCATTTCCTTGGCTACCATTGTGGCAATACGCTCGTCGGCGTTGCTGCGCTGGAGATTCCTTCGGGTGTGCGATCCCATGGAAGACATCTACACGAAGGATTTAGATTAGATGAGATTCGATTATAATAGAGTTATGTTTAAATATTTATTATTATTATTCATACAAGGCACATAATCACATAAACACGTAGGCACGTAAACACGTAGGCACATAAACACGTAGGCACGTAAACACGTAGGCACATAAACACGTAGGCACATAAGCAAGTAAGCACGTAAGCACATAATTCACGTAAGCACACATTTTGCACGTATTCACCCTCTAATTAACCATCATGCGTAGCGCGATACGAGATGCGATATATTAGCGAGATAATACCGCGTATGAGGCACACGTCCTCATAGGCGTAAGCGAATTAAGCGATTTGTTTTGTTGGTGTATTAATTTAGCTTTTTAGATTTCGAGAGCTGTGCGAGTAGTGCATGCGTTTAGGGAGAGTAAAGCGATAAAGCGAGATATCGATAATGCGAGAAATAAATAAAGCGAGAAATCAAATAAACGAAAATTCTCAAAATTTAAACACATAAATAATAGTAAGCTTGATGATGCGTAAATCGAGATATGGGCTTAAATCAATTGGGAGTGTCCGGGGTTTTGAGACGTTTGACACGCCAAAGTGATTCGACTACCCTTTGCATTTGGACCCACGCTTTGGCCTAATAGATAAATGATCTCACCGCGAGCGGCTAACGGTGTTTACCCTTCCAATTAATACGTGTTCCAAATCATCGGAATAACCGAGACTTTGGTAAGATTGAAATTCGAGAGGCGGAATCAGTTATTAAGATGCGGGTTTCACCCCTAACTTAACAACTTTATTCCTAGTAAGAGATGGAGATTTTCGTCGAGGTTTGGATATCACTCCTAACTCAACGAAGATATCTCGTGCGAGAGAATGCGGGAGTGAATGATCTCGTCAAGAGTTCTCGGTTTTCACACCTATTCTCGATTCGATCACTCGTTTTGTTTGATACGAGCGTTTCCAAGCGTGTATTGTTGTATTAGCCTTAGGACAGGCACATTTAAGCATTTATGACAAGTATTTTAGCATTTAAGTCGAAGATAGGTTAATCGGGTACTTAAACATGCTACTAGGTTGAATCTTGGCAATTCTACCTACCATCCTAAGTTATGGTGCTCTGATACCAATCTTTCATACCCCGACCGATGGCGAAAACATTGGGGTTAGTGGCACTAGGCGACCAGATTGATTTCATGAGATGTTCCATAACAATCATTTAACATATCACAACCTGCTTAATATATCATACTATTAAACGTAACATTTAAACAATTATTACAAAATGGAGATTTCTCATAAAATTCAACCGGGTTCGATTTCCCCTAGATTTCATACATAAGTTCCAAATCCAAAATAAATCAACAAACTAACAAAACAAACTAAACTAAGCAGCATCCAAGCATCCACGCTAAAACCTCAACTTGTTACATACGTTAAAATACAAGTCAATACAATTAAGTAAAGGTGAGCATACGAGTTTTCTAATACTAGCATAATAGAGACCGTTCGCGAAATAATCTAACTACATATCACGATACGCCGAAACATTTCACACAGATTAACATAGGCTTATTTCTCATGCTAACTACCGTGAGAAGGCTTGCGCGTCCATCCTAACTAGACCCCATCGGGTGTAAGCCACACTATAGTACCATACTAGCTAAGGAGGCAAGTTAACGAAAATAAGTCCTAGTCACATGTTTCTAGCATCACGTATTGAGCATGTATAATCAGATTATTCGCGTGTGATAAACAATTTAATTTGTGAAGTGATTTGATATAGGAACGTGTGTAACACCCAAAAAGTGCGTTAAAGCGAAAATGGGTCAAGTATACTCACTGTGGGTGCATTTTGGTAAGAGTTCGGGATCTGAGGAGAGTCGAGACGAGCGCCGGATCAGCCTGCATACGCGAACGGAAGTGCATCAGTCTCCGAAAAGCTGAAACGGTTAAGTCTTGGTTGGGCAGTAGCCAAGTTTGGGCGAACTTGTATGAATTTGGTGTTATATAGCCAAGTTCGGTCGAACTTGGTAAGATTCATAGGAATCTTGTCAAGTTCGGGCAAACTTGTAGGAAAACCTTACTGAGGTGACAAGTTCGGGCGAACTTGCGAAGAAATTTGATGAGAATAGCCCAAGTTCGGGCGAACTTGTATGAATTTGGTGAGTTTTTTAGCCAAGTTCGGTCGAACTTGTAGGAAAACCTTATTGAGGTGACAAGTTCGGGCGAACTTGCATAGTTTCTTAGGAAACTAGGCAAGTTCGGGCGAACTTACGAAGAAATTTGATGAGAATAACCCAAGTTCGGTTGAACTTGACCCATTTGGGTACAAGTTCGGTCGAACTTGACCTGGTGAACTGGTGATTCTCGAGCGAGCTTGATGTTTTCGGGTCCAAAATCTTGCGTTTTCGCATCGTTTGCTGAGGAAAATCGAGTGTTCATCCCTCCAACCCTGTGCTACTGAGCAAACTTAGGTTGGAGAGGTCTTTTAGAGCTGTTTTAGCCGTTTTACAAAAGCGTGGGCTAATCCGGGCGAACTCGGGGTTCGTTCGAATTAGTCCGGCTTGTGTAAACCAACATAAACGTCCTTGTGCTTCCAGATCCGAGATCTTGAATGATAGATGCTTCGTTTCATACCAGAAAATGAACAAAACATCATCAAAAGTCTGTATCTTGTGTAGAAATCAATGGTTTTCAAAGGTTTTTCTCAGATCTACCACTTACAAGCCGAGATCTTGCAGATCTCGTGTTTGGGAAGTCTCTACTATCACCAAACGAACTCGCATTATGTATATCTAAGCTTAAAACAGAAGTTTTGGAAGATAAAGATGAAGATTTTCGTAAAAGAATGAGTTTTGTTGAAAACGAAGGCTATGCCTTGTGCCAAAATCATTGTAAACGTTTGTAGAACGTTGTTGAACATCATTGCAATTGAAATCGGGTTGATTCTTACTTAGAACACGAAGGTTTCGGGTTTTGAGAGCTCTGGGCGAACTTGTAGCAAGTTCAAATGAGAAACAGAGCTGGGTATTTATAGGAGAAGGCAAAAATGAAGGCTGGTGGAGTCAAGTTCGGCCGAACTTGTACAAAAGTGTACAAGTTCGCGCGAGCTTGTAGAGTTTTCAAAGGGGATGAGCTAAGTTCGGCCAAACTTGTGCATATGTGCACAAGTTCGAGCGAACTTGAGTAAAACAAAGAAGGATGTTTGGCCAGTCAAGTTCGGCCGTACTTGGTATCACCAAGTTCATGCGAACTTGACCCAAATATTGGGTTTTCTTCGTTTGTTTCGCGTTAAGAGTTTGTTTGGTTATTCGGTTCGTAATAGTTAGTTATATTAAGCGTTAAATTAAAGCGTTAAGCGTTATACTTGATATAATAGTGCGATTTAGTGATTTGAGAATGCGAGAGCGATGCGATAGCGATTGTAAACATAACCATAAACACACATACACCTAAACAATATAAAACCATATAAATAATTGCGAATTGTGATGCGATGAGATTAGCGATGCGATTTAATAAACGATTAGATGCGATAATAACGTACAACACCATAATTAATTTACATAAACTTTATTATTAAGTCGAATCTTGGAATACAATTAGGAAAACAAAATTAAAAGATAAGAATGAATTTTCGAGTTGTTACAATTCGTACGTTCATTTTGGACATTGTGCGAGTCTACGACTGAGGAAATATACAGGTATGTTCATTTTGGACATTGTGCGAGTCTACGACCGAGGAAATATACAGGTATAACTTGGAAAACCTTGAAGCACAGCTGAAAGAAGATGGTCGTGAACGTGAGTATTTCTTACATATTATGTTCAACCGACTATTTACGTTTTTATATAATTACAAAAACTCATTATTTACATTTTTTAATTTCAGAGGTTTTTGATTATTTGAGGAAATCCTGTTGGATCCGTACCGTGAAAAGTTTGTATCTTGCTGGACTAACAAAACTATTAACTTTCACCAAACTGCGACCAACAGGGTTGAGGGCATGCATGCAAAACTAAAAAGTCACTTTCCAAGTCATCGCAACACACTGGATAAACTTGTATTGTATGTTGATCATGTTGTGGACATACAATACGCCGAGATTAGAAGTAGCTTTGAAACAAGCCTCCGAAAAGTGATGAACCACCACAATGATCATCCCATGCTTGAAAATATTCTTAGAAAGGTTTCAATATTAGTGATTGAGCTTTTGAATATGGAGCTAAAACGTAGGGAAGACGGGTTGAGAGCCTACGGTTCAAGTTGTGGCTGCCAATTTTTACCAGTTGCGGTTTGTCATGTGCATGTCGCTTGGAAAAGTTGGAAAATAACATTAATTAATATTTTTGACCTTTGCCGTTATGATTTTGCCACCTAATTTTTGTTTCCGCCCACAGGTCAGCAAATCCGTATCAATTCGATAGACGTGTTCTGGAAGAAGCTTGACTTCAAGCCGGTAAGGAATAAGATAGAGGATATCGATGTAGATGCGGAATTTGAAAAATTGAAACAACAGATTGATCCAACACTCCTCAAGTGAAAAGGAGCTTCTTTGAAAAGTTTCAGCAAATCCTCAATTCAGGCAACAGTAATAAAAAACCTTCTGTTGTTCTGAAGAAAACTCGTGGTCGCCCAACATTGAAAACGTAGGAACAAAGAAAGGTTGAAGCTGCCAGAAAAAGCTCGTATATTCCGTCGGAAGAAACTTGCCTCGAGGCCTCAGATGATCTCCCCCGTCACAGCTCGTACGTATCATCCCAAGACTCTGGAAGACAAAAGAAAACCCAACCGCTCAACGAACACCCGGATTTCCCGATGATCAAGATCGGTCCAAGACGGATATAGCGATCCACAACTATACATCTCAGATTCCTGAAGTGATCCATCCATACATCGTGAGAATAAAGGACGTGAGACCAGATGGTCATTGTGGGTTTCAATCGGCAGCTGTTGGGTTAGGATGGAAACAATCAAAGTATTTGACTATCCGGAAACAACTTATAAAGGAGTTACGTATGAGTGAATCGCTTTGGAGGCAGGTTTTTTATCCGGAAAACATAGGACATTATGATGCGTTGGTCAGACAGATCGATTTCGAGGGGGTGGGACGAGCAGGTACCGAAAATTACATCACAATGCTTGAGACGGGTTTCTTATTTCCCAACGATACGGTGTGATTGTTCACACCTTAGACAATAGTGGGAACGATACAATTTTCCCTCTATTGGGCGGGCTAGACGAATCCGAGCAACCTCACCAGGTGGTTGCAGTTGTGTTCGTCGACGGTGGGCATTTCTGTCACACCCCGACCCGCAGCGGAATAAAAGTCGGGACATAATTGGGTTATCACCAAAGCTCATGATATTTACTAAGAAATTTCATATTTATTAAATTCAAATTACAAACTTAAATATCCAATAAACAAAATTCATACAATTACAAAGGAAAACGAAACTATATGTTCATTCCAAAGCATTAACTTGTTTATTCTAGGCCATCCTAAGTGTTTCCTTTCTCAACTGGATCACCTGTATCATGTGTAAAACAGGGGAGATTTTGGGTCAACAAAAGTTGGCGAGTGAACCTTGATAAAACATTTTAAATAATTGCTTGTTTTATTTATTAAAGAAAATTCGTGCATTAATCACATGTGAGCAAACATTATATATGTAAACAATCACAAACCACTTTGGATGAATATATGACATGAATGATGATGTATTTGAGATCAAGGCTCAATCAAACGGAGCCGATCTAATGAGGCTCCTGATGCTCAACCCGTATCCCACGGGGAACTGATGGGCCTAATGAAATGCGTGCACTGAAATGATAAATTTAATCTACATATAATTCACACAACAATCAATACACATTTGATCACGGAAATAATATATGCACAAGTCTTTAAATAAAATAAAGGAATTGTACGGCACATGATACACCCCAAAACGTGAATAAAAAGGGGAATTTGTAAGAATTCACTCACAGTGGGTGCGTTCTTCTTGATAATGATGAATGCGCACGAATTTATGATTCAACCGACGAGGGAAAACTAACCTAAATAATAACGTAATAATTCGATAAATAAATAAATTTCATTTGAAATTAATATTTTTAATTAGTGCTCTTAATGAGATTTTCAGATTTATTTTTGTGAATTTAATGCAAGTTTTTAGGCTTTAAAACCTTATTTTGAGGTATTTTTAACTAATTTTCAAAGCAAATAAAAAGGATTTTTAAATTAAAAATTACCCTTTTTCTTAGGGTTGACTGGTCAACGGCCGGTTCAATCGGTTTAATTGTAGGCGGCCTGTGAGGTTCGAACTCGTGACCTCCCGTATGCGTGCACGCAGCTCTACCAACTGAGCTACGTGTTTAACCCGAAATAAACTCTATTTTAATTATATATATATACTAACTAGTTTTAACTTTATTTGGTTTTTATTAAAAAGGATTTAATATGGCCGAAACTGGTTACAGAAACCGGAATCGAACTCGGGACCTACGGTTCGAGTGCACACAGCCCAACCAGTTGGGCTGTGTGTCTAACATGCATATACACTGGATTATATTAATTTTATATACGGGCTATGAGTTGATCTGAATAAGTTTAAAAAGTGTTGGTTTTATTTCAGAAAATCAAAAACATTTGCGACTCGAACCCGGGACGTGTGCTTTGTAATTGCACACAGTCCACCGCTGGACTGTGTGTCTAACCCGGTTAAATACCCCTTTTTATTTATATTTAAACACTATCTCAACTTCATCTTTTTCACCATTTAAAACCCAGACAATGATCCCGACTGAATAAGCTGATTAAACAGTTTTGATTACTGTTTTGAGCTAATAAATTACTAAACAAGAGATAGCAAGGAGGTTTAGATAATTATACCGGTTTGGAGAACAGTTACGGTTTTCTGGTTAGAGATTCCGGTGATACTCCGGCGAGTGCAAAGGTTTTCCGGCAATGTGCTTTGACAGAAAATTCCAAGAAGTTAGTGCGTTCTGCGCGGATTGATCACAAGGAATTGGTTGGATATTTGTAAGGTGAACAAGCTGTTTCGGTTTCGATTTAGAGACCAAAAATCACGGTCAATGATTTCAATTCCTAAAAGAAACGGTTCTGAATCAATTGTGTTTTAAGTAACGGTTATAACTGATGGCGAAATCAAGTTTACGCGTTTCAATCATTAGGAAGATAGCAACATTTCCCTGATTTGCGGAGATTTAGCTTGCCGGCAATTTCGAGTTCTGGGTTTGCTGATTTATAGGTTTTGACTTTCGGTTTTATAAATATTATTTGTTTAAATATTGAACACAAGAATGTGTGTGGCGGAGCGGTGTGAAGTGTATGTGCCTACGCGGGAGACCCGGGTTCGAGGCCCGGCTACTCTGTTCTGTTTTATTATTTTAGGGTTTATTTTGATTTACTTATTATTATTATTTATTAATTATGGTTTTTAAATTCTAAAATATTTATTAATTATGAATCATTTAAAATAACCGGCACAATAAATACGCAACGAACTTTTAACCGAATATTTGATTATTAAACGAAGCGGGTTTTGAAACCCGTTTTACGACGAATGTTACAGTATCCCCTACTTTTAGAAATTTCGTTCCGAAATTTAAGTAGTAGTGGTAACCGGAAAAAGATGCGGGTATTTTTCGCGCATTGAGTCTTCACGTTCCCAAGTAAACTCGGGTCCTCGCTTTGACTCCCAACGTACCCTGACAATTGGAATAAGACTTCGCCTTAAACGCTTCTCTCCGAAATCCATGATTTCCACTGGTCTTTCAACGAAGTACATCGATTCATCGACTTGAATGTCTTCTAGAGGAATATGGAGGTTTTCATCGGCGAGGCACTTTTTCAAGTTTGATACGTGGAATGTGGGATGGATTCTGTTAAGCTCTTCTGGTAGGTCAAGCTTGTATGCTACAGGACCTACTCTTTCAAGTATCTTGAATGGTCCTACGTAGCGTGGTGCGCCCTTCTGGCCAAAACAAAACACTCCCTTCCACGGTGATACTTTTAAAAGTACTTGATCACCAATGTCAAACTCCAAGGGTTTTCGTCGTTTGTCGGCATAACTTTTTTTGACGACTTTGGGCCGCTAGAAGATTGTTTCGAATTTGAAGGATTTTGTCGGTTGTATCTTGAATTAATTCAGGTTCGGTGATTTGCGTTTCACCAATTTCGTGCCAGCATACTGGAGATCGGTATTTATGACCGTATAAAGCCTCGAAAGGAGCCATGCCGACACTTGAATGGTAGCTATTGTTGTACGAAAATTCGATTAACGGTAGATGAGCGTCCCAGTTCCCTTTGAAGTCTATGACACATGCCCGTAGCATGTCTTCAAGGGTTTGGATGGTGCGTTCAGATTGACCATCGGTTTGAGGGTGAAAGGCAGTACTGAGGTCTAACCGTGTACCCAAAGCGGTTTGTACGGCTCGCCATGTTCGTGAAGTGAAATGACCATCACGGTCTGAAATGATGCTTAATGGTACACCATGACGGCTTACGATCTCGCTGATGTAGATACGAGCTAACTTCTCGTTCTTGAAGTCCTCGTGAATCGGAATGAAATGAGATGATTTTGTAAGACGATCGATTATTACCCATATGGTGTCATACCCACTGGAGGTGCGAGGTAACCCGGTAATGAAGTCCATGGTTATGTTTTCCCACTTCCATACAGGTATTTCGGGTTGGACTAGAAGTCCTGAAGGTCTTTGATGTTCAGCTTTCACTTTGGAACAGGTAAGGCACCTGGAAACAAAAACAGCGATATCCTTTTTCATGCCAGGCCACCAGTAGGTGTATCATAGGTCTTGATACATCTTATCGGCTCCTGGGTGTACAGAGTACCGTGTTTTGTGTGCCTCATTCATGAGGAAGTCACGAAGGTTATCGCGATCAGGAATCCATATGCGGTTTAAATAGTATAGAATACCGTCGGATTTGGTTTCAATTTTGAGTTCAGCTCCACATGACAGCTCATCACGTACGTCATTTTCTGTTACAGAAACATGTTGAGCTGCCCGGATTCGATCTTTGATGTCGGTTATGATTTGCGAACATAGAAGGCGAATAGAGTTCGCATATCCTTTTCGACTGAGTGAATCGGCCACCACGTTTGCCTTGCCAGGATGGTACCGAATTTCACAGTCGTAGTCGTTGAGAAGTTCGACCCATCTTCGTTGCCTCATATTCAACTCTTTCTGGTTGAAGATATGTTGGAGAATCTTGTGGTCAGTGTTTTCACACTTGGTACCGTAGAGGTAATGTCTCCATATCTTGAGTGCGAACACAACGGCTCCAAGTTCTAGGTCGTGGGTGGTGTAATTCTTCTCATGAACTTTGAGTTGCCTAGAGGCATAGGCTATCACTTTTCCTCTTTGCATCAATACACCGCCTTGTCCTTGCCCTGACACGTCGCAATAAACCACGAAGTCATCACAACCCTCAGGGAGTGTAAGGACAGGTGCGTCACAAAGCCTTTGCTTTAAAGTTTGGAAGGCCTCTTCTTGCTTAGGTCCCCAAATGAAGGGTTTTCCTTTGTGAGTCAAGGCCGTGAGTGGTACGGCGATACGGGAAAAATTGGCAATGAAGCGTCGGTAGTAACCAGCCAAACCAAGAAATGACCTAACTTCGGTAGGGGTACGTGGCGCTTGCCATTCCTGTACTGCCTTGATTTTTGAAGGATCGACATGAATTCCCTTGTCATTGATGACATGACCAAGGAATTGTACTTCTCCTAACCAGAATTCGCATTTTGAGAACTTAGCGTAAAGCTTTTCAGTCCTTAAGAGTGTAAGAATGAGTCGAAGGTGTCGTTCATGATCGGATTTAGACTTGGAGTAGATGAGGATGTCGTCGATGAAGACTATGACGAAACAGTCGAGGTAGGGTTTGCATACCCTATTCATTAAATCCATGAAGACAGCGGGGGCGTTGGTTAAGCCGAAGGGCATAACCATGAACTCGTAGTGACCATAACGAGTCCGGAAGGCGGTTTTTGGGATATCTTCTTCGTGCACTCTAAGCTGATGATAACCAGAACGAAGGTCGATTTTTGAAAAGCAGGTGGCGCCTTGAAGTTGGTCTAGGAGGTCATCAATGCGAGGCAGTGGATAGCGATTTTTAACCGTCAACTTGTTGAGTTCTCTATAATCAATGCACATGCGAAACGTTCCATCTTTCTTCTTCACAAAAAGAACAGGTGCACCCCAAGGCGATGAGCTAGGACGTATGAATCCTTTGTCAGTCAGCTCTTGCAGTTGACTGGCCAGCTCTTGCATCTCGGATGGGGCTAACCTATAAGGAGATTTTGCGACCGGCGTAGCGCCAGGTACAAGATCGATGCGAAATTCGACTTCTCTCACAGGAGGAAGTCCTGAAACGTCATCGGGAAAAACTTATGGGAATTCCTTCACAATTGGGATATTTTCTAGCTTCCTCTCCTTGCCTCCCTTCTTGACGACGTGAGTTAGAAATGCGACATAGTTCTTGCGGAGATAACTTCGGGCTTGAAGGCAGGACATCAATTTGAGTCCTTTCGAAGGGGTTTCCCCAAAAATACGTAGTGTCTGACCGTCTGCAAGAGGAATGCGAATGAATTTTTCGTGGCACACCACTTCAGCGTGATGCTGGCTGAGCCAGTCCATACCGATTATAACATCGAAACTTCCCAACTTCATAGGAATGAGGTCAATTGGGAAATCGTTTTCGTTTAGGGTGAGAGTACAATTGCGTATAATAGAATTTAGTGAAGTGGGTTTTCCGTCAGCAACTTCCACCGTTAGAGATTCAATGAGATTAACACGAGGTTGGTCGAGGATAGATTCGAATTCTAAGGACACAAAGCTCTTATCCGCACCAGTATCGAATAATATGGATGCATAACTACCATTTATGAGAAACGTACCGTTGACCACATTGTTGTCAGCCCTGGCTTGGTTGGCATTAATATTGAAAGCTCTTCCTCTGGAAGGTGGAGGAGCTTGGTTGGCTTGGTTTACTGGGTTCGCTTGAGCTTGGGCATGGATGATGTTCACTAGGCGTGGGCAGGTGTTCCTGAAATGGTTTGGGTCTCCACAATTGTAACAGGCTCGTATGGGTTGCATCATGGGGTAGTTGGGTTGGTAGTAAGGTTGGGCTGCGTGTTGTGCAGGTGGTAGAAGTAAGGGTTGTTGGGCTTGGCCCACCATTTGATTTTGGGTTTGGGTTGGAGGTTGACTGCGGTTCATTCGTTGAAGGGTACGGCAGGTTTGGATGGTGTGACCCGCACGGCCACAACTTGTGCAATGTTGGCAGGGGTTTTCGGGAGGGTGATGGTATTGACAACGGTTGCACTTTGGGTGTGGGCCAGTGTATGGCCTTTTGAATGGTGCAGCTGAAGGAGCAATTTGGGTGATTGGTGCAGCAGTGATAGGAGGGTTGGTTTGAGTGACAGCAAAATTCTTGCTATTTCACTTCCTCTTACCAGCAAACTTCGAGGATGAGACGGGGTGGTTTGGAGTTGGGGTCTCAATGGGTGCTTTCTTCTTACAAATTGGGGATCATCTGGTTCAACTCGAGAAATCTCTTATTATATGAAGTGTGGTCTCCTTCCTTTTGTTTCAATGCGTGTAATTCGTCTTCCAGCTTTTTGATTTCGCTTCTTGGACAGAAACATCTTGTCATGATTTCCCTTAACTCTTCCTATGTTAAGGCCATGGCATCTTCAACTCCCCGCTTACCCTTTTCCGTGTTCCACTAGGTAAGGGCTACCCCAAACAATCTTCCAGTCGCGTAACGTACCTTACGGTCCTCAGGACAGTCGCAATTGAGGAAAGTGTTTTCCATCTCTTCAAACCAGTGAAGGAGAGCGGTGACACCTTCAGTCCCTTCATATTTTGGGGGATCGCAGGATTTGAAGTGTTTGTAGGTGCACTTGGGGGTTTTGGAAGGAGGGTTGGCGACGCTCTGGTCTTCTTGGTTGGGAGGGTTGATGGGATTAGCGGTGAGAGCTTGTTGAACTTGTAGCACGATGTCAGGAAGCACTGCGGCCATTTGCTTAGCAATTTGGGTGGCCAAGCGTTCGTTTGACTTTCCTGACCTTCTACCTCCACGTAATTGCCTAGCCGACATCTACAGGAACATATGTAGGAAGATTGTGAGTTTAAGAATTTCCTAGGTGTCATGTGTCGTAAAAGAATGAAAACAACATAACTGAAAATAATTTAACTACATCCATAGGATGTCTTGGGTTTGCTCATGTTTGGGCCTCCAAATGTCCCCATACCATTGCCTGTGTAGTCATGTGGGCCCCCACGACTATTGGGCTTGGCAGGATTCACATTGGTGTCGGTGGGTTAACACTTGCACCACCCAAATGAAAATCGTAAAACATGATTGCGAGAAGTATGGTCGGAGGGTGTCCAGGTGTAGACACATTGACAACTCAAAGTGGGGTTAGCTTACACGACGTTTGGTATAGCATGCTTTGGCCAAATAGGTCCTTCGTACTGTCATCGTTAGTCCCCAGGTAGGCAAACTGGTCCTTTATTTTGGATTATACGAATGCCAAGCCTAGACAGGACATTCCGACTACCGGTACTCGTACCCTTCCAGTTACTACATGCCCGTCGTGAAAACTCACTTTGATGTGATTTGAAAAATACGAAATCATTGCAAAAATCATGGAAATCGTGAGGTTTATGCTTTCATAGATATGGCATGTTATGAGGATATGAACTATGATGAGCATTGCATATTAACATGTACTTGTGAGTGTGCTTGCATAATATTGGGTGTGGACATGAAACATATAAACATCATGAATTTTGCATGTAACACATAAACAATTAAAAATTTAATCGACTATAGTATAGGCTCTAAGGGTCTAATAACCTATCCTATATCCCTATAGTCACAAGCTCTGATACCAATCTGTCACACCCCGACCCGCAGCGGAATAAAAGTCGGGGCATAATTGGGTTATCACCAAAGCTCATGATATTTACTAAGAAATTTCATATTTATTAAATTCAAATTACAACTTAATATCCAATTAAACAAAATTCATACAATTACAAAGGCAAACAAAACTAAATGTTTCATTCCAAAGCATTAACTTGTCTATTCTTCTAGGACATCCTAAGTGTTTCCTTTCTCAACTGGATCACCCGTATCATGTGTAAAACAGGGGAGATTTTGGGTCAACAAAAGTTGGCGAGTGAACCTTGATAAAACATTTTAAATAATTGCTTGTTTTATTTATTAAAGAAAATTTGTGCATTAATCACATGTGAGCAAACATATATATGTAAACAATCACAAACCACTTTGGATGAATATATGACATGAATGATGATGTATTTGAGATCAAGGCTCAATCAAACGGAGCCGATCTAATGAGGCTCCTGATGCTCAACCCGTATCCCACGGGGAACTAATGGGCCTAATGAAATGCGTGCACTGAAATGATAAATTTAATCTACATATAATTCACACAACAATCAATACACATTTGATCACGGAAATGATATATGCACAAGTATTTAAATAAAATAAAGGAATTGTACGACACATGATACACCCCAAAACATGAATAAAAAGGGGAATTTGTAAGAATTCACTCACAGTGGGTGCGTTCTTCTTGATAATGATGAATGCGCACGAATTTATGATTCAACCGACGAGAGAAAACTAACCTAAATAATAACGTAATAATTCGATAAATAAATAAATTTCATTGAAATTAATATTTTTAGTTAGTGCTCTTAATGAGATTTTCAGATTTATTTTTGTGAATTTAATGCAAGTTTTTAGGCTTTAAAACCTTATTTTGAGGTATTTTTAACTAATTTCAAAGAAAATAAAAAGGATTTTAAATTAAAAATTACCCTTTTTCCTAGGGTTGACTGGTCAACGGCCGGTTCAATCGGTTTAATTGTAGGCAGCGTGTGAGGTTCGAACTCGTGACCTCCCGTATGCGTGCACGCAGCTCTACCAACTGAGCTACGTGTTCAACCCGAAATAAACTCTATTTTAATTATATATATATACTAACTAGTTTTAACTTTATTTAGTTTTTATTAAAAAGGATTTAATATGGCCGAAACTGGTTACAGAAACCGGAATCGAACTCGGGACCTACGGTTCGAGTGCACACAGCCCAATCAGTTGGGCTGTGTGTCTAACCCGCATAAACACTGGATTATATTAATTTTATATACGTGCTATGAGTTGATCTGAATAAGTTTAAAAAGTGTTGGTTTTATTTCAGAAAATCAAAAACATTTGCGACTCGAACCCGGGACGTGTGCTTTGTAATTGCACACAGTCCACCACTGGACTGTGTGTCTAACCCGGTTAAATACCCGTTTTTATTTATATTTAAACACTATCTCAACTTCATCTTTTTCACCATTTAAAACCCAGACAATGATCCCGACTGAATAAGCTGATTAAACAGTTTTGATTACTGTTTTGAGCTAATAAATTACTAAACAAGATATAGCAAGGAGGTTTAGATAATTATACCGGTTTGGAGAACAGTTACGGTTTTCTGGTTAGAGATTCCGGCGATACTCCGGCGAGTGCAAAGGTTTTCCGGCAATGTGCTTTGACAGAAAATTCCAAGAGGAGAGTGCGGTTCTGAGCGGATTGATCACAAGGAATTGGTTGGATATTTATAAGGTGAACAAGCTGTTTCGGTTTCGATTTAGAGACCAAAAATCACGGTCAATGATTTCAATTCCTAAAAGAAACGGTTTTGAATCAATTGTGTTTTAAGTAACGGTTATAACCGATGTCGAAATCAAGTTTACGCGTTTCAATCATTAGGAAGATAGCAACATTTCCCTGATTTGCGGAGATTTAGCTTGCCGGCGATTTCGAGTTCTGGGTTTGCTGATTTACAGGTTTTGACTTTCGGTTTTATAAATATTATTTGTTTAAATATTGAACACAAGAATGTGTGTGGCGGAGCGGTGTGAAGTGTGTGTACCTACGCGGGAGACCCGGGTTCGAGACCCGGCTACTCTGTTTTGTTTTATTATTTTAGGGTTTATTTTGATTTACTTATTATTATTATTTATTAATTACGGTTTTTAAATTCTAAAATATTTATTAATTATGAATCATTTAAAATAACCGGCACAATAAATAACGCAACGAACTTTTAACCGAATATTTGATTATTAAACGAAGCGGGTTTTGAAACACGTTTTACGACGAGTGTTACAATTTCATCCATGTAGAGCTTGGAGGATGGTATCCAATGCCACCCCCAAACCCCCAATGGACAGCGAACAGAGCAGAGAGCGCAGCAGCTTGGTATACATTATACAGGGATCAAATCAGCGCGTACGAAATGTTTACGTACAAACCCCCGGACCTTAATGTAATGCCATATGTTCAAGATGTAGGTTAAATGGGTGTAATAATAATCATGTTAATTCATTTACAATCCAAGAGTACGTTTATGTTTGTTTAATTACATGCGTTGAATCATTTATAATCCAAGTGTGTGTATGTGTTTGCTAAGTATATGCGCTTTTGTACAATAGCGAACACCGAATATCACCGACACGACCCCTAAGGCAAAAATACATCATAATAAGACAAAATAGAAATACAATACTCCATAAGCAACAGACTACATACTAATACTGGCACAAACGGACAATAACGTCTCGACACCGAATGTCACCGACACGACCCATACGAATTAAATAGGGACTTGTACGAACAAAAAAATGACAATAAACGTCATAATACGACATATAAGAACAAAATACTTGAGCTACTGATACGGTGGGGTGCATACACATAACAGGACATGTAAGAGTACTTGTGGTTTCAAACAAGAATCACGTGATATAATGGAATACGACGTCACACGTGACCGAACACATCCAGAACTTGGCGTGTAGTCCACATAGATTGAAAAATGAGGTGTAAAGGAAAAAACGTTAAATTTAGACAAGTATTGATGCGGTTTTGAATTTACATAAACATTTTAAAATTAAAAAAAAACCCCGAAACGACCCGCTTTGGTCTAAACCAGGCGTTTCACTTTAAAAATTTTCATTTTTAACCCCAAACGCATGCGATTTGGGTTAAAAATGAAAATTTTTAAAGTGAAACGCCCCGCTTTGGCCAAAGCGGGACGTTTTGCTCCCAGCTTAAACTGTGAAGCGGACCAGCTTCACCTCAAACACAACTCATTTCAAAAAACACACACAAAGGTGCGATTTAGACACACTACCTTCGTTCTACCCTGATTGAAGACCATTTTCGGCGATTCGACTCTTGTTAGGTACGATTACTAGTCCCCTATACATGTGTTCCATTAATTTGATGTATATTATGTGTATCGATTTGATTTGGGGGTGATTTGGGTCGAAGGTGTTTGACTGCTGTCAAAAATACCCAGGCGAAGCGCCCCGCTATGCCCAAAGCGAGGCGCTTCGCAGTTGTTTTTTTTTATTTGTTTATTAATATTGTTTATTGTTATTAATATTTGTTTAAATATTTGTTTATTATTATTAATATTTTTTAAATTATTGTTTATTGTTATTAATATTTGTTTAAATTATTGTTTATTGTTTATTAATATTTGTTTTAATTAATAGTTATTATTTATTAATATTTGTTTAAATGTTTGTTTATTGTTATTAATATTTGTTTAAATTATTTATTATTGTTATTAATATTTGTTTTAATTATTGTTTATTATTATTAATATTTGTTTAAATTATTTGTTTATTGTTATTAATATTTATTTAAATTATTGTTTATTGTTATTAATATTTGTTTACTAATATTTGTTTATTAATATTTGTTTTTTTAACACGCAGATACGGATATGGATGATTTGGATTTCGATATGGATGCGTGTTTGGAGGATCAGGTCGTATTCAGGACGATTTCCCGCCACCGCCGCCACCACCGCCGCCGCGACATCCACACCCGCCGCAGCACCCACAGCACATATTTGCAGACCTGCCTCCTGCTGCGCAGGCGGTGGCCCGGGACTTCGATCGGCGCCTCCGACGTTCTGAGCGACAGCAGACAGGATTATTCAGACGCTCACGGCTATCCGTGCTCATTTGGGATTGCCAGATATTCCACTGCCACCGTCTCCACCGCCAGAGGATTAGTAGATCTAGTTTGTATTGTTTTGTTTATATATTAGACATTTAGTTTTTTTGTATGTAAAAACTGACTTTTTATATATTTATGCAGTTGATCTTTTATATATGTTTGTGTGGATTGTTTGCGCTTATTTCATACGTCTATTTTGCGACATATCGTACGGTGTTTTAATTAAATATGTTCATGCAATTTATTATAATTAAATCGGATAACATTTATAAAAACGGCTTTAAATTATATATGTTTTATATTATATATGTTTTGTAAAAATAAAACAAAAATCGGTTAACAGTTTATAAATACGCCCTTATATTATATACGTTCTATAAAATCCTAATACGTAAAAAAGCGTTAATACAAAACAACTCCAAATAATATGTAATACTAATATTTTATAATAATAATAATAAAACTCAATTAAATTTTTCACCAAAAAAACACAACCAAAAACCTTACCCACATCCCACCTATTTCAATCAAAAATAACACAAACCCCTTCACACAAACCCTTCATCCTGCACACTCTAAAATGTTCCGCTTTTTCCAAAGCGGGGCGTTTTAGAGTGTGCAAATAGACTACTGGCGTGTGCGAATAGAGCCACCCTTTAAAATGTTAGTATAAAAAAGAAATATAAGTTTCTATGATATATTGATAATTTCTCAATTGAGTTTTAGACATAGTTGTACAAATCTCGATTAGTCGTTAATTAATCGCTAGTTGGAAGTTCACTGAATAATTTCCCTTTACTCGGTCAATTAATCGCTAGACGGTCAACGGTGGCCCTAGGCAGTCCTAATCGGTCAAAAATCGACGGTTTCAGCCAAATTTTGGCTAATTACTAGCCAAATTCTAGCCATGTTCCAATCAAATCTTTTAAATTTCGGTGATTAATCCTGCCTACTTAAAAAAAAATGAATCGATGAGGGGTTAAAATTTGTCTTGCTAAAAAATTACACATAAAAATGTGTGCGTATATATATAAAATTGAAGATTACATATAAAAATCTCAATCCAATTAATCACTAATAATCCTGATTAATCGCTAGTCTGTACTCACCTGTCATTTACCACCTAACGATTCTTACAAACAGAGGTTTTAACATGCCAAAGGTTTTACATACTTTTAGAACTGATGGTAAACTCTAGTTACTTGCTTAGTAAAGGTATATGTAAATGTTAGATAAGAAATTTTTTGTATCCTCATTGTCATATAGACATTTTTATTGTTGTAACTTGTAAATAAAGTTTCCTATATTAAAGTTATTAGAAACATAAGTTTGTTATTACTTGGAAAAGTGTAGAAGTTATATTATATTTGTAGAAATATTAATGTTTTACCTTTGGTTTAACGACAAATATTTATAACTCAAGACTGTATGGTATTAGCTAAACTAAAGAAGTTTTTACACAAAGTTAATCAAAATTATAATATGTGTTATGAATAAAATTGAACGGCAAACTCAGAGGTGTCTTTAAGGTGTGCAGGTGGGCGATTACACATGACCCATTTTCTAGAGGCACCCCACACGGCCCCAATATGAAGAAGGAAATATTAGTTTCTTTTAACATAAAGGCTATTGTTAAATGAAATTAGGGGCGCTAAAAAAGTTTGAGGGCAATTTTCATTTTCATTTAACTTAAAGATCATTCACAAAGATATAACTATTGACAAACTATACTACTTCTAAAATTTACATTATTTGTTTCTAGTAAAACTAGAACCCTTATCACAAAAAGAAATACTATAATACCATATTACTATTAGACTAGAAGCCTTTTGTAGGCGTTTTATAAATATATATATCATGTAACACAAGACGCAATAATTTGTTCATTGATGTATGTTAATTGTTAAATAATACATTCTATAGTGTTCTTTTAGTTGTGACAAATAAACAATAAACTATAAATATTAATAAAAATTTTAAAACAGTTGTCACGCTCCTGTGTATAAATATATTATGACCCAACTCTATTGACTTGTGAAATATTTTAATTAGTTTGTTGTTTCTAATAATACATCTGTTTAACCTTATTGTTGCGATGTCACGATGGTTGACAGCGTCATTCTTGTCGTTTAAAAAATTTTTTATTTGGGTTGAACAAACGCTTTCAATTCAGGTTTTGTTAGCTACAAATTGAATGGGAATAGAAACCTTAGAGAAGAAAGATTCCACAAATCATAGCTGGTTATCTCATTAATGAACTCGGTAACAACGTCCTAACAAACTCTTAACCTGTTACAATTTGGACACAATTAACCCTCCTAGTTACATTTATTACATTTTAGCCCCTGACTTATTGAATCGATCCTAACAGGTTTGGGACAGATTTCCAAGTAGATGGTACAATTTCGAAAAGTTGTTCAGACAAAACGGTTTGTGTTTGTTTTAAACTAGTAAATTTCTCCGCGTGTTGTGGCGGGTTTAAATTTAAAGTAACTTGGATTTGTACAGTAAAGATCAGAATTGTTTCAGAACAATAGTTACGCTAAAATGTAGATAAACCAAGATGTACATAAAAATAAGCACGGAAATGTATTATAATGTTTTTTTAAGTTAAAAATGGTATCGCGTATTGCCCCGAAACGTAAAATAAGTCGAATTTATAAAGTCTAATGAAAACATATTATATTTGACCGCACTTGTTGTAAAACAAAACCTATGCAAAACGTCGATCAATTGAAAACGTAAAAAAAGCTGAACCTATACCGACACATACATAAATATAAGAAAAAAATTAGGTTTTTTTGTTAAAAATGGTACCGTGCGTTGCGGTTGCGCGAACGTAAAGTAAGTCGAATTTATACAGTCTAATGAAAACATATTATACTTGACCCGAATTGTTGTAAAACAAAATTTATGCCAAAAGGTAAATCATATGAAAACGTAAAAAAAGCAACAAAGAAACATACTATATCTGAGCCTATCTATTTTGAAAGATACGTAATCAACTTTAATTTATACGGACTCGTACATAAATATAAGCACGTAAAAAATACTATAAAGCTTTTAGAAAGTTGTAAGGGTTATAGACATCAATAGTAAATGTTAAATGGTAAAAACAAAAAAGCACATACTAAAAGAAAAAAAAACCTGGACCTATAGCCAGCCAGCTGCCATGCAGCATGGCATTGTTGATCCCACTTGAAATTGGAGGTTTATAAAATAAAATAAATTGACAATGGGATTGATTTTTTGGTGCCAATTTGGACAAGTAAGGTTTAAGTCATTAAGTCATTGCATTGAATAAGTTGGTTAATCAAAGGATTATTTTTGGGCTCAACGAGTATGGGTTTGACCAGGTTTGAATTAAAGACGAGCCTAAATTATATGGGAACGTGTAATGATTCAAGAATACTAGTGTTTATTTAAGATCGCAGTCGATTCAATGGTGGTGCGAGTTCTTATGACCAAAGGATGAGTCATCGTCTCATTGAGAAAAGGCTAGTCAAGTACAACGTCGCAAGAATGTTCGAACTAGGAAGAAGACGAAAAATACAGCTAGAGATCAAGAGAATCGAGGCAAAGAAGACATGTTTGAAGTTGAAAGCCTACCTGTTTTGAGTAAAAAATTAGGAGGTGATTGTGGACATAATTCTCGTCCTGGACCCTATGAGGTGGGTTGGGCTGATCTCGAGTAATGGGCTGGTTCAGCTTGAGCCGACTAATTTGAGTTATGGATTAGTATGATTATTTGCTTTAGTTAATTATAGATAAATTAAAGGAGTTATATTTAGTTTATAATAGATAAGTTAGAGAAACATGAGGTTTATTATATTATTATCTAATTTGGAAGTTAAGTACTTCTCTAATGATAACCAAGTCCTATATAACCTGATTAGAGTTTTGATTAAGGTTAAGAGAAGAGAGTTTTGAGTTATTATCTTTTATATAGATTGAGAGTTATTCAATTTACATTCTTTTTTTCAACCTTTTTTGTTTGTTTAATTATTGATTGTTACTTGATGAAGCATATACCAATAGAGAGGAGATCTTGTACTGTAGAAGAAATTTCATGGTCTGTTGATCAGATTCTTACGTATGTCACAGAAACAAACCGATAAGTGTTAGAGATTGTATACCTGATAAGTTGGTCAGTCCCGAAACCGAAGCAGTCACCGCGTTCATAGACATCTTCCGAGTGTTGTCGGGTTCCCTTTGGGTGTATACGTGAGGATGGTATTAGGGTTACGAAAATTAACATTGAGAGGTAGAGAGATTGTTATGAGGGTGGTGTTTTTTGTGTTAACCTAATTCTCTCTTTATAAGCCCATATATATACACCCAGGGGAAAACCATTAGAAGTCACTAAGGGTAATTCCGTCCATCAAGGATTTACCAGTTATATAACTTAGGGTATATTAGTAACTGATCATATTACATAAATGATTATAAGGGCACATAATAGATTAAATACATACATATAATAAACATATAAATATGTTACGTATATTTAATCTTACATTCTCCCACTTGGCCGGGTAATCATTTATTATGAGTACTAGATTAGTTTGCGCAAAAGTTAATACCCATTTTAGTTTTAAACCCAAATTGTAGCAGAGAAATACAGTCGTTGAGTCAGTTATACAACTCAAGACCCCCATTAATCATACTACAACCCAAATATAAAACTTAAGGATCAAATTAAATTAGCCCTTAAAGATTGGTTTGTTTTTATAAGTGTCTATATGTCATTATACTAGCAGAACATATTAAGAGACAAACAAATTCAAATGAGGAAATTTTATTAAATAATAAATGTAAGTAAGTACAATATGCTATTAAATAAGGTCTTTAGATAAGCCCATCTTCGAAACATGTCCTTCGAAAACTTTAGGTGGGAGACCTTTAGTCATTGGATCCGCAAGCATATCATCAGTACTTAGATGCTCAACACAAAGATTCTTCTCCTCAATTCGTTCACATACGAAAAAATACTTTGTATCAAGAAATAGACCAGCTCCAGTCGAACTGTTACTGTTCGAGAAACTGACGGCAGCTGAATTATCACAGTAAAGCTTCAATGGTCTAGAAATGGAATTGACTACTTTGAGTCCAACAATAAGATTCCTAATCAACATTCCATGGCACGTTGCGTTGTACACCGCAATGTATTCTGACATCATTGTGGATGTTGCAATCAAACGTTGCTTATGACTTCTCCACGAAATAGGTCCACCTGCTAACATAAAGATATACCCCGAAGTGGATTTGTGGTCATCTTTGCATTTGGCAAAGTCAGAATTAGAATAAGCCACCACTTCCAAATTATCACTCCTTCTATATATCAATTTGTAGTCTTTCGTTCCCTGCAGATATCGTAGAACTTTCTTAGCTGCTTTCCAATGATCAGGGCCAGGATTAGTTTGATAACGGCCTAACATTCCAGTGACGTAAGTGATATCTGGACGAGTACAGACTTGAGCATATGCAAGACTACTGACTACAGATGCGTAAGGTATCATTTTCATTTGTTCTTTCTCAACTTCTGTTTTCGGACATTGGAATAAGCCGAATACATCTCCTTTGACTACAGGAGCAGGAGTAGGATTGCAATTCTGCATGTTAAAACGTGTGAGGACACGCTCAATGTAGGCTTTCTAAGATAATCCCAGAATTCCATTAGGTCTGTCTCGGTGTATTTCGATGCCAATAACATAAGAAGCCTCTCCGAGATCCTTCATGTCGAAATTACACGAGAGCAAGCGCTTCGACTCATGCAGCATATCCAAACTATTACTTGCCAATAAGATGTCATCAACATAAAGGACAAGTATAGTAAAGTTACTCCCACTCATTTTGAGGTAGGTACATTGATCCACTTGATTCTTTAGGAAACCTTGTTTCTGCATGACTTCATCAAACTTTAAGTGCCATTGACGCGAGGCTTGTTTTAACCCATATATGGATTTATTTAACTTGCAAAATAAATGTTCTTAATATTCAGGTTTAAAGCCTTCAGGTTGTTTCATGAACACTTCTTCATCCAAGTTACCATTGAGGAAAGCGGTTTTAACGTCCATATGATGTAACACTAAATCAAAATGAGCTACGAGGGCCATAACAATCCTTAAGGAATCTTTTCGAGAGACAGGTGAAAAAGTCTCTTGATAATCAATTCCCTCTTTCTGAGTGTAGCCTTTTGCAACCAATCGCGCTTTGTAGTGCTCAACGTTCCCATTTGGATCCAATTTAGTTTTGAAGACCCATTTGAATCCTACGGGTTTGGCACCATTGGGTAATTCAACTAAATCCCAAACGTCATTTTTCTTCATGGATCCAAGCTCATCAGTCATAGCTTTCTTCCATTCAGAAGACTGATCACTGGTAATGGCTTCATTGTAAGAGTTGGGATCAGTAAGCTTTCCAGAATCCATTTCATTTTCAGCCAGGAAGTTAATGAAATCATCAAAGTTAGTAGGATTTTTGGGCCTAGATGACCTCCTGGGTTGATTAGCGGATCTGCATTGTCTTGAGGTTGCGCGTTTGATGTGTTTTCATTTATTGGTGTGTTAAGATCTGGTTGTGTGATAGTTGGTCCAGTTATTTGAGGTGCATCATCGTGTACAAGAGGAGTAACCGGAGTGACAATAAGTGACGAGTGTCTCCCTCCCGCGTCTTGTACTTCTTGCAAATCTTCAAATAGATTTTCACTGCTCCCACCGACCTTGAAATCTTCTAGGAACGCAGCACGCTTGGTTTCTACAATACGAGTAACATGGGAAGGGTAGTAGAATCTATAACTTTTTGAGTGTTCGGGATATCCGATGAAGAAAAAACTGACGGTTTTCATGTAAAGTTTCTTTAAGAAAGGATTATAAAGCTTAGCCTCGGTAATGTAACCCCATACTTTCATATATCTAAGACTCGGTTTCCTTCCTGTCCAAAGTTCATAAGGATTTTTAGGGACAAACTTGGAAGGAACTCTATTGAGTATATAAACAGCTGCTTTTAAGGCCTCAGTCCAGAGGAATAGAGGTAACTGAGAATTAGCTAACATACTGCGTACCATGTCCATTAGGGTTCTATTTCTTCTCTCAGCGACACCGTTCTGCTGAGGAGTACCTGGCATAGTGTACTGGTTCACAATCCCCTGGCTCTTACAAAACTCATAAAATGGGCCATGGGCTTGACCCACATCTGTATGTCGACCATAATATTCACCTCCTCTATCTGATCTCACAACTTTTGTTTGACTATCTAATTGTTTTTCAACTTCAGTTTTATAATCTTTAAAAGTTGTTATTGATTCAGATTTTTCTTTGATGAGATACAAGTACATATAACGAGAGTAGTCATCAATAAAAGTGATAAATGAAGTATGTCCAGTTATGCCAGCAATATTGTAAGGGCCACTGATTTCAGCGTAAATGAGTTCTAATAAATTAGAGCTTCTAGTGGCACCTTTCTTAGTTGCTGATGTCATTTTACCTTTAAGGCATTTGACACATGTTCCAAAGTCATTGAAATCAAGAGATGGTAAAACTCCATCCTTCACGAGTCTGGATAACCTTTCTCGTGAAATATGGCCTAAACATTGATGCCATAACATGGATGAAGTTTCTAAGTCTCTTTTTCGTTTCTTCTTTGTTAATGATTCATTAATATTATATGATAACAAAGATTTAGAGAAACATCATCAAGTTCTAATCCATAGAGACCATCAACCAGAAAACCATAACCAAACACTTGAGAATCATAAGTAATAGTAAGTTTGCCATGACCATGTGTAACACCTCGTAAAAAACCGTCCTATAAAATTCCGACACGTGTCCCGCTGATCCTCGTATGCCACATGCTAAAACGAGAGGGACCAAATGCATCGTTATTGTCACACCCCGACCCGCAGCGGAATAAGAGTCGGGGCATAATTGGGTTATCACCAAAGCTCATGACATTTACTAATATGTTTCATATTTAATAAAGTCAAAGTTACATTTCCAAAAATCCAAACATGTTCATTCAATACAAAGAAAATAAACCAAACATAACAATCCCAACTCTAAATCGTTTTATTCTTCTAGTCCAAGTCCTAAGTGTTCCTAGCTGCTGCTGGTTCACCTGTATCATGTGTAAAATGGGGGTTTTGGGTCAACATAAGTTGGCGAGTGAACCTTATTAGATAAACATTTATTAATGAATTACTGTTAGTTTATCAATGAAAAATTGTGCATAATCATAGATGAGCAAATGTAAATAATCAAGCAATGACAAAATAGCAGTCACAACTATAACATACAATAACACATGACAGCATACATGAACATATCAACATCATACTGTAAATAACATAAATGAAACTGTGCGATCAAGGCTCAATCAAACGGAGCCGATCGTATTGCATGTACTGAAAATGAAAATGTCTGTCCGATCAAGGCTCAATCAAACGGAGCCGATCGTATGTGGGCACGCCAGGTTCAACCTCATAATGAAATGGGGAACATGCTCAACGCTCATAATGTAATGGGGAGCGGCGGCCTATGAAATTGCATGTACTGAAAATAATAAACTTGCATCCGACAATAACTACACAACAGAAACAAACTGAATACACTAGTTCATGATATGATGCATGCACAATGGTTTAAGTATAATATATATATCACAAGACACATGATACACCCCAAAACGTGATTAAAACGGGGAATTTGTAAAGATTTACTCACATTGGGTGCGTTGGATTGGAGATGGTGATATGCGCACGAATTAGATGAGCGGAACAACGAGGATTACTAACCTAAATAATAACGGAAAAATATATTAAATGAGTGGATTTTATTAAGGATTTTAATGAAATTTTTAGATATATTTTTGTGAGTTTAAGGCTATTTTCTATCTTTAAAAATGTTATTTTTAATTATTTTTAATTGATTTTTAAATTAAATTAAATAAATAAAAATATAAAAAAAATTTGTTTATTTTGCGTTGACCGTTGACCGTTGACCGTTGACTTGTTGACCGGTTCGGTCAGGACATGGTTTGCGCTGGGTGAGGCTCGAACCCGAGACCTCCCGTACGCGTGCACGGAGCTCTACCAACTGAGCTACGTGTCTAACCCGAAATAATCTTGTTTTTAATTATATTTATACACTTATTCATTTTAACCGAAATTCTTTTTAATTTCAAAAACATTTTAATTCACCGGACCGGTGCAAGTGACGGGTTTCGAACGCGCGACGTATGGTTTATGTTGCACACAGTCCACCGCTGGACTGTGTGTCTAACCTGGTTATTATCTCGGTTTTTATTATACTTAACAACTAACTGAGTTAGCCCGGTTTAGTTTTTAAACAAAAAGGCATTTTATTATATGAGAAGTGTGTATAGCAGGAATCGAACTCGGGACGTGCGTGTGTATTTTGCACACAGTCCACCGCTGGACTGTGTGTCTAACCCGTTTAAAATACCAATTTTAATTAATCTTATGTTATATTGCGTCTTCATCTTCTTCGTTGATTTTACCCAGAAAAACATATTCCGACTGTTATGACCGATTCATGACATATACGCTTTTCAGACATTACAAGTAATTTAAAAGTAAAGAATGGAGAGAGTTTGAGGAAAAAGATGTACCGATTGATGTTGTTCACAGAATTCCGGCAGAGGTTCGTCGGTTCTGAAGGTGAACTCCGGCTGTTGAAACCAATTGACAGCTTTGTTCGATTATTTAAGAAGTTGAGGCACTTAAACAAGTTTAACAGAAGTTTGGAAGATCATACCAGTTCACGGTGTGTTTCCGAAAGTTTCAGGAGTTTTCCGGCGAAGGTAAGATTTTCGACAAACGTTGACTAGGATCGATTCTGATGGTGGAGTTGTGTTAGTGACCGATTAATCACATGATTGAAACAGAAAGAGTCGGAGGAAATACCGTGTGGATGTGAGTCCCGGTTTTCCGGCGACTTGCAGATTTTTTCCGGCGAGTTGATTTAAGCTTCTCCGGTGGACTGTAAGGTTGCGGAAATGAAATTGAAAGTCTTGCAGAGTGTTTTGAGTCGCAGGAAGGGTCTAGGATTGAAGTAATCCAAGAATTGAAAACTTTCGGTTATTAAACCGATCCACTTCCGAATTCAAGTTACATTCACGGCAGCATTGATTGGAATCGTCAGTTTATCGGTTATACTCGCTGAATCGCGAGTATCCAAATCGACTTTGGGCGTTTGATAACCGATTTCAGTTACAATTGGTAAAATCGATTGATTTACCTTAGTCCATAAAACTTATTTGTTTCCTAAAGATGACAGAAAACAAACAAGTGGCGGAGTGGTGATGTGTGTGTGCGTTAAGTCTTTGATGTTGTAACCGGCTGACCCGGGTTCGAGTCCCGGCAGCATCATAATTTTTTTATTTATTTTGTTTTAACTTTTTATCAAATATAATTTTTATAGTTTAGTTTATTTATTAATTATGTATCGTTTTAACTCAAAATAATCATAAATATTCAATGTAACTTTTATAACTTGATACTCGATTACAAAACAGAGTGGGTTTTGAAAACCCGATTTTTACAAATGTTACAGTTATGTTATTTTAAAACCTCTGAACGGTAATTCAATAGTTAAGGGACTAAAAGTGTCAACATGCTAAAACTAAGCCTCTGAATGACCTTTTAACGAACCAAATGTCCTATAACATTATATATACTCTTAGGTGTGCCTATTATATGCCAATTAAGACTTTACGCACTGATTATGACATTTCACGCAAGTTTGGAAGTCCAGGGGCTATTCCTGACAAACTGCGGAAACTCGTCAATTCTCGTATTTTGATATACGGACCCAATATGTGGATCCAAACTTATTGTATACAATAAAATATTATGTTTTATTGATAAGGTTGCAAGGATGTCCATCGTTGCGAAATTCCAATCGTTTTTGTGTCCGTTTAAGCGTTTTACGCATTTTAGCGAAACACGCAACCGTACAACCGAACGAACCGACATCCGAAATATTTTCGGACATAATCCAAGTCACATATACCATAACACCTTATAGAGCCTTGAAATCAGGTTAAAAGGGTTATGGGTGACAAAACGCGTCGAAACAAAGTCCAGGGGCCAAACATGTCAAAAAGCAAAAGTTGGGAATGCTGAGCTGGGTCCATACGGACCGTATGGGTGAACCCTTGCGGTTCGTAAGCCCATCTTCTGCTCAGCATTTCTTGTTCATCAAGCATAGCTCTCTCCACTCGCCACCTAGCTCGTTTTGCCACCAATTCACCTGGTCTTGACACCTCCTAAACAATTGTAATCATCCTAAGAAGCCCCTAAACACATGGCATGATCTCCTTGATCCTTAATCACTATAAATAGGTGATGAACTTAATGTTCCAACTTGCACCTTTCTCATAAATCTTTCTATAACTCTCCTCTGGAGGTTCCTGAGCAATTGGGAGCTTCCCTTAAGTTTTCTTCAGTCATTAGGACCACAAGTAAGTGTTCCTTCCATGGCTAGTTCTTTTATTTAGCTTTTAAAGCTAAAAGTCAAGCGTTTTCGATAAACGCTTTGACTTTCGGTTTAGACCTTAAAGGTCCAGCCATTGTTCGCAACGAACGTGGCTAGTGATCGTAATTAGGTAGGTGTTAATTACTCAAGAGGGCACCTCCTGATTACCATGTTTGCTTGGTCAATTGACGGGTCAACATATTAATGTTTAAAAAGTCAACGGGTCAGATTTTGAAATATTTATAATCTGGGTTTATACATATTCTAAATTATGTTTTAACACTTAAATAACTTGGTAATAATTATTAGAACATGTGTAAACATGTTCGGCTCATCAATTTTAGTTTTAGGGTCGGTTCGCAACCGAAAGTCGTGAAGTTTGACTTCTGTGTTGACTTTTGATTATAAACCAAATTAGATTAGTATGCTACTGATTTAAGGTTCCTTTATAATCGTATTATGATGTAGCATAACCCTCTGAGGTTATATTACACGATCATAATAGTAATCCGAGTCTTATGCAAGTTTCCATAATTATGCCTTACTTTGACCATTATGCCCTTTTTATTTAAAATGAGGTTTTAATCACCAACTTACTTGCAAATGAATTAGGTACTGATGTGTTAACATGTTCAACATATTTTGATGTTACAAATCTGATCATAAACTGGGTTTTCAAAAAATATCGCAAATGATACTTTAAAGCGGCCGAAATGCCCTTTCGGCGCATAGAACGGTTTTGAACATAATTTTTCATACCAAACTTAATTCCTAATAATATAATATCATGAGTAGGATATGTTGGGATGTTATTTCAATTTATACACTGAGTTTATGCACAAGCTCTTGTATTAAGCTCTTAAATGACGATAGTGCCCTTACGGCACATAAAATGGTTTTAATCATAAATTTCATATGAAACCTCTTTACCTACTGATCTGTTATACTAAATGACATATCTTGATCATGTAAGTCTGTTCATAACATCAGTTTCCATAAAACATCGCAAATATCGTCATTTAACGATTTTAACGCCTTTTCGGCGTGTAATATGGTTTTAAACCATAATTACCAACCAAGACTTGTTACCTACTGATTTTGTAAGTCATTTAAAATACTTTTACAGCGGGTACATGTTATAAACTCATAATCCCAAATAAGTCTTCGAAAGTATGTGTGAAATGACCAAAATGCCCCTACGTAGCATAGATTGGTCTTAAACTAAGAAACACACATAGGTTTGATATCCTAATGATATTATAACATAAATAAAGTGTTTTCACATAATGTTTATGATCGTAACATCAGATTATACGCAAGTTCCTTTTATACGTCACTAAATGACCAAATTGCCCTTATGAGGCATAGTTTGATTTTAAAACCTTAACGGGCATACAAGTTGATATCCTACTGATATTCTAACTTGTTTAAAGTTTATTGGCATATGGAACTTGTTCATGACTCATCCGGTTACCCGGTATCGCTTATATGCGTACGGTTAAGCCTACGAGGCTAGTTTACGTAATTTAACCGAAACGGGTTTAACCTGATCATTTTTATTTCAAAATCCAGAATGTTATATGTTTACCCATATTATACAAGTCATTGTTGTAACATCCGTCAAAAACGGATTTACCAAACCCGCTCCGTTTATCAACCGAACAGTCAGTCAAAATTTTCGTTGCGAATTAAATGCCCAAAATATTTTTAAACGATCCGTAATCAATTATTATACGCGAACATATATTTAGTTTTTGAAAAACTGTCAAAAATCGCAAAATAAAAATGAATTGTTTCAGCCGGGTTTCGAACCCGGGTCTGTACCGAGTCACCTAGTGACTTAAC
The DNA here is from genome assembly GCA_947069175.1 of Scalesia atractyloides. NCBI lineage: Eukaryota > Viridiplantae > Streptophyta > Magnoliopsida > Asterales > Asteraceae > Scalesia > Scalesia atractyloides. Next base: position 10,269,974 of record CAMTDV010000014.1, on the reverse strand, counting down.
TCTCACACACAAACCACTGCGCCAACTGCTTTGTTTGTTATGTATTTCAAACATTTAATTGATATAATAACTTTACAAATTCAAAACCGGCGCCCAATCGTTTCAGTCGTCGGAATCCCGGAATTTCCGCGAATCTTAACTACAATTTACGTTATAACGTAAACCTTTAATCACATATCGGTTATAACCGATGTTTGAAGTCCGCGACCAAATTCATAACCGCCGGAAAACTTAAACCGACGAACCCAGTCCGAAATCAGACCAAATACATCTCATTTTTCCCCTATAAATTCAACCACAACCGTCTACAAACACTTTCGCTCAAAAATCACACCTTTTCTCGGCATAATTCCACTCGCCGGAACTTTCCTATTCTTCGCCGGAAAACCGAGTTTTAATTTTCTGAACCTCACTAATCCCCTAAACCTTTACTGAAGTTACCCATACTCTTTCCAAGATATCCGGAGACTCGCTGCTGCAAGGAACCTATCGCCGGAGGTGAATTCTGTCGCCGGAGTTCTGCCGGAAAACAGAGAGTCTTGTCGGTATACTTTCTCCGCCCAGTTTTCTTCTCCGTTTCACTTTTATAATACCTTAATTAACTGTAAAACACTAATAAATCGATAAAACTTCGAACCAGCCGATTTTCCGATTTCTGGTTATTTTTCATTGAAGAAGACGATGATTGTTATCATATAAGTATAATATAAATCATGAAAATTATCGGGTTAGACACACAGTCCAGCGGTGGACTGTGTGCACATATAAAACGCAAAACGTCTCAAGTTCGAATCCCGTCTCACACGCTGCCTTAATAAAAACCATTGTTTTTGTTTACTGAACCGGAGTCGCCTAAGATATATGTTAAGTATATTAATAACCGGAATAATAACCAAGTTAGACACACAGTCCAGCGGTGGACTGTGTGTTTGTTTATATCACAGGTCACGAGTTCGAGTCCGGTCCTCAGCACCGACTCGGACAATTAACTCTTCTTTTTAAATAAGGCAAAAAAAGGAAATATCTATTTTGTATTTAAGTATAATAAAAACCGAATGATATAACATGTTGAACACACAGTCCAGCGGTGGACTGTGTGTTGGATTAAACCACAGGTCCCGGGTTCGAGACCTGTGGTGTGCATGACCGTTTCGCCTTAAACTGTTTTTAAAATAAATGATTTTCTATTAATTCTAATTAATGTATATATGAAATTAAAATCGGATATATAACGGGTTAGACACGTAGCTCAGTTGGTAGAGCTGCGTGCACGCGTACGGGAGGTCTCGGGTTCGAGCCTCACCGAGCGCACAACAATATTCCTCAAACCGGTCAACGACCAGTCAAAGTCAACTGGTCAATGTTACTGTAGCAGAAAAAAATAAAATATTTTTATTATTTTTATTTAATTATTTTAATTGAAAATCAATTATAAATACTTAAAAATAACATTTTTAAGATTAGAAAATAGCTTCAAACTCACAAAAATACACCCAACAATCCTACTAAAATAGTTTAATAAAATCCGTTTACTCACCAAACCATAATGCGATTTATCTAGGTTAAATCTCACTCGTGGTTAAAACCACTTCGCGTGCATTCATCATCATCAACCGAACGCACCCACTGTGAGTGAATCTTACAATTCCCCCTTTTAAATTACACGTTTTGGGGTGTGTCATGTGTTATGAATTAATTAATTTATTTATTTAAACTTGTGCCATACCACATCATGACTTAAACTTAGATTGATTTAGTGTTGTGATTTATTTATATTCCGTTTGTCAAATTACATGAAACTCATACATTAAGCCCATCAGTTCCTCGTGGGAAACGAGTAGAACATTGCGTGCTTCAATTCAAATTCATTATTGTTCATGTGTGTTTTCATTGAGCTTATATTGTTTGTAGTTGTGTTATTCATATTATCATGTTTATGCAATTCATTCATCAGGCCCCTCAGTTCCTCGTGAGAGACGAGTTGAGCATCGCGTGCCTTTAATTGCTCCATTATTATTCATGAGTGTTTCATTTAACATATTATGATTGTTGATCAAGTTACATCTAATTTTATTCATGTTTGGTTGTGCACATATTTCATAATCAATTTAAATAAATTATTCAAATGTTTTTCCATAGGATTCACTCGCCAACATTATGTTGATCCAAAAACCTTTTTACACATGATACAGGTGAACAGGTTGAAGCAAGGATAACATAGGGTATGCCTTAGAAGAGAACAAAGGAGTTAGATTGTTAGTTAGATCATGTTGTATCACTATTGTAAACTTTCATTTAATTTGTATTAATGAATATGAAACATTTAATAAATGTCATGAGCTTTGATGATAACCCAATCATGCCCCGATCACCTTATCCGCTGCGGGTCGGGGTGTGACAATTGTACTTGTCGGGTTTAAACTACATTCTTTCCGGACATCGCTTAATCAAGCGCGTCGTACCGTTTTGATACTTAAGCTAGTCGGTCTAAGTCTACGACTTAAATAAGATCCGCTAGCATTCTAATTGGTTATTTATACCATCGTTCCAGACTAGAGCCTTCCGGTAAATTGTACCTACGCTTACTTAAATTGGATACGGCTGTGCTTATTATATTTTCTTATTTAAAAGGATTGCTAAGCTCAGGTAAATACTCTTAACCTATTTTCCCTATACGGGCTTGGGATACGGTAAATTATTACCACATGGTCGGGTATGGGATTCGAAGACCTATGTGTCGGGAAATTCAAATAACCTATTTTAATTCGTATTGCTTGACTTAAACATTTGGGGTTCCTGGATATCCTTGACTCATTTAATTGTAAGTGGCCACGACCTATGCACGGGGTGTAGGCATACACCTAACAGATGCGGTACGGTTCAAGTAAATAATTTTATAACTCAATAAGGGTTACCCAATAAGGGTGTGTCCAATAAGGGAATGAATTATAATTTTATAACCCAATATGGGTTTTCCCAATAAGGGAATAAGTGGTGTGTCGGTTAATCATGAACCGGCATCGATTCCAGTCCCGATATGTATTGTTGAGTTATGTAAATCGATAACATGAGATATAGTTTGTCCCAAGTTAAATATCAAACAAATGTACCAATGTGTACATAAAATGATTTGAAAATGTTTACAAAATGTGTCGGTTGATTGTATTTACAAGTGTAAACTGACGTATTTTCAAAATAATTAAGTTACAGGTACAAATACGTAAATAGGCTGGAAGCTGCTCAGTAGCAACATAAGAGGATCTTACAAATCCTTAGATGTGCCAAGTCTGTTAATCATCTTTTGTGTATATCTTCGATCTGCCTGTGGATCTTTATTACGAGCCATCGCATTTGACCTTTGAACCTTTCAGCTTGTAATAATATTTTAAAGACTTCCGTTGTGCTATTCTGTGTTACTTGTATTGTTTGGTAATAATGATATCAACAAACATCACGATACTCCCCATCCGGGCCCACCGGGTTACACGTGGAAATCGGGGTGTGACACCATGGGAATATTCAAAACCGTCCATATCTAACTTTAGTCAGGATACAAGATTCCGAGTAATCTCAGGAACATATAAGGTATCATAAAGTTTAATACATAAACCAGTTTTCATTATTAATTCTAAAGTTCCCATAGCCTCGACTACTATTGTTTTTCCATCCCCAAGCTTAAGTGTTCTTTGGTTTCTTTCCAACTTCCGGGTTGTAAGGAATCCCTGTAAAGAATTGGTCACATGAACCATAGAACCAGAATCAAACCACCAACTGTTAGATGGAACATTTAAATTAAAGGACTCAAGTATCATGAAGAGATTATTACCTTGCTTAGCCAGCCACTCCTTAAAGTCACGACATTCTTTCTGCTTATGTCCTTCCTTTCGGCAGAACTTGCAGTAAGACTTACCATTATATTTGGAGTTCTGAGAGCTGGAGGAACTACCTGCATCATTCTTCAGGAACTTAGGAGCTGATTTGTTATTATTGTTCTTTCCCTTCCTCTTCTTTGGATTAGCGGTCACCATGTAAGCGACATCAGGTTTCTCGATCTTCTGACGCTCTTCCTCTTGCACACACATGGCAATCAACTGATTCATCATCCATTTTCATTCTGCACATTTTAGTTGACCTTAAAGGTGTCATAAGCAGTAGGAAGAGAGGTCATGATAAAGTGAACCAGGAAACCATCACTGATCGCCATGTCTAATCCCTTGAGCTTCTGGGCCATGTTGTTCATCATCATGATGTGGGCCCGGAGGCCGCTTCTCCCCTCATACTTTGTAGGCACCAACTTCAGAATGAGAGTGCTAGCATGTGCTTTTGAGGTTCCCTTGAATTGTTCCTCAACAGAAGCTAGATAAGTAGAAGCAATGTTGGAATCAGGAATAGACCCTCGAATGTCAATGTTGATAGAGTTTTTGATAAACATGAGAAACATTCGGTTACACCTCTCCCATTTCTCATGTACAATCCTTTCAGCAGGAGTACTTTTTTCAGTGAGCTTAGGAGGGGCTTTCTCTCGAAGTGCATAATCAAAATCGAGTAAAGCGAGAGTCATGCTAAGAGAATCTTTCCATGCATGAAAGTTAGCACCAGTCAAGGTTTCAATCCCACAATTAGGAGCTGATAAGTTGGGAAATAAAAAAAATATAAGGTAGTAAGGAGAAAAAATTAGAACGAGACAGTTAATCATAGAAGGACTTAGAGTGAACAAGGGGCAGTTAAATCTAAGGCAGGCATAAGTTATTCTAAGGACCATTATACTGAGGAAGCTGTGATAAATAATTATAACACCAATATTAAGTTACTTAAATAAATAACTTTTGCTTTGGCTATGTGTTATTCATTTAAGCATAAGTATGCAACATGAATGTAGCATATCACCTTTGGGCAGAAAATGATACATCCAAGTTTTAGACAAGGTACTTAGTTCACATGACATGTATGTAGCACAACACCTTTGGGCAGATATGAAACATTTATGTAAATAAGGTGAATTAAGTTACAATGCTTAACTTGTTAAAGTAACATGTATAAGTGTAACACATCACTTTTGGGCAGATGTGAAACATAAAAGGTTATTCAAGGTAAGCAAGGTTTTTGAAGTTTAAGGTTTTGAATGTGATATAAAATCTTGTAATTCAAAACTAAGTGTTCTAGAAGTAAATTTAAGGTTTTGAATATGATATAAAGACTTCTAATTTATGGTTACTGTTCATGAGTATCGTAAGTGAACAGAAGTGATGGTGAGCCCTAAATTAAGTCGGATTAACTTGCAGATGAAGTCAGATCCGATATCTAAGTTAATTGTCACACCCCAACCGATGCGGAAACATCGGGGTAGTGGCACTAGGCGAATCAGATTGATCAAGAGATTCCATAACAATCATTTCAAAGATAATAATCAACATTTAATATCCCATACTATCAAACTCATACAATTTTCAAAACAACCATTACATTTCAACATAATCTCTTAAACATAAATCCAATTCGATCTCCCCTAGATTTTATTACAAGAGTTCAAAAACATAACCAACTAAACTACTAAACTAAGCATAGTCCGATGCATCCAAGCTAAAATCCTCAACCTGTTACACACGTTAAAATACAAGTCAATAAATTAAGTAAAGGTGAGCATACAGGTTTAAGTACTACTAGCATAATCGAGAAAGCGTTCGCGAAATAATCTAACTACATATCATGATACACCAAAACACATCATACAACATAGGCTCATTTCTCATGCTAACTACCGTGAGAAGGCTTGCGCGTCCATCCTAACTAGACCCCGCCGGGTGTAAGCCACACTATAGTACCATACTAGCTAAGGAGGCAAGTTAACGAAAATAAGTCCTAGTCACATGTTTCTAGTATCACGTATTGAGCATACACAATCAGATTATTCGCGTGTGATAAACAGTTTGATTTGTGAAGTGATTTTAATAGAGGATCGTATGTAACACCCAAAATGTGCATTAAAGCGAAAATGGGTCAAGTATACTCACAGTGGGTGCGTTTAGGTAAGATTAAGGGATCTGAGAGGAGTTGCGGAGAGCGTTGGGTCAACCTGTAAATGAACAGAAGTGCATCAGTCTTCTGAAAAACTGAAACGGTGAAGTTTGAGTTGAGCAGTGGACAAGTTCGGCCGAACTTGTATGTAAACATACAAGTTCGAGCGAAACTTGCAAGGTTTTGGGTGATCTAGAGTCAAGTCCGGTCGAACTTGGCAAGTTTCTTTAGAAAGCTTAACAAGTTCGGGCGAACTTGTGAGAAACCTTACTGGAAAGATAAGTTCGGGCGAACTTGCTTAGTTCCCTAAGAAACTAGACAAGTTCGGGCGAACTTGCAAGGATTTTGGTGAGAAATGACCCAAGTTCGATCGAACTTGACCCATATGGGTTCAAGTTCGGTCGAACTTGACCTGGTGCTGGTGATTCTTGAGCGAACTTGATGTTTTCGGGTCCAAAATCTTGTGTTTTCGCGTCGTTTGCTGAGGAATTCGAGTGCTCATCCCTCCAACCTTAAGCCACTGATTACAACTTAGGCTGGAGAGGTCTTTTTGGAGCGAACTTAGCCATTTTACAGAAACTCTTGCTAATCCGGGCGAACCTGAGGGTTCGTACGGGTTAGTCCAGCTTGTGTAAAGTGACGATTTCATCCTTGTGCTTCCGGATCTGAGATTTAGCTTCGACAACGCCTCATTCCACTCAAAAGTAAACGAAACATACGTCATTAGTCCGAAAATAGTGTAAAAATCAAGGATTTAAAAGGTTTTGCTCAGATATAGTATAGATCTGAGTGAAAACAGAAGTTTTGATGGAAAAAGATGAAGATTTTCGTAAACAGAAGAGATTATGAAAACGAAGGCAATGCCTTGTGCAAAATCATTGTAAACGTTGTAAAACGTTGATGAACATCATTGTAGTTGAAATCGGGTTGATTCTTACTTAGAAAACAAAGGGTTTCGGGTTTGAGAGCTCTGGGTGAACTTGCAGCAAGTTCAAATGAAAGAATGGAGCTGGGTATTAATAGGAGAAGGCAAAAAGTAGGGCTGGTGGAGTTAAGTTCGGCCGAACTTGTGAGGGATTTCAAGAGAGATCAGTCAAGTTCGGCCAAACTTGCTGATTCTGTGAGGAATCAAGCAAGTTTGAGTGAACTTGAGAGTGAAGGAGGGTTTCTTGTTTTGGACAGTCAAGTTCGGCCGAACTTGGGGTCAACAAGTTCGAGCGAACTTGACCCAATTGTTGGGTTTTCTTTGTTTATTTCGCGTTAAGTGTTCGTTTGTATTAGATAATTATATTAAGCGTTTTAGTAAAGCGTTAAGCGTTATACTTGATATAATAGTGCGATTTTACGATTCGAGTGTGCGAGAGCGGTGCGATAGCGAGTGTAATCATAACCACAAACACACATAACACATAAATAACATAAAACCACATAATTAACTGCGATTTGCGATGCGATGAGATAAGGGATGCGATTTAATAGGCGATTAGATGCGATAATAACGTACAACACCATAAGTAATTAACATAAACTTTATTATAAACCGAATCTCGAGATTACAAAGGTAGATAAACGGAAAAACAAAATGGGAAGATAACAATCGAATTTTCGAGTTGTTACAGTCTCCCCTACTTTAGGGAATTTCGTCCCGAAATTCAAGTAGTAGCTGTAACAAAAAGATGCGCGTATTTGGCCTTCATATCACTTTCCAATTCCCAAGTGAACTCCGCACCGCGTTTGCCTTCCCATCGGACCTTCACGATAGGGATGCGAGGGCGCCGTAGTTTCTTGGTTTCTCGGTCCATGATCTCGACAGGCTTTTCCACGAAATGGAGAGTCTCGTTGATTTGCAGATCTTCGAGAGGTACATGGAGATTCTCTTTGGCTAGACACTTTTTGAGGTTAGACACGTGCAAAGTCGGATGTACGTTGTTGAGTTCCTCTGGTAATTCGAGTCGGTAGGCCACTTTCCCAATTCTTTCCAGAATCTTAAAGGGACCAACGTATCGAGGCGCTAGCTTTCCTTTCTTGCCGAAGCGGACCACTCCCTTCCAAGGTGCAACCTTTAGGAGAACGTGATCTCCCACCTCGAACTGCAGGGGCTTGTGGCGTTTATCGGCGTAACTCTTTTGACGACTCCGAGCTTTCAAGAGATTGTCTTTGATCTGGAGTATTTTGTCTGTCGTTTCTTGAATCAGCTCGGGACCGGCGATTTGTGCTTCTCCGATCTCGTGCCATGCAATAGGCGATCGGCATTTTCTTCCATACAATGCCTCAAAAGGAGCCATTTGAATGCTGGTATGATAACTATTATTATACGAGAATTCTATGATGCACGCACGAAGCATGTCTTCGAGGGTGCGGATCGTGCGCTCGGTCTGACCGTCGGTTTGAGGGTGAAAAGCGGTATTGAGATTGAGAGTAGTACCGAGAGCGGATTGAAATGTCTCCGAGAGACGCGAGGTAAAGCGACCGTCGCGGTCAGAAATGATGTCACGAGGCGTCCCGTGTCGACATATAACTTCGTCGGTATAGATTCGGGCTAACCGTTCGACCTTAAAGTCTTCTCGTATAGCAATGAAGTGTGCGGATTTAGTAAGACGATCAACGATAACCCAAATGCTATCGTGACCATAGGAAGTGCGAGGAAGTTTAGTAATGAAGTTCATAGCTATACTCTCCCACTTCCACATCGGGATTTCGGTTGTTCGAGCAAGCCAGAGGGCCTTTGATGTTCGGCTTTAACCTTCGAACAAGTTAAGCACTTTGAGACGTACACGACGATATCCTTCTTCATGCCCGACCACCAATACTGAGGACGAAGATCCTGGTACATCTTGTCGGCACCGGGGTGAATGGAATATCGAGATTTATGAGCTTCGGTAATTAGCAACTTTCGAATATTATCACGACTGGGAATCCAAATGCGATTGAGATAGTAATATATTCCATTAGGCTTAGCTACGAGTTGGTTTCGGCACCACATTTCATTTCTTCTTCCAAAGTATTCTCGTTAAAACAAGCGAATTGAGCGGAGCGAATCATGATTTCGAGATCATTCAAAGCTTGAGAGTCACGAACACTATACATATAGCTTCGTCGACTTAGAGCATCGGCGACGACGTTTGCTTTGCCGGGATGATAGCGTATCTGGCAATTGTAATCGTTGAGAAGTTCAACCCATCGACGTTGTCGCATGTTTAGTTCTTTTTTATTAAAGATATGTTGTAAGCTCTTATGGTCGGTGAAGACCGTACACTTTGTACCGTAAAGGTAGTGTCGCCATATCTTTAACGCAAAAACAACTACACCGAGTTCGAGATCGTGGGTAGTGTAGTTCTTCTCGTGGATCTTGAGTTGTCGAGATGCATACGCGATAACTTTGTCTCGTTGCATAAGAACACAACCGAGGCCAAGATTAGAGGCATCACAATAAACAACGAAATCGTCGGTTCCGTCGGGTAACGCGAGAATGGGAGCGTTGCATAGCATACGCTTGAGAGTTTGAAAAGCTTCCTCTTGTTTAGAATCCCAAATAAAAGGTTGGTCTTTATGAGTTATAGCGGTAAGCGGAACGACGATTTTCAAAAAGTCGGCGATGAAACGACGGTAGTAACCCACCAATCCAAGAAATGAACGGATTTCGGAAGCATTCTTCGGCGTAATCCAACTCTTGACGGCTTCGATCTTTGTAGGGTCGACGTGAATTCCTTGACTATTAACGATGTGGCCGAGAAATTGGACTTCTTCGAGCCCGAACTCACACTTTGAAAATTTAGCATAAAGGCAATTACCTTGAAGAAGTTCGAGAACTAAACGAAGATGATGCGCATGTTCGGCTCTCGACTTCGAGTAAATAAGGATATCATCGATGAAAACAATGACGAAACGATCTAAGAAAGCTTTACACACACGGTTCATCAAATCCATGAAGACCGCGGGTGCGTTGGTAAGACCAAAAGGCATGACCACGAATTCGAAATGGCCATAACGAGTACGAAAGGCGGTTTTCGGAATGTCTTCTTTCAACACGCATAACTGATGGTAGCCGAAACGTAAATCGATCTTATGAGGGTGGTGTTTTTTGTGTTAACCTAATTCTCTCTTTATAAGCCCATATATATACACCCAGGGGAAACCCATTAGAAGTCACTAAGGGTAATTCCGTCCATCAAGGATTTACCAGTTATATAACTTAGGGTATATTAGTAATTGATCATATTATATAAATGATTATAAGGACACATAATAGATTAAATACATACATATAATAAACATATAAATATATTACGTATATTTAATCTTACATGGTCTCCTAAGATTAAGGACTAAGATTTAAGTGGTGACATTCTAGTAAATATCAGGTTCAAATAATTGAAAAAAGAAAATGTTTTCTAGACTTTTCTCATTTAAACTCCTCCCCCCACCCTAAATTTTTAAATGACTATAATTTTTTCAGACATTAATATTTTATTGTTTAAAAATTACATCGTATTAACGGACATTTCATTCGTTTTAAATTTTGAGCAGACTATTGTTATAGTTTCTTAAAATAAACATTCAACATAAATCATTACGTGATTATAATATTTAATATAAATTCATTACATGATTTTGAATATCTACAATGTGATTACGTGGTTTCATTATAGGATTTTATATGTTAAAAATTGTTATAAAAACTTAAATTAAAAGAATGGGTAGTTGGTGATGAGCAGGTTGGAAGTATTTTATTCGAACCGGGTCTGGGGACCGGGTCACTCTCGGTAACCGTTTTCATTTGTCCTGTACTAAATACATCCAAAATATAAAAGAAAGGTGCTAACATCATTCGATGCAAAGTCCACCCCTCTTCACTGAACCTTCTTCTTTATCCAACATTATTTTCTCACAAAATTTGAAGGTACTACTCATTTAATTACTTTGATTCTTATATTCCACTGTAATTCGTTACTCATTTAATTACTTTGATTCTTATATTCCACTGTAATTCGTTTATTATCTATTTGAATTCAGTAAAGAACCAGTTTTCTGTGAAATAATTTTGGGGGACACTTGTGGCTTAAGTTTTGATCTATTATAAGTTTCATCTGTGTTTTGTAATTTATGAAAATATCCTTGTGTTTTATGGATTCAGGATTCTTGATTTTGACTTTCTGTTTGACCTTTTTTTGGCTACTGAAATGAATATGAGAAGAACACTAGAAAGTTGAATATTATATGGATTTCTGCAGCTCATCATATGATTGTTTCATGTGTTGAGGAAATAATCAATACTCCTTTTTTAGGAAAATGAAAAACTAATGTACAGTTTGACTATTGTGGTCAAACAAACTGATTTTCATATTAAAATTGATGGTACTTATGATTTAAATTATTATAGAGAAGTGAAAACTGGCATTATAAGAAGCAACAGATTAAGATGTTTTAGCATTGGATTTGCACTAAATTGCATTGATTTCAATTATGAAAGCATTAATATTTTTACCTTAAAAAGGAAAAACATTACTACTTTTATGGGACACAAGTACCATTGATGAGATTAATGATGAATTGATGATTCATTTAGGATTTTGACAATACTGTTGTCTTGTCAATTTTTTCATATATATATAGGGCCTTATATGCTTGTTTTCATCTTGTGGGTCTATCCCGTTTGTCCTAACTTCAATTTTCGATTTGTTTCGCCTAACATAAGTCAAATGAAATTTTAATATGCTAAATGTATTTAATGAAGAAAAAAGATGTGATTGGAGATCCTATTTACTATATTTGACATCTTCCTTTTAATCATCATGCAGTAACCTCAAAGAAACATGGGATCCAACGTTGGAATAGCAGAAGACGTGACCGAAGTAAATCCATTCCTTACTAATCTTGAACACTATAATTTCCCATTAATTCAAATTTATAAAATATTCTTGTACTTTATTCCCTCATGATGTGCAGTTGATAGGAAATACACCTATGGTTTATCTTAAAAAGATTGTAGATGGTTGTGGGGCGCGTATTGCAGCCAAGGTAGAAGCTATGGAACCCTGCTCCAGTGTAAAAGACAGGTGAATTTTCTTGCTTCATGTTAATTCCAACTGTTAGCATGTTCTTTCTTTTTATTTTTATTTATTTTTTAATTGAACAACTAGGATTGCGTTAAGTATGATTAAAGATGCCGAAGATAAGGATCTTATTACTCCTGGGAAGGTTAGATAATTTGCTTTTAACATATAAAATTTTGGTACAAAATCATCAACTAAAACGTTTTAGCGAAGACGGTGCTTGTTGAGGCGACAAGTGGCAATACTGGAATCGGGTTGGCCTTCATTGCAGCAATTAAAGGTTACAGACTTATAATAGTTATGCCGTCGACATACAGCATGGAAAGAAGGATTGTTATGCGATCTTTCGGGGCAGAATTGCGTATAACAGATGTGTCCAAGGGCATAGAAGGGATTTTTAAAAAAGTTGACGAAATACTAGAAGAAACGCCAAATAGTTATTTCCTTAAACAGTTCGAAAATCCCGCTAACCCACAGGTATGTCTTTGTTATATGTCATTACATAGAAAAGGTTATGAGAATTATCAAGTGTTAATGTCTATAGTTGTAACCTTGTAGATTCATTATGAAACTACTGGACCGGAGATATGGAAGGGGTCCGAAGGGAAAGTCGATGCTTTCGTTTCTGGGATAGGGACAGGTGGCACCGTGACCGGTGTGGGGAAGTTTCTTAAGGAGAAAAATGCGAATATTAAGGTAACTTTGTTCTTAATATCAAAATGCTAAAAATTTTCTAGAAGGGTTTTTGTTTGCTAATTTAGTTTGGTTGAGTTTAGGTATACGGTGTTGAGCCAAGTGAAAGTGCGGTTCTAAACGGAAGGGACCCGGGTATTTAACTTAAATACACTTCCATAATCTTGATTATGCGTTGATTACGTATGAATCTCCGATGATTGTTTGCTTAACTTAAATTGGATGATGAAGGGTGTCATAAGATTCAAGGAATTGGTGCTGGTGTTATTCCGGATGTTTTGGATGTCGGCATTCTTGATGAAGTTATAATGGTGAGCACGAAGCCGCATTTTTTTTTGTATAAAAGATAACAAAACTTGCTTAATGTGTTATGCTTTTCGAACCCTCTTCAGATAACTAGTGAAGAGGCCATTGAAACTGCTAAGCTTCTTGCACTGAAAGAAGGATTGCTGGTATGATCATAAATATTTCGTAAAAAAATGTTACAAATCCATTTTTCCAAGATTTGTTAAATCGTCTGTGACATGGGTCGGGTGCAGGTGGGGATATCATCTGGGGCAGCTGCTGCCGCCGCCATTAAAATCGCAAAACGACCAGAATATGAAGGAAAGCTCATTGTTGTAAGATGATCTCAGTCTCCCTCAACTTACAGTTTTAAGATTCATCAAAACATGATATATTGTAGCTTGTTGAATTCAGTTTTTTTATGCTCAATCTGATTTAAATATCGTTTTACTGGTTTGTACCAGGTTGTTTTTCCAAGCTTCGGGGAGCGTTATTTGTCAACGGCGCTATTTGATTCTGTGAGGAATGAAGTAGAAAACTTGCCAGTCGAGTGAGTCGTTGACCACAAGGCGGGGTTGTAAGACCGTGCATTATATGGCTGGAAAAGAACATCTTTCATTTTATTTTAAAGAAATTGTACTTGATTATCAACTGAATCAGTTGCTGTTGAACAGTTTAAAAGTATCTGATTATTGGTTAAGAATTGGTTTCTAACTAACACCTGCCCCCCACCTCTTCTGTAATACTAGAGTCTAGAAGTTTTACCTTCCTATATGTGTGTGTGACTACATGATATGAACAAATACAAGGCCATGATGATAATCTGAGATAATTAGTTAATAAATTCACATAAAATGTTTCATCCGTATAACCGTGACAGTTAAATTAGTCGGTAAAGTGGTCCCCACCTATTATTATTATTATTATTCTACACAAGCATTTCATTCATCTAAAGTGGTACGGACTATGCGGATGTTTCATCAACTCTTTTGTTGCGTGAAAGATTTTAAAACGGATGTACGAGACCCGACAAACTTCCTTATAAGTGTGGAACAACTGGAGACCCTAAAGGGTTCGAAGCACCCTAATTCGAACGTGCATGAGTGCATGAGCGATGAACGCAATATAGTGCTTTGACGATCCACTTTGCAATTGAGAGTAAAAAAAGTTAAATAAATAGATTCGACCATCTACAATTAGTTTGTTTTTTTTAAATCCAAGGACACTTAGGTAGAAAACTTGACATATAAATATCCAGAGAGCCCACAAAAAAGGAAAGACTCGTTCGCTTTACATGCGACATCTACAAGGCCCGGCCTATCTAACCCAGAATTGAAAAATCTAAAAGTTGGCCCATAATTTAACAATTTGGTAGTCAAATTTGCTATTATTTATGATTTAAAATTATTCAAGGAAAGTGAATACTGGCATTAACTAAAAGATGCAACACATTAAGAGATGTTAGTATTGAATTCAAGTATGAAAGCACTAGTTTATGACTTTTAAAGTAAAAAACATGACTACTTTTATGGAACACAAGTAGCATAATGAGATTAATGATAATTAAGTTAGGATTTTGTTGCCTGTCAATTTGCATATTAATTAATACGCTTGTATTAACTTTGCTGATTGTCCTAACTTCTGTGAAAATATGTATATTAATTTCGAACAAGTTTTAAAAGGGAATTACAACCTAAACCACACATAATGGGCAAGTGCACCGGTCGCAGTGTAGTGTAGATGGCAAGACCGGATATCAATCCGTGGACACTATGTGCAAACTCTAGATACTGAACCTCTATCGAATACAAAGTCAATTTTTAAGATGATTTTGATGTTTAACTAATAACCTAATTAATTGAGAAAATGGTGAACAAGAATAGCAACGCCAATACGCAAACGAACTCAGAATGAAAGTGTCGGTCAAATATGATGAGAAAAGACTACCTAGGCGTCGAATCCCTAGAATCATGCAACGCTATCTTGACTATGATGATGGCTAAATATCCTTATCTACCCGAATAACCTCCCGCTAGAGATGATCAATCGAAAGATAGGGACGAAATGCGAAGTGCTAGAACGAACCGGCTCGACCTATCGATACCAAATCCCACGAATATCAAGTGATGAAAGCTAAGCTACCCCCAAAACCCTCTACTCGCGAAGCAAACCCAACCTTGAGAATTGAAATCCTAGGAAACCCTAAAGCGATGAAATAAACGAACCATGGCTATCGGTCACCCAATCCCCAACAACGATTAGTTATGAGATTGTACTAGTATCGAACTGAACTGGTACGGTACCGCCTAGCATCAATATCGACGTTTAGGTAAAACTAAAATTAAATGCGGTCAGTACCCAAAATCGTCGAGCATTGCGACTTTTACTATTTTCATACATATGCATCTAGTACAAGCATAACTGGAATTCAAATATTACTAGCCTATGCATCGATATATTTATATAAGTGATATTACTTTTTTAACGTTACAAAATACACACACATATATTATATATTAGGCTGTGGCTTTCTTAAAACTGCATTTCTCGCTCGTCATACTTCCAGACGAGCTTCTCTCCGATGTGGCGGATTCAGTTTCCTTCCTCTACCAATTCATCTCCAAGCTGGCGGAGTTCTTCCACATGTTCCCTGGGTAGTATTGGGGCTGGCATTGGTTCAGGGTAGGTGGAACTGGTTCTTCATATGGGATTGGGTTTTCTAGCAGGTTCTGAATAGCCCAGTTATTAGCCCACCATGGGTCTAAAGGGTTTGGTGCTGGAATTCTAGGTATCTCATTGGGGTCAAAGACTGGTATTGGAAATTGATTTTCCTAGTTCTGCTCTAGGTTTATGGGTTGGTTAGGAAATAAGGGAAGTAACAGGGGTTCTGGATTTGCTACTTGATTGAAATTAAGTTCTCCTTCTGCATATCCAAACATGTGAAAATTTGCTAGCTGCCTATCCAATCTTCCTCCCACAAGGGTCTAACTTCTGGGTTTCGGGTGTTATCTCTGTTCTAGCTGCTATTGCTTGTTGCTGAGCTTGTCTCAGTCTTTTTCTCTTTTCTACTTTGGCTCTACTAAACCAACTTCTCTTCTTAGGGAGAAAAGGTTCTACAGATTTTGCTTTGAAAACAAAAACATCTTCGGAATCAGCGGTGTAGTCGGTGGTTGGCTGGGATGTTCCTTCATCCATCAGAGAATGAGGTAGGTGACGGTAAGCGTCAGAAGTACCCTGATCACTCATTCTATAAACTAAAGAAGTTAGTAAAATAACACCAAATAATAATATATGTGGATATATATAAAGTCGCGGATATTTTCTAACATTTTTGTTTAAAATTTAGGTATTTCAAAAGAACACCTAAATGGCTTAAACCAGTGGCATAGCTCTGATACCACCTTCTGTCGCAACCCCGACCCCACCCCGGGAGCGGGGGCCGCGAGACACAGAGCTGGTGGTACCAGTGTTTATTAATTTGGCAGCGGAATTACGACATCAGGATCGTAGTTAGAAAATAAATATCAGAATTTCAAAATACCAAACTTTTATATTAAACAAATGGGGTAAAACCCATGTTTCCATTACAATACATATTATAGGGACAAACCCTAATTTATGGAAGACATAAACTCCTTTTTATTTAGGTAACTTTTATAGCCACTTTTCTAAGCCTTCAGTGCTCTCCAGCTGGCTTCTGTTAGCTTCACATTAAGTTATCTGAAACGCGTTTTAAAAACATTTTATCAGCAAGAAATCCAAGAAAACACATCATTCCTAAAACATAAACTGCTACAACACACTGTGAATTAACTTGTAACTGGTAAAACACAGTGTCAAGAAATTATTCATGAAGGATTGCAGCTGGTAAAACACATCGTCAAGAAATTGTTCATGAAGGATTGCAGCTGGTAAAACACAATGTCAAGAAATCCTCCAGCATTACCAGCATGAATGGTAAAACACAGTGGTATTAATCTGTTTGCTGTTAAAACACAATGTCAAGAAATCCTCCAGCGTTACCAGCATGAATAGTAAAACGCAGCGTCAAAAAAACCTCTAGCATTACCAGCATGAATGCTAAAACACAACGGTATTAATTTGCTTGCTGTTAAGCACAATGTCAAGTAATCCTCCAGCATTACCAGCATGAATGGTAAAACACAGCGTCAAGAAATCCTCTAGCATTACCAGCATGATAAAACACAGCGTCAAGAAATCCGCCAGCATTACCAGCATGATAAAACACAACGGTATTTAGAAATCCTCCAGCATTACCAACATGAATGCTAAAACACAGCGGTATTAATCTGCTTGCTGTTAAAACACAATGTCAAGAAATTCTCCAGCATTACCAGCATGAATGGTAAAACACAGCGTCAAGAAATCCTCCAGCATTATAAAACACAGCATCAAGAAATCCGCCAGCATTACCAGCATGATAAAACACAACGGTATTAGTATGCAAAAAATATAAACAAAAATCGTCTGGATGTTTAAAGAAACAACACTGGAAGTTTTTTGTAACTGAAAAATTTAAAAATATGTGATATAGGGTTTTCCTAAAAAATATCATTTTAATGTTTTATAATTATCTCTTCCCAAAATTAACTTATTTAATGAATTACCATTATGCCATTTTGTTAAAATTGTCTAGATGACACTTGTCATCACATAGTTGCTTCCTACACTTTGTAGGAAAACATGACTTTGTAGGCAACTCCCTCTATAATGGATAAGTTAGATAAATATGAGATTTATTATATTAAAATTTGGAAGTTAAGTACTATTCTAATTGTTACCAAATCATATCCTATATAATCTGATTAAAGTTAAGAGAAGAGTATTCAATTTTAAGTTATTTTCCAATTATATAGAGTGAGAGTTACTCAATTCAAATTCTTTTCTTCAACTTTTTTTTTGTTTGTTAATTATTGATTGGGACTTGATGAAGCATATACCATTAAAGAGGAGATCCCATACTGTAGGAGAGGATTTCATCCATTAGTCTCTCAAGATTAAGGACTAAGATTTAAAGGGTGACATTTTAGTAAATATCATGTTCAAACAATTGAAAAAAACAAATAGATAGAGAAACAGTATTCATGATTTTTATCATTTGAACTCTTTCTTCTTGATTTTCAAACGACTATAATTTTTCCAGACATTAATATTTTTTTGTTTATAAATTACATCGTATTAACGAGAATTTCATTTTTCTTTAATTCAAGCAGACTATTGTTACAGTTTTCTTAAAAACAATTTGCAGAATACGCGATTATATGTTTCATGGGTAGGGTTCTAGAGCGAACCTAATGTTATTTGTGAACCTTGTGAACCAATCTCAATCATTGATCTATTTGAGATGGACGGTTATAAAAAAGACAATAAAATAAAGAGGTTAATGATAAAATTAATTATCAATTAAAGATAATGGTGTATTGGTAACTTTGCTATCCGATCATAACTGAATATTGTATTTTTTTAAAATTTTTGCTGAGGTTATGTGTACACAAGTGTACAGGCCGTTATTCCTACAACTTACACAAGTTTACAAGTTGTTTCTACACTGTTGTACATATGTGTATTGAACTCATGTACACCTGTGTATATAAACAGTAAAACGCTGAAAAAACGAAACTTCATATGTTTTTCGTTTTTATTAAAAAAAACTATAACAATATTATACTCAAATGAAAGAGAATAAAAAATCCGTTTTTATAGTGTATTTAAAGGAAAAAAATATTAACATATGGAAAGGTTATAACGATTTAAAGATCGTAAGGGATAGCTAGTTTTATATTATAACTTCATTATTTAAATTGATTAATTACCATAGTATCCATTACATCAAAAAAAATAATCAATAGCACATATTGGTTTAAAAGATTTATAAATAAAGATATATTCACTCATGATCCTAATCGTATGTTTCATTATAGTAATTTATGTATTCAGAATTGAAAAAAAAATAATTCACATTCAAAGAATGGGAGTTGGTGATGAGCCGGTTGGAAGTATTTTATTCGAACCGGGCCCGGAAACCCGGGTCACTCTTGGTAACCGTTTTCATTTACTATAAAAGAATGGTGCTACTAACATCATTCGATGCAGCAAAGTGCACCCCTTTTCACTGAACCTTCTTCTTTATCCAAGATTATTTTCTCACAAAAATTTGAAGGTACCACCATTTTTACTTACTTTGATTCTTTTGGGGGACACTTGTTGCTTAAGTTTTGTATAAGTTTCATCAGTGTTTTGTAATTTATGAATATATCCTTGTGTTTTATGGATTCAGGATTCTTGATTTTGACTTTCTGTTTGACTTTTAAATTTTGCTACTGAAATGAATATGAGAAGAATACTAGAAAGTTGAATATTATATGGAATTCTGCAGCTCATCATATGATTGTTTCATGTGTTGAGGAAACAATCAATACTCTCTTTGTAGGAAAATAAAAAAAAATGTATAGTTTGACTATTGTGGTCAAACAAACTGATTTTTAGATTATAATTGCTAGTTTTTTAAGATTATTATTATAGAGAAGTGAATATTGGCATTATTCCTAAAAAGAAGCAACAGATTAAGATGTTTTAGCATTGGATTTTTATTAAATTGCATTGATTTCAAGTATGCAAGCACTAGTCTTTTGACGCTTAATAAGTAAAAAAAACATTAGTACTTTTTTATGGAACACTAGTAGCATTGATGAGATTAATGATGATTAATTTAGGACTTTGACAATACTGTTGTCTTGCCAATTTTTTCATGTTTATAGGGACGACTTATACGCTTGTTTTCATCTTGTGGGCCTATCCCGTTTGTCCTAACTTCAATTTGTTTCGCCTAGCATAAGTCAAATGAAATTTTAATATGCTAAATGTGTTTAGTGAAGAAAAAAGATGTGATTGAAGATCCTATTTACTATATTTGACATCTTCCTTTTGATCATCATTCAGTAACCTCAAAGAAACATGGGATCCAACGTTGGAATAGTGGAAGATGTGACCGAAGTAAATCCATTCCTTAAGAATCTGGAACATGTTAATTTCCCATCGGTTCAAAATTTTTAAATATTCTTATACCTTTTCCCAGTTGATAGGAAATACACCTATGGTTTATCTTAAAAAGATAGTCGACAGTTGGGAGCGCGTATTGCTGCCAAGTTAGAAACTATGGAACCCTGCTCCAGTGTAAAAGACAGGTGAATTTTCTTGCTTTATGTTAATTCCACTGTAGCATGTTCCTTCTGGTTTTTTTTTTCTGAATTTGAACAAATAGGATAGCATTAAGTATGATTAAAGACGCAGAAGATAAGGGTCTTATTACTCCTGGAAAGGTTAGATAATTTTATTTTAATATATAATTTTGGTACAAAATCATCAACTAATACGTTTTAGTGAAGACGGTGCTTGTTGAGGCGACAAGTGGCAATACTGGAATCGGGTTGGCCTTCATTGCAGCAATTAAAGGTTACAGACTTATAATAGTTATGCCATCCACATTCAGCGTGGAAAGAAGGATTGTTATGCGATCTTTCGGGGCAGAATTGCGTATAACAGACGGGTCCAAGGGCATTGAAGGTATTTTTAAGAAAGTTGACGAAATACTAGAAGAAACGCCAAATAGTTATTACCTTAAACAGTTCGAAAATCCCGCTAACCCACAGGTATGTCTTTGAAATATGTCATTATATAGAAAAGATTATGAGAATTATCAAGTGTTAATGTCTATAGTTGTAACCTTGTAGATTCATTATGAAACTACTGGACCGGAGATATGGAAGGGGTCTGAAGGGAAAGTTGATGCTTTCGTTTCCGGGATAGAGACAGGTGGCACCGTGACCGGTGTGGGGAAGTTTCTTAAGGAGAAAAACGCGAATATTAAGGTGACTTTGATCTTGATATCAAAAATACCGATTTTTTTATTAAAAGGGTTTTTAGTGAGCTACTTTGGTTTGGTTGAGTTTAGGTATACGGTGTTGAGCCGAGTGAAAGTGCGGTTCTAAACGGAAGGGACCCTGGTATTTAACTTAAATACACTTCCATAATCTTGAATATGTGTTGATTTCGTATGAATTCCCGATGAATGTTTTCTTAACTTGTATTGGATGATGAAGGACGCCATAAGATTCAAGGAATTGGTACTGGTGTTATTCCGGATGTTTTGGATGTGGGCGTTCTTGATGAAGTTATAATGGTGAGCATGAAGCTGCATTTATATTTTGTATAAATAATAATAAACTTGTGTAATGTGTTATGTTTTTCAAACCTTCTTTAGATAACTAGTGAAGAAGCCATTGAAACTGCTAAGCTTCTTGCACTGAAAGAAGGATTGCTGGTATGATCATATATGTTCCATGAAAAAATGTTACAAATCCCTTTTTCCGAGCTTTGTTAAATTGTTTGTAACATGGGTCGGGTGCAGGTAGGGATATCATCCGGGGCAGCTGCTGCTGCCGCCATTAAAATCGCAAAACGACCAGAATATGAAGGGAAGCTCATTGTTGTAAGATGATCTCAGTCTCTCTCGAGTTTCAAGATTCATCAAAACATGATATTATTGTAGCTAATTAGATTCAGTTTTCAAATTTTCATGCTCAAATCTGATTAGCATATCGTTTTACTGGTTTGTACCAGGTTATTTTTCCAAGCTTTGGGGAGCGTTATTTGTCAACGGCGCTATTTGATTCTGTGAGGAATGAAGTAGAAAACTTGCCAGTCGAGTGAGTCATTGACCACAAGGCGGGGTAATAAAGCCGCGCGTTAAGTGGCTGGAAAAGAACATCTTTCGTTTTATTTTAAAGAAATTGTACTTGATTATCAACTGAATCAATTGTTGTTGAACAGTTTAAAAGTATTTGATGATTATTGGTCAAGAATTGGTTTCTAACATCTGCCCCCCACCTCTTCTTTATGTGACTACATGATATGAACAAACACATGGCCATGATGATAATCTAAGATAATTAGTTAATGAATTTCACATAACATGTTTCATCCGCATAATCGTGACCATTAAATTAGATGAATGAAATGCTTGTGTAGGATAATAATAGGTGGGGACCACTTTACCGACTGCTCGTATGTCATCAACTCTTCTGTTGCGCGAAAATTTTTAAAACGGATGTATGAGACCCGACAAACTTCCTTATAACTGTGGAACTGGGGATCCTAAAGGGTTTGAAGCACCCTAATTCGAGCGTGCATGCGTGCATGAGCGATGAATGCAATATAGTGCTTTGATAACGCACTTCGCAATTGAGAGAAAAAAAAGCTAAATAAATAGATTAGACCATCTACAATTAGTTTGTTTGTTTTTTAATCCAAGGACATTGAGGTAGAAGACTTGCCGGATAAATATCCGGAGGGCCCACAAAAATGAAAGACTCGTTCGCTTTATTTGCGACATCTACAAGGCCCGGCCTATCCAGCCAAAAATTGAAAAATCTAAAAGGAAGAGGACCATAATTCAACAATTAGTGGTCAAAATTTGCTAGTATTTATGACTTAAATTATTATAGGAAAGTGAATACTGGCTTTAACTAAATGATGCAACATATTAAGAGATGTTAACATTGAATTCAAGTATGAAAGCACTATTTTTCTTGACTTTAAAAGTAAAAAAACATTACTACTTTTATGGAACACAAGTAGTATGGTGAGATTAATGATAATTAAGTTAGGATTTTGTTGCCTGTCAATTTTGCATATTAATTAATAAAATTGTATTAACTTTGCTGATTGTCCTAACTTCAACTTTCATTTTCACATTAAACATGATTATTAAATGAAATTAAAGAAAATGTATTTGGTGAAGAAAAAAGATGTGACTGAAGATACTATTTACTATATTTGACATCTTCCCTCTAATTATCATTCAGTAACCTCAAAGTTACATGGGATCCAATGTTAGAATCGCAGAAGATGTGACAGAAGTAAATCCATTCCTTACCTCATAGATCTGTTATGATTTTATGTGTTAGATTGTGTGGGCCGTATCTTTTTATCTCTGTGTCAAGTAGTTACTTTTAGTTTTTATATGCAGTTGGGGATCTCAGCGATATGGGTGGCTATGCTTGTTTGTTTGTTAGGTCCATAATGAAGCAACGGGACCAGAGACATGGAACGGATCTAAAGGGAAAGTTGATGCTTTCGTTTGTGGGATAAAGACGGGTGGCACCATGACTGGTGTGGGAAAGTTTCTTACGGAGAATATTAAGGTCATTTTATCTGATCTTGATTTGGAAATATTAAAGTTTTCTAGCCAGGTGAGCTAATTTAGTTTAACATTGAAACTGCTAAGCTTCTTGCACTGAAAGAAGGTTTGCTGATATGGCTATATTACATAAACACTGTTACAGATCCATTTCCCCTGCTTTCTTGATTTGTTGGTGTCGGTGCGCAGGTGGGGATATCATCTGGGGCAGCAGCAGCCGCCGTCATCTGAAGAGTACTGCATCCAGTGTGGTAAAACTTAACGAACTTGAGTAGTTGTTACTTATTGCAACAATTTTGAAATTTAATCATCATTTCATTACCTGAAAACTATATGAACTATGTGAGTGAAAGCAATTTTCTACCCTCCACTTTATGACTATCAAATATATGATAAAACAACTCATGTAGACTATTAATCAACGATGGCGATAACAAACAAGACTAGCGAGTGCTACAAGAAATTTTAGATACTAAAACTTTGATTCTATAAGAAAAAAGACTAGCGAATGCTATGACAACCAACATACATGATATAAACAAACACATGATGATGCTTTAAAATTACTAGTTAGTGAAGTCAACACATTTCATGCAACCAGACCTTAATCCTTGCAATCAACAGAAAACACATGTTAACCTGAACCCTAAACTAGGTCATGGAGATTGAATAAGATGATATGATTGTGTAGATTAATAATAACAATGTCAAACTTTGTCATTTGTGGGGACCACTTTACAAGAACACCATCACATCATAAGACATACGACATAGGACGATCATTCATTCATTCTTGACTCACAGACATACCAGTTTTCCTGGAGTCAAAATAACTTAAGTTTATAATGTAAACCTTTTCTATCCTTTTCCCCAGAGATGGAAGAGTAGGATATGAAAGGAAATCACATCAAACACTGGATTTTCATTTATGTATCGTTTTTTAAAGTTATACTTTATCGTCGTGAAACCACCATCTCGTCTCCTTTGGAGATCTCCCGTTCCTACAGTTCTTCACGTAGCGTTCATCGTCTGCTGGTCGTTGCTGTAAAACACCAATACATTTCAGATAAACATGTTACATTCCTTTTTTAAGTAATACATCAATTCAAAGTCCAAATTTTCTTTGTAGAACTCAAATTTGAATTTGAAAGGTTTAGGGTTTCAACATCTGAATCAAATGGAGTGATGATAACAGATTAAAAAACAAACCTTAGAAGTAGAGCTTGATAGCATGGAGAGAATGCTGATACATACAGAGCTCACAGTCATGGCAGGGGACCACGAATCATACAATATATCTGCACCAGTAGCCAAACACTCCCATCAATCAAGAAATATACTCATATATCTGATTTTAATAGTAGATGACTAGTAGCTCAAATATTTGTCATTCAAACTAAAATCGATCTTGTGAGGCCAAAACAGATCATAAACTATTTTTCTACTTCTTTCATCCCATAGCGGCATAGCTGTATCCCCTAAACTTGTAAATATTATGAATGGAAGCCTCGGGCACCCGTAAAAGAATCTTTTTTTAAGGTAAACACAAGCTTCTCAATTTAATTACCACATTTAGGACTTAATATCTTACATAATTCAAGACTACATGGTTTAAGGTCCTATCATTTAGGCCATTTAACATTTTGTGGGTCCTGTTTGCACGATGTGAGAGGAAATGAAGATGATATGGTAGGTCCTATTTACTTGACGCGATGAGAAATGAGGATGGAGCCTTGCATAATGGACCTAAAACATCCACTGCTTTGACACCTAGTTAAATTATTTAGTTGCAGCTTGAAGTGAATAAGTGGTCACCAACACCCTCCCACAAGGGTAAAGTGGTCCATTCATGTTTTATGCACAAAATCATTCTACAACACAAATGTTCAAAACCTATAACCCTAACTGCAAAAAAGTAGAAAATCTTCAATAGAAAGAAATCTCTCAGTCACATATAGATTGAATTATTAGATCTCTGAGACTCAAATGCCCCAAACGACAATATTTTAATGAAATTGGTTTAAGGTTAACTATGTGACAGTAATTTGGTGAAATGTTAGCTGCTATGCAAGAGATTTTGAAACTATATGAAGAAAGTAAAATAAATAATCAGGTGGTCATGAGACATACCTAAACAAATATGACCATTGCTATAAATGTGTGGATGAAGTGGAGCGGGAGGAACAAATATAACCTGTCAAAACAACATAGTAAAACAAAATAAAAAAAAAATGTTTGACAATTACATTGAGCAGCTGAAAAAGAGAAACTTGCTGCAGTAGTTTACAAACACTCATAAACTTCCACAAGAATCAAACAGCCTAATAAAATAGTCAAAACAACCTACACATACCAAAATATAATGTCCGCATACTTTCTTGTAATATGATATGCTACATATATGGAGCATAGAGAACCAATACCATCCCACAAAAAAGGCAAAAGATTAAACAATTATATAAACCGTGAACCTTGAAAATATTTTCCATATCTAAACCGTAACACCATATGTCAATCCCACATCATCCGAGGACATGGCAGACATTAGGGCTGATAAAAAAAACCTGGCTTTTATCCCATCTACCGTTTTGGGTGCATTTGTTGTGCATGTGTGTTTCCTAGTGAGCAAAGTGGACTATATCGGTTGGTAGCCGAATGTTACATGTATCTTATGCGGAATAACTTTGAATAAAATCATGACATTTAATGATAGACAAGCTCACAAAGATTATGATAGTCCAGTTATACAAATGGTGAAACTTAAATTCCCCAATTCCACCAACAGATAAAAATTTAACTACAGTCAAAACTAATAACACATATGACATCCAATTTTCACAAAAAGTCAAATCTCATAATTCATGAATGTCACCTGTGGGGCTTCCATAGGGTAATGCTCAGAAAAATCAACTTGCAACTGAAAAGTTTCATTAGCATACAAAGTCCCGGTGCACCGTTGACTTCAATTACCCATCTTCACACCAAAAATAACACAAATTCAAACCATTAAACCCTAATTCATACCAAAATCAAACTAAAAACAGTCACAACAAACATTAACACCACACCTTTGAAGATTATCAGTAACTTTGTGTTTGAATCCAGCAGGTGGATTCACCTGCCATTCCATTAACTCTTTCTGGAGACGATTTGTTGCGATCTTGCTTAGCACCTGCAATTCGAACCAAAAGGAGTGATCATCAACATAGATTATAACCGTTGGATCGGAAATGAAATCTCAAATTGCGTCGAATTGTTGAAATTAAGGATATGCAAAAGTAGACGCATATACATACAATTACTGACATATATAAACCAGAAGAGGAAAGGATGTAGAGATAGAAGTAGTATACCTTGCGAGAAGAAGCTGAGGGGCTCGTCATGGCTTCTAGAGAGAGAAAGTGATGAGAGAGAGATGAGTGTGTGTTTTTCTGTGCGTGTTTCTGTGTCGAGAGGGCTTTAGTGCTTGTAAAAGGGAAAGTTTTTACTTTCTACCCAAATACTACAACTATATACCAAATAAACCCACAACTATTGCTCGCATACAAGAATACCCCTAAAGTTATTGTGTTTGAACTTTATTGGTTCATTGGTCGAACCAGATTTAAGAACCGGGTAAGAATATAACACCATAATAAATTTAGAAATAAAAAAAAACACAGAAAATATAACAAAAAAGTAACAATTAAATACAATCGCGTTTAAAAGCGGATTCATCGAATTACTTCTAATACTAACTCTCGTAGAGTTTAAAATAATAACATTTTATACTTGGCGGGTAAACTAGGGTATTTGTACATTTTGTATATTTACTTTTGTGTTTTGAAAGAAAATTTTTATAAATAAACAATGTATTTAAGATTTTACAGACATAAAAAAATTTAACGAGATGCTAGAAGAGATCGTAAATTCTGGTGACCTCCATTCTCAACCGTCGTAGGTTCAGTTCATGGTGCCAACAACTGGTTTTTAATTTTCCACATTTATATTCAAATCCTAGAAATTGTCCTACATGAGCTGATTAGAGGAACTCCAAAGGCCATCATATCTATAAATAAAGCAAACGTCCTCATATATACTAATCCGTTCCAAATAAAGCAAAACAGTTCGACCTAGTTTTCGGCTAAACTTGGTTTACAACGACTGGTCAGTACTTTGTAAAGTGAGTTGTATGACAAGCAAACCAGCGACCATGCCGGTTTCTACTTAAACTAGCTAGACCGTCTGGTCTAGTTTTAAAAACACTATACTGAACCCTTGGTTTTAAATTATATGTTTTTCTTGTGAAACTATAATACTAAATTGCTTTAGGGTGTAGTATGTGAAAGTAGACTTTAATAGGGGCCATAATATAAATCTCTTTTGTTAAAAGTGGAACTCGTGATTGAGTGTGGAGTCAAAAAGTTGGTCTTGATCGGACGGTCGGAGTGGATCTGGTGAGACCAGACTGCGTGCATTTTACGGTGTAACCTAAGGATTGTTTGCCACGTGTCATTGTCATGGAATACATTGTGTTCCTTTTGCCCCTTTATATCTCAATTCTCAATTTTTTTTTGAGAGAACATTTTTTTTTCAAATGAAATTCATATATAAGGCAGAAAACTTGTCAAGTTACATCAAAACAGAAGGTAGCCGAGCAATAAGCGCGCCGTCAATCCTATCTGAATTGCAAACCCTAACCTTCCAAATACAAACCCTTGCCCCTTGGGGTTGAACAATTGTTGTAGACGACCCGTCGAACCCTCGTCAAGAAGTGGATAGCTTCTGGCGCTAGGGAGCCAAAAGTATCAAAGGCAAAAAGGACAAAGACATGCTGGTTCTTTGCGCAAGCTTTAGCGTGCTTATCCACTTTCTTTGATTCTGCCTTTCTTGCCGCTTGTCCAGCTACAAACCCGGTTTTCCCTTAAACCAACCAAAGGGGAAACCCCCGTGAGGTCTACACAAGCATGTTTCCCCCCAGCCCAGCCAAAGACGAGCAGATCCGCTGGTCGCAGAGTAGATCTCCCTTCCATAGGGTCCGTGAGGAAATTCACAGGGGCCTCTTTCTTAGCCGAAATCCTAGCTCTTCTTAAGATGTCCCACAAAGCATCACGCACCCAGTCGTGCCGATATTTGAACCCAGGGAGCTCTTTACAGTGAATTGCATGCTCCCCGTATTTATCCATACAAGCTTTACGACATATCGGGCAAGTTTCATCTTCCGGGTACATAGGGATCATCAACCAGCATTTGAGAATGGCTCTATATTCTACTGCAGACATATTGTCCCCAACCCCTCAATTGGTATAACGGTCAAAAATTCCTAAGCATGGAGACCTTTCAGGCACTCAAACACCGCCTTCTGGCGGGATGACAAATCAAAAGCTTCTCCCAGGCTTTGAGCGATTTTGCTAAACAGAGCATTCGCCAAAGTTTTTGTGGCTTCGAGGGGGCGGTGTCCTTATTAGAGAAACCACCAATATCAAGTCTGGGAGAGAGACATTTAAGCGTTCAAGCGCCTGCTGATAGTCCGGGTCAAGCCCGACGACCTCACAGTTTCGAAGGATATGATCCTGAGTTCCCAAGACTGAGCTCTAGACGCCACAAAGGCATAAGCCCCAACATCTCGAGCTGAGAAGAGGCCCAAACCACCTAGACGCATTGGCAAAGATGCCAGACGCCACTGGAGGTCACCAAAGAAGGGGCGACACCCACTACATGTCTTCTATGGCCTCTCTAAGGCCATCGTCGAACCGAGATACCGCATCCTCCATAAAATGCGGTTGACAAGTCCACAACCCAAAAAGTAACTTAGCAACCCCCATGACACGACCTTAGCAGAAGGAGTTCACATTGGGATCTCTCAGGCAGGGTAAGAGTTTCATAAAGTCAACCGCCCCCGAGGCTCGCCGCCCTGCCAACTCCTCAATAAAGCTAGGATCCTGACTAACAGCTCCACCAAGGAGCTTAATCCCCTTCTTGGTCTACCGATCCCTCTCGGGAAAGCCCATCTTGAACTTTCCGCCCGTCGCATGTCGGCCAAAAAACCTCTGTTTTCCAGAAAACGAATTATTCTATGTTTATTATTATTATTATTTTCTTTTTTCGAACGGCAAAGATTTTAATATTTTTAAACTGTTTATATTTTCATGCTTGGTAAGTTTATGTACTATGTAACATCAACTTCATTATGTGTTAGGCATATGATTGGTATTCGAGTACACGAAACAGTTTTTGGCGTAATAAATTTGTAGAGCCATGTCATTAATTATAAAGGCTATAATCAATAGTTATGTTATTGTCACATATCCACTTTAGTTTGTGTATTTAATTATATAATATGAAACCTGTAACACTGTAGCATATCTCACCTCAATCATGGACATGAGAGCTTATAGGCTCATCAAAAACGTATGGCCTCAAAGTATCACCATGGGCACCGGCAGGCAATGGATGAAAGAGTAGCTTCAGACTCAACCGTTCTCGAGTGGCATAATCAAATCTATTGTACAAGTATAACCTTGTGAGAAGTCTCCACCCTAGTAACAAATGACAAAATTGTTAGCTCCTAGTTAGAAACAGGAAGGTGCAATATTGGTTTGTACGAGGAGTCGGATATTGCAAGTGGTATTACTATATTAGAGCTACTCCTTTGGGCTCAAGATAGTGGGGGCAAACCTCGTTAAGGGACGATAAGTTCAAGGGGTCAACATTTAAATGAATCACACATGTGTAGTTAGGATTGCGAGGCAAACCTTATCGAGAACGATATTCCAATAGCAGGGACGGGTGTTTGTAAAAACACTTTAGGTAAATCCCACATTGGTTATGGATACGAGGAAGATGGGGCTCATAAGGAATGTCTAATGATTGGTTACCTTTACGGACCATCCGATTTACAAAAAGCAAAGTAGTAAGATCATAGTTAGCAAAGCAGACAATATTGATTGGTAACAGGGGGTCGTAGGCATCGTATTCCTACAATTACATCCTACGTACAACTACACTTGTGCATCACCTTTTCTTCATGTATCGTCAATAATGTTTTCATCAATAACATTGATAGCCTAGTGCTTGTTTGTAATTAATGTTTTTTTGATAGAGAATGAAGTTGGACATCTCGGATGAAGACACGACACGACGTGTGGAGGAGATGCTCTTAATGGAATGTCATAACAAAAGTGCACAATTATTGGTTGATCGATAAGAATTAGATACTTTTGGGGTATAAAATATATTTTGGAAAACTTTGTTCCATAATTATCATCCTTTTTACTTACTAAAGAAGCATCAATATAAAGAGTTAAGTAATTGTACATAGCGACATCAAATAGAGATATCAAACAGTATAAATGATATATCATTTCCTTTATATCATGTGACCCGCTTAAATTCCTTTTCATAGCATAGTAAAACTAATCCTATCCATATGCCAAATAATTCAAAATCAAAATATAAACAACAAAAAACAAACCAAACTACAGCAACTTTAATTTATGCATAGATAAAACCACAAAGTCATAAACCAAGATTACACAGCCAATAATATTCCATAACAAAAGATTCAAACAAGTTGCTGATACATCATCATCATCATAACATATCTAAGCAGATACAGTTGCAGCAGCCTCTCCAGCATGCTTTGTAATGGTGGCAAGAAGTTCATCCTTCTTAGCACCAACAACTGTTGCCACCTTCTCACCGTCCTTGAAGAACAGGAACGTCGGCATCGCTTCCACCGAATACTCCTGAGCAACACTCTGCATACAAACACCAATCAATTCTCATCAACTTCAACTTCAAAGATCCATATTACTTACTATACATACAATTATGAAACATAAAAGTTAAGTTTTTTTATTAATTTTTTATCGCAACTAATTTTAACTATGTTTTGTTTCTCTCAAGCAACTTTTAAAATAAGATACACGAGAGCATTCACATCCTTTCCATGTTTTCATTCTATAATTACACTAAATTAATAACTTTTTTTCTACCTTTGTCATTATCTTTCCCTCTGGTTCACACGTAACCGCTTTTAAAAATTATTAATAAAAAACCAATAAAGGTGAACGATGTTTCCAAATTTACATACGAACAGTAACATTTTTATCTGTAAACCGAGTTATAAATAGTAATAAAGAAGCACATCACCATCATTCAAATTCAAAATATTTACCTCAACTTCATCAACATCGACCTTCAAGAAGGCGACATGAGGAAACCTTTTAGCAAAATCAGCCAAGATCGGTGCAATCACACGGCAGGGACCGCACCATGAAGCGGTGAAATCCACAACAACCTGTCAATCATACGACGCATAATTTCAATAAAAAATTAAAAAAAAAACCCTAATTGAGAAATTGGGTCTTCCAAACCGTAAAATTGACGAATTAAACTGTCGGAAAACCCGTACGAGCAATAAACAACATTGAATTCACGAAATCGAATGCGAATTTTGCAAATTTAAGTCGGAAACCCTAGAATACAATAAAAAATACCAATTTCTGAGAAGCCTTGTGCTTATCGAAATGCTCTTTCCACTGATCAGGGTTGTGGCAACCAACAACAATTCCTTCTTCAGCAGACATTTTCCCCAAATTGATCTTTCAGAAAACCCTAATTTGAATTTTTTTTCAGCTTACGAATTTAATTTCTTGAGTATGAAGATTGTGCTGCACCCAACGCCTGAATTTATAGGGCTATGTCTTTCGTCGGTTGATGATATACGTAAATACCCCTAAGCGTGTTTGTAATTACGGAAATGACCTGAAAATGTGAAACGCGTATGTATTAAAGGATTATTCTAGAATATCTTTAAATTAAATTAAATTAAAATACGATGCTTTGTGCATTTTTTGGCTTTAAAAATAAAGTCAACTTTTTTGCTTATTTTGATTGCTTTCAAACGATAATATTTGTGGGTAAACAACTAGTTATTAATACGACAAACTCTTATATTGTTGTATATGATAGCAATGACGTAATTAGTTGATAACATATTTTTTTATATCATGAACTTACATTGGAAGTTTCATCAAATTCATCACTACGTAGGTTTGTTTTTTTATTATAAGTTTAGAAGATTGTATCGATTTTATACTATTATTCGTATGTGTTTCGACGTTTTAAAACAAAAATCCTAACCGAATGAATCTACAATTCATTGTAGTTTATAATATGCGTTTGGTGTGTGTTGAGCGTGTGTTCATATGTGTTTTAAACGCATAAGTTTGCGTTTATGAGGTAGCCAAAAAGGAACAAATGGAATGAAGGTTGTTGGAGTCACCTAAAGAAGGAGATGGGAGTGGATCTAACATTGATTTGGATAATAAGAGTACTTTTAGCGACAAACGATCCACATGGTTAAGTGTTTTTCGTTTGGACTAGCTTGGATTTAGAATTTATATTGGTTTCGTCTAAACCATTATTAGAGAAAATGTTGTTACATTAGTATGTGTATTATTTATTCTCATGTTGTTAGATTTGACATATTCGGAGATACGTTTCATTCTCATGTTGTTAAGTCTGACATCTTCAGAGATACGTCTCAGTAATAGATATCTCGCTTGTTTATATTTTTTTTTCCTTTTCTATTTCTCATTAATTCTTTTTTATATTTAAATTCAAGTACACTTTAGAGATTTTCTTTGCTAATATTTATTTTAATTAAATATCTTCAAGTTAAAAATCTGGTCATATGTTGTTGAACGGAAATTAATAAGAAATGAAAATACAAATCGAATAGATGTTTTTGATACGTGTGAACTCGTTGTAGCATCCAACCATCAAAATTTACACGTTTGGTTCTAGAACAAATCCATAGAGACGTCCACACACAAATAAAAGATGACTTACACATTCTAATATTCTATAATTTATAACCTTATTTATTGTACAGTTTAGTCAAACTTGTAATTATATTATCTAAAATGATCATCTATAATAAGTAAACAAAAGTTAATATTAGGATTTTGCTAAACATGCCTTTAATTACTAATTCTAAAAGATAATTTTCATGACCTAAAAAATGTTGATATTCATACACCTCTCCCCCTATCTCTATATACATAGTATAGAGAGAAATAGTGAAAAAAAATGTAAAAATAAGATATAGGGTTGTGGACTGTGGAATAAGATGATCCATATTTAAATCAGATATAGTTTAATCATAGTTTATGATTATTCAGAAATTACTTGTCATCCTATAATATTGTTTATCATGTTTAGCATCTTCCTTAACAGTTACCAATCATGTTTTTCATCTTCCTTAACAGTTACCAATATAATATTGTTTATCATATTTAGCATCTTCGTTAACAATTACCAATCATGTTTAGCATCTTCCTTAACAGTTACCAATATTTATTTGATCTAATAACATCAAGGTGTATTTAAGTTTAATCAAGTGTATACAAAAGTAAAAAATAATATTAACCAACTAGGTTAGTGTCTTATGTAATAAATGAGTAGCCTGAATAATAAATCATATATTGTTGCTCTAATTCAATATTAACCAACTAGGTTGTCTTATGCAATAATGAGTTGGCTAAATAATAACTCTCTTTAACATATAAAAATTTATGAATTGTCAGATAACTATTTAAATTACTATTTAAATTACTGATTACATAAGTTATTAGGGTATTTGTTGTGCTTACTGATTACATGCTGATAAGTTATTAGGGTATTTGTTGTGCCAGATAAGTGTTACATAAGCGTCAACCGAACATGAAGTCCCATCGTTAACTGTTCTTTAATAGGATAAAACCCTATAAAGCCTATGTCACCGTTACTCAATTATTTTAATCTTTTAATTTAGATTTTAAAATTAATATACATTATATAAAATAATTATCAAACCAATATAAGAATAAAATGTTTTATTAAACTAGAATATAAAAGATTACAACCCAACTTAAGTAAAACATTACATAGAAATCTATTTAAAATAAACGGTTAATTGTTAAAATGGGCAAGCAAAAATCTCCAAGCCACAAGATGATGGAAGTTCACGGGCCGCCTGAATCGCTTGCTTTTTACTTTTTCGCTTCTCGCAGCTCATGTCATTGATTAAGAGCCTCTCAAAAAGCCCGCAAGTTGCTCACATCAAAATAAACCTTCTAGTATGTGATTCAAGTTACGATTGTTTGCACCTACTTGTTAACAAAAGTGTGTCAAAATCGTGTTCCAAGTAGCAGCATGATCTGAAGGTTGCCCTTGCTCTGCAACATGCACCCACCTGGTAGCTAAAGTGATGTCTTCCACCTCTGTGCATCAAATCGCCATTAAATAGTTGAAAATATGACAAAGATTATTGATATTTTGGTGTAGACGGGGTGAGTTGTTGTAAAAAAATGGTTAAGATTGATGATTTATAGATGTGAGGATAAAATTGGAAAAAAATATTTTTTTTAATTATTATCGTTTTAACGGTAAAAAAAAATTAAACACAAAATTAAACCGTTGGCGCTCACCAACCTACTCACAATTCAGTCGATGGCGCTTGATAGCGCCCTCTTTAATTGACGCAGGCCGGTGTGCGATGCGCTATCATGCCTTGTGGGCATAGCAGCTTACCCACACCATTTAACCTTATGTATGTTAGACATGCTCTGATTCAATATTTCAAGCCATTTAATACTTTCTTAGATGGTGTGTATTAAAATTGTATTGTGAAATCGATGTAAATCGCAATGAACAACATGATGTACCTTATTTCAACTTTTGAAACTATAGATTGATATCATGTTTTCATGTAACTTTTGAAACTATAGATTTTTTTTGAAAGGTGTAGATCGATAGGAAACCAACTACCGACTGCGCTTCAACCTTTTTTATTGGAAGCACAGCCACCCGGGTTCTAATGAGGAGGAGTGCAGTGCAGAGCCCTTCCTCGCACCTCGTGGAAACTTAATCCCGACTGCTAGGCTCGAACCCGTGACCCCGGTCAGGAACCCCACCAAGGTGGGTAAACCTTACCACCTCACTTGCAGTGAGTGGGGATCGAACCTGAGCCTCTTTTAAGAACTCAAGCACTTTCCACCACTGGACAGTATTTTGCTTGCGACGTTGTCCCGTGGGTATGTAATGTATCGAGGAGATGTGAATATTTACACGACTGATCATGCATCAATGTTAACCAAAATTCATAATTAGTCATTTTAGCTAACATCATTGATTGTATATGTGAGTATGTATATATAACAAATTTTTCAACAGATTATTTTAAAACATAAAATCTAGTCTTTAACATCTTTGTGCGATTCGAAACGCGCATATAGCGATCGCTACTTGTAACTTCACTTGTGTTTTACATATGTCATTCACACGCTCAATTAATTCATTAATTTTTTTGTCACCCGACGGTCAGAGGCGAGAATATCCTCCAACATTTGTTGGAGTCGCATGAAAACATTTGGTTCCTCACTTGAAGACGGCATACATAAAGATGACATGCTAAGAGAAATATATTGTAACAAACACGATTAAACTTAAGACACATAAATCATAAATTTATATATATATAAAAATACATAAACTTCCTTAAGGAAACCGAAAGTCGAAAATTGTAAATTTTTTGTTTAAGATGCTCAAAATTATGACTACAACCGACTGCTTAGCTTAATTCAAGTCACGCAAGCCAAAATTAAGAAATGATTCGTCATCACCAGTATAAAGGATTTTAAACCGCCAGACAACACCATACCTCGTTAGTTGGACAAATAGCCAAATACATGTCATGCAAAAAAACCCAATGTACACCAAGCTTACAAATAAACAATACACATATGTAAATGAAAGAAATAAACTTGCATTATTGATTTACAGGCTCAAAATAATGGTTGCAACTGGTGGCTTATCCAAAGCCACCTGAGTTCCCACGCCTGTTACGATTACGATACATCGTCATCATCCCATACAACCATAACTTGTTGCCAATGCATACAGTGAGAACCTCCCACCTCTCCTATTTGATACCCTATCTGGAACTCATTTATACAACTCTAACATCGATTGAAACAAGCACATAAAAACTCAATATTATATACCATTAATCTTCTTTTACACATTCACGGTTACGTCGGATGTCTACATCACCAAATGAACATCGCTCCACACAAATTCCTTCTAGTTTACCTCGATGATCACCGATAGACATTAATAAAAATAACGAACAAAATGTCAAAAGTGCACACTTTAGATTCTCCATTCGCGATGTATATTGCTCAAGGTATATATTCCCATCGTATACACACACATATACGTATATATGCTCTATTTTTTGTCTTTTTCAAACCAAATGAAATGGAAATATTGAGTTTACTGTTAACATTATGAACAAAGGGTTATTTGATTATAGTCTTAAAGTATTAATAAGATTATTAATAATCCTATATGTTATTTTTTTATATATCTAGTTTTTAGAAGAGTTAACACTCATTAATACTATTTCTAAATCTACACCTTGTGTCCCGTATAGAACTAGTATAACATCCGGCCCCTCGTATCACAAATATTATCCGCTTTGCCCCCGATGGGTTGCCCATCTAGGAGCTCACGGCTTTGTTTTTTGTTGCCCCGGTGGAGACTTCCCAGGAGGTCACCTATCCTAGTACTACTCCCACCCGAGCACGCTTAACTGTAGAGTTCTCCTCTCATCCACTAGCATTAAGCCCAAAACGCGTTGGTGATGTTAAGAGGCAGGACATTCCTTATGAACCAAGATCTCTCCTGGTCATAGCCGATGTGGGATTTGCCTAGAGTGTCACAGTGGTCCATGCTAATATTCAGCAGTCGGTAACAGTATTGTTACAACTAGAACCCTCAACCTCATGGGAAAGCATACACTTTCAACATCGTAATATTAATAGGCAACAAATCCTACTATTTTTAAACTTCAATTATAGTTGCTAAATCCCAAAAAAATGAATTCTTGTGTGTTTTCAACAACTAATGTTAAAGTAATTGAGTGTTCTCTACTTCTCTATACTAATTGGCCCTACGAACCTCAGTAGTTATGTTATGGATTTTGCAGTAGTGTTTTGATATATTGAGTTTGAGGGTTATAATCATAGTAATATATTTATCTAACAAATATTTGTATTTTAATCGAGTTGGCTCGAATTTTAAACAAACCAAATTTAAGATCAATGTTAAATTAGGTTAAGAGATTGAGCATAATGTCACGGGCTAAACATCTGAAGGTTGGAATGCTATGGATTGTGCTTGGACGTTTGGGTTATTGGCTAGTCCATGACTTTATCCAAGACGGCCTCAACAAATAAAAAGGTGTACGTGCCTAGTCGTGTCTATGCGACGAACGCACTAATGGTTTTGAGTTGGCGCCGCTCTCCTGATGAGTCCAAGGCAAGACGAAACCAGTGACCTACACAAAGAAGTGGATGGATTGACTTGTCCCCTAGGAGATGGGGACACCACACAGGGTCGAAAACCAACCCAACTAACCCCGTGACACCAATCTCTCATATATATTTTTGAGCTTTAGCCCGAATCAAGTATCACTTGACTTGAATTCGGCCCTAGTTAATAACTCTATTGAGAGGTTACGAAAGGTGCCATGTACTTTCCCTCAATGCACCCTATAAATACAAGTGTTCGAAAGAAAAGAAAAAAAACAGTGACACGGATATAAGGTGGCCCACCAAATATTCGTTAGCATCTTCCATTTGATTGTTTATTATTTAAATTAACGAGTATTAAAATGAAATATTCATTGCTTAGTAGTTGTTGTTTATGAAAATGAAAGGCAGAAAATGTACATAGTTTTTAAATTTTAAACGAGGCAAGTAGCTTGCATCCTTTGTTAGGGACAGTAAATGGACTCAAAATCCACTGAAAAAACTCAAAAGTTCAAAACGTTCGTGATGGGCAGGTAATGGGACGGATATCCAAAATGATACAAGTATAGTCGTATGAGAATCGACTCAAAAAGTATTGCGGTTATGGGACTTGCATGATATTATGTAATAACCGACCTGATTATCTGAAACATACATACTCGTTTACCCGAGCGGTGAGCCATACATGTAAAGATTATTTTTTATTTCAATCTTTTTTAATAATTAAGAAATCTACTAATTTTGACTTTTTATTTTAAATATCTTATTTATATGGAAATAAAATCATATAAAAAATAAAATGGTAAGAATTTTGTATTTAAGTACTTAGGGGGCGTTTGGTTCGCGGAATGTTTTGGAAATGGAATTGAAATTTGTATAAGAATTAGAATTCGAAGGAACTGGATTTGGAATTCAAACATTCCAATCGGAATTGAAAATTGCTGGAATTGGAATCTCTATTCCATTTTTGTTGTGTTTGGTTATCAAATGAATTGGAGTCCATCACCTCTGTACCCACAACCCCGGTTCGGGTCGAAACGATACAGGTGGAACAAGTACGGGTCGAACGGTACGGGTCAAAACGGTACGAGTCGAAACGGTTCACGTGGAAACGGTTCGCGTCGAACGGTGCGCGTCGAAACGGTACGGGTCGAAACGGTGCGCGTCAAAACGGTACGGGTCGAAACGGTTCACGTGGAAACGATTCGTGTCGAAAAGGTACGGGTCGAAACGCCGGTTTGGGTCGAAACGGTGCGCGTAGAAACGGTACGAGTCGAAACGATTCATGTGGAAACGATTCGTGTCGAAACAGTACGGGTCAAAAACGGTTCGCGTCGAAACGGTACTGGTCGAAACGGTGCGCGTCAAAACGGTACGGGTAGAAAAGGTTCGGATCAAAACGATACGGGTTGAAACGGTGCGGGTCGAAACCGTTGGGTCGAAACGGTCGAAGATTCCAATGAATTTCCTTTAATACCTTCACATATTGGAAGGATTTTGAATTCCTTTAGTTAAAGGAATTCAAAAGAATTCATGCATAATTCCAATTCTAATTCCATTGTCAACCAAACACATGAAGATTGGAATTGAGATTCCAATCCCATCAAATTATGTGAACCAAACATGTTAAGAGATATTTAGATTCCAATTCCCTTAAATTCCATTGAATTCATGGGAACCAAACACCCCCTTACGTATCAACTCAACATATGTTTAGAAATTGTGATCTAGCAAAACAAACAACATTAGAGTTTAATATGGGCTCCAAATGTATATTACCGAGTGGGCTTGGCAGAAAACCGTAACCTATTGGAAGTTTGGAACTGGTTAGGACTTAGGGTGTGGTTAAAAATAAATCGGTTCCTGAATAAATTCCACGGTTCAGTTCCTAACTGAATGTCCGAATCGGCATTTTACGTACTGGTTCCGTTTTTTTTTTCCGGTTTCAGTTTAGAAACAGGTTAAGACGTTCACTAAAGGAGAGTTGAAGCCATCTCTTGCATATTCAGATTGCGAGACGAAAAAAGGGTTTTCAGTTTAGATCATCAATTCTACAACAAATGTCATTATCAGGAGCAAGAACTTGATCCCATGACTCCCAGATATTTATCATTTTCAATCTTATAAGTTATATGTGATAGTGATGTAATGTTTAGGTCAAAATTGAGGAGCATGGATTTGCTATTGTATGAAAACAAGTGTAAAAAGAAAAATATTGGTTGATACATCAAGCCATGATTGTGAAACAAGAACCAAAAGAAAAACACAGCATAAGAGTATAAAAAGTACAAGTTATCTTAGGGGAAATTCACCAAAATAGCCAAGACCAAGTTTGACTTACCAAAATGGTCACTTCATGCATCCTTGGAGCGGCGCATCATGGATTCAAATGCGCGGGATGAATCTTTCAATAAAAAATGGACACGTGGCGGCAGACTTCTCCAATGGGTCAGGCAGACTTCTCCAAGGAGTCAGACAGACTCTTTCAAAGGGTTAGGCAGACTCTTCCAAGATATCCTTAAAATATTAAAAAAATACTTAAAATATTTATTTAAAACAAAATACTTAAAATATTTTGTTTAAATATATATTTTTTAATTCAAAAAAATATTTTTTCTACATTTATATACGTAAAGTATT
Organism: Scalesia atractyloides; assembly: GCA_947069175.1. NCBI lineage: Eukaryota > Viridiplantae > Streptophyta > Magnoliopsida > Asterales > Asteraceae > Scalesia > Scalesia atractyloides. The sequence goes on along the minus strand of CAMTDV010000014.1, from coordinate 10,229,727 downwards.
TTTAAAGATATTAACTAAATAATTGTAAATTTATATACGTAAAGTAACTTTTTAATTTAAAAAAATAATTTTAAAGTATTTTTTAAAGTATTTTAAAGATATCTTTACGTATATAAATTTAAAATATTTTTTTAAAAATATTTTTAAAAAATATTTTAAATATTTTAAAAAGTATTTTTTTAATTTTTTTAAGTATTTTGTTAAAGTATTTTAAAGATATCTTTACGTATATCTTTATACTAATAAATGAAAATCCTTTTCTGACACGTGTCAATATCTGATGCATCCTTATTTTATTTTTAAATTCTTTTTCCAATTAAATAATAATAATAATAATATATAATATAATTTGTATGTCTCCTCCTCCGTAGGGGATAGATTAAGTTCCTATTAAATAGTTTAACTAGATAACAATAATATTTTTTTATCAAGTTTTAAAATTAATAATATATATAATTTGTATTTTCTCCGTAGGAGATAGAAGAAGTTATCTTTTTCAATGTAGAACCATTCAAATAAATATAAACTTTTATTTTTTTAATTTCTTTTTTCCAATTAAATAATAATAATAATAATAATAATAATAATATATAATATAATTTGTATGTCTCCTCCTCCGTAGGGGATAAATTAAGTTCCTATTAAATAGTTTAACTAGATAAGGATGATATTTTTTTATCAAGTTTTGAATTAATAATAATATGTAATTTGTATTTTCTCCGTAGGAGATAGAAGAAGTTATTTTTTTTAATGTAGAACCATGCAAATATATATAAATTTTTAATCTCATTTAAATTTAATTTAGTTAAATTATTCTTTTAATATTATTATTATTATTTAATATAATACAAAAATAAGAAAATAATATTAAATCACAAACTTCATAATCTCTCTTACTTATATATTATTACTTTTATTTTTTCATTTATTAATAATTATCTAATATTTCATTGCTTCTACCACGTGTAATATAAATGTTTCTAACCTAATAATGGATAAAAAACAATTTTTTTTAAATAAGTAAATAGTACATCAAATTCATCATTTAAATACATATCTTGATTGACTATTGTCAATCGATTACATTATATGTAACATTCGTCGAAAAACGGGTTTCAAAACCCGCTTCGTTTAATAGCCAAGTATTCAGTTATAAATTTTCGTTGCGTATTTATTGTTCAGATTATTTTAAATAATACATAATTAATAAACATTTTAGAATTTAAAAACCATAATTAATAAATAATAAAAATAAGTGAATAGAAAATAAAATGGAGCCGCCGGGTCTCGAACCCGGGTCTCCCATGAAGACACACACATACCACACCACTCCGCACAACACATGTTTGTGTTCAACTAATGAAACAAATAACACTTATAATAAAAGCCGATAGTCAAAATCAGTAATACCGCGCACCCAGAACGCGAAATCGCCGGAGAAAAACCAAGACTCCGCTAATGTTGCCTTTTCCCCTTGACAGAAACGCGTAAACTGATTTCGACATCAGTTATAACCGTTGCATAACACCCAATTTGGTCAAAACCGTTACCCTTGAAGATTGAAATCTTGACCGCGAAATCATGGCTTCTAATTCTAACCAATTGGCCTGTTTCCACTACAAAACCCACCCAAACTTCTTGTAAACTTTTTGCTCAGAATCACGCTCACTCCTGAAGCTTTAGTCCACTCAGAACACGTCGCCGGAAATTCTCGCACTCGCCGGAATATCACCGGAGAACCGAAGCCTTACTCCTAATCGGTACAATCATCTAAACCTTTCTTGCTATCTCTTGATTAGTAATCTAATTGCTCAACACAATAATCGAAACTGTTAAACAGTTCACTCAGCCGGAAATCGCAAATCAGAGCCGACGAAATCTTGCCGGAAATCTGAAGCAAACTCGCTGTTTTGGTATACCATATCACTTAATTTTCTTTCCATTTCAATCAAGTATAAGTTGTGATCGATTAAACAGAACAGTCGGATTTCACTGTTCTGTATTTTTGTAAGTGAAGAAGATGAAGATGAAAATGTGTATTAGTATAATTAAAAACGGATATTTAACCGGGTTAGACACACAGTCCAGCGGTGGACTGTGTGCAAATACAATACACACGTCCCTAGTTCGAATCGCACATGTTACCGACTTTCAGAAATAAAACCAACATTTTTAAAACCTAACCAGATCAAGTCACAGTATATACATAAGAGGAATATAATCCAGTAGTTAAACAGATTAGACACTATAAATCATTTTTAATAAAAACCAAATAAGGTTAAAGTTAATTAGTATATATATATAATTAAAACAGAGAATATTTCAGGTTAGACACGTAGCTCAGTTGGTAGAGCTGCGTGCACGTATACGAGAGGTCCCGAGTTCGAACCTCACTAGCCGCATAGAATAAACACAGTCTGACCTGTCAGACCCGGTCAACTGTCAGAAAGTCAACCCATTTTTTTATTATTTTTATTTATTTATTTAATTGAAAAATTAATTAAAAATACTTAAAAATAGGATTTTTAAAGTTAGAAAATTTCCTTAAATTCACAAAAATAAATCTAAAAATCTCGATAAAATCCCTAATAAAATCCATCCATTTAATATATTTTTATCCATTATTGTTTAGGTTAGTGTTTCCTCGTTGACTCGTTTCGTCTAAATCGTGCGCATCTCACCATCTCAAATTCAACGCACCCAATGTGAGTGAACCTTCAAATTCCCCGTTTTAATCACGTTTTTGGGGTGTATCATGTGCCTTGTTCATTTACATATTTATAACTAAGTTATTGTGCATATATCATATCATGACATGTGTGTTAGTTGTTGCTGTTAAGTAGTTATTATTGTTGCAAATTATTATTTCAGTACATGCAATTGCGAGGCCGTAGCCCCATCCATCGAGGTTGAGTTTGATCCCCATTTTATTATGCGGTTGACAGGGCGTGCCCGCACGATCGGCTCCGTTTGATTGAGCCTTGATCGGTCAATTTCATTTTACATTTCAATACATGCAATACGCTCGGCTCCGTTTGATTGAGCCTTGAGTGCACAGTTCAATTTTACATTTCCAGTTCATGCAATACATTAGGCTCCGTTTGATTGAGCCTTGATCGGTCATTTCATTTTACATTTCAATACATGCAATACGCTCGGCTCCGTTTGATTGAGCCTTGAGTGCACAGTTCAATTTACATTTCAGTTCATGCAATACGTTCGCTCCGTTTGATTGAGCCTTGAGCAACAGTTCAATTTACGTTTCCAGTTCATGCAATTCGATCGGCTCCGTTGATTGAGCCTGATCGCACAGTTCATTTATGTTGATTATTATATGATGTTGGTATGTTCATGTATGCTATCGATTGTTAATGTATGTTATAATTGTAACTGATGTTGCCATTGCTTGATTTCATACATATGCTCTTTTATGATTATGCACAATATATTATTGATAAACTAACCAGAAAATCATTATCAATGTTTATCTATAAGGTTCACTCGCCAACTTATGTTGACCCAAAACCTCCCATTTTTACACATGATACATGTGAACCAGCAGCAGCTAGGAACACATAGGACCTGGATTAGAAGAAATAAAACGATTTAGTATTTGGATTATCATGTTTGGTTATTTTCCTTTGTAATGAATGAACATGTTTGGATGTTTGAGAAATGTAACTTTGACTTCATTTAATTATGAAACATAATAGTAAATGTCATGTGCTTGGTGATAACCCAATTATGCCCGACTCTTAATTCCGCTGCGGGTCGGGGTGTGACAATAAACTAGTAAATTTAAAAAATAATATTTTAAATTAAAAAATATTTTAAGTATTTTTTTAAAGTATTTTCTTATAGTATTTTAAAGATATTTTGGAAGAGTCTGTCCGACCCCTTGGAAAAGTCTGCCTGACCCATTGGAGGAGTCTGCCGCCATGTGTCCATTTTTTATTGAAAGACTCATCCCGCGCATTTGAATCCGTGATGCGCCGCTCCAAAGACGCATGAAGTGGCAATTTTAGTAAGTCAAAGTTGGTCTTGGCTATTTTGGTAAATTACCCGTTATTTTATACCATTACAATTTAATTTCGTATGCATGCATGGTTATTTTATGGGATTACAATGTTTTAATGTTAAATGTGATTGCTAGTTAACAATGCTTGATTAGATTAGATTTTATCCTAAGGACTGTTTTATAAGGTTGCTTAATTTTTGCATAATACTGGCAAAACTCAAGAGGCATGTAGTTTGGAAAACATATCTTCAACCAAGCTACATCAGCTAGATACATATGGTCCACATTTTGAAACTTGGTACATAACTAACATGAAGAACACGAACGCAAATGTGGAAAGTATAAAGATGGTTTGGTTCTGATCTCATACGATAGGTAGGAGGAGATAAAGGATAATAATTATTATCTATATCTATATATAAAGTTTTATAAAATATCTTATTATATATTTATATTAATTACTAGGTTAAAAATTGTATCTTAAATCCTTAATTGTAGATAATTATTATTTAATTCAAATTACTAAATTTAATATATGTTTCAAACATTTAAGAAATTACAGATAAAGTTCCATAAAATATCTTATTATTTATTTATGTTAATTACTATGTCTGAAATTATATCTTAATAATTGAAACAAATACCGAGCATTTTCATAACGTGGGTGGAGAGAACGATTTTCTTGCTTAACAAATTATTTATTTATTTAATATATTTATCATGTAAGAAGAATAATAACTATATTTATCATACTAATAAATTTATTAAAAAAACAACCATACTTTTAAGATGCAACTCACATCCAAATATTTAAATTTTAAACTTACATAATTTAATAATTAAAGATAGTTTATATCTATCTAATTAATTTAAATGTTATTTTGTAGCTATAAATTTTAATTGGTTAATTGCTATATGCCTGGACATTTCAATATTTTTTTAGAACTAATAAAGTAAGATCGTTGTTATTTAAATAAAACTTGAGTTATTAAATGTATGTTCAAGTTAGAAAAGCGTTTTTAAAAATTGTTTTTTAATTATTAAATCTTTGTTATTAACTATTTGATTTTTATTTACTTAATCCGTGTAATACATGGGGTTATAAAATGTATGTTCACATGACTGTTAAAACTTGTGAGAAAGTCGATGATACAGTTTCTCTTCTAATCGATGGTTCAAATGCTTTCATATTTATAAACTTGACAAACATCACAAGTTTTGATCATACATGACACAAAATTTTGTTTGGATATCAGAAAAGGGCTTAAAAACATCGTTTTATAATTATTAAATCTTCGTTATTAACTATTTATTTTTTATTTACTTAACCCGTGTAATACACAGGGTTATAACCTAGTTGTTATTATATTAGAGCTTATGACTCTCTATCTATTTGGTTATTTATTTCATGTTTATCTTAGTTTAAATTTTTAGAATTTGTTTTATTCCGTTTAAGTACAAGTAGGAATAAAAATTAAAACTGGTATTTATACAAATATGAATTATTTTGTTTAGATGGCATCCTAGTTCTGATTGCAGGAAGAAACTGATCGAAGGTAAGTTCTCATAAACCCGATTGCAGCGTAGAATCAGTCAAGAAACCGAAACAATGACAAAGTTACGGGTCGTAGGAGGAATCAACAAACCGAATCAAAGAAACTACAAACAATGGTCGACGTGTATCAAATCGTAACTTCAAGGTCAAGATCTTTGGTAGATAATGAACGGTACCGAGACGAGATAGCCAACAAACGATATCAACGTTGTTATCGGGGTGTGGCAAGTGGAAGTAGTTCGAGCGATGTTCATCATCAAGAAAATGGTCGATCAGAACTCGAATGCTCAAAGCAAGCATGGGATACACTTAAAACCTTGCTTATGAAAAAAAAACAATGCCCGGTTGCAACTAGTCGAAGAAAAACTAATGACGATGTCCGAATATGATATTATAATTTCACAATACTCCCAAAAATAAAAAAAATATGTCGTGAAATTGGGGAACTAGATCCACAATCTCGGGTTAGCGATGCTCTTATGAAGCAGATACTCGTCCATGGTTTAAGGCCGAAGTATCGCAGGTTCGTTACCACTATCTAAGGGTGGGCAACCCAACTAAGTATAACCGGGTTCGAGAACATCCATGCTGGGCAAGAGCATTGGCAAAATAGTTAGCTGAGGTGACAAGTAAAATCGAGGCCGAAGCCCTATATGCTATGAGAAAGGAGAAGAATCGGTTCACCAAAAATCATAACCATAATGACGAGAAAGGCAGAGATAAGTACTAGGATAAAAGTGATCGACCTAAGAGGAAAAAATGGAAGAAAAAGGGCCGAGACAACCAAAGAAATGTTTTTGAAGATTCATCAACGATAGAATCGATAACAGGATCAAAGTATCAACCGAAATGATTTCCGTATAGGTTTCATAATTGTGGACATAGAAAGCATATGGTAAGAGATTGCTGACAACCTAAGGAGGAGGGAAACACGACTGTGGTTAGCGAAGAAGAACTGTGAGATATGGAGGCATATATGGTTGATGTTCGAGAAGAATATGCTTTATAGCCACCACCGAATCCAAACCGAACGTGTTAGATCAAGGTACTTTAATGTAGACTCCTATTGGTTGACTAGTCAACAGGTAGTGCCTAAATCGGATCAACTAAAAATAACCTTGGAATAGTCTAATGCTATCTTGAATTCCCTATGCTTTTCATATTTTACAAATTTTCCGTTTAATGTTTCGCTCTAAAATTTGCGAGTTAATTACACGCTGCAATGCGAGTGTGCGGTTCAACGTTTTTACATCTATTTTTTTTTGTGATTTAACAGCCGGAGTAGTTTTTCTTTTCTAAGTTTTACTTTCGATCTAATTTTTGCAAGTTAACATGTCGTAATACGTATGCGTGTCTGTCTCAATGTTTTATGTTTATTTTTTGTTCGATTTAACAGTCCCCGTTACAAAGTACGGGTTCTAAATACTAGTATTTATTTAGTTACAAGATTACATAATATCAAAGGAAATGAAAAGTTAAGAATATGGTGGCTAGTGGCTATTAAAAAAGAAAGTGCTTGACATAGTAATTTTGAACTTTGACTTATTTTGACTTTTTACTAAAGTTCAGGACATGTTTTGAATTTAAACTAGGATTATCGTGCGCGGCGGAGATAAACTATGCTTCATTATGCTAACATTTCATTAGATTGTTAAAGTTACCAAAAATAAGCGTTTACGAAGGCTGCATAACAACGATGTTGCTTATATAGTTGGTTCATTCGAGACATTTAGTTTATCGCATTTAGCAAGTGATGGGGTTGGATCATCATTCTATACACTTTTTGCTTTCACATTAGTTCTATCATATCATTAGAAGCAAATATTGTGGTAGCAGGTTAAAAACAAAGATAACATTTTGAAAAGTTTCAAGTTCTCTACTGCATTACTAACTTTGTTTTGATAGTCACAATCCCTCAATTTCACTTTTTAACTACAACAGTCAACAAGTATACCAATATGGCTTCAATTGTAGATTCTTAAATTGGCACTCTACAATTGAGGTCACTATTACACATCAATCATCGGGAAAAAATCACTACAAATGTTCAAATCACTATAGCTCAAATCCCATGCTTTAAACTTTTATAAAAACTTTTATCCAAACTTTAAAAAAAAAATTTGTCCAGACTTATATGGCCATATTATTGCAGTTGAAGTGGCATATTGTTTAAACACTTTATTCACATACAAATTGCCATATGATGTGTGTTAGTGATGTTGTGTATTATTAATATAGTGGTCAACCTACATATATCATAATATGTACAACTAAAACCATTTTAGCAGCCAACGTAATAGAAAGTGAAACTTCAACATCCACCAAGTTGGATGAAGGCTGCAAAATAAAAAGGCCATACAAACTAAAATTATAGTCTACATACGTTCTTCACATATAAGCCGTGTATTAACTCATGTTTGCTTGTAGTCTTCATCAATTCAACATTCCCCAACTATTCAATATGCTCATTTTATAAATTCCTTTACACAACAGATTTTTTTCCAATACCACTCAATTTCATCATAAAAAAATTAGAAGCCAATCGTTTTGAGAGTATGTTGTAAAACATTGTGTTCACAATACAAAACACACGCAACATACAATCGACAATTTAAGATGAGCAAAGTAGGGATGAGCAAATGGTACCGGTATTTACCGGATTTTACACTACCGTGCCATAACTAAACCGTACCAGGTATATTCGGTACTTGAAAATTTTCGGTACCGATACCAGTTGTACCAAGTTCATCCAATGAAACCCCTAAAATTTAAACATGGAAGTAACATAAAAGAACATCACCAATAAGTAAGAAAGAAGACACCAGTAAAACGACGGAACCCTAGTCACCGGGTATGACCAGCTGCTCTTTGCCACTGCCGTCGTCGTCGTTCGTCATTCAATAAGCCCTATAAACCCATCAATCAAATAAACCTTAATCCGTGGAGTGGACTCTATCGCACCACAGACCAAACAGTCATCAGCATGAGGTTGACTGTCACCTAAGCTCTAGATTGGAATGACTGAAGCGCTTGATTAGGTCGTCGTAGCTTGCCGGTTCCATGACTCTCCTTCTCTCTCTTACCTGATCTGTGTGTACGTGAGTTTCTGTTAAAGAGATACATGGTAAATGAGATGCAGGGGGACATTAAAGAAAATCAACTATGGTGGCGAAAACCTAAAGTTACAACGGGAAACAACTTTATTAATCACCTTTTATCCTCCTCTTGTGAAGCTGGAGCTCTTCAACTGCATCAAATAAGTCATCCTATTTTTTTATGATACAAGAATATTTTAAATACATGCATAGTGAAACTCACAGCTCTTCTAAGCTGCTTAACTTGGCCAATTATGGAGGAATGTTTACACCAGGTCTCGGGTCGTGCTCCTGAACCTTCAATCACCCGCCCATTCATTGACAAAGGATCGCTATCTCAGTTGGCCGCAACTGTCGGCAGTATGGCAGCAGACTGTTGCCTTTGTTCTAGAAGCCACAGCGGCGGATCTGGTTTCAAGTGACGGAGGAAAACGATGATGACCGTCTCTGCGTTGTATGCCGCCGCCCTCCTTCGGTGGTCCACCGTGCCTACCACCTCTCTCCCTTCCTCTGTCTAGATTCTCTCTCTCGAACCTGTGCAAAAAGTCGTATGAAGAAGACAAAGCTTCGTAAATCAAAGAAGACAAACTTCAGTGGCAAAAACCAAAAGTCGAAAAGATCCTTGGCGCAAATAGACGATGTTAATTGAATATATAATGAACTAGGTTAGAACCCGTGTATTACAATATACTAAGTAAATGTTAATTTATATGCTAAATAATAAAACAATATATTTTTAAAAACCTCGTTTATTAGAAGGATTGAAAATATGTAATTTTTATATATTAAATAATAAAAAAGTTATGTTATCAAGAACCGCGTGTATTGTTGTACAAAGTGAATAAATGCAATTTTATACATCAAATAATAAATAAATTACTAAATAAAAAAAATAGTTATATTTTTAAAAAACCCGCATGTATTGTACTGGTTGAATAAATCTAATTTTACATTGCCAAATAATAAAAAATTATATGTTTTAAAGAGACGTAATTTTGTATAGTAAACAATAAAAAAGAGATATCTTGAATAAATGTAATTTTGTATGGTAAATGATCAAAGGTTATATCTTAAAAAAACTCGTGTATTACACGGGTTGACTTATGAGTAATTTTAGATTTTGATTTTCTTTCCTATTAAATAATAATAATTTTCATTAATATGATATTAATAAAATTATTACATCTTAAGTTATATACTTTCATTTTTTTATAGAACATATCTGAAAAATATATAATATTTTATTTTAAATAAATATATTTAAAACATGTTACTGTTATATAAAGTATCTTAGATAGTTTGAACATGTTGCTTAAATTTGGATGTAAAAGTATCTATGTTAATTATTTTTTATGTTTAATATAAACTCTCAAAGATATAATAAAACTATCAAATAAGCTATCCCTATTTATATGGAAATATATTTTAAAAATGCTAATTTACTATATTTAATAGTATATTTTCTAAATAAATTATTTAATAGTATATATATATATGTTAAATAATAATATAATCTATTATGACTCTTTTTATCATCGTTTGTTTTATAATTATATTTATTGACCATTTAAAATTTAAAGGATATCTTTTCATCTCTTTCATAAATAAATATTTTAATTTTTTTATGGGATAATACTTAAAACAGGATAAATGAATATAAAAAACAAAAGAGTTAAAGATAAAAATATATAATTTTATGTGCTTAAAATAATATACCTTTTCTCAAAAAAATTGTTTATCCATTTATTTAGACGGGAAAAAAACAATTGAGTTCACTTCATAATGCGCCATGTGCCCCTTAAATGGTTTACTTTATTATATAATATTGATTGTAAGACTTTCGGCGCAGTTAATAAAATTACATTTTAAGTTCAAAAAAATGTGTTAAGTTAAAAAAAGAGTTAAATGTCCGGATAGTCCCTGTGGTTTAGCCTTTTTTTCACCTACAGTCCCTAACTTTTTAAAATTACCTCTATAGTCCTCAACTTTTCAATTTTCGTTCCCGAATAGTCCCTGTCTGAATGAGGGTTAGTTTTCTCAGTAAAATTGATGTAAAATGACTATAATGCCATTAAGTGAAACAAAATGAATTAATTAAACATTTTTTCTTAAATTATAATAACCAAACTCATCCCTATCGCCATCGTATTCAGTCTTCATCATCACCTTCAGGTCCCTCTTTCTCTCTCCCTGTCTAAACCAACACCACCTTCATCTCCACCACCACCACCACCACCATAAAACCCCACCGCCTATCAACACCTCTATCACCAACCCATCGGCCTCGCCGCCATAGCACTCAGCCACCACTGTCACAACCACCCCCGCCACAACACACCACCGCCGCCATCACTACCACTGCCACAACCACCCTCCGCCGCAACCACCACCACCGCACCCACTTCATCTTCTCCATTGCCACAACCACCCTAAATCACCACCCACCTCTTCTTCATCCCAACACACCTGCAACCACCCACCTTCACCATCATCTTCAACCTCATCCACCAATGCCACTATCACCTTCGCCCTCGGACGATGTATGGTGACAACATTACTTGAAGCATCTGTTTATTGACAGTGAGGATGGGAACGCATCAACGTCTCAGAGAGATTCGTTTGATTTCATGATTGGGAGTCAGAGCAAGTGGTGACGGTGACATCGTGTTCGTCTTTGGAATCGGAGTTTAAGGACGTGGTGGAAACACAGTTGTCGACGGTGAGTAGGTTGCGGCAGTTTGTGATGGTGGAGGTGCCTGATTGGTTTGATTCGAGTAGCTGGGTTACAGTTAGATGAGGCTAGCAATTTATGTGATGTAGAATTTAAGAACTTGGGTTATTTTTGGTTTTGAATTTTGGCTTATGATATATATGATAAGATGTAAATACAGTTTTATTATGGTTTCAATTAAAAGTGAATTTATAATTTTGATGTTTTGTTGAAGGTTGATGGTGGTAGTGGTTGATGAGATTGAAGATGTTGGTGGAGGTGGATGAGGTTGAAGATGATAGTGGAGATGGGTGGTTATAGGTGGTGTTGGATGAAGAAGATATGGGTGGTGATTTAGGTGGAGCCCACTTAAGTTCAAAGCTATCTTTAAATGTTTTATTTATCAGTTTTAATATAAAGGGTAATTAGGTAATTTCACACTCGCTTAACACAAAAAACTAACCCTCATCCACGACAGGGACTATCCGGAAACGAAAATTGAAAAGTTGGGGACTATAGAGGTAATTTTAAAAAGTTAGGGACTAAAGGTGAAAAAAAGCCAAACCACAGGACTATCCGGGCATTTAACTCTTAAAAAATGTGTAAATATGTGTTTTTAAGTTAAAAAAATGTGTAAATGGTAAAATAGAATGTGACATTTCTTATGTTACACGCATTCGTTTCCTCATTATCTTTTGTTTTTTGAACGGTAAATTTGGATTACTGACGGATCACTGGAGTATCATCGTGCAACCAGCGAAACCACCCGGTCATATCCATCTTCACTAGACATGATGCCTATACACCAATTCAGGAGGAAACCCAATAAAATATGAGAAAAACCCCTCTTGTGGAAATCGAACCCAGATCTATTGCTCACAAAGCTTTATCCCACCATCAAAATTACACCAAGATGCCTCATTATGATCGACAAAACCCTTTAATTAATACCCTAACAATAAATAACTCAATTCATAACATCAAATCGATCAAAATCAATACAAAATACAACTTCAAAAGCAAAATACAATACAAGAATGATGTAGAGTTACAACAATACCCATCATGTGATAAATAGATAGATAGATAAAAAGCATTTTCTTGGCTGATCGATCATGACATAAATAATAATCATCACATTCTGAGCATTTCCTCCACCTCTCTTTTTTAAAGCAAAACAAAATCTTGACTAGAATGACACACCATGCACGCTTTGCTTCCCCCTTTTCAACATACAAAGTACCATCCATTTTTCAAACACTTCCATTTGATTGAGACAACAATGGTTGGACAATCGACGATCTTGGCACGTCGTTGTCTGTCGAAGACTGGAGCAACGGCGGGTTCTTTTGTAACAAATACTTCCTCTCTTCGTTCTTTCCCCACAACACCATATACAATCCGATTATAATGAATATTGCCCCTATAATCCTGCAATATCAATATTCGTATCGGTTCTCAATATATTACTGGTTCTGAAATAAACTAAGATGTACTATATGTATACATATGTAACATAACATGTTGTACATACCCTCCCAAATAGAACTCTTCCCCTAAAGCAACGGAAGCCATGAGCGCAACAACTAGGGTTTGAACCGGCTGATACAAGGCTACGAAAACCGGGCCACCTTTTTGTATGCACCATATTTGTACCGCAAATGCTATCCCCGATGCTACTACTCCCTACACCCAAAGATTTTATTATAAATCAGTGACAGAACAAGAACTTTTAAGTAGGAATCATCTTTAGAGATTCTTTACTTTTTATTTAAAATAAAATAAAAATTCATAGTTTTAATATAAAAAATCAACAAAATTTAGTGTCGAGAGTTGAACCCTCTTGAACCCCTTTGGTTCGCCTGGATAAATCTCTATCCACTTACCGCGTAAAACACGCTAAAAAGTTCTGAGCCGGTATGAATAAGCCAAGCGTTAAGATCTCGCTCCATGAACGCGGCTAACACGATAAACTGCAGTATACCGAAGAAACACTGGTACGACGTAAAAGAAAGCCGAGCCGGATACTTCTTCAACACCGGAGCCTGCAACACCAACCACCCGGACCACGACAAGCAATGGCCGATCAAATACACGCACCCTAATGTCCAGCTCTTTCCATTGGCATCTCCAAGAGAATTCAACAGCGGCGACATCTCCCGCACCTTGTTTAGCGATGGAGACGGGCTGTATATCGTCGGTCCCTTGTATAGAGTGATCACTGATGCTCCGGCGATGCAGAATAGGGTCCCGAAGACTTTGGATAGACCATCTTTTCTGTCCAGTCTCACTTTCTCTATCCTGGAATTATGGAATTGTGAAGTTAGTGTAATGTTTTGGAAATATGTGTTTGTATATATGATTATATGGGATCTGATAGCTTGCCGGAGAATGGCTGCCATGAGGAATGTTATGGCCGGAACGGAGTTTTGAATGGCGGAGGCGAACGTCGGTGAAGTGTTGTCTAAACCCAATAAGTAGAAGCCTTGGTTTGCAGTAATCCTGATACATACATTTGGTCTATATTAGAAACCAAATAATTTTTTTCCTGTATTTTGCACCCGTATATACCGAACAATGTCGATATCAATAATAATATTTATTTATATGATTTTAGATTGATAGACATTCTAATATTTTCTAATAATACAAATATGTGTTTAGATGCCTGAAAGGATGAATTTTCACTAGTTACAGACAAATATGTTTTATTAATTAGCTAAACCGATACCGACCAAATAACATCGATATCTATATTAATATTTATTTTTATAAGTTTTGATCGATGTAATATACGTGTCTAATTCATTTTATTTTTACGGATGAATTTCACTAGTTGCACACAAAAAGTTTAAAAATATGGGGAAATTCAGATGGAATAATCTCATATCTTTATCTTTATAGCATTAGGTTTACTTCTACTAGAAAACTGAAAATTTGCAATAGTATTTTTAAAGTATTTTGTGATCGAAAATGTGGTGGTAAAAATCTTAGGGTAATCCCATGTTGCGATCGTGCTTTTTAGACCAAAAATTCATATTATAATGAATATTTTAATAAGTAATTATTATGCTTTTATTGCAAATAAAAAACCATTTTCCAACTTTTATATCATTTTTATTTACTGAAATTGATGAAATCATACCCGACGACTGCAAGGAAGAAGAACTGGATCAGATAATTGAGAGTAATCGGTGGACGCTCCTTCCTGATTAAAACAACATGAAAAAAACACATAATCTTTAACATCACACGACTTAAAAGTAACATATGTAACAAAAAAAAAATTAAAACACGAACTTTTCAAGAAAATAAGCAAATGGAAGGAGGAGAATGAAGGCGAGGATGTTGCGATAAACCGGAAACACGATCTTAGAGATGCCCATATTAAGGGCAGCTCTAGATACCACATGAAAACCGGCATATCCGAATTGTAACGCTAGCATAGCTAGGTGCAACTGTACTCTCTCCGGAAACCACCCCATTATTCTTTGAGTGGTGGTGGAGCCACCATTACCACCGCCAACATCCGCCATTGATCGGTATTAATTGAGTTATTAACAACACTTGGGGCTGCAAGAAGGGGGAAGAGGGGAAGTGATGGTGAGGAGAGTAAGGTGTCAATGGGAGTTATATATAGTCTAGATTACTCTTTGTCCAACCCTATTCTTGTTGGAATAACACATGTGGGCCCACAAGCTAAGCATGCACACTTAATTTTTTATTAAGATTTTAAAAACTTATAGTTATCAGCTATTGTATACTTCACTTGTAGAGTTAATGAGTGTATTATAGAATTCTGTCATAATCATGGTCCAGAAATGGGAATATATGTTTTTATGACCTCATCTTCATGTTTTTGTTTGTATACATACATGATACATACAACACCTTTTCATTACAAATCAGTTTTATAGAATATAATTATAAAAATTATATAAATACTTGTAGATATATTTTAATTATGATTCATTAGATAGTTAGTAACTGAGTAATTGTATCTTCATCTCTCACACACTATTTTTAACTTACATGACCATTAAATAATTTTAGGGTTCTTGATTTCTCTCTTGAAAGAAATTTGTATCAGAAGTTCCTAACATAAATATATGTATCATTGGTTTTTACAATAATAAAATCTCTTATAAGTATTGCTATATATATGTCAAGAAGAAGGTTAATCAAAGATAAATTTATGGGGTAATATGTTACTTCATAAGTCTAGAAGTGTTATTTTAGTTTAAAAGTTTGTTAAATTAGTTTTTTTTATTGAACAATAAATTTCTTTTAATCATTGTCGTCTGTGAGACTTGAACACAAGATCTCGTCTCTCAAATCCAGGGGTTTATTTTGTCTTTGCAATGGTTGACCACAAGGATTAATGTAACCTAGAAATCAAAAAGTTTGATATTTCATAGCGTCCAATTATATTAGAATAGCAATAAAACTCGGTTGTACAAGCAGGTTCCATATAACCCAGGTTTTTAGATAGAGCCTTACACTATTTATTTTCATATATCCCTATTATTCATGACAAACCAATAATTGAATGTAGTTTTAAAAACCTAGTTTCATGTTTTTCTTTAAATTTAGAAGGAATTCAACACTTTGCAAGTTAACATATACTTGATTTAGTGTTTTGACAACAATAATACCTAGTTGTGATAGCTAAAAATAATATGTTTAACCAATACCAAATCAAGTTAAGAATCACTATATGTTTATAAATAATCCTCATTCTCATAACAAATTGTCTGTTGTCACAATCAATTGTGTTATTTCTAAATATACATTACAATAGCATCAAATCTATACATAAGTTGGCCCTATAAGCTCCCTATTTGATGATGTCTATATACTCAGTATACTAGCTATTTGAAATACATAAATAGACTTTGCACATGATTAAACCCTTTAATCTTGTTGGCTTCAACTTTAGCTTATAAAGTATCCTTAGATTAATCAACATAATTCAGTGTTCCTTTATAATTAGAGTACAACTGTGACATCTCCTCTTAACTCATCATTGATAACAAGCAGTTGGTGCACTTTAACTATTCTACGTGTTTTAAATATATATTTATCACAATTAATGAAGTAATTGACACACGATACTACTAAATCAACTAACTAACAAATTCATTTTCTAACTCTCATATATATTAGTTTTAAACTTGACTAGAAGAAAGTTGGTTGTCAATTTTAAAACTTGACAAAATATGAAATATTAAGAAAGCAAAGAAAAGATGAATATGGGACACAGGGATAAATAATTACTAGGCCCCTATGAGTCTCCCACCATTCTTATACTAAACATAATTCCTTAACCTGATCATATGCATCATGGAATACAGCATAGTTCGAAAAATTAAATATTCGCTCATGGTTTCACGAAGGGGTTTTAGTCATGTCAGGTAATCGCTTATATTGTTTAACCCGTACACAAATCATATTTTTATTCAGCTTAAAAGCATTAACCTTAATCTGGTCACACATAAAACCGTGTAACCAAACACAACTTGTTTAACTACTATATATAAACGTGTTAGATGAGGACGTAATGGTGGATAGTAATGAAGTTGTAAATGTGTTAATGAGTAGGTTGGTTGTAAAAATTGGGCTTGGTGGATTAAAAACAAGTTAGCAGGCCGACCAGTTTAATTAAAAGGTTGGTGGGTCGATTAGTTTGAAAAAACAAAGTTAAGCAGATCAAGCTCGCACACGACCAGTCTATAAAAAGGTTATATATGACAACTCGAAAGTTGATCATTTCCATATCTTGTTGGAAATTACCACCCCTAGTAGTTTCATGTTTTTTGTTTGTGTTTTACGTGACTAACATAGGTCAACTGGTCGTGAGACCGGTTGATGAGACAGTACTTTCTAAGTTGTGTTACCCTTAAAAAGCTCAATACAAAAAGTAAGAAAATTGACATGTTTGGATGTTGTTGGTCCTCAATAAGCTAGGCAGGTAGTTTGAGATTCTTCCGATTTGAGTTTACATATTCAAAATGTAAACCAACTTGTTTTGGTTGAAAGTAATAGGACCGTATTTTTTATATTACATTCTCTTCGTGTGTGTATTAAAGTATTTACTAATTATATTAACAAAAACATTTATAATTTTTTGTATGGATACGATGATATGAATTTAATATGCATTTTTTGAACGGCAAATACCTATCTCTTAAAATTTGCATATTGCTCCTTTGTAAGATACAAACCTTGCTCACTTTGTAAGATACAAACCTTTATCACTTTGATGAGACTAAAGACCTAGTGCTACTAGACTAAGTGGCTGCTTAGCAACTTCTAATAGTTAAGTGTTGAAACTAATAAGAGGTCTGAACCATTAAGTGCTGACCAGTAAAAGGTCTGAACACGAAGAGCCAGTATAATGCTTAATTCTTCAGAGGCAAATGCCTGACCAATTCAGATTAAAAGTCTTAATCATTCGGACTCGGTATAATACATAAATTATTCAGTGGCAAATGTCTAAACCATTCAGACATCTGCTAGTGAAACAAATATTCTAAACCATTAAATGTTGAACGATTAAGAGGTCTGAACCATTAAGAGTTATATTAAAAACTAAACAAATAGCCCTTAAGAGCAATGTTTTAAAAACCAGTTTAAACCGGCCGGTTGAACTGGTTAAACCGGATGCGGATGTTTGGCCGGCACGAATCATACCGGTAAACTAAGGAAACGGCAAAGAAGTTATACCGCGGTAAATTGGGTTATACCGGTTTAAACCGGTATACCGGTACCGGTTCAAACCGGGCCAAAGGTCAAAATTTGGAACTTTTAATTTTTAGATGCTTAAAAAATGTGACTATTTACCTTCTTAGTTAAAGTGTAAAACTTAGTGCCCACAATCGACAATCCACATCGATCAAACTTCTATCTCACTCAAAGATAGAAAATCATTGGTTTTTCAAATTAAGTTCTTCAACCGATCAATAAGGTTTACCTTCTTTTGACTTTTGTTCAATCATTCATGTTGTTAATTGTTATAGTGTTTGATAATTGCTATATAATGGATATTTAATCAGAACTTTTAGATAATATTTTGATTATGGATTAACTTTTGGAATATTATTTTTACTATGGAATGATGTGGTTTTAGATTATTTTTTGAGTTGAAATTATATTTTATGGATTGATAGAGTTAATTAGTCAACACGGTTGAACCGTCCGGTACAATTCGGTTTAACCGGTTGAACCATTTATAAGTCTAATCTGATACGATTAAAATACCGTTTTTTAAAACATTGCTTAAGAGGCCATCTACATGATACACGATACAAAATACATGATAGATATGAATAAAGATTTGAAAGATGCAAAGAGTTTAATTAACAAGTATAAAAAAAGGGATGTAATGAGGTGAGGTTTTAAAGGTTAGGAAAGCATGCTACTAATGATGAAAGTATAGCGCACGAGGGGGTGGAGCCAATCCAGCCGGAGCTGTGGTGTTCTCATGCGTCTTCCACCCAGCCCTTGATATGTGGTCAAACCAAGACCCACATTATTTTATTACTCATTATTTATTTAATTTTTTAATTAAATGTTGCAATTCCTTTTATGTAAATAACAAAATAAAGTTGTTTTTTAAGGAAAGTCACAAGCCCTCATGATTTAATATTAGCACCTTATACATTATGTAAATACAGCCGAAGATGTAAATAAGTATTTTCATAAAGTCAAACAGTAACATACTTGATTTTATTTAAATTCTAACTTCAAAAAATGTAAGAAATTACTTAGGGGCTGTTTGACAACTTCTGAATGGTTAAGTGTTGAACCAGTAAAAGGTCTGAACCATTAAGAGTCAGGATAATGTTTAACTGTTAAGAGTCAAATGTCTGACCAATTCAGATTAGAGGTCTTAACAATTCAGACTTAGTATAATGCTTAACCATTCAGAGGCAAATGTCTTAACCATTCAGACATTTGCTTGCGAAACAAACAGTCTGAACCATTAAGTGCTGAACCAGTAAGAGGTCTGAACCATTCAGAGCCTCATTAAGAGGTAAACAAACAACCCCTTAGAGATTTCACACATATATATATATATATATATATATATATATATATATATATATATATATATATTGATCTCGGGACTGTATAATACTATTCTTATTTAATTCAAAAATATGGTCGAGGTACTTCAAATTTCATATTTTCTTGTTTTGTTATACAGTGGCGGATCTATAAAATTCTTAAGGGGCAACGTTTCATATAAAAATGGGTAACGGAATCGAAAAAAACGTCAATTTCTTTTCTAAAATTTACACTAATGACGGAGCGTAAAAAGAGTAACGGGGGCTACCCCTAAATTATCGAGCTCTGTCTTCTTACACTCTTCTCATATCCTAGTGTAAGTTATAAAAGGAGTATAAATGTTAAATTTCGAAAATGAGTATGAAATTTTAACATCACTATATTATTATATAAGTACTATACATGTTACGAATATTTTTTGTCAAAAAAAATATATGATCTTTCAAATCACTGATTTTGAAACTTTTTATGCATTTGTGTCATAAAGGAAAAAAAGAATAAAAAACCATGCTTTGTCCCCCAAATCATGACAAGTACTAGACTGTAACTAAACTATTCAATATGATTTTTTTGTAAAACCAATAGGAGTAAAATTAAAATGATTGTTGTTGGAAATTTTATACGACATTAAACTTATCATGTTTATTAAGTAAAACATTATATTTATGCTTTTACTGTTTAAATACATTTTAGTAATGACCAAGAAAAAAGTTGACTCCAATCGACTTACGTTTATCTATTTACAAACTAATAAACAAGTTTCATATTACATTAACCTATAATATTAAATTTAAAAGTTGAGAAAACTACAATCTACCAAGAGATGACATGAAAATCAGGTAGCAGTTATAGAAAGAGATATAGCATTTAGCATACGTCATATGTTACTGCACCCACACTATATGGATACATGACTTAGCAGTTAGCAGCCAAAGCTAAAAAAAAGGTTGTATATTTCTTAAGATCTTCTTTCTCTCTCTCTCTCTTCGTGTGTGTATACATATGTGGACACGTTTTTTATCTTAGAACCAGTGTTATGTTAAAAACTTCGAGAATCGGAAAATAAACATAAACGGTTATGTGTAATTGCCTTTTGAACCACACCATTTTTGTAAGGGATAATCACCAATGCTACTAAACCATAAAACCATGAGCACACATATATAGGATGGTGTTCCATGAGAAAACCAAGTTTATAATAAACTAAGAAAACTAATTATCATTGACCTTGTTTGATCTGTGGTTAAAATTAACTAATAATAATTTTGTGAATAGAAAGAAGACGGTGGATTTAAATAGAGCACATAGGATATAAACAAAATTCCCTAAATTGATAAAAAAAAATCTCTCCTGAGGGTTGTGCTTTTCATAAAACTTTAGGCAAAATACAATGCCAAAAAGAAAAGAAGAACATCGAAATCGGTCCATAAGGCCCTCCGTAGTGGGGCGGTGGAGGGGAAAACACGGCCAAAGCGCCTTTGGGTTGATTTTTTATGATCCCACTTTGTACACAACGCGTTGTGTTTGTGAATTTCAAAATAATCTGTTATTCAACGATCTTTTATTAAAAAATCATTTTACTATATATATATATGGTAAGTTTATTGTAAAAAAGACCAAAAGTGTGAGAAATGTAAGAAAGAATCTCAGCCATTAGATCTAAATTAATTGAAAAGGGTAATTGTCACACCCCAACCGATGGCGGAAACATCGGGATGAGACGAACAAATTGCTCAAAACTTCATAACACTATGTGACAATATAGATTAAATTCAAATTTCACTCAAGAATAAATTATCATACAAAAATTCCAAATAATAGTCAACAATTGTTTCAAAACGACATAACATCAAAATAGATAAATTAATCTAGGTGTTTATCTAAGTCCACCTAAATCTTGTTTCATCTTGTAACATCACATCATCAATCAACCTGCAACATTTATTAAAATATATCAACAAAAAGTTGGCGAGCATACAAGTTTTGTTACATAGCATAATATAGAATAAATTTGTTTAAAGTCTCATATCCAACATGAACCATAATATGCAAGTTTACTAGCATGCCGAAAATGTTTTAGTCTCCCCTCCTTTAGAAAATTTCGTCCGAAATTTAGGAAGAAGTAACGAAAAGATGCGGATACTTAGTCTTCATATCACTCTCGAGTTCCCAAGTAAATTCGGCGCCACGTTTTCCTTCCCATCAAACCTTAATGATAGGAATTCGACTCCGCCTCAATTTCTTGACATCTCGGTCCATGATTTCGACGGGTTTCTCCACAAAATGCAAGGTGTCGTTAATTTGGAGATCTTCGAGTGGAACTTGAAGTCCTTCTTCTGCGAGACACTTCTTGAGGTTTGAAATGTGAAACGTTGGGTGAACGTTATTGAGTTCTTGAGGTAAATCGAGTCGATAAGCCACCTTACCAATCCTCTCGAGTATCTTGAAGGGACCAATATAGCGAGGGGCAAGTTTTCCCTTTTTACCAAAACGAACTCCTTTCCAAGGAGATACTTTGAGGAGTACATGGTAACCAACGTTAAACTCCAATGGTTTACGTCTCTTGTCAGCATATCTCTTTTGTCGACTTCGAGCCTTGAGTAGATTATCACGGATTTGAAGAATCTTATCCGTCGTTTCTTGTATGATCTCAGGGCCAGTAATTTGTTTGTCACCAATCTCATGTCAGCTAAGAGGAGATCGGCATTTGCGACCATACAATGCCTCAAAAGGAGCCATTTGAATGCTGGAGTGGTTTGTGGTGCAGGATTGTTCTTACAATAGGCGGTGTTATGGCCAAAACGGTTGGTACAATGGCGACAATTAACGTTGGCAGGGTGATGATAGTTGCAGGTAGCACACTTGGGATGAATCCCAGTGTACGGCTTTCGATCGTTTGCAGGTGTAGTAGGGTTTGGATTAACGGCTGGTACAATCACGTTACAACCAGGGTTCGATTGCTTTCGCTTCTTCCCCTTGTTGCCAGTTGATTGTTGGGTGAGTTGATGGGCTTGTTTGGAGGAAACGGGGTTGCAGTTTGCTTATCGCGAATGCGATTGTTGTTTAGGGAAGCGGCAAGGCGATAAACGACTTTGATATTATCGAGTTTGGCTGCCTCGATGGTATCTCGCATAGCAGGAGGTAACCCATGGAGCTACTTGCGGATTTTGCGATCGAGGGTCGAAACAAGGTGAGGAACAATGAAACTGAGTTGCTTGAAATGGGTAGTGTAGGCTTGGTTATCGTCGCCAATTTGTTTAGAGTCCAAAATTCATCTTCTAGCTTTTGTTGCTCGTGTGGGGGACAGAATTCTTCCATCATGAGTGTCTTAACTTCCTCCCAAGTTAAAGCATAAGCCTCTTCATTAGAACGAAGATTCCCTTCGTTTGTCCACCATTCTAGAGCTCAGGCTTGGAAAACCCCAGTCGCACTACGCGTTTTGAGCTCTTCGGGACATTCACTATTGATGAACGTGACCTCTATGCTATCGAAGCAGTCGAGCATAGCAGTCACCCCATCGTTGCCAATGAATGGCTTAGGTTGCAAGATGAAAAGTGCTTGTAATTAAAGTTCACAGTTTTGGGTTGAGCCGCTTTCGATTCCACGGAACCGTTGGGGGTGTTCGAAGCTTGAATTTCGGTAACAATCTTTGGGACGATACGAGCGATTTGATTGGCCATGAAAGCCATCATCTTCTTTTCGGAGTTGGTCTTCGACTTCTTAATCGAGTTGGAGAGATGAGAAGACATCTAAGATTCAAAAGAACGAATAGGTGAGACTTGATCATAATGTTTGTTTAAGAAAAATTGTTTTCATGTATGCATCACATAGCATATAGTTTCCCATAGTGTATAAAATGCTCAATTTGTCTCACATAGCATAATCATGAATTCCACATAGTATAACATGTGTAATGAAAGCATCGTAAATTTAGTTTGTTCACGAGAGATTATTATTGTTTTTGATTGCGATAGACGTGCGAATTGTGTAAAAAGTTTGAAATGAATGAAGTATCAAGTATAAAACCACATACAAATTGAGATAACATAAAAGAGAGGCTCATAAAACATTGGATTGTTTCGGGTAGAGAAACGTCGACTATTCCAAAGTGGATCGAAAGTCCCTTCAAATTAGAGAAACATGCTTTGGCCTATAGGTAAGATACTCTCGTCGAGAAGCGATTAACGGTATCTTACCCTTCCAGTTACTACACGTCTCTAATCGATTGAAACAATCGAGAATTTGGCGAGATTGAAAATCGAGGAATGGGACTTAATTGACAAGGTGCGGGTTTCACCCCTAACTTGACGATTTCGTACCCTAATGTGGTTGTTTCTTACTAAACGAGGAGCGAATTCCGACTCGTTAGTAAGGTCCACTAGAATATGAAATGGAAGTTTTCCATCAAGATGTGGATATCACTCCTAGCTTGATGGCGTAACTTCGTGCAAAATTGAATACGCGGAATGAGTGACTTCACCAAAAATTGTGGGCCATTGGGCCTATCTTGGTGCAAATCGCCTCGTTGGTAAAATATGAGTGTCTTCAAGCGTCTTTGTTTTAGCCTTAGGAAAGGATGTAAGTTTAATAGACCAAGAAGGAGAAATAGAAGAAAATAAGGTAGAATGAATGAAGTTTTAAACAACAAATAAGAATCAAGTTCCTAAAACTATAGACTAGGGCAAAGCATTCCTACTTTTCCTAATTCCCTATAGTTATGGCTATGATACCAATCTGTCACACCCCAACCGATGGCGGAAACATCAGGATGAGACGAACAAATTGCTCAAAACTTCATAACACTATGTGACAATATATATTAAATTCAAATTTCATTCAAGAATAAATTGTCATACAAAAATTCCAAATAATAGTCAACAATTGTTTCAGAACTACATAACATCAAAATAGATAAATTAATCTAGGTGTGTATCTAAGTCCACCTAAATATTGTTTCATCTTGTAACATCACCTCATCAATCAACCTGCAACATGTATTAAAATATATCAACAAAAAGTTGGCGAGCGTACATGTTTTGTTACATAGCATAATATAGAATAAATTTGTTTAAAGTCTCATATCCAACATGGACCATAATACGCAAGTTTACTAGCATGCCGAAACGGTGTACTATATGTTCAAACCCAAGAATCCAACGCGTTAAAATAGCCTATCCCAATAGAGTAGCGGGAGGTTAACATGTTTAACTTAACAATACCCCAAGTTTCGTGGGCGGTGCGTTAATCCTATAGCGCTATAATTGTTAAGGTAGGCTAGCAAAGTTAATGAAGCATATATCGACACAAATAGTTTACATAACATACAAGTCTAACAAGCATCAAGTAGTTTCATGTTAAGCATGGATAGAGATTAAAATAGTTTAAGTGTCGTGTGATTTTTGTATAATGTACATGTTGCACCCAAAGTGTAAAAAGGAAAAAGGGATCGAGTATGCTCACGGTTTTGCAAGTTTTCCCACTTGAAATCCCGCGAACGTTGTTGGTTGATGGATTAGTTTCGAGCACCTTGTCCTTCTACACGAAGAAACATAGGAGTGTGAGTATTGGGAATTAACGGAGTATTATAGATTCGGAATTAAAATAACATGAAAATAGTATTATGAAAGTAATCATCTTGTACTCATGACACTTGTTCTTGACACTATAGAACCTCAAGGGTTTGGTATGTTTTCATGGATTCAAAGATCCATTAGAATCGTAACAAGTGTATGGTCTTTAGATGATGTAACCTACTATTTTGACAAATGACCACTTGTTCATCATCAAGAGTTCGATTACTTTGATAATATATAAGTATTATATAGTGTACATTAAGTTATATAGGTCAAGCATGAGGTAGGAGGTTGAACCATCCATTTAGGAACCTCTTTATAGTTTACATAAGTCAAGTAGGAGGTGGGAGGATTTACCATCCACTTAAGACCTCTTTGGATTCACCACTGCACATGTCTCTTAGACACAAGGAGGGTCATGAACTTACAAGTAAGGAATGAAATGAGACAACTAAGCTATGAAAATCATCAAGTAGTGTGTGGATTCCATGATGGATAGCCCAAACACTACTTGTAGGTGTAAACCCTAGTCGAAAACAGAAAGTTTGTAAGGTTTTAACCTCTAATTTGACATGTCTCAACCTTGTTTCTAAGCCTAACCAACCACATATAGTGTTGTAAGCATTAGGACATAGGTTTGAGATGAGTTGAACTCAAGTTAAACAAGTTTTATAAAAGTTTGAAGAATATAAATCAAAACAGTCCACTTTGTAGCCTTTTTCATGACATTCCAAGGCCTGATTTTCCATGGAAAACCATTGGAGATGTGCACAAGGTCAAACCAAGCAAGTGGGAAAAAGAATGGAGTGTTTTCGTTGAGAAACGAGTGAGTTACTTTCACTTTAGTGAAGAAGAGTAATTCTACCCGAATTTGCAACTTTTAGCTTGATTATGGAGGATTAGAGAGTGTTTTGATGATTAGAAAAGTGTAAAAAGGCTTGGATTAGGCTTGGGTTTTATAGGAAAGTGTTTAGGTTGAGTTAGGTGAGTATTAAAGGCTTGAAACATGTTTAAAATCACCAAAAAAAACACAAAAGTCCCGCCAAACTGGTCTGGTCGCGGCCTGCTTGGGCTGAATGGTTCGCGACGAGTGAGTATTTAAATATCTTTTGTTCTGGGATGATTCAGATGCGAGGTTGGTGGCGGAGTGGTCGTGCGTGTGAATGTTGAACCGGGTGACCCGGGTTCGAGTCCCGCGGTCACCGGTTGTAAGTGTTTATTTTTTATTTAATTAATAACCCACCACTTATAAGTATTTACACAAATGGTCCCTGAAAGTTCTAAAACTAGTAAATTACCAATTAGACCCTTGACTTTATTATCTTATATCATTAAACTACTAAATTGTTATATATAAAAAGAATTAGTTTTTTTTTAAATTGAAAAGAGTTTAATTAATTTAAATTAATTAATTTAAATAATGAACATGTAATCATATTCGTAATGAGATGTATCAATTTAGTTTAACGAGCATCGAGTTTCACGGTGTCATAACAAATCAAGAATCTTGGATAATATAACGATTCAGACATGATTAAAATGGCTTCGTTTTCATTATGAACAATAGTCTCGAATTACATTTGAAATGAAAGTAGCTTACAAAGTGAGTACAATTGTCCAAATACGGAAAGCACAACATGACTAGCTAAAATAAGAAAGTACGAAAAGAACAAGGCGTTACAGTAATCAAGTAATTTTATCATTGATTTAATTAATTCAAAACCTTCCATAAACCGCCACCCTAATTTATAGGAATACCGAATAACACTGCAAGCACCATTCAGCACGTATATAACACCATTCAATAATTATATAACACCCTTCAATAAGTATATAACATCATTCAATAAGTATATAACATCATTCAATAATTATATAACATCATTCAACACATATATAACACCATTCAATAATTATATAACACCATTCAACACATATATAACACCATTTAATAAGTATATAACACTATTCAATAATTATATAACACCATGAGCTGAAACAAAAAACCATTAACTGAAACATTTTCGATTGAACGTAATTTTTTTTCTGTATATAAGTATAGTAATATGGTACTCGTATTAAAGATTAGAAAAAACACTCGTTATTATGGTGTATTTAAAAAAGAACGAGTTACGTGTAAAAAGTTATTGGCGTTTAAAAAATAAAAGGGGAACTTGCATGTGACTTTCTAAAATTAAAAATATTAATTTTACCTTTATACGCTTAATCTGGAAAATTAATTATTTTAATTGTTATACTATTTACAAGATTGCTATCAAGATCTCAACCATTAGATTAAATATCTAATTTCTTTCTTACCCTTCTCACACTTTGGGCTTTTTTTACAGGATTCTCTACCTATATATATATATATATATAAATATTTCACCTCTCATTTTATTCACACACAAACTATCTCAACCAAATACATCTACCATTCTAAAAAAAATAATGGGTTCTCCGTCGGATGATTCGTTCACCAATATTTATCAGAGAT
The DNA here is from genome assembly GCA_947069175.1 of Scalesia atractyloides. Lineage (NCBI taxonomy): Eukaryota > Viridiplantae > Streptophyta > Magnoliopsida > Asterales > Asteraceae > Scalesia > Scalesia atractyloides. The sequence goes on along the minus strand of CAMTDV010000014.1, from coordinate 10,202,209 downwards.
TCTTTTCGGCTGAAGAAACCGCTGAGGAGGAAGAAGCGGTTACGAGTGCATGCGGTGCGTTGATACAAGCCATGGGACACGTTGTACCTACTTCTCCACGACCCATATTGAGGCGCACCTATATATTGAGAGACCGGAAAGCGGCAAACGAGCGTTTGATGAAAGACTACTTTGACCTCACACCGGTTCACGGACCAGACGTTTTTAGACGTCGGTTTAGGATGAGCCAAAGTTTATTTTTGCGCATTAACGAAGATTTGGAAGCAAAGTATGACTACTTTAAGCAAAGAATGGATGCTAGAGGATATCTAGGGTTCACCTCAATTCAAAAGGTAACTTCCGCTTTACGTATACTAGCCTACGGAAACACCTACGACATAAATGACGAGTAGTTGAAGATGGGGGAGAAAACAACACGTGATACCGTGGAGCAATTCTGCTTAGGTAATTATTTATACCTATTTTATTTTAACGATTCGTCACTATTTATTAAATTTTATATTTTTAATTATTTTTAGGTATATGCCAATTATATGGAAAACGTTATTTAAGAGATCCATCTTGGAACGACCTTCAAGAAATATACGAGGTGCATTTAGAAAAGCATGGAATTCCTGGCATGATCGGAAGCTTGAATTGTCGTCATTGGCGTTGATATAATTGTCCAACCGCATGGAAGGTCAACATACACGCGGTGACCAAAAGGACCGACTATGGTTCTACAAGCGGTGGCGTCGCATGACCTGTGGGTTTGGTCAGCCTTCTTTGGTGTCGCTGGGTGTATGAACGACATTAATACCTTTGAGTGTGCACCTTTGTTAGAGAGCTACATTTCTGGAACGATACCAAAAGCCGGATTTCATGCTACCGGAAACGCTGGTTACTATCTGGCGATGGTATCTACCCGAAATATTCTAATATCGTTAAGACGTTTTCTGAGACGCTCGATGAATAAAGATAATATTTTAAAAAACTGCAAGAGTCTGCGCGAAAGGGCATCGAGAGGTGTTTTGGGGTTCTTCAACAACGATGGCATTTTATTAGAAATCCATGTCGTATGTGGCATAAAGATAGAATTCGAACGGTCATATACGCTTGCATCATTTTGCATAATATGATCATAGAGGATGACGGGAAAGCAATATGCAAAAACTACTTTCCAGAAGATGAAGTTGTAGCAACCCAAGCAACAATGGAAGAGAAGTTGGGGAATGCTCAACTATTGCGATCTAGGAAACTACATAACGCATTAAAGGCGGATTTGGTTGAGCATGCTTGGGCGATTCGTCCAATTGGAGGCACTAGTGGAGCCGAAGAAGAAGAAGATGAGGAATTCGAAGACGGGTACCATGCAGACGGTGGATTTTGATGATGGAGAAAATAAAGAGGAAGAAGGAGAGAACGACGTCGAAAGCGAAGAATAAATTTTTATTTTTTTTCTTTAATGTATTTTTTTTATTTTTAGTGTAATGTTTTTATTTTTTATTTTATTGTAATGTTTTTACTTTTATTTTATTGTAATGTTTTTTTTTTAATTTTTAGTGTAATTTTTATTTTAATAAAATTTATTTTTATTTTTATATAGTTACAAATTAATATTAAATAATGGAATTTAATAATTGAGTAATGATTACGTAGGAGCTTTTTGACTACGGCATCTAATGTCAAAATGCCACAAAAAGCCCTATGGTGACGTGACACGTCACGTGTCAGACAACGCTCCTTCAGGGGCTTTTGACTACACATTGCCTAAGTGTGTGTTAAGGTACTTGTCTGTGTATACAAGGATAATGTGAGAACTGAGAAGTCAAAAGATATTTACGAATCGAGATAACTGATATAGAATGTCAACTAATAAAAAATATTTTAAATTTTTATAACTAAAAGGTTAGTATTTATAAATTTTTTGTAACATAAAAAAGACTTACTGATAACTGTGTAATATATATATATATATATATATATATATATATATATGATAAAGATAAAATGAAAACCTTGAATTTTGAGAAAACCCTAGAAAACCTTAAAAAAACACAGCCTCCCGACTTTTTTTTTTGAAAAAAATAACACATGTAATATACGTGTTTTTAAGAGTTTTGAGCTAAAAAAAACAAAAAAGCGCCGAAGGAATATTAAAAAAAAATAAACAAAGTTTCAGCAACTAATGTGTGTTAGACAAAGATGCTGAAATTTGTTTATTTTTTTAAAAAACATCCCTTCGGCGTTTTTTTGTTGGCCAAAAACTCTTAAAAACATGTATATTACATGTGTTATTTTTTTTAAAAAAAAGTCGGGAGGTTGGATTTTTAGGGTTTTCTCAATTTTTAGGGTTTTCTATCTAGCCTTACCCTATACAGAGTGTAAGTACAGAGAGAAAACCCCTCTAAGTGAGAAAACCTAGGAAACTTAAAGCTTCCGATGTGTGTATATATATGTATATATATATATATATATTTAAATTACACATGTAATATACATGTTTTTAAGGGTTTTGAGTAAAAAATAAATAAAAAAACGCTGAGTGGATATTTAAAAAATAAATAAACAAGTTTTCAGCAACGAGTCTGTAACATATGTTATATGTTACACAAAAACTTGTTTATTTTTTTTAAATCTGGTCGACGCTTTTTTTTGCTCAAAACCCTTAAAAATATGTATATTACATGTGTAAGTTTTTTCAAAAAAAATGTTAGAAGCTTTGAATTTACTAGGTTTTCTCACCCCAAAAGAGTTTTCATTTTATTCTTCCCCTATATATATATATATAAGTTGTTATGTACATTACGGTGCATAACTAATACAATTGTGTATTATTATGCACACAAACATAATTCTAAACACATGATATGTAACTATGGTGCATAATAATGGTGTAATAATGGTGTGGATATATAATTATATGGACACGTATACCATCCCTCTTCAAATTAAATGTATGTATTTTGATGATTTTCTACACTTCACGGCTCCTCTAACCCCCGTCTCTCTCACACTATGTGTGTGTGGGGTCTAAGAGAGAGCTACAAACTTACGAAAGAACCGAAAAAATCGCTACTAACCGGTCAATTTTTTATTTTACTTAATTAAAAAGTTATTACTATAAGAAAATAAAAATAAAAAATCTATATATGTAGCTTATGAGTACATATATGTAACTGGGAAATTATACATATGTATGTTGTTTATATTTACACAATACTAACCTTTTATTAGGAAACATGAAAAACCTTTTTTTATAGGTTGATAGTGAATGAAAAGATTAAATACTTCTAAATACTTTATTTTGTTCACAATTGAGATTTGAACCCTCGTTATATAGGAGAAACTACAAACACATTAATATTATTAGCTATAAGTTCTTTGGTGTTACATATAAATGTTTGGCATGTAAATTTTGATCGAAGAACAAAAAACCAAAAACTTCATATACGCTTAGATGATATAATTAATGTAAAGTTTTTTTAATTAATAATCATCTTTTTGAAGTCATTTTAAAACATTTAATGACTTGAGCCGCCTTCATTTCATGTTTTATGCGTATAAAATATTTTAATCGGTACACAAAACCTTATGAAGTTCGCAAAATTTGATATGTAGAAATTGTTGCGTTACTCCCTTTTTCTTTGTTGGTGTTGGTGCACTATTTTATCACCCTTTCCGTAAAGTCTACTTTATTTGAGCTAATGTTATCTAGAGTGTGAATTCCACTCCATTCTTATTTCAATATGATATATAAAGTCATAATAAAAGTTCATTAAGAGAGATAAAAAAAATATAAGGTTGATATAGAGTGTCTTAATCAATTCTAATTTCAATATGATATATAAAGTCATGAGTAAACTGTCAAAATGGTCTTAGAGGTTTGGTCATTTTTGTTCAAAACTCAAACCTTTTGAATCTGAGTTTCTATGATTTCAATTTTTTTCCTATTTTCATCAAAAATTAAAATTTGGTCAGATTTTTCAGTCAACTTTCAATTTTTTTTTCTTTTTTCTCCTTTTTAATGAATGGTCTTTTAAAGTTTATTATAACAAATTAAAAAAATCTGACTATTTTACCCTTCATTAAAAGGGAGGAAAAAGACAAAAAAAAACTGAATGTTAACTGAAAATCTAATTAGATTTTGATTTTGAATAAAAATAACAACAAAATTGAAACCACAAGGACCCAAAGTATAAATTGTTTAAGTTTTGGAATAAAGTGGTAAAATGATCAAACCTCTGGGACCATTTTTACAGTTTACTCTAAAATCACAATAAAAGTTCATTAAGAGAGATAAAAAAATAAAAGGTTGATAATAAATAACTTATTCTTCTTTCTCACACAGAACTCATATCATACTATTATCATCAAGATGCCAAAGGACTAGTAACCATGCTTCTTTACGATAAAAAATTCGTTGATTGTCTATAGCTTTTTATTGTGCGATGTTGTGGAAATATGATTTTGATTGATATTGGTTCACTTCAGTTACATTACTGTGGTACAATACCGGTACAATGGTGCTCGGTATATTTACGATAACAAATTTCAAAAGAAACTATACGTGTCCTGCATCATTCGAAAACTATAAAAATAGAATATGCGTGTTGCATCCACTGGTACCTATACCGGTACAAGTATCTTTTAAAAATTACTTTACTTTGAATAGAACTTCGTTTTTAACAAATTTATACCGGAATGTCTATGTAAAAAAATAAACGCACATGAGTATTCAACTCTTTATAAAAAAAGTTAACGAACACAATAACAAGAGAACAATCAGATTAAATAAAAACTAAGTGAGTTAAAAATTTGTATTAATTAAAGTATATAGAAACTAAAATCTAAAAAAAATATTTCTTTATAATAAATTTATCATTCATAGTCAATGCAAATTAATAATTATAGTGGACCTCACCGAGTGATGTGGCAGAAATTCGGTTTCGATTAGTATCGGTCTGATTCATTATAACACGGGTATAGTACTGATATTCGGTATAGTTTACAATATCAAAAACGAATATTTAAAATCAGATTGTGAAAAATCTATGTAATCTCACTTATGGATGGTAAGACTAGAGGGTATGGAGAGGCCCATTCTCATGGGATGAACCGTCGCGTCACCGTCACATCCCCATCCTCAAAATGATGGACCTCTCACCAAAATGAAGGGGGTGGAGGATGGGCACATATATTAAATAAAAAAAATTACGAATCCTAAAAATAAAATTTACGATTCCTAAAAATAAAACTACGAGGTCCACTTTCTTTTAACGTCCTCCTTCATCCTCCGGTAAACCTCCCGTTCATCCTCCGGTACGGTATCGAGATCCAACTGTAGAATTTTAAAATCACTCGCTCGAGCGAAGTCGGCCGACAAATCTTTCTTATATTCATTTTTTTCTCCGTGATCTCTCGGAACGAACGCATCTCGTTTATCAACTCGTTCATTTTCGAATCGCTCCCGGAAGACGCCGCTTTTTTCTTTTCGGCCACCGCCGCTTTTTTCACCTTGTCCATTCCGACGGGACGTTTCAACTCTTGCACCTCAACCTCCTCCTCGTCAAACTCCCGCGGCTCGTCGTTTATGTCTATTTGACAACGAGCGGTGGAGCCTCCCGCGCTATAACTTCCGGACTCGGAAGTTTTACCCCGTTTGTCGGACGCCACTTCGTTCGGAACAAGTTTCCATTTGTTTTCTTTCTTCAAAATTTTCCAAGCTTGAAGATGGGGACGTGGCTCTACCCCTCGGATCCCAATTTTCCAAAGCAAGGTTGAGGAGGGTGACTTCGTTTGTACCGCTAGGAGGATTAGTGTAATAGCGGTTGTAAATTTCGCTGAAGCGGTTGATTTTAGTGCTCATTTTTCGCCACTTGGAAGAGACGGACTCGTGATCGCGTGGGTCGGGGTGCTCCATAATCTTGTTAAAAGCATCCGTTATTTTCCTCCAAAAGCTATTACTCGTTTGGTTGTTCCCTAAATTTAAAAAAAAAATTAACATTAGTAAAATAAAAATATAATCTTTTTAAATTTTAAATTAAAAATAGAGTATTAGGTTCATACCGACAACCGGGTTAGTAGACGACTTGACCCACGCCATTGCTAGCGCTTCCTCCTCCTTTTTAGACCAAGGTCTTTGCTTTGGTTTGGAGCTCGAATCGTCTTAAGCCGCTTTCCCCTTGTTTTTTTTGCATCCTTTCCTTTGCGGTGGGGATCGGGGACGACTTTGTCGTCATCGTCGAGTTTGTCGTCATCGTCGAGTCGAACCGGAGATGATCGCGGTTGAGATTCGAACGGTGGTTGAGATTCTAACAGGTTTCGGAGCATCATTTGTTGAAGAGCTTGATATTGATGCATTTGTTGGACTTGAGACATGGAATGGAAGGCGTTCGTTGATTGCTGGAATCCCGAAAAGGTGAATTGCGGTGTCGCCCAAGAGGGGTCGATAGCCGGTGTGTAACCGGGCGTGGAAAAAGGATTCGGGTTCGGGTTGTTTGGGTTGTTCAGGTTGAACGGGTTCGGGTTGAAAGGATTCATGTTTTTTTTTATAAAAAAGATAAGAAATTTATAAAGTTGATGAGAAGAGTGGGTAGATTTTGGATGAATGTGGTATAAAAAATGGAAGGTTGTATTATATTTAAAGTTAAAAAAACATTTTTTTTTTTAAAACTAGCCGTTGTCCAACGGATATTTTTTGAAAATTATGCAAATTTGGAGCGGCAGCAGCGGCAAATGATGGACGGAGGGGCTAGGGTCGGGCATAGGGGGCGGTGTGAGGGTCCGGCACCGGGCATAGGCCTACGCCCATACCGATTGGTCTAAGTATATTTTGAAAACCACCTTAAAGAAATCCTTTAATGCGTATCTATATATCACTTTCTAGGATCAACGTAAACCAATCAGTACAAATTAAGAATACTTTTAACGAACCAGATGAAGGTGTTCCACTAATATCGATTGATTAATTTTCCTCTCAAATCAAGTATTTAGGTAATCACACTTTGCTTTAATAGACATGTTGTCCCACGCCCATTCACACCACCATTATTTTTCACTGTCACAAATACTACTTAATGTCTTTACCAATTTGTATAATTATATTTTGAGGTTTCAAAACAAAAAATTTAATTTTGAACATCTTTTATAGTATTTTGTTGGACGTGTTGCCATCTATATGACAAGAGCTACGTATACAAAAAAATTCTTGAAAGTTTCAAGATTGGGCATATGCCAAAAACGATCTAACATTCATTTGGCTAGTTTTTAGTTTTTATAGATGGGCATACACTCTACCATGACCATGCATGATTTTGATAACCATCACCTTGTTCATGTTCTTGCATTCAACGTTTTTGAAGGTCCTAAGGGAACTACAAAGTCTGGGCCTATTGAATTAAGGAATAATATATTTTAATAATCCTAACTATTAGTTGTTGACCGGCAACGATACTAACTTCAAAAATAACCAAATGTGACCCCACCTTTTTAAATATTGTAAACAAATTGACTTTTATTAACATAACTTTATTTTCTTTTTGTCCCTTTTTTCTTTCTGCTAGCAAAGAAAAAGGTGGAACCACCACTGATTATTTTGAAAGTTGAGATCGTTGTCGGCCAACAACTAATAGTTGTGATTATTCAAATCATTATTCCTTTAATTAATATAAAGAAAATCAACCATTGAGATTGAGACAATGAATAACCACAGCGATGATTTTTCTTAATGTCAGTCCTAATTTCGCTCAATCCTCAATCACTTTCACATTGGTTACTCAAAAGATGCCACAAGTAACTAGGGTTGGTGTGTTGCGGTTAGGGGTGGACCTAGCTTTTTAATTGGGGTAGCCACCGCTATCCCTTAACGCTCTGACGGTAGTGTAAATTTTGAAAAAAATTAACGTTTTTTTCGTTTTCGTTACCCCTTTTTTTTGAAACGTTACCCCTATAAGGATATTATAGATCCGCCACTGGTTGCGACGTTGCTTTAAGATTTTGGAGTGAAGCGTGCGCAGACGGTGTGGACTCTTGGAGTAAAATCCTAAATCTTGGGCATAGAAACGTTGTTTAAAGTGGACCAAAAACAAGTCTAAGGGGGAAGGGAGTGGGCGACAAACTTGATCCGCAAAGGGGTTTGCCGCGCGGTACCACGGCTGCCGTCCCCCTTTGCCGATCGGCAACCATAGTCACGCGGAAAACCTTTACCGCATCGGCAAACGTTGTTTGTTGTTCGCTGCTGCTGCTGCATTTAATTAAACAAAAACCTTTTTCTTTACAATAAAAAAGCACATAACATTATTATTTAAAATCCAAAAACGATGGCACGCGGGCTCGGTTTTTCAAAGCTGCATTCGTGTGGGCATGCACGAGCCTAGCCAAATCCCGGTTGGGTTGCACCCCCCTGCGCGCGGGTAGGACTTGTGGTAAAACACGACACAAACAATTTAATGGAGTGTTAGATTTTAATCTTATAAACAACTCCTTAATTTGTCCCCACACCAATGTGGGACAAAGTATTTTTTTTTTTTTGAATTAATTTTGATGTTTTAGTTGTTTTATTTAAACACACAATTTTAAAAAAATGAAAACAATTTTTTTTTACCAATTCATCAAGTGTCTAACCATTGCCAACACTTTTGACCAAAAGTTTAAACACTTTAGGTGGATTGATGTGACACGCTCTCATTGGTTGATTTTGAAGTTTAAACACTTTAGGTGTTTAACCACTTCCTTCCACCCTAACTCATGAAAAGAAAAAAAAAATATGTAGAGACTCTTGTTTTCTGGTGACCCTAGAACCTAAGAGAGTTGTCCTATGCCCTTAGTTGGATATTGGTGTAGTACTAGACTACTAGACATTTTTATTGGTTCTTTGAGTTATTTTGATTATGGTTTATTTTACACCGTTATAGCGTCATCTGTTTATTCCTGCAAGAAATCTCATTTCATGGCAAAGTGACACCCCTAATTAACTTTACTAATAATAACTAAAATCGACACACTAACTTTTCTTTTTTTCTTTTTTCATTTTCATAAAGGTGTTTCCTTTTCAAATTCTGACAACACTTTTTTTGTTGGATGATTTTAAAAAACAAAAGTGTCAAGATAAAGTGAAAGGGTGAAATAATGAGCATGTGTTTGTAAATTGCCTTTTTTATAATCATTTAATGGATTAATAATATTCTAGAGTAAACTTCTGTTTTGCTCCCTGTGATTTGATCACTTTAACGGTTTGCCTCAATCCTTTAAAAATAAACAGTTTACTCCCTGATATATCAAGCCCTTCATGACTTTACTCCCCGCCCCTAAACGTCATCCATTTTAATGGTTAAATGCTGTCACGTGCAAAGCACACGATGGCCAATTTGGTCTTTTCCCATTCTTATTAATGAATAACCTTTTAAAACCCTAAGAAGCCAATCTATCTGCTTCCCCTTTCCATCTTCTTTCCCATTCTTCTAAAAAAAACCCTAACAACACCATGGCCGGAAAACTTACACCCACTGATAACCAGTGATAAAGGGTCTCCGGTACTTTCTCCATTAAGTTCGTTGATTGATCACATTGATCAATTCAAGATTTGCAACACGCATTTCAAGGGGTTTCAAGATTCTTTCTTGATTTCCTAAAAAAATGGGGGTTTGAATATAACTGGATCAAGATTGCGGCTTTAAACAAATACCCACAAGACCAAATCCAATACCCACTTGTCTAATTTGTGTTTACCCTCAAATTTTGCATCAATTTTGAGAAATGGATCAAGGGTTTTTGTACTTTTGTTGAAACTGCAATCATGAAAGTGCAATGTGTTGTAGAGTAGTTGGAAAATGTGAGGTGGGGCAGTTGAGATTGAATAAAATGGGTGGTGGTGGTGGTGGAACATTTACAGGTAATGGAGAGGTAGTAAAGGGGACAAATCTAGTTTGAATGTGTGTCTCAAGCTAGAATGATATTGTGTATGACTAGAGGGTTGACAACTTTGTTGTTGTGGATTGTGTTGTTCAGTTGTTGAATGTTGGTGAGATTTGGGGTCCAAGATTGTTGAAAACTTGGCCTTCTTGTTATACTTCTAAACAGAGTGAATCAATCCATTCTTCTTCGTCTACTTTTTTAGAATGGATTGCGTTTTTGTTGAAAGATTCATTGGACTTCTAAACAGAGTGAATCAATAAGTGTATTTAGGGTTTTAAACTGGAAGTATGAAGGATGGAGTGGGAAAAGACATAATTGCCCATCAGGTGTTTTGCACGTGACAATATTTAACCATTAAAATGGACGACGTTTAGGGCGGGAGTAAAGTCATGAAGGGCTTGATAGATCAGGGAGTAAACTGGCTATTTTTAAAGAATTGAGCCAAAACCGTTAAAATGACCAAACCACAGGGAGCAAAACAGAAGTTTACTCAATATTCTATATAGAGTGCACAACTTGTTTGTTAGTAAAATCACTTATGCACAATCTCTTACTAGAAGGTTTAAAGTAAAACCAAAATCAAGGTTCACTCGCCAACTTTTGTTGACTCAAAATCTCCCCCGTTTTACACATGATACAGGTGATCCAGCTGAGACAGGAAACACTTAGGAAGGCCTAGAAGAATAAACAAGTTTATGCTTTGGAATAATTATATAGTTTCATTTTCTTTGTAATTGTATGAATTTTGTTTTGGATATTTAAGTTTGTAATTTGAATTTAATAAATATGAAACATCTTAGTAAATATCATAAGCTTTGGTGATAACCCAATTATGCCCCGACTTTTATTCCGCTGCGGGTCGGGGTGTGACATATAACACCATTCAATAATTATATAACACCATTCATTAATTATATAACACCATTCAACACATATATAACACCATTTAATAAGTATATAACACTATTCAATAATTATATAACACCATGAACTGAAACAAAAAACCATTAACTGAAACATTTTCGATTGAACGTAATTTTTTTTCTGTATATAAGTATAGTAATATGGTACTCGTATTAAAGATTAGAAGAAACACTCGTTATTATGGTGTATTTAAAAAAAACGAGTTACGTGTAAAAAGTTATTGGCGTTTAAAAAATGAAAGGGGAACTTGCATGTGACTTTCTAAAATTAAAAATATTAATTTTACCTTTATACGCTTAATCTAGAAAATTAATTATTTTAATTGTTATACTATTTACAAGATTGCCATCAAGATCTCATCCATTAGATTAAAGATCTAATAGTTTAGATTCTTTCTTACCCTTCTCACACTTTGGGCTTTTTTTACAGGATTCTCTACCTATATATAAATATTTCACCTCTCATTTTATTCACACACAAACTATCTCAACCAAATACATCTACCATTCTAAAAAAATAATGGGTTCTCCGTCGGATGATTCGTTCACCAATATTTATCAGAGATTCTTTTCGGCTGAAGAAACCGCTGAGGAGGAAGAAGCGGTTACGAGTGCATGCGGTGCGTTGATACAAGCCATGGGACACGTTGTACCTACTTCTCCACGACCCATATTGAGGCGCACCTATATATTGAGAGACCGGAAAGCGGCAAACGAGCGTTTGATGAAAGACTACTTTGACCTCACACCGGTTCACGGACCAGACGTTTTTAGACGTCGGTTTAGGATGAGCCAAAGTTTATTTTTGCGCATTAGCGAAGATTTGGAAGCAAAGTATGACTACATTAAGCAAAGAATGGATGCTAGAGGATATCTAGGGTTCACCTCAATTCAAAAGGTAACTTCCGCTTTACGTATACTAGCCTACGGGAACACCTACGACATAAATGACGAGTAGTTGAAGATGGGGGAGAAAACAACACGTGATACCGTGGAGCAATTCTGCTTAGGTAATTATTTATACCCTATTTTATTTTAACGATTCGTCACTATTTATTAAATTTTATATTTTTAATTATTTTTAGGCATATGCCAATTATATGGAAAACGTTATTTAAGAGAACCATCTTGGAACGACCTTCAAGAAATATACGAGGTGCATTTAGAAAAGCATGGAATTCCTGGCATGATCGGAAGCTTGAATTGTCGTAATTGGCGTTGATATAATTGTCCAACCGCATGGAAGGTCAACATACACGCGGTGACCAGAAAGGACCGACTATGGTTCTACAAGCGGTGGCGTCGCATGACCTGTGGGTTTGGTCAGCCTTCTTTGGTGTCGCTGGGTGTATGAACGACATTAATACCTGAGTGTGCACCTTTGTTAGAGAGCTACATTTCTGGAACGATACCAAAAGCCGGATTTCATGCTAACGGGAACGACTACGAACATGGTTACTGTCTGGGCGATGGTATCTACCCGAAATATTCTAATATCGTTAAGACGTTTTCTGAGACGCTCGATGAAAAAAGACAATATTTTAAAAAAAACTGCAAGAGGCTGCGCGAAAGGACATCGAGAGGTGTTTTGGGGTTCTTCAACAACGATGGCATTTTATTCGAAATCCATGTCGTATGTGGCATAAAGATAGAATTCGAACGGTCATATACGCTTGCATCATTTTGCATAATATGATCATAGAGGATGACGGGAAAGCAATATGCAAAAACTACTTTCCAGAAGATGAAGTTGTAGCAACCCAAGCAACAATGGAAGAGAAGTTGGTGAATGCTCAACTATTGCGATCTAGGGAACTACATAACGCATTAAAGGCGGATTTGGTTGAGCATGCTTGGGCGATTCGTCTAATTGGAGGCACTAGTGGAGCCGAAGAAGAAGAAGATGAGGAATTCGAAGACGGGTACCATGCAGACGGTGGATTTTGATGATGGAGAAAATGAAGAGGAAGAAGGAGAGAACGACGTCGAAAGCGAAGAATAAATTTTTTTATTTTTTTTTCTTTAATGTATTTTTTTATTTTTAGTGTAATGTTTTTATGTTTTAATTTTAGTGTAATGTTTTTATTTTTATTTTATTGTAATGTTTTTTTTTATTTTTAGTGTAATTTTTTATTTTAATAAAATTTATTTTATTTTTATATAGTTAGAAATTAATATTAAATAATGGAAATTAATAATTCAGTAATGATGACGTAGGAGCGTTTTGACTACGGTATCTAATGTCAAAATGCCACAAAAAAACCCTATGCTGACGTGACACGTCACGTGTCAGACAACGCTCCTTCAGGGTTTTTGACTACACATGGCCTAAGTGTGTGTTAAGGTACTTGTCTGTGTATATAAGGATAATGTGAGAACTGAGAAGTCAAAAGATATTTACGAATCGAGATAACTGATATAGAATGTCAACTAATAAAAAATATTTTAAATTTTTATAATTAAAAGATTAGTATTTATAAATTTTTTGTAACATAAAAAAGACTTGTAAAAAAAGCAAAACGTTGATTTACTATGATAAACTGATAACTGTGTAATATATATATATATATATATGATAAAGATAAAATGAAAAGCTTGAATTTTGAGAAAACCCTAGAAAACCTTAAAAAAACCCAGCCTCCCGACTTTTTTTTTGAAAAAAATAACACATGTAATATACGTGTTTTTAAGAGTTTTGGGCTAAAAAACAAAAAAGCGCCGAAGGAATATTAAAAAAAAAAATAAACAAAATTTCAGCAACTAATGTGTGTTAGACAAAGATGCTGAAATTTGTTTATTTTTTTAAAAAACATCCCTTCGGCGCTTTTTTGTTTTTTTGGCCAAAAACTCTTAAAAACATGTATATTACATGTGTTTATTTTTTTAAAAAAAAAGTCGAGAGGTTGGATTTTCTACAGTTTTCTCATTTTTTAGGGTTTTCTATCTAGCCTTACCCTATACAGAGTGTAAGTATAGAGAGAAAACCCCTCTAAGTGAGAAAACCTAGGAAACTTAAAGCTTCCGATGTGTGTGTATATATATAAATATATTTAAATTACACATGTAATATACATGTTTTTAAGGGTTTTGAGTAAAAAAAATAAAAAAAAAACGCTGAGTGGATATTTAAAAAATAAATAAACAAGTTTTCAGCAACGCGTCTGTAACATATATGTTACACAAAAACTTGTTTATTTTTTTTAAATCTGGTCGGCGATTTTTTTTGCTCAAAACCCTTAAAAACATGTATATTACATGTGTAAGTTTTTTCAAAAAAAATGTTAGAAGCTTTGAGTTTCCTAGGTTTTCTCACCCCAAAGGAGTTTTCATTTTATTCTTCCCCTATATTTTTTTCAAAAAAGAAGTCGGGAGGTTGGATTTTCTACGGTTTTCTCAATTTTTAGGGTTTTCTATCTAGCCTTACCCTATACAGAGTGTAAGTATAGAGAGAAAACCCCTCTAAGTGAGAAAACCTAGGAAACTTAAAGCTTCCGATGTGTGTGTATATATATATATATATTTAAATTACACATGTAATATAGATGTTTTTAAGGGTTTTGAGTAAAAAAAATAAAAAAAAACGCTGAGTGGATATTTAAAAAATAAATAAACAAGTTTTCAGCAACGCGTCTGTAACATATGTTATATGTTACACAAAAACTTGTTTATTTTTTTAAATCTGGTAGGCGCTTTTTTTTGCTCAAAACCCTTAAAAACATGTATATTACATGTGTAAGTTTTTTCAAAAAAAATGTTAGAAGCTTTGAGTTTCCTAGGTTTTCTCACCCCAAAAGAGTTTTCATTTTATTCTTCCCCTATATATATATATATATATATATATATATATATATATATATATATATAAAAGTTGTTATATACATAAAGGTGCATAACTAATACAATTGTGTATTATTATGCACACAAACATAGTTCTAAACACATGATATGTAACTATGGTGCATAATAATGGTGTGTGATATATAATTATATGGACACCTATACCATCCCTCTTCAAATTAAATGTATCTATTTTGATGACTTTCTACGGGCTCCTCTAACCCCCGTCTCTCTCACATTATGTGTGTGAGGTCTAAGAGAGAGCTACAAACTTACGAAAGAACCGAAAAAATCGCTACTAACCGGTCAATTTTTTTATTTTACTTAATTAAAAAGTTATTACTATAAGAAAATAAAAATAAAAAATCCATATATGTACCTTATGAGTACATATATGTAACTGGGAAATTATACATATGTATGTTGTTTATATTTACACAATACTAACCTTTTATTAGGAAACATGGAAAACCTTTTTTTATAGGTTGATAGTGAATGAAAAGATTAAATACTTCTAAATACTTTATTTTGTTCACAATTGAGATTTGAACCCTCGTTATATAGGAGAAACTACAAACACATTAATATTATTAGCTATAAGTTCTTTGGTGTTACATATAAATGTTTGGCATGTAAATTTTGATCGAAGAACAAAAAACCAAAAACTTCATATATGCTTAGATGATATAATTAATGTAAAGTTTTTTTAATTAATAATCATCTTTTTGAAGTCATTTTAAAACATTTAATGACTTGAGCCGCCTTCGTTTCATGTTTTATGCGTTATAAAATATTTTAATCGGTACACAAAACCTCTCTTTTATGAAGTTCACAAAATTTTATATGTAGAAATTGTTGCGTTACTCCCTTTTTCTTTGTTGGTGTTGGTGCACTATTTTATCACCCTTTCCGTAAAGTCTACTTTACACCTATTTTCATTAAAAATTAAACTTTGGTCAGATTTTTCAGTGAACTTTCATTTTTTTTTCTTTTTTCTTCTTTTTAATGAATGGTCTTTTAAAGTTTTATTATAACAAATTAAAAAAATCTGACTATTTTACCATTCATTAAAAGGGAGGAAAAAGACAAAAAAAACTGAATGTTAACCGAAAAATCTAATTAGATTTTGATTGAATAAAAATGACAACAAAATTGAAACCACAAGGATCCAAAGTATAAATTGTTTGAGTTTTGGACTAAAGTGGTAAAATGATCAAACCTCAGGTACCATTTTTACAGTTTACTCTAAAATCACAATAAAAGTTCATTAAGAGATATAAAAAAATAAAAGGTTGATAATAAATAACTTATTCTTCTTTCTCACACAGAACTCATATCATACTATTATCATCAAGATGCCAAAGGACTAGTAACCATGCTTCTTTACGATCAAAAATTCGTTGATTGTCTATAGCTTTTTATTGTGCGATGTTGTGGAAATATGATTTTGATTGATATTGGTTCACTTCAGTTACATTACTGTGGTACAATACCGGTACAATGGTGCTCGGTATATTTACGATAACAAATTTCAAAAGAAACTATACGTGTCCTGCATCATTCGAAAACTATAAAAATGAATATGCGTGTTGCATCCACTGGTACCTATACCGGTACAAGTATCTTTTAAAAATTATTTTACTTTGAATAGAACTTCGTTTTCAACAAATTTATACCGGAATGTCTATGTAAAAAAATAAACGCACATGAGTATTCAACTCTTTATAAAAAAGTTAACGAACACAATAACAAGAGAACAATCAGATTAAATGAAAACTAAGTGAGTTAAAAATTTGTATTAATTAAAGTATATAGAAACTAAAATCTAAAAAAAATATTTCTTTATAATAAATTTATCATTCATAGTCAATGCAAATTAATAATTATAGTGGACCTCACCGAGTGATGTGGCAGAAATTCGGTTTCGATCAGTATCGGTCTGATTCATTATAACACGGGTATAGTACTGATATTCGGTATAGTTTACAATATCAAAAACAAATATTTAAAATCAGATTGTGAAAAATCTACGTAATCTCACTTATGGATGGTAAGACTAGAGGGTATGGAGAGGCCCATCCTCATGGGGATGAACCGTCGCGTCACCGTCACATCCCCATCCTCAAAAGGATGGACCTCTCACCAAAATGAAGGGGGTGGAGGATGGGCATACCCCATTTTAATATTAAATTAATTTTTAGTTTTTGTTAATTTAGTTTTATAAAAACACTACATATATTAAATAAAAAAAATTACGAATCCTAAAAATAAAAATTACGATTCCTAAAAATAAAACTACGAGGTCCACTTTCTTTTAACGTCATCCTTCATCCTCCGGTAAACCTCCCGTTCATCCTCCGGTACGGTATCGAGATCCAACTGTAGAATTTTAAAATCACTCGCTCGAGCGAAGTTGGACGACAAATCTTTCTTATATTCATTTTTTTCTCCGTGATCTCTCGAAACGAACGCATCTCGTTTATCAACTCGTTCATTTTCGAATCGCTCCGGAAGACGCCGCTTTTTTCTTTTCGGCCATCGCCGTTTTTTTCACCTTGTCCATTCCAACGGGACGTTTCAACTCTTGCACCTCAACCTCCTCCTCGTCAAACTCTCGCGGCTCATCGTTTATGTCTATTTGACAACGAGCGGTGGAGCCTCCCGCGCTATAACTTCCGGACTCGGAAGTTTTACTCCGTTTGGCGGACGCCACTTCGTTCGGAACAAGTTTCCATTTGTTTTCTTTCTTCAAAATTTTCCAAGCTTGAAGATGGGGACGTGGCTCTACCCCTCGGATCCCAATTTTCCAAAGCAAGGTTGAGGAGGGTGACTTCGTTTGTACCGCTAGGAGGATTAGTGTAATAGCGGTTGTAAATTTCGCTGAAGCGGTTGATTTTAGTGCTCATTTTTCGCCACTTGGAAGAGACGGACTCGTGATCGCGTGGGTCGGGGTGCTCCATAATCTTGTTAAAAGCATCCGTTATTTTCCTCCAAAAGCTATTACTCGTTTGGTTGTTCCCTAAATTTTAAAAAAAATTAACATTAGTAAAATAAAAATATAATCTTTTTAAATTTTAAATTAAAAATAGAGTATTAGGTTCATACCGACAACCGGGTTAGTAGACGACTTGACCCACGCCATTGCTAGCGCTTCCTCCTCCTTTTTAGACCAAGGTCTTTGCTTTGGTTTGGAGCTCGAATCGTCTTGAGCCGTTTCCCCTAGTTTTTTTTGCGTCCTTTCCTTTGCGGTGGGGATCGGGGACGACTTTGTCGTCATCGTCGAGTTTGTCTTCATCGTCGAGTCGAACCGGAGATGATCGAGGTTGAGATTCGAACGGTGGTTGAGATTCTAACAGGTTTCGGAGCATCATTTGTTGAGGAGCTTGATATTGATGCATTGGACTTGAGACATGGAATGGAAGGCGTTCGGTGATTGCTGGAATCCCGAAAAGGTGAATTGCGGTGTCGCCCAAGAGGGGTCGATAGCGGTGTGTAACCGGGCTGGAAAAAGGATTCGGGTTCGGGTTGTTTGGGTTGTTCAGGTTGAAGGGTTCGGGTTGAAGGATTCATGTTTTTTTTTTATAAAAAGATAAGAAATTTATAAAGTTGATGAGAAGAGTGGTAGATTTTGGATGAATGTTTGTATAAAAAATGGAAGTTGTATTGTATTTAAAGTTAAAAAAAACATTTTTTTTTTTTTAAAAAACTAGCCGTTGTCCAACGGATATTTTTTGAAAATTATGCAAATTTGGAGCGGCAGCAGCGGCAAATGATGGACGGAGGGGCTAGGGTCGGGCATAGGGGGCGGTGTGAGGGTCCGGCGCCGGGCATGGCCGGGCATAGGCCTACGCCCATACCGATTGGTCTAAGTATATTTTAAAAACCACCTTAAAGAAATCCTTTAATGCGTATCTATATATCACTTTCTAGGATCAACGTAAACCAATCTGTACAAATTAAGAATACTTTTAAGGAACCAAATGAAGGTGTTCCACTAATATCGATTGATTAATTTTCCACTCAAATCAAGTATTTAGGTAATCACACTTTGCTTTAATAGACATGTTGTCCCACGCCCATTCACACCACCATTATTTTTCACTGTCACAAATACTACTTAATGTCTTTACCAATTTGTATAATTATATTTTGAGGTTTCAAAATAAAAAATTTAATTTTGAACATCTTTTATAGTATTTTGTTGGATGTGTTGCCATCTATATGACAAGAGCTACGTATACAAAAAAATTCTTGAAAGTTTCAAGATTGGGCATATGCCCAAAAACGATCTAACATTCATTTGGCTAGTTTTTAGTTTTTATAGATGGGCATGCACTCTACCATGACCATGCATGATTTTGATAACCATCACCTTGTTCATGCTCTTGCAGTCAACGTTTTTGAAGGCCTTAAAGGAACTACAAAGTCTGGGCCTATTGAATTAAGGAATAATATATTTTAATAATCCTAACTATTAGTTGTTGACTGGCAACGATCCTAACTTCAAAAATAACCAAATGTGACCCCACCTTTTTAGATATTGTAAACAAATTGACTTTTATTAACATAACTTTATTTTCTTTTTGTCCCTTTTTTCTTTCTGCTAGCAAAGAAAAAGGTGGAACCACCACTGATTATTTTGAAAGTTGAGATCGTTGTCGGCCAACAACTAATAGTTGTGATTATTAAAATTCATTATTCCTTTAATTAATATAAAGAAAATCAACCATTGAGATTGAGACAATGAATAACCATAGCGATGATTTTTCTTAATGTCAGTCCTAATTTCGCTCAATCCTCAATCACTTTCACATTGGTTACTCAAAAGATGCCACAAGTAACTAGGGTTGGTGTGTTGCAATTAGGGGTGGACCTAGCTTTTTAATAGGGGTAGCCACCGCTATCCCTTGACGCTCTAACGGTAGTGTAAATTTGAAAAAAATTAATGTTTTTTTCGTTTTCGTTACCCCTATAAGGATATTATAGATCCGCCACTGGTTGCGACGTTGCTTTAAGATTTTGGAATGAAGCGTGCGCAGACGGTGTGGACTCTTGGAGTAAAATCCTAAATCTTGGGCATAGAAACGTTGTTTAAAGTGGACCAAAAACAAGTCTAAGGGGGAAGGGAGTGGGCGACAAACTTGATCGGCAAAGGGGTTTGCCGCGCGGTACCAGGCTGTCGTCCCCCTTTGCCGATCGGCAACCATAGTCACGCGGAAAACCTTTACCGCATCGGCAAACGTTGTTTGTTGTTCGCTGCTGCTGCATTTAATTAAACAAAAACCTTTTTCTTTACAATAAAAAAGCACATAACATTATTATTTAAAATCCAAAAACGATGGCACGCGCGCTCGGTTTTTCAAAGCTGCATTCGTGTGTGCATGCACGAGCCTACCCAAATCCCGGTTGAGTTGCACCCCCTGCGCGCGGGTAGGACTTGTGGTAAAACACGACACAAACAATTCAATAGAGTGTTAGATTTTAATCTTATAAAAAACTCATTAGTTTGTCCCCACACCAATGTGGGACAAAGTATTTTTTTTTGAATTAATTTTGATGTTTTAGTTGTTTTATTTAAACACACAATTTTAAAAAAATGAAAACAAAATTTTTTTTTACCAATTCATCAAGTGTCTAACCATTGCCAACACTTTTGACCAAAAGTTTAAACACTTTAGGTGGATTGATGTGACACGCTCTCATTGGTTGATTTTTAGTTTAAACACTTTAGGTGTTTTACCACTCCATTCCCCCTAACTTATGAAAAGAAAAGAAAAATATGTAGAGACTCTTATTTTCTGGTGACCCTAGGCTTTAACCTAGGTTGATAAACCTAGGAGAGTTGTCCTATGCCCTTAGTTGGATATTGGTGTAGTACTAGACTACTAGACATTTTTATGGTTCTTTGAGTTATTTTGATTATGGTTTATTTTACACCGTTATAGCGTCATCTGTTTATTCCTGCAAGAAATCTCATTTCATGGCAAAGTGACACCCCTAATTAACTTTACTAATAATAACTAAAACCGACACACTAACTTTTCTTTTTTTCTTTTTTCATTTTCATAAAGGTGTTTCCTTTTCAAATTCTGACAACACTTTTTTTGTTGGATGATTTCAAAAAACAAAAGTGTCAAGATAAAGTGAAAGTGTGAAATAATGAGCATGTGTTTGTAAATTGCCTTTTTTATAATCATTTAATGGATTAATAATATTCTAGAGTAAACTTCTCTTTTGCTCCATATGGTTTGATCGCTTTAACGGTTTGCTCCAATCCTTTAAAAATAAAAAGTTTACTCCCTAATATATCAAGCCCTTCATGACTTTACTCCCCGCCCCTAAACGTCATCCATTTTAATGGTTAAATGTTGTCACGTGCAAAGCACACGATGAGCAATTTTGTCTTTTTCCAATTCTTATTAATGAATAACCTTTTAAAACCCTAAGAAGGCAATCTATCTGCCTCCCCTTTCCATCTTCTTTCCCATTCTTCTAAAAAAACCCTAATAACACCATGGCCGGAAAACTTACACCCACTGATAACCAGTGATAAAGGGTCTCCGGTACTTTCTCCATTAAGTTCGTTGATTGATCAATTCAAGATTTGCAACACGCATTTCAAGGGGTTTCAAGATTCTTTCTTGATTTCCTAAAAAAATGGGGGTTGGAATATAACTGGATCAAGATTGCGACTTTAAACAAATACCCACAAGACCAAATCCAATACCCACTTGTCTAATTTGTGTATACCCTAAAATTTTGCATCAATTTTAAGAAATGGATCAAGGGTTTTTGTACTTTGTTGAAACTGCAATCATGAAAGTGCAATGTGTTGTAGAGTAGTTGGAAAATGTGAGGTGGGGCAGTTGAGATTGAATAAGATGGGTGGTGGTTGTGGTGGAACATTTACAGGTAATGGAGAGGTAGTAAAGGGGACAAATCTAGTTTGAATGTGTTGTCTCAAGCTAGAATGATATTGTGTATGACTAGAGGGTTGACAACTTTGTTGTTGTGGATTGTGTTGTTCAGTTGTTGACTGTTGGTGAGATTTGGGGTCCAAGATTGTTGAAAACTTGGCCTTCTTGTTATACTTCTAAACAGAGTGAATCAATCCATTCTTCTTCGTCTACTTTTTTAGAATGGATTGCGTTTTTGTTGAAAGATTCATTGGACTTCTAAACAGAGTGAATCAATAAGTGTATTTAGGGTTTTAAACTGGAAGTATGAAGGATGGAGTGGGAAAAGACATAATTGCCCATCAGGTGTTTTGCACGTGACAATATTGAACCATTAAAATGGACGACGTTTAGGGCGGGGAGTAAAGTCATGAAGGGCTTGATAGATCAGGGAGTAAACTGGCTATTTTTAAAGAATTGAGGCAAAACCGTTAAAATGACCAAACCACAGGGAGCAAAACAGAAGTTTACTCGATATTCTATGTAGAGTGCACAACTTGTTTTTAGTAAAATCACTTATGCACAATCTCTTACTAAGAGAGTTTAAAGTAGAACCAAAATCATATTATTAATAATTGTGTTGGTATATAGGGATGTCAACCTTAAAAGCCAAATATTTGGAATGATTATATATTTCCCCTGTTGAAAACTAACTAAAGGTCCCAATTGATATCTAGCTAAGTGGTATCACACCGCACTGTTAAAACACCTTTGATCATAACCATAGTTTTTAATTTGATCACACGTATCTAAAAGAAAAACTATTATAAATTGGAGAACTATCCAAAAGACAAAAACCATCGTCAGATCTTCTTGATGAAGATTTTTTACGTTGTAGCAATTTTCGTAGGTAACTAAGAACTTGTCATGCCTAAATTTGATTCAGAAATGAAGATTGATTGCAAATTTATGGAAATCTACGTTATAAAAGCATCAAACACGAAGATTGTGTGGTTGAAGCTGTAAAGATGGTCACCTGGAAAAGTTTGATGATAGATATGTTATTGTTGTTGGATGGAGACTATATGAGTGTGATTGAGCCGAATTGATATTAATGATGTATTAAATCATCTAGAGTTGTAGTGTTATAATATGTTAGTTTTAAGAAATATTGACATAGTTTTCAATTGGCATGGTCCTTAGTGGGTAGTAAGATAAGGATAATATAATTTGCATATCTTAGGCAAATTATGCAACACTGTATTTCCATCAAGATTATAGTGATGATACTAGTGATCATTGTCTTACTTATTTTGACCATAATAAGTGTAAGTTTGACCAATTCCCGTAATCAGAAGTTGGTCTAAATGACGAGATCCGATGCAAGTGACGATGAGGGAAATGTGTCGATGTGTACTTGAAGGTTAACTACAAGGATTAATAATTTGTAGTGATTAACGTGATATGGGCTTTTAAGGATTATATACGATGATAAATCCAAAATTTATGTCAAAGTTGTATATAGATGTAACAAATATTTCAAGAAAATTATCATAAAAAAAATAAAATAAAAGGGATTTTTTTAGCATTATTAAATAATTTTAAGAATTGAACTTAACTTAAAATGATGTTAATTACACAAGAAGCATTTGAAAGACTAAGAGTTTGGTTTTGCACGAGGGATCCATACTCACTTCTTGGTCTCCCTCCAACTTAACAACCATTAATCCCTCACATTCATTACCAATATACGGAACCCTACATATTTATGTGTATATATTGTCTCCATTTTTTATTATAGTTTAAGATTTTATTGTAAATGTAAAAGGTATTTAGCAATATTTTTATTATAGTTTAAGATTTTATTGTAAGTGTAAAAGGTATTTATCAATATATTAGAATATATCAAGCTGGTGGCACGATGATACTCCAATGATCCGTCAATAATCCAACTTTGTCGTCAAAAAAAAGATAAGATAATAATAGAGTCCACATTTCACTATAAGTGTGAGAACAATAGAACGAAACCCCATTAATCTTTCTCTAACTCATGACACAAAATCTATCTTTCTAAAGCATTTTGTTTACCGTTTTAAATGCATGTCACCATCTTTAAACGCACAAAAACATATTGTAGAGAATATAAAAGCAGAGCCGGATTTGGGCCTGTGCGGGAGGTGCCACTCAAAACATCTAGGGGCTCAAAATATCTAATATATATGTTTATGTATTTATATATATAAACTTATTGTATAATATCAATACAAATGTTTTCCTTGGCTCAATGGTGTGTCACTTGTAATCTATACCTGTGGTTCCGTGTTCGAATCCCACCAGCACCTTTTATTTCTTAATTTATTTTGGTTTCTCATGTTTTCTTTTTCTTTAGGCTTTCCTAATTTATTTTGATTTCTCCATGTTTTCTTTTTCTTTAGGCTAGTGGCCGATTTAAGTTGTTTTATTAAAAGGGGGAAATAGGCCATCTCACACCAAGTCATCAATTACAACTTTGCAAGATTTTTTTCTAGTTTTTAATTTTGATTTTTCACACTTAAATTTGGCCTTCTATAAATTTAAATTTGTTAGTTCTTTTATATTTTTCTTCTCATTTAACCATTTACATAACAAATTTTACATGTTTTCTTGTTTAAATTTGTAGGTTTTTTATTCTCATTTAATCTTTTACAATATAAACTTAAAAGAACTGAATATCTATATCTATTTATTTTATTTGTATGAATAGATTCATGTTATCAAACTAATATGGATATATTAAACATATTACAGTTCTTTTTGTTAAAAGTATTCAAGAATTAGTTATTTTTGCTTTTCCGGAAGGATGTTGAAACTAATTTTAAGTGTATTAATTAATTTGTAAAATAAAACTAGGATTTATTGTTTTTAATCGATACTAATTTGAGTGGTGCAGCCACTCTATGAACATGGATAATTGTGATATATTGAAATATAGAGAAGAATCGGTATGGACTATAAATACTTAATCGTGAGCTTTACTTCCAAATTTTTTAGTGCGAATAGGGCCCAAATTTTTTATCTCGCACAGGACCAAAATTTTTTTTGTAATTTTCAGAGACGGCTCTGTCTAAAAGGTTATATTTTCAACCAAACAAAAGGATTATATTTTTCTGATCTTTCACACCATGAAAAAGAAACTAGTTGAAATACAATATCTATTCATTTCTTTCTAAATTCAAAAGAAAATTTTGAACAAATTTCATTTATATATAAGACTTACACATATGCATGTTATATTACCTACACATGCGTATGACAATCGGTTAAAAGTTTGAAATTATATGAACAAATTAGTGTGATGCCTTTTATGCACATAAAGTATAAATTTTTAAATACATGAAACACTGATCAAAATATCATGATTCATGTTTGTTCATTTTATTCTCGCCAATGAGCTATAGCTCAATTGGTATTGGAGGAGAAGTGAAGGTTTGGGTTTAAGACCAGAGGTCTTAAGTTTGAATCTGATCTCAATTGGGTTTTACCGTAGTGGGCGTGGTCCTTCGGGCGGCGGGTTTTCCCAAGAACTGGTGATGGTGGGCTTGGGCTACCCAGCACTCTCTGCGATCACGATCGTATGGGGTCGCCTTTTGTGTCACATCCCAACCGATGGCGAAAACATCGGGATGAGACGAAAACTAGATTGCAAGAGGCTTCATAACGCTAATTGTGTCAAGTGTTTAATAATTACTTTTTTACATAGTTTAAATCAAATAATACAATTTCATATCACGACACAAATAAAATAAATATAACTTCATTTTATTGATAACGATTTAATACAAAATATAGAAACGAAATGCATGTTTGAAATAAGATACAGTACAATAAATATTTAAAGTTTTTAAATGTGTTTCTAGGTAATCCTACTAGATTCATTGCATCATCGGTTCCTGCAACATGTATTAAAAGCGTAGATCAATACAAAAGTATTGGCAAACATACAAGTTTGAAATTAAGTATAAAAATATTAGTTTGTTTCAATCATGACAAGTATATATTTAAGTTGAATCGCACCTGTATGTAGACAACTTTCGCATAATAATAATAGCATATATTAAAATTCTCTAACTAGCATGCATGAAACCCTAAGCATAACAATATCATAAGGGAACACGCTAGAATTAATAAGTATAAACAAACTCAATCGTAACAATTAGCATGTATATGCAAGTTTGAACTAACACGTATAACTCGCAAAAGTAATATTGATAACACATTTGGTAGTTTGGAATACATTTTATTTCGTATAATATAAATTTGTTAATTGATACATGTTGCACCCCAAAATGCATTTAAAGAGTAAAAGGGGTCGAGTATGCTCACATTATAGCGAAGCTTCTTTTATAACTTTCTTGAAGAGTTGACGGTCGAATGATGGAATACCGAGGTCACCTCGCATGGGTAAAAGATAGTTATACAAGTAACGTTCAAAATAAATCATCCGTTTATAGTTATTTTATAAGCTTCATTCGAGTCCCGATAAGTATTTGTTGGCGTTGCGAATATATGTAATGGTTATATATATATATGGATTTATTTTGACGAAAACATAGAGGAGATATATAGATTTTTCGACGAATAGCCTAAGATATATATGTATAATAGATATATCTTGCCGGAGAGTAAAATAGATATATATATATATATATATATATATATATATATATATATATATATATATATATATATATATATATATACGTTTCGACGAAAGGTTTACCGGAGGTATACATATATATTTTGATGAAAAGACATTTTAGGTATACGTATATCTTTATTTATACTGACGAAAAACGGGCATAGTTTCCTCTGTATTTGGACTAACCCAACAACCAAAGTGTCGATAAAATGTCAAAACACAATGATAAACGATTTCCCGATTTAAATAATACTAACATAGATGATATAATGGACGTCGACTAAAATTATTAACATGAATAATATTAAAGTAGTTTTCTACGATTAACATAACATTACTTTAAATTATATAATAACTTAACGGCGTTAGAATTTTACGAATTTTGCGTCGACCGAGCTGACTGCTGTTGACCGAGGGTTGACCAGCCTTGACTTTTGTCGACTGTATCGAAACGACACTGAACGGAACTGGACCAGAGTATGACCCAAGCCGACTGATCTCGTTATGATTTGTTTCCATGTCTCGTCTTTAACCCCTTGACCCGTCACAAAAACTGACCTGTTGACCATTTGACCTGTGATGACCCGAACCGAGATTAAAACTAAGACGCGTTGATAACAGTTGACCCGACAAGAAACCAAACCCAATCTGCACCGAGAACAACTACCCAAACGAACCGCGTGAACTGCAACTCAAACCAAACTGGCCGAACCGAACTGAAACTGAGATTCGAGCCCAAAATAAAACTGAGCCGAATGAACTTGAACCTGAATCGAGCTTGAAACTAAACTGAAATCGAAACATGACCTGAGTCGAACCCAACCTGGAACCAGACAAACCTGAACCCAACTGGAAGCCCAAACCCGAGACCCGACCAGGAACCACCTCCACTGCAGCTGCCGTCGCTGGAGGACCCGCTGCAGCAGGTTAAGGCGGCTCCACCGCTGACTGATGTGATGCGCCGGCACCCTCAAGGTGGACGGCTGTTCATCTACGGCGAGAGGGGTGTGCGTGAGAGAGAGTGAGAGGTTGTGGGGTGTGGTTGGCTCGCCGGAAAACCGGCCGGAGAGGCCGAGGGAATCGAAATGGAGGGTGAGAGGTGGTGGTGCGGGGAGTTTGCTGCTGTTGTTGTTCGTCGAAGAGGGAGGAACCGAGAGGAGGAGAGTGGGTGTGGCCGGAGGAGATACGCGGCGCCGGAAGGGTCGCCGGAACCCTATTCCGGTGGCCGGAGGTTATAGAGAGGGAACAAGGTGCGTGTGTTGAGTCTCTGTGTGTGTCCAGTGTGTGTGCGTGTGTTTTCTTATACAGGGTGTGTGTGTTTATTTTACAAAACAAGGTTTAGTTAGGGTTTGTCTTGTTGGGCTCAGGGCCTGTGAACTAGATTCCTGCATTGTAGAGTGGCCCGGTTAATTTTGTTGAACTCGTATTCGCACCTGAACTTCATAAACACATCGTATTATTTCATTTATTATTATTATTATTATTATCATAATCATTTTCTTATTGTTATATAAATAATAAAAATAGAAAAATAAATAATGATAATGAAAATAGATAAATAAATACTTATTTCCTAAAAGTATGGATGTTTGGAAATACGAGGCGTTACATTTTGCTATTGGGTTACTCCGGGTAGCAAGGCTTTTATTTCGTTGCCGTTCAAAATAAATATATGTATATAGAGATAGAATCTGATTTAGCTAAAATTTGTATATAAGCACTGGCGGAGCTTCTTTGGGGCCAAGTGTGCCAGGCCTCCGCCGGTTTTCGCTTGTAGCGTTTAAATTTACCGAAAATTTACAAAAAAAATATTTTTGTAGCGTAAAATATTAGATTTTTAAGAGCTCGGCCCCACCGATTTGGATTTTAAGAGTTCGCCCCCACCGAGTTTTCATTGAAACTCCGCCTTTGTATACATATGTATGTATAATAGCTATTAATAAGGGTATTGGAAGGCAGGTTTATGGAAGTGAAATGGACTCCACTTGTCGAAAGACAAGAGTACAAGACATGCACCATGGGGCAACCGATAGTCATGTTTTTTTCTGATCTGAACCAATTAACCTGAGGATGTGGACCCACAAATGCTCTAAAAATCTTCCAATGAAGATTCAAAGTTGGTCACTTTCAAGATCCACATGCATGCGCGTGACATGTAGTTAATTAAGTAGACGACAAGCTTCATGCTTGCCTATGTTATGAGCCCACTATACAGGACATATATTCTTAATCAACCAACATTATGCATGCCCCCAGCATTCACTGACAAAAATGTTGTTATCAGCCTGCCAACTTTTCTTTTTTACACAAAAAACAACCTTAAGTTTTTATGTGAATCATGGTACGAGGAAAAACAAGCCAAAAGTAAAAGGTAAGGACCACGAATTATGTAGCTAAACAAAATTATACGGCGAGGATGGTTTAGGAAGAAATTAGCAAATGGTGTAAAATTACCTCGATTTATGCTTTCTCTATCCATAATATTTTCGAGATCCTTAAGTGTATTACGAAGCAAGCTCACAAAAGAAAATTAGTTCAATCTATCGCGCTAGTCACTTATTGTATATGGCGAGCTAGAAATAGGTTATTGGGGAAATCAAGACCTTGAGCTACTTAGAGTGAAGGGGCACATTAACAACATACCCTAAGTCCTGCCAATCCCTTTGTGCCACGTCACCTGATCCATCCACTACCATAACTATCTGATTTAGTGACACCACTACCTTGAAACATAGACCCCGCCATTTTAACCCACTCGCTCTCTCCATACACACAACTCTCTATCTCTCCTATTTCACACTTACCATCGGGTAGTATTTAACCCACCCCGTACCCGCACTACCGACGGCGGTGTTTGGGTGCAGGTAGGGGGTACCCGCTACCCCTTAACCCGCACGCTCCGTGCCTTCTTATAGATAAGGAATAGATCAAAGTGTACGGAGTTAGATTGGGACAAGTGGAAAGAGCAAATCTTTTGCTATGTAATCTGTTTTTTCCGTTGTTTGCTTTTGTGGTTGGGTGCTCCTTGCTAGCGTCTTGCTAGTTGGGCTGCTTTGGTTATAATAAAGTTGCAGTTCAAAAAAAAAAAAAAAAGTAAAAGCCCGTCAAAACTCTAATGGGTCAAAGGTTGCCGGAAATGTATATTTAACACGCATAAAACCTCCTAAATCATTTTTTTCTCAAATATAATCTTTGTTGATATAACTAATCTTTTGTAACCATCTTTCACACGCTTCTTAAAAGAGGGTTACCAAACCCGACCCAGACCCACCCCCTGTTCAACTACCATACACACATCTCTTGTTAATGACCCGCTAACCAATTGTCATAGATTTAACGGGAACCAGAACATGACAAGTAACATACTGTAAGCGGTAAGTCATGCTGAATTATATTTGTAACAACTAGCAGTATACGGGTTTATAGTTCCATAAAATCAACAAGGGTCGTTATCATTTTACAATGGTAAAAGATGTATATCACGACAGAACAATAAACCACTTATTCGGCACCTGTCTCCTCTACAGACTTCTTATACTCCGGCTTCAGCTCATATGTTCCTTGATTAGTTCCACGTTTATTGTACACACAAAGCTCGTTCAATATCTCTTTCAAGAATTGCTGTAAACAATGTAAACTAATTCATTACTACACAAATAAATAATCAAAAACTTATAGCATAGAAAACCAAACAATCAAAGGATACACACCGCTGGTTGATCAGTTTCTATGACCAACTGTTTTAACGCCCAATTAGGTTGTCTCTCAAAAAGTTTGAACATGAGATCCTCCAATTCTCCGCGATCCCTTCGAGTTCTTTTAACCTCTGGTGCCTTAACCGGAGCTGCTTTTTTCTTTTCCTGTATATATATAAACACAAGTTAAAAAAAAACAAAAAAACAAAATAAGAATGTAACTGATGTTCATACCTTAGAATTGGAGGCAATCAAACCAACCATTCCGGGCATAGGCCTCATATGCAGTCCTGTGTCATTATCAATCACCTGTACAACCAAAATAAGAACGGCAAATATACTGTAAGTTACTAAACTTATCAAACAAAAGGCTAAATTAATAATAAAGAAAATCTCTACGACTCTACCTGTATTTGTCTGTTTTTGATCATCGACTTATTTGTTCTTTCACGGCACATTCTTCTATATTCCTCCATGTTCTTATTATTCGGTTGCATATCAAACTTGTGT
Organism: Scalesia atractyloides; assembly: GCA_947069175.1. NCBI lineage: Eukaryota > Viridiplantae > Streptophyta > Magnoliopsida > Asterales > Asteraceae > Scalesia > Scalesia atractyloides. The sequence continues at coordinate 10,171,776 of CAMTDV010000014.1, read as the reverse complement.
TCGACTCTGCCTTCACTAGCAACCTTTCCTAGAACACGACTGGAATTACTGAATTAATACCAACGGAAATCAAAGCGCAAAGAAAGAAATACATGAAACTACAACACAAGTAAAGCGTACTTAATCCTAACAGTTGTTTAAAGGTAAATTAAGATCTCGTTTTTTTTTTAATTTTTAGTATGTTTTTCAATTAGTGACTGTTACTTGATTTATAGGTTAACAATTGTTCAAACAGGATATCTTCAATAAAGTTCAAGTCTCTAAAGGCATCATGTGTACAGAACACGTAAGCTTCATAACAACGACAATTTTACCATAACTAAAAAAGATAAAAAAAATAATAACGCCGAAAGAGAGAATACGCCCTCACCTTGGTTTGCTTCAGAGAATATACACATAGGTACAAAATCTTTGAACATATTGAGAGCGTAACTTTTCGGCATATTCACCGTCTCACTGCCAGCCATCTCCATCGAGAACTGATTACCAAAAAGAAACGGTAAAGACACGTTTTCAACACTCCATCCAAAATAACATATTCCGAACATGCCATTCGATATTTTGGAAAACATTACTATGCATGACCCTTTGAACTCGACTAAGTAGGTCCACAGACTCGTGGCGATAGCATAACTGCACATATACGGTCAGGTGCTTTCTTAGATAGTTAGATACTACCAACATAAAATAAAGGAGAACATTGGTTCACTACTATGGATTATCCCAATTTAACCACCAAGTAACAGCATACAAAACTAGGGTTTCACAAGTTAGAATTCCTACTAGCAAAAGTACAACACAAAATCCCCAATTTAACAAGTTTGGCCTCTGATTGGATATACCTGAAGGGAAGAGGGGTCTTCGGGGCGGAGAGGGTCGAGAGAAACGACAACTTTGGCGAGGTTTTGTTGAGAATCGGGGGGGATGGAGTTCCAAGACTTGGCTACGACCACCGGACACTTCATTAGCCACACCGACCTTTCGGCTCTTGCAGTTTCCAGATCGGTATTCTTCTGTTCGTCATCCATCGACTTATTGGTCTACTGTTGTCGCTTCAATTCTATCTCTCCGATTCCGGCGATGTAGCAAGGTTATGGATTTTTCTAAATTATTTTTTTATTATATTTAAATTTAATAGTCGGTTTAGTTAAGTAGGGGTTTTAAGTGATGAAGTAAGAAAGTTATTGGTTGTGTTCGACAAGGGTAGAAAGTCAAAGGGGTGAACTAATAAAAAAGATGTAAATACAAACTTAAGAAGGAGGTTAAGCCGAAATTGGAAAAAACACAAAGAGGCCTAATTAGAGAGTAGACAAATATAAACTACATTTCACATACAAACTCTAAGAACCATTTAAAAATGTTACGTGGCATCCAATCAATTAGGGTATGTTTGGTATGAGGTAATGGAATGAACGAGGGAATGAAATGAACGAGGTAATGGAATGGACAACGGAATGAAATGAATCATTCCATTCCATTGTGATGTTTGGTTACTAATATCTGTATAGAATGAATCATTACTTTGTACAATTTGATTAACAAAAAAAGACGAAGTAACGAAACACAATTGTATTAAAACGACAAAAGTATAATTGTCTCATAAATAATAATAATAATATATAATAATATAATAATATAATATAATAAAATATACTAACAACAACACAACAATATTAATGGTAAAAAATTAATAATAAAAGTTTTGATATATTTTAATATTAGTATTATAAATTAATATAAATTAATATTAATAGTAATAATATAAATATAACAATAAAATAATAATAAATAATAATAATAAATAATATAATAATATAATAATAATATTTTTTCCATTCCTTGAAGGAATGAAAAAAAACACCCATTTACCAAGGAATGAGAATTGCTATATTTGGAAGGAGTTACATTCTTTGAAATGCTTCATTCCATTACGATATGGTAACCAAACATACTTCTTTTCATTCCATCAAATGATTCATTCCATTCCATCTTCTAATGATAAAATAATAACCTAAATAATATCAGTTATATTGAATTCCTTATATAATTATGCTAACAAATAATTAATTCTTTATTTGAATCTTTCTTTTGTTTTCAATGTGCTGATTAAGAAAAGTGTTGATATCATTCAATATGTGCTAAAATCAATTATTTTGATTTGTAGGATAAATATGGTTTGTACCGGAACTAACCCCTAATTAGAGATCAACTATTGATATGGAAAAGTTCATTCTTGAATATTTCTTCTTCTTTTCCATATACCATATCTATACCATGTTTGATCATAGTAAAAGGTGGAGGATCATTGTTCAATTTCAGTTTTATTCTAAGACTTGAAGTAAGATAATCATCTGATAAGCCTTGATTAGATTTCAATCGGCAATGTTTCAAGCAGCATTATAAAAATTGGACTAGTAGTTGAACAAGTTACACTACCATTATAGCGCCAACACTGTTTTTTATATAAATAAAAACTTACATCATGGAGGATGAATCTAAATAATTTACAAACCTGATTAGTGATTATAGCAGATTCTAGCCCTATAAACACTATGAATACAAAAATTAAAGAAGTGAAGTTAAATCCCTTTGTTCATCCAGGCCATAACCATAATCCCTAAAAAACCAAGACCCCTTAATGTAGAGTTTTTTCTAACATAGTAGAAGCGCTTTGAAACTAGTAAGAATATTATATTAATTTAGTTTCAGAAATAAAGAGTTAGATTAAGATTTTTTTAAGTACAATGGGAATAAGAACAAAGATTATATTTTTCGCTTCATCATGTCAGTAATATCGAACTCACTAAATTAAATGTTTTGTAATCTATATATTTTTATAAAAAGCGATAACATAAAGTATATAATTAATATTTTTTTTCCAAATCTAGTCATCTAACTAGATTTAAAATACCAAAGTAACAAATTACAAACAAGTGGCAGGTAAACGGGCAACAAGCTGCGCCGCAACCCCCCTTTTGAATTGCAAAACCAATCCTACTAAAGACGAAACGGCCCTTAAAGGTTGAAAGATTACTATTCACAACCTGTTGGACCCTGTTTAGAAATTCCACAACCTCTGGGGCTAGAGACCCAAATGTATCAAAAGCGAATGGGATAAACACGTGTTGATTCTCTAAACAAGCCTTCTCGTGTTTAGCGACCTTGCCTGATTCCGCCTTTAACGCAGCCTGGCCAGCAACAAACCCATTATCCCTGAGTCCAACAAGAAGGGACACTCCTGTAAGGTCCACACAAGCGTGTTTTCCCCTAGCCCACCCAAACACAAGAATATCAGCTGGCCGAATAGTAGACCTCCCATCGAGCGGATCCGTCAGAAAGTTCACCGGAGCCTCTTTTTCGCCGAAATCCCTGCCCGCTTTAGAACATCATAGAGAATATCCCTTACCAAATCATGTCAGTATTTAAAACCAGGTAACTCCTTACAATGGACTGCATGTTCGCCAAAAGTATCTAAACAAGCCCTGCGACAAACTGGGCAGGGCTCATCAACCGGAAACAGAGGGATCATTAGCCGGTACTTAAGAATTGCCCGGTATTCCACTGCTGACATGTGTTGGCCTAGTCCTTCAATGGGGGATAACTGTCAGAAAATCCTGAGAATGAGGTGCCCGGAGACAATCAAACACAACTTTCGACGAGGAGATAGACTAAACTTCTCTCCCAAACACTGGACAGTTCTACTAAATAGGGCACTCGCCAAAGCATTCTGGGCTTTAGGGGGGGCGGTGTCCTTATTAGAGAAACCACCAAGATCAAAATCCGGAGGGACATGTGCATGCAATCCAACGCGCACACATAATCAGAATCTAACCCAACAATACGACAGTCTCGAAGAATGTGGTCCTGTAAACTCCAAGATTGCGCCCTCGAGGCCACAAAAGCATACGTGGATACATCCTTAGCCGAACATAAACCCAAACCCCCAAAACGGGTCGGGAGGGATGTAAGCCTCCATTAAAGATCCCCAAAAAAGGGACCCCCGCAAACCACGATATCCTCGATAGCTCTCCGAAGGCCTTTGTCAAAAACCGAAACAGCCTCCCCAACAAATGTGGGTTGGCACGTTCTGAGGCCAAACAACAACTTAGCAACACCCATGCAAGAGCGCTGCAAGAGAAGCTCGCATTGAGGGTCCCGCAGATGTGGAAGATAGCTCATCAGATCCACTGCACAAGATGCCCTTTTCACGGCCAACCTACTGATGAAACCCGCGTCGCGACTAACAGCGCCCCCGAGGAGTTTGACACCCGACACCGGCCTCCCAATCCCACTAGGAAACAAACCCTTTTGCTTCTTAACTCCATTGCAGATGGCCGAAAAACTTCTGTTTTCTTAACGTTAAGTTGAAGCCCCAAACAGGGCCCCATAGACCTGATGATTTCTAAAGCTTTAGCCACCTCTTTAGCATCACCTATAATTGTACCATCATCCAAGTACCAAGCATGGAAAAGTAGCTTGCATCTATCTCGTATCTGATGAATGAGGGGATGCAAAACTAAGGCAAAGAGAAGAGGCCCGAAGGGGTCTCCCTGTTGAACCCCAGTGGTGGACGAAATATATATCGTTTCCGACATATAATCTAGCCGGCTGTCCATATAGAAAATCCACCCATAAGGAAATGGAGGGGCATCGGGTTCGAACTTCTGACAAAAGGGCGGTTCTATCCACTAAGTTGAAAGCATTAGAGAAATCAACAGTAATCATGGCTAACGACCCATCCGAGTGGAACACATTTAAAAACCTGTTCGCACTATGGAGCACAGCCTCCGCCCCGCTAGGAATACCCACCCCAAATTGAAAATCACCGAGATATTTAGCCATCTCTTTCCCGACCCCCCTCATAGCCGCCTTAGAAACTAACCTCCTCCAAATTGCGCCCATGGCAATAGGCCTAATCCCGTTGTCCGGTTTAAGGAAAGGCGTGAGGGGTGAGAAGCAACAAACTCTGACAAGACCCTAGGGCACCTCCCGCCCAAGCACAAGTTGACTACCTCAGAAATGGCCCTAAGCACCCCGCATGCGATCACCGACCCCTCCCACAAAGAGCATCCAAAATGAGTTGAGCCCTTAACCCATCCCTCCCACAAGAGGTCCCTTTGGGGAAAGATTTAATGCACCCAAGGACGTTATCAACATCCACAGTAAGGGATGGCTCCGATAGTAAGGACTCATGCATAGCCGGAGGAGGTAGGATAGGATGTTTAGCCACCAATGCTTTCATAGTATCCTCACCAAACGGTGCAACCCCCGAAGAACATAAAACTTTAACCGCCGCAGTGAAATGGCCATCTGCAACTTTCCGTAAACATTGTTTAACGTTGGTGCTCACCCTAGAATTATCGGACCCATGGGGATGCTTATCAGGGCGCGAAACAACATCTGATGGTTGGGCAAAAAGTGATAGGATGAGTTTAGCAAAACCATCCCCATTACCCCATGCTGCCAGGGCCCGCTGAATACTAGGACATTGTAAGAACTTCCTGTTCCCCGACCTGCGCTCGTGACGATTAGAAGGCCTGAAAACCCGCAACGTGCAACGTGGCAACAACAAAAGTCTCACCCACGCCTCAACAGACTCTGGCGCAGCCACCACCTTGCATAGAGATGTCGTTAAAGCCTTGGAAAAGGCCATGCGACAACTATGGGGGATTGCTCTTAACTGTTTTGATAGGAAGGGAGAAGACACGATCAAGCAGACCCACGTCCACCCCCATACCTCCAAAAGAAACAATCTCCTTTCCAACATTCGGCGTAGGAATCCCAATAATAAACTCCTCCGCATTTCCAGTAACCAACTTGAATCGTGCCACCCCATCTGCATGATGGCACCCCCGACTGAGAGCATGTAACCACATACACTCCCCACATAACCATTGGCCTGAAACCTTAAGAGCCTCACCAACCGAAACAAATAAATCCAGATCCGCGGATACAGCATCGCGCATGGCCCACTTTTTGTCATCTGAAGACAAATGAAGCCGCTTGATATGGGCCACCAACCTTGGGAACCCCTTGGCATCTGCCTGTCCATCAGGGCAACAATGAAAGCCTTAAAAGGACACAACCAGACACCCCTTGAGGAACCAACACCCCCCTCCTTCGGATGGAGCCCCACAAACAGTTAAAGCCCCAGACAAACCCCCCACTCTAGACCCGGGCATCAACTATTCAAAATACAAACGAAGTTTAAGGATAACTCGCGCTAAGCTTGGAAAATAAATGACGAAAACTAATGGGTTAGCGTGGGCAACGACAAGTTGCCCCACCCCCCTTTAAAGCACACCACACTCAATCCATTGCGGGCTTCCAAAACGAAAAACAAAATAAATCTTAATCTATTTTTCGGTGTTCCAAATCCGACGGAAACTATTTGAAACAACTCGTTATTCAACCAGTTGTAGTAAACAACTGATATCCAGCCTTAAAATAAATGGTTTTTCTTCTAGACATTTTATCGAACACCTGGCTTGCAGCTTTCAGTAACGAGCTTCATAAACCAATACTGAAATCTCAACTGCCCGGTTGGAAAGAGAATTAATTTTGTTGCCTGAATTCAATTCTGGTTCTGTCAAAACCGCTGCATTAGCAATCATTAAGATTGATAGACAGATTACGAAGAAGAATTTCGATCTATAATGCGCCATTGATGAAATTAGGGTTCCGATTCAGAAATTATTGGAGATAATCACACTGTGATCATGAATATCGTGGAATCATGACGGAGTTTATAGTAGACATTGAAGCAGGGGATTTTTGTTGTTTTTTTGGTTTACACGCAAGTCTGATAAGTTGGTTTAGAGGTTGTGCTTGAGCGGCATAGGTAATGTGAAGATTTCCGACAACAAATTCAATTGATGTTGTCGATTTCCGGCAGAATACGGTGTTGGAGGTGGCTTGCGACTGTTGGTGAGGATCGGTGTGTGTGTGGTGACGGAACTGAGATTGTTGGTGAAATATCCATTTCATCTTAATATTTTTATTGCTAAAAGAAGAAAAATAACCATCTTGTTACGACAATGATGTTAGATGTTGGACCACATTCGCTATTTATTTCACATATGAGTTCATCAACCGTGTATGCCCCAATCCTAAGAGTGCACCAGATACCTGTTATACCTAGATCATTTTGCGAAAATGAAACTTATTCACCATAGTTAAAGAAGCAAATATCAGGTTTCTTCACACGCTAATAAGTATGACGTTTCGTATGTGAAACGTTAAACGTGTTAGTGTTATTACAAATTGTTTTTATATTTTAATTAGATAACAAGTAAAGTGTTATTTTAATCAATTTATGTCATTCACAAAACAAAACTATATGTGACGAAATGGAATACATTCCGGGAAAACGTCTGAACTTGGAAGAAGAGAAAAATGGGTTTAGAAAAGCGCTAGATCCAAACCCACAATGTTATATCCAATTTTTTCGGCCCATGTCTGCTACAAGTTATTTTTTTTTCAGTTATATATTTTAATAAATAAAATAACATATTTCATATTCATCACCATACTAAATCTATCATTTTATTGTATTAACCATGTGTCTAGACCTGGCAAACGGGTCGGGTCGGGTCATGGGTCAAAACGGGTTCAGGTCAAAACGAGTCGATTATAAAAAGGGGTTGTTTTGGTTCGGGTTGAAATGGGTCCGGGTCAGAACGGGTTTCGGGTCGGGGCATTTTTTTTTAACTGGACCTTATACGGTGAAGCTGACCGAAACGCAGTATTTGAAAATATTTGTGCAGTTAAAATATTTAACGTCCTTGTGTACAACTGTACATACATATAATTTTGGTGTATATCAGACTGAAGAGGCTGCCTTGCTTTGGTTTGGACCTGGTCGATTTCAACAGTTTATTTAACACCCCTGACTATTAACACAAATAATTCAAAATTCAAATAAACAGCAAAAAAAAGAAAGCAAATAGATCATAGGGGACTTAGGATCTTGGGAAAACAAAATAGATATAGTGTTTGGATTTGCCTCTCATGTAGCCAAACACAATAATCAGATATGCAAATGCATTTCAAATATAGTGTTCAAATCATTTCAAAACAGATACTATATTCTCAACAAAAAACAACATATTAAACATAATATGAACCAACTTTTCAAATAATTTACTAATTTCGTGAAAATAACGTTAAAAGAGGGGATAATCAATCATGCATCATGTGGTGACGTTGATAGCCGAAAAACAAGGGGTACATATATTAATCGACATTTGTCTCAATTGCTAGTGTTACTTGTCTTATGTCCAATGTTTGACGCAAAACTTCTATGAGTCGGCGTCTCACTGGAAACTACTTCTCTATTTCTACTAAGTAAAGATAAAATTGTCTGAATCTTATCATTTTCAGACCCTATTTAAGCTTTGCTATTAATGATATTAAAAAATTGGTGTTACCAACGTAATTTATGTTATTAAAACGAGATGATTGTTGCACGTTCCATTTCAATTATTTAACCACAACGCAACAACAAAGAAACTTCACGAGCTCACGCCATTATCCAGAAAAAGAATTTCTGGACATATAACACAACAACACGTGTCACAATCTCAACGGTTAGATCTCCACCTACCATCTTCACGGAACTACTATAACTGGTGGACCAAAAGCCCCCTCAAAATATCTATCTCACCATGGCCCCCTTATCCTTCACCCTCCTCTTCCTCTTAACCGTCACCACCGCAGCGGTGACGTGTCCTCATCTGATCCGTTGATCCGTCAAGTGGTCCCGGAGGATGAAACAGCCGCCGATCCTCTGCTCAACGCCGACCACCACTTCAATCTGTTCAAAACTAAGTTTGGTCGGACCTATGCTACTCAAGAGGAGCACGATTACCGGTTAACGGTGTTTAAGGCTAACCTACGCCGTGCTAAACGACACCAGCTTCTCGATCCTACTGCTCAGCACGGTGTTACTAAGTTCTCCGATTTGACGGCGTCGGAGTTTAGGAAGAAGTACCTTGGGTTGAAAAGTAATCTTAAGTTTCCGGCGGATGCTAATAAGGCCCCTATTCTTCCGACTAATGATCTGCCGGAAGAGTTTGACTGGCGTGAGAAAGGTGCCGTTACTCCCGTTAAAAATCAGGTGATTTATAGTCTCATTAATTGTTGCTTTGTTTACACTTCACGTGGTTTGACTTTTTAGATAACGGCGTTAAGTTCCCAGATTTAGTAGGTATTAATCCAACAGTGCTTGTTCAAATTAGGGATATCAGATATGTTTTGTCATTTATTATGAACTATAGGTTAGACAATCCGTTTAATTAAATAATGGAAATATTAAATAGAATAACAAGGTTGAAATAAGTGAAGATTTAGGAATTATCTGACGATATTTTAATAATATAAGATATAATTGAAATAGAATAAGAGGAGAAAACAGAAAAGTTGTTAATAGCGAATAGCCGTAATTAGCAACAAGCACTATTACATGTTTAGCGGTAACGCATTAGACATGTTTTTTTTTAATAAAAAATTAGGGTTTTATTCACAAATTTAAGGTATTTTAATGCAGTTAGTGAAGATTACAACTGTTTGGTTGATTAAAATGCCTAAAAAATTTGGTTTTTAATAATTTATTTTAAAAAGAAAAAGAAAAAAAAAACTCCTTATTTCCGCTATTAAGCGCTAAACGTTAGATAGCGATGATCCAACGCTACGCTATTTGCTATAGCGCTTGCTATCATCGCTATTAACAACTATGGTAACCAGTTACTTATTAGATATAGATTAAAATTGTTAGATATATATTAAAATGATGAGATTGCAGGGGTCGTGTGGATCGTGTTGGTCCTTCAGTACAACAGGAGCTCTGGAAGGATCTCACTTTCTTCAAACTGGGGAGTTGGTTAGCCTGAGTGAGCAGCAGCTTGTTGACTGTGATCATGAGGTTTGTCCTGTCTCATACCTTCCATTCAATGTCATCCTAAGAATAGATGTTAAACTTCTAATTAATATAAAATTATAATTCTTGTTTGAATGTTGACAGTGTGATCCTGCTGAACGCAATTCGTGCGACTCCGGTTGCAATGGTGGGCTGATGAACAATGCGTTCGAGTACATTCTGAAGGCGGGCGGTCTTCAGAAAGAAGAAGATTATCCCTACACCGGGAAAGATGGTACCTGTCACTTTGACAAGTCAAAAATCGCTGCATCTGTGTCCAACTTTAGTGTCGTTTCCACTGACGAAGACCAAATCGCTGCTAACCTCGTCACATACGGCCCGCTTGCAAGTAAATCAATCAATCATCATTGCAATTCATAACTCAAATGCCTCTAATGATTTAATTGGATTATGACATTATCTTTGTTGTGCAGTTGGGATTAATGCTGCTTGGATGCAAACCTACATTGGTCAAGTATCATGTCCGTATATTTGCTCAAAGCTGAAAATGGATCACGGTGTGCTTCTTGTTGGGTATGGATCCGCTGGATATGCACCTCTGAGGTTCAAGGAGAAACCGTATTGGATCATTAAGAACTCATGGGGAGCGGACTGGGGTGAGGATGGGTACTACAAGCTTTGCAGTGGTTACAACGCTTGTGGGATGGATACCATGGTTTCGGCTGTGGTTTCTACCAACACTTGAATATTTAGTTCCAACACGGACACAGTGCTCCCATTTGTGTATATTTATTAGTAACGATGTATCTTACTGTGACCTAGAGGAATGTCTGCTAGCGGTAGTGAATAAGGTCACGGAGTATGAACATGATCGGGCTCTAATTGCTCATGATCTAGATGCTCGCCTTATGTAGTTTCTGTTTGAGATTTTATTAATCAAACAATTGGGAACACTAATTAAGTAAAACTTTGATTTCCGTTGAATGCTATGTTTCTTTAACATAAAACAGATGCATGAAGTTTATTATATTCCAAACGAGCTTGATTTCATGTCATGCAAAGAACAGTAACGCATGAAAACATAAGCAAAAATAGTTCATATATTGGGAACTAAAAATTAATCGGGGCGGGCAGGCACTTGAAGGTAGGTTTAAAGTTGTTTCTATTATTCTTCTTCGTCGCCAATTAAAGCAAATGAGAATGGGTCGAATTTGTAGCCGTTTCCCTCGTAAAACTTGTTCTGGAATTCTACCCAGTGAAGTCTGAGTGCATGCAGGAAAGCACTTAAAGTTTCCATCACCAGCAGCACACCCACCGTTGCAAAAATAAATACGATAATACCAATTACAAGTATCACCAAACTTTCGTATCTGCATCACAAAACGTTAGTTTACCGGAGACCGAAATTGATAGGAAACACGATTGAATGCAACATGGTAACCAACTTACCCCCAAGCAAGAACCAAAACCTTGTCGTAGAAGACTTTGGAAAGCTCGGAATGTGCTAGACTAAAAATAAAAAAAATATGATTCAATTGTTACGAAAATAATACTCTTTGTTATTTCACGCTTCATAAAGTCTGTGACTTACCTTAGAGCCCAGAGACGAAGGTAGGAAGCAGTGTTTGAAACCGAACCAAGAACAAACTCAATAGTATGGATAAGCTGATGCACCACAACTTCACTAAACTGAAATTCCTCATGCTCGCCATGTGACCCGTCAGCCAACTCTGGTTCAAGATTCTCATCAACAGCGCCAAGTGGTACATACGCTTCCCCTTGGTGTCTCTGAAAATAAAAAATGTAAGTAATCATTAATAAAGTAATTAAAGAATGCAATATTGTACATCAAGCTTTAGTTGTCATACTTCGTCGTGTTGCTTCTTCAACAGAAACGGTTTTGGAAACAGCATCCATGGTACGGCAATAAGTGCTAGAAATAGCAGTAGCAACTGGCACAAGAGTAAACAGTAAACCGTTACGATTATGTTTACAATAATGAAAACGACTCTGACAACGTAAAAGAAACCTGGAGATATTTCTGGCCCATAAACATCTGATTGTCGTCTAAATCATCCATGGGACTAAGAAACATGTATATCATTATATGGTATAGATCCGCTTGAGAACCGGTGCACCATTTCACAATGATGAGTAGCGAAAGGTAGCCAAACAAAGAGTTGAGAAAAATCATTTGTGGGATAAACTGGTACCTGAAGTTAATTAATTATCTTGATTAGATTTCAGTAACGGAAGAAGAACAAAAGAATTAACATGTAGCTTACCAGATGTCTATGTCATTTCGGAAAAACTTGCCATTAAAATAACTCAGAATGATTCCAAGATTCATCTGAGCCATTCCCAGTAAGATTGACATTTTCATCTTCATTGAGTTAAGAAACGGTAATTCACTGCGGCTCCCATGCCATACAGGATCCAGACCAAATGGATACGTGTTTCGCACCTTGATCAATCCGATAGTAGTGGCATCACTGCAGCAAAGGTTTTCGGTTAAATATGATTTATATACTTAAAATGTGAAAAAATGGGTGGGTTTCAACTTTCAAGTCCATACCTGCAGGAGGAATCTCGGCAGGCATAGGCAGAGGGCCCGAAAAGTTCAAACGGGACAGAAAAGAACTCGTTATAAATAAATCCCGTGTATATTGAGAAAATCGACATCATTATGATAACGTAACGACCACTGAATGCCATTTCCATAATATCTCCTAGTTTCTGTCGTCAACAAAAGAAATTCGTCAATAGATCGAAAGTTAAAACACAAAATACATACAAAGCAAACGTAAATGAACATATATATCGAAATTACGTGACTGGAGTATGTTTTTTCCCTCAGAATAAGAATTAGTGTTGCGAGAAACAAGCATATGCCATGTCCCCAATCCCCAAACATGACAGCGAACAAGAACGGAAAAGTAACAACCGTGTATACACCAGGATTCGCTTCTTGATATTTTGCCACCCTGAATAATAATGTATACGTAAGCTTTCATTAAACGATAATATTTTTATTTGATGATCACAAGTGAATTAGGATTACACAGATGCTTACCCATACGCGTTTACAATTTCTTGAAATGCAGACGTAAATTTGTTTGTGCAGAAGTAAGTAGGCGGTGCTTCCTTAGAATGCAAAATCTCAAATATGGCCCCTATTTGTGAGTTACTATCGGTCGTTGCTTGCAACAATGTTTTCTGAATCTGAAAAATGAAGATACAACTTTTTATCATCGTTTAATCATCTATCTGCCGTAAGTCAATAAAACGTCTTAAGAGAAATTACACAATATACCTGCTTTGTAGCGGAAACAGGACACCAGCCTTCCGCCACAAGGCATTTTTTCGTAACATCATAACTAAGCATATTCAAAGTGTGGTAAATAGATTTCTCTTTCTTGACCTATCATCAATAAAAAAAGCACGAGTTTAGAAAAGATATTAGCGACTGAACAAAGTTAACGCAACCATTTAGTATGTAATATGATTTACACTAGTGAAATTTACCATATTTTTCCATTGTTCATACTGGTCACTAATCGCTTGTACCACACTGCTCCAGTGATGTTGTCCAACATCAATAGTCGTTTTCAGCTCTGATAATTTTCCGGCCACCTATAAATTGAAAGTAACATTTCAAAATGTGAGCAAGGGTTATGATCATTTATTAAAATAATTTGCATTATTTGAAAAAGTTAATTAAATTACTTGTTTGTTTCCCCCAATAATTAAGTACATTAGAAACCATATAAATCGTAACACAGTTTATTATAACACAAAGTACATAGTATGTCGAAAGTAACAACATTTAGTAATACCTCTGCGATCATCTGATGTTGTTTTCCTATATCATCAGTAAAAGGATAACGGTTTGCTCCAAACGCGTCACAAATTTTTAAGACCTTACTTTTCGCCCTTTCTCCAGAATGAAAGACTATGAAAACATTTTTCTCCACCTAATGAAAAGAAACGAAAACATAGATAATCAAGTCACAAAAGATAAAGATTCAAGATAAACATTCAAGTGATCAAATACGCAGATAACCTTTTGTCCGGACACAGGATCAATTACGGGTTCTTCAATAGAATCTTGCTTTAAGAACACATTACCCCTTGTCGCACGAAACAAAATTCTTTCAAAAGCCATTGATTTATCTCGTGGGACGAGACCACTGACATACCCAAGCTTAACTTGCTTCGATGAGTCGGTTGTCATTTCCTTTAATACCATAAGAAAAAGAAAAACCATACATATGTTATCCAAAGTGCAATAGACAATTCTGAAGTAACATACATGCATGTAACATTAATAACAAATGAGTTACTTGTTCTAGTAGTAGAGGACTATCGATTGATCCTTCAACACGCCGATGTTCTTGTTCTCTATGCTGAGCTGTAGCCTTCGTTTTGAGCGGAATTAAAAACATCCCCCATCTGAAAAAGATTAAAAAAGCACCATTTATGAACTCGGAAAATATAAACGATTGGTATCGCACCAGCTCATTACCTTCTTCAATACGAGCCTATATTCCAGAAGTTCATTATACGCATGTTCTAGCTTTTCAGAGTTTGCATTCATCTCTATCAGCTCGTATTCAAGTTCTCCAAGCTTGATCTAACAGTTGAACAAAAAGATAAAAATCAAGTAACAACATTACACATTGATGATGATAATTAAATGCATGTTAATCTCTTTATTCACCTCTAGCTCATCTAGAGTAATGACTGAACCATACGACATCTTTGATGCGGAAACACCAGCCTTATACATTTGATCCCTGAAAAATCGTATCTTGCGTTGCATCTCGCCACACCTTTTAATCTATTAAACGTAACACATTAAAATCCTAACTGAATATATCGTCATAGCAGTTTAAAATTGGAATGCCGCAACGATGAACACACACCTGAGTAGCATATGTTCTCTGAAATGGACTCTTTGCCTTGTTGAGCTAAGCATATAGAAAGAAAAAAAACCATAAGAACAAAAATATATTATGAACATAAAAATTACTGATCTATAGATACTCATTACCAAAGCATACAAGCATCAATCAGTAAAACTCATACGCGATTTGAAAAAACGAAAAAACAAAACACATTGCCTCTAGATCAACATGTACAATGCATGTATGTATACATAATAATATATATCATACATCTTTAAACTGAAAAAGGCCTAGTTCACCGAGATACGAAATGGCTCGATGCGCGGATTCCATGGGAATAATGATCCGAGCCAACTGCATTGGCTGGGATCGGAATAAATCCATCGCAGGAGCGTCTCCATCCGCCATTGCGATCGATTTGCCACTCTAAACTCAAAGGGATCGTGATTCTAAGAATGTAATATGATCATGTGGTGTTGGTAATTTGATCGGAGAGTAAGGTTGTTATGGAAGAACGTTGGTTTCTGGTGTCGTTAATTGGCTGGCTGGTCTTACGCGATGCATTCAACAGCATGGAATATAATTAAGTTGGTTTGTCACTCCAAACGGTGCCGTTAAGCTTTCATTTCTTGTTTAATACACGCAAAAAAAGGATCTATAATACTATTTTTTAAGCAAATTATTATATATTATGTAACTATAAATAACTAAAAATAGTAATAGTAAAAATAATCATCTTTGAATTCGTCAGCGTAACATGTTTCATAATTTATATATAACTAGTAATAGTAATGAGATTTGCTATTTGGTACCGGTACTGTATATCGAATTTCTCGTATCGATTATTTTCGATATCGAATCGGTGTTCACTTTTTTACGTTTTCAGTGCCGGTACTTTCAGTTCCATACGGAATCGGTATTTAACTGAATTTTGCCATCAAATACCAGTATCGGTACCGGTACCGTACCGAACATTTTCGGTACGGATACCGATATCCATATTTGACGAATTTCGATACCGGTATTTTCGATATCGCTACCGAGCCCATCCCTTTATATAAAAGTTTTTGATTTAAGTTGGTATGTATAACTCCTTTGATAACATACCCATGTTTGGGATGCACTAAAATTAATTGTGACAATCATTTAGAATCTTTTAACAAAAGTTTAAAAAATAACTCACACGCTTAACCAATGTGTTTATGACACATTTACATCTTTAGTAAATGAACAAGATGTGGATGCCCACGTCAGCGCGCGTCAGAAGAGCATGATATTAGGGTAAGACAACCATCACGATCCATTCATTCATAATATTCATCGATCTCGCACTAATTCAATCGTTTTTCCAGTTCAACATCCATAATCTCCGTGTCGGAACACTGGATTCGCTTTTAGCCCTAAGCGATGACCTACTCAATGTAAACTTCAAATCAAATCAAATTGTTATTTGATTAATGTTTGTTAGGGTTTTGGATGTTTAATCGTTTGATTGTTTTATTTGATGTGTGTGGATTTGTGCAGTAAAATTCTAACAAGTTTAAGGTTTCGTTCATACAAGTTCTTATTTTAATTATCTGATTTTGTTTGTTGTTTTGTACCATATATTGATAAGGCTTTAATGTTGGATGAAGCCATTGAATATCTGAAGCGGCTCCAAATGAAAGATGTTATTATCCATAGATTTATTCTCTATTGTATTGGCATAGTTCTATTTTCTAATAAAGATCTTCTTCATAACTGAGTGTGCATAGTTCAGACCGTTTGTTATGCAACTTACCCAGGTTATTAAAGTCAGAGAATATGGAACTGGTGGTTGTCTTTTTGCAGGTTTGTGAATGTCATCTCAAATATATCTTTTTTTCATCTGATCTTTGCAAAATATGATATTTGCTAAATTTGCTTTTATAATTTGTTTTAGTGCCAGTTTGCAGTTGCGGAGTTTCGAAGGTCAGGTTACATATTATAAATTATGGAATCAGTAGAGGCATTAATTTATCTTTGATAAAAATATAGTTTGTAATATGATGTGTTCCCTTTTTCTTAAAAAAAGAATTGTATTGCACCTGGTGTTAGGTTGAGGCAATTGCACACAGAAACGGCTTTCTCCGCTCTCCTCAGCCTCCTGCTGGACCGCTCTCCGATCTGCTCTCTCAAATCGATCAGCCTCTTCAGGTACTTTTCACTTTCAGATACTACATTATAGTATGATTGTGCTGTTGATTTTTGTCTTAACTTTGAAATATTTTTGTTTAGTATTAGGTTAGGATGTTGATTTTGTTGAATTTTAGATGTTAGGATGTTGATTTTCTTGCCTGATGATGAACTGAAGAGGATTAGCTACTTCGTTGCCTGATGATGAACCGAAGATGAAGTGAAGAAGCTTGAACATTGTCCTTTGCAAGAGAAACATGAAAACGAGCTTAAAGAACTGGACAAAAGGCTTGAACAAAAGGAGGTAAATCTTTTATAGAAATTAAAATCCTGAAATTCAAAGTTATAGACACACACACACGAGTGTCTCTGTAGGTGCAAGTTATTAGGTCATAAAGTGCTAATTTTTTTTTCCAATATCTGTAAATACATGAAAGGCTGAAATGTTGATTCTACACCGTTAACTACGTTTGTCATAAAGATTATATGTCAAGTAGCATGTGTGCTAAAGCTTTTAATGTTGATTCTACTTCATGCAGCTAAAATTTTATTGATATGGTAAAAGGCATTGGCACAACTTTACCTCATTTACAGGGTAAGATCTAAATGCTTATGTTTGTTTTTAAGGCTGCACGCCAAGTGTTTGTGACATTGCTATGTTTATTTCCACCGCTTTAGAAAGTAATGATTAGTTATAATGTTTTTTTTTTCTTTTTGCAGAGAAAAATAAAAGGTTGTCATTGAGCATGAGCCTTGGGAGAGCTTGATTATGTTGTTATTGATATGCCTGTATAACCGATGATATTTAGATCACCTTATGTAAGGTCTGCTTATAAAACTCTGCATTTTTTTTAGTATGCGAAAGCTTTTAGCTGAAACTTGCTTGCTGCTTAGAAATTTAAATGTCAAGTCAATGTGTGAGGCGTTGCATAGTAACTCATTCTTCATCATCCGACTATTTTTATTTATTTATTCTTTAAACTTTTCAGCAAAATAATATTTTGTTCTGGTACCTAACATCGATGTGTGTACAAACTCATTTTCCAGATTGTCAAGGTTTGTGGAGAGAAATGGAAGACATGACTTATGAGGTTTGTATTGTTTCAACTTTATTTCTTTAGATTGATCATTTATTTTTCAAAGTTATGGTGATGTGATGCTTGTCAAAATCATTAAATACTTTATAGACAGTTGGAATCATACAAGTCATAGTCTTCACAAATGTAATATGAGACTCTTATTAACCTAGGAAGAATCAGACATTAATGTTGCATTATTTTCTCCTGATGTTTTAAACAATCTTCATTTGTCAGGTTTACCTAACCATAAGTTAGGATTGAAAGTTGGAGCTCCAGTGATATTACTTAGAACATTGATCAAGCAAATGGATTGTGTAACGGTACACGATTACAAGTCACTAAACTCGGAAAAGTTGTTATTGAAGCGAAAATTATCACCGGAACTAATATAGGTCATCATACTTTGATTTCAAGATTGAAGATGACACCTTCTGACAAAAGAATACCAGTGAAGATTTCTCGAAGACAGTTCCCACTTTCACTATGCTTTGCAATGACAATAAATAAAAGTCAAGGACAATCACTTGAACGTGTTGGTTTATATCTTCCACGTCCAGATTTCAGTCATGGTCAACTTTATGTTGCCGTATCTAGGGTGAAAAGTAGGAAGGGGCTGAAGATTTTGATCTGTGATAAGAAGAAACAAGTGTGTACAACCACGACCAATGTGGTTTACAAAGAAGTTCTACAAAACGTATGAAGTATTAACGTAGTCTTTTGTTATTAAAAACCTTGAAGTACAAACAAGTTTGATGGTATGTTTTTGTGTTTTGGTTACTGACTTTTGATAGCCTTAATGTTTGCATCTACATACTACTGATAGTGATGCTATTTTGATTATGTTTTTTTAGATGGTAGGGAGCCATGTAAGAAACATTATAATACTTTATGAAAAAAAGTTGAAAAGCTTTGATTAACTTGACATATCCAATGTGGTTGAAAACTATGATTCTTATAATATTTGTATGGATGTAAATTGGTTGCTATATACAGTGTTTAGACATTGTTTGTTATAGTATATTATGTTAATTAAATTGGACTATTTCTTAATTTGGATTAGAAATTTGTTTTCAAGTATTAAGAACAAACCTTGAAAAAGATATAGTAATACATGTTTTGATCTGTATAAGAGAAATTGGAAATGTCTATTATTACGTTTCTTTATTAAAAAATTATTCTTAAAAAATGGGTTTTTAACATAAAAGTAATTTAGGACCCTAAAACAAAAAAATAATCGGTTAAAATATCAAATTAGAAGCTTTGATATATATATATCCGTATGACCTCATTGACTAACACACAAATACATCCATTCATACACCGATACCCATTAATCCATTATCAATTGGAAAACCTAACCCCCAAATTACCGACTATTGGAATTCTTACATACAATAATCGAAGCGCTTAACACTTCTTCACTCAAGTAGTCGTCATATAACTTGGATCATACACAGAATCAACGCAAATATTTGGTTAGTATATTAAATCTTATGCAGTTACTTATAATCAACAACATTGATTCGGTTTTAGGCTTCCTAAAGAGACGATATGTACAGATTGATTTTCTTTTAAAATTAGGGCTTTTGTAGATCGACAAGTAATACCTTTTTTTGTCTTGAAGTGTTTGTAGAATGATTTTAGCTTTGTACTGTATTCAATATACAAATATGGTAGTAGACAGTAGTGTTAAGCTTCTTAAGTATACTTACCCTGTATTCACACAAAGAGTATTGCATTGGATTCTTCAAAATACTATAAAAAGGTTTTCTTGTCGATTAGTTAAAATTAGTTAAAAATCAACATTAGGAATTTAGGGTTTCAATTGGAAAGTAATAGCCATTAAACTGTTGATCATTAACAATTTACGATTGTCTAATCCTACGATCATACAACCAGGAGTATGAACTATATGATTATACGACCTGTTTTTTCTACTTCATACTCAATTAGGATAGAACCTGTAAAGTCCTAATATTTGTAATATTTGTGCTATATAACACTTTGTTATATTACTTATGCACATTTTTGTGCTATACACAGTTTTGTAGACAAGTTAAATGGATCCATCTTTCGATCAGGTTTTAAATGAACCAGATTCATTCACATTGGTATGCATTTTTCTTATTGTTCTCTTTTTCTAGCCAGTTAAATTTCTCCATCATAATATTATTGAACCTATTGTATGTTTTGAAAAGGAAATCCCAAAATAGTTTGTGAAAATTTTGTGGAATGAAAGACCTCCAATGGAATGACTGCAATCATAAAAAATGGAGCCATGGCCGGTTAG
This sequence comes from Scalesia atractyloides, assembly GCA_947069175.1. Taxonomy (NCBI): domain Eukaryota; kingdom Viridiplantae; phylum Streptophyta; class Magnoliopsida; order Asterales; family Asteraceae; genus Scalesia; species Scalesia atractyloides. Next base: position 10,151,469 of record CAMTDV010000014.1, on the reverse strand, counting down.
GATAAGGACAAGTTATGATAACACATTATTCGCAGACGGTTGGATAAAAGTGGTAAGAAGTCTTAACCTACAAAAAGGAAATCTTTTACTATTCAAAGCAATTGATGTAGCTGTGTTCGAGATGTCTTATTTCACTGATCAACAAAATAACATTACAATCAAGAAGAGCAAAACTGAAAATGAGAACATTCATATCGAATATGTAAGTATAGATTTCTCTTTAATGCACTTGAACAATATGGTTATATGATCTGAACATATTTGGTTAATAATTATTTCGCAGTCAATGCGTGAAAAAACTTTTCGTCATTTATATGGGTCAGACATAACCACATACATGAACAAGAATTACTTCTTACAAAGATTGAAAGAAAGAAGATCCAATATTATGTGGTTATGTATAATATTTAACTGCAACTTGAACCAAATGTTGTTCGTTATGTATTAATTACACTTATTATTAACTTTTCTGCCTATTGGACAATGACTTTGAATGTTAATATATATCAAATCCCCGACAATCTAAATGAACCGATAATTACTTACTAATTAATATAATAAAACGTTACTAAAACTACCCGTGTTTTACATTGGTCCGACTATTAGTTTAAATAAAAAAATGTGGTTGTTGTGGAAACATAAAAGGTAGGTTGGCAAGAAGATGACAGTACGCTAATATGTTCGCATCGTTAAAACGTGGTTGGTTCGGTTGAGACCCTAGGCGGCGAAATGGTGTTCGGTAGTTCGCAGAAACCATACGGGTTGTTCGGATCAAAGTTGCGGTTGTGTGATTCATTATTTTTTTATAAAAAAGTTGAGAGATTTTATAAAAATGAATGTTGGGTAGAAGAGAGTGAGGTGAAATTGGTGAGTTTTTTTATATAGGTGGGGTGATTATTTTTTAAAATAAAAAATCTTTTTCTTTTTTAAATTATGCCGTTAGGGTCCAACTACTACCTGCCATATCCAGTCAATGCACGCCACGTCAACCAACAATAATCACAACGTGTCAGGACATTTAATCAATAATGACATTAATTAATATTATAGGACATTTAAATAATCATATTAGTTATTGGTATCTAGATTATTTAGATAAGGATCAATTTAGTATTTGAAATTGTTTAGTATTTGGATTGTTATATAACTATATAGGCAATGTGGAGAAAAAATGTACACCAAATTATGTTCATTCATTCTTTGAAGATCAACTTTTAACATTTCTCAGTGTATAACTGTGCAAAACATACTAAAATAAACCATCTAGATTTTGGTCAGGTTGACTACTTGCCGCAGCATCCCAATCTTTCGCAATTGCTACTTCATTCATCAGCTTTCTTAAGTAAGTAGTAGCGATGTGTCCACTGTGCCTCATAACTTTCGCAATTGTTGCTTCATTCATCAGCTTTCTTAAGGTAGTAGTAGCAATGTGTGTAACATTCGTCGTAAAACGGGTTCCAAAACCCGCTCCGTTAAAATTCTAGAATTTATTAAATGTTTCGCTACGTAGGTATTCATTTTATAAATTATATTAGTTAATTTTTATAGTTAATAAATAAACTAGAATGTAAATATATTGTATAAATAAAAGAATAAAAATAATACTAATAAATAAAAGTTAAAAAAAATATAAAACAAATCAACACAGAAAGGTGGAACCGGGAGTCGAACCCGGGTTCCCCAAGTTAAGCACACGCCACAAACACCACCACACCACACGCACACTTTGGTTAGGATCAGAAAACAGTGCAGTCTTATATTCAGAAAGCGGGCGAATGCCGGCGGGTTCAAATCAGCAAAACCCGCCAATTCCGCCGGTCAAAGACTCGCTGGATTCCGGCTGGCAATCCGCGTAGACACCTTCCAAATCGGAGCCAATCAATCCAAATTTGAGGAAATCAATCTATTCTTGTTTCCAAGACAACCCCACTCGGTTCCACCTATAAATACCGATGCATTCCACCCAAATCAAACTCGCCATTCTCCCATACACTCTCTGATACTCACTATTCAAATAAACCCACTGTCGGAGTCTTTGCAAGTCGCCGGAATCATCATTTACCGCCGGAATTGTTCAATCGGTACTGTTTCTTTCAAAATTCATTCATTTCTATTTAGTTAGTCGATTAAAATCAGTTAATAAAAAACTGAGTAAACCAGTAATCAGGCGGGTAAGTTCTGGGTGTTGTTGTGAAGAAGATGAAGATTCAAGTGGTTATTAATACAATTAAAAATGGGTTTTGAATCGGGTTAGACACACAGTCCAGTGGTGGACTGTGTGCAAACACACTGCACAAACACCAGGTTCGAGTCTCAGGCGTGGCATTAAGTTCCTGATTTAAATCAAACATTATTTTTGCACTTAAATATAAAACAGAGCGGATAGTATTTAAAATTAATAAAAATCCATAGATATCTGGGTCAGACACCCAGCCCGGTTGGTTGGGCTGGGTGCACAATGACACTAAGATCGCGGGTTCGATTCATGATTTACTCACCAGTTCGTTAATTTAAATCCTTTTAAATAAAGTAATATCCGGTATAACCTAACAAGTATATAAGAGTATTTAAAATCGGATTCCTTACGGGTTAGACACGTAGCTCAGTTGGAAGAGCTGCGTGCACGCAAATGAGATCACGAGTTCGAATCTCACCACAAGCAGTCAAACGAGTCAACGAACCGGTCAGACCTGCTGTCAGGTCTACAAGGTTTTTTTATTATTTTATTTCATTTTATCTATTTTTGTATATTTTTATTTAATAAAAAATCAATTTAAAACACTTCAAAATGCGATTTCTTAGGCGTAAAAACTCCAATAAATATCACAAAGACAACCTAAAAATCTAATAAAAAATTATTAAATCAAAATATTATTTTTATATATTTATCGAATTATTGCGTTATTCTTTAGGCTAGTCTTCTTCGTCGGTTAAATCCTCAAATCGTGCGCACTCTTTATCAATCAAGAAAACGCACCCACTGTGAGTGAATTCTTACAAATTTCCCCTTTTTATTCATATTTTGGGGTGTATCATGTGTCGCCTTATTTATTTCGTTTATTCAAACTTGTGCTATTACCATTATATGATCTAAACGTGTGATGTAAATGTTGTTTGTGTGTTTACATTTTGTCAAGTTGCGTGCAAATCATTCATTAGGCCCATCAGTTCCTCGTTGGAGACGAGTTAAGCATCAGGTGCCTCATTAGATCGGCTCCGTTTGATTGAGCCTTGATCTCATTGTTCATCATTTGGTATGTGTGTGTGTGCATTAATTGATATTATGTGTTTTGTGGTTTAATTTACATATACGTGTACTCATATTGGTTATGCACATTTTTATTCAAATAACCAATATAACTAATTCTTTCAAATATTTAAATAAGATTCACTCGCCAACTTTTGTTGACCCAAAACCCTATTTTTACACATGATACAGGTGGACAGGTTGAAGCAAGGAACACATAGGAAATTGCCTTAGAAGAAAAATAAAGAAGTCATGAAAAATGTATTTGAACATGTTGTGCTTGTATGTTTATTGTAATTTCTTCTTTAAATAGAAATAATAAATATGAAACTTTATAGTAAATGTCATGAGCTTTGATAAAAACCCAATCATGCCCCGACTACCATTTCCGCTGCGGGTCATGGTGTGACAGATTGGTATCAGAGCTTTTGACCATAGGGATATAGGATAGGTTATTAGACCCTTAGAGCCTATACTATAGTTGATTAGATTTTAATTGTTTATGTGGTTACATGCAAACTCATGATGTTTATTTGTTTCGTATTTATTACACATAAAATGCATGCAAACATTTCCACTATTATTTTGTGTGATACTTAATGAGTTATACTTGTTGTCAAACATAACATGCTTACATATATATTCATCACGCATATTTCAATGTTCACATATTCAAATCATCCTCATATTTTCTTTATTCAAGATTTTGTGGTATTTTCGTTTTTCAATCTCCTCAAAGTAAGTTCTACGACGGGCATGTAGTAACTGGAAGGGTACGAGTACCGGTAGTCGAAACGTCCTGTCTAGGTTGGCATTCGTATAAATCCAATATAACGGACTAGTTTGCCTACCTGGGGACCACCGATGAGAGTACGAAGGACCTATTAGGCCAAAGCATGCCACACCCAAACGTCGCATGAACTAACCCCACTTTGAGTTGTCACTGTGTCTATACCAGGACACCCTCGGACCCTATACTTTGCAATCATGTATTTACGATTTTCATTCGGGTAGCGTAAATGTAACAGGCCAATACCAATATGAACCCTACCAGAGCCCAGTAGTCATGGGGGCCCACATGACTACCAAGGCTAAGTAAGGGGACATATGGAGGTCCAAACATGAGCAAAGCCCAAGACATCCTATGGATGTAGCAAATTAATTTTCTTCATTTGTTTTGTGAATGTTCATTTCTAAATACGACACATGACACCTAAAACGTCAAACTCATACTATCGATACGTATTCCCTGTAGATGTCTTCTAGTCTCTCTCGTAGAGGTATGAGATCAGGAAAATCCCGCGAGCGCATGGCTGCCCAAATCGCTCAACAAATGGCCGCCGTAATACCCAACATTGTAGTTCAAGTCCAACAAGCCCTTGTCGCCAATCCTATCACCCCAACCAATCTAGAAGGACAGAATGTCGCCAACCCTCCTCTCAACACCACTAAATGCACCTTCAAGCATTTCAAATCCTGCAATCCTCCAAAATACGAAGGGACTGAAGGTGTCACCACTCTCCTCCATTGGTTTGAGGAGATGGAAAACACTTTTCTCAATTGCGACTGCCCCGATGATCGCAAGGTGCGATATGCTACCGGTCGTTTGTTCGGAGTAGCACTTACATGGTGGAACACAGAGAAGGGCAAGCGAGGTGCTGAGAATGCTATGACTATGACTTGGGAAGAGTTGAGGGAGATCATGACAAGACGTTTCCGTCCAAGAAGCGAAATCAAGAAATTAGAAGATGAGTTCTACTCTTTGAAACAAAAGGAGGGCGACCACACCATATACAACAAGAGATTCCTTAGTTGAATCAGATGGTCCCCAACTTGTTCACTCCCCTCTACCGTTTGATCGAGAACTACATTCGAGGTCTTCCTTCAAAAATTCAAGACCCTGTAATAAGTACCACACCAGCAACCTTGGAAGCAGCAATGGAGTTAGCTACAGAGCTCACTGAAAACCACATACGGAATGAAGACTTCAAGAAGGAGAAGAAGAAGGATAAAGCATCAACCGAAACCTCAAACTCAACCCAGACCGAATCCTCTTCTCAACCCACTCCTAAGAGAAAACGAGATGGGCAAAATTTCGCTGTCACACAAGGCAATCAACCAGCTCCACAAGCCGTACCCCTTACACATTTTAGAAACACGTGCCCGCGATTGGTTAACATCATAAACGCCCAAGCTCAAGCAAACCCAGTTAATGAAGCAAATCAAGAAAACCCAGCACTACCACCAGCAAGAGGAAGAGCTTACAACATCAACGCCAATCCTGTTGAAGCTAATAACGGCCCAAACGAACAACCCAACTAGCCTTCCCTCACCAAGAATCAAGACTCAACTCCAACCGTCTAGTTCTTAATGTTTTTTTCTCAATCTTTACGTATCCCTGTTATAAATTGGGAATTTATGTATCCAAGAATTTTAATGCGAATTGATATTACAGTTTTGTTTTATATCTTTACTCATTGATTTAACTTTCATATCATCATACATCACGACGTATCTCGATCTCATCATTTAAAGAAGATGGGTTGTGTCTCACTTTTTCATAGACTGACCCCTTCATCATAACAAACGAGAGAGGTACTGTCGTCATTCAGTCATGTATTCTTTCAGATTTGAGACTCAAGCTTTGGCTGTTGTGTTTGTTTTGTAGATTTTAGAATCACATAGAACTAATCATAACTTACTGACAAAGCCAATGAAAATTTGACAAGAATATGGTGGATACGCCGCTGATACTTCCTATATATAAGTATTCTTGTCAAAGGATCAAAAGCATTGTCAGGCGGTTATGAGAAGTTCCGTGTAGGTTTTAATATCGTCATGGTTGAAGTTTTTGTTTTATGATATAACCTTATCTTTTCAAATGTATCAATTCTCTCAGAACTCTTATGCATGAGATCATACCTAGTCAATCAACTCTGTTTATCCATGTTTCGCATTTTTATACTTTAGGCATCAAAAAGCGATTCCTATAGCAGGGTATTCAACCCCTACTAGGAACGTTACCGCCTCATTTAGAACTCAAAATTTCACACTCCTCTGGTTATGTAATCGTCAAATCCAAGCATCACACCTCCATTTTCTATTAATAGATATTCAAACATTTGTCAGAATCAAAAGCGAGGACCTGAGTTTACTTGCGAACGTGTAAATCATTCATTAGGCCCATCAGTTCCTCGTTGGAGACGAGTTAAGCATCAGGTGCCTCATTAGATCGGCTCCGTTTGATTGAGCCTTGATCTCATTGTTCATCATTTGGTATGTGTGTGTGTGCATTAATTGATATTATGTGTTTTGTGGTTTAATTTACATATACGTGTACTCATATTGGTTATGCACATTTTTATTCAAATAACCAAATAACTAATTCTTTCAAATATTTAAATAAGATTCACTCGCCAACTTTTGTTGACCAAAAACCCTATTTTTACACATGATACAGGTGGACGGTTGAAGCAAGGAACACATAGGAAATTGCCTTAGAAGAAAAATAAAGAAGTAATGAAAAATGTATTTGAACATGTTGTGCTTGTATGTTTATTGTAATTTCTTCTTTAAATAGAAATAATAAATATGAAACTTTATAGTAAAGTCATGAGCTTTGATAAAAACCCAATCATGCCCCGACTACCATTTCCGCTGCGGGTCAGGGTGTAACATTATAGCTGGTAATTTTTGCGATTGCTGCTTTATTAGCCTCAGATTTCGGTGATCGGCTTTTTTTACACTTTGATTGTGTTGACTTCAAAGGCTTTGTGCTCAACGACACCTTGCTCTGATTCTACCAAAGACGGGACTTTAAAAGCATCCGATCTACCCAACTGACTTTCTGATTTACTAAAAACATCTGAAACATATGCGTAAATATACTAACGAATTGTTATACAATAAGAAAAGGAAAATGAGACAAACAAATGTGAACCGATCCAATATTACTCTCAGGACTTTCAACTCTTACCCATTTCACAAAAGCATAATTCAGATTGTGTTGTGTTTTAATTCAAGTAAATGAAATAAAAAAATTAAAAGATTAAGCATTTGAAATAGACAACTTGAAAGTAATCCAAAGTGTACTTTCAACGCATACAACCTATTAATCTGGTCTATTGGTAAATTTCAAACTATAAATGCAACAAAATAAATGCTGTTATCATATCGTAACAAAGAATTTAATCTTTTCTCACGTAAATGTGAGTAATTGCATCTGGAAGGGAAAATCCACATATGGTATTGTAAGATTTTCTAGCACTACCGTATGTGAAAAAAAAGCCTTCACTGTATCTCAAATGCCCGAATCCCACGTTGTTACACCGTTTTTATGTATAATTTTTGCATTTTTATTTATCGATTTGGTTCATTACGGTACGTCCTAAGTTTTATATAAGTTTGAACAATGTAAAAAAACAAACATAGGGAAAACAGAAAAAAAGACATTATTACATCTTAAGGACTATATAGGAAGTTTTAATGTTTGAGGCAAGTACTTTATTATAGTAAGTTTTGAAGTTTAAGGGTAGTAACGTAAATTATTAAACTTGAGGGTTCTAATTAGACACTTCTAATTTACCACAAAAATAAAAATTACACGAACTGCTTGAACGAAGATTCGAACAGGTATTTGGGGGTTTGAAACATACAATCTCTTGCACCACACCACTTTCATTGTTTCTGTTGCAATTTGTCATTGCATAAAAAGCAAAAAGTAATTGCTGCCCTTCTAAACCAATTACCGTCAAGTATTATTTCCAACCATCTTTTTTGTCTATCTAGTATAATATAATATATATATAATATATAATTAATAGGTAAGCGTGCTTGTATTTAAAGTGCTTATTATATTATACATATTACAATTGCAGATTTGATAAACAAGATTTTTTTTGTCTTTTATTGTTTTTGTTTATTTTGTATAATTTTTTCCTTCAACTTTCAGCTTTGATATTTATAATCCCTTAATGTTTTAAAAATATTGTAATCAAGTTTTATGTCACACCCCGACCCGCAACGGAAAAAGGTGATTGGGGCATGATTGGGTTTTCATCAAAGCTCATGATATTTATTATAATGTTTCATATTTATTATTACAATTTAAAGGGAATCATACAATCAAATCATACAATCAAATCATACAAGTACAACATGTTCTATACATCTTTCTAGACTTCATTATTTTTCTTCTAAGGCAATTTCCTATGTGTTCCTTGCTTCATCCTGTCCACCTGTATCATGTGTAAAAAATGGTTTTTGGGTCAACAAAAAGTTGGCGAGTGAATCCTATGAAAACATTTAAACGTGTTTATTGTATTGATTATAAAATAAAGTGCATAACCACATATGAGTAAATGTAGATGTAAATTTATTCACAAAACACATAATATTAAATATTGCACACACATACAACAATTGATTGTTTTGAGGCACGCGTTGTTCAACTCGTCTCCCATGAGGAACTGATGGGACCTAATGAATGAGTTTTGAGGCACGCGTTGTTCAACGAACTGATGGCCTAATGAATGAGTTTTGAGGCACGCGTTGTTCAACTCGTCCCCCACGAGAACTGATGGGCCTAATAAATAATTTGCATACAACTTGATAATATGTAATACATAACAACAAACAATATTTACATTCTAAGTTTAGATCATATAATGGTATAGCACGAGTTTGAATAAGCGAATTAATTTATAATTTAAGCGACACATGATACACCCCAAAACATGAATAAAAAGGAGAATTTGTAAGAATTCACTCACAGTGGTTGCGTTTCTTGGATTGATGATGAATGCGCACGAATTTGAATTTAACCACGAGAGAAACTAACCTAAATAATAACATAATGGTTCGGTAAATAAGTGGATTTTATTAACAATTTAATAGGATTTTTTTTAGATTTATTTTTGTGAGTTTAAGGTCATTTTCTAACTTTAAAAATATTATTTTTAAGTATTTTTAAATAATTTTCTGATTAAATAAATAAAAAAAATATAAAAAGATGTTGACTTTTTGACTTTGACCGTTGACCATTGACCGTTGACCGGTCGGACGGTGCGTTTGTATGTGCTGAGTGAGGTTCGAACTCGTGACCTCCCGTACGCGTGCACGCAGCTCTACCAACTGAGCTACGTGTCTAACCCGAAATATTTCTGTTTTTAATTATACTTATATACTATTTAGATTTATCCAGAAATCATTTATTTTTAAAAAGAATTTTAATTATATCGAACCGGTGCACATAACAGTCTCGAACCCGGGACCTGTTGTTTAACGTTGCACACAGTCCACCGCTGGACTGTGTGTCTAACCTGGTTAAAATACTTGTTTTTATTAATCTTATATACTAACTGAAGGGTTCCGTATTTTGGTTTTATAAAAAGGTTTGAATATTGTGACGAATCGGAACAAGGACAGACTCGAACTCGGTATCTCTATGTTTCAAATGCACACAGTCCACCGCTGGACTGTGTGTCTAACCCGATTTATATTAAATATATACACAACCTAAACTTCATCTTCTTAGTTAAAACAACCCAGAACTCCCAATCCAGACTGTTAGCCCACATAATTTCGATTCCCAGTTTTAAACAAATGCATATAAACAGTATTGAAGAAAATTAAATGTTTGTACCGATTGGGCGAGGTGTTAGACTTTTCGGTTTAACTCCGACAGAAAATTCCGGTGACTGAAACTTTTCCGGCGACGTGTAACTTGCGACAGAGGATCTTCAGGAAGTTTGAGGTGAGTGTGGGTGACTTCTGTCGAAGCTCTAGAAGTCCTATTTATAGAGTAAGGCAAAAGAGATGAAATGGGTTCGGTTTTCCGGCGACTTGTAGAGAATTCCGGGGAAACAGAGACTGGTTTTCAAAATGCGGTGAGAGTGTGGTTATGAATTGAACGAGACTTACAATCTTCGGACTTGATATTCATAGCTAACATGTTCGACGGTTTTCGGTCAAGTGACTTAATCATCCTTCAATTATGATTTTTACGAATTGAATGAGTGGCTTTTAAGGTTTTCGGTTATAACTGACGTTAATCGTCAATTACACTTGCCTGATTCCGGAGTCAAAGGAAAACGGTCGCAAATTCGCGTATTTTCCGGCGACTGCGGATTTGGACGCGCTGGTTACCTATCTTTGAGTTTCGAGTTTTATATTAAGTATTAATTGTTTCAGTATTATTCCAAACTAAGCGGGTGGCGGAGTGGTGTGTTGGCTGTTTGGTTAGCCGGCTGACCCGGGTTCGAAACCCGGCAGCCTCAATTGTTTTTTTATTCTTTTATTTTTGTTATTTATTAATTTTGGTTTAAACTTCTATCAATGTTTATTAATTATGTATCGTTTAAAATTAATTTGAGCATTAAATACGCAACAAAATTTATAACTGATTATTCGGTTTAATAAACGAAGCGGGTTTGGATAACCCGGTTTTTGACGAATTTTACAGTATCCCCTACTTTTAGAAATTTCGTCCCGAAATTTAAGTAATGGTATGTTTGACTCAAAAGGAGGGTAGTTTTGGCAATTACATACTTAGAAGGGGGTAAGAGTTTAAATTTTTACTTGAGGCGGTAACGTTCCTTGAAAGAGTTGAATACACTGCTACAGGAATCGCTTTTTGATGCCTTCGATAAAGAATATTGATAAACAGAGTTGATTGACTAGGTATGATCTCATGCCCAATAGTTCTGAGAGAATCGATACGTTTGGAAAGATAAGGTTATATCCTAAAACAAGACTTCTACTACTAAAACCTACATGAACCTCTCATAACTGCCTGACAATGCCTCTGATCCTTTGGCAAGAATACTTATATATAGGAAGTACCAGCGGCGTATCCACCATATTCTTGTCAAATTTTCATTGGCTTTATCAGTAAATTATGATTAGTTCTATGTGACTACAACAACCAAAACTTGAGTCTTAATTCTGAATGTATACATGTTTTAATGATGACAGTACCTCTCTCGTTTGTTATGATGAAGAGGTTAGTCTATGTAGAAGTGAGACACAGCCCAACTTCTTTGAATGTTGAGATTGAAATACGTTGAGATGTATGATGATATGAATGCTAAATCAGTGAGTATAAAACAAACTTCAACCATTGTCACACCCCGACCCGCAGCGGAAAAGGTGATCGGGGCATAATTGGGTTATCATCAAAGCTCATGACATTTATTATATGTTTCATATTCATTAATACAATTTAATGGAAATAAATGATACATCATATTCTAACTATCAGTATAAGCTTCTTGGTTCTCTTCTAAGGCATATCCTATGTTTTCCTTGCTTCAACCTGTTCACCTGTATCATGTGTAAAAAGGTTTTTGGATCAACATAATGTTGGCGAGTGAATCCTATGGAAAAACATTTGAACAAGTTTATCCAATTGATTATAAATAATGTGCATACCACATATGAGTAAATGTAGATGTAAATTTATTCACACAACACATAATATTGAATATTAAACTCACATACACCAAATGATTGTTTTGAGGCACGCGATGTTCGACTCGTCTCCCACGAGGAACTGATGGGCCTAATGAATGAGTTTTGAGGCACGCGTTGTTCCACGAACTGATGGGCCTAATGAATGAGTTTTGAGGCACGCGTTGTTCTCGTCTCCCACGAGGAACTGATGGGCCTAAATAATTTGCATACGACTTTGACAATATGTAATACATCACAACCAAACAATAGTTACATTCTAATTTAGTTCATATAATGGTATGGCACGAATTTGCATAAGAGAATTAATTTAAGCGACACATGATACACCCCAAAACATGAATAAAAAGGGGAGTTTGTAAGAATTCACTCACATTGGGTGCGTTCGGTTGATGACGTTGATTGCACGCGAAGTGGTTTTAACCACAAGTGAGATTAAACCTAGATAAATCGCATTACGGTTTGGTAAGTAAACGGGTTTTATCAATCTATTTTAGTAGAATTGTTGGGTGTATTTTTGTGAGTTTGAGGCTATTTTCTAACCTTAAAAAAAATGTTATTTTTAAGTATTTATAATTGATTTTTAAATAAAATAATTAAATAAAAATAATAAAAAAAAATATTTTTTTTTTGCTACAGTAACTTTGACCGTTGACTTTGACTATCGTTGACCGGTTCATAGGCATATTGTTGTGCGCCGGGTGAGGCTCGAACCCGAGACCTCCCGTACGCGTGCACGCAGCTCTACCAACTGAGCTACGTGTCTAACCCGTTATATATCCGATTTTAATTACATATATATATTAATTAGAATTAACAGAAATCCTTTATTATTAAAAACGAATTAAATCTCGAGAAACGGTGCGCTCCACAGGTCTCGAACCCGGGACCTGTGGGTTAGCGGACACACACTCCACCGCTGGACTGTGTGTCGCACTTGATTATAAACTCAGTTATCAATATACTTAACATATACCCAAAACACTCCGGTTCAGTTTTGCGAAAAAAAAGGATTTTTATCAAGGCGGCGTGTGAGGGACAATACTCGAACTCGTGACCTTAGCTTTAAAAGTGCACACAGTCCACCGCTGGACTGTGTGTCTAACCCGGTAATTATCTTGATTTTAATTATAGTTAACCATTACCGTAACGTCGTCTTCTTCACTGGTTTTCACCGGAAGTGACGACTGACGGATTCGAATGTTGATTCAAGTTTCTTTAGCGTTTACTGATCAATTACAAATGAGATAAAAGTAAAAAGGGAAGGAATTAGGCGTGAGATGTACCGACTGGTTTTACTCTGTTTTCCGGCAGAACTCCGGCGACAGAAACCTTTTTCCGGCGACAAGTCTCTTGCAGCAGAGAGTCTTCCGAAAGGTTACAAAGGTTGTGGGTGACTTCGGTGAAAGTTTAGGGGGTTCAGTAAACTCAGAGATTACTGATACGGTTTTCCGGCGAAGTAATAAAAATTTCCGGCAAGTGAGTTTTTCGCCGAGAAATGGTGCGATTTGAGTGTGAAAGACTTCTGGCGAGTTGTGGTTGAATTTATAGGATAGTATTGAGATGAATGGGGTCTGAATTCGGTCTTAATTCGGAGTCATCCGTTCTCCGGCGGTTACAGCTGATGTCGCGGGTTCAGACGTCGGTTATAACCGTCGCAGGAGTTAAGTCTTCGGTTACTTTGAGCGATAACGTAAATAAACGGCGAAGTCGTCGGGATTTCCGACGACTGCTAATTTGGGCGCAAATTACTGAAATTGATTTCGGAACTTTAATATTTGAATTAAGTGATTCCTTTATTCACCAGAAAATCAAAATGGCGGAGTGGTTTGTCGGCTGAGAGATAAGTCTTTGGTTGAACCGGATACAGACCCGAGTTCGAAACCCGGCATGGGTAAAACATTTTTATTTTGTTATTTTTATCAGTTTTTCAAAAACTAAATATATATCCCCGCATAATAATTGATTACGGATCGTTTAAAATTATTTTGGGCATTTAATTCGCAACGAAAAATTTGACTGACTGTTCGGTTGATAAACGGAGCGGGTTTGGTAAATCCGTTTTTTACGGATGTTACAGTATCCCCTGCTTTTTAGAAATTTCGTCCCGAAATTTAAATAGGGATATAATTCACTAAATGAATGATGGTGTTATACTTAGAAGAAATAAGGGTTTAAGTTTTTGCTTGAGGCGGTAACGTTCCTTGTAAAGGTTAAGTATCCTAATACAGGAATCGCTTTTTGTTGCCTACTGTATAAGTATTGTTAAGCAGGGATGATTCGCTAAAATGATATCATGCATAAGAGTTTAGATATGTTTGGAAAAGTATGGTTATATCCTAAGGCAAAACTTCCAACACTATAACCTACACAAATAAACACAACAACTAACAATTGTATCCACATTCTGATAGCATATATGTTTGAATGGTGATGGTTCCTCTCTCGTTTGTTATGATGGAGAGGTTAGTCTATATAGAAATGGATCACAATCCAATTTCTTTAAATAGCGAGATGATATAAATGTAACACAATTTCAACCAAGGCAATACTAAATCCTACATGGAACTTCTCATAACCACCTGATAACGCCTCTGATCCTTTGGCAAGAATACTTATATATAGGAAGTACCAGCGGCGTATCCACCATATTCTTGTCAAATTTTCATTGGTTTTATCAGTGAATTATGATTAGTCCTATAACTCTACAACCAATACAACAAACATAAAAATACTGAAATGATATATATCTGTGCGATCAAGGCTCAATCAAACGGAGCCGATCGTATTGTATGTATTGAAATTGAAATGTTTGTGCGCTCAAGGCTCAATCAAACGGAGCCGAACGTATTGAATGTACTGAAAATGAAATTGTCTGTGTGCTCAAGGCTCAATCAAACGGAGCCGAGCGTATTGCATGTATTGAAAATGAATAACTTAATCACACAAACAGCCTATGCATGGAACCTCTCGTAACTGCCTGATAATGCCTCCGATCATTTGACAAGAATACTTATATATAGGAAGTACCAGCGGCGTATCCACCATATTCTTGTCAAATTTTCATTGACTTCATCCGCCAGTTATGATTAGTTCTATGCGACTCTACAACAAACACCACAACCACAAGATACTGATAATGAAAATGTATGTGCGTTCAAGGCTCAATCAAACGGAGCCGAACGTATTGCATGAAAATGTAAATTGAACTGTGTGCTCAAGGCTCAATCAAACGGAGCCGAGCGTATTGCATGTATTGAAATGTAAATTGAACTGTGCGCTCAAGGCTCAATCAAACGGAGCCGAGCGTATTGCATGTATTGAAATGTAAAATGAAATGAAATGTATTGCATGTAAGACACAACTCAACTTCTTTAAATAATAAAACTGAGATATGTCGTGAAGTATGATGATATGAATATTAAATCAATGAGTATAAAACCAACTGAACTAGTAATTTGCATTAAAATTCTTGGATAAAATTCCAATTGAGATACGTGAAAATTGAGATAACATAAAAACTAAGTGATTAGAGTTGAATCTTGATTCTTGGTGAGAGAAGGCTAGTTAAGTGGTTGGTTTGGACCGTTAACATCTTCAACTGGATTGGCATTGATGTTATAAACTCTTCCTCTTGCTGGTGGTGGAGCTGGGTTTGCTTGGTTTGCTTGGTTAACTGGGTTTGCTTGAGCTTGGGCGTTTATGATGTTAACCAACCGAGGACACGTATTTCTAAAATGGGTAGGGTCGCCACAATTGAAACAAGCTCGAACATATGGGTACATGGGGTATTGAGGTTGTTGATATGTTTGGGTCATGGGTTGAGTAGGGGTTGAGGTTTGGTTTTTGGAGGTGCGGCAAACTTTGCTCAAGTGACCGTAGCGTCCACAATTCGCACATAGTCGACAGGGTGAAATAGATGGATGGTGATAGAAACAGGTGTTGCATTGAGGGTGAGGTCCAATGTAAGGTTTCTTATTTGGGTAAGTTGAGTTGGGTGCTACTTGAGCGTTTGGGATAGTTTGAGGAGGTACAACTTGTGAAGCTGGTTGGTTGCGTTGGGTGACGGCGAAGACTTGCCCATCACGCTTTCTCTTAGAAGTAGGTGGTGTAAAGGATTCGGTTCGGGTGGGTTTGAGGTTTCCGTTGATGCTTTATCCTTCTTCTTCTCCTCTTTGAAATCTTTGTTCCGAATTCGGTTCTCGTGAGCGCGGTTGCTAGCTCCATTGCTGCTTCCAAAGTTGCAGGTGAGGTGCTTATTACAGGGTCTTGAATCTTTGATGGAAGACCACGAATGTAGTGCTCGATCAAACGGTAGAGGGGAGTGAACAAGTTGGGAACCATTTGATTTAACTCCAGGAATCTCTTGTTGTATGTGGTGTGGTCGCCTTCCTTTTGTTTCAAAGCATGGAACTCATCCTCCAATTTCTTGATTTCACTTCTTGGGCAAAACCGTCTTGTCATGATTCCCTTCAATTCTTCCCAAGTCAAGGTCATAGTTTCTTCAACACCTCGTTTGGTCTTTTCTGTATTCCACCATGTGAGTGCTGTTCCAAGTAAACGACCGGTAGCATAACGCACTTTGCGATCATCGGGGCAATCGCAATTTAGAAAAGTGTTCTCCATTTCTTCGAACCAATGGAGGAGAGCGGTGACACCTTCAGTTCCTTCGTATTTTGGAGGATCGCAGGATTTGAAATGTTTGTAGGTGCATTTAGTGACTGAAAGGTTGACAGTGTTTTGATCCTCTTGTTGGGTTGGGTTAACGGAATTAGCGGTAAGGGCTTGTTGAACTTGAACTACGATGTTGGGTATTACGGTCGCCATTTGCTGAGCGATTTGGGTAGCCATGCGTTCACGGGCTTTTTCTGCTCTCATCTTCCTACGGGCGAGGTTAGAAGACATCTACAAGGAATACATGTCAAGAGTATGAGTTGGATGCCTTTGGGATCGTGGGTCGTGTTTGGGATTGAACGTTCATAAAATAAATATAGAAAAATAAATCTACTACATCCATAGGATGTCTTGGGCTTTGCTCGCTGTTAGGCCCGTCATGCCGCCATACTTTACCTGTGTAATCATGTGGGCCCCCATGAATACCGGTTTTTCATATGGTTCGCACGGTTTCTGCCTGGTTGCGTACACAAAACCCGGAGAAAATCGAGAAATATGTATACAACGTGTGATATTCGGAATGTGTCCAGGTGTAGACACGGTGACATCTCAAAGTGAGGTTAGTTCGAACGACGTTTGGTGTGGCATGTTTTGGCCTAATAGGTCCGTCGTACTCTCATCGTTAGTCCCCAGGTAGGCAAACTGGTCCGTTATTTGTGATTTATACGAATGCCAACCTAGACAGGACGTTCCGACTACCGGTACTTGTACCCTTCCAGTTACTACATGCCCGTCGCAGAACTTACTTTGATGAGAATTGAAAATTGCACAAAATCTTTGGATACTGAGAGTATGAAAATAAACTGAACACATGAACATCGATATATGTATAATGAATATGTATGTATGTATAATGAAATTGTATATAAGCATGTATGTTTGACTGAAATGTAAGCAAATATGAAACAAATAAATATCACAAGTTTGTATGTAACCACCTAATCAATTAAAATTTTGGCAGACTATAGTATAGGCTCTAAGGGTCTAATAACCTATCCTATATCCCTATAGTCATGGCTCTGATACCAATCTGTCACACCCCGACCCGCAGCGGAAAAGGTGATCGGGGCATAATTGGGTTATCATCAAAGCTCATGACATTTATTATATGTTTCATATTCATTAATACAATTTAATGGAAATAAATGATACATCATATTCTAACTATCAGTATAAGCTTCTTGGTTCTCTTCTAAGGCATATCCTATGTTTTCCTTGCTTCAACCTGTTCACCTGTATCATGTGTAAAAAGGTTTTTGGATCAACATAATGTTGGCGAGTGAATCCTATGGAAAAACATTTGAACAAGTTTATCCAATTGATTATAAATAATGTGCATACCACATATGAGTAAATGTAGATGTAAATTTATTCACACAACACATAATATTGAATATTAAACTCACATACACCAAATGATTGTTTTGAGGCACGCGATGTTCGACTCGTCTCCCACGAGGAACTGATGGGCCTAATGAATGAGTTTTGAGGCACGCGTTGTTCCACGAACTGATGGGCCTAATGAATGAGTTTTGAGGCACGCGTTGTTCTTACGAACTGATGGGCCTTAATGAATGAGTTTTGAGGCACGCGTTGTTCTCGTCTCCCACGAGGAACTGATGGGCCTAAATAATTTGCATACGACTTTGACAATATGTAATACATCACAACCAAACAATAGTTACATTCTAATTTAGTTCATATAATGGTATGGCACGAATTTGCATAAGAGAATTAATTTAAGCGACACATGATACACCCCAAAACATGAATAAAAAGGGGAGTTTGTAAGAATTCACTCACATTGGGTGCGTTCGGTTGATGACGTTGATTGCACGCGAAGTGGTTTTAACCACAAGTGAGATTAAACCTAGATAAATCGCATTACGGTTTGGTAAGTAAACGGGTTTTATCAATCTATTTTAGTAGAATTGTTGGGTGTATTTTTGTGAGTTTGAGGCTATTTTCTAACCTTAAAAAAAATGTTATTTTTAAGTATTTATAATTGATTTTTAAATAAAATAATTAAATAAAAATAATAAAAAAAAATATTTTTTTTTTGCTACAGTAACTTTGACCGTTGACTTTGACTATCGTTGACCGGTTCATAGGCATATTGTTGTGCGCCGGGTGAGGCTCGAACCCGAGACCTCCCGTACGCGTGCACGCAGCTCTACCAACTGAGCTACGTGTCTAACCCGTTATATATCCGATTTTAATTACATATATATATTAATTAGAATTAACAGAAATCCTTTATTATTAAAAACGAATTAAATCTCGAGAAACGGTGCGCTCCACAGGTCTCGAACCCGGGACCTGTGGGTTAGCGGACACACACTCCACCGCTGGACTGTGTGTCGCACTTGATTATAAACTCAGTTATCAATATACTTAACATATACCCAAAACACTCCGGTTCAGTTTTGCGAAAAAAAAGGATTTTTATCAAGGCGGCGTGTGAGGGACAATACTCGAACTCGTGACCTTAGCTTTAAAAGTGCACACAGTCCACCGCTGGACTGTGTGTCTAACCCGGTAATTATCTTGATTTTAATTATAGTTAACCATTACCGTAACGTCGTCTTCTTCACTGGTTTTCACCGGAAGTGACGACTGACGGATTCGAATGTTGATTCAAGTTTCTTTAGCGTTTACTGATCAATTACAAATGAGATAAAAGTAAAAAGGGAAGGAATTAGGCGTGAGATGTACCGACTGGTTTTACTCTGTTTTCCGGCAGAACTCCGGCGACAGAAACCTTTTTCCGGCGACAAGTCTCTTGCAGCAGAGAGTCTTCCGAAAGGTTACAAAGGTTGTGGGTGACTTCGGTGAAAGTTTAGGGGGTTCAGTAAACTCAGAGATTACTGATACGGTTTTCCGGCGAAGTAATAAAAATTTCCGGCAAGTGAGTTTTTCGCCGAGAAATGGTGCGATTTGAGTGTGAAAGACTTCTGGCGAGTTGTGGTTGAATTTATAGGATAGTATTGAGATGAATGGGGTCTGAATTCGGTCTTAATTCGGAGTCATCCGTTCTCCGGCGGTTACAGCTGATGTCGCGGGTTCAGACGTCGGTTATAACCGTCGCAGGAGTTAAGTCTTCGGTTACTTTGAGCGATAACGTAAATAAACGGCGAAGTCGTCGGGATTTCCGACGACTGCTAATTTGGGCGCAAATTACTGAAATTGATTTCGGAACTTTAATATTTGAATTAAGTGATTCCTTTATTCACCAGAAAATCAAAATGGCGGAGTGGTTTGTCGGCTGAGAGATAAGTCTTTGGTTGAACCGGATACAGACCCGAGTTCGAAACCCGGCATGGGTAAAACATTTTTATTTTGTTATTTTTATCAGTTTTTCAAAAACTAAATATATATCCCCGCATAATAATTGATTACGGATCGTTTAAAATTATTTTGGGCATTTAATTCGCAACGAAAAATTTGACTGACTGTTCGGTTGATAAACGGAGCGGGTTTGGTAAATCCGTTTTTGACGGATGTTACAACCATGACATTACTAAATCCTACATGGAACTTCTCATAACCGCATGATAATGCCTCTGATCCTTTGGCAAGAATACTTATATATAGGAAGTACCAGCGGCGTATCCACCATATTCTTGTCAAATTTTCATTGGCTTTATCAGTAAATTATGATTAGTTCTATGTGACTCTAAAACATAAACAAACACAACAACCAAAACTTGAGTCTCAAATCTGAAGGTATACATGATAGTGCCTCTCTCGTTTGTCATGATGAAGGGGTTAGTCTAGGTAAAAGTGAGACACAACCCAACTTCTTTAAATGATGAGACTGAGATACGTCGTGAGGTATGATGATATGAATGTTAAATCAATGAGTATAAAACAAAACTGAAATAGTAATCCGCATAAGATTCTTGGATAAAATTTCCAATTTATAATTGAGATACGTGAAGATTGAGATAAACATAAAGAAAACATAAAAACTAAGCGGTTGGAGTTGAATTCTTGATTTTTGGTGAAGAAAAATAGTTGGGTGGTTCGTTTGGGCCGTTATTATCTTCAACAGGATTGGCGTTGATGTTGTAAACTCTTCCTCTTGTTGGTGGCCTAGTGGTTAGGTTTTCTTGATTTGCTTGGTTAACTGGGTTTGCTTGAGCTTGGGCGTTGATGATGTTAACCAATCGAGGGCACGTGTTTCTAAAATGGGTAGGGTCGCCACAATTGAAACAAGCTCGGACATATGGGAGCATGGGGTATTGGGGTTGTTGATATGTTTGGATCATGTTTTGAGTAGGGGGTGAGGTTTGGTTTTGAGAGGTGCGGCAAACCTTGCTCAAATGTCCATAGCGTCCACAGCTCGCACATAGTCGACAAGGTAAGGTAGATGGATGATGATAAAAACAGGTGTTGCATTGAGGGTGAGGTCCAAAGTAAGGTTTCTTATTTGGGTAAGTTGAGTTGGGTGCTACTTGAGTGATTGGGATAGCTTGGAGGGGTATGGCTTGTGAAGTTGGTTGATTGTGTTGGGTGACAGCGAATATTTGCCCATCTCGTTTTCTCTTAGAAATGGGTTGAGAAGGGATTCGGTTTGGGTGGAGTTTGAGGTTTCAGTTGATGTTTTATCCTTCTTCTTCTCCTCCGTGAAGTCTTTATTCCGTATGCGGTTCTCGGTGAGCTCTGTAGCTAACTCCATTGCTGCTTCCAAAGTTGCAGGTGTGGTACTTATTACGGAGTCTTGAATTTTTTAAGGAAGACCTTGAATGTAGTGCTCGATCAAACGGTAGAGGGGAGTGAACAAGTTGGGGACCATTTGATTTAACTCAAGAAATCTCTTGTTGTATGTGGTGTGGTTGCCTTCCTTTTGTTTCAAAGAATAGAACTCATCCTCCAATTTCTTGATTTCGCTTCTTGGGCAAAACCGTCTTGTCATGATTTCCTTAAACTCTTCCCAAGTCAAAGTCATAGCATCTTCAACACCTCGTTTGGCCTTCTCTGTATTCCACCATGTAAGTGCTATTCCAAGTAAACGACCGGTAGCATATCGCACTTTGCGATCATCGGGGCAATCACAATTTAGAAAAGTGTTTTCCATTTCTTCAAACCAATGGAGGAGAACGGTGACACCTTCAATCCCTTCGTATTTTGGAGGGTCGCATGATTTGAAATGCTTGAAGGTGCATTTAGTGGTAATTGGGGAAGGGTTGACAACATTTTGATCTTCTTGATTGACGGGATTAGCGGTAAGGGCTTGTTGAACTTGAACTACGATGTTGGGTACTACGGCAACCATTTGTATTTGGGCAGCCATGCGCTCGCGGGCTTTTCCTGATCTCATCTTCCTACGAGCGAGACTAGAAGACATCTACAAGGAATACGTATCAAGAGTATGAGTTGGACGTTTTAGGGGTCATGTGTCGTATTTAGGAATGAACATTCATAAAATAAATTTAGAATAATAAATCTACTACATCCATAGGATGTCTTGGGCTTTGCTCGTAATTGGGCCTTGCATGCCGCTATACTTCACCTTCGTAATCATGTGGGCCCCCATGATTACCGGGTTTTTCATATGGTTCGCATGTGTTAGCTTGGTTACGTACACTAAAACCCGGAGAAAATCGAGAAATATGTATGTAACGTATGAGATTCGGAGTGCATCCAGGTGTGGACACGGTGACAACTCAAAGTGGGGTTAGTTCGAACGACGTTTGGTGTGGCATGCTTTGGCCTAATAGGTCCTTCGTACTCTCATCGTTAGTCCCTAGGTAGGCAAACTGGTCCGTTATATTGGATTTATACGAATGCCAAGCTAGACAGGACGTTCCGACTACCGGTACTTGTACCCTTACAGTTACTACATGCCCGTCGTAGAACTCACTTTAATGAGAGTTGAAAAATGAAAAATGCGACAAAATCTTGAATAACGGAAGTATGAAGATGATTTGAATATGTGAACATTGAAATATGTATGATGAATATGTATGTAAGTATGTATGTTTGACTGTAAGTATAATTCATTATGTATCACAAAATGTAATATTGGAAGTGTTTGCATGCATTTGTGTATGTAATAAATATGAAAGAAATAAACATCATGAGTTTGCATGTAACCACATAAACAATTAAAATCTAATCAACTATAGTATAGGCTCTAAGGGTCTAATAACCTATCTTATATCCCTATAGTCAAAAGCTCTGATACCAATCTGTCACACCCCGACCCGCAGCGGAAAAAGGTGATCGGGGCATGATTGGGTTTTCATCAAAGCTCATGACATTTATTATAATGTTTCATATTTATTATTGCAATTTAAAGGGAATCATACAATCAAATCATACAAGTACAACATGTTCTATACATCTTTCTAGACTTCATTATTTTTCTTCTAAGGCAATTTCCTATGTGTTCCTTGCTTCATCCTGTCCACCTGTATCATGTGTAAAAAATGGTTTTTGGTCAACAAAAAGTTGGCGAGTGAATCCTATGAAAACATTTAAACGTGTTTATTGTATTGGTTATAAAATAAAGTGCATAACCACATATGAGTAAATGTAGATGTAAATTTATTCAGAAAACACATAATATTAAATATTACACACACATACAAAAATTGATTGTTTTGAGGCACGCGTTGTTCAACTCGTCTCCCACGAGGAACTGATGAGCCTAATGAATGAGTTTTGAGGCACGCGTTGTTCAATGAACTGATGGGCCTAATGAATGAGTTTTGAGGCACGCGTTGTTCAACTCGTCTCTCACGAGGAACTGATGGGCCTAATAAATAATTTGCATACAACTTGATAATATGTAATACATAACAACAAACAATATTTACATTCTAAGTTTAGATCATATAATGGTATAGCACGAGTTTGAATAAGCGAATTAATTTAAGCGACACATAATACACCCCAAAACATGAATAAAAAGGGGAATTTGTAAGAATTCACTCACAGTGGTTGCGTTTCTTGGATTGATGATGAATGCGCACGAATTTGAATTTAACCACGAGAGAAACTAACCTAAATAATAACATAATGGATCGGTAAATAAGTGGATTTTATTAACAATTTTAATAGGATTTTTTTTAGATTTATTTTTGTGAGTTTAAGGTCATTTTCTAACTTTAAAAATATTATTTTTAAGTATTTTTAAATAATTTTCTGATTAAATAAATAAATAAAAAAATATAAAAAGATGTTGACTTTTTGACTTTGACCGTTGACCATTGACCGTTGACCGGTCGGACGGTGCGTTTGTATGTGCTGAGTGAGGTTCGAACTCGTGACCTCCCGTACGCGTGCACGCAGCTCTACCAACTGAGCTACGTGTCTAACCCGAAATATTTCTGTTTTTAATTATACTTATATACTATTTAGATTTATCCAGAAATCATTTATTTTTAAAAAGAATTTTAATTATATCGAACCGGTGCACATAACAGGTCTCGAACCCGGGACCTGTTGTTTAACGTTGCACATAGTCCACCGCTGGACTGTGTGTCTAACCTGGTTAAAATACTTGTTTTTATTAATATTATATACTAACTGAAGGGTTCCGTATTTTGGTTTTATAAAAAGGTTTGAATATTGTGACGAATCGGAACAAGGACAGACTCGAACTTGGTATCTCTATGTTTCAAATGCACACAGTCCACCGCTGGACTGTGTGTCTAACCCGAGATATAACCTGATTTATATTAAATATATACACAACCTAAACTTCATCTTCTTAGTTAAAACAACCCAGAACTCCCAATCCAGACTGTTAGCCCACATAATTTCGATTCCCAGTTTTAAACAAATGCATATAAACAGTATTGAAGAAAATTAAATGTTTGTACCGATTGGGCGAGGTGTTAGACTTTTCGGTTTAACTCCGACAGAAAATTCCGGTGACTGAAACTTTTCCGGCGACGTGTAACTTGCGACAGAGGATCTTCAGGAAGTTTGAGGTGAGTGTGGGTGACTTCTGTCGAAGCTCTAGAAGTCCTATTTATAGAGTAAGGCAAAAGAGATGAAATGGGTTCGGTTTTCCGGCGACTTGTAGAGAATTCCGGTGAAACAGAGACTGGTTTTCAAAATGCGGTGAGAGTGTGGTTATGAATTGAACGAGACTTACAATCTTCGGACTTGATATTCATAGCTAACATGTTCGACGGTTTTTCGGTCAAGTGACTTAATCATCCTTCAATTATGATTTTTACGAATTGAATGAGTGGCTTTTAAGGTTTTCGGTTATAACTGACGTTAATCGTCAATTACACTTGCCTGATTCCGGAGTCAAAGGAAAACGGTCGCAAATTCGCGTATTTTCCGGCGACTGCGGATTTGGACGCGCTGGTTACCTATCTTTGAGTTTCGAGTTTTATATTAAGTATTAATTGTTTCAGTATTATTCCAAACTAAGCGGGTGGCGGAGTGGTGTGTGGCTGTTTGGTTAGCCGGCTGACCCGGGTTCGAAACCCGGCAGCCTCAATTGTTTTTTTATTCTTTTATTTTTGTTAATTTTTTGGTTTAAACTTCTATCAATGTTTATTAATTATGTATCGTTTAAAATTAATTTGAGCATTAAATACGCAACAAAATTTATAACTGATTATTCGGTTTAATAAACGAAGCGGGTTTGGATAACCCGGTTTTTGACGAATGTTACATTTTACGTGTTTATTTTTATGTACGTGTTAGTATAAATTCAAATTGGCTTACGTTTTGATGTACATGTTTTTCCCACAAATGAGTTATGTCAAGTACAATATGTTCTTATTATTATGGACATTTGATCTATGTTTTGAAGTAATTTTTTTGGAAATGGTCGATCAAATATAATACGTTTTCGTACTTATTTTATGTGCGTTTTCAATTGGTTTACGTTTTGCCGTATTTTTTCGGAAACGAGTCAGGTCAAAGATAATGTGTTTTCAATAGACGGTATAAATTCGAGTCACTTTACGTTTCGACACCGCCTCAACGCGCCCTAAATATTTTCTTACGTGCTTATTTTTTATGCACGTGTCATTATAAATTCAAGATGGTTTACGTTTCGACGTAAATTTTCTTCGGAAATATGTCAGGTCAAATATCATACGTTTTCGTGCTTACTTTTACGTACGTTTTCAGTCGTCCTTCGTTTTGACGTAAAGTACAACAACAAGTTGTTTGAATAGTGCTTTCATCCTATTGGTTTTTTATCTCTTTCTCGATTTATGTTTTCTGGACTTTATTATTTTTATTTTTTACTTTTCTTTTTATGTTTAGTGTCTTAGTTTTATGTTCGTTTTTCATTAACGTTATAATCTAAGATAACGTTTACCGTTTTACGTTTTCATTTATAATTAATTTAAAATCAGTTCGTCTCACTGTTCAATCTAAATTTATTTTTATGTCACTCGATGTAAATCACATGTCAATATTCTCTTTCACATATTTCATTCGGTTGACCAAAACCGCATAGCGTAACACGAGTAATCTTACTAGTTATCTTCATGTAAGTTGTACGAACATTTAATAAAAGGAAAAATTAGTTTGACATATTCTTTATGAATTCAATTGGCGAAGTTTGTGATTTGTACTTTTGGTATTCAGTGTTTCAAATTAACAAGTGGTATCAATTATCAGATAATTGTTTATTTCTCTGACTCCTCATTTTTTTCATTTGATACAAATCTAATTTTGTGTGGCTAACAAACTAACGCACAAATTCTTCCTCTATGCTCCGATCAATTACACATCCATCGCATCTCCGGCCATCTGCACATCGCATCACTTGGCCGGAAACGCCGCCGCCTTCGCCGCTGCTTGATCAGGTCAGCGCCTTAGCGGTGGTATCACCGCCGAATGAAGCAAGTAGCAACGAAAGCAACTGGGATGTAGAGTGAGGTCGTGGTTGATGGAAATCAAGCGTTGATTAGGGTGTAAGAAGTAAGAACATATATGCATATGGGGTTTCTAACACCACACAACCACCAAAGGAATCGCTCACCGACAAAAAAACTGGTTCGATTACAGATCTAATCCCACGAAAGAAATGATTTTGAATACCGTGTTAACTGTTAAAGCTCCTACTAACTTCCTGATGTGCAGAAGAAATGACAAACAAGGGTTTTTGAAACCCTATACATGGCGGTGGTTAGGTGGTGTTGTGAGGTTGAGAGTGTATAAAGAGGGTGAGGGGTGTGGTTGAGAGAGAGTTCAAAGGAAAATGTTTGTTTAATTTGAAGAAGTGGAAGTTGAGTGGCTGATGGAGTATTGGAGTGTACCAGACTTTTCCAAAGCAAATTACTCCAAGTGAATCAAAGATGATTGTTTGTTTAGCAAATAAATTTTCTTCCTTTTGTTTATCCAATTTCACACGTATATAAATAAAATGATAATATCTTATTAAATTAAGTGTTAAAATGATTTAGAACTTAAATAGTTCATAACTTCTATTTCAAGATGATTAGAACTTTAAATTGTTAGTATTGCATGAAATAACAACCCAATTAATCTAGAACTTAAACGTTTTTTAAATTGTTCGCTTCTTTAAACCGCATGGTGCTTATCTCTAAGTATATTATTGCGATGTGTTTTTTTATATACGTTCAAACCGACCCGCCGTAATGAGCGACCGTCGTGTTTATCTTTATATACATTTTCGTGTGAATTATGTTCGAATAGTTAAGCTTTCATATACAACGGCGTAACTTTTCTGTGACTTTCAAATACACTGTCGTGACGTGGTTTTCCATCATTCAAGTTCGCGATTTGCTTATAGATCCTTTCATATGTCTTGATATATTTCCACGTAAAAAAATGAAAAAAAAAACATTTGTTAAATATTAAGAAATAATAGAACTAAAAAACTAAGAAAAAAATGTATACCGCAATTTGCAAGACATCCAACTTTAGAGATTTAATACTTTGGTAAGTGACCGTTGACCCATAACTTTTGTTAATTGACAACTTTGAGCCCCATTTTTGTTTAAATTACTTTTACGAATTTATACCGAAACGTGTAAGACATTATACTTTTTTTAATCTATGCCTAACCATGTTGATGTCGTGAAGGTAACATGTGTAACAAAGAAAAAAAATGCGTCACATCACACGCAGGCACCGCACATTAATGTCATCATTGTAACGCATGTAAGGAAGTAGCAAACGCGACGTTGCCGCTGCAACGCGCGGCAATGGTAAAAAGCTAGTATATATACTAAAGAAGATAAGCTGAAATGATTGATAACTGATTAGCAACGTTTGGTTTAGAGTTAACCATGCACTCGTTAATTTTGTTTCAACTTACCATTAATCTTCATGTGTAATTGGAGCCTAACTACACTAATTAGCAACAAATATGCAACAAATATAAATCCTGCAAAGGGTATGTATGGAGTAACTTAGGTTGCATTTAAAAAAAACAAATATAAATAATCTTTTTTAGATGCATATGCAAGAAATAAGTATGCTTCAATTTCAAAGCTAATCACCTAATAAAGTATCATTTTGAATTCCAAAACGCCTTTTAGTTGTTAGGGTTTTAGTCAATGATTGGCTTTGAATATATTATATAGAGTCTGGTCAAAAGTTGACTTATATTTGCGATGGATTAGTGACTTTAATTTCTTTTTTGGTATATTTTAACATTAATTAAATGAAGTTTTTACCTTTAAATTTTAAAAAGTAACTTTAAACTACTTTAGTTGATTTAAAAATGATTCAGCAAAAGAAGTATAGGAATGAAGGGTAAGGTATTTTTAACCGGGAAAAAGCAACCTCGAGCTCACAACCAACCCAGTCACAAATTCAAACCATGGACCAGGAGTTTCTAACTTTCAAGTATATTCCTCATCGAAAGAGGTGGTGTGGAGTGGTTGGGAAAAGATTTGATGTTTTTTGTGACCTAGGTTCGACTCTCACTCTCTTAATTATTTTCTACGGCGTCTAGGTGAAAGGCGAATACGGGTGGTGCCGGTTCGTCTTGGATGGGAGGCGAGGTTTTACTGATTATTCCACGGTTGTGCGTTTGGGCGGATGGAGGTCGGATTTCCGCGCATATGGGAGAGCCAAGGGGCTGGCGGCGGTCGAGTAGTCGACCTTGACCACAGCGCCCGGTGTCACAGTGGTTGGCACGTCGTTCCTTACCGTTCAAAAAAACTATATTCCTCATCCATGCACAAATATCGCAATGTACCAAAATATAATGTGAATGACATCTTAATCTTTTAAACTTATCAAGTATGGCCACGATCACCATCGGGACGAAGCAGAATCGGCGAAGCCACAGATCGACACCGCAATGTGCGTGTTCGTCAGTGATCAAGGGCGAAAATCAGTTCTCGGCGTAGACAAGCGTGTGGCACTTTCATTTGTGTTTTAAACTATTATAAACTAAACTTATAAATATATATAAGCTTTTGTAAAAGAAACTATTAATGGAATATTTTCAATGATGACTGGAACTCGTAAGTCATTTTGTTTTTCAACTCAAGAATCAAGAAATTCAATCAAATTACAAATAACAAGTTTTAACTTTAGACAGACTATCTATCATAATTGAAAGTTATAAGCGGTAATTTGATATTGAATCCAATATTTTATGATCAAACCAACAAAACGTGTAAAAAGAACATAGATTTTGCCATTAAAAAGATTAAAGCATGGAAATACATGCATCTCCAGTGCATTTTCTTTCCATTTTGGGTTATATAATATCATATGTAATCAATCCAAAGAGTTCAATAATAATAATAACAACAACAACAATAATAATAATAATACCAATAATAATAGCATTTAATTTGATGATCTTTGTTGTGTATGTCTTCAAGATCTTGGTGGTGGGAAAAATTGCGTACCCGGGATGAAAGCACAAAGCGGAGTTGGATACACGGATGAAGGGTCAATAATGGTGACAGCTTGATAAATGCTGCTGCTACTGGTGGCCGTGGCGCCTGACGTAATGAGATTAAGGTCTTGATGTTGATTACAAGTGGTGGAGGAACTTTCTCCAACGGGATGGCTGTATTGACCCTGATCCGGGCCATGATCATACAGAATTCCGTTGAAAACATGTCCTCCGACGCTAATGGCAGTCTGATACGCCATCTGCTCGTTCGTTCCGTCCATTCCGCTCACTCTAACGCGTCGAAACATCGCTGGAGAACTTACTTCTGCCGGAAATTGAAACCCTAGTTCTAGGGAAAGAAGTATGCATAGTTATTTAAAAGGATGAAGAGATCATACAAGCCCATAACAAACAAACAAACACATTTAGTAAAACAATTAACAACATTTGCTTGGTATAAAATATACTCCAATTAGATTTTAATAATCCAAACTAGGATCTACAAGCAGATAATCATCTGTACCGACAATGCAATCATTGACACTGCTAACTTTCACTTTCCTTGTTAAGGATGATCTCATTTTAACGAAAAACTAACTCTCTTTGCGCTAACTATCATTTAGTGGTTTCATAACAATTAACAACATTAGTTTGATTGTGATAAAATATACTCAATTGTTCATTAGGGACATGGACCAACGGAATTAATATTTCGTTGGAGTGAGGTTATTGCTCTTACTCATAAAAGTAAATGTTAGAAGTGTCATTGGTCGTATTATTAGTATGTAATATTAGCGTGTAATAGATCATAGTTTGAAGTATTAAAATCCAACTTGCGTTAAAACATTTGTAGTAATCGTTTACCTGAAGAAGTATTCTGAAGATTTGTTGTAGGAACGACCACACCACCACGGACATGGTGATGGTGTTGATGATCCTCACGAAATCTCCTCAGATCATGTTCACCGCCACCATCACCACCACTTGCAATCATCAGACTAAGTTGCTGATTACTTGAATTCTGTTCTTGAGTCGACAAAGAGAGTTGTTGATGGCGTTCACGGCGTTTGGCAGCCGGAACCCAAGTGCTTTTGACGTGGGTTTCACACGGAAACCCACGGCTCCGGCAGCAAGTTCTACATCTCATGTGTTGGCAGTCCTTCTTCGCTTGGTTCCCGCAATCTTGACAACTAACTCCGCCACTACCATCTCTTCCACCTCCATCTCCGAAGTAATCTCCACCAAATACGTAACCCGCTTGCCTCATCATTTTAATAACCCTAGCAATATAGTGTTAATATGGTGGTTGTTTAGGTCACTTACACAGCAGTACGTAGATGCTCATGCTACTTCTACCACTACGAATGAATAATGAGCGTCCTCCTAGTGAGGAAAATCGACTTCGGAGGTTTCTCTAAAAGTGGTTTACTTTTTTTCAAGGAAGAAAATTGTAGAAAGGGCTGATGGGGGATCACCTATACTTAAAGAAGTAGCTAGGGTGGTCATTTCAATTCGATGGTCAATTTTCTCCTTTTCGCGTGAAAGTTGAAATTGTATTGATATATAGATTATTGTAATATATGTATATAGTTTTTATGTAAGTTGGTGTTAAATGTACCTCTTTTAAAAAGTCGGTAGAGGGGATTAATATGGAAGTACGTGTAGACACACCCTTCTATAACTGGAGTGACGATTAGAACTAGATCCAAGCAAATTAAGGGTCGTTTTGATTTGATAGTGTTGAACTGCTTAATTGGATATGAATGGATACTCCTCATTCCATATCAAATTAAGTAGTCCATCATATCTTTTAACGAGTGACGGATTCAATGATTGAGTTTGTATGGAGTAAAATTCATAATTTGTGAAAACATCTTTTATACGTTATAGAAGTTTTGTAGAATTTGAATATATATAGGACCTGTAAGATTGTGATTATGAAAATTAAAACTAAATACTATCTAAACTTCTTTAATTTTTCAACAAATATAGAAAAAAAATGTTGGTCACAAAAAATGTGGCTAGGTGTCACATGGCATCCTAATGCCGGCCTGGCCACGCTCCTTCACACCCCACTTTTTTTGGTGTGGACTTATGGAGCCCACCCCTGTCACGTGTCAAGCAATGCTCTCAACCAAAACCCTTTCACACGCCATAATCTTACGTAGATGTTGTATATGTTGTTTGGAGTTTTTTTTTGGATTTCTCACGAAAAGTGAGTTTTTCATGATCCCATTCGTATGAAAATAAAAAAATATTCCATACTACATCATGTAGACTCCTTGCGCTCAGAGCTAGATTACGCCGTACCTTGGGGTCAGGCACATTCGACAAGCTATATGGGCTAATGTGTCAAGTCATGCAAGAACAACATAATTACCTTCTGATAGATATAGTTAGTGAGTTTCATGAGCAAATGTGGGGGTGGTATACTTTTATTTTTTTATAAAGTAAAATCTAAATATTTGTTTGTTAATTTGCATATGAAAGTGCAACCGAAGCAGATGCAAAGCTAATTAAAAAAAATGTAAACACAAGATAAAACTCTAGTTTATATAAGAAACAAGCTAGCAATGACATCAGTGTTTAGATTTGATCAAGATCTATAATGGTTTGCTTAATTTGGATTGCATTAACATAATCACATATCTTTATTTTCCCATGCATACCTGATACTGTCTTAGTAGTTTTGTTTCATCATTGTTGATTGTTGCATCCATTCCATGCATGTATATCTTGCTTCTTCTATGTAACGAACCAAGAAGATGAGCTAATGAAGCTCCATTTCCACTCTTTGATGTTCACACTCTTTGTGTGTGAGTTAATTTGTGCTTCCAACCATGTGAAAGGTGAATATCTAGAATTGAGAAAACACCTTTGATTGTACCTTTAAAATAATGTGAAAAGAAGATGAACTAATTGCATTCAATACCTTATTCCTAAAATTCCATAAGATCCACATGACGATGTGAGCATTGATGGATTCGTAAACTTAGTTTTCGATAAAATCAGGAAGAGTCGGGCTTTCAGAATCCAATATTTTAAACTATATAAAATTTTAGGTAAAATTACACTACGAAAAACGGGAGGAGAGGGGGAGAGGCCCATCTAGCTCATGAAAAGAACCGCCCCGGATGTGAGTCACAACTTCAAACCGTGAAACTTTTATCACATAAGATGTGGAACTTCCCACTAGTTACATGAATTGTTTCAGAGCTCTTGAAGTAGTAGATCAACAAAATAATACTTGTTGAGAGTCAAGTAAACAATAGCCAGTTAAAAAAATAACTCTTGTAGGAACTACATTTTTTTTTAAATTGTTATGGACTCGTCTCTCGTTAGAAAATAAAAATGTAACGACAACAAATCCTATGTTAAAACCTCGTAAAAAAACAAGTCACACCAATTAAAGTACCATAATTATTAACACAACAACATCGTTAACATACAATCGTCTTCCTTACATAATGTATGCCACGGTGTGTTAAAACACTTCTCAAGTCTTAATAATCACTCATATGTATGTATATTACTAAAACTTTAATTCGGTATTAGTGTTTAATTAGTTGAAAAGAAAACTACGAACACAGTATAATTAGAAAACTCATGACAAATAATCATATAGCCTAAGCAAAGAGATTGATTAATAAAACCTAAATATGGGACCAAGCCCACTAAGTGTTGGTTACCATTCATAACTTATGCCTATGCTTCTGTTAGGGGTTAGAACTTAGGACTAGGCATGTATTGACTAAGTATTAGGACGTATAATTTTCTTCAAAACCTTATTTAACAACTTTTGATAAGAATCTGTTTTTGTCTATGTATGAGATGACATAACCATTTGTGTCTAAGAAA
Source organism: Scalesia atractyloides (assembly GCA_947069175.1). Classification (NCBI taxonomy): domain Eukaryota; kingdom Viridiplantae; phylum Streptophyta; class Magnoliopsida; order Asterales; family Asteraceae; genus Scalesia; species Scalesia atractyloides. The sequence goes on along the minus strand of CAMTDV010000014.1, from coordinate 10,118,407 downwards.
AAAAATTATCATATAAAGATTGTCCGTACATTTGGTCATCCCACACTACAGGACGTCTTATGGACATGGGCGGATCTAGGCCACTTTTGTGGGTTCACAAGAACTCATTGGGTTAGGAGAACCTTATATGAATCGGGAAAAAAAAATAGTGAGAATTAATGAGAATCAAACAAAAGGAACCCAGTGAAAAAAGTTCTTAAATTTGCCACTGGTTATGGAATCCATTCTAGCATGTTAGATGTTTTATCACTATTTTATCGATGGCGCCCTAAAAAAGTATACGTTAAATCATTGTCACCTAAAATGTCAAATACATCAGTAATACAAAGAGGATATGTAACAGACCGATACTATAAAACACAAAACAATATACTTGGCAACTCTTTAGTAGATCCTGTAACATCCGTCAAAAAACGGGTTTTTCAAAACCCGCTTTGTTTATAAATCGAATATTCAGTTATAATTTTCGTTTTGTATAATTTTAAACAATACGTAATTAATAAACATTTTAGAATTTAAAAACTATAATTAATAAATGATAAAAATAATAATAATAATAATTATTATTATAATAATAATAACAACAATAATAATTAACCAAGTAATTTAGAATTTTAACTTAGTTAATAATTCAAGGGACTAAATATGTATTTCTACTAAACTAAGTTTAGGGGCTTTTATGCTATTTTTAAAAGAAAATTTGAACTCAACAAAAAGGAATCAAAACGGGCAGCGCCCGGACTCGAACCCGGGTCTCCACCTAATCTAAACACCTAAAACACCACTAAACTACACACACCTTGGTGTTATAATTCTAGAACAAATAATTCTTATAGCCGAGTTATTGAGTGAACATGCAGCACAGGGAAAGTTTTCGTTTCGGATCACCAGTCAAGACCAAATTCGTGATTTTTTCGTCCACTCTCAATCTTAAACGGATGTAACTGATGTTTCATGTCAGTTATCACCGAAGATTTCAATTATACCTATCTTAAACTTTCAAAACCATAACCGAGAACATTAAACGTGATTGAAGACCTCACTACTTATAAATACCGTATGCACATCAACCTCACTCAAACTCCCAACTGATATTCAGAAGCTGCTCAATCGAGAAAACTAGTTCAGTCGCCGGATTTTCATTTTTTTTCTGTTCACTGGAAACTCTCACCGGAAAACCGAAGAATCCATTCCCCTATTACCTTACTCTATAAATAGGGCTTCTAGAGCTCAGACAGAACGCACCGCACTCACCTCAAACTTCTGGTAGAGCCTCTGTTGCAAGTTGAACTTCGCCGGAATTCTCTGCAAGTCGCCGGAATCCTCAGTTACTCGCCGGAATCATCACCGGAGGATTTCAATTCGACTCTGATCGGTATAATCTTTTGATCCATGTCCCTTTATCATTTAATTTACTAAAGTATACTAGATTTCTGATTTAGCAGTCGAGTTCGAATACTGAGAATTAAACAGGAAGAAGATGAAGTTTATATAGTGTATATGTATAAATAAAACCGGTTATAAAACAGGTTAGACACACAGTCCAGTGGTGGACTGTGTGCAAATTTAAATCAAGGTCTCGGGTTCGACTCTGTTCATTGTTTCGATTCGTCACAATATTCAAACCTTTTTATAAAACCCAAATATGAAACTTGACAGTAAGTATATAAAAGAAATAAAAATCACTTATCATTCGGGTTACTCACACAGCCCAGTTGATCGGGCTGTGTGCAACACAAGGCTATAGTCGCAGGATGAGTCCGGTTCGAGTCTGCTGTGCTGCGATCCACTGAAATATCATACCTTTTTTATAAAAGCCAAATCCTGAAGCATGTGATAAGTGTATAAATATAATAAGAACCGGAATAATAACCGGGTTAGACACACAGTCCAGTGGTGGACTGTGTGCAAAAACATAAAGCACGTCGCGGGTTCGAGTCCAGACTCTCACACCGGTTCGATTGGTTTAAAAACCTTTTTAAATAAATAAAATTCTGAATAATCCAAATAGTATATATATATAATTAAAATCAGAAATATTTCGGGTTAGACACGTAGCTCAGTTGATAGAGCTGCGTGCACGTATACGGGAGGTCACGAGTTCAAACCTCACTCAGCGCACACTTAACCACAGTCCGACCGGTCAACGGTCCGGTCAACGGTCAACGGTCAAAAAAGTCAAAATTTTTATTTCTTTTATTTATTTATTTAATTTAAAAATCAATTAAAAACACTTAAAAATAATATTTTTGAAGTTAGAAAATTTCCTTGAACTCACAAAAATAAATCTAACAATCCCATTAAGAACACTAATTAAAAATATTAATCTCAAATAAAAAGTTTATTTATTTATCGAATTATTATGTTATTATTTAGGTTAGTTTCTCTCGTGGTTAAATTCAAATTCGTGCGCATTCATCATCAATCCAAGAAACGCACCCACTGTGAGTGAATTCTTACAAATTCCCCTTTTTATTCATGTTTTGGGGTGTATCATGTGTCGCTATAATTATTACATTTATTCAAACTTGTGCTATTACCATTATATGACCTAAACTTATGATGTAAATATTGTTTGTTGTGATACGTGTTTACATTTTGTCAAGTTGCGTGCAAAACATTCATTAGGCCCATCAGTTCCTCGTGGGAGACGAGTTGAACAACGCGTGCCTCATTCGATCGGCTCCGTTTGATTGAGCCTTGATCTCATTGTTCATTCATTTGGTGTGTGTGCTTGTGCATTTATTGATATTATGTGTTTTGTGATTAAATTTACATTTACGTTTATTCATATTTGGTTATGCACAATTTTATTCAAATAACCAATATAATTAATCCTTTCAAATATTTAAATAAGATTCACTCGCCAACTTTTGTTGACCCAAAAACCCTATTTTTTACACATGATACAGGTGATCCAGTTGAGAAAAGAAACACGTAGGATGGCCTAGAAGAATAAACAAGTTAAATGCCTCGGAATAAATGTTTAGTTTTGTTTTCCTTTGTAATTGTACTCTAGTTTGTAATTTGAATGAAAATGTATTTGAGCATGATGTATTTGTATGTTTATTGTAACTTCTTCTTTAAAGAGAAATAATAAATATGAAACTTATTAGTAAATGTCATGAGCTTTGATGAAAACCCAATCATGCCCCGATCACCATTTCCGCTGCGGGTCGGGGTGTGACAGATCCACCCCTGCTAATCACTTTTTTTTTCGAGCTAGGTACACATCGAGATTGCTAGATAAAAACCTTATCAAACTCGATCTATCTTCTAACTTAAAAACCTTTAAGGTTAGTTTTATGTGCTATTTAGAGGAAAGAAATAGAGGGTTTGGTTGGGTTAGTCCGTTCTATAAATGTATCTTCTAACTTAGAAACCTTTAATGTTAGTTTTATGTCCTATTTAGAGGAAAGAAATAGGGTTTGGTTGGGTTAGTCCATTCTATAAATGGATGAGGAGATGTAATAAGTTAAAAGACCTTATAAGAACTTCTAAGAAGTCTTATGGATATTAAATGTTTTTATGAGATAATTTTAGCCTATAGACTTCTAATATGTAATCTTGTCATATCCATAAGGATCTCACATGCACCTTTTGTAGCGTTGACGCGCATGATAGCCTAATAGGGGAGGGTAACTCACCTTCTAGGGTGCCTAACAACCCGGTCCCATAACTATCATGGACAATCTAAATCGTATAAGCATAGACAATGGATAGTGGACTCGGCTTTTAACCCAAAGACCTTCACCTTACGTTTCATGTGCATAGCTGCTATGCCTCTATCAAGGCTACAACTTGTACAATAAAGCACGTACCTTTCCCTAATATGCCGGTAAACATAAGGACTTTTTAATTAAACTTTCATATGATAGCCTATTTTACCAATCTTTTGATCTTTACGTATCCTCTTTCAACTAGTTGCATAGGTTTGGACCAAAAGTTAGGACCACATGCTTATTATGGCAAACTATATTATTGTCAAATACAGTAAATATGGTTCAATTTAAAGTGTAAATTTTTTATATGATATCCCTTTATTTAGAAAAATGTTGATAAAAGTTTGATACCATGAATCGTAAATAGATGAAATTTATCGGTCTATTTTTTCTGTTTAATGTACGAATGTTCTTTCCCCATGTTCGGTTCTTATGTGTTCGATCTAGGTTTCTTTGTATTTAGTAAAAACACCAGGTATTGTTGCACATATGCTACCTAGTAAAAGGTAACAAACCTAATCTACGACATCCAATTATTGTTGCCATAGCCATAGATGTACTCATAAAAAGTTTTTGTTAGGGTATATAATTTCTCATATAACTTTCAAAAGAATATAACATGTGGACGGCATATAAGGAAAAATAAATAAAATACAGATATAAATTATTACGTGTTTTAAAATATTAATCTTTTTTTCTGTCTTCGTATGTAATATGTATGCTATTAATTACAAAATGTTAGCTAAGGTTTATACTTTCGGAGACAGCTTTAATGCATTGAAGAGTTCATCACCCCAAAGCATGTTAAAACTCTAAAGCAGCCTCAGTGTTTCGGAAAGCTTCAAAGTAAACCTCAAAGGCTCTTATTCGTTAATTGATATTTAGTAAAATGTTTAAATAAAGTTTGTAAATTACATCATAGGATTTATAACATAATTCAAAACAGGTTTTATAAAGTTATCATATGCAACACCATTAAAATGTTTGATAATAAAAATAAGTTTAATATAATAACGAACTGCTTCATTATATGCAGGGGGCGAGGCAATGACTAAGGAGGGGTACCCGCCCGGGCTACCCTACAACTCCGTCTATGTAGTGTATAATTTTTATCTTTTTATACAAAACATACCCCTAATCTCCCAAAAAAAATAGAATAACCCTGAATTTTCAGGCTAACTTCGATATATGTTTCAGCCGTCTTCCATAAAATACAAATGCATGAACGGGCAGGCATGATGAGTTGAACAGTCCTCATAAAGATTCCACTTCTCACTTTTGGTTTTTGATGTATCATCTCAAATTAGACATTATTAGAGGTAAACTAACATATCAAGTATTAACATAAAAATACTTCAAAAACACAAACCCTAATTAAAAATCAAGTTTTGGGATAACTATATGCCTATGATGGAACCACCGGTACATGGATAACATGTTAATTTACATTTTTTTTGGAACGACGACTTTTTTGTATTAGGCTACCGCACTTCCCAAATTGGAGAGTCCCGTTGTCTCACTCCGGCCAGACTATGTTGTCTTAATCGGGTCCACGCTGACTTCAGAGTTTGGCTTGAGCGTTCCCCCGAGAAACCATACCACCAGCTGCCACTTGACAGTCGTTGTGCCACCACAATAGCAGAACTCTCAAACGTAACACACGGTGGGACGAAACCCGGGTGGGCTCAGGATAGAGCCTAACACCTCTGCAAGGAGGCTAGGCTTCATCCATCATTGCATAATCCATCAAAGTGACACAAGTGGGGATTGAACTTGAGTCTACATTGGAAAACTCAAGTCTCTCAACAACTAGGACATGAGTGGTGGATTAATTTACATTGTAGGCCAATCTTAGAATATATGGAGTAGGATGACATGAACAGGGGAGTGGTAAAAAAAACACAGGTTAAAGGGGTGTGAAAGTGACGTTTATTTTATTTACTTTTAAATAAAAAACCATGGATGCTTAAAGTCCACCCTCATGGATGAATAGCAAAGTTACACCACTTATGATAACTCTTTTATAGCAATAAACTTCACTAGAACTATTATAGCAACAAACTTCACTAGAACACATCACAAGTTACACATTATCACGTTGTTTTCACAAATGAAAAGAATTGGTGTGCTAAAATTAACATATTGTGCATACATCTGGCTAGCCACACAACTTTGATCTTAAATTTGAAATAGGGTAAGAAAAGGGCTGTTGACATATGAATCAAAATCTGTAAAAATATAACTATCTTGTGAAAACTACCATATAGTCACTCTTGTCACTTAAACTTCAAATAACACATCGACGTGCATCCAATACACATAAGTAGGGCTGTAAACGAACCGAATGAACACGAACAAGGCCTTGTTTGTGTTCGAACAAGCTTTTTCATGAACTGTTCACGAACGCCTTCCGAACGAGATTTCTTGTTCGTGTTCTTCGTTAAGGAAAAGAACATGTTCGTGAACTGTTCAGTACCACTTACCATATGCAAATGAACTCTAGAAAATGTTCATGAACATAAATGAACACAAACGACGTTTATGAACACAAATGTATACAATATTCATTTTAGAATAAATCTGCATTTTCATCACAGAAAATAAATAAACACTTAACATATTTATCCGAACACAGTTGACATGATTATCTGAAACATGATTAACACAAAATTAAGAGTTTGTCAAGCTTTAACACAAACTAAAATTGAAATATTAAAAACACTAGAAACAATAAAACAAAATACAAAACATAAAAACCTTTAAACGAACACACATAAACATTAACGAGCGAACATAAATGAACTCATTACCGAACGCTCACAAACATAAAAAACTTATTACCGAACGCTCATGAACATAAACGAACACATTACCAGACGAACTCAACCTCTATTCATGTTCGTTCGTTTAACTTAACAAACGAAATTTCTTGTTCGTGTTCGTTCATTTACTAAACGAACAAACATAAACAAACTTCCTGCCGAACAGTTAACGAACTGTTCGCTGAACATTCGGTTCGTTTACCGTCCTACACATAAGAATACTTCCAATTTCACACTCTTTTGAATTCTTTGTCATGTTCGAGTTTATGGTCATGTGACCAAATTTCCTTATATCATGATCAACTCACTTCAAAAATCATAGTTTGATCAATTTACATCCACATAGCTATGTATGTCCGATTTAAAGTGAGTTCCTACATTAGTTTCACAAAACCATCATTATTGAAATGCTTATTCTCAAAAATTATCAAAATGAGTTTTATAACTTGGTCAACTAATTCACCAAAATCACTCTTTGGGTTAATTTGAGTACTTTTATCATTTTGTTTAAAACTCACCACTAACCAATTTGTTACTTGTATTATCATCCAAAACATGTCTCGTACTGATTATTATCAATCATAACCAATTATTAGTGTTATAAACTCACTTGAATTTCAAACCCCACTCTAGATAAAACTTAACGACTTTATATCAACATTAATCTACCTCATGCATAGTCATGATAGATATTAAATTAAAACATTCTAGCATATTCTAATCATCCTTACTTTAAAACTAAAAGACGTAACTTTGGTTCAAAACCTCGCTTTTGTTTAAGTAAACATAGTAAGAGAACGACTCGTGAGATTCTTTCTAACCCCTCTAATACCTTAGATTAGTTGAGACTTTAGGTTAAATTGCAATAACCAACATCAATGTAGATTCGGGGTGTTCATGATCCGATTTAAAACATTGAATCCGTTCAACCTGGTTATCAATTTGATTTCATGGTCCTTGTATTTAAGTTTTCAGTAGTTTGGTTTGTTGTTTATACCTAGAACCGCTTGTTATAAATCGAAATGGACCTAAAGAATATAATAGACTATTTCTTACTTTTTAAATATTCAATCCTAGGCTTTTCTAAATATTTTCGATATCTACTACTAAGCTATTTCAAGAATATATTGGACCAAAGGTTTAAATTTTTTGCTCTTAACTCCCGTATCTTTCCTACATGGGTGTTAATTATATAGCAATAGCACTTATACGGGTGCTAATTATTTAATTCTCATGGTTCATAGAAGATTAGATGCAAGTCATTATACCATTTTTTAATAGAATAAAACCATTTGAAGCATTTATTGATTTACAATCATTAACACGTATAGTAGGAAGAAAAATTATGAAACCAAACCATAGTAAGAGTTTGGTTTTGGTTTGCGATGATTAAAAACCGTTAATAACACTTTGCTTTACGATTTGACCTAAATAACCTTAAAATTGTATCGTTAACACCCTATAATGATAGATTAAATAACACGAGTTATGTGAAAAAATAAATAAAATTAAATTTTAAGTAATATATAGACACGACAAAACAAATAAAAAAATGCTTGTATTTAAGAAAAAAAGTGAAATATATAACTCAAATATCCCGTAGAATCGGTTGAAAAACCACAAATTGAAATCTGATTCGTAAACCAAATTTAGAATTTGATATGGATGTCAACCTGACTCAAAAATCAAAATTAAATTCAGTTCGGTTAGAAGTTGATAGTGACAAATGCCCCATACTATATTACTTATCAATGGCTACTATAGCTACTATATGTAGGGATGAACTCAGTCCTGAAAATCAGTAATCATGGGTACCGGTTCGAAAATAAGCGGTACGGCATCAGTATTACCGGTCTTTAAAGGCAAATCAATCAAAATAACAGTATATAGGGAAAACAGGTACTGGTACTGAAAATGATCGATACAAATACCCAGTATCAAGCGCTCGCCCCTAACTATATGTGGTGTATGCTTATAGGTAAATACAAACCAAAACTATATAATTGAATACACTTGTTACTAGTCAAGACTTTTGGTTATGTTAGATCATTTACATCCGATTTGTTATTCCTATTCTTATAATATAACTAAAAAACATATTTACCTTATTAATTAAATATATCTATTTAATTAAAAAATACTCTTTTAATTAGTTTTTATTATATTTTTTCTCTCTTCCAGCTACGAAGAACTATAAAGGATAAATAGTGAGTTGTTAAATAGAAGTCACTATTAAATCTCTATATATATAAAGTTTATAATTTAAAAATAAGGAAAACTATAAGGAATTAGAAGAAGTGGGTAATAAGGAATGTTTTTAGAAATTATCTTAGGACGAGACAATGATTTACCAATTCAAATTCAAATGTGAATGCTCTTAAATTGACATCCACATAGCTATGTATATGCGATTTAAAGTGAGTTCCTACTTTAGTTTCACAAAACCATCATTATTGAAATGCTTGTTCTAAAAAATTATCAAATGAGTTTTATAACTTGGTCAACAAATTCACTAAAATCACTCTTTGGGTTAATTTGAGTACTTTTATCATTTTGTTTAAAACTCACCACTAACCAATTTGTTACTTGTATTATCATCTAAAACACACGTCTCGTACTGATTATTATCAACCATAACCAATCATTAGTGTTATAAACTCACTTGAATTTCAAACCCCACTCTAGATAAAACTTAACGACTGTGTATCAATATTCTACCTCATGCATAGTTATGATAGATACTACATTAAAACATTTCTAGCATGTTCTAATCATCCTTACTTTAAAACTAAAAGACGTAATTTTGGTTCAAAACCTCGCTTTTGTTTAAGTAAACCTAGTAAGAGAATGACTCGCGGAATTCTTTCTAACCCCTCTAATACCTAAGATTAGTTGAGACTTTAGGTTAAACTTCAACAACCAACATCAATGTAAATGTAGATACGGGTGTTCATGATCCGATTTAAAACATTGAATCCGTTCAACCCGGTTATCAATTTGATTTCATTCTCCTTGTATTTAAGTTTTCAGTAGTTTGGTTTGATGTTTATACCTAGACCGCTTGTTATAAATCGAAATGGACTTAAAGAATATATTAGACTATTTCTTACTTTTTAAATATTCAACCCTAGGCTTTTCTAAATATTTTCGATATCTAGTACTAAGTTATTTCAAGAATATACTGGACCAAAGGTTTAAATTTTTTGCTCTTAACTCCCGTATCTATCCTACATGGGTGTTAATTATATAGAAATAACACTTATACGGGTGCTAATTATTTAAGTCTCATGGTTCATAGAAGATTAGATGCAAGTCATTATACCATTTTAATAGAATAAAAGCATTTGAAGCATTTATTGATTTACCACCATTAACGCGTATAGTAGGAAGAAAAATCATGAAACCAAAAATTAGTAAAAGTTTGGTTTTGGTTTGCGATGATTAAAAACCGTTACTAACACTTTGTCTTACGATTTGACCTAAATACCGTTAAAATCGTATCGTGAACACCCCTATAATGATAGATTAAAATTACACGAGTTACGTGAAAAAATGAATAAAATTAAAATTTAAGTAATATATAGACACACGACATAACAAATAAAAATGACTGTATTTAAAAAAAGGTGAAATGTATAATTCAAATATCCCCGTAGAATCGGTTGAAAAACCTCAAATAGAAATCCGATTCGTAAACCAAATTTAGAATTTGATAGGGATGTCAACCTGACTAAAAAATCAAAACTAAAATTAAGTTCGGTTAGAATTTGATACTGACAAATGTCCCAAATTATATTACTGGCTACTATTGCTACTATATGTAGGGATGAGCTTGGTACTGAATTGATACTGAAAGGATCGGTCCTGAAAATCAGTAATCATGGGTACTGGTACCGAAAAGCTATACGGTATCAATATTTACCGGTCTTTAATGGTAGATCAACCAAAATACCAGTACCGCTAGTACTGATAAAGGTCTCGATAATGGGAAAATAGGTACTGGTATCGAAAATAGTCGATACAGAAATTGTTCGGTGCTAGTACCCGGTATCCAACGCTCGTCCCTAACTATATGTGGTGTATGATTATAAGTAAATACAACCCAAAACCATATAATTGAATACACTGATTACTAGTCAAGACTTTTGGTTATTTTTGAGCATTTACATCTGATTTGTTACTCATATTTTTAATATAACTAAAAAACATATTTACCTTATTAATTAAATATTTATCTTTGTTTAATTAAATAATACTCTTTTAGTTAGTTTTTATTATTCTTCTCTTTTAAAGAACTATATAAAGGATAAATAGTGACTTGTTAAATAGAAGAAATCAATACTGAATCTGTATGTAAAGTTTATAATTTAAAGAGTTAATTACATAGTTAGTCCCTATAGTTTACACAAAATAACATACTTAGGTACTAATAGTTTAAAATCACTTCTAGAGTATTAACTTTTCATTTTGTAACATCTGGAGGTATTAACTTCTAGAGTATTAACATAGTTAGTCCCTGTGGTTTGCGCAAAATAACATACTTAGGTACTAATAGTTTGACAAACAATTAACGTTAATACCTCCAAACGTTACAAAATGAAAATTAAATACCCTAGAATGTGATTTTAAACTATTAGTACCTAAGTATGTTACTTTGTACAAACCACAAGGACTTTAAACTATAAGAAACTAGAAGTGGGTAGTTAGGAATGTTTTTAAAATTTATCTTAAAATATAAGGACGAGACATGATTTACCAATTCAAATGTGAATGCTCTTAAATTGACAAATATCATTATTTATAGCAGGTTCAACATGTGTTCGTGAGCCACATGGAGGAGAGAGAGGGAGAACCGCCATCCATGAGAGATAGTGATAGAGGAGAAGAGATGACAGGAAGAAGGGTTTGTCAAGAGACGTCTTTGTGGTTCATTCGAGCAGCACCACCCTAGCTTTTTCCGTGAAGAACCTCATTGCGATGCTCTTAGCCAAGATTATGCATCCTCCATATTACTTATGAACTAAAGTTTTTGTGTCTTGTATTTTAAAAGAATTTGATTTTATTTGTGGCATATAGGTTCTTAATATTATAATCTAAAGAGAAAATTCATGTATGACAATGCATACTTTTAAAATATCATATATACTCATACCAAAATTAAAATCTTATATAAATATCATGATGTTTTGGGTTGTCCTGAAAAAAAAAAGAAAAAAATCAAACATAACAATTTAAGACACAATACAATGAATTCTAGACTTAAAACTTAAAACACAATGCCAAGAACGTTAAGTAATGCGTTTTAAGTGTTAAGCAGTGTGTTTAGTTTGTTTTAAATTCATGCCTATAATACATTGCATTGTGTTTTAAATTGTTATGTTTGATTTTTTTCTTGTTAAAACAACCCAAAACATAACGCCTACATGTCACTTCCTATATATATATATATATATATATACATATATATATATATCTAAAAAATCCTAATATGATATTACCCATCTTTGTATTGCAAATTTTGAAAAAAAAATTAACTTTAGTATTTCGCATTGAACCCTATATATATATATATATATATATATATATAAAGAAAAACACTTTGTGGCTCTCTCTCTCTCTTTCTACCGCCACAAACAACCACCAACCACCACTAGCCACAACTCTCAACATCACCACCACACACGACTCTCACCAACCTTCCATTACCACCACCCCTCCCACCGCAGTTACCATTGCCACCACCCACCCCACATCACCTGTCACATGCCACCACCACCACTTACCCCACACCACCTGCCACTGTTACCATCTACCCCTCACCATTTGAAACCTCTGGTGACTAGGATAACCCTTCATCGCCTTCACCAACCCATTCCACACCACTTAAAACCTCCATCAAAGCTACCACCTGCGTTAGATTTAGAGGTATCTCAGGAATCGAAGAAGACGAGTCAAATATGGAAGTATCCTCTGACATTAGGGTTTGAATTACACATGTGACGTTTTTCATTAATGAGGATAGGAGGATTGTGGTGAAGAGTTGGTGTGATTGTGGTGGATTTGTGAACATTTTTTAGGGTTTGATTTGTTGATTGTTAAGGTTTATAAGAAATTGGAGGTGAAAGAGGGAAACAGTGGAAGATTCGGTTGTTTAAATATGTTAGAAGGATGCCATGGAATGTGGGCGATGAAAGGTTGCAAACGAGGTGGAGACGGTGGTTGGTGGAATATGTGATGGTGACGAAAGGATGGTTAACGATGGTGGAGATTTGGTTGTGTGAACCTGAGTGAGAAAAAGGGGAAGATGGGGGTGAATTCGTGGTGGTAGGTTGGTCGTGGTGGCTTGGGTTGGGTTGGTTGGGAGTGATTGTTATATATACAGGGCTCGGTTCAAATGAGAACCACATGACTTGTGAAAACCGTGAGAACTCCTTCTTTCGCGCGAGTTGGGCCAATTTTTTTTTGCACAAACGCAGATGAAAATATTATAAACACGTCTGTAAAAAGAGTAAAAAAAATTGTCGAGTCGGTAGTTTTGACGGATGCAAGTTTTTTATACGCCTTGGTGTATATTTTGTACGAAGATAAATATTTTTTTACGCCTCATGTAAATGTGTGTATGCGCCATTTTTTTAAATTTTTTGTTTCTGAAATAAGTGATTTTCATTTCTTATTACTTTTGAGAAAAAAATTGGAAAAACCTTTTGGATGACCTAATTCTCACAGTTTTCACAACTTATGATGGTTCTCATTTTAACTCATCCCTATATACACACACAAAATAGTCCCTGAAAATGTGAAATGAAAAAAAAAAGATATCTTCATATGTAAGACTTATGACCAGATTTAATGGAATAATTTAACCAAAAATAGTGCCAAATGACATAACGTATAACATTTTAAAACATTAAGTATAAAACTCATTAACTTTAAACACAAAAGACACATCTTGATAAAGGCAAAACTTGCAATTTATTCAATCTCATATATATCTAAACCATATTCAAAATATCATATATATAACTTTAGAAACTTACCAATTAATATAATATATATACCCACTAAATTTAAATATCATATGTAAGATTATTCACTAAAAGAGAGTTTTACACATATTAATTTATTTCAATAATAAATTTCTTTAAAAAAACTTTCAAATTTTATATTTAGCTATTTTTTAATCTTATTTTCTCTAAAAGAAATACATATATTATTAAGGTCCACATAGCACCAAAAGGTGATGACGGAAAGGAGCATTCGTTCAGCCGCCACCCACCCGGTTCTACAGCAAGGGACGACATATAGGAGCCCTCCGGTGGGTTGTGGCAAGTTGTAAGAGTGGGTAAGCTTTTGCTTTCCTTGCTGAATTGATCAAGAGGTTGGGGTAGGCCTTTCAACATTAACCAATGCCATCTTTAGTTAGTTTTTTTTATTTAATCTAAAATTTTGGTTGTGGCATAAGACATGAGAGGCATATGATTTCCTCAGTTGCTGCAAGTAGTGGTAAAATCTGACGTGAATTAGAGATGTATTGTGGCAAGTGCATAGGAGTCTCTCCTCCCTAACTAGATACAATAAAATATAGCAAAATCAACTAAAATAAAAGATAATCTTTAATTCCATCCCAAAGGAGCAATGGTCTTCATCAGTTTGAATTGGATTTTCTAATATAGCCGTTGCAAGAGGTCCCGCCATTCTTGTCTGAATCAAGTCCAAAATCCCAGACATATCAACAAGTCCGCCATTCTTCGTCTGCTTGCCATCCATGTCGACCTGGATGTGCCTATTGGACGACCGTTGTAGATGGTCTAATAAATTGTGGTTTATTCTATAAGACCATGTGTAGTGGAAGGGTAAACCACATGCACTTTTTTGCCATGTGGTTGGCACATCACCTTAACCAAACGACATGCAAAAATGTGTAGTAGGTCACCCTAGTGAACATTAAATGCATAATGATTGTTTTTTAAAAAAAATAGACAACAATTTATAAACTAAAATGAAATATAACACAAAAACATTTTATAAATTTAAAATATGAAATAAAAAAGCAAAAATAAACAACGGAAGACGGAAATAAATAAAAACTACTAATATCGTAGGTCACTCGTTGTCGTCATCGAGTCCATATTTGTTTCTAATCCGTTGGTGTAACTTCGATTCTAGCTCTTGTTGGGGTCCCGAAGCCGGTATTGGTCGGTCTAATATTGCACTGTCAATAGCCATTTGTCTATCCTTTTTAAGTTCGAGGCGTTCTTGTCTCTCTTCGTCTTGTTTTAGGAGATTCTCCAAACGTTGTTGCCCAATGTCCATTAGCGCTTGTAGTATTTCATTCATCTCTAGAAAGCGCTTGTTGTAGATATCTTGTGACCGGAACATTTTTCTTTTGTGAACCGCTTCTCCTACCGACCGACCGTGGGAGGTAGACAAATTCAGGTAATTCATCTTCATCGTCTTCTTTGTCCGACTCGTTTGTATAAGTGTTCACCCAATTGTCCAACGATTGGCTCCAATTTGGGGTAGACCTTGATTTCTTCGACGGCCTAGTGTTCATGAGCGGGACCATGTGCCATTTAGAACTTTTCCTCCAAAGATCTCATGGTTTAAGATACGGGAAATGTGCTTTCCTTCTTTGGGATTCAACCAACAATTTTGTTGCACCATAGCATCGTCTTGGCTACTATCTCTAGCGCCCCACATTCTAGCGAGATTGTGTTGTAGTCGGAGACTTTCGTTCTTATGTCTCGCCACTTACTGTAATTTGGTCATTAGTATTTTGTACGATAGTCTTCTCCTTTTTTATTTCGGCGAAAAAACAATTTCTAATCCGCGCCCAAAATTTATTTTCCTTTTGATAGTTTGGTGCACGTTAAAAAATATATATATTTATCCAAAAAAATTATATAATGGAACAAAAAAAACCCGAAATAATATAAACATACCAACTTTTGGGTCCTCGGCTATGTAGAGCCAACAACGCGCTAAAGCGAACTCCTCAACCGGTGTCCACGTCGTGTGCGATCTACTAACCGCCGTGTCCCCAAATCCTTTTCCTTTGACGAAAACCTCTTGCGGCTTTGTGATCGACCCGCCTTGTCGGGTGGCATCTACGGCACCACCTCGGGTTGTGATTTGGGGATAGGGTAGTTTGGCGACATTTGTTGGGGAGGTTGGAGAGTGTTTGTGTTTGTGTTTGTGTGTTAGAAAATATAGAAATAATGGGTAATTATAGGATTTTTTTTAACTTAAAAGATTTTTTTTAATTTAATACAAGATACACCGTTGAATGGTAATAATTTTTTATTTTCGCAACGCCAACATGTGATTTAAACCACATGCAAGACCATAGGGGGGGGTGGGTGTTCCCCTCGTGGTTTACCCATTCCACGAGCATTTCGTATGCCAATATTCTTGATTAGATTGTTTTAGATGGTAACAAATCTATAAGTTCTTTTTTTTTAGAATCATAAGAAAGATTCTTTCGTTGATAATTACCAATGTTGTTTATTAACTTTTATCAAATCAACGCTTTAAGTGTTCTTGGTACTTTTACTACACTCTACACCACTATCCCTTCACAATCCACCACCATCCTAACATAAATCCCAAAGTCGTAACATGTGTTGTGATAAGTGATTTTCCCTCTATTTAAGATGTGCATGGTTTAAATCCTACAAGGTAAATATACATACAAGTATTTAGGAGTATGTTAGATATATAGTTTGTTAGCTAATGAAATGGCTAAAATATCCATTAAACTACAAAGGAATATGAGGAAATCCTAATAAATCGTAAATAAAATACAGGAGTATAATTTGTCAATTCGATATCCAAAAATCAGGAATACGAAGGGAATCCTAATAAATCCATCATAAAAATCAAAACATAACATAAAAAATATATAAATATATTAAGAACTCTAAATTTCCATCAACCAAAAAACACAATCATGTTAAGATTCAGTTGAAAGCAGTTCTTTTAGTTTATAAAATATTATGATCTTATAATGGTTGAGGTTTTTACATTTATTATGTTAACTGATGAAATGGCTAAAATACCCATGAAACTAACCAACTATAAAGTAACACTGTTTAGTCAAGAGGCCATTTGTGAAAACAAAAGTGCCATACAAGAAATGGCACTAGTTATGGATACACAATCACACCTCCGTACTACCAATCTAAGCACGCTGGGGACAATTAGTCAAACGTATTTTAAGGACAAATAGATTTAGGACCACTTTTACCTACGTATACATAATCAAAACATCTATAAAGCAATCTTATATACATACTATGCCAAAACCTAGGATTCCAACTTTTCGGATAAGAAAGTTTATCAAATTCAAGCATATTCGACTCGTAAACATGGTCAAGCACCACGGGCCATGGGTATAATAAAACTATACACACCATTGAACTTTACAAAGAAATATAAATCCTGACATTGGGAGATAACGCGCAAGTTCGAATTATGGTAATATTAATAGAAAATCGCTCAAAATGTCTTAAAAACTGAAAATTAGGCGCAGAAAATATTAAGTTGATACCAAAATCAGTTCGGGTTTTTATACCATGGTGTCCTCTTTCGTGAACGAAAACAGTTAAACATATCAGTCAGTGAGCGACACCAACAGCAGCAGGAATATTATGCAGGACATGTATATAACTCTCTACTGGTGCATTTTTTAAGTATGATGAATAAAATGTTAAAAACCCACAGTTTGGAAGCAAAATCACCTTATCAGTATACATGAATGGTGCATAAATTTGTTTGCATAGATTGTATATGCGTGTTGTATGTATACGCTGCATCAATATGTTATATCTATAAGTTGTATGCATATAGTGTATACATGTTGATGTATATGAGAAATAAAATGAAATAAGAAAAATATAACACACACAAGTATACCTGATAGTAGTCATCAGATGATCAGACCCAACCACTAAAAGATTACAAAAAGCACAAATTTGCCCTTCCTGAGATGCAACAAAGGTTGAAGTGCGGTAAGGACACGACACATCTTTCTGTCTCCGATAAATAGGAACATGAGTGGCCCCACAAATGAGAAACGGATTTCTATAGTCTATGCTTGATGTTCCTCTACACTGCCTGAATAATGGACCGGGCTTTCTGACCATGATTTTCGGTAGGATTAGTCTCTAATAAACGCCTAGCGAAGCTTGATGCTGTTATATGATTACCCGTCGTAAAACATACACCCATAACATTTATTAATGCTAATCTCGAAGTGAGGCAGCTGAATATTACAGTGAATAAAGTAAGCTGTCAGCTCGTACTGACTAACATCGTTAACTATAAACCACGAGCCTTGAGTTTATCTTCCAAACATGAGCACAACTGGGGCCCGGACGTTGGGGCTTGCTGACTCACTCCAACCTTTTTCAATGACTAATGAGATCACTAGAGATGATGAGAGAATACGCAGGTAAGAATGACTTCCCCTGTGACGATCAATAGATAACGGTTTCAACGTTGTGAAATTCTTTAATCCCAGCTGGCGTTTTAGGAATCGCACTGCAGCGTCAAAGTTTCCTGCTTCTGCATGTTCAGTAGCCAGAGATGATTTCAGGACCAAAATTTGGCTTACAGGCATGCCAGGTGTCGGTGCCACAAATACTGATGACCTGGCCATGATGTCTTTCGGGGTTTCACTAGTCAAAGCTGGAACATTATCTTTAAGCTCAGCAACAAGACGTTCAGCAATATCATTCAACCCATGGGTCTTAGCTGCAACATAAGCTAGTGGCAAATGATCGGCGTTTTCCAAAATCTTTATTTGTTCTTGAAACATATCTTGAGGTATAATATACAGTTCATATGATCAACCATCTACATCTGAACATATCAGAACCGCATTCTTAGTAGGGCTATAGGAAAGAGTTCTTAGACTCTGATACAATATGACAGAAACCGGGCCTAAGGATTGGTATTATCTGGGTGTCTTTTTGAGTTGAGTACTCATAAAACGAAAAAAACAAACGACCTTTTACATAGTACACCTAATCATTACTAACAGCGGAAGTTGGGCGTTCTCATGGCCCGCAGCCAAAAGGTTCATTTCAGGATGATATCCAAAGATCCAGAACTTGTCATCCTCCCTCCTGAAAGTTTGGAGGGCTGTTCTTTTTGTAGCATCCCAAAAACGTATAATTTGATCCTCTGAGTTTGATACAATAATGTCCTGTCTTGAGTGGAAAAGAACCGATGAAACAATGTTCATGTGCCTTCTTAATGTATCTGCTACCTAAGCTTTTGAATCTGAACATGACTCTATGTTATTCTTTAACCTTGATTAAAAGAGTATTTATAAGAATCAAAAGAAACAAAATCTTAACATTCATTCTCTAGATCTTAGCGTGGCCGGCGGTCATCAGCTCTAGAGACATACTTCACAAAAGCATCAATGCCACCAAAGAAATATGTATTCATTTTAAGGGTTATTGGATTTTATCACCCCCAACTATTGCCTAATGGCTGCTGCCACCCCCAACTATCACTTTGACGCACGTCACCCCCAACTCAACACTTAGTGTGTTCTGTCACCACGTCTTTAACTGATTACTAACTTTTGATCATGTTAGTATACTTTTGGGGGTTTCATATGGATCTTAGGTTATAGGGATCTTAGGACACCCCCAAAAATATAGTAACAGGATCAAAAGTAAGTGATCAGTTAACGACGTGGTGACAGAATACACTAAGTGTTAAGTTGGGGGTGGCAACGGCCAATGGCCAATAGTTAAGAGTGATAAAATCCAATAACGCTAATTTTAATCAATCTAAGGATGTCATCAGCAGGGGAAACTGATTTCTTCTTAAGTGCACCAATATTCCAAGCCCTAACAGTCTAATCTAATGATGTAGACACAACAAGATCATCCTTTAAATGAAACAATGCACACATTACATAATGATTGTGTCCGGTTAATACAGATATACAAGTACGAGACTTCCAGTTCCAAATCCTAATAGTTTGATCATCACTAGAACTAACAATCCAGGGAGACTCATGATGCAATTGAACTGTTCGGACTTCGGATGTAATAAGATGCCCAAGAAGGGTTAACAAACACCTATGCAGTTTATGGTTCCATTCTTTGATCTTGTAATCATCTTCTTCAAGTACCATTTATCAATGCGGAATTTACTAACTCACAACTCTCGGGTCGTCGATAGACAAACAAAAAGACCTACCAATGCAAATAATTCTATACAATGTATAAATGTCTGTATATATGCATGTAATCATGCATATATAGCATCTAAAGAACATGACCAGATTCAAATCATAGGAACTTCAGGGATAGATCAACCTGTTTGAATTTAAATCCTATTGTTGTTTATTATTATTATTATTGTTATTATTATTATTATTATTATTATTATTATTATTATTATTATTATTATTATTATTGTTATTATTATTATTTTATAGTTTTTTAATTTAAATTAACCCTAATTAATCAATCAACACATTCAAATCCAAGATTCAATAATAGATTGGTTTACTTTGCTGAATTTAGAAAACCAAAAGAAAAAGACTTATGTATGATGATGTTTACCTTCAGATCTGAAAATTGCCTGCCTAATGGAAATCAATTGACAAGTTATCCAACGATATATCAAAATTCATTTGAAATCAATCGACAAGTTATCCAACGATATATCAAAATCCAAGAAAAAAATATCGATACCGGTAACAATGATATTGGTACAAATGTTATTAGGTTGGTATCGGCTTGGTTCGTCACCATACCGTCATTTTAGAATTCAACTTCGTGTTCAATAAAACTTATATTCTCCAATGTCGAGAGAAAAAACCTAAATAAAACCACGTATTTGGTGGGTGAAAGCCACGCGTTGCAGCGAGGATATTTAAATTTGTAACGTCGATTTCGACAACTAAAAAGGTTTATTTACAACGGTTTTATTACATAATGTAACCTAAAAAAACAAAGTCGTGTTTTACATTGATAAAAAATCATACAAACTAATAGTGATGTCGATTCAAATAACAACAATACAGGTACTAAATTCTTCGGTTAGTACCAGCTCGGTTTGACACCATACCACTATTTAAATACAAAGGTTTCATGTGTTGCTATAGGCTAGAGATGTCGCAATTGATCGACGCTTGAAACTCGCTTAATGCTTGAAAATACGCTTGTTCGATTTTATTTCGGTTGAAAACAAGCCGCTCGGCTTGGTATGCAACCGACCAACTTTATTGACAAACTATTCACAAATTTTGAATCATAAATTAGAGTATCAAACAAACGCCATCAACGACAAAATTATATTATATGTGTAAACATTATTTATATATTTTTCAAAAGTACTCGTGTAATAGATAATAATCTAATCTAATACTTTATAAGAAACTAAATGCTAATAAATGATCAATAAATCCATCATTTAGCTATATTTAAAATCCATTAGGGGATTTAATTTTTTTTTTAACGGTAGCTCAACTGGATTTACAGCTAACTCCAAAGGGCAAACATATGCTGTTTAAACCCCTCACCTTAAGTTCGAATCCCTCCTAGAGGTGCTCTCCCATATTTACATAATTTGCACTTAATAGCAATCGAACCTGAGACCTCCACAGGAGGAAACCACTTACTATTGAAATTCGATTATATTACTTTTGAAAAATCAAAATCAATTTTAATATAACTACTACGGCTTTAAATTGTAATAATTTCTCATAGATTATATTACTTTTGAAAAATCAAAATCAATTTTAATATAACTACACGGCTTTAAATTGTAATAATTTCTCATATCACATCCAAACACCAACTTAATGAAAAATAATTGGTGGGTACACACTGGTGTGTCCTGTGGGCAATAATATGTGGTTTTCAAAACATGACTTGTGCATGCCACCATGCAATTATATGTCCTAGTGTTAATAAGACTACTTGTCATAAAAAAAAAGTAATTTTTCTAATAAAACTAACACTTTTCAATTTTCATATGTGCCGTATAGTTTTACTAAATACATCTTTGTTGATATATTATAATACTAATTGAAGATTTTAATTAATGTGATAGCTTTTTATTGTATTTGAATGTATTCTGGTTTAGAAGATGGCGGCACTCAAAGTATTGAAGAGACGTATGGTTTGGACTTACGAGATGACAACACTTGCAACCTTGTAATCTCATATAATTCCTACTTTTACTTCTACACTCCATTGTCCAAGACCGACAGGACAAATCAGTTATTTAAAGTATATATTTTATCATTAGACTTTTAATCTCGTAATATTTTTAATTAACTAAATAAGATATGCATTAGAGTATTCACATTCGATCCTTTATAATTATGTAAATGTGTCCGTGATAATATATATAGTGGTCGTGAGTAGAGCATAGATAAAATAATATTGTTCATTAATAAATCTAGAGAAAACAATGTTTAGTCTTTGTAAATTTTAATATTTTTTAAAGTGACTGTGAGTGAATGATAGAGAAAATTAATGATAATAATATAAAAAATATTATTTAATGAAAAAAAAGAGATAGAAAAGATATTAATTTTTAGTATAATTATAGAGATGAAGATGGAATGATCGATCGTAAATGCTCTTAGACTATTAGTTATAATCAGGTCTGATATATGTGTTAGATCATCTAGGGATGGGCCCCAGGGAACATCAAACCTATCCGATAAAAACCACGCGGGCCTAAAAACCTTTACTAATGACGCCTATTTTCTCTTACCCGCTCACACAATGTTCACCTTCTTTTCCACATACCTACACCCTTCCACTCGTTGCCTTCTCTCTTCCACGTTAAAGTCTGTAAAACTACAAAGTTATGTTCGTGACGCCATCGTCTCAGTGGACGACCTTGACCTCTGTTATTTAGATGTCAAATATAGTATTCAAAGTTTGCATCGATTTGGTATCACTCTCAGAGCCCACACTGAAACAGTACTTTACCTCTAGATGTGCAGTTAAGTGCTACGTCTCAACGCATTTTGAGGGAGACCTTTTTGTATAACAATCCAACCATCCTTCCTTTTATTAACTTGTTTTACCTTATTAATTCAAAATAATTAGTTTATACAACTAGTCAACGAAGCACAAACCTAAGTAAGAAAAGAGAAACTATTCATAAATAGTGTTTTCCTCTTCTTTTACTCTTTCGCGTTTATAGTAATACTTCCCTTTTCTGGAAACTATTCTTCTTCACTTTCTTCTTCTATCCTTTCCCTTCTTTTCCCTTTTTATATCTTTACTTCATCTTCTTCTTCCTCAGATCGGAGCTACCAATCACATATTACATCATCAACATGGCAAGAGGCAAGATCCAGATCAAGAAGATTGAGAACTCCACCAACAGGCAGGTGACGTATTCCAAAAGAAGGAACGGATTGTTCAAGAAGGCGAATGAGCTGACGGTGTTATGTGATGCTAAAGTCTCCATTATCATGGTGTCTTGCACTGAGAAGCTTCATGAGTACATAAGCCCTTCCATTACGTAAGTTGTTATTTTCTCTCTCTCTCTAGAAACCCTAAATTTAGGTTTACGTTTATTATTATTCGATTTTGTTTATTGTCAGGACGAAGCAGTTCTTTGATCAGTATCAGAAGGCCTCTGGAATTGATCTATGGAACTCTCATTATGAGGTTGTTAATTATTTTTTTCTTACACATAGCTTTTTAGGGTTACATGTTGTTCCTTCTAGACAACACACACACACAACCTCCTATCCATGTTTATTTTGTAGTTACTCATAAAAATCATGAATATATTTGTGTTTGTCTTCTTGAATGTCTCAAATCTCAAGATTTGTAGAGTGAAAAAAGCCTGAAGTAGATGATGATCTAGAACTTGAAGACCAAATTACCCATTTCTTAGGCAATTAGAACAAAAAAGTTAACAAAATAGGCAATTTAAAACAACCCAGGAGGACAAATAAGCAAAGTCGACTCCTCCATAGCTCACTGTGATAATTTGGCACCTCCATAGCCGACACATGTAAAAGTCAATGCCTGTTTTGTTAAATTTCTTGGTCAACCTGCCGATTTCCATAATTTCCATTTCTTAATTAAGCATGGAATATTGATTACTAGACAATTAATTTATGATGTTGCTCTAGTTACTTCTTTTATTTGAACGGATTCCAAAAAACGCTACTAGCAAATCGCTAGAGCACAAAACAAACACAAATTACAACTCAAAACTACACCAATCCTTCCATCTTATATTATTACAAGTAGCTCAATTTTTAATCCAATGATATCCCAAGCCTTATGTTTTCCTTTATTTTATTTGTGGTTGTCGTCTTATTCCGAAAAACGGCCTCATTCCTAGCTTGCCAATACACCACACCGATACGAAGATAACTGCTTGCAAGCCCTTTCTTTTCTTCTTACTTAGCTTAATATGGCAAAGGATACCTAACCGCTTGCTCTAGTTACTTGCTAATCCTTGTTTAATTCACATCTTAAATTGGTCAAAGGGATACCTAGAGAGTAGACTCCATTTATAATTGGTAGCAGTTTATAATGTTGGGAATTACGAGTCCGAGTCGGTCCATGGTTCTACTGAACATGGGAATATGGGGTGGCTGGATTAATTAAATAACATCATTAATTAATTAGTGATTAATTGTCTAGAATCCCGTTTGTGTTGGGTTAGGATGTGTATTAGATAATTGATATGTTGTTGATTAATGAGGAATCCTAGTTATAGTATAACGCGATAGGTTAGCTATATTTGCCAATCTAATTGGTAAGGATTGTAATTTTCAAGGTTTTGAGTTAGGTTTCCTTGATAAAAAACATTGGGTGTTAGCTAATTATTGTTCTTAACTTACGATTAACAACTAATCTGGTACCAATTTACTTTATATAATTTGGGGATATGTGTGAAATTATGCAGAAAATGCAAGAGGAACTGAGGCAACTGAGAAGATGTGAACACGAATCTAAGAAGGCAAATCAGGTTGGAGGAGACTATGATTAACATTAGCAAATTATTTCCTTTTTTACGCCCCGCTTGCGGTATGCGCATATAATGTATATATGTGTGGGCGCTCGAGGGGCAAAAGTGAAAGTGCACTAATTTTAACGTTATTTTACTAATTTCGTGAAAATAATGTTAAAAGTGGGGGATGGTTAATCATGCATCATGTGGTGGCATTGATAGCGAAAGACAAGGGAGTACATACACTAATTAGTCTTTATCTTAATTGCCGAGTGTTATGTGCCTTATGTCCAAGACTTGATGCAAAACTACCATCGAGTCGGGGGTCTCATTGAAGCAGTTTCTCTATTCCTACGGAGTAGAGGTAAGGTTGTCTACATCTTACCCTCCTCAGACCCTACCTTAGTTTTGCTATTGGTGGGATTTACTGAGTATGATGATGATGATAATGAAACAATTTCCTTTTTCTACCAAAAGTGTTAGGAAAAAATGTGTCCCTCGGGTTCAAGTCCCGTGTAGACCAAAATGTGTAGATTTGGTTTAGAGGGTGTGTGAGTTAGCGACTTTAAAAAACATATTTTTTAACTAATTTCATTCTTTTAATGTGGTGGGAATGGAAAAAGGCAAAGATTGGGAGATTGCTTGGAGAATGTAGGGTTTGAAGAATTGCTTGATCTTGAGAGGGAGTCACAGGAGGCTGTATACATCATTCGCGAACGCAAAGTCAGTTTCTTTTAAATTTTGTATAATCTCCTTGCAATGGATTATAACAAATCCTTGGCTATATATGTCGCTATTTCATCATATAAGCGATGGACATTTTCGTCAAAGGGTTTTCCGTAGCTGACATCTGGTTTTTTTTTTGGAACGAAAATGCAGCTCAAAGTGATTGGTAATAAGTTGGAGACTTGCAAGAAGAAGGTAACTTTGTACACAATATCAACATTAATACTTGGATTCACAGTTCCTTTTCAAATCATGCATTTTTATTTGTTTCTTTCAGGTGAGGAGTGCTCAGGACGTATACAAAAAGCTAATGCATGAATTTGTAAGCCCTCATAACTTCAACTACAGAACAACAATGTCAAATGAGTTGCTTTTTCAAAACTTCAAAAATAATATAAAAGGTTACAGTTGTTGTAGCATACTATTTCACTGCCATTAGAACATGTGTAGTGGTTTAGTTAGTGAGTAAAAAAGCGAGTACCACGTCATTGCCACGTATGCGTTGGGCTCTCACTAACTAAACCACTAGTGAATTGTAATGGTGTTTGACTCTTTGGCAATGGCGCCCATAACGGCCCCATTGGTTTTAAAATATGCGCATAATGCGTGATGCGCCCATTGCGCTGTTGGAAGCTCATTGCATCATCTGCGTTGCGTTTATGTGATGCAAGAATATTGCACCAATTTCGTATAATGCGCTCTGATGCACGCAACATTGTATTTTATGTTTTTTTTTTAGATTTTTTTAAATGGGATTGGTTTTTTCAATAATTAATATCTTAGTATGCTTGATTTGAACCAAAAAGCACTACTCTTATCTTCTTATTACATCAATGTTTTACTTTAAGTATGTTTCTATAAGTTGTTAATGTATAAATTTTTTTTAGTATTTTTTATAAAGATCATATCGCATACGTGATGCTCGCATTGCGCATCAAATTTTTGAACAAACGCATCGGAGCGCATCACGCAATTTAAAACCAATACGGCATGCCGTTTTGGTGTTTCACGCCCCTAGGTGGTGAGGCAAGTTGGTAACGGCCATGACACATGGTCTTATGCTAAAATCGTTCAAATTTGTTGTTGATAACATAGAATATACATCTTTTATAGTGTTATTTGTAATCAAGACCATGCTTAAATGTGACTTGATAAATATCATTTATTTAGTTCTAATCAAGACCATGTTTGGCAGAGTTATATAACTAGTTGATTGAATTGAATGTGAACTAGGATATAAGAGGAGAGGATCCGCAATACGGGATGATAGAAGATGCTGGAGAGTATGAAGCCTGTATGGATACCCGCCACATATCGCTGCTGCACCACGAATCCTCACTCTGCGGCTGCAGCCTAATCATCCAAGTGATCTTCATGCTGCTGCATCAGACCTAACCACCTATGCATTGCTTGGCTAGTACCAAACCTCTCCTATGTATTTTAAAGACAATAATTAGTTGTATCCAAACAGTAACCCTCCACCTTTTCTGTATTGTGACTGATGATGTGTGTGGTTAATTCTTAATTAATTGTCGCTGTTTCTGTTTTAGTTTTGAGTGAAGCGATAAACAGTGAACTTGATTTGACTTGACCAAATAGGGTACGTAAACGACAAACACGAACCCGACAGAACCATAGCTAGTTCAATGTAAAAAAATGAAGAGATACAACTATTTATATGGGCAACAAATTCAATAGATAACTTTTCAAAAGTACAGGATAGATGGATATATGATTTTTATTTTTAGATTTTTAGAAATGAGTATCCTCCCTAGTTTGCATCGCAACATATAGTTTTTTTATTAGTTTTAACAAGACTGTTACCGCCCCTACTAAGGGCGATATCTTAGTCTTAAAATGCGTACCCTGACTAAAGTTAGTGTGGAGCGATGGTAGCCTAAGAGAAAAACCCCTAAATCCTTAATCATGGACTACATTTGCCATTTATTTGGATAACCCGCCCATGGGCGGCATCTTTGAGATGGAGATACCGCCCTTGGTAGGGACGTCAACCCACTTTGTGATACAACTTCAAAAAACTACCCGGTTACAAAACTTGTCTTAGGTATCCATTTCTAGAAAAAAAATGTATTCTACTCTAATGCAACCAAATATATCAGTCCATGCTATGAAGGGGGTGGCTACGTTTGTAACTTTCTTTATGTTGAATATATATGTACCAAGTGACATATACACGGACGATTACGCCTAGGGGCGGACCCAAGTGAAGGCTTGAGCGGTGGGCACTCCCCTTAAAAAATAGTGTATTTAATAGGCAAAAATCTCGTTCGCATCACTTCAAAGTTTGGTTGAACCCCTTGTTCGTACCCCTAGAAAATAATTAATGGATCCGCCACTGGTTACGCCAAAAGCCCATAGAAAGACAAGCTCACAAATAGATATTCTAAGGTGCTGTTTGTTTTTGAAGAGGTAAAAGGTCTGCAGGCTGCGGACCACATCTGCAGGCATCTGCAGGAGAAGAGATGGACCAAAGGTTTGCAGTCTGCAAGGAGAAGAGTGTTTGTTTACTACAAAAACCTCTTCCCTCACACAACACACACAGACGACTCTTCCTCTCTCTCTCCCCCTTCATCTACCACCACCACCACAACCACTGCCACCACCTCATCTACCACCGTCCACCTGCCACCATCACAACCAACAACAACCGTCAAGCACCAGCGCCCCTGTCTCCTGCCGCGAAGCCAAGCACCACCGCAAACCCACCACCATCGCACCACCACCGCCATCAAAACCCACCACCGCCATCGTCTCCTGCCGCTCCCTCTCTCTCGGTCTCTCTCTCTACGGTCTTTCCCTCTCTCTCTCTCAACCGATGATGATGGTGGAGGACTGTGTAGCTCCGATGAGTGGTGGTGATGTATCAGGTGGCGGTGGTGGGGTGGTTCTATTTTCTGGGTTTTGTTCTATTGACGATGATGGTGGGGGTGGTGGTGTGGTGACGGTGGTGGTGAGGATTGACGGCGACCGTGATGTGGTGGATCTGGGTGGTGGAGGTTGAAGTGGAGAGGAGAGAAGAGGTTTGAAGACATGGGTATAAGTCTGCTTGGGGAAGAGGTGAGGCAGAGGTAAAAGGTCTACAGATCTTCAAGAAACCAAACAAGCTGGACTTATGTTGCGCGCATAAACATATTATACTCTTCTTTGTATACATTCTAAGATGTGAACAAACTTGAATACTTAGGTGGGTTTGTTTTTTGGCAAAAGCTCTTCTGACGTAGACATAAGTGCTCAGAAGAGCTTTTGCCCAAAAAACAAACACCACCTAAGTATTCAAGTTTGTTCACATCTTAGAATGTATTACATATAGAAGAGTATAAATATGTTTATGCTTAATTACGTTTTGTGTTTGTTTGTTGAATCTGTAGCAAGTAAGTGGATCGAACTTTGGAACTAGATTAACGAGTATGCGAGTGATTTTTTGTTGCATTGTGTGTGTTTATTGATTGGACATGAAGTATAAGTTATCGTATGAGAGTTTCAGACTTAAGAGTTCGGGTGGAATCGGGATGGGCGGAATAAAGGATTTTAATCTCGCAATGCTCTCAAAATGGTGGTGGAGATACAAAATAATCCAAAACAATTTTGGGCTGAAGTTGTCTCCGCAATACATAGGAGAAAGCAAGACAACAATTTGATTCCGCTAAAAAAAACAATACCGGGTGTGTGGAAAGACATCGGTTCGATGGAGGAGGAATTGTTAAAGGATGGAGTGAATTTAAAAGATAAACTTCATGCTAAAGTGGGCGACGGAGAGAAAACTAAATTTTGGAAAGACATTTGGTTGGATCAATTTCCGCTAAAGGATGTTTACCCAGATATTTTTCTTATCGCTAAGCATAAAAATGCAAGTGTTGCGGCTCATTGTTTGAATCAAGGGTCGGCTAATCGATAGGGGTGGGAATGGAGCAGACAACCCACTTCTAGAAGAGAATGGGATCAGGTTACTGAGCTAATGGGGCGCCTACAACAACACGGGTTAAAAAGAGAAGAATGAATGGTGTTCCTACTCCTAGGTGGGAGAAGTTGATCAACTTTGATGTAGCAGACATTGTATAAATCACGTTTGTTTTGTTTGGTTCGTTTCTTTTTGTTCGCTTGTTTTTTTTCCAGTTCCTTGCTGGCCCTATATATATGTATATATATATAGGGAAGGGTTTAAATGAGAACGCTAAATATTGCGAGAACCGTGAGAACGAATGAAAAAAACGCGAGAACTTTGTCAAAAACAATTCAAATTCAAAATTTCTTTTTACACTTATCATTATTATTCGAATACAATGCTAGAAATTTAATTTACATGTTTAAATTTACGTGAATTCGTAAATAAAAAAATTTTACACATGCGTAAGTTTGTCATTTACACATGTGTAAATTTGCTATATTTACACATGTGTAAAAAATCTAATAAGAGTGATTTTGAGAGGAAAAAACGAATTATTTGATGTTGTGAATTCTTTTTTAGATGTTGTATTTTAATTACAATGAGGTTTGTATTAAAAAAAAATGGGTTTGATTGGTTTTTTTCATTCGTTCTCACGGTTCTCACAATATTTAGCATTCTCAAGAAAACCCTCCCCTATATATATATATATATATATATATAGTGTTGTTGCCGTTCAAAAAATATATATTAACGGGTGTTAGCTCGATCTAGATAGTACTTATATGATTATCATTGTAGGAGCGTGTATTTAATTATTTATTAATTCTAACCTATGCATTATTCTAATAATTTTGGTCAAACTTTTATAGTAACAGCATAGAAATGCTACATAAAGTAAGATACAAATACGTACCATGGAAGCATAAAATTGTTCAAATCACAACAAACGAGATAATACCTTTGGTTGGACTCAATTTGAAGCTTCAATGCACACAATTTTCAAGATTAATGATCTCCCTCACTTTCCATCCGAAATCCCCGCAAACCTCTCTTATGAGTTTTGACCAAAATCTCTCTCTCCACCAAACTTGAAAATGCATGGTATGTATCACTGTAATAGATAAACAGATAAAGTTGACTTCGAAATATAAGAATATACATGTATATATACCCAATAAAAATAGAGAGCAAATTCAGGAAACGCGGATACGTTGATTTTGACTTTAGACGGATAAGGCTTAGCGTGCACAAAAAACTCATGGTGAAGTACAAAGGAGTTCACATGATAGTCAATTAGATTAAAACACGTATAATCATCATCATCATACTCAGTCAATCCCACCTATAGCAAAACTAAGGTAGGGTCTAAGGAGGGTAGATGTAGACAGCCTTACATCTACCCCGTAGGAATAGAGAGACTCTTCCAGTGAGACCCCGACTCGATTGTAGTTTTGTATTAAGCCTTGAACCTAAGGCACATAACACTCAAACAATCAGGACAGAGAGACCGATTGATGCATGTACTCCCGTGTCTTTCAGCTATCAACGCCATCACATGATGCATGATTAACTATCCGCCGTTTTTAACGTTATTTTCATGAAATTAGTAAAATAACGTTAAAGTTACTACCGTTTCACTTTTTCCTCCCGAACGCCCACATATATATACATTATATATGCACATCGCAAACGAGGCAAAGATTAAAACATGTATAATGCGTTGGCTAAATTAGCAGGCAACTAGGATTAGCCTCCGGTTTTAGCCACCGGCTAATTTAGCCCCCCGCCTTTTTCATCTACCGATTAAATTTAATACGCGCTTCACATGTATATCTTTTTATTTTTTTTTTTCGGACACTATTGTGCTCTTCAAGGATTTTTTAACTAAATTTTAGTTATCTTACCCGGCGGATTATGTTTGTCGTCGTTTGATGGCTCGTTTCATCTTTGCCTATTTTTAATGACTTAATATGCATGTCTCTTACATTGTTTTTTAAGATCAACTTGTTATTTTAATAATACTTCCCTTTATTATTTTACTATCACAACTATAAGGAAATTATAATATTGTTGTTATTAGTAAAACAAATTATTTTCTGTAATGGTAATATTAAATATTATGGGATTTCTATTAACCATAACCGCATTGTAGTGGTGCGGTATAGCTCGGTTTGATTCGATTTTTATTATAACCATAATCGCTAGCATCGCTTATGAGATTCCTTAACCATAACCAAACTTGAGTTATGGTTAATTGATTATGAAGTCGGTTATGGTTCAGTTTTGGTTAATTTCCGTTAATTAACCAAGCAAGGTTGAAACAAATGAGGGTGTGCATTAAGGGCGTGATATGGGATAACCAAAACTACACTTTTTTGTTAAACTATTGATGTGGGATTTCTTATAATAAGGTAACTCTCAACAAAAAAAAAAGTTATAATGATAACACCTCAGTTCATCAAAATAAAAGGCTAAAATGGTATCTACACCAAGATCATTTTACAAACAAACTTTTATCTTAATATAAACCCTCTATATGGTTAACATAAAACGTAAATCCATTATATAGACTTAATATTACACGTTCGGTTTGGTTATGGTTATATCGGTTAACCAAACCGATTGTTCGGTTAATCAAAGTTTCATAACCATCGGTTACGTCAGATATCAGTTATGGTTTGATTATCGATTATGACGGTTAATTTGCTCACCCTTACTGCACTGTTCAGTTTCTCAACTTTAATAATTTTTTTGGCAAATCGAACTCAGTTCCACTTACACCAAGCCGCGATTTTCATAGCTGCTTGGTGTTTATAGCTTGCTAGAAACAAAGTTATCTTCGCCTACAGGACAATTAGCATTCCAAAACTTAAGAAGAAAATCAAATCCTAGGGGCTCCATTGGATAAGAAATAGGTCAAATAGGTTGATTACTTGGGAGGATTGGTCTAATTTTTCTTTGTAAGTCAAATGTTTCTTCTTTGTTTTTACGCCTAGCGGCTTGCTAGGTACTGTGTTTTTAATGTGGTTTGTTGTTTCAAAAAAAATAGAAAAAAACTTAATTTTAATTGTCATCATTTTGGTTAATATACTTAAATCAAAGTAAATGTATTTATATATAACTAGTGGGTTCGTCCGCGCTTTGCGCGGGTTTTTATCAGTATCAGTTTGGTTTATTAGAGTATCAGCACGATATCGGAACTCGACATAGGAGATGTTTTACATCGATTAAAAACCATAAAAACGAATACTCGTACCCATACCAGTGATGTTCGGTTGCCATACGTTACATTACTGCATATCGGTATGAGACAATCGAGAGAAAACCACAAAAACAAATACGATTCCAATGTTTTGTTGGTATATATAGAAAGCCATAAAAAACGAATATGGTACGATATCGATATTATTTGATTGTTATAAGTTTGATTTGTAACTATAAAAAATCAAGTAATAAAACTACTAATAAACAATTAAGTAGTATACATGAAGTGAAAAATGGAAAGCACAATGACAAAATAGAAATTGTTCATCTTTCCTCATAATAATCAACTAACGGCGGTTCAATCGTTCACGTTAATTTACTATTCATCAGTCTTGTTATAGATTAATATAGTTATACAATTAGTTATATTTTTTTTCAGATCTTGGGCTATTACAATATTGGTATTGTGGCCATTTTGAACGAATAATGTTTGTACCAGTTTTAGGTCTACTGAAATTGTTACAAATATTCATTTCTATAGTTTTTATTGATGTAAATACGTATCCGACATTCTTTTTGGGTATATCACGGTCTTTTTGTGTTGGGTTTCACAATCAATACCAACCGAGTCCCCGCCGCGTAACACGGGTTCATTTTACTAGTTACTAACAAAATACAAATAGGTTGTTGACGAACCTAAGATAATTTACTGGGAACCTTCTTCGAATACGTGTGGTGAATATTAAACATAAAACGAGTATTAGATATATGACGCTAAAAGTTTCTCTAAAGGAGCACTCTTTTCATGTTGCATATGTAAACGATTATCGAATACTATATAACACTAAATTTTATTCAAGATCTCTTGCACCTTACTACCTAACATTTGAATCCACCCTTCTTCAGAACTCGTCATATATGTCAGTAAAAGAAAATTACAAAACGTTGGTGCAAAATTCAATAATATGTGTGTTTTCGAATCAAATACATTATAAATATAAACATCTTTTTAAAGATGTTAAGAAGGAAATATCAGTAATTTGGAAACATGAAATTTTGTAAAATATAGTTGAAAGTTTGTAACTACATTTTATTGAACTTTGTTCATAAATAAGTTAAGACTTTTAGTTGAAATTAGTTAAACCAAATTCTATTCTATTATAAGCTTAAATGTGAATCCAAATCGATTTTCATATTAAACTTTAAGCTCAACAAAAATAACCTGAAAAGGTAAAATCCGACCTGATCCAACACCCTATCGCCTGCGCAAAATTAAAACATCGAAAACAGAACAAAGTATATAAAATTGGTTGTAGTTCCAATATGCCCACTAGACGCACATGGAGGCTGATATACTATACATTATTACATCGAGCCCCCTTAGCTTATAAAATAATTAAAAGTTAAAAGAGAGTATTTCCAAATATGCCCCACCCACATGTACAAGATAAGACTACCATTATCGTACCCGAATTTCCAGGTCCCTATCTCAATTTTTATAAGCTATAGGATGTGGCGAGCATGGTTGGATCATCACTCGACACTTAGGACCACTAATAGATTGCTACACCACCCCTGTCTTATCCATCATAATTTCCATGGATTAAACCATGATAACCATGAACTTTTCCTTATTCAACATGTCCTTTACTTTTCACAAAAATAAATTAAAATAAGAGAATAGTGGTTTAGGTCGTGACCATACCCTTAGAGTAGTGGTTTTGAATGATGGATTAAAAGTAGATGACATGACGCTGATGTGGAGGGTCATGGTGATCATAAAGGTCATGACCACACCCTATAACCTAACTAAACTAGTGTTTTCAAAAATATATGGCATTACAGCTTAGGAGTATTTTGAGGTCCCTATGTTCATCGATTTCTCCCTTGGTCTCATGCCCTAAAAAGCCTCCAAGTCACCCTTAGTTTAGCAACACCAATGTTAGCAGTTGTAACATCAACCACCATTGTTTCCACAACCCACCAAACATCTATGTCGCATTTCCCTACTTCTCCTGGTCTCACAACTATGCCTCTCGACTTGTGTCTCGTTCCCGCACTCTCCCACTAAACTATACCTTTCCTATTTCGTTTGAATCATTCACCACACAAATTGTAACCACCATTATACCTGTGAACCACTATCCAGATTCTATATATACAACTCTAGTCATAACTTGTAACTTGGAAGTTCAATTTTGGTTTTGTTTGAAATTTTGTCAACTTGATAAAAATAGGTAGAATGAATTTTGAGGTTTGGTTAAAAATTTGAACCCGAATACATTACAAATTAAATAACGTTTGTTTTAAACTAGGGATGGCAATGGGTCAAATTTGAGATGAGTTTAGGTAATTCCAACTCAAAACTCGATTAGATAATATTGTCTTAAAACCTGTCGGGTTTCTATCGTGTAATTACCCGTCAGGTATCAGGTATACCCGCATGTTTCGGGTAAACCAATTACTTTAAAAAAGTTACATATTGAGTATGCCCGACCCAAACCCGTCAGGTATCTATTAAGTAACTACTAATCAATTACTATATATATATATATATATATATATATACATAAAATATCAAAATCTAAATAAGAAATTACTTAAATGCATACGATGACAAAAGTAGTATATTAATAATTCATCCATCACATATATATACACATTAAAAAAAAGAAAAATAATTTATACAGGGTATACAATTGGATAAACGGACACATTTTATCAGATAATCGGATAGAATAAACGGGTATATCATCAAATCCTGAATCCGTCATAAACTTGCAAAAAATATAAACTAATCCTAAAGCCTGACTCATAGCGGATTACCCGACTCCAAACTCATCCCAAATGTGTCAGGATTTAATGTTACTATCTAATAAATCTATTTAACACTATAATAATATATCTATATGACTACATGACATTACGAGGGGCGATATATCTGTATTTCTGTCGCCCCATACCCACTTATAAAGATTGCTACACTTCATCCATAACAATAGTAAAATGAAGATCAACTGCGACGTCTGTAACAAACAAGAAGCAACCGTATTTTGCCCCGCCGACGACGCCGCCCTGTGTGCCGCCTGCGACCACCGCGTCCACCACGCCAACACCCTCGCCGGAAAACACCCCCGTTTCCCCCTCCTCCCCCCTTCCCCTAAAGATTCCCCACTCTGTGACATCTGTCAGGTAATAAATTCAACATCTAATCATTCATTTCGTTTCAAAAATTAATTTTGATTCGATTATTACAGGACCAGAAAGCTCTGTTGTTTTGTCAACAAGACAGAGCAATACTCTGCAAAGATTGTGATGCTGCAATTCATAAAGTCAACGAGCATACAATCAATCACTGTCGGTTTCTTCTCACCGGCGTTAAGCTTTCTACGGTGGCGTTATCACCCACCGCCGGAAACGGCGTCGTTCCCGACCAAAACTCCAAGTCTCGAGATCAAGAACCGGTTACTGTTAAGAAGCCTGTTGCTGTCTCTGCTCCAGCAGTAAATCAGACACAAAAGATTATTACAACATGTGTAGCTCCAAAGTCAAACGGGTCGGGTCATGGATATACAGCAGCAAGTAGCATATCGGACTACTTGATTGAGACGCTACCCGGTTGGCATGTTGAGGATTTTCTTGATTCTCCTCCTACTTATTTTCCCAAGGTTAGTTATATTATATATTTCTTTTGGAGCTGCAGAAATTTAATTCGAAAAAAAAAAACTATAAAGATGCTGCGGTTAATGTGGTAAAATATCGGATATCGGTTCAGGACCGATATTTGAGATATAGGTTATCTCGGGCAGTGAATATATCGGTAATTTTAATATAATATAGAATTTATATATATAGCAATTTAACACTAATAATTTAGTGATATATCGGTTAAATCGATCAATATCGTCGATAACATCGGTACCGATGTTTTACTAAAGGACCGATATTAACTGCATAGGACAGGAGTGGTTTAGAATACAAGTGTAAACTAAGGTAGATATAATATTTATAGTTAAAAAGGATAGTTATTCAGGAATTTTCTTATCGTATTACAAATGAGAATATATTGTTAATCATGATTACGTGAGATAGAGGTAAGGTTTCTGTTCGTGCACTTTTTCGAACCATAGTTTTTAAGTGAGATATTACTGGCGACATTTTTAAAAGTTAGACAAACGATGAAATCCGAGGTTAGTAATTATTAAGGAATTTTCTTATCAAATTACAAATGGAAAACTTAATCATGGGACAAAGGTGTGAGATTTTACTGGGTATGTTTGTTTCTTTGTTTGTTTAATATGATAACCGGGAAATTATAGGTTGACGAGGATGATCAATTGGCAATGTTTTGGGACAATGAGCTTCTAAAGGGAAACATGAATGGTTGCCTATCACCGGAAACAATGGGGATATGGGTTCCACAAACGCCGCCACCACCAGCTCCTCCTCCATCGTTAGCACCACCACAACCACTGCTTCTTGATCCTTATCAGGTTCAATTTATGGGTTTTGGAAGTGATCAAATGGTGAGCGGGTCATCACCTTTTTTTGCTCCAATTAACCACAATAAGATCACAAGATCAAATGGAAAAAGGGAATTCGACTACGGTAATTGCTTCGCTGTTCCTCAGATCAGTACGCCAATGACGGGGACCTTCAAGAGATCAAGAACAATGAGATAGTAAATTCATCATGGTATCTTTGTGATTGTATCATATTTTTGTTTGTTTCCAAGTGAGTTTTGCTTCTTTGATAAATTAGCAAATAAAAGGGCCTTGTTAGTATTGTAGTTCCTAAATAGACAAGAAATAAAAGTAATTATTTTTCTTGTGTTATGCATCATAGTTATTTTTCATGGTTCGGCTATAATCGTTTACCTTCGCTGATGGTAAAAAACCACACATGAAAAATATTAAATATTAAATAATATTAGCATATCTGCTTTATGACTTGCTTGTCATGAAGAAAAAAATCTATTATATAACATAGTTTATGTATGTATGTAACTCACGTCCCGCTTGCACTGTGTAAATACAATCTATTATATATGTGTGGGCGTTTAGGGGCAAAAGTGAAATTGCACTAATTTTAACGTTATTTTACTAATTTCGTGAAAAATAGCGTTAAAATCGGCGGACAATTCATCATGCATCATGTGATAACGTTGATAGCCGAAAGACATGGGGATACATGCACTAATCAGCCTTTGTCACGGTTGTTGAGTGTCATGTGCCCTATCGAGTTGGGGGTCTCACTGGAAGTAGACTCTCTATTCATACTTGGTAGATGTAAGGTTGTCTACATCTTATCCTCCTCAGACCCTACCTTAGCTTTGCTATTGGTGTGATTTGATGAGTATGAGGATGATGATTTGTGTATGTGACTATGAGTCGCATATAATTATACTAATGAATGTACCATTTACTACATGTTAGTCTAATCTAATCTAAAATAATACAAGTCAAGTAGAACTTAAAATTATTTATGAAGCGAATTGGTATATTTATAAATTCGTAAACATTAGATTAGATGAGGTCATGCTCACGCCCTTTTTATTTTATATATCTATGTATATATAGAGAGAGATTGATGAGAGGGTTGTGTGAATATTAATAATTTTTTTATTGTATTTGGTCCTATGATAACTAATAACAGATTTCTGTACAATGTATGATTGATGGCAATTTAGTGAAACAGAGGAATCTATGTAAATAATTCATTATAAGTTATCATTTACAATTTGGGTTGTAACTTATTGAACTATTTGTGAATTGTTTGGTGAAAAGTTCGTTTATGTTTTTGTAACAAATGAATGACCATGAACAAGAAATTTTGTTCGATTAATTGATGAACAGAACCAAAGATCGAGTTCACTAGTTTGCGTTCGTGAACTTTTAGTAACATTTGTTTATGCTGTGTTCATGGTTAGGTTTTTTCAAAAAAAAATTACTTTTAATATTTAGTTTGTGACCCTAATACTTAAATTAGAAACCCTATCCATTTGAAGCTTGTATCTTATTAAAAACTTAATTATTAGAAACTTAGATTTTTGAAACATTATTTTTGGATAATTATCTCTATGCTTATTATGTCTAATTTGTTTTAGGATAAGTATCTTTATGATTATTATTTAAGGTGCTTACCAAGGTGATAAGTCTAATGTTAAGGATAACGTTGTTTTTTATATTTTTTTAAATGGTGTATCTTTGTTTGTGTTTATTTGTTTTATGTGTTCGTAAACAAGTTCAATTCCTTAATGAACTAACACAAACATGATTTTTTTATATAGTTTTGTGTTTGTGAACAAATTCAATGTTAAACGAATGAATATGACAAAGCTTCGTTTGATTCGTTTACAACGATAAACATTATAAAAGATACTAATGTTCAATGCATGACCTAACAACACCTTTGCGTAATAAAGTTTAAAAAATAGTTTATATTTGATGACAGACGTATAATATATCATAAGATTAAAATACAAGCTAAAACATTCAATTATGTAACTAGTAACACCTTTCTCTAACAAGGTCTGTGTTAGGATCGGGTTGCAAACAGCCAAACACACAATTAATTGCATAAAAGTTAAAAACACAAGGATTTACGATCTAGTTGTTTAAGGTCTGCAACCACGTTATTTTTACTAAGATTTTTATATTAAATTTATTCTATCTGTTTAAACCAAATCCGTTTTCAATAATGTAATTGCCTTTATTTTGTTTGCTTTTCGACCTGAAATTTATTTTCTAGATTTCCACATTTTTATTTTTAAACAAGAGAATTTGGTCATAAGGAATATTTTATGATGAATGATTGGAAAAAGATGATGAAAGACAGTGTGGCATACAGTTAATGTAGCATGGTTTCATGTTGGATGTGTTTTTTTATGTGAATATATTCTACATGAGAAGTTGGTATCGAGATTTTGAGAACCAACATTGACTTTAATGTTGGCAAGAAAGAGAGGATAATACCTGCATCTTTAAATCTATCGCCGATTTGCTAACGAAACAATAAACATCTTCACCTGAATCTGTCACACATTAATTTATAACTAGTTTTAAGCACGCCGCGTTGCAGTGTGGGGGCCTAAAATCGTGCAATCAGCGTTGAAGAGATGGGGTAAAACCTTGCTAAGTAGCAACCGAATGCCGATAAAAACCAGAAAATACGTAAAATAAAAGCATCAATTTCTAACACCAGGTGACTCACGTGACGTCAAACATAGATGAAGTCGAATTTATATTGACACATAATAAAAAAGTCGATGGGGTAGAAAAAAACCGAAAGGACCAAAAGTGACCACCAAACACCGTGCTATGTAGCAACCAAATGGCGATCAAATCCAGACTAAAGCGCAAATAATGAAACCCATTGAAACTTTTGTTGCAGTCGTAAAAAACTAAGATTTATTAAACAAATAAAAAACCCTAAAGTTAGTATGTGGAAGAGAAAAAAATTCACAAAAGACAAAAAAATTACCATTCATCAACGTGTTATGAATTAATATACAAGGGTAATTTAGTAAAACTAGAATTAAAGTACCCTCGTGTTGCGGCAGGGTGTAAAACCATGCCATATAGTACCAATGTCAGACCACCGTTAGCTAACACCAACACTGACTCGACCTAGGACCTGCGCGTTGCGACGAACTTGTCAAACAGAAAAAAATATACGTAAACTCCGCCCTTGCTTTAGAGCCGACAACACACGAAATAATGATTTATGTTAAGGAATAACTGAAGAACGGATCGAGCTGTATCGACTAACTATACAATTCGTTCAAGTTCCGCTTGTCCATCGAAGCCTCTCCCCAACCTACTTTTACGTCTCTCCTCAGGTATGTTGAACGGGCCTTGTGGCTACATAGAAAAGGGCATATAGGTTTTATTTATACCAATAACTAATATAATAATAAAATGACAATTATAATATAGATAATAATACATGTAGTTACTATTCATGAAGAGTTATTATTAGAGAGGTGGTGTGGTGATTGACCTCAATGCTAACGGTTATCCCCAAGGTTCAACGAATGAATGAAGCTATGCTATCATCGTACCCGGATAGAGATGATAGTCTTCCTCTGATGTCTCTAAGCCGACCATAATAGAATTGATAGGCGAAGCAGGCAATAGCAGTCTGCCTTATAACAATAATAAAATATAATAATTCAAAAAATAAAAACCACTGTTTATCATAACTCTAAATTAATATGGATTAATATTAATATTAATAATATGTATTATTTTTAATTAATATAAAGAACAATAATATGTATAATGATTCATCACCTATTAGTACTTTTACCCAGGGGTAGCCTTCCTTGTCGCCAAAGAAGAATGAGAATTGATAAAGTTTTCTTAGGGTTTTTCGCTTCAATAGCAAAAGCAAAGAAGTCAAATCAATGCAGCTTTCGTGCCCAGCCTAAAAAGATCCTATCATCTTGCAGCTGGAGCTCTTGATGGCACGTTCAAGCGAGTTTATGAATGAATGAAATCAGTTGAAGGAGCGGCCAAGGGCTGTAAGACCCTAAATCATTTAGACCGAAAAGACGGAGCGGAATTTCCTAACGTAAAATTTCTTTCATTAAAATTATTCCATCATGATTAAAGTCTTTTCTATAGTAAGTCTTTATCGATATTTACATTTTTCGTTTCATTTAATATATGAACATATCATATTTAGATATCGCAAGACCCCACATTCCCGTACAATCCGTATTATAACTCGATCCTCGACCGTTTGCATCTCTAGATGATTATGACCCATAAATCCGCAAAAGCTGCATTCACCACATACATTCACATTATTAGTACTTGAAACATTATACGGTCTAAGTATATAACTAAA
This sequence comes from Scalesia atractyloides, assembly GCA_947069175.1. Lineage (NCBI taxonomy): Eukaryota > Viridiplantae > Streptophyta > Magnoliopsida > Asterales > Asteraceae > Scalesia > Scalesia atractyloides. The sequence continues at coordinate 10,077,203 of CAMTDV010000014.1, read as the reverse complement.
AGATCACGTCGTGATTTATCCTCCCGTAGATTCCATTTAGATATCTTTCTGAATTCGAGCATTTCTTTCCAAAGTCTATCCTTTGAGGAGTATACGATAATATACCTGCACTTCATTTCATTCTCAAACAATTCGGTTAGCATATAATCCCTTATATATTAACACCATGAACTTCTTCATACGAGTCTCATGCTTTGGAAACGTATAAACTAATAACACATGTACAAACCGTCGAATCCAACTCATTCGTGTATAAAAGACCTTCTACGAACTTACATACTTCTCTACCAAATCTCTTACACAAGTCCTACATGCTTACTTAGCCATTAAGTGCATCATAAACACAACATCATGTTTATATGATACGGATCCTACTTATAAGACTTAGCCAAATCGTATCAACCATATTTACATAATCTGGTGTACACATCAAGTCTTCGTACACGTTCCATAGGCTTCCGTTCTTGCCCGAACCCTATTAAAACTTTAGGTTAGGCTTGGGGTACCTTTGGGGAAGCTAAATGGGCCTTGGAATCAAGCAAAAGTGCGAAAAATGCCAAAAACGAGTTTCCGGCATCAAACCAGCGTAGACAGCAACTTAGTGCGTCGGCAGCAAAAGGAGTGTGCGTCGCCAACTCACCCCGTGCGTCGGCGACGCCCTCTAGAATTGCCATTTTTCTGCTGTGTTGATTTCGTCGTTCGTACGCACTAAAACTCGTATAACTTTTAACCCGTTCATCCATTTGACCTCAAGTTTCTTCCTACGTGATCGTAATTTGGTCCTCTATCATATAGACTCAAAATCTAACATCGGGTCTAAGGACATTCTTGACTTTTATGTTTTCGGTTTAATATTCATTTACGAATTATTCGACCCGTTTATGTTTTTATCAAACAACTCTTTGTTTGAACTCAAAACTCACATGAACATTATAACTACCTAAGTTTCACATCCTTAGGAGTTTGTACTTCGGAATTTAAGCACCCGATACTCGGTATACATTAGACTCATTCATTCTATTCATTTATACGTAATCGAACTTCATTAGTACGACTTTCATACTCTAAATTGTTTATCCATCTAATCCAATCCCCATAACCGAGTCTTTTGGCTACTAATTCATGTGTCCGTTCCTCGGTTAGCAAGCTTATATGCAATCATACCCATTACTCGGTTATAGTACCGTAGTCATTACTTAAACAATCATTCTGGTATAGATATAAAACATCATTTTGACCCGTTCGCTCTACTAGCGAAAATCATCGTTTTCATACAATCAAACCCTATTGACTTCAATTATCATGCTTAAATAACTAGTATGTAACTTTACTTAAACAAATACGAAGTGATTCCGAAAATCACTTACCTTAGCGTCCATATTTGCATCCGTTATCTTGCCTCTTTTTGACCCGTTAGCTTTCCATGCTTCCATCCATCTTGACATGATCCCTATACTTTCACGTCATTGCAATCACCTTCTTGTTAGCATACATGATTGTACATATTAACGATCATATCGAATGCACATCTCACATTTGATTTCATTAGTCAATTCTAACAAGCATAAGGCACATACCCAAAATCACATCTTTTCATTCATATAATTCATCATGTCATCACATAAAACACATGTTGATATAATACATACCATGTGACGTTTCTATAACCTTACAGTTGTAACGACAGGTCTAACCATGACTCTTATGCGCAGTTGACTTCCAGAAGTCAACGGTTAATCATATGAATTTCGACTCAACCTCCTATATCCGTGTCATCATATTAGGCTATACTTAATGACACTATATACATTTTGTACTCATGACGCAATATGTTTACGACCACATGATCACCTAGTTTTATATGCATTCACATACATAATCCGTTCCATCCACACTAGATTTTCATTATTTCATAACTAACATCAACATCATTCGAATTCACTCTTTTCTATTATTCTCAAACGCTCCACATCTACTTCTTCATTTGAAATTAATATGATCAAACAATCCACAATTGTGCATTACATCACACAAGCATGTAGTGCAAGCTCCTAAAGCATACTTCTACCAGATCTCACATTGACTACATTCTCACATGGATTTCATCAAGAACACATGTCACATGATGTCTTACTATCAACTACATCATTTCCACATTCCATATATATTCGTCCTTTACTTAGATACAAATTTCATCTATTAAGCTCACATAGGCATTTCATCAAACACTTGGCGTGCGTACCACAAACCAAGCAATTGTAAAGTATTTTATGCATAATCTTACTAGTTCATGTCAAGATCATCAAATTCCACTAGCTTCACATAACTTTCATTCTAAATCAATTCATTTAACAATAATCTACAACATCCAACTTCACATATATTAAAACTATACTAGATTTAACACATTTAACATCATCATCTTCATAACATTACTTCTACAAATGGGTTTTCATGTCTAAACATCAAATTCCTTGGAATTGTTCATAACACAAGTTCTATTTGGTGATTCTAATACACAATCATGCTTAATTTCATAGCAATTCATGGATTGATCATAACCCACATCTACAAAATCACCAAATCATAAATTACAACTTACCAATGTTTATTAAGGCTAGATGATGAAGATCTTCATCCATGCAAGTGTTTTTTGGTTCACGCCTTGTTCAATTTCATCAATTTGTGAGGTTGTGGGGAAGAACCCTTTTCTTCTTCATGTATGTGTCGACATACATACTGCACACACACACACACACACTTAAATCTGAATTTGTAAAGAGTTTGCCCCACTTGCTACTTCTAGTCCCTCTAATTTGCCACACCTTCACACTTGTCACCAAATTCATTCCTTACTTGTTTTGACTAAATAACTTAACTAGGTTAAAAAGCCTAGTTACTTTATCTCATGTTTTATCATATGGAAACATATGGTAAATATAAACATTCAAGTTTTGGGGTGTTACAAGGACGAAAGCTTTGATTGCGTTCTGCTATGGTTGGCTTTTTTTCCCTTGCCTAAAACAACTATCTTCTCTTCGTGTATTCATATCATTTTGGTTTAATATGTATAACTAGTGATATTCCCCGCGCTTTACGGCGGGAATTTGATCAGTATATGTTCGGTTCGTTACGGTACCCACACTCGCTATAGTAATTGAAAGAGAAAACCTTACATCGATCGAAAACAATTAAAATGAATATCGATACTGATATTAATGTTGTTTTGAAAACGCTATTGTGCCGTAAACTTAGTTCGGTTAGTTTGCGTATAAACTTTTTTTTTGAAAAGCTATTGTGCCAAATCTAATCGAAACCGACTGAACAACATGTGTATCGGTACCAACATTATTTTTATTATGTTTGCTTTCGATAAGGTAAGATCGTATCGTTACCATACCGTACGGAACACACAACATCGATGCGTTATGTATTAGTTTTTATGGTTTCTTGTTTGATAATAGATATCGTATAGCTACCATAGTTGATTGATCGGCACCGGTATGTATTTTTATGATAGTCTAACAACATATCGCTAGCATCCTGTACCAAACAACATCGATACCGATACTTTTATCCATTTTTTAGGTTTTTGATTTTAAAATTTTTTCATTTATTCAATTTGTCTGTGTCGGCAAATGAATATCGGAAGTACCATAACAACCTGAACCGATCAATACCGTTCAAAGAACATCGGTGTCGGTACTGGTGATCGATTTGATCGTTTTCGGTCGATGTAAACCACATGTTAATTTCTATGTCGAATGAATGAATCATTTCGGTACTGTAACAAACTGATACTAATCCAATGCCCACGGTAACGTACCATCACAGAGTGCGGGCAAATAACTAGAATGTTAAAATATAAATAAACATAGATGCAGATTTAGATTATTATTTTTTTTACGAAAATGTAAGTAAGTTATCACTAAAAAAATCAAATTGAACGTTAAATAAAATACCATTAATAATTAAAAAAAAACAAGTACGTAATAATCAATTATCAATTATATAATAAAATCAAATTGATTTTAATAATCCTAAGTTGTAAAAAATTTACCATTTAATGTATGAATGTGGCCTCCATCGATCAGTTTCTAACTTTAGATGCAAGGTAAATCAATTAAGGAGGTTGCATGTGTACTTGAATATATTAGAATGACAAATTCTTATATGTTAGAAAAAGATCAATGGGTCAAATTCTTACAAGTTAGGGTGTCGGAGAAAATTTTTAAAGCTAGGATTATTACCGGCCAACAGGTGAAACTTAAAATTATTTAAATCCAATAACCCATAATAAAATAACAAAAGCATATGAAATATGAATTATATCTATTATTAAAAATCAAATGAATACTAAAGAAAATATTACTAAAAATAAAAGCAAATATATAAAAATTTTAGTTTACTGTTCATGAAAAGTATCTATTAATATGTATAATTTAACAAGACAATGAACATCTCCACCACCGACCACCCACTACCGTCTTCTGTACACCGTCACCAGTTTATTTTAAAAGTCTACATTGGTTAAAAAAACAAAAACCTTCTTTCCACATGTAGAGATTTTCACCTCTTTTTCTACAAATGTTACAGATGTGGTACGCATACTGCAAATATTTTACCTTTTAAAAAACAAACAATACCCGCACGTCTAATCTACAAGAGTAAATTTCTTTTTGAGTCCATGTGGTTTGGTCGTTTTAACTACTTAAGTCCAAAACTCAAACTTGTCTTGATTTGAGTTCGTGTGGTTTGGTCGTTTTAACTACTTGAGTCCAAAACTCAATTAAACAAGTTTGAGTTTTGACTCAACCAAGATAGTTTTGAGTTTTGGACTCAAACCAAGACAAGTTTGAGTTTTGGACTCAAGTAGTTAAAACACCAAACCACAGGGACTCAAATCAAGACAAGTTTAAGTTTTGACTCAAGTAGTTAAAACGATCAAACCACAAAGACTCAAATCAATGCAAGTTTAAGTTTTAGACTCAAGTAGTTAAAAGGACCAAACCACATAGACTCAAAAAGCACTTTACTCAAACTACAATTATGAGGCGAGTTGGTCCATTTATAAATTCGTCTTGGCCCATTATCATATAGTAGTTTCGAGAGGGCTTGAAAGTTGAAACCAACTTTGATTTTCATAAAGGGTTTTGAGAGGCCCAATTCATCACCCTAAAACCCTAAATACACTCGTTACACACCTGCAACTCAATCAAATTGAATTTCATTTTCAACAATGGGGAAGAAGAAGAAATTCATCGACAAGAAGAAGGCCGCAACTTTCCAGTTAATCTCACGCGATTCCTCCGACCCAAATTACTCCGAAGACCCCTCCGGCGACCGAGTATTCGTCAGGGTTGACGGCAACTCAGAAAAACCCTTTTTCGACGATGATAACGACGGAATATTCGATGATGCTCCTGAAGATTACAGCGATGATGAATCCGGAGGTCAGGATCGGAGCTTTGAGAAGCAGATGACGGCGGGACGGTTGCCAGGTGGATCTTCGTTGCCGGATGTTGTGAGGAGAGAGATATTGGAGTTAGGCTTTCCGGATGATGGGTATAATTATTTGGCTCATTTGAGGGAGATTAGGGTTACTGGGGGTGGATCGTCGTTTTATCAGAACCCTAAGGCTAGACCGGACCAGTTACCTCGTGATGTTAAGGTTAGTTTTGTGTTTATTTAACTATTTTGAAATGGTTGTTTTGTCAGGCTCATGAGGCCAAATCTTGGTGGCCTCTGTCTAATCCGATAGGCTGATTGAGAATTTAAGATAATACCCGGTATCCATTGAGCTATGACCGGATCACTTTGGTTCAAAATTTTCTATTCAGATGATCAAACAGTCTCGATCTTGGTCTGGTTTATACAGGTTTGGTGTGAAGCACATTATAGTGTCAAAGTACATATGCTTATCTCGCAGCTTAGACGCCAGGCGCTTAAAAAGCGAGGGCTTTTTTAAGCTACGTGCATAGCATAAAATACCATTATTAGGGGTTTTAGACATGTTTTAGGCTTGTTTAGGTTGATTTAATGCTTATTTAGGTTGATTCCAGCATAGTTGTCAATAGCGAGCTGCGAGCGTAGCGATCGCTATAGCGCGCTACGTAGCATATAGGTCTAGCCTCGCTGTTAGGATTGTAGTGATAGATAGCGATATTAGCGACATTTATTTTTAGTTTTTTGTTTTTTTAATATAAATAGCAATTAAATATTATATAGCTATAAAATAGTTGGATTTCAGGTTTTTGTTAAATATACATGTAAAATAGCATATATACCAGGGTATTTTGATATAAATATACGTATAAATTTTAAAAAAAAATCTAGTGTATCGCTGTTTCGCCCGCTATTTATTGCTATTCGCTATGTAGCTATTCCAGCCTTGTTTACTTTTTTTTGGGCCAGAATTGGCCGCACAATGCTCTGAACCTGTGCCTTTCAGGGTGCATCGCATATTGTGCGTTGGGCTGCAACGGCAGCTTTTAGGCATCCGAGGTGTTCGCTTTTGACACCATAGCTTCTTAGAACTTATCTGGTTTGCAAACGGTGTTTTTTTGTGGAGACAGCTTTGTTAATTTGTAGATTGTTGACCTATTTGTTGTTTTGGGTGGTTATTATTTGATCAATTGAGCATATGTTTTTTCTTATCTTTTTGCACATAGATTTAATCTAAGTTAACCTTGTTTTCTGTTACTCAAAGGCATATGATGCCTCTAGAATCGATGTTTCCAAGGCAAACGATGAGGATTCCTACAAGAACTCAATCTACGGTGTTGCAGTCAAAACCGTTCCTGTGAGAATTCAAAAGGCGATTGATCCTGAAGTGGCTGCACTGCTAGATGATAGTGACCAATCGCGTTTCGGTTCAGATGTCGAAGACTTGGAAGAAGATTTTGTTATAAATGCAAATCTTCCAGATGAATCAGAAGATGTTGAACTCGATAACGAGTTAACTTCAACCGAAAAATCATACGCAAACAGCAAAGAAGATGATTATTATACGAAGCACTCACAAGATAACATTGTTCACAACATTGCTAGTTCGGAAACATTGGTTAATGCAAAGCCTAGAGAATGTCGACCTTTGGATGAACAGTTTGATTTGGTGATTTTTTTATTATTTCTGTTTTTCATGTGAATATATACAATTTCTGACTGACTTTTTGTTTTTTACAGCTTGAACTTCAGGAATACGGTACAGATGATGAATCTGAGTATGATAATGCCGGATCTGAAGATTACGAGTGTCACGACTCTCTTGCAGAAAAACTAAACAATGTTCCGTTAGAAATAGACGGAAAGTATAAACTTCTTTCGAACGATAAAAACATAGAAGAGCCTGTTACACTAGAAACCGCAGCTGATCTGAGGCCTCGGTGCATGCAATACGCTGAACAATTTGAAAATGAAAACGAGAATGACAAAGAAGACGTGTTTCTAGAAGAAAGCAGCGATGAATCCGAAGGCTGGGATTGCGAGACTATCATAACTACTTACTCAAATCTCGATAATCACCCGGGGAAGATCGAAGCCCGGGGGGGAGGAGAAAGAAGAAGTTGACTCAAACGGTCAACAAGGCGTTTGATACTCCGGCTCATGTAATCACTCTTAAAGGAAAAGAAATGCTCCCGGTTGACTTTTTGCCTCACGGTAGGACTTCTGGTACAGATGTGAAAGATAAGAACAAACCGAAGAACGTGCCGCTTCCGAGGAAGAAACTTGGTCAAGAAACAAAAGAAGAAAAGAAAGACCGAAAGGTATATATTTTGTTATTATTGTTTTAAGTCATAAACGTTTGTTGACGTTTTATTGATGCAGGCTGCGGTGAAGGAAGAGAAACGAGAGGCGAGGCGCGCTAAAAAGGATTTAAAGGGGTTATACAAGAGTGAAGCTCAACAAGCTCAGAAAGTTGCTGCTTTTACTGGTCCATCTTCTATTCATCTTATGTAACATGTTTTTTGTTTTTCATCTGCACTTTTTTTTTAAATTTGTACTGGTTTAAGTTATAAAAGTTGAACAAGACGCGGGTTACAAGCAAGATCTATATAGGTATGTGTAGACCAATGCATAAAATATATGAGTGATTCTTTTTTTAAGGATGGAACTAGACTTGCACAACATGATGTTGGCTTAGAACATGTCACGAATACGCTTACTTGGTTTGTAATGCATCCAAGATTGAAAACTAAAGAAGCCTGTTAAGCTTGTGGAATCTTTAAGATGTTCGAAATGTTTGACTCGATTATAAAACTAGGTTAGTTATCCGTGTGATACACGGAGTTGAGTATTAAAAACGTTGCAATAAAAACAAGGATTTATACATATTTCCCCTTCCTTCCCTTATTACGTATTTCCCCAAACCAAAAAATTAATTACATATTTCCATTTTTTTGTGAAGTTACCTAATTACCCTTCTAATAATCCATCGTATAATCAAACATTTCCTCTTCTTCTTCTTCTGGTACGACGTCATCTTTTTGTTTGTTCAATCCTGCCAGGTATGTTTTAATCTTACGACACTATACATGTGAATCGAACCGCATTGAATGTTGTTCATGTGAATCGATCTGCATTGAATATTGCTGTTTGTTCAGTTCGTAATACACGTTATTCGAACTGCATCAAATAAAATACTGTTGTTTGTTCAGTTCGTAAAACATGTGAATCATCTCTTATAATATAATCGATGTTTATCCATGTGAATCAGTTGGTAATACATGTGAATTTTGTTGTTTGTCAGTTTGTTTATGGAATGCTTATCTATAATCTCTTATAAAACAATTCATGCTTATCTATAATGGCTTATAAAAGAATAAATGTCGAATCTTGCTTTTTGTTCAGTTTATTTGTTAGACACTAAATGTCGAATTTTTCATTGTTGGCACCAAACATTCTTACCAAATCAGCCTTATGTTCAATTCTTTTCTTTTATTTATTAGGTGACAATATGTGTGATATGATTTCTTTTATTTTTTAGGTTTAGGTGATGATAATATGGATGATATGGAAGATGATAGTATCGATGATATGGAAAAGAGTCATAAACAAGAGTCATTTTAATGAAAATGAGAAATAGGTAATTAATTGATGATATTAGAATGAAAAAATATGTAAATATTCATTTAATAGTTCATTAAGGGTAAAACAGTCATAAACAAGTCATTTTAATGGAAAGGGGAAATATGTAATAGATATTAGGCTTTTAGGTATGCTTTAACCTATCTTAACTCCACCTAAGTGTCACATCAACTTTTTTCCCCATTTCACTTTGCCTCATTCTAAGGAAATTGTTTAATCCTGTTAGCTCCATCTAACACTATCTTTTAGTGGTTTTTGATCTAAAAAAGAAAAGAATAATTAATTCAATCTCTTAACATTGGGTTAACATGTTAACACATAACTCATTTAATGCCCTTTAACACAAGGAGGGAGTGGTTTGCAATGTTAGTTAACATGTCATGTCACTGTTAACACTCTAAATGTTAGAGTATACACCATGGCCTTAGGGAGAGGAAATATGTAATTGATTTTTTGGTTTAGGGAAATACGTTATAAGGCAGCTTAGGAGGGGGAAATAGATAAAAGTCCTTAAAAAAACCTCCTCAATTTTAACCAAAAACATGTTGACCTTTGAATTTATTCTAATCTTGCGAAAAAATGATTTTTAATCTCAAAAGATCTATTAAAATGCCGAACCTGCATTGTTAATGAATTTAAAACACTGGTCACGCCTGATACTGCATCTATTTCATGCTGCTTGTAAAAAGTAATTCATGAGAAAATAGATAACTTAAAAAAGCAGGGGCGGACCTACCTTAGGGGAAGGGGTAGCCTCCGCTACTGCTTGGCGCTCCGACGGTAGTGTAAATTTTGGAAAAATTTGACCTTTTTGGACGTTTTTTTCGATTTCATTACCGTTTTTTTATAAAACGTTACCACTACGAAGATTTTCTAGATCCGCCACTATAAAAAAGGCCATAATTTTGAAAGAGGAAATAGCATAGCCTACTTGTTTTTGCAGTTAAAGAGTCATGTAAATGAAGCCACCACAGCAAAAGTTGAAGTGATAAAGAATTTGCTCCACCACATTCTGTTAATTTCAATCTTGTACAGCATAATAGGTGCTACTAATGTGTACAGCATAACGGGTGCTACTAACAAATAAATATGAAACGGGGCAATATACAGGAATTAAAATGGAACGGGTTAAACAAGTCAATATATAGGAACTCGAATGGAGCGGGTTAAACGGGTCAAATACAACACATAAATATGTAACGGGTCAAAACATATGAATTAAATGGAAAGGGTAAAAAATTGAATTAAAATGAAATACAATCCATCACAGTTTTTTTTCTAACGGCCACTTCCATTAAAAGAAAGAACCAAAGGGACCCGAAAAACTTACAACATTACACAATTACATCAAGAAAATCATTCTACCTTGACCAATCTAAATTACCAAACTTCGACCTACACTTTGACAAAAAAGACTCTTCTTTAATTCTTTCCACTAAGGTCCTCACAGGGATGATGTTATTAAACGCCTTCCAAATCCACCACAAAGTCAAAAAAAATATTAGAAAGCTATATAAATTTAGATGCAACAAAGACACCGTAAACTTAATTTCAAGGCTAAACACCTGATAGTTATATTCATGGGTTTCTTTATATTCTTTTAACTTAAAAAAAGGCTAAACACCTGGTAGTCATCAAAGTAGTGGATGCAACTAAAGAAGACTCGTATATGTGGATCAAGTTTAGATCCAAATACAGCAGGTTAGTTTGGGAGAGATGACGAGACTTTAACGTCCGCGATACCATTTTTTAATTTTGTTTTTTTTTTTCAGAACTCCCAGCTTCTTGTTGGCCTCTTTGTTTCTATTTTATGTCTTGAATAAAATAGCCGCCTTTCAAAAAAAAATCAACTACAAATATTCAACAATTAAATTTGACTTTGCATACTGTTCCCAGCAAATTCAACATTGTATAATGACTTTGCCTAGTGTTCCATTAAATTCAACTATGTATGAATATGACATCTATCTTCTTCATCATCATACTCAGTAAATCTCACTAATAACAACGCTAAGGTAGGGTCTGAGGAGGGTAAGATGTAGACAGCCTTATCTCTACCCCGTAGGATTAGAGAGGCTGCTTCCAGTGAGACCCCCGGCTCGATAGTAGTTTTGCATCAAGCCTTGGACATAAGGCGCATAACACTCAGCAATTGGGACAAAAGCCGATTAGTGCATGTATCCCCTTGTCTTTCGGCTATCAACGCCACCACATGATGCATGATTAACCCTCGCTCTATTTTTAACGTTATTTTCACGAAATTAGTAAAATAACGTTAAAAATAGTGCACTTTCACTTTTGCCCCCATAGGGCCCACACATATATACATTATATGCGCATACCACAAGCGGGGCATAGAACACACATCTGAACAAAAAGTTCATGATACAACACCAAATGAAACAATACAAATAACTTTGCATGTCTTGTTTTTTTTTTCTTTTCATTCCTTAATTATGTATGTTTTTTGGGCCTAATCTCAATCCCTTGAATAATTAACCCCGTCTTCCAATTTCCTACTTTCACCTCCTTTATACTCATCTCAACTTGTACCTCATCCCCTCCCTTGTTAAAGTACTCCCCTATCTCAACCTTAAACCACCCATCTTCCCTATGTTTCGGACAATTGTCTTCCGAAGGGGAAGGTACTACGTCGTAATTTGCAAACGCTCCTCTGCTAAACGTTCCAATTTGTCTCATTGGTCGTAATCTTTGTCTTTTCTTTGCATGAGGGTCCAAATACACCATTCTAGCATGCGAGTTACCCTCGTAAGGACCGATGTAGACCTCAACGGGTTGGTACTCAAACCCGTAAGCTTTAGCGGTTGTCATGAACACAAGGTGAGCAACATAAGCTGTGTTGGGAGATAATATGGAAGTGTTGACATAGCCAGTGACTTCAAGTGAACACACACTAATAAGTTCAGCTACTTCGTAAATCTATACTTCAAAATATCTGGAAAAAAGTAGATGTGGTAGATGTGTTTTTACAAAGATATTGGATTTTAATAACTCAAACTACTATCAACTACTGACCAAAATTCGGAATGCAGTTGGTCAAATTGTTATTATGAACTAGGGGTGAGCAGAACATTGAAAAAACCGAACCGTAATCGAAGTACCTGAGAAAACCAAACCGAAATAAAAACCGACGGTTCGTTTTTCGGATTTATAATAACCGAAAATTTCGGTTCGGTTTTTGGGTAACCATTTTCAATAACTGAAAAAAAACCAACCCGATAAGTTATAATGGTAGGCGTAGTTCATATATTTTTATGTTTGTTTAAGTGTTTAAACCATGCCAGTAGAAATTATTAATTTTATTCTTGAATGTTAAGTATTTAATATAAAAATTGAATTATATTCAAAGTATTATAAAAGAAAATGTTTTAACAAAAACTTTAGAGAAACATGATAATAGATTCAAAGGTTAGGTTTATGTAAACAATATTAATTAAAACAGTAAAATATAATAACTTAAATGTAAACATATTAAAAAGATTCTTAAATTGTAAATTATACTTTTATGTTTTGAATCTAAATAATTTGTTTCAAAACCAAAATAAGGTTTGGTGTAAAAACCAAAAAATAAAAAAATCGAATGGTTTTAAAAACCGAAAAACGACATTTCCAAACAGGTTTAAAAAGCAAGAACATTAGGAGCAAGAGATACCTAGATTCTGGTATGGAGGTCCATCTCCAACAAGTAGGAGAATCAACCAAAGCAATTGACAGTTGTTTAGCAGCCAACATGTAACATTTCTTCCCCGTGCATTTATCCAACCAGAAACTCTGTTAATTAAGATTAAAGATAATCACATCTGTATCACTTCAAACATTTTTTATGTTCATGGGATTTAATCTATAATTTTCAACATGATCCAAAAGCATACCTTACACGGGTGTGCAAAGCCGGTTAACCGTGGGTTCGGTTATTTGATAAGTGTTAACCATAATCATAACCGATAGGCGGTTAACCGTAGTAGTTCGGTTAATCAACGGTTAAGGTTCGGTTTTGGTTATATTAGTTATTAACCGATATATATGTATATATATAGAGGATTCGGTTCAAATGAGAACCACCAGGAGTTGCAAGAACCGTGAGAACTAGGCCATCCAAAAGGATTTTTCGAATTTTTTCTCAAAAGTCGTAAAAACAATCACTTGTTTCAGCAAAAAAAATTGAAAAAAATGTCGCATACCCGCATTTACATAAGGCGTGAAAAAATATTTATCTTCTTCCAAAATTTACGTCTGCCATAAAACTTGCATCAGTCAAAACTACCGACTCGGCAATTTTTTTTACTTTTTTCTTACGGATGTGTTTATAATTTTTTCATCTACGTTTGTGTAAAAAATTTTGACCCAACTCGCGCCGGATCAAAAGGTTCTCGCGGTTCTTGTAACTTAATGTGGTTCTTATTTATCCTTTCCCTATCTATATATATGTGTGTGTGTGTGTTTTATATTTTTAGATAAGAATATGGTTGTATTCTTGTTATCTTGTATATAGTTTATTAATGTTTCAAATATTAATGATTTGTTCTTGTATAAGCTATTTCAGTTTTCAGAGCATATAAAAAAATGAATTACTTAGTTCATAAGTATTTAAATATTAATATAACTATATTTTGAATATAGATAATTAGATGCTAATAGAATAAATAAATAAAAAAGTGACACAAATAAATAGAAACAAGAAAATAAGAGAAAGATGATAAAAAATAACTTTAATCATGCGTAAATATAAAAAAGAATCACAAATAAATATACCAAAACAAGGTTTGGTTAAATTCGGTTAATGATGATACCTTAAGTCCTTAACCGCAACCGTAAGAGAATGATCGGTTAATCATATTCACTTAACCATGGTCGGTTTCGATTAGTTTTGGTTAACAGATTGATTTTGGGTTGCGGTTCGGTTTTTCTGTACCTTATTTCCCTCTTCAATTATGATTGGGTGATCACAACTCCTTCATCGAAGCGTCTAGCGGCTCCCCCAGGCACTCCGGTGGCACATAGTTGGCCCAGACCGTATCCCATTCGGCAGCTGACCGGAAAAAAGGTATTGACGGATGACAACCTGGAAACATCTCGTGGACTGGTAAAGAGCTAATGCTTCTGCAACAAATCCTTCAGGGAGTGAACTCAAGAAATCTTTCATCCTCCCTTCTTCCGAATATACTATACTGGATCGAATTTTATTATTGAAACTTGTCCATTTTGTAGTTAATATATACTTGAAGATTGGAGAGCTGATGTCCATTTTTGTAATTAATATATATATTAAAGATTGGAGAGCTAATAAAAGACAATGTTATTTGAAGATTGGAGAGCTAATAAAAGACAAGGTTGGTGTAGTTGTTAGTTGAAATCCTTACTAAAATAAGCAACCCGAGTTCAACTCTCTTTATTTTGTAATTGCAATTTGGATTCTCGAAACATGCATTTTCGTGGTTAAAACATCATATAACGTGCTGCCAGTTATAAACAACTAAATAATGGGATGGTTGGACACTGAGTAACTCTCCAGCACGTACATTAAGATCTCAAAATGTTGACCAACAGAAAACGTACATAAAAATAAAATAAGAATGAAAACAAATTATATATGACCCGACTCGTTTTCGATTTTTTCATGTCAGAACATGAATTTATACTAACACGTAGATAAAAATAACCACGTGAGTCCATAGTTTCTTAGGTTTTAGCTAATTAAAGAACGAAAATACGGGTGAGGGGTGGGTAAATTTGAAAAATTATAACCTAAGGGACTAAAATGACAATTTATAAGGTTTTTTAAATTTTAGGAGTTATTTTGTCAACAAAGAAAGATTAGTGTTTTTTTTTGTCCTTTTGTCAGTGGCTTTACGCCTTTACCGCCAACCTTTCGTTTTAAGTATACATAGAATATATGTAAATATATTACTTCATGCTAGTAGATCAATATCATCCATGGATGTTTCATCCACCCGTGTAAGGTACAACAACAACAGAATCCATTGAATTCCACTCATAGCAATGTTATTTGTAGGGTATCGGGACGGTGCAATGTAGGTACACTTTTTTTTCTATCCACAAGGATAAAGAGACTATTTTCAGAGAGACATCAACTCCAAAACAAACACATACAATCAACATGAGAAAATAAAGAGACAATGTCCTTTAACTATAAAAAATACAAGCGATGTCCGTCCTTTTGAACTAACGTTGTTAAATTTTATAGTTAGATTTGATTCATGTGCAAGGGCAAATTAGTTTTTTTTACCACTTAACCTGTTTTATTAATATTAACATTAAAATTCAAAAAAACTTTTACTTAACCCCCCCCCCCCCCCCCCCCCCCCCCCCCCCTCTCCACATATGTATTCCTCTTTCTCTCTCTTCTCCATCTCTCCTATCTCTTTTCTTCATTTCTACTCTCTCTCTATCATCTTTTGAGGACATGAACCTGTTTTTTTTTAAAGGTAAATTTCATTAGCAAACAAGCCCACCTCAAACCAAGGTGGCTAACCACCAAACAAAGCACATTACATAATTACAAATTTACACCAATCATACCAAGTGTTCGTATTGCCTTTTATCATATTCTTAAACCAAAGAAAACCCATAGCTTTTATTTCACTAATAATGTCTTCGATCCTTGCTTCTTTGTTGTTAAAAATAATCCTGTTCCTCGCCCTCCAAAGGCACCAACAACCAATTGTAATCAAACCCTTGAAAGCTTCCTTCTTTAAGCCATTAACCCAACATGTTCATATGCAGCAAATCGTTGAACTCGAAGAACATGTTGGGAGCATTACACCAAATGAGTCCATACCAAAGTTGCAAAATAACAGGAAGTGAAAATATGGTCAACCGTTTCTTCTCCCCCATTGGAAAACTTGCAACTATCATCTTTTAAAGCAATGTTTCTGTTCTTCAAAGCATCTGCAGTGGCAATCCTGTTTATACTAGCCCTCCAAATAAAAATATTACATTTTGCCAGAAGCCATTTGCACCCGTCGTCATCAACAATATTATCCCGGACCCTGCCACTGTCGAGCACACGTTTCACTGCCCCAACACTGAAATCCTCATCTTTGCTGCCACTCCACTTCCATGTATCCCGATTTGTCGTTAATGAGACGTTGTAGAGCATGCTGCACAGCCCAAGCAATTCGTTCACCTCCAGAGCCGCAATCGGCCTCTTCAAGCCCAAACATAACCAGTCCCACTTGTTCTCGTCTTAACACGATCAACAACCCTACACCCCTTTTCCGATTTCACCTTAAAGATCCCCGAGAACTTGTCTTTACCACCGATCTAACCAGAAAGTCGTGTCTTCCCCATTTCCAACGATACTTTTAAAGAAATTCCTTAACGGTGTACCTTCAATTTTCGTTTTGGATAGTACACTCGCAATGTTCTTCCACACTCCACCCATGGTTTTTCTAACTAGAATAAATTCCCAACATAGTCTTGTGTTATGAATAGCTTCGATGACTTTTGTCCATAGCTTACCCTTATCCGGTTTGAATCTCCAACCCCACTTCGCAAGGAGGGAGATATTGATATTCCTCAACTTACTTAGCCCGATCCCTCCAATATTTTTCAGAGTAGTTACCTTCTCCCATGCCACCCAATGAAGTTTATTGTTAGAGTCGTTGGCTCCCCATAAGAATTTTCTTATCTTAGCTTCCAAATCTTTTATTACTTTGACCGTAGCCTTGTATAGCGAGAAGTAATAATTCGGGAGGCTTTCGAGCACGGACTTGATAAGCATGACCCTTCCCCCAATCAATAGTTGAGACGCTTTCCACTTAGATAATCTCGCATCAAAATTGTGATAAACCGGGCACGAGTTGGACACTCAATTCATGTTAGCGCCAACTTTCAAACCAAGGTAAATAAAAGGTAATTCCCCCACTTGACATCCAATAAGAGCCGCTGCCTCTCCTAATTCAGCCAACCCTACACCAATAGCGTAAATATTAGATTTAGAAATATTGATCTTAAGGCCCGAGCACATGTGGAAAACCCTAAGGATACGGACCACATTCCGAATATTTTTTTAGACCAATCACCAAGGATAATTGCATTGTCCATGTATAGGAAATGAGAGATTATCGGGCAATCGTTAGGCGTTTTAATTTCTATAATGGCTCTTGCCTTTTCAAACATACATGAGAACGCTTCCATAACCATTAAGAACAAAAATGTGGAGAAAGGGTCACGTTGTCTCAATCCTTTCGAGTAATTACTAAGCTTCTCGAGTCCAAATTACATTCAATATAAACTAAATCAAACCATTTAGCATTAGGCAAAGAAGATGTTCACACACTAACTATCTTGAATCAAGAATTCTTGATACAACAACGTGTGTGCGACAACATCAATTGTAGTTTTTAGCGCTTACTATCTAAACCACAACAATTGCATACTAGATTGCTTAACACAATTATCTTTTTCACATCGGTAACTTATTAACATGTAGAATTTGGGATGTTATAGCACTAACAATGACAATACATAAACATAAACTAAACCCTATGTTTGCCCCAGACATTGATACAAAGTGACATCAATTTCAAAATTTCAGGGATGACCAAGTTAATAAGATTCTATCTTATCACTTACACTTGGATCACATTGCCCAACTAATCCAATAACCAAATACCCCAAACCTGATTGCAATTCGGTCCGGTTAATTGTTAGATTTTCAAACAACATAAACCACCAACTACCCGGAACCCGATCAACACCCCTTAGGGCTTTAAAATCCATTGAAAAAGCTACCAACTTTACACAATTTTGTGAGATTAATAGCAGTACACAAGAGAGCATCAAGTTTAACATCTGGAACTACTTCTGTACGGAGGAAATCTGGTCTCAAAATCTTCATGTGAGGAAGATGATGAAGAAGCTCTGAAATGGGCTTCTCTTGGGACATGCATATGAAAATGGTGGAAAAGTTGAATTTAATGCTTGAAATTACTGCTTCATGTCCTCAAAAGATGATAGACAGAGAGTAAATATGAAGAAGAGAGACAGGAGAAATAAAGAAGAGAGAGAATGGAGTTTTAAGTAAATTGTTTTTTGAGTTTTAATATTAATAAAAACAGATTAAATGGTAAAAAGACCAATTTGCCATCATATGCAATGCACATGATCAAACACCCAACTCCAAATTTTAACTGGGATAGGTTAAAACGACATCGCCTGTAATCATGTACAAACGTAAAGGACAACCACTGTAATTTTTATAGTTAGAGGACACCGCCTGACAAAACCAAAACGTTGAAACATGAAGGACGAAAAGTAGGGTTGTGCAACGATTCAGAACCGGACCGAACCGAACCGAAACCAAAACCGTTTAATGCTAAATAAAATAACCGAAACTGAACTGCATTTTAACGGTTCCGATTCAGTTTAGAACCTAGTTAAACGGTTCTCTCTTAAACGGTTTTCGTCGGAATCAGTTGTCAATTAAATCCTAAAACTAACAACAAAACTAAAACAATCAAAACCTTTAAAACATATAACTAAGAGTTGCAACATCCAAATTTCAAACCAATCAAAGTAAAAGTAGAATCAATATAACGGTTTGAGAAGTAGAAACAATAAAATGTTTCAAACCATGAATCGAAAATATACAATGTAAAAAACATAAGTTAACTAAAAGAACTTTTGGTTAACCATCACAAAAACTTCATTCAAACATTATGTAAAAGCTACTTTTATATTCTTTAATCCTAGAAACATAGGGTTTTTTCAATATATTATTTAAAGTTTAAACCTAAACCGGTTCTAGCGGTTCTTTAAACAGACCTATCGGTTATAACCAAAACCGAACCGGAATCATTTTCTCTCAAATTTAAGAACTAGACCCGGACCCAAAATACAATAATACGGTTCGGATCTAGCGGTTTCAGTTTGGTTCCCCGATTTTGACGGTTTGAAACCGTAAATTGCTCAGCCCTAACAGAAAGTGCAATTTTCTTGAAAATAAATAAGTAAACAAATCAAAAGAGAACTACCAATACCCAAAGTGTCGTGTAACATCTCCAAAAATTTTATTTACAAAAATTTAAAATAAAGTATATAGAAACTTATATTATTAATCAGGTAGATTACGGGTAAGTTGACTATATCCGTTTTTAATGAAACTTAGGTCAAAATGTAGATAAAAATATTCTCGTTTTAATGGCATATTCATCGTTTTATAAAAAGTCATATTTTAGAAGTTTATAAGCGATAAATGAGTTGAGCATCTTAATTAATTATAACTAGTAAATTAGACCCGCACGTTGCGGCGCGGGTACATTGCAAACATCGAACGGATGTGTTCAAGCGTTATGTGATGGGTATACCATATGAAAACGCGCGTTTTGACATATCCGATTTAACTCAACAACATCGTGATTGGATCAAAATGTAAAGTGATCAAATTTTTACTGTATAATCATAACATATTTATATGTGACCCGACTCATACATAGGAATAGTACAAAAAACATAAAATGTGTATAAAGGGAAACTGACACGTGTTATCAAATGACATATTCATATCAAGGGTTGAAATTTTGCCCCTAGCGCGTTGCGGCAGAGTCGAAATGTAGAATAACTCGAATTTATACCGTCGAATGAGAACATATTATATATGACCACATTCGATACAGAACTAAATTTACGACGAAACGTAGACTAACCGAAAACGTATATAAAATAAGCACGAAAACGTATTACATTTGACCCGACTTTCTTCCAAAAAAAAGTTTACGTCGACACGTAAACCAACTCAAACTTATACCGACACATAAATAAAAATACATACGTAAAAATACTTTTTTGGGTAAAGGAACGAAAGGGTTAAATTCGAAATTTTAGAAAAACTTGAGTGGGTCAAAGTGATATTTTACAAAGTTCTTAAACACAATAGCAATTTAGTTGTTTAAAAAGGAAATTAGCGAACGAAAAATTAGTGAAATATGTCGGAGTTGGTTTAATTTAAATAAAAATTGCAATTTTCAAAAGTTGAGGGGTGGTAAAATGAAGTAATAGTGTAGGGTTAAAACTGTAATTTATAAAAGTTGAGTGGTTATATCATGGGTTGAAAAAAGGAGGTACCATTTTTGTAAATACCATAGATTAAGGGGTTTTAAAATAAACTAAGAAGGGGTTAAAATTGCTATTAGCAAAAGTTGAGAGGTTAAGAAAAACAAAAAACCAAAGATGCATTTTGTCAAGTTTTTGGAGGTTGTTGGTGAAAGTAACTTTCACCGACTTTTGATTTTAAGATAGTATGAAATATATATTATAATAAAATAATCAAACTACAACATTCAATATGAATGTTTACGTGGACACCTCCATAAAAACTCAACATTTAATGTATGTGTACGTGTAACCTGAAAAGCCTCCAAGCCAAACTTTAGTATAAATACTTTAAAGCCCTACAAAAAAATTAAAAATAAAAAGGAGATTGTTGGCCAAATAGAAAACCTACAAAAAGTTGTGATAGAAAACAAATATATGAAAAGATGTATGTAGCTAAGAAGATGTAAATGTAAATTAATATATATAATAATAGGAATGCAAAGCTAACTTCTTTTCTCAACTCTCGCCCTCTCTCTCATATATACACCCCTTTTTTCTTTAGTTATTCACCCTAAATATTTTAAAGCCATACCCTGTTTTTAGTGTTCTAATCCCTGATCACTGATTTGATATTCTGTCCGATTGATTTAAGACCCATCAATGCATGTCAATGTTCTGTCTGACTAAGTTCATCGGGGTTCTATCTTGGTTGTATGTGACATGAGTTATTATACTTAACAGAGTGCATTATATATTTTATTTAAGAGCTCAGGAGTTATGCTCAAGATTATACCAGGAGGCCTGTAGTTAGACCCTAAAGTTACCAAGTGAGTACATTCTCTTTTTGTAAATCTTTTTTGGAGTCATTCTCTTTTTCTCAACTGCTTTTACAAAACCTCAAATGTTTTTCAGTTTTACTTACAGTGATTAAGTCTTTGTATTCTACGATTTTTGCCGGTATTTGGGGTTTTGTATACATTACTTAATAATTGTCACCATTTGACAACGGGTAGCCAATGAGTGATATGACCATAGTCACAGATCCGGTCGAGTGACAAATACTGAATGAGTAATTGGGTAGATATAAACATTGTAATCGCTTTTAATACGGTAAAGTATAATAATGTGTCAATTTATAAAATGGAATGAACTGGCCAGTATTTCTTACTGATAAAATGTTTGCAAAACGCGTTTCAGGTAACCTGCTGTGAAAATAATAGAAGTCAGCTATGGAGCACCGATGGCTTAAATGAAGTGGCTATAATTACCTGAATAAAAGAAGAAATTTATATTTTATTAATTAAAATTCATCCCTATAAAAACATTTAAATGAAATATGGGTTTCAACCCATTTATTTAATATTAAAAGTTTGTGTTTTTATAAACTCTGAAATTATTTCCTAACATCGATCCTGATTATATTTTCCGCTACGTATTTAATCAAACACCGGCACCACTTGACTGGTTTACGGCTCCCGCTCCTAAGGTAGGGTTGGGGGTTATGACATGTCATGAAGGTATAAAATAGTGGGATATATCCATATAGACATAAAAACATGTAAAGTAGACCAAAAACCTGGAACCACCTAAGGCCCAGGGCAATACACACCCGTATCCTTCTCAACAAGTCTTTAACCTTAATTTTACGTCTCCACTTCTTCCTATCCTGGACCATGTCCTCAAGGGGTGCAACTCTATCAGATCCTGCCTAACTCGTTTGTCCCAAGACTACTCATCCCTTATACAGTTATGGTTTCTACTGCTCTAACTAGTCATCCCTAATATTTCCTGAAAAACCTCATTTCTTATTCGGTTTAACCTTGTGTGTCTCTGCCACTTCCACCAGGGTAAGGTAGATGTGCACAAATTTGGTCGGTTTTGGCCTAAAACAATAACCACAACCACGTTGTCGATTAAACCATAACCGATTGGTAAAGGCAGTTATGGTTAATTGGTTTTGATGGTTATAAAAGGTCGGTTGTGGGTGGTAGGGATGAGCATTTGGTACCGGTACCGAACCGTACAGGGTATATTCGGTACCGGTACCGATATTTACGGGTAAAACACAGGTAAGTACCGGTACCGGTACCAAGCCGGTGTATTCGGTACCGGTACCGGTACCACTTTTCTTCTTTTTTCGGTACCGGTACTTTCGGTACCGAACGGGTACCGAGCTCATCCCTAGTGGGTGGTTAACCATGTATTTAGCCTAGTTAAAAATACCTTAATTTTTTTAACATGGAATAAATTGTTATTGCATATTTGTATATATTAGTATACTAGGTTTTGGACCCCGTGTATTACATAGATTGCATAAAGAAAATATCTTACGTAAATATAGATGATAAATACAAAAAGAAATCGCTTAAGACCACTCTAATCAGAAAAGTATCAATTTCTTTGAAATTTGAAGAAAATCAAAATAAATTAACACAATTTAAGATGTGAATATATCATAGATAATTATTGCTATTTATCAATTTATACATAAGTAAAAACTTACAATTTAGACAACCTGAACTATGAATAATTTGAAATGGAAAGCTACACATGATAAATCTGCTAGTACACATAAATCTTAATATTAGCTAGAGCACATATTTCTTTAATGAATTTCACTTTGATATCATGTTTTGTGTTTTGTTCAAAGAATAGTATAATTTATTTTTTTAAGTTACCATAAGATTTTTATATTAATGTATAAGGATTTTATTCCAATTGTTTTTTTCTTTAGGTTGCAATACCTAATGACGATATCGTAACGAATCAAACTGATACCGATCGAAGCTGAATTCCTGCCGCATTGTGCGAGGGATTCCATTATTTATGATTTTAAATTATATATTTGTTATAGTCAATAACTAAAAAACTAAACTCGTCCCACAATTTGTTCCACCGATCAAATGTAAACTCAAGGCACTATGTAAATATTATTTACAATAATGAAAAATAGCTTATATATATATACTTGATCATAAATAGATTACAGCCATAAGTTAAATAGAATTTAGTAACTATTAAAATTAATTTAAATTCAAAAGTGTATATTCATTAATTCTCCAACCTTCTATAGCTATATTCAATAATAATTTATATTAGAATTAGATTAAACCCGTGCGACATAGATCAATATCCTTATGTTATATATTAATTAATAATTTATAGCTATATTCAGTAATAATTTATATTTATATTATATATATATTATTAAAATAATATTAGAATTAGATTAGACCCGTGCGAATTAGATCAATATCTGTTATTATATTATATTAATAAAAATAATTAATAATAAAAGACCTATATTAAAGAAGAAAATGTCACATGATGTAAGTTCATGTATTACACGAGTTAAATATAAAAAAATCTTGATTGACTATATATTTTATTTAATTTATAAGTGTTACATGGGTTAAATATAATAATATTATAATCTTATACATTCATAATTCATGATTTTATCACGTAGGCTAAGGACATTTAAACTATATTATTATAAAAAAATATGTAATACCATTAACAAACGTAAACTCTAAATGTAGTAATATTATAAAGTTAAAATTGATTATGATTTTAGTTTTAAAACATCTTGTTTTTTTTTAAACTCCATATGTACATTTCACGTAACATATTTATAAAGATCTCTTGTTTCTTAATCTTTATATATTATTGATTAGCTATAATTGTCACATAACGATACTAGATTAGAAGTATTCTCAATTTATTAGACACAATTGAAATTCGTCAAACATAACCATACTTGACCATGATTGAGCATACATAATCAAAATTCACCATTTAACAAAAGGACTTTCAATGAATTAGTGAAAAGCTTTGTTAGTTTTTATTTATAAGAGGTTAAATAAATCATAATTTCCTAATATCATTTTCTAATATTATAAAGATGTTATAATATATAATATTAATTAAAGTGAGACGGAAAGATCATAAAAATTAAAATTGAGATAACTTATAGAAAATAATAATAATAATAATAAGGATAACGATAACAAAATTATATTTAAATGAATTAAAAATGAAATTGTGAGGTTAAAGGAAAAACTGTCATGTGACATTAATTGAAGTATTTTATTAATATTTAGAAGATTAAAAGATTAGATATAAATTTTTAAATGATATTAAATCTATTTAAAAGGTTAGATTACGAAATTACCCTTTTTAAAGTAACCTTATTTACATAGCTCGATTTATATCTACGTTGAAGCCATGTATTGAAGATGGTTTTTGATCGAATGGAAGTGTAAGAAAACAAAAAAAAATAGTTATTTTGATTTAAGTTTCTATTTAAATATTTTATAATCTTTTTATAATATTAGGAAGATGTTTTAATATATAATATTAATTAAAGTTAGATGGAAAATAACAAAAAATAAATTTAAACTTAAATTGAGATAACTTATAATAATAATAATAATAATAATAAGATAAGGATATGATAACAAAATTAATAATAATAATAATAAGGATAATGATAATAAAATTATTTTTAAATAAATTTAATATAAAATTGTGAGGTTGAAGGAGAGATTGACATTAATTATTGGAGTCTTTTATTAATAGTTAGATTAGATTAGATTAGATTAGTACATAGTACTAAAAAATACATATACTCTATAATATTAATACCGATTATTACCGAATATTCAAATAAAGTGATGTCATATATTCCATAAATTCAAATAAACATTCAATCAAAACCAAAAATGATATGAAATAACCTGTAAATACTAAAAAGAATTTAATAAAAAACATCAAATATTAAAAAATGGTGAAAAGTCCTAAATCCTACACAAATTTATTACATGTCGGTTCTGTTCAGTTATAGTGGGTATGGAAACATTGATAACCATAACTGACCCGCTACTTTCGGTTTTCAAAAAAACCATTAATCCGACCCACCGGTTTTTTTATTTGGTTCGGTTTTTTCGGTTCGACTTGTCGGTATTCGGTTATGGTTCGATTAATTCGGTTTTTTGCACACCCCTAGTCAAGGACGGTCAAAACCAGTTTGGTATGAAACTGGTTTTTAAGGGAAGAAAAAATTGAATGTTGGAATTTAGGCCCAAGAAGACAAGAATTAATAAACACAAACAAGAAAAACGTTTTTTTGGGTAACCCTCCACGACTTTTGTAGTATATGTCAAAAGGCGAACACCTTGGTTTAAAAAAGCGTGAGGCGCTCCGAAGCGTTTTGGTTCCAAAAGCTTTAAGCGAAGCTTCAAGCGCGAAGCGAGAGCTTCATGTATACGAAGCGCTCAAAATTAAAAAAAAAATATAAAATAATATTTGTACACATCAATATGACATATTCTACTTGTTAATCAATAATAAACACAAAAACATGATTAAAAACACACTTAACACATAAAAGACATAGTTAAAACAGTAATTAAAGTCGACACATACTTGAAAGTTAAAATGTAAACATAGAAATAGTCTTTAATAAAAACCCAAATATGACTTGATTGGGCTGAAGAAGGAGGAGCGGCTGGAGATGTTAAACAAGGCTAACGTTCTATTTTTAGGGCAAAGAAGTAGCGGGCCCAAATAAGCCCTGTTACAGACTATTGGGCCCAAATAAAAATCCAAATCTGACCTGATTGGGCTGAAACTAGAGATGGGCATAAAAACCGGTTCCGAACCCGAACCGGTAGAACCGAACTGGAACCGGTTCCAGTTCCTACCTGACATTAAGTAGAACCGGTTCCGGGTTCAAAATACCCGTTGGTTCCAACCCGGTTCCACAATTTTACCATTTGAATCGGGTAGTAACCGGTTCCTAACCGTACCCGGTTCCTACCCGTACCCGGTTTCAATAGTACCCGGTTCCATCAGTACCCGGAAATGCAGTTCTAGAAGGAACCGGTTATACCGTTAAAATGTTACCGTTGGAACCGGTTATAGCCGAAGAAGTGGAGACTAACGATTCGGACGACGATTGTACCGAGGTACCCGCACCTAAGAGAAACTCATCGGAAAGTGTTGCACCTGCCAATAGTAAACGATCAAAGAAATAAAATCTTACCGAGGTACCCGCACCTAAGACCGTAACAACTTTGTCGTTGCATGCCATAGGTATTTTGCAAGAATTTAGAAGATGATTGATTTGTAAGTTGATGGTGAGTGTTAAGTTTTGAAATGGTAAGTAGGGAGGGGTTTATATAAAAAAACCGATTTCGACTGTCAGGAACCGGTTCCCAACGGTAACATTTATCAGGAACCGGTTCTGAACAGTAAAAAGTCAGTTTTGACATTCAGGAACCGGTTCTGAACAGTAAAAAAGTCAGGTTTTACTATCAGGAACCGGTTCTGAACAGTAAAAAGTCTGGTTTTCGACTGTCAGGAACCGGTTCTGAACAGTAAAAAAGTCGGGTTTTACTGTCAGGAACCGGTTCCGCACCATACCCGGTTTCACACCATACCCGGTTCCATAATACCCGTACCCGGTTCTACACGGTTCCATATTCTTGGGTGTGAACCCGGGTAGGAACTGGACCCGGTTCCACACCATACCCGGTTCCAATGACATCCAAGCAGAACCGGGTCCGGGTTGGAACCGGTTTCGGGTAATAATAAAACCCGATTATGCCCATCTCTAGCTGAAACGTCGCATTGAACACATGGCGCTTCGGGCTTATAGAGCGCCTCAAAACGCTTCACATGATTTGTCGCTTCAGAGCAAAAAAAGCGATATTCCTAACGCTTCATCGCCTCACGCTTTAAGTTCGCTTAAAGCTCGCGTTTTTAAACCAAGGCGAACACAATGTAAGGTTATAGAATAACACCTTCATCAGATTGGTACAAGTCGGGTATGGGTTTGAAATTGCGGTCTAACCAGTTCGGTTTGTTGTGACTAGTTTTAAAGTCTAGGTTTACAAACCGATCAAGTCCCGTCACTTTAAGTCGGTTCCAAACAGGTCCTGGTTCGGGTTAAAATCCGTTTCCGATTCCAAACCCGGGTTTTTGTTCACCTTTAGTGTATGGTGTGCTAAACAGGTGGGGCACAGGAGACTCAGGTGGCTAGACGGCCTGTGGGAACTATGGTTCAGGTGGTGGTACTGGCTCGTGACTTGGCTTCTTGTCGGCACATCTAAATAACGCCAAAACCATGACCAGCAAACATCGATGTGTGTTAACCATAAACAATCACCAATGATATCTTTAACAATCAAACAATGATGTTAAGATAACCCTATTAAATAAAGGGTTGATTTAACATAAACAACTATGACCAACCAGTCCATGTAGATGATTCTGATCATGCCAACCACCAAGTTTTATCTTTTTTAGAACTATGTTGTACATCATGCAATCAAAGTTGTACTATTCTCTACCAACAAGTCAACAATACTTATTTTTAATGCCCCCAACCAAACCAACCCAACCCAACCAGTTCTTACTATATGTTTGATTAATGCTCTTGTTTTTTCGCCACTTTGAAACTTTCATATCTGTACAACTTGCTTTAAAAAATGTACTTTATCTAGAGTACCCTTTTTATTTATTACAAAGTGTCCTTTATGCATTTTGGACCAACCACACATATCAGCTTTACTATGTCACCATATGTCCTATTTTTAGAATAAATTGCAACCTCGAAATAACATAAGGACGAAACCGTCTGCCCATCTTAACCCTAACGATGGTTATAAAAATCTCGCCTACGCTCCGATTAGTCACCGATTAATTACTAATTGTAGGTTCACCGAGTAACAGCTGATTTATCGCTAGACGGTCAAATTCTGGCCAGATTCCGATCCAATGTCGACCAAACCTTATAAATTATGTCCATTTACTTAAAAAATAGGTCAACGAGGAGTTAAAACATGTCTACTAAAAATACATATAGAAATGTGTGTGTGTATATAAAAACTAAAAATTACATATAAAAATCCCAATCCAATTAATCCCGGTTAATCCTTATTAATTTCGATTAATCGCTAGTTAATACGGAGGTGTACGAACTGGGTTTTTTTTTAAAAACCGGTCCGGTTTTTAACTAAACCGGTTGTTTTCTTCAAAAACAAAAACCGATTTTTTTATAACCGGTTTCGGTTACTAACCGGTTTTTTAAACCCAAAACAGTAAACGGTCCAACCGGTTCGGTTTTTAACCGGTTTGAGCCAAAAAAAACCCGGTTTCAAACAGCAAGAACCCTAACCGCTACACAAACCGCTGGTCCGGTTCGGGTTGGAACCGGTAAAAAAACCGGTTTCAGTTCTAAAACCGGTTTTTTGTACACCTCTAGTACCTCACCGACCAACTAGTGCCTACCAATTCTTACAACACTGACCTTGACCCGGTCCTAGCCAGCCGTAGCCCAGCCCGTTATTCATCCTTTTATGGGTCAAAAACAACCAACCCTAGCCCGGCCCGGCCCGTAACTCAAATTTTCAAAAACAAGGCTAAAGAATACATACTAAAAATTGTTACACAAAGAATTCAGGATTTATTATACACTTAACATTAGAACACTATGAACACATTCCCGAGTTATATCACACACCAAACAACAACTAAAAGAATAATAATATACGGTTTTACAAATTAGTCTTTAATGGTACCTGATGAGCTTTTACTAAACCACAAACACTTATCTTTCACTGCATCACTCTCTTTCGCATACTCTTTGAATCGATACTCGTCGTTTTTGAAACTCGGGGGCACTTTTCCTTCACTGTAACATTGACTGCAAAGACTAAACTGCGATTTCATCTCTTTAAACCGCGATCCGATTATGGGGTACCGACAAACGCCACAAGATTGTTTACCATGTCGGTTCCTATCGCAAGTTTCAAGCTTTAATAGAGTCGACATGATACCGAATCCCCAATCTGGATCATCGAACATAACAACAAACTCGGTGAATGACACCATTGAAGTATCGATTTCTCCATGGATCTCCAGGAGTTCGCTGGCACCTTGCGTAGGGATGTAGATTGCACGTAATAACTTGATGTAACGTAAAGCGTCGATCTTTTTTATCTGCCCGTTAACCCCTTGTTCGGGAACGGTTCGCCATAGAAGTGAATCGAAGGCTACCCGTTTTCGTTTATTCGGGTGTACCGCCACATATAGGAGCTAGAATCGCGAAAAACATACCTAAATCAACCCGACCCGATTCTGATTCGTCTAGAACCGTGAGGATTTTTAGATTAATTGCCTTCACCGCTCCTACAAACGTTTCGGGCTTCAAGAAACTAAGCAACCGTCGAATGACCACCTCTAAAGACGCCTTACGTATAGATTTTTCGGGTGGCCCGTTACCTGAATACGACAATGGAGTTTCGTTTTCGTTCATTTCCTTCTTCAAAAGGTCAACATCGCAACGGGTCAACCTTGTCGTTCGTTGAAAACCTCTGATGTTAAGAGCAGTAGCAAGTTCTTGCCTCAACGTCGTCTTCTCACCAACGGTTTTAAACCTCGACGGTTCCACAACAACAAACGCGACATCTCCATTCCCGTTCCCGTTCCCCTTTCCTTGCATTTTCTTTCTGTGAAGCTGCTTCAAGTGAGAAATCGCATCGTACAATTCAATCCTGTTAGTCATTTTCAATGCTTCTTTCAGAGCCTTCTTAGCTTCTTCGGTTTCACCAGCACCTAACAACGATACCCCCTTGTTAAGCTGAGCCCGCCAATGGTTAGGCCACACACCTAACACCCTTGTATACACTTCCGAAGCCCGTTGGTACCGACCCATATCCATATACAAACCACCAAGATTATACAAAGCATCAACATGCCCAGGTTTCAAATCAATAGCCTTTTGAAACTCCTTAATCGCGTTCTCATCATCACCAATCGCGTGTAAAGCCGACGCTAAATCACAATGCGCGTCTGCATAATCATTTTTCATATAAATCGCTTCTTCTAACGCTTTCACCGCTGCCTTATACTCTCCTACACCAAGTAAAGCACTGCCTAAAAGCTTCAAAGCTCTAAAATGAGTCGGACATAGAATCGCAGCCTCTCTATAATGTTCACAAGCACTTATAACCATACCTTCAAACTCAAGAGCAATACCGAGATTCACATGAATTTGAGGAAGCAAATAACCCCATTGATTACCTCCAGCTTCCGCAGCATCCAAAGCCGAAATAAACTCGCTTTTCGCTTCCGTATGGTTCCCCAAAACATGATAGCAGTTCCCAGACCGAAAATGCGGCCTCACATCCGTAGGCTGCAGCTCCGCTGCCCGTTTAAAACACACCAACGACTCTTTAAACAGCTGCTGATCATACAAAACCCGACCCAGCGCCATATGCCCATCAAACGCCTCTTCTCTTGATCTCGACCCATCCGCTCTAGACCTCAACGCGCTTAACTCCTTAATGAAAACCGCGTAATCATGCCCGCTTTCCTCCCAAACAATCCGTTTATCAATCTCCGAAGACGGACCGAGCTCTCTAGACCACCCAGGATCCGAATACACATCGAAATTCTCCCCTTTCGTTTTCCCATCTTTCGCCTGTTTCGACTTCAACCGCTTGATCAAAATCTCCAAATCATCAACCAATTTCCACGTGTCATCAAACACAATACCATGATTCGGAGACGCCGCCCACGCCGCCGTCCGGTGCTTCATCTGCGGTCCGGCACCAGCACCAGCTCCGGCAGACGACACACGCTCAATCGCCGACGAAGTGGAAGCTTCTTCCAATGCTAACGAAGAAGAAGCAGCTTCAATATCATCCTCAGGTTTTAACTCAATCCCTAACGCTTCAAAATCACGGTCCACGTCACCAGCTCCGTCATCGTACGTACGCAACAAACCGTCGTACGTAAGACCCTTGTCGCCGTCGATAAAGTCGCCGTATGTACGGAAAACCTCGTCGAGAATAGCGGTGATTTGTTCGTCGCTGAATTTGACCCTAGGGTTTACGGCGACAACTAGGGCTGACATTTCATCCCTGTTGAGACCCCCGTCTCTGTTGAAATCAAATTGGTTGAATATTTTTCGAACCTTCTCCGATCTGGACCCTCTGTTCACCATTTTCGTGAATAAAGTTGGGTGAAATTGGAGGAATTGAAATGGGTTTAAGATGAAATTGAGCAATAGAACCCTAACCCACAAACTGGATTGATAATTGGGGTATAATTTTTGGGAATTAGACAGGGGGTTGTGTTTGGGATGAAATTGGTGAAGGAAGAAAAGTGGGAGAGGGGAGAAGAAGGGGTGCTTTTTATTCGATCTATCTGTATGTTGTTGACATAATTGGGTGGCCTCGCTGTGTGCTGGATGATGGGGATTGTGGGCCTGACTGACCAGCCGCTTGAAACAGAACCAACGGCATATTTCTTCTGCCATCTTCTTCCTTAATCTTCCCTTAACTAACGGTAAAATTAACACACTTTATTAAACTGAAGTGTATGTAATAAGACATCCTTACTATTTGGAAGGATGTTTTTTTTTTGTTTATTTGTTTGTTAAGTTTTTCTAGTTTTCTGTTGATTTCATTCAAATTTGAAGTTTGGAAGGATTTAACAGTAGATTGAGGGATTTTTATTGCTAACTATTAGTTTTTATGTCTGATTTAGGTCGAGTTATAACAAAAAAAAAAAAGAAAGTAAATTAATCAAGTAAATTTTAGAGAAAAAAAGTTAAGAAAAATCTAAATCGTGTGTGAGGTTGTTTAGAATTGGGGTTGGGACTCGGTTATTGAGAATTCAACTTGTCGTGAAGTGGTTGGACTTTAGAGGGTAGTGGCGAGCATCACTACAGGGCATATGCTATTGAATCGTTGTTCTCTCTAGTATCTCGTTTCTTTGAATTTCGACTTGTGGGGTGCGGAGGGGGCTAAAAGAATGACATCATTTTTATTAGGTTATAGTTTAATGGTTTAAAATTGGTAGGTTAAATGGTTATAGCTTGATTGTATAAACTAGTTATTTGATATAATGGTTTATAGGTTCGTTTAGTGGTGAACTGGCCTGCCCTTGCCTTTATTCTCACAATATATAAAATTTGAGTAATCGATGCTCACTTATTTTGAACCAAAAAGCTAAAAGTAATGGAATTGTTTTACGACTTACAAGCATAGCGTAGGCTATAGTGCTATACCATACTAGAATACACAACCATCTCACAAGCTAAAAGTCATGTTCATTAATTTCTGTTACCCCTCAAAACCTAGTCGCGTGATTTTTATAAAAATTATTCACCACACAACCGAATGTTTGAATTTTTTTTATTTCTTTTTGAAAAGTTTGTACATCTTAATACAAATTGTTATGTACACAAAAAAATGTAAAAGTAGATCGAATTTGAATAACACAAGTACTGCGACATTGTTCTTAACGATCGAATTTGACCAGATGATCGATTTGAAGGCTTCATGAAAAGGAAGTAGGGTTCTAAATGTTGAAGTTAATAGAGGCATGTGTTAAATAGGAAAAGCTAAGGGTATATGGTCATTTCATCCTTTTTAACGGTTTATATTACGTCTGAATAACGGCAGGATGCAAGGTCTGATAGATTATCCACCTCAGGGTTTCATTAGACAAAAAGCGAAAGATAGATGTCAAATTGCAATCTGAACAAAAACACAGGGTGTCAAATTGCAATCTGAACAAAAGCACAGGGTGTCAAATTGCACTTTACTTTTTAAAATTTTAACTACTTACATATATATGTGTGTAGGTTCTATATATAAATAAAATTTGTCATTTTTTAAAGTTTTGGGAGAGAAAATAACATTTCATTTCAACTATTGTCTTATATTTTAAAAGTTTCTAAGATTTGAAAAACAATTATCTAATTTATTTATCTCGTTCTTGCAAACAAATGTGTTTTGCGGCCTAGAACCCTCCCATACACACAAAATACATTAACCCACAAATATCAGATGTTACTATTTCTTCTTGTCTTGGACTCATACGGAGACTAGCCCCAACTTCCAACCAATTGGGTGTCGAGAAGTGTATTCACTTTCGGCATATACATACCCTTATAATTGCTGAGACACTCTCAACAGATGTGGAGAAGTGACCAAGAACCCATGTGTTTAAGCTCATCTCCAAGTGAACCCAGTCCTAGAACATGTATATGATCTACACAAATTTGTATCATTTATTGAATCTTTTTGTGGTCACGATGTAGGTAAAATCTTTGTGGGAGATTAAAGTTGAAGCTAAAGAGAACCACACTCACAAACATCACTACTAACTTATGTATAATTAGAGGTTCATTATGTAAATATTAGAAGTAATATTGTGTAAATATAGGTTCTATAAATACCCATCTCTTGTAACCTCATTTCTTACAACATTCAATACAAATCACAATAACACACACAAAGGTGTTTACTTGCATAAACACCACCGTAGTATATAAAAAAAAACAAGTTGTTAAACGATCAATTCTATACATACATTTGGTAATTAAGCTATCTTCTTGTACTTTTTCTTTATCAATATTGTTTGTTTTACCCACGAGGATCTCATGGATTTGTTTTTGTTATTAAATGAAAACTTTTTAGACGGTTACTAATGCAATCATGTTTAACTGTGGAGCATCTCATCACAGTCAATGCACTCAAAATGGGTTAATGGTATTTGCAAGACGGACATAATGATGTCCTAGCATCACTCTTGTGGACGCACGGTATTAGATTTATCTAAGGTGCACAAATACCCTTGGACTCATCGTCCTCGATGAGCTTTGCCTCACCATCTTTAACAATTAGCTCACGAAATGGTATTAGCTAGATTGTCTTGTTAACGATGGTGGGCCTTACAATACTAAAAGAGAATTTATACTGAATTTTTTTGGCATAGAAAACTACAATGAATATGGAGCATAGACAATAATTTTACAGTAATAGTGCAAACAACAGTTCAAAATTTTGAGAAAACATCACCTACTGAAGATGAAGAAGCCTGGATCGATGAGAGTTATGACAGTTAAAAGGAAAACACTCAAACTATATTAAACCATGGATCGATCTCCATGTTCATATTAATGAGAAAATATACTTCTAACGAATTACTTAGCTTTGATCCTGAATGTGTATCCAATGATGAAATGGTATGATCTTGCTCGCTTATAATTAACTTTAATCTATTTATAAAAATGAGTGTTTGTTTATAAAAATTCTAAAGATGAAATCATAAAACCCCATGGAGATTGGTCTATTATAGTTTTTGAGGAAAAAAAGAAAAAAATAATTGAACTTTGGAAGGAATACAACACAACTTTGATTTATAGGAACTACTTTTCTTGCTACCTAAACATTAAAGGCTATCAATATGATTCTGTATACACGAATGTAGAGCTTAAAGGACACTCTTTCTAAAAAAACACACATCGTGTGCCACTACATACTGTATTTCCGTCTCAATCTTTTCTGCATTTCATCGTTGTAATCAACAGTGCGTGTGTTCTTACTAGTGAAAGAACAATGCTTAATTGGGAAGAAGCTTAGAAGGGTCCAAATCTTATCTCGTCTAGTATGGACCAAAACAAACGACGCTGATCAAAAATTGACTGTAAACTGTGTATTCATTTAGTATGGACCGAAACAAAGGACATTAATCAAACATAGAAGGGTGATGTATTCAAATTGGTTTTGATTTGTAGATGGGACATTAGTTTCATAAGTCCTAAACACACCATGTTTGAGTGCCAAAAGTCTTTTCATCCCTAAAACTATAAAGTGTAAAGAAATATTATTGACTATTGATTTTAGTTTGTTCCCTACTTTAACCAAAGCGAACACATGCCATCCATAAAGTTGATGTTGATCTTTTAACCCAAAAACTAGATTATTAACCAACTTTTCTCCATGCAGCATGTTTTTTCAATTGGACATCAACATTTCTTAAATAAAAAACCAATTAAAAAGTATTATTTTCTTTGTTAATGATTTGTGGATTTTAGGTTTAATATATAATATAAAACTATCTAGATATGTTTGAGGTTACCCTAATTTTCTTTGTTAATGATTTATGGATTTTAGGTTCAATATATAGGGTCAGGATATACTAGGAAGTTTATTTGGGTAGGAAGACTAGGAAGTAATCTTGACCATCCATTTATTAATAAGGGCTAAAATTAAATGAGTGAAATTGAAGAAAAAAAAGGCGCGTGAGTTTGTTTAGGGCATTCTAGTCAATCCAATACAATAGTTTCTCTCTCCTCCAATTCTCCCATTTTTTAAACGTTAATAACTCTTTCATACGACATTATTTTTTTATAAAATTGCACCAAAAAACGAGCGTTTTTTTATCTTTAAAACGAGTATACTATTTCTATATTTTCGAAAAAAAAATTTGAAAACCCAGTTGCGTAAAACGCAATGGACAAAAAAGTATAAGAAAATGACTATTTTTTCTAAAACGCAATTGACAAAAAACGTAAAAGAAATTTGTTATTTCTAAAACGCAATGGCTGAAAAACTCAAAAAATGTCTAATTTATAAAACGCGGCAAAAAACACAAAGAAATATCTTATTTCTAAAACGCAATAGCCAAAAAACACAAAGAAATGTTTTTTTTTCTAAAACGCAATAGACTAAAAACACAAAAAATGTCTTATTTCTAAAACGCAATGGCCAAATAACACAAAGAAATGTTTTTTTTCTAAAACGCAATGGACTAAAAACATAAAGAAATATTTTATTTCTAAAACGCAATAGCCAAAAAACACAAGAAAATGTTTTTTTTAAACGCAATAGACTAAAAACACTAAAATATGAACTAAAAATACAAAAATATGTTGTTTCTAAAACACAATGTACAAAAAACACAAAAAATATGTTGTTTCTAAACGCAATTGACTAACAACACAAGGAAATGTTTTTTTTCATAAAACGCAATGGACAAAACACAAAGAAATATCTTGTTTCTAAAACGTAATTGACAAAAAAATACAAAAAATAGTTATTTGTATCATAAAAACATGTAAACTACAAATAGATAAAACTAATCCAATAAAATAAAAAGAAAATCCTCAAAAAACGCAATGCAAAATAAGAAAAACTAAAAAGACAAAGTCTTCCAAAAACGCAAAAGTAAAAAAACCCAACAAGACAAACAAACAAAATTCTAAAAGTCACTGACAATTCATTAAATATGGAGAAAGTTATCCATACTCACCTTTTAAAAGTCATATGAATATTGGTTTTTAGTTTACTGTAATTTCAAGCTTCAACAATGACATCCACATGAACCTGTTTCAAGCTCCAAAAAATGATTACAGCACACTCAAAGACAAACACAGATCCTTTTCTTTCCATAAACGCAATAAACAAATTCCAGCAACGATGCTCCGTTCATCACTCCTCCCGCATCTCCTCTCCGTCTTTCAGATCTCAATCTAAGGTTGTTTGATCAGATCTGATGGTGTTCGGTCGAGATTAGTGAGTGTGGTGTTCGTCGTTGATGTGTAACGCCGGTTGTGGATTGGTGGTGAGGTATGGA
Source organism: Scalesia atractyloides (assembly GCA_947069175.1). Classification (NCBI taxonomy): domain Eukaryota; kingdom Viridiplantae; phylum Streptophyta; class Magnoliopsida; order Asterales; family Asteraceae; genus Scalesia; species Scalesia atractyloides. Next base: position 10,040,597 of record CAMTDV010000014.1, on the reverse strand, counting down.
AAAGAAGATAGTGGTGGTGGTGTGGTGGTGACGATTGGGTTGTGATGACGGTGGGTGGTGGAGTGATGGTGGTGGTGGTAGTGATGGCTTTTTAGACATAGGACTAATTTTTGTATTAGACTAAAATACCCTTCTCACTTGTATTTTTATTTTGCTACGTGGATGACTAAAATTTATTCCTACCTTTTCTAGCAAGATCAATCTTCCTATTTGATCTTTTTTCTATATATAATATAAAACTATCTAGATATGTTTCAATTACCCTTTTGTACGAACATTATCCAAATGGGTACTAGAGTTTTATTTTGGTTGGGTTTTCCATTTATATTTGTTTCATAGGAGTTTTATGTTGGTTGGGTTTTCCATTATATTTGTTTCATAGTGTATCATATAGTAAGTATAACACCTAAAAATATACCATCATTTATTATATCCACAACAAAAAACTCTCATATCTAGTTTCTATCTAAATATCGTTACCTCTCTTGTTACCAACCCACTCTTTTCTTAAAATTAACACAATTATGTGTTTCTACTCGTCTACTGGCTGAATTACTCGACCCACGCCGTGTTTAGACACACTTTTCGTTTTAATATATATAGGGTTATAATCATGTGAAAAACATTAGGCTAATTGAGAAACTTGAGAAGCATTCTAGACCACATATTTTCCCAAAGCTTTCCGTAATATACACATATGTATAGTTTAAAATTGACTATATACATGTGTATAATTCAATATACATATGTGTATATTACGAAAAGCTTTGGGAAATGTGTGGTTTATAATGTTTCTTAAGTTTCTCAAATATGGTGGACTTCTTTTAGGATTCTTACCATATTATATATATATATATATATATATATATATATATATATAGGGGTTGGTTGATGTACAATTGAGCTTAGCGTACGCTAGGGTTTTATAACATGCGATTTCCTTTTTAAGCCATGCGATATCATGAGTCTGCACACTCCATGCGAATTTGAAGACACTTCATGCGATTTCATGCATATGTTACAACATGCGAATTTGCACTCTGACACACGCGCTTTTTTGATAAACATGCGAATTGGTTGTAGCGTACAGTTCGTACGTTAAAGAGATTTGTACCCTACACTTTCTTCTATATATATATATATATTTGAGTATCATATGGTTAGTAGTTGGGTTCAAGATCAAAAAGGAAATCAATGTTTGTGAGTGGGGATCTAATATCATACAAGGGATTCCTAACATATGGAGGTCAGTTGTATGAGTATTAATATGAGTGGCTATCTACAATGATATAAGGGATTTCTAACATATGGAGGTCATTTGTATGAGTATTAACGAGTCAACAAATATTTGTATTAGAAGTACATGTATTTAGTGTTAAGAGACAAAAAGTAAAAGTAAACACAATAATTTATGTAAATATATTATATTGGTAATGTTTCCTTATCATAAAATCGAAATTTTCAATTAACTTAGAAAAGAATGTAATGCAAAGTTTAGATAAAGTTATAAACTGTAATATAAATGACTGAATTGATCTTTGATGTTAATATTAGTTAAGTTATTAGTTAAGTTATATACTATCTAACGTTAATGGTAAATTAAAAAGGTTAATGTATACTTGTAAAATAAGTAGAAGGTTAAAAATGTAAAGTAGGATAACATGTCTCTATACATAATAAATGTTGAAGCCTTTTATGAACAGTAGTTTTTTTGTCTTTTATTCCTTTTGCCTTGTGTGAGTTTGTCTATGTTTTACGCTATCTTGCGTTATAAGTTCGTGTTTGTATTCATCTATGTATTATGTCACATGGCCGTACAAATTCATGTTTTTTTTTACGATGTTTCTCAGTTTTTGTCGTCGGTTGCTTGCTGCTTAGCACAGTTTTGCGACCCCCGCATCCGCAACATAGGGGTCAACATCGGTTCCGATACCGTATCAATTATAAAATTCGTTGAGCACTTGTATTCACAATAAAATATATATTTTTCTTGTATTGTAATATCCAAACAAGTAATGTGTTACCCTTGTCAACCTTGAGTCGTCTCTGTCTAGCTGATAACGAATCTACAGTCAGATTCATTTTATAAATTTCTATAATCGATAAATATGTATAATTCTTTCAATTCTGTCATCTATATTTGTATCCATTCAATGACAAAATAAATGTATATTCACTCAATATAAAAAATTTAGTGTTAACTACTAATACCAACTTGAAAATGATATATCAAACACAGATTGTTACAAATACAACTCGAAAACAAATTATAATAAATGACATCGGTTCTATTGTGTATATTTGAAGAAAGATTTGGAATGTTTATAACGACGTGTATCAATTTGTCATCCGTCTAGTTTACTCATATATAATAAGTTATTATTATTCCAATATTTAATGGAGAAATAAAGATAACTTACTAGATGTATAAAGATACCGTGAATATGCAACGATCTACAAAGATTATTTGGGGTTTATGGGGAAAGAAGAGGGTTGAGGGGAATTAAAGACTTCACATCTTCACCCGTGGCGGCGGCGGAGACGGCCTCGACGAGATTGGGGTGTCGATGATGAAGAATTGAAGATGATGTTCAATTGTTCAGTGAATCAATGTTCTTCAAGGAATCAAGGTGAATTGAAGACTTTACGTCTTCACCCATGGTTTCTTTTAATTTAAAACCTTAATGACCCCTATTCTAATTTAATCGACCCTAAATGACCCGTAGATAAGATTTTTTAGTATTTAAGTGACCCGTTTTGACCCTCTTATCTAAATTCCTTTACCCAAAGCAACCCTTTTTCTAAATTTCTTTACCCAAACTGACCCATATAATAGGTTTTGGGTCAGGATTGCCCCCTCTATTATATAACGAAAGATATCGTTAAATCACAAATGAATATGCACCGGGTCACCATGATAGCCAATTCTATCCCTAGTTATAACACTACTAACTTTTTGGAAGAGAAATAAATTGTGTTTCACCCACGACTAATGGACATATAGGAGTTGTGCATTAAATGATGTATGTTGATATGAAATATGTTTCAATAATAATGGTCATAATGAGCAGTCAGGCTATACGAGTGATACATCCTTTCCTGTCTTCCTCAGCACATGACACGAGACCCCGTACATTATGTTTACTCCCTCACTTTCATTTTCTTTTTAATGTTTATACATATTGTGCAAATTGTTTGTAAGTTAGGAAGTGTAGCAGGATATCAGGATAGCATACGATACGTATATTTTTACACTAGACAGGGTAAATGTCTTCGTATAAATAATTGTGCATTTGAGTTAAGCAACATATTTATATAACTGAGCAATAAATGTATATAATCACGCATCATTATGCATAAATTACACATAGTTACAGACATAACACGTTAACCCTTTTTCCTAAAAAAATGTTATTTAAAACATATAATAAAATACTATACTCAAATTATTATATTTCTTTGTTTAGAATTTCGAAGAACGTTATAGATCTACCTGAAAGATTGTGTGGCTTCTTTATTTAGAGGAAGGAATGAAACAAAGAAAAATATGTCATGGTTGAATGGAATTTAACCTTATCGGACAAAACCAAAGGTGGCACTGGGTTTTAGGAGTGTTAACTGTTTGAATTTTGCACTTCCTCTTAGGGGTGAGCATAAAACAAAATAACCGAACCGCAACCAAAAAACTGAACCGAAATAACCGAAAACCGTGATAACCGAAGGGTCGGTTATTTATATTTTTGATAACGCATGTTGCAGTTCGGTTATGGTTATTATTAGTTTCATAACCGCAAATAACCGAACCGAACCGAATGTTTTAAACATGGTCGCATCCATAAGACATAGGTTTTTACGTTAGTGTTTAAGTGTTTAACCATGGCTCCAATCCATATTTTTTTGTGAAGTGTTTAAGTCTTTTAACCATGACCCAACCTCATTGAATTTAAACTCTAGCCACTTTGTGTTCGTATGTATGCTTCCATCATTAATTAATTGATAATTCTACAAGCTTTAAGTGTGTATATTTATTTTTTGCGCATGATATTTGCAGAACCTACACATTTAAAGCATAACTTTAGAAACGATAAAATAACCGACCTATAACCGAACCGAAACCGCATTAACCGCAAATAACCGATTAACCAAAACCGCATTAACCGAACCGAGTGGTTATGATTTTTTGATAATCGAAGTGTGTGGTTATGGTTTCGGTTATAGGCAATAACCGAACCGAACCGCACCATGCTCACCCCTACTTCTTCTTAAGTGGAAGTGGAGATTCTTGACTTCTTATGTTGGGGATTCCATGTATAATTTTAAATTTCACCAAATCATATTTTATTAGTTTAACTAGCTTATAAACCCATGTATTACACGCATTAAATATGTATTAAATATTAAAAGAAATCTGGATTGACTGTTATTCTAATTTATGAATGCTATAAACCCGTGTATTACACGAGTTGAATATTAAATATATATAGGGCTTGTTTCAAATGAGAACTGTGAGAACTCCTTTTTCCACGCGAGTTGGGCCAATTTTTTTTTTTTGCACAAATGTAGATGAAAATATTATAAACACATCTGTAAAAAAAGTAAAAAAAATGTCGAGTCGATAGTTTTGACCGATACAAGTTTTTTTTACGCGTTGGTGTAAATTTTGTACGAAAATATATATTTTTTTACGCCTCGTGTAAATGTGTGTATGCACCATTTTTTTAAAAAAAAATTGTTGCTGAAACAAGTTTTTTTATGACTTTTGAGAAAAAAAATTCAGGAAACCTTTTGGATGACCTAGTTCTTACGGTTCTCACAACTCAAGGTGGTTCTCATTTTAACTCATCTCTCTCTCTCTCTCTCTCTCTCTATATATATATATATATATATAGAGGTTGGTTATTCAATAGGGCGAACTTTGTTTTTAACATGCGATTTGTGTTGAAAAAACCAACATGCGAAAATGCTTTATATACTAACATGCTATATAGAGGTTGGTTATTCAATAGGGCGAACTTTGTTTTTAACATGCGATTTGTGTTGAAAAAACCAACATGCGAAAATGCTTTATATACCAACATGCGATTTCATCATATTTACCTCCATGTTTTTTTATAACATGCGATTTCAAAATCGTTTACGTTCGTACGATAAGCGCTATTGTACGTTACACTTTTTTCTATATATATATATATATATATATATAAACTTCTATATAGTCTTTACTTCTTATCACACGGTTAAATAAATAATGTAATATCACACAATTAAAGAATGTAATAATATTATAATTTTATGTATTTATAATTGATAGGAAATATAAACTATAACAATGGGAAACAAATATAATATTTACAAAATAGTTACCATTCAACTTCTTATTATTTATATTACATATAATAGTTATTACAAGGATAAGGACAAAAAGGTATTTATAAATAGAGTAAAATGTCCGGATAGTCCATGTGGTTTGGCCTTTTTTCACCTTTAGTCCCTAACTTTCTAAAATTCCCTCTATAGTCCCCAACTTTCCAAGTTTCGTTCCCGGATAGTCCCTGGCACGGATGGAGGTTAGTTTTTGGTGTTAAATGTATGTGAAATGACGAGATTGCCCTTACTAATAAAAATAAGAATAAAACATAAAAATCATACAATTTATATTATTAATTCTTTAAATCTACTTTGTCTTTAATTTATTGATATTAAACTAAAAATATATAAAATCTATCTCTCTTTATATAATTATAACCCATATCTATCTACAACCCTTCTCTCTACCAGATATGCACCATCAGCCACATCTCTAGCCACCACTACCTGCCAAGCACCGCCACACCACCACCCCATCATCCGGCGACCACCACCTGCTGTCACCACTGGCCCGCCATTCACGACCACTTCACCCTTCTCCGTGCACAACAATAATTGTTCATAACAACAGTAAAACCCACCCCGACCACCAACCCCAAATTAAAACTCACCACACCACAATCCAAACCAAATACGCACATCATTCCCTAAACCACAACTGTAACATCTGTGCCTTTTCAACCATCATACAATTCCGAACAATTTTGAATCCAATGAGATCTTGTGTTTCATTCCCGAGAATTGTATAATTACATGTGACATTCACACATTTCAGGCCTTGTACAATTTCGATCTTTTGAATTGCTTCTGGAAGTGAAATCGCAAACTGTTACGCAAACGTAATCAGTTTAACGCGACGTACACTCCGGAACGATGAAATAAGCTAAGCATACCCTAAATACCCTTTACATAACTTAGAAATAAGTTTTGTGGGCTTCGGTATGGCAAAAACAAGTTTATTCAAGCTCAGGGGCTATTTTGCAAATTCTGTGAAACTATGCTGATTTGCGTATATCGTTATCCGGAACGTGTACGCACATCCACAAATTTTTGTAACCATTAAAATCTTGCATTTTAGTGATTTGTATGCAAAAATGTCATTCGTTAAGCGTTTACGGTCATTTGCGCGTTCGTTACGATTTCCGTCGTAATTAACCGAAACCGCAACCATACGACCAAACGAACCAACATCCGAAAAGTTTCCGGGCATTTTTCAAGTTCCCTATGCTTTATCTTCCTTATAAATCTTAAAAATGGGGTTAACGGGTGTGAAAAGTGCCAAAACGCGTTGAAAATCAAGTTTTAGGATGCAGGGACCTGTTCGGCCAATTCTGAAACTTAGGAATCCAGCGCCACGCGAGAGACCCCCCAAGATCTCCCGCGACACACGGGGATGCCCAGTAACAGCAGAAACTGGCAGACAGCTGTTTTACAGCTTTGGAGCCCAAGATTCGTGATCTCCAGGCTCTAGCCTGGTCTTGACACGTCTTTGAGCATGTGGAATGATCCTAGAATGGTCCTTGACACTTGTGATCATCAAATTCATCCTCCACAACTATAAATAGCAAGCCATTTCACCCATTTCAATTGCTCATTCCTTCCCTTTCTTTCTATAACTCTAAGAGGAGAACTCCCACTTTGTTGGAGGTCTCCCATCTGAGTTTTCTTGAGCTCTTGGGTGTTTCTCAAATACAAGTAAGTGCTCTTCCTAGTCTTGTTTAGTTATTTTAGTTATTTCAAGCTAAAAGTCAAACAGTGTTTGACTTTCAGCTTTGACCATTAATTGGTCAAAGAAAGTTCAATTGAACTTTGCAACGTGATCGTAATCACGATGGTTATGATCCTTAGCGATCATGCCTACTGATTACCACGTTTACTAGTCAAAGTGACGAGTCAAAGTTTCAGTCAGTAATGCGCAAAGCGCGCATTATACGAAGGAACTATTTTCGGGTATCAAAACACCTTGTTTTGATACCAAAACATTTTTATAACTTAGTTAGACATGTTTTAACATGTCTAACTCGTCACTTTTAGTTTAGTGCTTGTTTAGGGTCGTAAGTCGAGCGGTCTTGACCACCGCTTTGACTTTCGAATCCGACCCGTTTGGTCGATCTTAGGATCCGACCAAACACATATATGTGACCATAGTTGTATAGGGAATAACCTTCTGAGGTTATACCTTATGGTCACGACGTTTGGTTAGTGTTATGATCAGCCGTCTATTATGCCCTATAAATGACCAAAATGCCCTTTTTGTGCATAAATCAAATTTAAGCATATGTGACCAATGTTTTGACATATAAACTGATGCTGCAACTATATTAAACTTATTTTGGCATATTAGACTTATCATAAAACATATCTAACCATCCAAACACGTTTTTACGTAAATGATCCGTTAAAGTAGCGTAAACTACCTTAACGAGCCATAACGGGTCAAAAGCACTTAGGAATCTTTTCAAATCAGTATGTAGACTTTGTCAAACCATTTCATATGTGTACCAACACTCATTTGATTTACAAGACCTCATTCTATCCGATCCGCCGATTAATGTCCTGATATTTACATATTTATCCGATTCTAGGACACGTTTGACTTCTCGAACATTTGAGCTTGTTTAATCTTTGATTCAAGGATATTTTGCAACCGCAAGTGAGTACATAGTCCTCTCTTTTACGTTTTTCACATGTTTTGGGGTGATTCATATGTGCTTATTCACTATTTTCACGTTTTCAAAGCTATATGATTTCGTATACATAGTACTATATCCATTAACGATTTGAAACTGTTACCTATGACTTGAATAACGATTTTCAAAGTTTGTGAGACTGTTGTTGGTTCGTATTTCTTTTATACATTCATTAACAATGATCAACCATATTGGTAGTACGATATAGCGTTATAGGATTTGACACCCCATTCCTGTTGTATTGAATGTCAGAAACCAAGTTTAAACCAAATAGATTTTGCCTTCGTGGTAAATCTATAGTCACCAAAGTATAGTTTGATATACTCATGTTTGAATGTATTGTCAAACGACCACAGTGTATGTTTTACAAAGGTTTTCTAACTAAGCAATAAAAACTTATCTTTTATTGATTTCCCTAAACCAAAGTATATTTTGATATAATACCAAATCACAATTAAGTATATTTCGATATACTTCCAAAGCATAGTTTGATATGCTACCAATGTGATATTGTTTTACCAAAGTATAGTTTGATATACTACCGATTCTCATATTATTTTACCAAAATATAGTTTGACATATTACCAAATCTCTTGTCCATAAACCAAAGTATATTTTGATATACTACTAAATCATATTATTTCTAAATCAAAGTATATTTTGATATACTGTCTATTCAATTATTTCCAAAACCAAAGTATATTTTCTGTATACTACAAATCTCTTTTTTTAAGCAAAGTATTTTAATTACCAAAGGTTTATCAAAGATGCATGGCTATTTTTAAATTGTTTAATCTTTTCTTAAAATATCCTATGTCACACTCCGGCCGATGGCGGAATCACCGGGGTTAGTGGCACTAGGCGACCAGATTGTTTTCACGAGAAATTCCATAACAATTATTCACAACATTACTAAGCGTTTAACATCTCATACTATTAAACATAATATTCTAAATAATCATTACAAAATCCAAGGTTTTCTCATAAAAACAAAACGGTTCGATTTCCCCTAGATTTATTACATCCCAACTAAACAAAACAAAAGAAAATAAACTAAGCTAAGCATACAATCATCCAAGCGTCCATAGCTAAATCCTCAACCTGTTACATACGTTAAAATACAAGTCAATACAATTATGTAAAGGTGAGCATACAGGTTTGAATACTACAAGCATAATCGAGAAAAGTTTTTGCGAAACAATCTAATTACATATCGTGATACACCAAAACATTTAACATAACATAGGCTCATTTCTCATGCTAACTACCGTGAGAAGGCTTGCGCGTCCATCCTAACTAGACCACGTCGGGTGTAAGCCACACTATAGTACCATACTAGCTAAGGAGCCAAGTTAACGAAAACAAGTCCTAGTCACATGTTTCTAGTATCACGTATTCGAGCATATACAATCAGATTATTCACGTGTGATAAACAGTTTGATTTATGATGTGATTTTGATATACGATCGTATGTAACACCCAAAAAGTGCGTTTAAAGTGAAAATGGGTCAAGTATACTCACTGTGGGTGCGTTTTGTTAGGTTTGAGATTCTGCAAGGAGTCGAGAAGAGCGCCGGATCAGCCTGCAAACGCGAACGGAAGTGCATCAGTCTCCGAAAAGCTGAAACGGTTAAGTCTTGGTTGGGGCAGTAGCCAAGTTCGGGCGAACTTGTGTGTGAACACACAAGTTCGAGCGAACTTGTATGAATTTGGTGAGTTTATAGCCAAGTTCGGTTGAACTTGTATGAAAACCTTAATGAGGTGACAAGTTCGGGCGAGCTTGTAGAAAAACCTTACTGACAAGGCAAGTTCGGTCGAACTTGTATGGTTTCCTAAGAAACCAGGCAAGTTCGGGCGAACTTGTAAGAAAATTCGGTGAAGAAATACTCAAGTTCGGACGAACTTGACCTGATAAGCTGGTGATTCTCGAGCGAACTTGATGTTTTCTGGTCCAAAATCTTGCGTTTTCGTGTCGTTTGTTGAGGAAAATCGAGTGTTCATCCCTCCAACCCTGTGCTACTGAGCCAACTTAGGTCGGAAAGGTCTTTTAGAGTTGTTTTAGCCGTTTTACAAAAGCGTGGGCTAATCCGGGCGAACTCGGGGTTCGTTCGGGTTAGTCCGGCTTGTGTAAACCGTCACAAACATCCGTGTGCTTCCAGAACTGGGATCTTGAATGATAGATGCTTCGTTTCATATCAGAAAATGAACGAAACATTATCAAAAGTCCGTATCTTGTGTAGAAATCGATGTTTATCAAAGGTTTTTTTCAGATCTAGAACTTACAAGCCGAGATCTTGCAGATCTCATGTTTGGGAAGCCTCTGCTAACACCAAACGAACTCGTATTATATAGATCTAAGTTAAATAAAGAAGTTTTGAAAAAAAGGATGAAGATTTTCGTAAAAGAATGGGTTTTGATGAAAACGAAGGCTATGCCTTGTGCCAAATTCGTTGTAAACCTTTGTAGATCGTTGATAAATGTTGTTGCAGTGAAAATCGGGTCGATTCTTACTTAGAACACGAAGGTTTCGGGTTGAGAGAGCGCTGGGCGAACTTACAGCAAGTTCAAATGAGAGAAATAAGCTTGGTATTTATAGGAGGAGAGCTGGTGGAGGCATGTTCGGCCGAACTTGCATGAAATTCATGCAAGTTCGCCCGAACTTGATGGATTTTGGGAAGAATTATGAGTAAGTTCGGCCGAACTTGCATATACTCATGCAAGTTCATGCGAACTTGGTAAAACAAAGGGGTTCCTGGTTGCCAGGCAAGTTCGGGCGAACTTGTGGTAGTCAAGTTCGGCCGAACTTGGCCTAGTGACCAAGTTCCGTTTGCTGATTCGCGTTAAGGGTTCGTTTGGTTATTCGGTTTACATTAGATAGTTATATTAAGCGTTTTAATGGATATAATAGTGCACTTTAGCGATTCGAGAGTGCGAGAGCGATGTGATAGCGAGCGTAAACATAACCACAACACACATAACACATAAATAACATAAAACCACATAACTAACTGTGATTTGCGGTGCGATGAGATTAGCGATGCGATTTAATAAGCGATTAGATGCGATAATAACGTAATACACCATAACTAATTTAACATAAACTTTATTATTAACCGAATCTCATATTTACAAAAAGATAGATAAACAGAGAACAAAAGAAGAGATAACAATCGAATTTTCGAGTTGTTACAGTCTCCCCTACTTTAGGGAATTTCGTCCCGAAATTAGGCAGCGGCTGTAACAAAGAGATGTGGATATTTCATTTTCGTATCACTTTCGAGTTCCCAAGTGAACTTGGCGCCGCGTTTGCCTTCCCATCGGACCTTCACGATAGGTATGCGAGAGCGTCGGAGTTTCTTGGTTTCTCGATCCATGATTTCAACGGGTTTTTCCATGAAATGGAGAGTCTCGTTGATTTGCAGATCTTCGAGAGAGACATGCAGATTTTCTTCGGCGAGGCATTTCTTGAGGTTAGGCACCTGGAAAGTCGGATGTACATTATTAGGTTCTTCCGGTAATTCGAGACGATAGGCTACTTTACCGATTCTTTCCAGAATCTTAAAGGGACCAACGTATCGAGGCACTAGCTTTCCTTTCCTGCTGAAGCGGACCACTCCCTTCCAAGGTGCAACCTTTAGGAGAACGTGATCTCCCACTTCGAACTGTAGGGGCTTGCAGCGTTTGTCGGCGTAACTCTTTTGACGACAGCTTTCAAGAGATTGTCTCTGATTTGCAGGATCTTGTCCGTCGTTTCTTGAATTAGCTCGGGACCGGTGATTTGTGCTTCTCCGATCTCGTGCCATGCAATAGGCGATCGACATTTTCTTTCATACAGTGCCTCAAAAGGAGCCATTTGAATGCTGGCATGATAACTATTGTTGTACGAGAATTCAATCAAAGGTAAATGCGTATCCTAGTTACCACCAAAATCTATGATGCACGCACGAAGCATGTCTTCGAGGGTGCGGATCGTTCGCTCAGTCTGACCGTCGGTTTGAGGGTGAAAAGCGGTACTGAGATTGAGAGTAGTACCGAGAGCGGAGTGAAAAGTTTCCCAGAGACGCGAGGTAAAGCGACCGTCGCGGTCAGAAATGATGTCACAAGGCGTCCCGTGTCAACAGATAACTTCGTCGGTATAGACCGGGCTAACCGTTCGACTTTAAGGTATTCTCGTATAGCAATAAAGTGCGCAGATTTGGGGAAACGATAACCCAAATGATATCGTGACCGGATGAAGTACTCGGGAGTTTAGTAACGAAGTCCATAGCTATACTCTCCCACTTCCACATCGGGATTTCAGGTTGTTCGAGTAAACCAGAGGGCCTTTGATGTTCGGTTTTAAGCTTCGAACAAGTTAAGCACTTTGAGACGTACAAGGCGATATCCTTTTTCATGCCCGGCCACCAGTACTTAGGACGAAGGTCCTGGTACATCTTGTCGGCACCGGGGTGAATGGAATATCGAGATTTATGAGCTTCGTCCATTAGCAACTTACGAAGATTATCACGACTGGGAATCCAAATGCGATTGAGATAGTAGTAAATACTATCAGATTTAGATACAAGTTGAGTTTCGGCACCATATTTCATTTCTTCTTGAAGGGTATTCTCGTTAAAGCAGGCGAATTGAGCGGCACGGATGAGGGTTTCAAGTTTAGCACAAGCTTGAGAGTCACGAATACCATATACATAGCTTCGTCGACTTAGAGCATCGACGACGACGTTTGCTTTGCCGGTATGGTAGCGTATCTCACAATCGTAGTCGTTGAGAAGTTCAACCCATCGACGTTGTCGCATGTTTAGTTCTTTTTTGTTAAAGATATGTTGTAAGCTCTTATGGTCGGTGAAAAGACCATACACTTAGTACCGTAAAGGTAGTGTCCCCATATCTTCAATGCAAAAACAACTGCACCGAGTTCGAGATTGTGGGTTGTGTAGTTCTTCTCGTGGATCTTGAGTTGTCGAGACGCATACGCGATAACCTTGTCTCGTTGCATGAGCACACAACCAAGACCAAGATTAGAGGCATCGAAATCGAAGGATGGGAGCGTTGCATAGCATACGCTTGAGAGTTTGAAAAGCTTCCTCTTGCTGGAAATCCCAAACAAAAGGTTTATCCTTATGAGTTAAAGCGGTAAGCGAACGGCGATTTTCGAGAAGTCGGCGATGAATCGACGGTAGTAACCCGCCAATCCAAGAAATGAACGGATTTGGGAAGCATTCTTCGGTGTAATCCAATTCTTGACGGCTTCAATCTTAGCAGGGTCGACGTGAATTCCTTGACTATTAACGATGTGGCCGAGAAATTGGACTTCTTCGAGCCAGAATTCACATTTAGAGAACTTAGCATAAAGGCGATTTCCTTGAAGAAGTTCGAGGACTAAACGGAGATGGCGCGCGTGTTCGTCTCTCGACTTTGAATAGTTAAGGATATCATCGATGAAAACAATAATGAAACAATCTAAGAAAGCTTTACACACACGGTTTATCAAATCCATGAAAACCGCAGGTGCATTGGTAAGACCAAAAGGCATGACCACGAATTCGAAATGGCCATAACGAGTACGAAAGGCGGTTTTAGGAATGTCTTCTTCTAACACGCGTAACTGTTGATAGCCGAAACGAAGATCGATCTTGGAAAAACAAGTAGCACCTTGAAGCTGATAAAATAAGTCGTCAATATAGGGAAGAGGGTAGCGGTTCTTTATCATGAGTTTGTTAAGTTCACGATAATCGATGCACATACGGAACGATCCATCCTTCTTTTTTATGAAAAGGACAGGAGCGCCCCATGGCGAAGTGCTCGGGCGTATGAAACCTTTATCCAGAAGCTCTTGAAGTTGGCTCGATAGCTCGCGCATTTCGGATGGTGCGAGACGATAAGGAGCTTTAGCAACAGGAGTAGCTCCGGGAACTAAATCGATACGGAATTCAACATCTCGAGTAGGGGGTAAATCGGGTAAATCGTCGGGAAAGACTTTAGGATATTCACAAAGAACGGGAACGTCTTTATAAGTCTTATTTTCTTTCTCCGGGTTCACGATCTGGGCGAGGAAAGCAACACATCGCTTTTGCCAGCATTTGTGTGCTCGAGTACATGACAAAAGCATCAACTTCTTTGAGGGAGTTTCACCGTAAACATGAAGCTGATTACCGTTAGAAAGAGGGAAACGAATCATTTTATCGAAGCATACAACTTCAGCATGATTCTCACGAAGAAAACCCATGCCTACTATGATATCGAAATTACCTAATTGCATAGGTATGAGATTGATCAAGAAGACATGGTTGTTGAGATCGAGATTACAACCACGTAAGACGGAATTAACGGTAACGGTTCTTCCAGTGGCGACTTCACATCGAAAGTCTTTGGGAGTTTGGCGCGCTTACATTTTAAAACCTTTTTGAATTCTAACAATACAAAACAATTATTGGCACCAGTATCAAATAAACATGAAGCATAAATACCATTAACGAGAAACGTACCATTGACAACATGTTGTCATATTGAGCCTGGCGATGGTTGAGGTTGAAAGCCCTACCCCGCGCAGCTTGTGGTTGTTGCTGCTGCTGTGATGGCTGTGCTGGCTGCTGCTGAGGCGGCGGTGCTGGCTACTCTTGCTTGACTGGACGATTCGGGCAGGCATTGGCGAAATGGTTAGGATAACCACAAACATAGCACACACGTGCTTTTGGAGCTTGCTGATTGGCTAGAGGTGGAGCAGGTAAAGCTGGAGCTGCTGGATCCTGAGGAGCTGGCTGACGAGGGCCGGTACGGCAGCTCATTGTGAAATGATCGTAGATATTGCAATTTGTGCAAAAACGGTAGTTGCCACCCACTACATGATGATATGTGCACTTAGGGCACATCGGGTGAGGACCAGTATACGCACGCTTGGCAGGAGGTGCGTTGGGTGCTGCGGATTGGAGCGGCTGCGGGTTCACTGGAGCTGCGAGGGCGAAGTTCTTGCTGGAGTTCTCATGCTTGCGACCTCGGCGACTGTTCTTTGACTCGTGGGGCTGATCGGTAGGAGGAGCTGCTGATTCGGTACTGCTTGATTTGCGACCTTGGTGTTCTTGAAGTAACCAGACTGAACACGCTTGTCGTTGATTTCGGCTGCTAACTGATAAGTCTCCTTGATGGTAGCAGGGCGTGCTGCTTGCACAAAGTCACCGACGCAATCGGGGAGAGCATTGAGGTACTTCTTGATTGCCTTTTCGGTCGTGTCAACCTGACCGGGACAAATGATGCTCAACTGCTTGAAACGAGCGGTAAGACCGGCATTGTCAGGACCGTCTTGCTTAATGTTCCATAACTCGTTCTCCAATTTCTGAATTTCATACGGAGGACAGAACCTTGATCATGATCTCCTAAAGTTCTTCCCATGAGAGCCCATAGGCTTCGTCGTTTCCGCGCCTGTTGCGCTCGGCTGTCCACCAATCGAGAGCCCTCGTGTAACATCCGTCAAAAACGGATTTACCAAACCCGCTCCGTTTAGCAACCGAACAGTCAGTCAAAATTTTCGTTGCGAATTAAATGCCCAAAATATTTTTAAACGATCCGTAATCAATTATTATACGGGGATATATATTTAGTTTTTGAAAAACTATCAAAAATCGCATAATAAAAATGAAATACATCTGCCGGGTTTCGAACCCGGGTCTGTACCGAATCAGATGCAATTTATCTTCACACACACAAACCACTGCGCCGCGGACTTTGTTTGTGATATAATAGAATCATTTAATTGATAAAGTGTCTTTACGAATTCAAAACCGGCGCCCAAACGATTCAGTCGTCGGAATCCCGGAATTCTCGCGAGTTTTAACACCAATTTACGTTATAACGTAAACCATTAACCACATATCGGTTATAACCGATGTTTGAAGTCCGCGACACTTTTCAAAACCGCCGGAAAACTTAAACCGATGAATACAGTCCAAAATCAGACCAAATACATTTCGTTTTTCCCCTATAAATTGACCCACAACCGACGACAAACACTTTCGCTCAAAAATCACACCTTTTCTCGGCGTAATTCCACTCGCCGGAATAACCCTGTTCGTTGCCGGAAAACCGGTTTCCCCATTGCCGAGCTTTTCTGAACCTCTGAAGCTTATACCGGAGATACCCATACTCTTTCCAAGCTTTCCGGAGACTTGATGCTGCAAGACACCTGACGACGGAGTTGATTGCTGTCGCCGGAGTTCTGCCGGAAAACAGAGGGTCCAGTCGGTATACCTCTTTCGCTTAATTCTTTTTTCTTTTCACTTCTATATTACCAGTAATTAACCTAAAACGCTAAGAAACCGATTTAAAATTTCGAACCAGTCTGTCACCGATTTCTGGTTATTCTTTCAGTGAAGAAGATGATGACTTGTTATCATATAAGTTTAATTAAAATCATGAAATTAATCGGGTTAGACACACAGTCCAGCGGTGGACTGTGTGCACATATAAAACGCAAAACGTCTCGAGTTCGATTCCCGTCTCACACACGCTGCCTTAATAAAATGCAATTTTTTGTTTACTGAACCGGATCGCCACAGATATATGTTAAATATATTGTTAACCGGAATAATAACCAAGTTAGACACACAGTCCAGCGGTGGACTGTGTGTTTGTTTATATCACAGGTCACGAGTTCGAGTCCGGTCTTCAGCACCGACTCGGACGATTATCTATTCTTTTTAAATAAGGCAGAAAAATGAAATAACTAAATGGTATTTAAGTATAATAAAAATCAAAGTATATAACATGTAGAACACACAGTCCAGCGGTGGACTGTGTGTTAGATTAACCCACAGGTCCCGGGTTCGAGACCTGTGGAGCGCACCGCCGAGCCGCTTAAATTGTTTTTAAAATAAAAATGATTTTCTGTTAATGTTAATTAATGTATATATGAAATTAAAATCGGATATATAACGGGTTAGACACGTAGCTCAGTTGGTAGAGCTGCGTGCACGCGTACGGGAGGTCTCGGGTTCGAGCCTCACCGAGCGCACAACAATATGCCTCGAACCGGTCAACGCCGGTCAAAGTCAACAAGTCAAAGTCAACTGTAGCAGAAAAAAATAAAATATTTTTATTATTTTTATTTAATTATTTTAATTAAAAATCAATTATAAATACTTAAAAATAACATTTTTAAGATTAGAAAATAGCCTTAAACTCACAAAAATGCACCCAACAATCCTACTAAAATAGTTTAATAAAATCCGTTTACTTACCAAACCATAATGCGATTTATCTAGGTTAAATCTCACTTGTGGTTAAAACCACTTCGCGTGCATTCAACGTCATCAACCGAACGCACCCACTGTGAGTGAATCTTACAATTCCCCCTTTTAAATTACACGTTTTGGGGTGTGTCATGTGTTATGAAATAATTAATTTATTTATTTAAACTTGTGCCATACCACATCATGACTTAAACTTAGATTGATTTATTGTTGTGATTTACTTATATTCCGTTGGTCAAATTACATGAAACTCTTACATTAAGCCCATCAGTTCCTCGTGGGAAACGAGTAGAACACCGCGTGCTTCAATTCAAATTCATTATTGTTCATGTGTGTTTTCATTGAGTTATATTGTTTGTAGTTGTGTTATTCATATTATCATGATTATGAAATTCATTCATCAGGCCCCTCAGTTCCTCGTGAGAGACGAGTTGAGCATCGCGTGCCTCTAATTGTTCCATTATTATTCATGAGTGTTTTCATTTAACATATTATGGTTATTGATCAAGTTACATCTAATTTTACTCATGTTTGGTTGTGCACATATTTCATAATCAATTTAAATGAATTGTTCAAATGTTTTCCATAGGATTCACTCGCCAACATTATGTTGATCCAAAAAACCTTTTTACACATGATACAGGTGAACAGGTTGAAGCAAGGATAACATAGGATATGCCTTAGAAGAGAACAAAGAAGTTTAGATCGTAGTTAGATCATGTTGTAGCAATCATTGTAAATTTCCATTTAAATTGTATTAATGAATATGAAACGTTTAATAAATGTCATGAGCTTTGATGATAACCCAATCATGCCCCGATCACCTTATCCGCTGCGGGTCGGGGTGTGACAGATTGGTATCAGAGCCATGACTATAGGGATATAGGATAGGTTATTAGACCCTTAGAGCCTACACTATAGTCTGCCTAAATTTTAAATTGATTAGGTGGTTACATACAAACTTGTGATATTTATTTGTTTCATATTTGTTTACATTTCAGTCAAACATACATGCTCATATACATATTCATTATACATATATACATATTCATTATACATATATCGATGTTCATGTGTTCAATTTATTTTCATACTCTCGTTATCCAAAGATTTTTATGCAATTTTCAAATCTCATCAAAGTAAGTTCTGCGACGGGCATGTAGTAACTGGAAGGGTACGAGTACCGGTAGTCGGAACGTCCTGTCTAGGCTGGCATTCGTATAAATCCAATATAACGGACCAGTTTGCCTACCTGGGGACCAACGATGAGAGTACGAAGGACCTATTAGGCCAAAGCATGCCACACCAAACGTCGTTCGAACTAACCCTACTTTGAGGTGTCATCGTGTCTACACCTGGACACATTCCGAACATCACACGTTGTATACATATTTCTCGATTTTCCCGGGTTTTTGTGTACGCAACCAGGCAGAAACCGTGCGAACCATATGAAAAACCGGTATTCATGGGGGCCCACATGATTACATAAGGTAAAGTATGGCGGCATGACGGGCCTAACAGCGAGCTAAGCCCAAGACATCCTATGGATGTAGTATTTTTGTATAATTATTTTATAAATGATCATTCTTGAATGCGACCCATGATCCCAAAAGCATCCAACTCATACTCTTGTCATGTATTCCTTGTAGATGTCTTCTAACCTCGCCCGTAGGAAGACGAGAGCAAGAAAAGCCCGCGATCGCATGGCTGCCTTAATCGCTCAACAAATGGCTGCCGTAATACCCAACATTGTAATCCAAGTTCAACAAGCACTTACCAATAATCCTGTCAATCAAGCAAACCAAAACATTTTCAACTCTTCCCCAAACACCACTAAATGCACCTACAAGCATTTCAAATCATGCGACCCTCCGAAATATAAAGGGACTGAAGGTGTCACCGCACTCCTCCATTGGTTTGAAGAAATGGAGAATACTTTTCTAAATTGCGATTGCCCTGATGATCGCAAAGTGCGTTATGCTACCGGTCGACTATATGGGATAGCACTTACTTGGTGGAACACAGAGAAGGCCAAACGAGGTGTGGAAGATGCTATGTCCTTAACTTGGAACGAATTGAAGGAAATCATGACCAGACGATTTTGCCCAAGGAGTGAAATCAAGAAGTTGGAAGATGAATTTTACTCATTGAAGCAAATGGAAGGAGACCACACCACCTACAACAAAAGATTCCTCGAATTACATCAAATGGTTCCCAACATGTTTACTCCTCTCTACCGTTTGATCGAGCACTACATTCGTGGTCTTCCGTCAAAGATTCAAGACCCTGTGATAAGTACCAAGCCTGCAACTTTGGAAGCAGCAATGGAGCTAGCAACAGAGCTCACCGAGAACCGAATTCGAAACAAAGACTTCAAGGAGGAAAAGAAGAAGGATAAAGAATCGACTGAAACCTCCGACTCCACCCAAACCGAATCCCCTTCTCAACCCAATCCTAAGAGAAGAAGAGTCGGGCGACTTTTCGCTGCTACTCAACGAAATCAACCCGTTTTTCACGCTATACCCATCCGAGCTGTCCCAATCACCCAAGTGGCACCCAACTCAGCTTACCCAAATAAGAAACCATATCTCGGATCTCACCCTCGATGCAACAACTGTTTTTATCACCATCCCCTTACTTTACCTTGCCGGCTATGTACAACTTGTGGACGTTATGGTCATTTGAGCAATGTTTGTCGCACCTTTCAAGACCAAACCTTTTCCCCTACTCAAAACATGGCCCAAACTTATCACCAACCCCAACACCCCATGTTCCCATATGCTCGAGCTTGCTTCAATTGTGGCGACCCTACCCACCTTAGAAACACATACCCTCAATTGGTTAACGTTATCAACACTCAAGCCCAATCAAACCCAGTTAATCAAGTAAACCAAGAAAACCCAACCACTATGCCACCAGCAAGAGGAAGAGTCTTCAATATCAACGCCAACCCTGTCGAAGATAATGACGGCCCTGATGAAGATACTCAGCTAGTCCTCTTCGCCGAAGATCCAGATTCAACTTCTATTGTTTAGTCTTATGTTTTTCTTTATCACATGTGTAGACTGTTAGAGAAATTATTGGATATTATATATTATATATTGTTTTCGGTATATGCTTTTGCCGAGGCCGTGGCTCCCCATCCATCGAGGTTGAGTTGGATCCCCATTTTATTATGTGGTTGATCTTGGCGTGCCCGCACGATCGGCTCCGTTTGTTTGAGCCTTGATCGGTTACGTAATTTTACATTTCAATACATGCAATACGTTCGGCTCCGTTTGATTGAGCCTTGAGCGCACATTTCAATTTACATTTCCAGTTCATGCAATACGTTCGGCTCCGTTTGATTGAGCCTTGAGCGCACATTTCAATTTACATTTCATGCAATACGTTCGGCTCCGTTTGATTGAGCCTTGAGCGCACAGACAATTTCATTATCAGTATCATGTGGTTGTGGTGTTTGTAGTAGAGTCGCATCGAACTAACCATAACTTTCGGATAAAGTCAACGAAAATTTGACAAGGGTATGGTGGATACGCCGATGGTACTTCCTATATATAAGTATTCTTGTCAAATAATCGGAGGCATTATCAGGCGGTTATGAGAGGTTCCATGCATAGGCTGTTTGTGTGATTGTTGTTTAGATTAAGTTATTCATATTCAGTACATGCAATACGCTCGGCTCCGTTTGATTGAGCCTTGAGCACACAATTTCAATTTCAGTACATTCAATATGTTCGGCTCCGTTTGATTGAGCCTTGAGCACACAATTTCAATTTCAGTACATTCAATATGTTCGGCTCCGTTTGATTGAGCCTTGAGCACACAATTTCATTTTCAGTACATGCAAAACGATCGGCTCCGTTCGATTGAGCCTTGATCGCACAGATATATTTTATGTCAGTAATTTATGTTTGTTGTATTGATTGTAGAGTTATAGGACTAATCATAATTCACTGTTAAAACCAATGAAAATTTGACAAGAATATGGTGGATACGCCGCTGGTACTTCCTATATATAAGTATTCTTGTCAAAGGATCAGAGGCATTAACGGATGGTTATGGGAAGTTCTATGTAGGATTTATTAGTTTCTTGGTAACCAATCATAACTTGTGGATAAAACTAATGAAAATTTGGCAAGAATATGGTGGATACGCCGCTGGTACTTCCTATATATAAGTATTCTTGCCAAAGGATCAGAGGCATTATCAGGCGGTTATGAGAAGTTCCATGTAGGATTTAGTATTGCTTTGGTTGGAATTTGTGTTACATTTATATCATCATGTTATTTAAAGAGATTGGATTGTGTTCCATTTCTACATAAATTAACCTTTCCATCATAACAAACGAGAGAGGAACTTCCATCATTCAAACATATATGTTATCAGAATGTGGATTCAAATATTTGCTGTTGTGTTTATTCATGTTCAAACATTTGCTGATGTGTTTATTCATGTTCGAATATTTGCTGTTGTGTTTATTCATGTTCAAATATTTGCTGATGTGTTCATTCATGTTTAAATATCAGCTGTTGTGTTTTTATTTATGTTCCATGTAGATTGTAGTGTTAGAAGTTTTGCCTTAGGATGTAACCATATTTTCCCAAACGTATCTAAACTCTTATGCATGATATCATTTTAGCAAATCATTTCTGCTTATCAATACTTATACAGTAGGCAACAAAAAGCGATTCCTGAATAGGGTACTTAACCCCTACAAGGAACGTTACCGCCTCGAACAAAAACTTAAGCCTTTATTTTGCTAAGCATACAACTGTCAAACAAAACATCATCACCCTTTTAGTCAAAATATATCATTATTTAAATTTCGGGACGAAATTTCTAAAAAGCAGGGGATACTGTAACATCCGTCAAAAACGGATTTACCAAACCCGCTCCGTTTAGCAACCGAACAGTCAGTCAAAATTTTCGTTGCGAATTAAATGCCCAAAATATTTTTAAACGATCCGTAATCAATTATTATACGGGGATATATATTTAGTTTTTGAAAAACTATCAAAAATCGCATAATAAAAATGAAATACATCTGCCGGGTTTCGAACCCGGGTCTGTACCGAATCAGATGCAATTTATCTTCACACACACAAACCACTGCGCCGCGGACTTTGTTTGTGATATAATAGAATCATTTAATTGATAAAGTGTCTTTACGAATTCAAAACCGGCGCCCAAACGATTCAGTCGTCGGAATCCCGGAATTCTCGCGAGTTTTAACACCAATTTACGTTATAACGTAAACCATTAACCACATATCGGTTATAACCGATGTTTGAAGTCCGCGACACTTTTCAAAACCGCCGGAAAACTTAAACCGATGAATACAGTCCAAAATCAGACCAAATACATTTCGTTTTTCCCCTATAAATTGACCCACAACCGACGACAAACACTTTCGCTCAAAAATCACACCTTTTCTCGGCGTAATTCCACTCGCCGGAATAACCCTGTTCGTTGCCGGAAAACCGATTTCCCCATTGCCGAGCTTTTCTGAACCTCTGAAGCTTATACCGGAGATACCCATACTCTTTCCAAGCTTTCCGGAGACTTGATGCTGCAAGACACCTGACGACGGAGTTGATTGCTGTCGCCGGAGTTCTGCCGGAAAACAGAGGGTCCAGTCGGTATACCTCTTTCGCTTAATTCTTTTTTCTTTCTATATTACCAGTAATTAACCTAAAACGCTAAGAAACCGATTTAAAATTTCGAACCAGTCTGTCACCGATTTCTGGTTATTCTTTCAGTGAAGAAGATGATGACTTGTTATCATATAAGTTTAATTAAAATCATGAAATTAATCGGGTTAGACACACAGTCCAGCGGTGGACTGTGTGCACATATAAAACGCAAAACGTCTCGAGTTCGATTCCCGTCTCACACACGCTGCCTTAATAAAATGCAATTTTTTGTTTACTGAACCGGATCGCCACAGATATATGTTAAATATATTGTTAACCGGAATAATAACCAAGTTAGACACACAGTCCAGCGGTGGACTGTGTGTTTGTTTATATCACAGGTCACGAGTTCGAGTCCGGTCTTCAGCACCGACTCGGACGATTATCTATTCTTTTTAAATAAGGCAGAAAAATGAAATAACTAAATGGTATTTAAGTATAATAAAAATCAAAGTATATAACATGTAGAACACACAATCCAGCGGTGGACTGTGTGTTAGATTAACCCACAGGTCCCGGGTTCGAGACCTGTGGAGCGCACCGCCGAGCCGCTTAAATTGTTTTTAAAATAAAAATGATTTTCTGTTAATGTTAATTAATGTATATATGAAATTAAAATCGGATATATAACGGGTTAGACACGTAGCTCAGTTGGTAGAGCTGCGTGCACGCGTACGGGAGGTCTCGGGTTCGAGCCTCACCGAGCGCACAACAATATGCCTCGAACCGGTCAACGCCGGTCAAA
Organism: Scalesia atractyloides; assembly: GCA_947069175.1. Taxonomy (NCBI): domain Eukaryota; kingdom Viridiplantae; phylum Streptophyta; class Magnoliopsida; order Asterales; family Asteraceae; genus Scalesia; species Scalesia atractyloides. The sequence continues at coordinate 10,016,857 of CAMTDV010000014.1, read as the reverse complement.
GTCAACAAGTCAAAGTCAACTGTAGCAGAAAAAAAATAAAATATTTTTATTATTTTTATTTAATTATTTTAATTAAAAATCAATTATAAATACTTAAAAATAACATTTTTAAGATTAGAAAATAGCCTTAAACTCACAAAAATGCACCCAACAATCCTACTAAAATAGTTTAATAAAATCCGTTTACTTACCAAACCATAATGCGATTTATCTAGGTTAAATCTCACTTGTGGTTAAAACCACTTCGCGTGCATTCAACGTCATCAACCGAACGCACCCACTGTGAGTGAATCTTACAATTCCCCCTTTTAAATTACACGTTTTGGGGTGTGTCATGTGTTATGAAATAATTAATTTATTTATTTAAACTTGTGCCATACCACATCATGACTTAAACTTAGATTGATTTATTGTTGTGATTTACTTATATTCCGTTGGTCAAATTACATGAAACTCTTACATTAAGCCCATTAGTTCCTCGTGGGAAACGAGTAGAACACCGCGTGCTTCAATTCAAATTCATTATTGTTCATGTGTGTTTTCATTGAGTTATATTGTTTGTAGTTGTGTTATTCATATTATCATGATTATGAAATTCATTCATCAGGCCCCTCAGTTCCTCGTGAGAGACGAGTTGAGCATCGCGTGCCTCTAATTGTTCCATTATTATTCATGAGTGTTTTCATTTAACATATTATGGTTATTGATCAAGTTACATCTAATTTTACTCATGTTTGGTTGTGCACATATTTCATAATCAATTTAAATGAATTGTTCAAATGTTTTCCATAGGATTCACTCGCCAACATTATGTTGATCCAAAAAACCTTTTTACACATGATACAGGTGAACAGGTTGAAGCAAGGATAACATAGGATATGCCTTAGAAGAGAACAAAGAAGTTTAGATCGTAGTTAGATCATGTTGTAGCAATCATTGTAAATTTCCATTTAAATTGTATTAATGAATATGAAACGTTTAATAAATGTCATGAGCTTTGATGATAACCCAATCATGCCCCGATCACCTTATCCGCTGCGGGTCGGGGTGTGACACCTTGACTGAAACACGCCGGTGGCGTTGATAGTGCGCAGTGCCTCGGGGCATCCGCTTTGGCGGAAGGTAACCTCAATTGAATCAAACCAATGTAACATGGCACTCGATCCTTCGGTGCCAGAGAACGTTAGAGGTGCGCAAGCCTTTGCTTGAAGCTGAAGCGGGATTTTAGAGCATCACTCTTGGAGTCAACAGACGAGTTGCTGCTAACCGCTTGAATTTTGCTAACAATTTGCGGGATCACCTTAGCCATTTCCTTGGCTACGAGAGAGGCGATGCGTTTGTCAGCGTTGTTGCGCTGAGCGGTGCGGCGAGTGTGAGATCCCATTGATGCCATCTACATAAAGGATTTAGATTAAACGAGATTCAATTATAATAGAGTTATGTTTAAATATTTATTATTATTATTATTATTATTATTATTATTATTATTATTATTCAAGCAAGCACAAAACACGTAAGCGCGTATCCACGTAAGCACTTAAACACGTAAGCACATAAGCACGTAAGCACATAGTCACATAAGCACATATTTTGCACGTATTCACCTTTAACTTCATAAATCATGCGTAGTGCGATTTGAGATGCTAGTGAGTAATAGCGAGATATATGCGAATATAATAGCGAGATAAGCGAGATAATACCGCGTATGAGGCACACGTCCTCATAGGCGTAAGCGAGTTAAGCGATTAGTTTGGTTGGTGTATTAATTTAGCGTTTTAGATTACGAGAGCTGTGCGAGTTGTGCATACATTCGATGGAGCGTAAATGCGATAAATCGAGAAATCGATGATATGATAAATCATCAAAGCGAGAAATCGAATAAAGCGAAAATTCACAAAATTTTAAATACATAAATAATAATAAACTCGATGATGCGTAAATCGACGATATAGGCTTAAATCAATTGGGAGTGTCTGGGGTTTTGAGCCATTGCTACCCAAAGTGGTTCGACTACCCTTTGCATTCGGACCCACGTTTTGGCCTAATAGATAAACGTTCTCATCGCAAGCGGCTAACGACGTTTACCCTTCCAGTTAATACGTGTTCCAAACCATTGGCATAACCGAGACTTTGGTGAGATTGAAAATCGAGAAGCGGAATTCATCATTAAGGTACGGGTTTCACCCCTGACTTAACAACTAGTTCCAAATTGTGGTTACGCTCACCGACTACGTCGGGCGTTCCACTAGATAGAAATGGAGATTTTCGTCGAGGTTCGGGTATCACCCCTAACTCAACGAAGATATCTCGTGATGAATAATACGCGGAATGAGCAATCTTATTGAGAGTTTGCAGTTTTCACACCTAATCTCAACTCGATCCTCGTTTGTGAGATACGAGCGTTTCCAAGCGTGTATTTTGTATTAGCATTAGGAAAAGCATATTTAAGCATTTATGTCAAGTAGTTTAGCATTTAGATCAAAGAATGGTCAATCGGGTACTTAGACATGCTACTAGGTCGAATCATGACAATTCTTGTAACATTTGTCAAAAACGGGTTTTTCAAACCCGCTCCGTTTGTAATCGAATATCAAGTTATAAATGTTTCGTTGCGTATTTATGTCAATTTTAATTTTTAATGATGCATAATTAATAAACAAACTAGAATATAAAAGTTATAATTGATAAAAAATAAAAATAAAATAATTAAAATAAAAATCAGGCTGCCGGGACTCGAACCCGGGTCAGCCGGAAAGAACTCAAAGACTTATCACACACACATATAACCACTCCGCCACTTGATGTTTTCTGTGAATTCTAGGAAACAACTAAATTTTATGGTCAAACATGAAGCGATCTGGTTACGCTAACTGTAACCGAAATCGGTCACCAAACGTCCAAAAACGTTTGATTGTTCGTGGTTTACCGATTATAACCGATACACCGACACCTCCAAACAATTTAGTCTTGAATGGACTTGAATTCATGTGGGATCGGTTTTAATAACTGAAAAGTCTGCAAAAATCCTGAATTACTTCAATCATAGTCCCCTCTCGCGACTCAAACACATTCTGCAAACCTTCAATTTCATTTTCGCACAACTTTCAGTTCGTCGGAGCAGCTTTTTGAACTCGCCGGACTTTCACCGGAAAACCGTGTCTTCCATCAAATCAGTAAGTTTCTTAATTCTTTCATCGTCTATCAGTTGTTAAGCTATTGCTAACTCAAAACCTTCAATCGGAAACAGTTGCAGACGTCGATATCGAATAATTCACTCTCGTCGGAAAACTTCTGAAAATTCCTATTTTCCGCTGTAAAACGGTATAGTCATTCAAACCTTCTGATAACTCTTGTTTAGTATTTCAATTCCACAATTAGCTAATTAAAACTGTTAAATTGTTCGCTCAGTCGAAGTTCATAAAAACAGAGCCGACGACCTTGCCGGAATTCTGAGATAAATCGTTCCTCCGGTATGTTTACTTCGAAAATCGTCTCTGCCATTTCATTTTAGTCTTTTGAATGTTTGTCAATCGAATTAAACAAGAAAACAATAGAGTAGCCGTAGGCTGTGATTATGTAACGAAGAAGACGAAGTTAGGTTGTTTATAAGTTTAATATAATTTGGATATTATCTCGGGTTAGACACACAGTCCAGCGGTGGACTGTGTGCACACTTATATCACACGCTGCGAGTTCGATCCTTGATACACACACACTCTCTGTAATTAAAATGTTCTTTTTTTGATTGAACCGGATCCTTTCGCAATTAGATGTTAAGTATAATAAAAATCTGTATATTAACCAAGTTAGACACACAGTCCAGCGGTGGACTGTGTGTAACATTAAATCACAGGTCCCGGGTTCGAGACCTGTTGACGGCACCGGTTTGATAATTAAAATCCTTTTTAAAAATAAATGAATTTTGAATAAACTAAAACAGTATATAAATATAATTAAAAACATAAATATTTCGGGTTAGACACGTAGCTCAGTTGGTAGAGCTGCGTGCACGCGTACGGGAGGTCTCGGGTTCGAGCCTCACCCAGCGCATACATTCACACAATAGAACTGGTCAAACAGTCAAACAGTCAATGGTCAACGCAAAAGTCAACATTTTTTATATTTTTATTTATTTAATTTAATTTAAAAATCAATTAAAAATACTTAAAAATAATGTTTTTAAAGATAGGAAATAGCCTTAAACTCACAAAAATATATCTAAAAATCCTATTAGAATTATTAATAAAATCCACTCATTTACTATACCTTCCGTTATTATTTAGGTTAGTTAATCCTCGTTGATCAATCCTTCAAACTCGTGCGCATCTCATCATCTCCAACCGAACGCACCCAATGTGAGTGAATCTCTACAAATTCCCCGTTTTAATCACGTTTTCGGGGTGTATCATGTGTCGTACCATTTATTATATTTAAATCATTGTGCATACATCATATCATGAACAAATGTGTATTCAGCTTGTATCAACTGTTGTGTGGTTATTGTTTAGATTTAATTTATTATTTTCAGTACATGCAATTTCATAGGCCGCCGCTCCCCATTACATTATGAGCGTTGAGCAGTTCCCCATTACATTATGAGCGTGAACCTGGCGTTGCCAACATACGATCGGCTCCGTTTGATTGAGCCTTGATCGCACAGACATTCATCATAGGGCGTTCGTTCCCCATTACATTATGAGCGTGAACGTGACGTTGCCAACATATAAAGTTTCATTCATGTTATATATTCATGCAAGTTCATATGTTATTGTATGTTATTGTTTGTGGATTGTTATTGCTATTGTTGGATTATTTACATTTGCTCGCATATGACTATTGCACAATTTTTCTTTGATAAAAATAACAAGAAATCAATAATAAATGTTTAACTAACAAGGTTCACTCGCCAACTTATGTTGACCCAAAAACCCCCATTTTTACACATGATACAGGTGAACCAGCTGCAGCAAGAAACACATAGGATTGGCTTAGAAGAATAAACTGGTTTAGAGCTTGGATTGTTTAGTTGGTTATTTTTCTTTGTATTTGTATGGACATGTTTGGATTATTGAGAATGTAATTTTGACTTTAATAAATATGAAACATATTAGTAAATATCATGAGCTTTGGTGATAACCCAATTATGCCCCGACTCTTATTCCGCTGCGGGTCGGGGTGTGACAGATTGGTATCAGAGCAATGACTATAGGGATATAGGATAGATTATTAGACCCTTAGAGCCTATACTATAGTTGATTAGAAATTTTTAAGATTTTTGTGTGTTACATGCAAAATTCATGATGTTTATATGTTTTATGTTTAATGTTACATTCAATGTTATGCAAGCATGTTCATAAGTACATATTAGTATATAATGCCTATCAAGAATCATATTCTCATAACATATCATATCCATGAAAGCACACATCACATCATTTTCATGATTGTTTTTTTACAATGATTTTTGTATTTTCAAATCACATCAAAGTGAGTTCTCATGACGGGCATGTAGTAACTGGAAGGGTACAAGTACCGGTAGTCGGAACGTCCTGTCTAGGCTGGCATTCGTATAAATCCAAAATAAAGGACCAGTTTGCCTACCTGGGGACTAACGATGAGAGTACGAAGTACCTATTAGGCCAAAGCATGCTATACCAAACGTCGTGTGAGCTAACCCCACTTTGAGTTGTCATTGTGTCTACACCTGGACACATTCCGACCATACATCTTGTAAACATATTTCGTGGTTTTCATTCGGGTGATGCGAGTGTTAAATCGCCAATACTAATGTGAATCCTACCAAGCCAATAGACATGGGGGCCCACATGACTATACAGGTGAAGGTATGGGGGACATTTGAGGCCCAACATGAGCAAACCCAAGACATCCTATAGATGTAGTTGCATTATTGATATTTATTTTGTTTTCATTTTCTTTAAGACACATGACACCTAAAAAGACTCCATAAACTCACAATCTTCTTATGTATGTTCCTGTAGATGTCGGCTAGACAACAACGAGGGGGTAAAAGATCAGGAAGGTCTCACGAACCCGCGGTGCTTCCTGACATTGTGGTTCAAGTACAACAAGCTCTGGCCACAAATCCCACCAATCCTTCCCAACAAGAAAACCAGAACATCGGCAACCCTCCTACCAAAAAGTGCTCATATAAACATTTCAAGTCTTGCGATCCTCCTAAATTTGAAGGGACTGAAGGTGTCACTGCTCTCCTCCACTGGTTTGAGGAAATGGAAAACACCTTCCTCAACTGCGATTGTCCCGAGGATCGCAAGGTACGATACGCAACTGGGAGACTATTTGGGGTAGCTCTTACCTGGTGGAATACGGAAAAGGGTAAGAGGGGAATCGAAGATGCTATGGCCTTAACGTGGGAGGAGTTAAGGGAAATCATGACGAGGCGATTCTGTCCTAGAAGTGAGATTAAAAAGTTAGAGGACAAATTTCATTCTTTGAAGCAAAAGGAGGGAGATCATACTTCCTACAACAAGAGGTTCTTAGAGTTGAACCAAATGGTCCCTAACTTGTTCACCCCAGTTTACCGCTTAATTGAGCATTAAATTCGAGGTCTTCCCTCGAAAATTCAAGATTCAGTTCTCAGCACTTCGCCAGCAACACTTGAAGCTGCTATGGAACTAGCTACTGAACTGACCGAGAATCGAATTCGCAACAGTAAATTTAAAGAGGAGAAAAAGAAAGCCCCCGTTGAGGGCCAAACTTCTAACCATTCCACCTCCTCCTCTAAATTTGCTAACAAGAGAAAACGTAACACCAGAAACTTCGCTGTCACACAAACCAATTTCCCCATCCCTGCTGCACCTATTACCCAAGTTGCCCCCCACCTGCACCATACAAAAGGCCATACTCTGGCCCATTACCAAAATGCAACCGTTGCCAATACCACCACTTTCATGATCATCCCTGCCAACATTGCACCGGCTGTGGTCGCGCAGGTCATACTGTTCAAACCTGTTGCATACCTCAGCGAACGAACCGCCACCAGCCTTCAACCCAAACCCACCAACAAATAATGGGTCAAGCCCAACAACCCCTACTATTACCACCTACCCAACATTAGCCCAATCATACTACCGACCCAACTATCCCATGGTGCAACCTATGCGAGCTTGCTACAATTGTGGAGATCCAAGTCACTTTATAAACACTTGTCCACGTTTGGTGAACATTATACATGCTCAAGCCCAAGCAAATCCGGTGAATCAAGCTAACCAAGCTCCTCCACCTGCAAGAGGAAGAGCTTTCAACATCAACGCTAACCAGGCTAGAGTTGACAGCAATGTGGTTAACGGTACGTTTCTTATCAATGGTAGTTATGCATCCATGATGTTTGATACTGGCGCGGATAAAAGTTTTGTGTTCTTAGATTTTGAACCCATCCTAAACCAAATTCGTGATAAGCTCATGGAATCCATAACAGTAGAGTTGCTGACGGAAAACCGGTCTCATTAAACTCTATTATACGCAATTGTACTCTCACCTTAAACGACCACGATTTTCCAGTTGACCTCATTCCTATGAAGTTGGGAAGCTTTGATATTATAATTGGTATGGACTGGCTCAGCCAACACCAGGCTGAAGTTGTATGCCGCGAGAAGTTTATACGCATTCCTCTTCCAAACGGTCAGACTCTACGAATCTTTGGAGAAACCTCGTCGAAAGGGCTCAGATTAATGTCCTGTCTTCAAGCTCAAAAATATCTTCGCAAGAATTATGTCGCATTTTTAACTCATGTCGTCAAAAAGGGAACCATAGTAAAAGATTTTCCGCAAGTTTTTCCTGACGACATTTCAGGACTTCCTCCCGTGAGAGAAGTCGAATTCCGCATTGATCTTATACCTGGTGCTAAACCAGTTGCAAAGTCTCCTTATACGTTAGCCGCCTCTGAAATGCAAGAGCTAGCCAGTCAATTGCAAGAGTTGACTGACAAAGGATTCATACGTCCTAGCTCCTCGCCTTGGGGTGCACCTGTCCTTTTTGTGAAGAAGAAAGATGGATCGTTTCGCATGTGCATCGACTACAGAGAACTCAACAAGTTAACGATCAAGAATCGCTATCCATTACCTCGCATTGATGATCTTCTTGACCAACTTCAAGGCGCCAGCTGTTTTTCAAAAATCGACCTTCGTTCTGGTTATCATCAACTCAGAGTACATGAAGAAGACGTCCCAAAGACCACTTTCCGAACTCGTTATGGTCATTATGAATTCATGGTCATGCCATTTGGTTTAACCAACGCTCCAGCTGTCTTCATGGATCTAATGAACAGAGTCTGCAAACCCTATCTCGATCGTTTTGTTATAGTCTTCATCGACGACATCCTCATTTATTCAAAGTCTAAGTCTGATCATGAACGGCATCTTCGACTCATCCTTACACTCCTAGAGAATGAAAAGCTTTACACCAAATTCTCCAAATGCGAATTCTGGTTAAAAGAGGTACAATTCCTTGGACATGTAGTCAATGAAAAGGGAATACATGTCGACCCCTCAAAAATCAAAGCGGTACAAGAATGGCAAGCGCCACGTACACCAACTGAAGTAAGATCATTCCTTGTTTTGGCTGGTTATTATCGCCGTTTCATTTCAAACTTCTCTCGCATTGCTGTACCACTCCCGGCTTTAACTCATAAAGGAAAACCTTTCATATGGGGACCCAAACAAGAAGAAGCCTTCCAAACCCTTAAACAAAAACTCTGTGATGCACCAATCCTCACTTTTCCTGAAGGTTGTGATGCCTTCGTGGTTTATTGCGACGCGTCAGGGAAAGGACTAGGCTGTGTTCTAATGCAAAGAGGAAAGGTTATAGCTTATGCTTCGAGACAACTCAAGACTCATGAGAAGAACTACACCACCCATGACCTAGAACTTGGAGCCGTTGTGTTCGCTCTTAAGATATGGAGACATTATCTCTACGGTACTAAGTGTGAAATATACACTGACCACAAGAGTCTTCAACATATCTTCAATCAAAAGGAGTTAAACATGAGGCAACGAAGATGGGTCGAACTTCTAAATGACTACGACTGTGAAATTCGGTACCACCCTGGCAAGGCAAATGTGGTGGCTGATGCACTCAGTCGAAAGGGTTATGCGAACTCTTCTATGTTCGCAAATCATAACTGACATTAAAGATCAAATTCGAGAAGCCCAACATGTTTCAGTAACGGAAGACGACGTACGAAAGGAGCTGTCCTGTGGAGCTGAACTTAAAATTGAAACTAAATCTGACGGTATTCTGTACTATCTAGATCGCATATGGATTCCTGACCACAACAACCTTCGTGAATTTCTTATGAATGAGGCTCACAAAACACGATACTCTATACACCCAGGAGCCGATAAGATGTATCAAGACCTTCGATACACCTATTGGTGGCCTGGAATGAAAAAGGATATTGCTGTTTTTGTTTCCAAGTGCCTTACATGTTCCAAGGTGAAAGCTGAACACCAAAGACCCTCAGGACTTCTGGTCCAACCTGAAATACCTGTATGGAAGTGGGAAAACATAACCATGGACTTCATTACCGGGTTACCTCGCACTTCTGGTGGGTATGACACTATATGGGTAATCATTGATCGTCTTACAAAATCAGCTCACTTTATCCCTATCCGTGAAGATTTCAAGAACGAAAAGCTAGCTCGTATTTATATCAGTGAAATCGTAAGCCGACATGGTGTACCGTTAAGCATTATTTCAGATCGTGATGATCGTTTCACTTCACGAACATGGCAAGCAGTACAAGTCGCTTTGGGTACACGATTAGTTCTAAGTACCGCTTATCATCCTCAAGCTGATGGACAATCTGAACGCACCATTCAAGCTCTTGAAGATATGCTTCGAGCATGTGTCATAGACTTCAAGGGAAATTGGGACGCTCATCTACCATTAGTTGAATTTTCGTACAACAACAGCTATCATTCAAGCATCGGCATGGCACCTTTTGAAGCTTTATATGGTCGTAAGTGCCGATCTCCAGTATGTTGGCACGAAATTGGGGAAGCTCAAATCACCGGTCCAGAATTGATTCAAGAAACCACAGACAAGATCCATCAAATTCGAAACAATCTTCTAGCGGCTCAAAGTCGTCAAAAGAGTTATGCAGATAATCGATGGAAGCCTTTGGAGTTTAACATTGGTGATCATGTACTTTTAAAAGTATCACCGTGGAAGGGAGTAGTTCGTTTTGGTCAAAAAGGCAAGCTAGCACCACGCTACGTAGGACCTTTCAAGATACTCGAAATAGTAGAACCTGTAGCATACAAGCTTGATCTACCAGAAGAACTCAACAGGATTCATCCCACATTCCACGTATCAAACTTGAAGAAGTGCCTCGCTGATGAGAACCTCCATATTCCTCTGGAAGATATTCAGATTGATGAATCTATGCATTTTATTGAAAGACCAGTAGAGATCATGGACTTCGGAGAAAAACGTCTACGACGAAGTCGCATTCCAATTGTTAGGGTACGCTGGGAGTCGAAACGGGGACCTGAATTTACTTGGGAACGTGAAGACTCAATGCGCGAAAAATACCCGCATCTTTTTCCTACTACTATTACTTAAATTTCGGGACGAAATTCCTAAAAGTAGGGGATACTGTAACATTTGTCAAAAACGGGTTTTCCAAACCCGCTCCATTTGTAATCGAATATCAAGTTATAAATGTTTCGTTGCGTATTTATGTCAGTTTTAATTTTTAATGATGCATAATTAATAAACAAACTAGAATATAAAAGTTATAATTGATAAAAAATAAAAATAAAATAATTAAAATAAAAATCAGGCTGCCGGGACTCGAACCCGGGTCAACCGGAAAGAACTCAAAGACTTATCACACACACATATAACCACTCCGCCACTTGATGTTTTCTGTGAATTCTAGGAAACAATTAAATTTTATGGTCAATCATGAAGCGATCTGGTTACGCTAACTGTAACCGAAATCGGTCACCAAACGTCCAAAAACGTTTGATTGTTCGTGGTTTACCGATTATAACCGATACACCGACACCTCCAAACAATTTAGTCTTGAATGGACTTGAATTCATGTGGGATCGGTTTTAATAACTGAAAAGTCTGCAATTCCTGAATTACTTCAATCATAGTCCCCTCTCGTGACTCAAACACATTCTGCAAACCTTCAATTTCATTTTCGCACAACTTTCAGTTCGTCGGAGCAGCTTTTTGAACTCGCCGGACTTTCGCCAGAAAACCGTGTCTTCCATCAAATCAGTAAGTTTCTTAATTCTTTCATCGTCTATCAGTTGTTAAGCTATTGCTAACTCAAAACCGTCAATCGGAAACAGTTGCAGACGTCGATATCGAATAATTCACTCTCGCCGGAAAACTTCTGAAAATTCCTATTTTCCGCTGTAAAACGGTATAGTCATTCAAACCTTCTGATAACTCTTGTTTAGTATTTCAATTCCACAATTAGCTAATTAAAACTGTTAAATTGTTCGCTCAGTCGAAGTTCATAAAAACAGAGCCGACGACCTTGCCGGAATTCTGAGATAAATCGTTCCTCCGGTATGTTTACTTCGAAAATCGTCTCTGCCATTTCATTTTAGTCTTTTGAATGTTTGTCAATCGAATTAAACAAGAAAACAATAGAGTAGCCGTAGGCTGTGATTATGTAACGAAGAAGACGAAGTTAGGTTGTTTATAAGTTTAATATAATTTGGATATTATCTCGGGTTAGACACACAGTCCAGCGGTGGACTGTGTGCACACTTATATCACACGCTGCGAGTTCGATCCTTGATACACACACACTCTCTGTAATTAAAATGTTCTTTTTTTGATTGAACCGGATCCTTTCGCAATTAGATGTTAAGTATAATAAAAATCTGTATATTAACCAAGTTAGACACACAGTCCAGCGGTGGACTGTGTGTAACATTAAATCACAGGTCCCGGGTTCGAGACCTGTTGACGGCACCGGTTTGATAATTAAAATCCTTTTTAAAAATAAATGAATTTTGAATAAACTAAAACAGTATATAAATATAATTAAAAACATAAATATTTCGGGTTAGACACGTAGCTCAGTTGGTAGAGCTGCGTGCACGCGTACGGGAGGTCTCGGGTTCGAGCCTCACCCAGCGCATACATTCACACAATAGAACTGGTCAAACAGTCAATGGTCAACGCAAAAGTCAACATTTTTTATTTTTATTTATTTAATTTAATTTAAAAATCAATTAAAAATACTTAAAAATAATGTTTTTAAAGATAGGAAATAGCCTTAAACTCACAAAAATATATCTAAAAATCCTATTAGAATTATTAATAAAATCCACTCATTTACTATACCTTCCGTTATTATTTAGGTTAGTTAATCCTCGTTGATCAATCCTTCAAACTCGTGCGCATCTCATCATCTCCAACCGAACGCACCCAATGTGAGTGAATCTCTACAAATTCCCCGTTTTAATCACGTTTTCGGGGTGTATCATGTGTCGTACCATTTATTATATTTAAATCATTGTGCATACATCATATCATGAACAAATGTGTATTCAGCTTGTATCAACTGTTGTGTGGTTATTGTTTAGATTTAATTTATTATTTTCAGTACATGCAATTTCATAGGCCGCCGCTCCCCATTACATTATGAGCGTTGAGCAGTTCCCCATTACATTATGAGCGTGAACCTGGCGTTGCCAACATACGATCGGCTCCGTTTGATTGAGCCTTGATCGCACAGACATTCATCATAGGGCGTTCGTTCCCCATTACATTATGAGCGTGAACGTGACGTTGCCAACATATAAAGTTTCATTCATGTTATATATTCATGCAAGTTCATATGTTATTGTATGTTATTGTTTGTGGATTGTTATTGCTATTGTTGGATTATTTACATTTGCTCGCATATGACTATTGCACAATTTTTCTTTGATAAAAATAACAAGAAATCAATAATAAATGTTTAACTAACAAGGTTCACTCGCCAACTTATGTTGACCCAAAAACCCCCATTTTTACACATGATACAGGTGAACCAGCTGCAGCAAGAAACACATAGGATTGGCTTAGAAGAATAAACTGGTTTAGAGCTTGGATTGTTTAGTTGGTTATTTTTCTTTGTATTTGTATGGACATGTTTGGATTATTGAGAATGTAATTTTGACTTTAATAAATATGAAACATATTAGTAAATATCATGAGCTTTGGTGATAACCCAATTATGCCCCGACTCTTATTCCGCTGCGGGTCGGGGTGTGACAGATTGGTATCAGAGCAATGACTATAGGGATATAGGATAGATTATTAGACCCTTAGAGCCTATACTATAGTTGATTAGAAATTTTTAAGATTTTTGTGTGTTACATGCAAAATTCATGATGTTTATATGTTTTATGTTTAATGTTACATTCAATGTTATGCAAGCATGTTCATAAGTACATATTAGTATATAATGCCTATCAAGAATCATATTCTCATAACATATCATATCCATGAAAGCACACATCACATCATTTTCATGATTGTTTTTTTACAATGATTTTTGTATTTTCAAATCACAAAGACTCCTTCCTCTTTTAAGTTAAGTGAGGAACTCGCCTGAGGGAAAGGGACTGCCCGAATGAATTAGTTGGTCCTAGAAATCTTAGGTCAGAGAGGTCTTTTAGAGTTGTTTTAGCCGTTTTACAAAAGCGTGGGCTAATCCGGGCGAACTCGGGGTTCGTTCGGGTAAGTCCGGCTTGTGTAAACCGTCACAAACGTCCGTGTGCTTCCAGATCTGGGATCTTGAATGATAGATGCTTCGTTTCATATCAGAAAATGAACGAAACACCATCAAAAGTTCGTATCTTGTGTAGAAATCGATGTTTATCAAAGGTTTTTTTTTTCAGATCTAGAACTTACAAGCCGAGATCTTGCAGATCTCGTGTTTGGGAAGCCTCTGCTAACACCAAACGAACTCGTATTATATAGATCTAAACAGAAGTTTTGAAGAAAAAGATGAAGATTTTCGTAAAAGAATGGGTTTTGATGAAAACGAAGGCTATGCCTTGTTCCAAAATCGTTGTAAACCTTTGTAGGTCGTTGATCAACGTTGTTGCAGTGAAAATCGGGTCGATTCTTACTTAGAACACGAAGGTTTCGGGTTGAGAGAGCTCTGGGCGAACTTACAGCAAGTTCAAATGAGAGAAATGAGCTTGGTATTTATAGGAGGAGAGCTGGTGGAGGCATGTTCGGCCGAACTTGCATGAAATTCATGCAAGTTCGCGCGAACTTGATGAATTTTGGGAAGAATTATGAGTAAGTTTCGCCGAACTTGCATATGCTCATGCAAGTTCACGCGAACTTGATAAAACAAAGGGGTTCTTGGTTGCCAGGCAAGTTCGGGCGAACTTGTGGTAGTCAAGTTCGGCCGAACTTGGCCTAGTGACCAAGTTCCGTTTGCTGATTTCGCGTTAAGGGTTCGTTTGGTTATTCGGTTTACATTAGATAGTTTTATTAAGCGTTTTAATTGCTATAATAGTGCGATTTAGCGATTCGAGAGTGCTAGAGCGATGCGATAGCGAGCGTAAACATAACCACCACACATATAACACATAAATAACATAAAACCACATAAATAACTGCGATTTGAGATGCGATGAGATTAACGATGGGATTTAATAAGCGATTAGATGCGATAATAACGTAATACACCATAACTAATTTAACATAAACTTTATTATTAACCGAATCTCAGATTTACAAAAAGATAGATAAACAGAGAACAAAAGAAGAGATAACAATCGAATTTTCGAGTTGTTACATCGTAAGCCATGAATCTAAATCACAAAATCTATGTTACTCACAGGCATTTTTATGCTGACGTACCTATTTTAACATATGTTTCAGGTTTATTTACATGATGATTGTCGCTACATACTACACATAGGATGGACGCGGGCTTTAGTGACTTTAAAATTTGAAAGACAATTTAATTGTATTCCATTTCCGATATTCCAAGACAATGTAATTCGATAATTCAATAAAACAAAACTTTAAATACCAGGTGTTGAAAAATTTGTAACGTGACTCCCCAAGTGTTTCCGCCGCGTGTTGTTTTACGCGATTTGGGGTGTTACAGATTGGTATCAGAGCACTGGTTGTAGGGAATTAGGTTATTAGTAATGCTTCGACCTAGTCTATAACCATCCTAGGGCCCCAACGCGAGTTTACTTGCGTTTAGATTCTTAATACACTACCATCACCTATCCTTAGGTAATTACCAAAAACAAAGCATAATACACCTTTTGAAAGTCAAAATTTTTCCAAAACTTCACAAGAAATCATCTATCCTTAGATGTTTTGTTTTTAGGCTTTAAGCCTTCAAAGTTTTCAAAATCTCGTCAAAGTTTAGGCTTTAATAATGTGAAAACATGCAATCCGGAAAGGTGGATGCCTGTACCTTGAGTCTTCTTTCTAAGGTTAGAGTGTTCGTACAAATCCGCATTATCGGACTAGTCACTCTTACCTGGGGACTCTTGGGGTGAGTATTCACTTATAGGCTAAAGCATGTCTTCGCGATACATTATAAGACCCATTTACTTTGATTTGTCAATGTGTCGTTTGTTTGTTTTAAGTAACGAACAAATGATCACAATCCTTATACTTCGTCGATATTTTTAAATTCATTTTTGACTATCCAATATCAACCTCACTCGATTTCTCTCATGATTCCCTTTCTCTTTTAGAATGCCTCCTCGTCGCAACGCTACTCAAAACGCCGAAATGGCAACTTTAATCGCTCAGCAAATGGCTGATGTACTCCCAAACCTTGTGACCCAACTCAATCAAGCTTATCAAAACAATAACAAGAGCAATGCCCCTACTCCGTGCAACTTTAAACAATTCAACTCGGCCAAACCACTCAACTTCACTGGGTCTGAGGGAGCTACTGGGCTCCTACAATGGTTTGAGAGTATCGAAAGCACTTTCCGCCATGTTCAGTGTCCGAACGAGCGAAAAGTAGAGTTTGCTTCAAGTGTTTTTCAAAAGAGAGCACTTACGTGGTGGAACGGGATCATGAGGGATAGAGGTGCTGATGTAGCACTAGCTCAGACATGGGAAGAACTTCGAGCTCTTATGATGAAAGAGTTCTGCCCACGTCACGAACAAAGGGCACTTGAGAATGAGTTCCACGATCTTAAGCAAGATAGTGGTGAACATCGAGCCTACACTGATCGTTATGAGGAACTAAGTCTGTTATGTCCTACCATGGTTACCCCTTTGGATAAGGCAATTGAAAAGTACATTGATGGCCTCCCTGTCCCAATTCAGGACATAGTCACTGGTAGCAATCCGCTACAGTTAGACAGGCCATTGATCTATCCGCTACCCTGACTAAATCTCAAGTCAAGAAGGGTAAACTTTTCCGCAAAAGCGATAAGAAACCCTCGGACAATTCTACCCAAGAAAAACCAAAGGAAAACCAGACTGCATCCTCTAAGAAGCCAAAGAAGCGTAAGGCTTCACAAAACTTCACTATAGTCGCTCAAAACGATCAAGTTGCTCCAACCCAACCAGCACAACCTCGTGCTAGGAAGGCATATGCCGATACTGCACCTTTGTGCAACAAATGCAATCATCATCATTTAAACCCAAAAACGCTATGTCACAAATGTACCCACTGTGGACGATTGGGACATTTGGTCAAAGCATGTCGTTTTGCTACCAACACCCAAAATCAAGCAAATGCAAACCCTGCTGCTGCTCAAGCACCATACCCACTTGGATCGTGCTACAACTGTGGTGATCTTACTCACTATCGAACAATTGCCCGAAGCTTGTAAATGCAAATCCAGCCCGTGGATGAGCAGTTAACATAAATGCTAATGAGACTCGTGCTAATGATGATGCATCTGTGAACGTTTTACATTTTCACTTTGTGATATCCAAAAATCTTGAAACATTTCGGAAAAAAATTGTTGTTTCAATTTTATTTACAAAACCAGTATGATTACGTGTATGTGTGACATACCTCTACAATACCGACACCAAGGATATGATTCCTTGCCAATCAAACTACTCTCGTAGCTCCTTCTATTTTGTGATCGCTCGCGATCCCACAAAAAAAACCTATGTACTCGTTTCTTCTAAGAAACAAAGTACAAGGTACAAATCATAACTCTTAACAAATACTCGAAGTACCACTTTAAATCCTTGCTTGGATACCTAAGGGTACTTTTCATAAGTCCTTAATTGGCCTTATGCAATATGTCGATGTGCCTATGACTACTTTCGTATTTTCATGACATTATACATACTTTGATTTCATAGTACATCTAGTGCATGATTTTCAAAACATTTTCGCTATACAAATCCCAAATCCTTATAGGATCTTCCTATATTCATAGTTAGATCCTTGTGGATGATTAAAGTGCAATCCGGAGTCCTTGATTGGATTATTTGTGTGCTTTAATACGTATGTACAAGTTAACGTTTATTTGATTCAAAATAATTACAATCTAAATCCTTATAGAACCTTCCATATCTTCGTATGTTAGGTCCTTAGAAGGATATCCAAAGTGCTATCTTCAATCCTTAAGGGCTTTTCTATGCAATAGTTAGACCCTTGGATTCCAAAGTACTATTCTAACTAAAGAGATCATGTGATGATCTAGTTAAAAGACTCTTTAGTGCCTATTTAAAAAGATTATTTGTTGATCTAATTAAAAGGCACTTTTGTGGTCTAAGACGAGACATCATATGTTTATTTGTTTGATTTTTCCCCTGCACATCACAAAATGAACTGTGCGGACTATGCAAGGAATTGTGTAATTATGGATGCATACATAATTATATAATTAGTGCATAGAAACCGCAACAAGTTTTGTCATGTGTAAGAACCTATAGTAATAAGAATAACGAAACGGGAACAATGTAATAAGGGCATGGTGGATACGCCGCTGGTACTTCCTTTATATAAGTGTTCCTTATTACATTGCAAGCGTGGCGTTATTTAAGTTACTAGAAGTTCTGGACCTTGACCAATGTTGTTTTAATCTTTCACTCTCCAACTCCAATTTCGAGCACACACAAGTTTCCTATACTAGTCTTCATGGGAAACCTCTACAAACGTTCTCCCTTTCATTTTGCGGAAATCCGACTCAAGATCACGCTCTCTTTAGTTCTTCTACAAACAAAAATGTCAATTTGACATTTATAGCCCCCTTCGGAGGCTCGGTACAATCAAAGATGTCATACACATACATATTGGACTAAAGTTTAGAGTTTCGAATCTGAACTCATTCCTTTAAACAATAGAAGAATCCAATAAACAAAATTCACTGAGGATCCAAACGTTGCCCAGAACTTTACTCCGGGAATGAAGGATCGTTTGAAAGTGATACCCTCACATCTGTTTTCAATAGGTTTCCTCTAAATTAAATTTTGGGACGAAATTTCATAAAGTAGGGGAGACTGTAACAACTGTGCCTTTTCAACCATCATACAATTCCAAACAATTTTGAATCCAATGAGATCTTGTGTTTCATTCCCGAGAATTGTGTAATTACATGTGACATTCACACATTTCAGTCCTTGTACGATTTCGATCTTTTGAATCGCTTCTGGAAGTGAAATCGCAAACAGTTACGCAAACGTAATCAGTTTAACGCGACGTACACTCCGAACGATGACATAAGCTAAACATACCGTAAATACCCTTTACAAACTTAGAAATAAGTTTTGAGGGCTTCGGTATGGCAAAAACAAGTTTATTCAAGCTCAGGGGCTATTTTGCAAATTCCGCGAAACTATGCCGATTCGCGTATATCGTTATCCGGAACGTGTACGCACATCCACAAATTTTTGTAATCATTAAAATCTTGCATTTTAGTGATTTGAATGCAAAAATGTCATTCGTTAAGCGTTTACGGTCATTGCGCGTTCGTTACGATTTCCGTCGTAATTGGTTAGTGTTATGATAAACCGTCTATTATGCCCTATAAATGACCAAAATGCCCTTTTTGGCATAAATCAAATTTAAGCATATGTGACCAATGTTTTGACATATAAACTGATGTTGCAACTATATTAAACTTATTTTGGCATATTAGACTTATCATAACACATATCTAACCATCCGAACACGTTTTTACGTAAATGATCCGTTAAAGTAGCGTAAACTACCTTAACGAGCCATAACGGGTCAAAAGCACTTAGGAATCTTTTCAAATCAGTATGTAGACTTTGTTAAACCATTTCATATGAGTACCAACACTCATTTGGTTTACAAGACCTCATTCTATCCTATCCGCCGATTAATGTCCCGATATTTACATAGTTATCCGATTCTAGGACACGTTTGACTTCTCGGACATTTGAGCTTGTTTAATCTTTGATTCAAGGATATTTTGCAACCGCAAGTGAGTACATAGTCCCCTCTTTTACGTTTTTCAAATGTTTTGGGGTGATTCGTATGTGCCTATTCACTATTTTCACGTTTTCAAAGCTATATGATTTCGTAAACATAGTACATATCCATTAACGATTTGAAACTGTTACCTATGACTTTAACGATTTTCAAAGTTTGTGAGACTTTGTTGGTTCGTATTTCTTTTATATATTCATTAACAATGATCAACCGATTGGTAGTATGATATAGCGTATAGGATTTGACACCCCATTCCTGTTGTTTTGGGAATGTCAGAAACCAAGTTTAAACCAAATAGATTTTGCCTTCGTGGTAAATCTATAGTCACCAAAGTAAGTTTGATATACTCAGGTTTGAATGTATTGCCAAACGACCACAGTGTATGTTTTACAAAGGTTTTCTAACTAAGCCATAAAAACTTATCTTTTATTGATTCCCTAAACCAAAGTGTATTTTGATATACTACCAAATCACAATTAAGTATTTTCGATATACTTCCAAAGCATAGTTTGATATGCGACCAATGTGATATTGTTTTACCAAAGTATAGTTTGATATACTACCGATTCTCATATTGTTTTACCAAAGTATAGTTTGATATCTACGTTACCGGATTCTCGATTATTATTTTACCAAAATATAGTTTGACATATTACCAAATCTCTTGTTCATAAACCAAAGTATATTTTGATATACTACTAAATCATATTATTTCTAAATCAAAGTATATTTTGATATACTGTCTATTCAATTATTTCCAAAACCAAAGTATATTTTCTGTATACTACAAATTCTTTTTTTGGTTTTTAAAGATCTTCATGGCTATTTTTAAATTGTTTAATATTTTCTTAAAATATCCTAAGCCATGAATCTAAATCACAAAACCTATGTTACTCACATGCATTTTTATGTTGACGTAACTATTTTCACATATGTTTCAGGTTTATTTACATGATGATTGTCGCTGCATACTACACATAGGATGGACACGGGCTTTAGTGACTTTAAAATTTGAAAGACAATTTAATTGTATTCCATTTCCGTATATTCCAAGACAATATAATTCGATAATTCAATAAAACAAAACTTTAAATACCAGGTGTTGAAACAATTTGTAACGTGACTCCCCAAGTGTTTCTGCCGCGTGTTGTTTTACGCGATTTGGGGTGTTACAACAACCATCAGATCTGGCCATCAAAACGGAGGTCACCGTCGCCGTCATCCTCACGTGCGACACCATTGATGGATGGAGCTCCGGATCACAACACCCATCATCGTCTTCGTCTCACACCATCAAAACCCTGGATTCTCAGTCGCGTTGTCGGGGTTCACACTGAACGGCGGTGATGATGGCGTCTAGATCTGAACGGTGGTGCATTTAAATCTGGGTTGTTTGTTGTAAACGGTGGTGGTGGTTTGTGAACGATGGTGGATCTTCTAAATCTGGGTTGTTTGTGGTAAACAGTGGTGGTGGTTGTGAACGATAGTGGTCTGAGATGGTGGATTGTGGTGGAGTTGGTGATTGCAAAGGCTAGCGGTAACGTGGTGTGGCAGAAAACTATAACAAGTCATGTAATACTTTGATTCGTTGAATCTCTTTGAATATGGTGGTGTGGTTAGTGGTTGCAGAAAAGAAAAGTAAAAAGTCCACTTTGATTTTTTTTAATACATATATATTAGAGTTAAATGCTTATTTCTTTTAACTTTTAGTTATTAATTTGACAGTAAGGGCAATCTCGTCATTTCACATCCACTTAACACAAAAAACTAACCTCTATTGTGTCAGGGACTATCCGAAAGAAAATTGAAAGTTGGGACTATAGAAGTAATTTGTTAGAAAGGTGAAAAAAGACCAAACTATAGAGACTATCCGAGCATTTAACTCTTATAAATATAATAAAATAAAATTTTATTTTGAATGAAAGTATCATGTGCCATTAATCAGAATTCTTTATTAAAAGTTAGATGAAATTAATATCTTATATTAATTGCGTGGTGGAAGAAAGTACACAATTTTAGGGCCAATTAAATTATTCCATTACTGATCCATTTTCATTCGTTTAAAAAATTATACACAACCATATGGTGTTTCACTATTGCGTCACTTTTGACGAAACCCTCATAAACACACGATGAACTGAAAAATGTCACGCTTGTTGATGTTTTCAGAACGAAACCGAAACCGATGTACCCGAATCAACACTTGAATCAAACTCAAAAAACTGAAGCTCAAAACCCGCACACGCTAACCGAGAACTCCTTCACGGGTGGAACCGGTCAAAACCAGTTTAGCTTGGTCGGATGACCGGTTTCTAGTGTGGATCGCCTGAAGCAGCAACGGCGGAGGTGGCCCAGTCGGTGGTGTGGTGCGGCGGGTCGGGTGGTGCCTGGTGAAGAGCTGCTCGGAGCTGAGGGCGGTGCTGCGATGATTGTCGGTGGAGTCCGCAGGGCGAAGATGGTCTCCAATGGGGTACGGGAGGGTGGCGATAGGGTTATTATTTTGTGTCACAAAATTATATATCATTTTGATCGGGGGTGGCAAAAGTGATGGGTCGGGTAGGTTTGCGTCATGGGTTAGAATTGGTATAGGTTAGGACGAGTCTTTTTAAGAAAGAGGTTATAATGGGTATGGGTTAGGATGGGTATGGGTTATGATGAGTTTGGGTAAAGATGAGTTTATTAAAGGTTTAAGATGAATTTGGGTAAATATTCAAAAAAATCAAAAAAATTTCTAAAAGAGTCCAAAAATTAAAAAAAAACTCGAAAATAAAAAAATATATTTTTTTTGAATTTTATATATTTTTTTTAATAATGTTTTTGAATTTTTTTATTTTTAGAGTTTTTTTGAATTTTTTTATTTTTTTATTTTTTTTGAAATTTTTTGAAATTTTAGAATTTTTTGTTTTTTGACTTTTAGATCTTTTCAATTTTTGGATCTTTTGGAATTTTTTTTTATTTTTTTTATTTTTTAGATTTTTTTAAAATTTAAAAAAAATTCTGATATTTTCGTAAATTTTTAGATTTTTAATTATTTTTTTAATTTTTTGTTTACATCTACGAACACCTGAATAAGATTAAGAATCTGACGATACTTCTTTTAGAGTTATCTATTTACCTAGCTTAATACCCATCATGACTCACAAATTATTTTTAATAGATATTTTACAACCCATCCTTAATTATTCCAACTCATCCGACCTATCCTCATTTTTAAAATGACCAAAAATAACCTAAAATACCTATTTGGTTTTTATTGCCGGGTCTAATTTTGATCAATAATCCCCATGTATTTATACCAATCAATAAGTTTAACCTGCTATAGTTCAATACAAACACTAAACCACTTATATCTATCTTACAAATATAATTAATATCATTTAACCATTAAATAATATGTCACCATTATCTATTAGTTACTTCTTAATTAATTAACAAACAATTAATTATATAATCATTTCACAAATATTTATTCCCATTAAATGTTTTTTACTAAATATTTATTTAATATCCGCATTTCGCTAAATCCTAGATCGTGAACATAATATTTAACGCTTAAAAATTATTTACTTGTTTGCGTCCAAAGTGTAACTCTTTGGATCGTACCTCATTAGCAACTTTAATTAATCGATTTGTTGGACATCTCATATCCAACATTCTTCACACTCTATATGGGTAAGAGTCGTTGATTCGATTTATGGTTCTATTGATGTTTTCGATAAAATTCGGTTGCCGCCGAAGGGAACAAAATATGGAGTCTGATAGTTAAAAGTATTCATTACTTACAAGAAGAGAACTTAATACCATCTTCGGCTTTTAAAAAAAACTATGGGTCAAGGAGATTCGACACAGGTTTGGAAACACACTTGGATCGAAAATGAGCCGTCGACATATTGATTACCAAGACTTTTTATGCTTGAAACAAATAAAGAATGCTTCATCAAGGATCCGCTGAAAAATGTGTAAGAAAATGGGAATAGAGGTGTAATCTTCGTGGAGGGGTGGAAATGGAGCAATTCGGAGTGCTTATTAATCTTGTACAAGACTATCATCAGATCGATGAACTTGAAAAATGGAAGTAGGATTTTGAAAGAAAAAAAAGGAATTTGTGGTTAAACAAGTTACAAATTTAATTGAAAAGAAACTACCTCTAGAAGTTACTTGGCAAACTAAATAGAATAAAATAGCCTCCAAAAAAGATTAACGTCTTTTTCTAGAGGCTTTCCTTGATAGATCGCCTACTCGGAAAAAGTCTTTTTGTCATTTATTATGTGTCCTTTTTTTCAAGGGAAGTGGAATCGTCTCGTCATTAATACTTAATAAGCGTTGGATCCAGTGGCAGATCTAGAAATATGACAAGAAGCAACGTTTCAAAAATTTCTTTTCTATAGGGGCAGTGAAATCGAAAAAACGTCAAATTTTTCCAAAATTTACACTACTGCCGGAGCGTCAAAGGGTAGCGGAGGCTACCCCTAGTATCAAGCTACATCCGCCCCTGGTTGGATCACAAAGAAGGCTTGAAACTTGGTTACAAAATGGCTACAACTATTGCAGACGGTTCCATTGAATAATAAGTAGATCTATACATGGCTTCAACAATCCCATTTGGCGAAGATGAAGAATTAAGATCAATGATCATAATCACTTCCTATAGTATTAATTCACATTACATATAATTCAATTTATATTCATTTAAGAACCCAAAACAAAATTAAGGCTTAATGAACCAATTTGAGTTCTTAGATCGAAAGATGAAGAGCACAAATGAGAAGATGTGAATAAAGACATTCACATTTACATGAGTTTATTTATATATGATAGTAGTTGTGCATATGAAGAATTAAAAATATGAAAACTCAAGTAACTGTATTAAATAACTTATTTGTTTATTCCCACCCTTTTTCAAATCTTTTGGTGAAACAACAAAAACGAATTAAATGAGAGAATTAAATTCCATTAAAGTTTTCGATGCACTTTAATTCGTCATATAATTGTCAGTCAAACCGTTGACTCACATGTTTCAAATGCTGAAGTGAAACTACATTGTCACTAAAGTCTAGAAAGCTTCTGCCGCGCGCGCAGGACAAACAAGCTGATGTGCGTGCGCTAAACTACAGAGCATGCGCCACCAAGGCACCCACTCAGGAGTCCGTGCGTGCTGACCAGGACACCCCTGTTCATGCGCCGCTGTCATGTACCCACGCGCCACCCTTCGTGCCACGTCATCCGCCACCTGGTCCTTGCAACCCTTGTGATGAGCCATGCACACATGGTCGAAACCATCACTGTGCCCATCACCGACGCCACGCGCGCGTGTGTGAGTTAGGGTGAGTACACCAATGTGTGCTTTCATGAAACAATTAGGAAGAAGTGATCTCACTTAAATACCACTTTCAGTTGCCAATGGCTTTATAGCCTAGTGGCATCTTAGTGGTGGGATAAGGCTTTGGGACCAATTGGTTTTGGGTTCGATTCCCACAAGGGGGGTTTTCTCATGTTTATTGAGTTTCCTCCTGAATTTGTGTATAGGCATTATGCCTATTGGAGATGGATGTGATCGGGTGGTTCCGCTAGTGGCACGATAATACTCAAGTGATTCGTCAGTAATCCAAATTTGCCGTTCAAAAGAAAAACCACTTTAAGCTTCATCTCTCCTATGTGGGACAATGTGTCACTTTCCCATTATTTCAGGATTTAATGTTTTAAACACAAAATTTTGAGCATTAATATCTCATTCATCTTAGCTTTGTTCTGGACGCGGTTTGGTTCGTTGCAAAGCTCTTCCAACATAGAACACAAATCCACAAAGAAATATATGAATTCCCCTCGGTTTATTATATTTATTTCTAGTCCAAAATTTAGAAAAATACATTTCATTGTAAAATGTTCTCTTCACAAGATTTCCAACATCATCCTCCAATACATCTAATTAATGTTGAAAGTAATATATTTGTCAGTAACCTAATATCTAATTTTTTTTTAAACAACAATTTTGTGTAGCAATTTTCAACAACCTATAATGGTTTATATATAATACGTCAATAAGATAGTAAAAGCATATACTCGATTAATTAGATACCACAACCCGGCCTCCATTACAAAGAACTTATTTCGCATGCATATATTGAGATTTCAGTTTTGTATGATAATAATAAAGTATTGAACTTTTAAAGTGAAAAGAAATAAATACGGATAGTAGGTAGAGTAAATAAGATATAAAAATTATAGATATGAATACATTTATAACGCTACGTGAATTTAATAAGATACACAACAATGTTTTGCCTAGTATTCTATTTTTGAAGGGACATAGGGTTGATAAAGTAGATGCAACAATATTAATAATATATACGATGGAGTTTTGAGTACCAATGGCTTTATGTCTATTTACAAAGGAAGTAAAGCTTATATGCAAAGTTACAAAAAAAAAAAAATACATGATAATAGTCAATATTAAAGAGAGTAAAACTTATATGAAAAGTTACAAAAAATACATGATAATAAAGTCAATATCCTTTCAGGGGAAAGCATAGAATATATAAAATCGAAAGCATAGAATATATAAAAACGAACACTATCAAGACGCTGGTAGCCAAGGTAGAATTGGTAGCTTAAAAGTTAAAAATAACACCCAAAGTTCCAATTTAAGAAATGCATATTCGCCTCATGTTCGACCCAAACTAAAGAATTTGATTTATAAACTCCATAATTTTCATCGAACCTTTTGGTACATTGTTAAAAACACACTCATTTCTTGCCTTCCATAAGAAATAAAAATAGCAATGAAGATAGACTAGATAACTTTTCTCATTGCTATTATCGCATGTTTTAAGTTTTAACGTACTAATTATCGTATAAATATACAAAAGAAAATATATTTATTTTTATGATTTTCTTTTCAAGCAAACACATCTATTTGTAGTTTTTAGTTACTCTTTCAATTTTTTTAACGGCAAATTAAGATTACTGACGGACCATTGCAGTATCATCGAGCCACCAGTAGAATTACCCGATCATACCCATCTCCACTAGGCATTATACCTATACACTTATTCAGGAGAAAACCTATAAATATGGAAAACCCCTCACATAGGAATCGAATCTAGGACCTATTCGAACAAGATTGATATTTCTATACTATAGAAAAGGGAGATGGGGGAATAATGTCAGGCAGCTGCTGACACTCCCCCATTGGACCAAACAGTTTATCATTTTTTACAGTTTAAAAATTACGTTTTTACCTCCAGTTTAAAATTACGTTTTTACCCCTGCTCAAAATAAAATTACGCTTTTGTCCTCAGCTCAAAATTACGATTTTGCCCTCGATTCAAAATTACGATTTGGCCCCCAGCTCAAAATTATGTTTTCACCCCAGTTCAAAAGAAAAATATGTTTTTGCCCCAGCTGAAATTTACGATTTTGCCCTCTATTCAAAAATAGATTTTCCCAGTTTAAAAAATTATGATTTCGAACTCAGTTCAAAATTACGTTTTTGCTCTTGTTAAAAATAAAGTTATGCTGTTGGCTCCAACTCAAAATTACATTTTGCCATCGGTTCAAAATAAAATTATGGTTTTACCTCCAGCCTAAAATTACGATTGTGCATTTAGTTCAAATTTATATTAATGTGTTACCTCAAGTTTAAAATTACGAATTTGCCCCTGCGCAAATTTACAATTTTGCCCCTGGTTCCAATTTACAGTACTGCCATCACTTTAGCTTTTGCCAAATTACGATTTTACCCCATCCAAAAAATTTTTTTCCTTTAGTTAAAAATAACAGTATTGCCATTGTTTTAGTTTTTTAGCAAAACTATAAGAGTGTTTTGTTTTAATTGGTTGACTCGATTTTATTGTTTTTCGTGTCAAGGAACAGCCTAACACTCGCTCATTATTCGATCATCGGCTCGTAACGCGGACGAGGCATCAACTAGTTGTTTACAACTTATAGTTTATATGTTTTTAGGTGTTTATTTTATATATTGCTTAAAAAAAACCAAAAAAAATTGTCGAATCAAACCACCCCGCGCCTTCGTATAATACAAAGTCCTTTGCTTTCCATCACTAACTATTTATTCCTTTTTTATAAAAGAAACGTACATCATTCTTATAAGAATATAATATTAAATATCCAATAACTATATAAATAGTAACGTATACTTATATATCTTAACAGCAAAATTCTATTAAACACCAAAAAACACACTACATCCAAAACACACTCACTCACACCTGCCTGCAAACTTGCATATATATTGTCACCACATATATGACTATTCCTTCATTTCTCTCCATTCTTTCAGCTGGCCATGCCTGCTAACATACGCTCCCCACTATCGCTAACCTATTCCCCATGCCAACGGCTAATTTCCTCTTCTTCACACTCATCACCACCCTGCTATTCTACGCCACCATTTCCACCGCCACCACACCAGAGTTAGAATCTCTAATAGCCTTCAAAGCTAACGTACGCGACCCCCTCGGCTCATTGGACACGTGGAACACCTCCACTCCATCAGCGCCATGTGATTGGCGCGGCGTAGTTTGTAGCGCCGGCAAAGTTCATGAGCTCCTGTTACCTCGGCTCGCTCTATCCGGCCAGCTCACCAGCCGGATATCCGAGCTGAGCCGGTTACGTAAGCTGAGCCTTCATAACAATAACTTCAACGGCTCGATTCCGGTAACTCTTTCGCAATGTACTCTTTTACGAGTTGTTTATTTGCAAAATAACTACTTCACTGGCGTTTTACCGCCGGAGATTGGAAACCTAACTAACTTATTACTCCTGAACGTCGCTAATAACCTCCTCTCCGGCGAAATCTCCGGAAATGTGTTTTCTACTGTTCGATTTCTCGATGTTTCTTCAAATGCATTGTTCGGAAACATTCCGGCGAATCTCTCGGCAGCGTCGCAGATCCAGCTGTTAAACTTATCGTTCAATTCGTTCTCCGGCGTGATTCCGCCGGTCATCGGAAGCTTCCAGAAGCTAGAATACTTGTTTCTGGACTCGAATCGGTTATACGGCACGTTACCGTCGGCGATCGCTAACTGTTCGTCGCTGATTCAATTTACCGCAGATAATAACCGTCTCCAGGGACTAATTCCGGCGAGTATTGGTGACTTACCGAATCTGGAACTGATATCGCTTTCCGGTAACGCGTTTTCAGGTTCAATTCCGGCATCGTTGTTGTTAAATTCTGTTAAAATTGTGAAGCTAGGGTTTAATGCGTTCACGAGGTTAGTAAAACACCCAAATTCAGCAACATTCTCTAGGTCTATTCAAGTGTTGGACCTTCACGAGAATCACATTAATGAAATGTTTCCTTTATGGTTAACTAATTTGCACACGCTTACACGTTTGGATCTATCTGGAAATTTAATTTCTGGTAATTTGCCAGCTGGAATTGGAAATTTGTTGAATTTAGTGGAGCTTAAAGTGGCTAATAATTTGATATCTGGTGAAATTCCAAAAGAAATTGAGAAATGTAGCTTGTTAAATGTACTTGATCTTGAAGGAAATAAGTTGTCAGGTCCAGTTCCTGATATTTTTGGGGGATTAACTAACTTAAAGTTCCTTTCACTTGGAAGAAATCGTTTCGATGGGAGTATACCGTCGAGTGTTGCAAGCCTCTCGGAGCTGGAATCGTTAAATTTGAGTAACAATAAGTTAGAGGGAGCTTTGCCAAGTGAATTTTCACAGCTTAGAAACTTAACTTCTTTGAATTTGAGTAAGAATAACTTTTCGGGTAATTTTTCGAACATCGTTGGGGGTTTATCGGGTTTAACTGAGTTAAACATGAGTGGTTGTCGTTTTCGGGTGAGTTTCCAGCTGCTGTAGTGAATTTGAGGAGCTTAAGTGTTCTTGATTTAAGTAAGCAGAGGCTATCCGGTGAATTACCGGTTGAGCTCTTTGGTTTACCGAGTTTGAAAGTTGTTGCTTTGGAAGAAAATGAGTTTTCCGGTGATGTTCCTGAAGGGTTTAGTAGTTTGACAAGTTTGCAACATTTAAATCTGTCATCCAACGCGTTTTCAGGCGATATACCGGCAGAGTATGGTTTCCTTTCGTCCCTCGTTGTGCTTTCGCTTTCAGATAACCGAATTACTAATTCCATTCCGGCAGCATTGGGGAATCTTACCAATCTTGAAGTTCTAGAGCTTGGTGGGAATCTTTTAACCGGTTCAATTCCGGTGACTCTTTCACAACTATCTCACTTGAAAAGGCTTTATCTGAATCATAACAGATTAACTGGTGAAATCCCGGAATCACTATCGAAACTCTTGAACTTAACTGACTTGGATCTCTCTTCAAATAAGTTAACCGGTGAAATTCCGGCTAGTCTTTCCATGATTCCTAACCTGAAACATTTAAACCTTTCAAGGAATGATCTTGAAGGTGAGATACCAAAGACGTTAGGTTCTCGATTTACAGATCCATCGGTGTTTGAATTGAACAATCGTTTATGTGGGAAGCCATCTAAAAGGAACTGCAAGAAGAAAATGTCATCAAGGCAGAAGAAACTGATTCTACTGATTTGTTTGGCAGCTGGTGGTGGTTTGCTTTTGTTAATTTCGTGTTGCGGGTATGTGTTTCTGCTATTTCGGTGGCGGAGAAAGTTGTCGAAGATGGGAAAATCCGGCGAAGTGAAGAAACCAAGCCCGACCCGTGGAAGCTCCGGGAGAGACACTAGTAGCGGAGGCGAAAACGGGCCTCCAAAAATAGTGTTTTTCAAGAACAAAATCACTTACTCCGATGCCCTCGAGGCAACGAGGCAATTCGATGAAGAAAATGTATTGAGTCGTGGGACATTCGGGCTTCTTTTCAAAGCCTCGTTTGCGGATGGAACAGTTCTTTCCATCCGCAGGCTTCCAGATACTTCTGTTCCGGAAGCAACGTTCCAAAGAGAAGCTGAGTCACTCGGAAAGGTCAAACACCGAAATTTGACCGTTCTTCGCGGATATTTCGCAAGCCGGTCCGACAACGTGCGGTTACTCGTTTACGACTACATGCCGAATGGGAACCTAGCCACATTACTTCAAGAAGCGTCACATCAAGATGGGCACGTTTTGAATTGGCCGATGAGGCATTTGATCGCGTTAGGCATCGCTCGCGGGCTAGCTTTCGTACATTCGATCCCGATGGTCCACGGGGATATCAAACCACAAAACATCCTATTCGATGCTGACTTCGAAGCACACATATCCGATTTCGGGCTTAACAAGCTAACCGTGCCCACACAAGCCGAACCATCGACATCCACAACCGCAAGCCCAGTCGGGACACTCGGGTACGTAGCCCCGGAAGCCACATTAGCCGGTGAATTGACAAAAGAAGCTGACGTGTACAGTTACGGAGTGGTTTTGCTAGAGATCCTAACCGGAAAAAACCCGGTAATGTTTAACCATGATGAGGATATAGTGAAATGGGTCAAGAGACAGTTACAAAGAGGCCAGATTTCTGAACTTTTGGAACCGGGTCTGTTGGAGCTTGACCCGGAATCATCAGAGTGGGAAGAGTTCTTGTTGGGATTAAAGGTCGGGTTGCTATGCACCACATCCGACCCGAATGATAGACCTTCAATGTCTGATGTGGTATTCATGCTTGAAGGGTGTCGGGTCGGGCCGGATATGCCGTCCTCAGCTGACCCGACTTCACTTCCTTCACCTATTTAGTTTCGTTTTGTGTGTAACTGAAATTAAATTATTGTATTTTTGTTATTGGTGGAAATGTGGAATTGAAATTGAAATGTGTTGGTTTGTAACGAGGACTTTCTTCCTGGTTTTTATGCTGATTTGGCGGAGTCAAACAAGCAGAAAAGAAAAAGAAAGGGTTCTTTGGCGCCAAATTGATGTATAGAAATGATTATTTATTTATTTGATATAAAATAAGAGAAAAAAAAATGATAAGTGATAATAAAAGTAGCCGTTAATGTGCATGAGGATGAACAGGTTTTAATATGTCTAGGGAAACGGCGAAAAGGGCACTTGTTTTCGTGAATTTGTCGGGACTTCATTGCCTTTTTTGTTCTTTGTGAGTCCACGTGGCGGTCTTCCACGTCGGATATCTAGTTGAGGCTGGTGGATCCCACACAATGATATAATAATATAATATATTAGCTAGGTTTTTTAACAACGAATTTCTTATTTCCGGACTTAAAACCATAATCTTATTAAAAGGTTTTGTCTTGTTAAATTAACGTTTTTATTACATGGGTTGAAAAAATAATAGTTAAATGATAAGTAATTAAAGTTTAAAATTATGAAATTATATACTTTAATCTCCAACTAGACTGAGTATTTTCAAGTACTCTCAAATCCGACTAGTAGCGACTTTTACAACCATAACACTTAAATACCACATACTTAACCCTTGTAAGAATTTGAACCCAAATATTTGTAGGGCAACTATGGGGTATGAGGCTTGGGTTTCGGCATGGGTTGGATACAAACGCCCAAGTCACCACCCCGGGTGGGCTTGGGTTTCAGCATAGCTCCTTGGGCGGGGGTTTCAGCCCTGGCGTTGGGCGGGTCTAGCGGTCCACTGTGGCGGTTTCTTATTGGCTGGCTTGGCTAGGCCACTGACTAGGTTTAAATTTTAAATTTATAACCGTTTGGCCAAGCCAAACGGCCACCCTGAGTTTAAATTTATCACCGTTTGTCCAAGCCAAACGACCACCCCGAGTAGTATAAAATCCCCCACGGCCATCCCTATTCGCCATCCCTGTTCGCCACCCCGAGTATTATAAAATCCCCCACCGCCATCCTCACCCGACACTCGAAATCATGGCCTCATAGACGAACGAGGAAGAAATAGCACTAGTAACGAGCGTTGTGGACGCTATGAAGGCCCGCCGACCCGGTGATACACGTTACTGGCCGGAAGCTTTCGCGAGCTACCGGCACAACGTTGGGAACGACCGGCACAATCTAAACGCGTGCCAACACAAGTGGCGCGAACTTCGACCCAAGCTCGACCGGTTTAAAGCGTACTACGACAGCGTGTCCTGCGGTGACATAAGTCATGACGACCGGGTGGCGGTGGCCAACATCGAGTACCTGGGCAAGGAGCGGAGGTCGTTTGAGAAGTTGGCCCTCTTCGAAATCTACCTAACGCTTTAGGGTTTTTTTATGTTTAATTCTGTTTTTTTTAGATTTGTAATTTAGGGTTTTTTTAGATTATAATATGTTTTTTTTAGATTTGTAATTTTTAGGAAATTTTAATAATATTTTTAGGTTTGTTTTTTTTTTTTTTATAAATTTTTTTTAAAAAAAAATTACACGTGGCCTAGCTACGCGGGCTAGCCACGCCCAACCGTACCCACCGATAATGGCACTGACTGGTGGCGCCCCTCCAAGTCCACGTGTCGGCATGCCCCAAAGTCTCGTCCCGTCATAACCCACAGTCAAAGGAGTAAATTACTCTCCAAGTCCAACTTAAACCAACAAGGTGATGAAAGTGTGTAGTTTTATAGTTCTATTTAACATCAAATTTTTTGTTTGTTATATTATATCTTATATATCTAACTAGTATTAAGCCCATTCGTTGCAGTGGTTGTCATAACACTAAAACTGTGTCAAATAGTACCAATGCTATACAACTGTCATCGATCACCAACACCGGAAAAACTCGAAAAAATAAAATAAATGGAAAGGGAAAAAATAACACCAAGCGAAAAACAGACGTAAAATCTTTGAATCACGCACGCTCGTTGCTGAGAAATTAAACCAATACGTAAAACATAGAAAAAAATAACTAAGTCAATCCAGGATCCGCGCGTTGGACGAACTTGTCAAACGAGAAAATAGATGTGTTGCGATGGGGTCAGCCAAACGGGATAAATATATGAAAAAATGTTTAACCCCACACTCACATTGTAGTGCGTTAACTCACAAAATTTAAAAAGAAATGAAAATTTTGAGAAAGATGAAAAGTATGGTGGATCAAAATTGAAAATAAAAAAAAGTTGAGATTAAATTGAAAAGAATGAAAAAACTGTGGGTTAAAAGTAAAAAAAACAAAGGGTCTAAATTGGATAATTGAAATTATTTATTAATCTTATATAAAGATAAGTATAAAAATAAAAAGTTATAACTGTATATTAGTTGTTATCAATATATTAAAAATCAAATGATTTGAACAGTGTTTTAAATATAAAATAAGGAATAGTGCCAGGCAGCTGGCCTGTTACTCTCCTATTGGACTAGCCGTTTGACTTGGCCCTCTCCCATTGGACCAGCCATTTATTATTTTTTACGCTTAAAATTACGGGTTTGCCCCCGGAATAGTGTCAGGCAGCTGGCCTGGCACTCCCCCATTGGATCAACCGTTTATTATTTGTTTACGCTGTAAAATTACGGGTTTGCCCCCACTTTAAAATTACGATGTTGCCCCCTGCTCAAAATAAAATTACGCTTTAGCCCCTGCCAAAAATTACGATTTTGCCCATGACCCTATTGGACCAACCGTTTGACTTGGCACTCTCCCATTGGACCAGCCGTTTATTATTTGTTTACACTGTAAATGACGGGTTTGCCCCCGGAATAGTGTCAGGCAGCTGCCTAGTATCCCCCATTGGACCAACTATTTATTATTTGTTTACGCTGTAAAATTACGGGTTTGCCCCCACTTTAAAATTACGATGTTGCCACTTGCTTAAAATAAAATTACGCTTTTAGCCCCAGCCAAAAATTACCATTTTGCCCATGACTCAAAATTACAATTTCGTCCTCGGCTCAAAATTACGTTTTCACCCCGGTTCAAATGAAAAAAATATGCTCTCGCCCCCACCTTAAAATTACGATTCTTCCCAGTTTAAAAAAATTATGATTTCGGCCTCGATTAAAAATTACGTTTTTGCCCTGTTCAAAATAAAATTACATTTTTGGCTCCAACTCAAAATTACGATATGCCCTCGGTTCAAAATAAAAATATGGTTTTGCCTCCGCCCTAAAATTACGGTTGTGCCTTCCTGGTTTCAATTTCCAGTATTGACGTCACTTTAGCTTTTGGCAAATTACGATTTTACACCAATGAAAAAATATAACTTTCTATTAGTTAAAAATTAAAGTATTGCCATTGTTTTAGTTTTTTTTTACCAAAACTATAAAAGTGTTATGTATTGGTTTACTCGATTTAATTGTTATCCGTGTTAATTAGTTGCCTAACACTCGCTCATTATTCGGCTATTGCCCCGCAACGCAGGCCGCGCATCTAACTAGTTAATATTAATATTAAAAGAAATTTATACAACAAAATATAAATAAAATTTATGAGAATGAAGAAGAGAATAAAATGTGACATTATTTGAAGTATTTTATTATATGTTAGATTAGATTTACTATCCTAGTAAAAATATGTTAATATTTATATGTTATTTTATTAAATTATATAACTAAAGTAGTCGATGATTGAAAGACTATGCCCGTGACCGTCAGGAGTAGATTCTGCCATCTCGCCAGTTCTTCTGATACTTTTGCTGCAGAAGAATACATCGTGACGGGAATCTTTTTACTATACACGCAAAAACAAGTTTTCATATATTTCTATAAGAAACTTGAATCTGAAAATAATATTTAATCATAGATTTACTCTTCTTTTTTTTTATAAGAAAAAATATAAAATAATTAGAAAGATGGATAATATAAATGTAACTCTTTAGTTGCTACTTGATAGTTAACTTTTGCGGTTCAAAAAGAAAAAAACTGATTTCAAAATGAAATTTTTTAGAACCTTAAGTTTGTTTTTTTTGAACGACCAACTAAATAATCGAACAAGCATCATAGGAGGCCCTTAATCGAGTAAATGCATCATCTCCTCCATAATGGTCAGAGTTGGATGCATACCCGAGCCACCAACACCGGAGAAAACCCGCCAGAAGGCCCACTGCGATAAAACCCGATTCGGCTCG
Organism: Scalesia atractyloides; assembly: GCA_947069175.1. Taxonomy (NCBI): domain Eukaryota; kingdom Viridiplantae; phylum Streptophyta; class Magnoliopsida; order Asterales; family Asteraceae; genus Scalesia; species Scalesia atractyloides. The sequence continues at coordinate 9,981,536 of CAMTDV010000014.1, read as the reverse complement.
GTTTCGAACTGGCGACCTCCAAAGAGGTCTAGTCCTAAGCTTCATTGCCACCACCAACAGGGGCGGAACTAATGATATAGTAGAGGTAGCGCGGGCTACAGCTCAACCCTGTATTCGTAGTGTATTTTTTTCGGTTTTATACCAAGGATACTTCTAAAAAAATACGCGGATACCCTAACAAAAAGATAGGGTATTTGATATTACTAAATCCAAACTTTTTATAAGCCCAAACATTTGATAATCCAAAACTTGTAGAATAAAAAAGCACTAATGAAAAAATACGCCCAAATTAATAATAACAAAGCTTGGCCCAAGACCCAAAACAAAAAAAAGTTTATTGTATGTTTGCACGGTAATTTTTTTTTGGATACCCCTAAATTATTGGGCTAGCTCCGTCAGACCATCAATGTCCTTCAAAGTGATACTAGTGGGAGGTGAACTTGGGAACTCAAGAAGAGAAACAAATAATTAACTACTAGACCAACTTGTCAGGACAACTTAAGTTTGTTTTATTTGTCTTCATTCATTCATTTTCTGTCTCCTCTCTGTTAGGTCATTTTTTAGTGACATGCACCCTAGTGTATTTTTATGACATGCACCCTAGTGTAATATATGCACAATTGTTAGATAATACCAGGCTTGCGAGCCTAACCAAATTCGAGTTTGCACGAGCTTCAGTACAAACTTGAACTCGACTCGAACTGAGTTTTTAGAGAAGTGGTCTTGAGTGCACCCGAAGGGCTGAACTCATTTGCACCCCTGTTTCTAAACATATAGAAGAGTAAATTTATTATCTATAGCATCTTCTCCGGTGTGATCTAGTAGGATATTTATGGAACGAACAACAACTGCATTCATTATTCACCTATGGACTGTCCCCCCTTTATGTTAAAAAAAAAAAGACTGTCCCATCTATGCAACACACCTGCAGACTCCAGTGGTGGTGGGTCTGTTCAAGCAGCTTATATTTACCCTATAGTTGAAATCCCATTCAATATAACTTGGAAAATTTTATCAAAAAAATACAACAATTAAAGATGTATGCAATATAAAGTACATGAGTGGTTGTTCAAGCATATATGATCTTCCAAAAGCTTATACCATAATTCACCAAATATTATATAATTTATTTAGTTATATTGGATTTAAACGTATTGGCCGATAACACTCCCTAACTGACTGAACTATAACCCAGTTAGTTTTTGCGGATGTGACATCTGATGTGGCCCTTTTGCTGACGTGGCATATGACGTGGCAGCTGATGTGGCAGCTGACATGGCATTTTCTGATGACGTGGCAGCTGACACCAGCTAACTAGGTTAGTGTTCAGTCAGTTAGGGAGTGTTATCGGCCAATAGGTTAAAAGTTGCGAGTGCTGGTGTACAAATCGAAAGTTGGGAATGTTATCGGCCAATTGGTGAAAGTTAGGGTTATTTAAATCCAATATCTCTTGGTTAAAACGGTTGAAATATGAGCTAGATTGTGCTCCGTTGCAAAGTAATCTGATTGTGATCCCACTTATTAATCGACTCACGAGTTACAAACATATTGTGATAACATATTTAATTTTTACTCGATCAAGTAAATGAAATCCTGTACATAATCTAAATGAATGATACTAAATGGAAATAACACCTTCCGATAGAGAATAACTATTGGGAGCTGATGAAAGAAACCTGCGACAAGCGTATAGTACAGCTGAGTGAAATCCGTTTGCATTGTCTAGAAACACAAAATGACCAGCCTGCAATCACATATTAGTTACACCCACGTTAATATGCCATTATATGACCTTAATGGTCAAACACCAAAAGTCAACTATCCATGAAGATGATTTTGGAGGGATACCTTTGGAACTCTTATGATTTCACAGGGGACAGGCATGTTTTTTTCGTGCATCTACCGCCCCTTGATAATTCATCCAATCTTGAAAGCCGTATATAAAGGTCGTTGGCACTTTCCACTCCGACGCTCTGTATTTATTTATTTATTTATATATAAAAATGAAAGATCCTATTCTTAATAAGAACTTTAACAATATAAAAAAATAAACCTTTGTAATAGGGGGCTTCGGGCAAATGCACCAAATGAAAAGATGTATTTCAAGCAGAGCTCTCCACTTGCCTTGGCAGCCAAAGTGTGATATATGTAATCTTCACAAGAACCGTTAATAATTAGAAAAATGTAATCGTGCACATTAAATCTCGATATGGTTTGACTTTTAAGTTTTGACTACCTGTAAGTAATTTTGCCTCTTCCTCATTCAACATGTCACCTTCACCAAATCTAGCACTTGTATATTTCTGTACCAAATCTGGACCCCACGGGCCTAAACCTCTACATCATAAAATTCCATGTGATATGTAATCAAGTCTATATAACTAAAAGCCTATATCATTAGAAAGGTAAAAAATAAGCGACAAATGCCAGATCATATTACCTAAGAACTTTCATAGGCGTAAAATTAGACTCCCATAAGTGGTTCATAACAGCCCCTTTCCATGTCGCTCTGAATTTAGTAAGCCATTCTGATTTATGATCCGTTTTGATGTAAATCCGGCAGATCCCACCAAAATTAGATGTTCCACATGCTCAGGATGCTTCAAGGCGTATTTTGCTGCAATATATCCTCCAAAAGAATGCCCGAGCAGAACAAACTTGTCAAGGTTTTTGGCTTTGCGCCATTCCTCTAGGGAATCAATGAACCAAGCCTCGGTTTCTGCATTACCATATAGCATTCATCAATATGCAAAACACATAAAACCTAATCCTTTACACGAGAAACTTGATAGACAGCTAACCTTCAGTACTTTTGCAAGTAAAGTCGGGCCTGCTTGATCCACCCCAACTGCCCATCAACATAAATTAAACGATCATAAGAAATAAGCCCGAAGGGACAAAACGCTTTACTAACGTGTTGAAAAAATGGCTGATTATGTTTCAATGTAGGTCCATTGAAGTAAGCCACAGCATACAAATGACCATTTCATATCTCAACGGAATGAAACATCATACGAAACAACAAACATTAAAATTTAAAACATACGACACTCACCCAAGTTGATCGATCGCAATGACCCTAAAATGCTTAGCAAGAGCATCAAAATTCCTAAAGAAAAACCCTGAGCAGCTGCATATCCATGTACCATTACAAGCGTGGGCGAGTCCTCGTTACTTTCGAATGTAACCGTGTTAATATACCTCGGCTCATTACTAGCAGACCGAAACCACCTAACTTTCGACCCGGGCGGTCCAGTCCCAATATTAACATGCTCTTGAGTATATGGAGTCCTAATATTCAATCCAAAACAATTCTAATCAACAACTTTACACCAACAATTAACATCCTATTCAAATCCATAAAACCCAACAACCCAATTTCTAAATTCAATAACATAATTTGCCCCTTCAACATGAAAAAAAATAAAATTTATGGATAAAAGCGGTTACTTGACAATAGAGAGAAGCCGTTTTTCAGCGTTGATTATGTGATCGGTGGAGCTTGGTATCCAGCGGAGAACAGAAGGCCATAACGACTTCTTGGATCTTGATGTCGCCGCCGCCGCGGGTGAGTTGAATTCTTCTGCCATGGTGTTTGTAGTGAAAGTTGAAATTGTGCGATTAAGGTGACGTGTACAACTAACTGGATTAACAGAATTTGGTTGAGAGAGGATGCACGTAAAGAAGGATTGGAAATGGGGGAATTGGGTTCTCGAGGGTTTATTATGTATGGGTGGTTGGAATCGCTAGCCGACAGAGAACGTCAACGATTGATGGCGGTGATCAGTATGCATTATTATTATTATTATTATTTAAAGTTTAAAACAAAGTGAAAAAAGAATGGTTTATATTATACGGTGACGTATGTAGTAGTGACCTTGCATTTTCGTTACATCGGAGGAAGGTGGGTGACGTATGTAGAGATTCAAAGGTTTATGTGAAACCGGTAAAAAGAATACATATACAAGTCGTTGAAATTAAGTTTAGAATATCGTTTCTTTTCTTTCCCTAGGTAAATGTTAAGGGTATTTATTATTATTATTATATTATTATTATATTATATTATGCAAGCATTTTTTTAGCTTTTACCTTTTAAGTTTATATTTGAGTTATACATAAACACCAAGGAAGTGTAATATGGTTCTACATCGGTTCCATACGTGGTCTGATTTAGCATGAGAAGAATCCCAAACACCCAGTTATATAGTAAGAAAACTATGCAAAGACAAAGGTATTTTGGCAAGGCTATGATGATACGAGCAACAACAATCAAATATGATTGATTGTCATTCCTCTTCTCTCATCCCTTGTGTGTGATGGATTTCTTTTACTTATTATTCTTGTTCTCTTGCCTTGGTGATACATTGCACGTATATACTTACATTCAATTTTTCATATTTGATGTTTACGCGAGAGGTACTTTCACAGGGTTATGATGATATAAGCAACGACTTTGACAACATGACCATTACGGTAAGTGAAAAATGAATGTAGCATGTGACAACATGACCCTTACGATAAGTGAAATGATATGTATATACGTGCAATGTATCACCAAGGCAAGAGAACAAGGATAATAAGTAAAAGAAATCCATCACACACAAGGAATGAGAGAAGAGGAATCACAATCAATCATGTTTGATATTGAGAGAGGAAAGAAGAAAATAATACTAAGATTCTCATATATATGAAATAATTAAAAATCTAATAAAGTGTTGTATAATAATAGTTAACTGTTTATAATAATACAAAAAATAAAAATAAAAATAAAAATAATAGTTAACTATTCTAATATGGGTTTCCTATCTAATATACGTGGGATTTTTTTAAAAGAATGTACCCCGAGATAAAATGTGCCTGGCCGGACCACCCCAGGGCTGGCTATGCCTACCCGCACCGCAACACCATGGGTAGTTCCCCGAAAGGGGCCACATGGCCACGTCGGCTTCCCCTTACCGTGTCGTCTCCACACCCACGAACTTTGTTATAACCAAGTAGCAACACCTTAATTATCCGAGCACAATTAACACAACTCATTCCAATACCAGCATGTTCATCGACTGGAGTTTTGAAGCACCGATCAAGATGTAGGTCTCCGATCTCAAATCTAAATAAATTCAAAGAACAATGTACAAATTCCATTACACTTGCATTACGCATGTTCGTTTACAAGATTTATAAACCGAGGTTAACAATCTAATAACATTCATACAAAACAACTTTTAATGAACAAATTGCAAGTCCTATTAACAAACACTTAACTCGACCATTTCAACTCAAGTAAAGGTACCCTAATAGCGAAAATATACTTTACACGAATAAAATGAAATCAAAATTTGAAGCATACGAGCTTCGACTCAGATTTAGAACCTTAAATACATGCCCCCCCGACACACCCTTGACCAAAAAATTTCAAAAGGATGGTGCAGAAACCAAACATGTGGCATAGCTCCAAATGACTTCCATGTCTCATGTTTCTCCTGACAAAATTCATATAACCAGCAAGCACATGAAACTTGACACATTTTCAATGATTTCATCATGATTTCTAGGATGAAAACAAACCTCCAAAGTAACTTTCTGATCATTCTGTGTACCACTTCCTCAGACAGCCAAGAACAGCTTCATGGTACTCGAACACCGCTGTTACATTTCTGCAAAACAAGTGATAGAGAAAAAAAAAGAAACAAGAGACAAGAGACGTAAAAAGGTATAAAGTCTCGCACTTTTCGCAAACCCACAAAACAAAATGAAGTTGGTTTGTAAAGATCACCAAAAAGAAGAAATTAAGACCAAAATGGTACTTTGGTTTCGAAGACAATTGTCTTGTATAATCTTGTTGCGACAAGGTCAACCCTAACATGTACAGATTTCAAGAAAGATATGGTAAAAAAAATCCTACTGCTTCTGTAACGGACAGAAATGGGTTTTTCGGTTCAAACTAAAGTAATTTCAATGATTGATGTTATCTGTAGGCATATCTCTAACTCCATGATCCTTACATATAACATATCTCTTGTGTACTTTTCTTTACTTTTTTTAGTTTTTGAAAGCAAAAAGAGCAATTGAATCAACATAAAGACTGATCTTCAGGAGCCTGCTGATTTTGCATCAGTCTTCATAGCCATATACCTCTCAATTAAGTCGTCCACAAATGCTCGAATCTGCAAAAAGAAAGCACAAATCAAGTGATCATTTACGGGAGTGTTTGTTCTTCAATAACAAGTACTTATTGACCTAAAATGTCAAATTTGATCAGACAAATTAGTTATGAGCATACAAGTTGCATACCTTGTTTTTGCGCTTATTATCAAGAAACTCAAATACGGCCATCGCTTTCTCTGCTTCTGTAATATGCACCATAACCTGAAATTCAAGTATTCAACCGTTGACTTGTCAAACAGATATAATTCAGCACTTCAACCTTATAGAACTTTCTTTAAATTGTTTTATGCAGACAATGAAATTTCCAATTGTAATTTTTATTTTATCATACCTTTGTGGCTGTTTTCTTCATTATGGACTTGTAACTTTCTTTGTCGATTTTTCTCGTCTTATAAAGAGGCATAAGAAGAGACGCCACATAATCAACAACAGATTGTTTAATTTTGTCTACACCGCGAGGTTGGTTAACCATCAACTCTCTGTTCACAGTAACTTGAGAAGCTGAGCTGTCATTTGCCAACCCTCACGCCTGTGAGTTAACGGTTTTAAACTCATATTTGAATCCTCTTCGTTCATCGCATGCATACTCCTACTATAGAAATCAAAATCGGCAGCCGCGGCTTGAGACTGCCATCGTTCAATGGCACTATGGTCTTTTATCCCTTCACTACCCGCGCTATCAACCCATGCTTTCGTAAATATGTTGTCGACACCCGTACTTTCACCCGAGTGCTCTCTGTAACCTAGCGGGCCCGTGTTATCATTTGAGTGGTTATGGTTATCCACCAACATTTTTGAACTCTCAAGGTTGACCCCCGCAGCAGAAAAGTCAACCGACCAATCCTGCACTCTAGAGTTTCTAGACTCTATTTCGGATATGCACTCTTGACGACCTGTAACTCCACCCGCCCATTTCTTTCGCAACTCGGATTCATCCATTTGTGCGTACTGTTCCCGTCTTGCGAACTTGTGGAACGATGGTATCTTTGGAAGCTGCAACGGTGTGCTGCTTTTGGCACCAGATGATGCATATGCCTGTAGATTAATATCGAGATTGCCAATTTTGCCAATTAATCTTCATTTTTATTTTACGAAAACGTAAAAATAATAAGAAAACACACCTCAGCAGCTGCTATAGCAGCAGCATGGGCTGTTTCTGCAGCATCAAACGCAGCTTGTTCTTCTTCAGTCATGGGTAAATCTTTGTCGTCTTCTTCCTTGCAGTTTTGTTTTCCTGCTGAACCTTGAGAACTAGACGGTTTATTTTCGGGCTTCGTTACAGCTTTTCGATTATGTGAATCTAAAGATGAGGTATGATGGGCCCGCAATGGCGGTTTCCCAGAAGCTAAATGAGATTTGCTTCTAGAAGCATCTGCAGCACCTGATTGCCTTAATAACTTCAATCCGCCATTAGAAGCCTTCTCTTTTCTAAATATCTCGACCCACACACTAACAAGCTGGCTTGCTATAGCGCGTATATCACGGCTTGTGTGCACACAAACCTTTTCTTTCACGGTTTTCCCAATACCTACATTATAATAACAGCAACAAGTTGGTATTAAAATAGACACAAATCTGATCATGTCATGTGAATTATACCTGAAAGACGGACTGCAAGTAGATCGGTAGATACACACACAAGAAGACGAACACACTGACGCAACAATTGAGTCCCGTTCTTCCCCATTGAATCCAGTATCCATGAGTTGAGAATGCCAAGCCCTTCTTTAGTTCCGGCAAAAGATTTGAGAACGTTAGAAGGAAGATTTAACAACTCTTTAGCAAGATGCAACCGCGCGGGTCTACTCTTTGCATTACAAAACATATTTTGCAACAAAGAGTTCTTAAGCGCATCTGTGAGCTCAATAGTATCAAGTCGTTTAATCATATCTCTAACTTCACTCCTTTCATTGTTAGAATGCATCTTAGCAGCAGCGATTGCTTCTACTTTTGCGGTAAAATCGTTTCCGGTAGTCAGAATATCAACTATACGAACAGCTTCCCGTAACCCGCTCATCATCGCCCCACCGACAGTATCTGGGTGTTCCTTACATGTGGCTTCACCCGCAAAGAATAAACAGTTGTCAACGGGCCGGCCCAATGCATCGTAATCTTCACTGGATGCCCCGACTGCGACATACGAGTAAGCACCGTAGCTAAACGGGTCCCGTCCCCAGTCTGTCACTACGGATGCAACTGGATCACTCACCGCACCCTTGCCGAAAAGCTTTCGAAGCACCACTAACGCGCGGTTTACATGATCTGATGGGGTTAAATCTTGGTCATTGATTGCTGCTTTCCCGACCACTAATGCAATAAGAACGGGCGCGTTAACTGTTTTTTTAACGTTCCAAAACATAAAGCACCAACCCCTTTGATCGGTTTCTTCTGCAGTAGCTCCGAAGTAATCAACAGAATCATCCCAAAACACTTCAGGAAATTCCAGAATAACTTTGTTAAGCACACCGAAACCGAGTCGTTTGATAGAAGAATATTTCCATTCGGGTAATGACGGAAAAAACTTTATGGTTTCCGCTTTTAGACATCCGAGGGGTACCGTGATTAAAACCGCGTCTCCCGTAAAAATCTTGCCATTTTGCGTACAAACTTTGACTTTCTTTTGTGATTCACCTTCTTGTTGACGATAAACATCAGTAACTATACAGTTAAGGTGGATATGAAGACCGTCTTTAAGAGAATCAACAATCGCACCATAACCGCCTTTGATCATGCAGTGGCTCCACCGAATCCTCCATAAACGTCATCTTGATTCCAATATGGAAGTGATACGTGTTGAAGTGAAGCAGCACAACCGTATTCCAAATGAGCAAGATGCCAATCCATCACTCTCCTTTCAAGTGGACTCAAGATCTCTTCAGTACCTATTTTATCAGATCCGGATCTGGCCTGCCGGATCTTAAGCCCGTATTCTAAGCCCTCTTCGAGGGACATTTGCATTGCATGATCACCTTTCTGGGCCACAACCAATTGCATGTCATCAAGTAAGCTATTGTATTCAGCCTCCACATCTTCATCCAATTCAGGAGGAACTTTTTGGCCCGTAACAGTATCATAAAGCGGACAGTCACTATTCAAAACAGTCAACTCGAGGCCCAACTGTGCACAAATTAAAGATGAAGGGTCGGGCCTTCTTTGAGAAGTGACATCAGCCTCAACACCTGTAATAATGCTAGCCCCGAGATCAACCGGCACCGAAAGAGACGAACGGTCTGTAAAAACCCGACCCCCGACTCTATCACGGGCCTCTAACACAGTTACATGAAAACCCAAACGGCTCAAGTGCCGAGCAGCGGTTAAACCAGCAGGACCCGCTCCAATTAATATGATTTTCTTCCTTGTTTCTGAATCTGAATCATCACACTGTATACACACAGTCGGCTCTTTTTGGTTAATCACATCCACTGCTTGAACATAACTACCATTTGATAATCTTCCACATTGTGGATCCGATACGTCAGGATCCTTATCTTTTCCAAAAAACTGTCAGGATATTCGGTTGCCATATCGTTTTCATCGGTCAATTTATCGTAATTTTTAGTTCTACCGAGAATAAACGAAACCCCATCGTCCAAATCCGTAACCGGGATTCCAGATTTTACACCATCGTTTTCTTCTCCCGAAAGCCTGAAATTGGGCTTTATACTGCTGTCTGATATCTCTTTTTTAGAAGCGACTCCAAAGTTTATGTAACTCTGTTCAATAACTCGTTAGAAACCAAAATGCATAAACGACTTTTGAGTAGAATCTATAAATGAGTAACGTGACTTGCGTAACTTACGTATTGATCCAAAAATGAGTAGATATCCCTTATTAAAGAAGCCTGTGGATGTTCATCTGCGACAGCGGTATCAGATATTCCACATTCTGACAACGGTAATATACGAGTTACATCCTTATTCCAAAGATGTAAAATATGGTTCCTGCAATAAGCTAAGTATATTTACTAGAACCAAAAAAGTGTAAATCACAACAAAAAAAACTTATAACTGATATATTAAGACGCACCTGCACTCTATATATTCTTGAAGCCCGCCTTTACGTTTAAGTAATTCCTTAAACTTCATCTTCTCAACGGGACCCACAACATGAGCTTTAAGTCCAACTGAGACGGCTGCAACGCCACCGCTTTCTGCCTCCGTATAAATCAATTGCAAGAAATCTAGTTTCCCTTTTGTTTTAACTGATTGAACCTTCTCTCCATCTTCATTATCCACATAAAAGTTCTGTTCATGCATCAAGGTGTCCCAATAAGCATCCCCCTCGTACGCCATGTCATCGTGCCTATATCTTTTAGCTTGCCTCACTATTCGCTTGCCACCTGACTTCTTGTTATATTTTATTTCGGGAATCAAGCATAGATCCGTTTTCACTTGCATAAGCTTCGTTTTCATCTACAAATTTATTACATTCGGGTAATGAAACTGGAGATAACCTACCATCTGATGTTGATGCATTCTCTTTACATGTAGAAACTGAAACAATTTCGTTCTTTGGACTATCACAGTCACTGCGCGAACCGGTTTGAAACTGGTCCGATACAACCCCACCAACAGGGTTTGGGTTCGAACCCTGGTTCATGGTCTCGTTGTGATCTAACGAGATCGGAGACATCTTCTGGTCTGTGGGTGATGTGGGGTTAGTCATGAACTCTGCAATGGGCACACTCCTGGGGATAGCGCAGGTGGGTCCGTCTTTTTTTCTTGAACTTCAATCTCGGAAACAGCATTGATCGACTTTGTTATGTCAGAGGATGAATGATTCAAAACATCATTAATAACTTCATTTCCAGTAGAATAAAATCTTTCATTTGCTCCAATCTCAACCGTAGCCAGATCATTAGGCTTTTGTTCCAATCCATCATGACAAGCTTGAGTTGTCTTGTCTTGCTTATGTTTCAACGCTTTTCTAGATTTCCGAAGCGAACCAGATTGTGCCTTGAGGAGAAAAGCCGATAAAGAATCTTCTAGATCGTTTTGTGTCAAATTCTCACTAGCAGTCTTCTTCTTCGCTAACTTACTTTTGGGTCTTTTCTTTTTCTCTTTATCACCGTCTTTAACCTCTAAACCACCCTCATTATCTTCTTCTGTCAAATTCTCACCCGACGACTTCTTCACCGACCTTTTCTTTTTCTCTTTACCCCTTTTTAACCCCTTCTTGACACACTCAACGGTCCATCTTCCGACACATTCGGTTCTTTCGCTACAGTCTCTGTTTTCTTCACAACGGCATCCAAACACCCTCCTTTAGGTGCACAAACCCTAGGCCCTTTCTTCAACTTCTTCCTAAAAGCAGCCAATGTATCATCCAAACCACCATCAACTTCCACCTTCTCGAACCCTAACCCACCATCACATTCCACTTTAACCTTCTTAGCATTCTTTCTACTTTTAACAACCTTAAACATCGACCCGATCGGTTCATCATCATCCGACTCAACGCCCACTTCAACTTCCGCAGATCTTTTCTTTTTCCCCAATTCCTCCACCCCCATCTTCTCAACCCTAGTTTCACCAACACCACAATTCACATCAAACCCTAGCCCAATTTCCTTATCTCCCCTTTATTTGATCCACAATCATCACCATCACGTTCCATTTATCAAACACACACTGACATCCCACACAAAGCCTGCAACTTTTCCAACAATTCAAGATTATACAACTATCTTTCAATCAAAACCCCTAACAATTCAATACTTCTGCATCATGCAACGTACAAATAACCATAAATACATACAAAAATCACAAAAAGTTCAAAGATTTATAATTGTGAAGTGAAGGAACAGCAATCAGACCTGTAGGATGCCCAGAAGTGGCGCAGATTAGCAATCACCGCCTGCCCCAAGCAAAATACGCTATTAATAGACAATTTTTTGAAAAACGGAAGCAGGTGTTTCACAGAAATAAAAACTGGGAAGAGGGTCGCTGCCGATATTTATATATGCCCGACCCGAAGAGGGAGATGGGTGTTAGGGTAATTTGGGCCAAATGGGGTGGGGTTTTGAGGCATTTTTTGTAGTTTCATGAACTTCAAAATTATGTTTTGATATATCTTTATTTTTTGTGATTTTTACATATATTTGATCACATATGAGATTAGTAGAAAGATAATTTTAGTCTACGCAAAAAGGAATTATTATAAATGTGGAATTGTCTTTGTCGTGCGGATTTTTTTTAAATTATTGTTAACCTGACGATTGGTTTTATGACGCGGATTTTTAAATTGTCGTTAAGATGAAGGATGATTGTCAAATAACACGACTTCTTGATGGATTGTATGTATTTGATTATAATTCTTTTGTTTCTATTTTTGTATGATCTTTTAAATGATTATTAACGCCGACGGATGATATAAAAGAAAATATACTATCTTGTTAATTGGTATATAATATAATGATAGATTCGACCTAAATATATGGTATAAAAACACAAAAGGAGATAGGAGGATAGTGTAATCAATACTCACCAAGCAAAAATATTAAAACCAAAATATTTTATTTTAAATGAGTTGACTAAAAATTTTTATTGACCAATATGCTACCGGTGGTGGTAACGTGCGTGCGTGTGCTAGAATGATGGTGGTGATTTAAGTGACATGAAGCCATTTGGGTCAGTAGGATTTATATAAAGACCAAATAATAGATTTGAATAAACATTAATACAAGTTAGAACGTGTGAGGTGCACACTTGATCACGATTGTTCAACTTTTAGTACCATGGAGCCTCCGTAGTTTTAAGGGGCGAAACCCTAGTGTCCCTTTGGTGGAGTCATGTAACGCTTCGCTTTTTGTACTTTCTTTATTTAGAAAGTGTAACCGTATTTTCTTTTTTTTGAGAAACTTGTAACCGTATCGTATTTGTATTTTTCTATCTTGTAACCGAGACTTCGATCATAATGAAAATTCTATTTTATACCCATGTACGCATGCTAAATACTTGTATTATACACCACGATCTTGAGTGCTTACTCATACTCGCAACCTATACTTGAGATACTTGCAGTTATAACTTATACGTATTATATACTCATTTATACTAATATTAATTATATATATATATATAATAATGGAAGGGTTAAAATGAAAACCACCACGAGTTGCGAGAACCGCGAGAAATTTTTTTATCCGAGGCGAGTTTGGCCAAATTTTTTTGCACAAACGTAGATGAATATATTATAAACACGTCTGTAAAAAAAATAAAAAAAAATTGTTAAGTCGGTAGTTTTGACCAATGCAAGTTTTTTTACGCCTGGCGGAAAAAAAAACTTTTGGTGGTCAGAACTACTGACTCGACAATTTTAATTTCTTTTTACAGATGTGTTTATAATATTTTCATTTACGTTTGTGCAAAAATTTTTTGGCCTAACTCGCCTCGGATCAAAAGGTTCTCACGATTCTCGCAACTAATGGTGGTTTTCATCTGAACCGAGTCATATATATATATATACAACACACACCTTCAACGGGTTAACGTACAAAAATGACCCAACCTAACCTAACTCACCATTAGGCCGAAAGCATTTATGGCCTTCAAAGCCCAACGCGAAAAGGGCTTTAGGCCCACACGAAGGCAAGAGGCCTTCGACCCCCTTTCTCCTTCGCCCCCTTCTCTCTCTTTCGAGATCACACATGCACATGAAGGCTTGCATGCCTTCGTGTCTCCCATTCTTTTTCGTGCCACACGAACCCATCACCCACTATACACAAAGGACCCTCATTCTTGTAAAAGATGGCCTTCGTGTATGAAGTTGTCTTCACACAGACCAGTACACGCAACTTCACAGAATGTTCTAAAAATTATGTTACACTTTTAATCCAATTCCTAACTACCTCCAACTTTAATAAATGCTTAAACCCTAATTTTAGCTTATAAATAAAGCCTCCCTTCATCTAAATCCTTTCCACTCACCCCAAACTCTCTCAAGGCTCTCTCAAGCAAAGCAGTGAAATATCAAGTGTTCACACTGAGTTTTACTCACTAATTCTCATCTTTTCTCTGACTTTCTTTTTCTAAAGTTCTTGGCCAACCTCTAGAAAGATTTCCACAAGTTTTCCATGCCAAAATAAGGTGGAATCTCACCACATCAAGGTCCAAGATAGTTATAAACTTTCTGTTATAAATTTGCATTCTTATTTCTTGTTTGTTTTGATTAAAACTTGGTGTAATCTTGTACCCACCAAGCTCCGAACTTAGTTCATAGTTGTGGGTTTGTGTTATGGTTGATTTCCACTAAGAACGCAAGCTTAAATCTTATTTAAATTTTGTCCAAATGTCCTAAGTGATTGAAAACCATCCAAGCTTCAACCTCTTATTTTGAAAGTCTTGTGCATGAGTTGTATGTGAACCATGGAAGCTTTGGCTATCTAAATTTTTCTACAAAACCTCAATTGTTCACACTTTTCATACCCTAAATCCAACTAGTGACATCAAGTAGCTTCCAAGAATCAAAGTAACATAATCCCACCTCGCCTCCAACATTTGCCATGTTGGGTGTGACATGCCCTGTTTATTCTTTCTTGGCTACTTAACGAACTAGTTAGTTATATTTTTATTTTCATTCATGACCAACCGGTTTATCAACTACGTTAATAAAGTTGTGCTTTGGTGAATCATACAAAGAGGTTTAACGGATGGAAACATCTCACCTCCATGCTTGACTTTCATGATTTATATGATATTACGTGATAGACTAAATTGTAGCTTATACTATATAATGTATAATATATATATATATATATATATTTATTTTATATTTAATTGAATTCTTGATGCTAACAGGGATTATGGTTAGATTTCAAGTACATAGGTTAAATTATCTTAGTTCTAGACTCCTCGTTGGTGATTCTAATGAGCAAGTTAGGACCCATGAAAACACATAAAACTTAGTGTCCAAACGAGTATTTAGACAAGGTATATTTTCTTCTACATATACTTTTTATACTTAATTCCAAATCCGAACTCTTTACAAACTCCGAATACTCATACACCTTCGTTTCCCCAATGTAGGGTAACTTCGGTGTTCCACTCTCAACAAACTCGTCAACTCGCGTTTAAACGGAAAGTTTAGCAAAACCGTGAGTGTACATGACCCTTTTTACCTTTTCGACACTTTTTGGGTGCAATACATATTCTTATTAAAAACGCACACATAACTTACAAACAAACAATCCAATATACATGCTTGATACGTGATGCTAGAACTCATACATGTAGAATACTTATTTGCTTTATACTTCATTAACTTCGTACGAGCCTCCCTTAATATGTATAGTGCTATAGGAGTAACACGCTGTCCGTATTCTTGAGGTTATGTTAAGTTATACAAAATGGTATTGTCGTTGCGACGACAAGATTACGCTAGTGGGACACGTTGGATTGAAAATTATAAGTTGCATGTTAGTATTGCTATGTAAATTCTTAGTTTGCGATTATGTGATCGGTGCATTTTATGTTCACTCTAGTTTTATTAATTATGCTAATAATGCATTGATATTGGTACAAAATTCGCTGCGTTAATTCATTTTTGTATCATTTGGTTACAGTGAAATAGAGCTAAAGCGATGAATTTATTATAAAATAAAGATGAATGCGTCAAGGCTTACCATTTATAATTAGAAAGATCAAGTTTGAAAATTAAAAGTTGAATAGATTTGGTTTGCTAAGTTGCGAGTAATCTAAATCTAATCTAAATATTAATAAAAGACCAATTAATGTCACGAGTCATTTTTTCCTTCAACTTAATTTTTTTATTTTATTTTAAAAAATTAATAATTAATTATTACATGGTTATCCTTATCTATATCTATTTATCTATGTCATTATTATTATATTATACTAATTGGTTATAACCTAACCATAAATTCGTGATTTAAAAAAATAAACTTAGTGAATATGATAAATAAGGAAAATTAGGTATGATAAATCAAGAATTTCATATGTTTTATCCTTTATTAAACTCCAATTTTGTTTCTACATGATAATATGCCGTTATTATGTTCCTATATAACCATAGGTTTATTATTATTATTATATAATAAAAATAAATTCTACAAGTTACTAAGATTCAGATATATAAAAAATTTGATTTAATTAATATTTCTTTCTTCTTCCACGATATCTTCACATTAAATGTTATTATTCTTTAATTAAAATTAATTGTAATTGATTGTATTTGTTATAGCACTGTATATACATCAACACACACTACGAAATGTAGGAAGATCTTTAGAACGAATGGGATCAAGATGAAAAGTTTTAAGCATATACCCTTTGTTAAAATATTATAAAGCATATTATACATAAATGATCGATGGTAGCCAAAATATAAAATGGAGCCTTATATAGGGCCTTGGTATTTGTAGCGGCTAATATGTGTAGTTGTGGTTAATGATCGTTTGATTTCACTCTTTTCAATCGAAGAAATAAAATTTTAGATGGTTTATTAGAGTCAGAGTATCTTCATGACAATTTTGATCCAAGCTTATACTAACTAAATGTCATAATGTGTATAATCCGGATATTTTAATATTCATGAATTTATTTGCATTTTTGTCTTATGGCATTATAATAGAATTAAATTTTAATTTGAATATAAATGTCGAAGGCTAATTAAAAATGTTGTTTTGACACACAAAGTTATATTTTTAACTACTTTGATCATATTCTTTTACACTTATATTTTATTTAAGGCATGTTTTTTTAATTTATAATATTTTTTAGATTAGGATTATATTTGTATTTCATCTTATTATCTTTTTTTTTTTCAAAAGTAGTGTCTATCAATACATTGCAATATATATTAGAATTAATTACAATTCATTTGCCATAAACTTATACCTTACAGTTTTTTTAAAAACACTTACAGTATTATCATCATTATTTTTATATTTAGTGTTTCTGTTTTACAGATGTAAAAAATAAGTTGGTGTATAGTGACTCAAGGAGAGAGGTAAAACTTAGAAAATTATATCTGGATACCAAAAAATATAAATTTTCATTATGTTTTATTATTTTGTGTAACAAATCATTTCACTTATAAGTATTATATACAAATTTATGATTTATATTTTTTTTTGATATCAACCCCTGTTATACACGGGTTTATAAACTAGTAACAAAATAATAATAAAACAAGAAATTCAAGTGTTATTATTATTGCAATTAATTGTTTCAATTGCTTGTTCTTTCTTTGTACACTAAGTGAAAAGAAAGAAATACAGGGTGGGCATAAGTGACGTGCACATGACTAAAGGGAACTAAGACACAAATTAATTTATTTATTTATGTTGCAAGATGGGCTAAGACTTTTTTGATGTAAGCCCACGAAGAGAAAAAGAAAGGGCATGGCCCAAACGAAAGCTTTGGATGTCCGTTAGCAGGAACATAAAAGACAATAAATACATGACACAAAGAAACAGAGTTCGCATACGGCTGCAGATAAAGGGGCGCACGAAGGCAGCCGTCTTTTGGCGGCTGTGTACGGTTCAAGATATGAGTGACTAGGTGGCTTTATCTAAGGATGGTGGGAGTGGTTAGTCAAGTGAAAGTGACAAACTTTTAAACCAACCAATGAGAGAGTGTCACGTCATTTATTCAAAAAAATTTAAACTTTTGATGAAAAGTGGTGGGAGTGGTTTTGTCACTTGAAAGTGGTAAACTTATTTTATTGTTTATTTTTTTTAATTATGTGTTAAATAAAAACAATTAAAACAAAATTAATTAAAAACAAATAAAATTACATTAAACACAAAATAAATAAAAAAGAAATAAAATTACACTAAATTAAAACAAACTAGTCCTCGTCAGAATCGACCAATAGGTGAGGTAAATCTTGACTTCCGATATGAACACGTGAGATCGTTTTTAAGTCTCCAATGCATATCTTCATCCATTAGCTCGTTCAACACCGTATCATCAAACACGGGCTCAAGCGGTGGATCCCGAATGTGTACAGGTGCAATAGCGTTCCGTCGTCATTTATAATCATGTTGTGTAAAATAATACACGTGTATACGACATCCCTTAATTTTTAACGCTCATTGCTCGCATCGGCCGATACAACATACCCCATTTCGACTTCAAAATGCCAAAAGCCCTTTCGACGTCTTTTCTTGCGGCCTCGTGTTGTCTCTTGAACATCTTTTCATCTACTTCGTGAGGGTATGGGATAATGGTTGTTAACGTAAAATGGACATATAGGCGCGGTTCCATTTCGTTCCCTTAAGAATAACGACGATTGTTGTAGCACATTGATATCGTTTTGTGAACCCGGTGGACTGCAAAAAGCATGCCAAATCCATAAATCTTGAGATGCCACCGCTTCGAGCATAACGGTCGGGTATCGGTGATCTCCTCTCATATACTGACCTCGAAGCTCGGTGGAACACATTCGCCATACGAAATTGGTGCAATCAAGGCTACCAAACATACCAGGAAGGTGATGTTTTTCTTCATGCGCGGCGTATAATAGTGCCATGTCAGGGCTGATCAGTTTACGTAAGAACTTCGGAGCGTATATTCTGCGAACCGTTTCGCAAAAAGTTTCTAGGCACTCGCGGGAAGTTCTTGCAGACATATGCAAGTACTCGTCACCTTCGTCTGGAAGGTTACCGGTTGTGAGCTGTTTAATAGCCGATGTAACCCTTTCCAACGGCGTAAAGCCCTTCTGACCTCGGGCATCGTAGCACTCTTGAAGTACGCGTCATTCGCTTCCACGTCGGTCACAATTTTTAAAAACAACCGTTTCGACATACGGAACCTATGCCGGAAATTATCATCGTTGTATTTCGGGCCTTCGACAATCCACCATGAGTGTCTCGTGCCCAACCTCCCGTTGGCGTTCAATATATCTCATATGGTTTGATGTACCCGTGTCTTGTAGTTTGGCTTCTTCAAGTAGACTTTAAAAAAAAAGAATGCTACTGTCAGACGATTCGTCGCTACTATCGGGTGAAAAAAAACAACGGGACTTCATCTGCCATGTTTTTTGTAGGAGTCGGGCTAGTATTTGGTATTTTTGGTTGATTTAGAGATGAGTTTATGGTGTAAAATGAAATAAATTGGGTTTGGTTTGAATTTATAGTGTAAAAAGTTAAATTTTTTTTTTTTTTTTAATTTTGTAACGGCTTTATAGCCGTTAGAATTCAAAAGCATGCCAAAATATCCATTTTGTCGAGCGGCAAACCTTTACCGAACATCCATTTTGTCGATCGGCAATCTAAGGGTGGGGGGCGGTGTTACCGCTCGGCAAAAGGGTTTGCCGACACCCTTTGCCACCCACTCCCACCACCCTAAGTGAACGATTTGTAGGGTTTAATACTTTTTCTCAGTTTTATTCATATTTGGATTTTTTTTGACATTGACGACGTCTATAAACAATTTGATTTGTTGGTTTATTTGTACTATTTGCATGTGTTTTGAGTTATTGCTTTACAACTTGTTCGGTTAATGACAAAACCTAGTATCTTGTTGAGTGACATAGAGTAAATTGACTCACACTAGTAAATAGGGTAGTTGAACTGTAAAAGATCTGATGACAAAGTTCTATTTTTGATTACCACTTAAAGTAACCGACTTTTCAGCACAATGTCTATGTGGTGGCCAATCAACTGAGTAAATTGAGTTTGGTGTAAACTTAGAATCCAAAACTTGGAGGGGGTTATCTTTTGTGACTATCCCCGGATGAATGATTTTATTTTTTTTATATAAATACTATGTTTTTTCTGATTTTTGTAACTGGTAAATCTTGACCACTTGTGTTGATATTGTGAAACGTTTATTATATTTGAACTGTTTGTCGTTTATCAAGCGTATTGGCGATTTCTTTGCATCGTTAGCGGGTTGGTAAATTGGTGAGTAACTGGTATAATCAAACGGGTTATTAGGTTGTATGGTGAGTCTTAAAAACTATCCCTAATAATTAATCACGATCATTAATTCCAAGGCCATGTCTATGTGGTGTTCTGAATCGGTATACGAGGTTTTGTGTTAAACTTGCAATCGGAATTCTATGTGGGGGTTACTTCTTTAGAGAAAGGATCAAATACAAAGGACTCTTATTGTAAGAAGGTTAAGAAGGATTCTGGCCCATTGATCTTAGATTTGGAGGATTGAGATTAATATCGGGGAAAAGAAAAGAATGAAAGGGCATAAAAGGAATCTCATAATTATTGACTTTCTCTCTTCACATGCAAGACACATGCCAATTCCCCCATCAATTTAAAACGTCCATAACTTTTTCATGCGACATTTTTTTTAAAATTTCACCATAATAACGAGTGTTTTTTATCTTTAATATGAGTACCATATTATCATATAAAGTTAAAATAAAAAATTTCATTTTTACTGTTTTTTTGCATTGTGTTAAAGGTTCACGTCATTGTGTCTTTTAACTGGGTTTTGGTCATTAATTTTAATAGAGTTTCTATACATTGTGTTATTATCAAAACCTGTAATACAATGTTAATTTGGGTTCTACCCATTGCGATTTTATAAGAACCGATAACACAATATATGACACAATGAAGATGGTGTTATATCTGGGTTTTCTATAAATTGTGTTATATCTGTTGTTATCAGTTGTGTTTTTATTTAGTCTGATACTTATTGTGTTATACGTTATGGTTATTGTGTTTTAGTATGTTGTCTATTGTGTCTTTATCTTGTGTCATTGATTGTGTTTTTGATCTACTTTACATTGTGTTTTACATCATGTCCATTGTGTAATACGCAACTGAGTTTTTGATTTTTTTTTGAAAAATATAACAATATGGTACTCATATTAAAGATAAAAAACGCTCGATTTTAGGATATAATTTCTTCTAGAGTTAATTACTGTTTTCGTCCCTGTGGTTTGTCAAAAATCACTATTTCAGTCCATTAGTTTAAAAATTGTGATTTCAGTCACTGTGGTTTCACTTTCGTAACCATTTCAGTCCCTGGGGTTTCAGTTTCGTAACCAATTCAATCCATTTATTCTGTAAGTACAGGGACTGAAATGGTTGCGAGGTGGACTAAAATGGTTACGAAAGTGAAACCACAGGGACTGAAATTGCAATATTTAAACTAATGGACTGAAATAGTGATTTTTGACAAACCACAGGGACGAAAATAGTAATTAACTCTTTTTCTAAAATAAATGATGTATAAAAAAATTACGGACGTTTAAAATTGGGGGGGGGGGGGGGTAACATGACTTACATGTGCATATTCTCTTTTCTCTTGTAGACAAAATTACCCTTTCCATTTGATTCCTCATAGGACACTTGTCACTCTCTGGTGGCTTCTTACCATTCTTATATTTATACTTCTTTGTAGAATAACTCAACCCACTTCTTAATTTAATAACTCCTTTCTTAGATAATAAACTCTTTTCCCCTTGGATACGATACCCCACTTACGCTATCTACTTAGTTTAATTAGGTTTTTGCATGACCCTTATCGTCATCATTATGTCATGTGGATTTGTTTAAAACGTTTATACTTATGATCGTACTACAATCTTGTATGCTCGCCAATACTTTATATGTTGATATGTACTTTAATATGTATTGCAGGAACTTGATGATGAGACGTTGAACATAATCTAGTAGGATGACTAGAAACCCACTTTAATTTAGTACTTGTTATTGTATTTTATTTCTTTGTTCAAGTTGTTGTATTTGCTTTCAAACATTGTATTTTTGCATTAGAAATGAAATGAAATATCATTGATTAAATACTTGTCGTAAATAATCGTTATAATTTCTCTTGCAATCTATTTCGTCTTACTCCGATGTTTCCGTCATTGGTTGGGTGTGACAAGTCTAGGATGGCACATCGACGGGTCTAGAGAGTAGGGACAAAGTTCCTAAGAGCGTGATAAGTTGAAAAAAAGTTGTATGATTCATCAAAAGTTACATGAATTTTTTTTTGAGTAAACAAAATTTATTTATATTATCCTTTTATTCTTTTAATATCACTGTATATGATTCATGAAAAGTTACATGAATTTTTTTTTTGAGTGAACAAAATTTATTTATATTTTCCTTTTATTCTTTTAATATCATTATACTCCCAAATGAAAAAAAGTTGTAGGATTCATGAAAAGTTACATGAATATTTTTTTAGTAAACAAAATTTATTTATATTTTCCTTTTATTCTTTTAATACCATTATACTCCCAAATGAAATGTTTATATTTCGTTAAAATTCAAAAAAAAAAAAAAGGTAATGAACAATCCATCAGTTATCGAATAATTGATAGTATTATTGTTATACTCCAAGACATAGACGCACATATATCACAAAAATATTAAGAATATAACTTCATATAAGTTATAAGTTAAGTGTTTAAGTAATCATAACTTAATTATTAAATCAACTACCTCCCTCGGGTTTTTGAACAAATATAACCTTTTCATACGTTAATAATATTCTTTTTTTTTTTTTAAATTACACAATAAAAAATAGCATTTCTAAGGGCTGCATACGAACCAAACGTTTAGCGAACAGTTTGTGAACCGTTCAGCGGGAAGTTCTTTTTTGTTCGTTCGTTTATTAAACAAACAAACACGAACAAGAAATTTCGTTCTTTTAGTTAAATGAACAAATATGAACAGAGGTCGCGTTCGTTCTTTTATGTTCGTGAACGTTCGGTAACGTGTTCACTTGTGTTCGATAGTTCATTAGTGTTTTTAGTTTTTATATTTATTTAAATATATCAAAATTCTAAAAAATTAAATATCTAATAAGTGTTAGTGTATTAT
Organism: Scalesia atractyloides; assembly: GCA_947069175.1. Lineage (NCBI taxonomy): Eukaryota > Viridiplantae > Streptophyta > Magnoliopsida > Asterales > Asteraceae > Scalesia > Scalesia atractyloides. The sequence goes on along the minus strand of CAMTDV010000014.1, from coordinate 9,958,606 downwards.
ATATTATGTTCATAAACGATGTTGTGTTCGTTTGTTTCCATTTGTGTTCATGAACATTAGTATGTGCTTATTTGTGTTCGTCAACGTTCGTTGCCTACAATTAACAAACAAACACGAACAAGTTCATTTCCTTAACAAACAAATACAAACATAAAATCTCGTTCGATATAAGTGTTCGTGACGGTTCGGGAACACATATATTTTTTAACAAACGAACACGAACGAGGTCTTGTTTGTGTTCGTTCGATTCGTTTGCAGCCCTATTTGCATTCTTTTTAATTTGAGTATAATATTACTATAAGTTTTTTAACAAGTTAAAGTGATTACCGACTGTTTGTGTTTGCCACCTCATCACACACATCTAATGCGTGTACTAGTTTTACCTTATTAGTTTACTCGTTGATTATTTTTATTATTAAATGGCTATTAATTATGTAACTCTAAAAGTAATAAAAAAGTTTATGAGTAAACTGCCATTTTGGTCCCTGATATTTGGGTTGTTTTGCCACTTTAATTCAAATCTCAAACTTTTTGCATCTTGGTTTCTGTTGTTTCAGTTTTATTGTTATTTTGGTCCAAAAATGAAATCAGGTCAGATTCCCCAAATTAAACCTTGATGTTTTCCTTTTCCTCAGAGATATTTTAGTCATTTTAAGCCTTAATATATATATATATATATATATATATATATATATATGTGTATATATATATATATATATAGTATTTATATATGTATATATATATATATAAAATAAAATAAAAAGATTATAAAATAACAAAACCCTCCTCTCCCCTTCTCTCTGTTCTCTCTCCCCCTTTCTCTTTGTTCTCTCCTCTCTCTAGAACACCACCGCCTTCAATTGTTCAAAGTTTAAAACCTACAAAACCTAAAATCAAATGAATATTAGAGTTAAATGCTTGGTTGGTCCCTGTGGTTTGCAAATATTGCAAACTCGGTCCCAGTGGTTCACTAATTACACACTTGGTCCCGGTGGTTGTAATTTTTGCACTCGGGTGGTCCTTATCACTAACATGTGTTAAATTTCTCAGTTAAGTGTGTGCGAAATGACTAGATTGCCCTTGACCAATTAAAAAAAAGTAAAAGAAATATAAAGATAGATGGGGCCCACCATCATCTTCCTCATCCTTCATATCTCTCTCTCTCTTTAAAAACATTAACAAATCAACAAAATTCTGATCTCACACCACAAATTACATCAATATCCACCACAATTTCAAGAGATTCAGTAACAAATAACAATAAGACAACTATCACAAATCAAACACCAAAAACAAAAACATCTATAAACATCCGCCATGATGAAGCTGAAGCTGAAGCTGAAGCTGAAGCTGAAAGCTGAAAGCTTTAATCTTGAACCCTAAACACAACTCACTACAAGCTCTCAAAATCCTTGAAGCTCTGAAACAAGCTTCACACGAACTGCATCAGAACCCCAATGTCAACAACCTTTAGATAACAAACTATTTTCCTGCTCATCCGCCATTAAAGCTCTTTTGGAGCTCGAACGTGAATCAGATTCCGCTTCACCATAACTACATTATCCACTGACTTAACTACTCGCAAAACTCTCATTCATAACTGTAGCCGGCCAGATTCCTTTTTCGTTTTTCCGGCGGCCATATTTGGGTTTGAGTGGTTGTGGTTGGGGTGGTATTGGTTGTCACACCCCGACCCGCAGCGGAATAAAAGTCGGGGCATAATTGGGTTATCACCAAAGCTCATGATGTTTACTAAAATGTTTCATATTTATTAAATTCAAATTACAACTTAAATATCCAAAACAAAATTCATACAATTACAAGAAATTGAAACTATATAAATGTTCCAAAGCTTAAACTTGTTTATTCTTCTAGGCCTTCCTATGTGTTTCTTGTCTCAGCTGGATCACCTGTAACATGTGTAAAACGGGGGATATTTTGGGTCAACAAAAGTTGGCGAGTGAACCTTGATAAAACATTGTTACTACTTTCTTGTTTTATTTAATAAGGAAAATTTGTGCAATAATCACATGTGAGCAAACATATATAAATAAACAAACACAAACCACTTTGGATGAGTATATGATATGAATGATGATGAATGTGAGATCAAGGCTCAATCAAACGGAGCCGATCTTATGAGGCACCTGATGCTCAACCCGTCTCCCACGGGGAACTGATGGGCCTAATGAAATGCGTGCACTGAAAATGATAAATCCAATCTACATATAATCCACACATCAATTGATCCACATATGATACACATTTGATCACGGATATGATGTATGCACAAGTGTTTAAATATAATAAAGAATTAAACGACACATGATACACTCCAAAACATGATTAAAACGGGGAATTAGTAGAGATTCACTCACTTTGGGTGCGTTCTTTGATGACGTTGGATACGCACGAATTTAGGATTCAATCGACGAGGAAAACCTAGCCTAGATAATAACAAAATGATTCGATAAATAAATAAATTTTATTTGAGATTAATATTTTTAATTAGTGCTCTTAAATGAGATTTTTAGATTTATTTTTGTGAGTTTAAGGAAATTTTCTAACTTTTATAATCTTATTTTTAAGTATTTTTAAATAATTTTCCAATTAAATAAATAAATAAAAGAAATAAAAAAAATTGACTTTTTGACCGTTAACTGTTGACCGTTGACCGTTGACCGGGTCTTGACCGGTCAGACTGTGTTTTCTATGCGCTGAGGAGGTTCGAACTCGGGACCTCTCGTATACGTGCACGCAGCTCTACCAACTGAGCTACGTGTCTAACCCGAAATATTCTCTGTTTTAATTATATTTATATACTAATTAATTTTAAACTTATTTGGTTTTTATTAAAAATGATTTATATGGCCGAACCGGTTGCAGGGACCCGGAGTCAAACTCGGGTCCTTCGGTTCGAGTGCACACAGCCCAACCAGTTAGGCTGTGTGTCTAATCTGTTTAACTAACGGATTATATTACTCTTATAAACATTCTGTGACTTGTTCTGATTCAGTTCTATAAATGTTGGTTTTAAATTCTGACAGTCGGTACGTGTGCGATTCGAACTCGGGACATGCGTGTGTTATTTGCACACAGTCCACCGCTGGACTGTGTGTCTAACCCGTTTAATTATCTGATTTTAATTATATTAATACACAACTCAACTTCGTCTTCTTCATTTATAAGAACTCAGAAACAGTGAAGTCCGACTGTTCTGTCTAATCGATCGACAACACTTAATAATTGATTGAAATGAAATAGATAAAGGAGATTACGGAATAAGATGTACCAGAACAGAAAGTTTTCTTCAGATTTCCGGCTAGAGTCGTCGGCTCTGACTTGTGATTTCCGGTTGAGTGGACTGTTTAAACAGTTTTGATTATTGGTTTGAACAATTAAAGTATAAATCAAAAGATAGCAGAGATGTTTAGACAGTTATACCGACCGATGAATGAATGCGGTTTTCTGACTAGCGATTCCGGCGAAATGAAAATCTCCGGCGACGTGCTCTGGAAGAATCAAAGCTTCGAAAAAGTGTGCGGTTCTGAGCGAAAGGATTTCCAGAAGATTGAGTGGGTATTTATAGGGAAGAACTGGATGAATTGTGTCCGATTTTGAGTCTTGATTCGCGCTCAAAGGTTTTCTGGCAGTTATGACCGAAATTGACTGCCGGCAACGGTTATGATTGATGTCGTAGACGGTTATCGCGTTTTAGTCAAAAGGAAAATGGCCAAAATCGCGGATTACCGGATTTTCCGGTGATTGCGAGTTCTGAGCGTGCGATGATCTCTGGTTTTGAATTCGGGTTTACTTTAAGTATTATTTAATTCAGTATTGATACAAAGAAGGTGTGTGGCGGAGTGGTGTGTTGTGTGTTTGTGCAAGCGGGTGACCCGGGTTCGAAACCCGGCGTCTCCATTATTTTTTTAATTAACTATTTTTTTGTTATTTAATAATTATGGTTTAAAATTCTAATATATATATTAATTATGTATTGCTTAAAATTTATCTGAGCAATAAATACGCAACGAAAAATTATAACTGAGTATTTGATTAATAAACGAAGCGGGTTTGGAAACCCGTTTTTCGACGAATGTTATAGTATCCCCTACTTTTAGGAATTTCGTCCCGAAATTTAAGTAGTAGTGGTAACAGGAAAAAGATGCGGGTATTTTTCGCGCATTGAGTCTTCACGTTCCCAAGGAAACTCAGGTCCTCGTTTTGACTCCCAACGTACCCTGACAATTGGAATACGACTTCGTCTTAAACGCTTCTCTCCAAAGTCCATGATTTGTACCGGTCTTTCAACGAAGTGCATAGATTCATCGATTTGAATGTCTTCTAGAGGAATATGGAGGTTTTCATCGGCGTGGCACTTTTTCAAGTTTGATACGTGGAATGTGGGATGAATTCTGTTGAGTTTTCTGGTAGGTCAAGCTTGTATGCTACAGGACCTACTCTTTCGAGTATCTTGAAAGGTCCTACGTAGCGTGGTGCTAGCTTTCCCTTTTGGCCAAAACGAACCACTCCCTTCCATGGTGATACTTTTAGAAGTACTTGATCGCCAATGTTAAACTCCAAGGGCTTTCGTCGTTTGTCTGCATAACTCTTTTGACGACTTTGAGCTGCTAGAAGATTGTTTCGAATTTGAATGACCTTGTCGGTTGTTTCTTGAATTAATTCTGGATTGGTGATTTGTGATTCCCCAATTTCGTGCCAACATACTGGAGATCGGCACTTACGACCATACAAAGCTTCGAAAGGAGCCATGCCGATACTTGAATGATAGCTATTGTTGTACGAAAATTCAACTAATGGTAGATGAGCGTCCCAGTTCCCTTTGAAATCTATGACGCATGCTCGCAGCATGTCTTCAAGGGTTTGGATGGTGCGTTCAGATTGACCATCAGTTTGAGGATGAAAAGCGGTACTGAGGTCTAATCGTGTACCCAAGGCGGTTTGTACGGCTCGCCTTGTTCGCGAAGTGAAACGACCATCACGGTCTGAAATGATGCTTAATGGTACACCATGACGGCTTACGATCTCGCTGATGTAGATACGAGCTAACTTCTCGTTCTTGAAGTCCTCGCGAATCGGAATGAAGTGAGATGACTTTGTAAGACGATCAATTATTACCCATATGGTGTCATACCCACTGGAGGTGCGAGGTAACCCGATAATAAAATCCATGGTTATGTTTTCCCACTTTCATATAGGTATTTCGGGTTGGACTAGAAGTCCTGAAGGTCTTTGATGTTCAGCTTTTACTTTGGAACAGGTAAGGCACTTGGAAACAAAAACAACGATATCCTTTTTCATGCCAGGCCACCAGTAGGTGTATCGTAAGTCTTGATACATCTTGTCGGCTCCTGGGTGTACAGAGTATCGTGTTTTGTGCGCCTCATTCATTAGGAAATCACGAAGGTTATCGCGATCAGGAATGCATATGCGATATAAATAGTATAGAATACCGTCGGATTTGGTTTCGATTTTTAGTTCAGCTCCACACGACAGTTCATCGCGTACATCATTTTCTGTTACAGAAACATGTTGAGCTGCTCGGATTCAATCTTTGATGTCGGTTATGATTTGCGAAAATAGAAGACGAATGGAGTTCGCATAACCTTTTCGACTAAGCGCATCGGCCACCACGTTTGCCTTGCCAGGATGATACCGAATTTCACAGTCGTAGTCGTTAAGAAGTTCGACCCATCTTCGTTGCCTTGATTAATAAACGAAGCGGGTTTGGAAACCCGTTTTTCGACGAATGTTACATTGGTGGTGAAGGTTGGGGTGGTGCGCTGAAGGTGACGGTGGGGGTGGTGGTAGAGGTTGCGGTGGTGGGTTGAAGGTGACGGTGAAGGTGGTGGTGGTGGGTTGAAGGTGATGGTGGAGGAGGAAGTGGTGGTGGGTTGACGGTGGAACTGTATGTGGAAGTGATGGTTGGTTTAAGGTGGAGGTGGTTTTTAGAGAGAGAGAGAGAGTGTGAGAGAGAGGAAGAAGATGAGGGGCCTCACCCATCTTCATATCTTTTTTATTTTTTAACTAGTCAGGATTAATTTAGTCATTTTGCACACACTTAACTGATAAATCTAACACATGTTAGTGATAAGGACCACCCGAGTGCAAAAATTACAACCACCAGGACCAAGTGTGTAATTAGTGAACCACTGGGACCAAGTCTGCAGTATTTGCAAACCACAGGGACCAACCATGTATTTAACTCTGAATATTATTATCTATAAATGATAACAATTCATACCTACCAAACACAATTCACAATAACTCCATGACTACATCAAAAAAGCATAAAAATCAATCGATCTAAAACAATCTCTATGTTAAAACGCATAAATATCAAATGAAGGATGACGTACTGCCGACGATAATAGGAATAGCTACGTCGCGTCCGTTGTTAAGATCATAGTCAATGTAAGCAACTTATCCTCTGGAATTCGGTTAAAAACCGGAGGTTTTACGTTCCAGCGGTTTTCCGGCGACAATGCGGCGATGACGGCGGAGGTGAAGTGGTTATCCGACGTGAATTTCTCGTCTACTTCACCGTTGTTTACGGATCCCATAGAGACTACACCACCGTTGAATCCTTTGGATGAATATGTTAAATTTTTGTGACCGCGAAACCCTAGCCTGTTGTTACTAGGGTTGATATTGTTGTTGTTCTTCTTATTGCTGTCGTGCGCTGAGGTGGCACAGGTTGTTGTGTTCCACCAGCTCGAGCACATTGCCGGTGGCGGTTGCCGGACGGAGCCACCAGTGTTGACGCCAATGGTGGATAGAGGATATGGTGGTTTGTTTGAGGAGTTGGATGGCATGGTGGTGTTGATTGGGGGTGGGATTAGGGATGGCAATGGGTCGGGTTTGGGACGGGTTTAGATAATCCCAAACCCGGTTAGATAAATTTGTCCCAAACATGTCCCAAAACCCGTCGGGTTTATAGCGGGTAAATACCCATCGGGTATACCCGCGGGTTTCGGGTAAACCCGTTAATATAAAAAATTACCCGTTGGGTATACCTGACCCAAAACCCATCGAGTATTTATCGGGTAACTACTAATCAGTTATATTAAATATTATCACTATAAAAACGTATGAAATAATTACAATGTATACGAAATAAAATATCCATATGCGTAAAAAAATTGGTGTATCATATATATACATATTTGAAAATATAAAAGAAATTATGTCGGGTATACAATCGGGTAAACGAGTACACTATATCGGGTAATCGGGTCGGGTAAACGGGTATATCATCAAATCCCAAACCCGTCTCAAACCCCGAAAAAAACAAAATCTAATACCAAACCCATCCCAAACACAATTATCCGACCCCAAACCCGTCCCAAATGAGTCGGGTTTCGGGGTTACCAATTGGGTTTGGTTTTGATTGCCATCCCTAGGTGGGATGATTATAATAGAGAGTGGGGATGGTGGTGGTGGTGTTCTAGAGAGGGGAGAGAAAGAGAACAGAGAGAAAGGGGGGGGGGGGGGGGGAGAACAGAGAGAAGGGGAGAGGAGGGTTTGCTTATTTTATAATATTTTTATTTTATTATATATATATATATATATATATATATATATATATATATATAAAACTGACTAAAATACCTCTGAGAAAAAGGATAAAATATCAGGGTTTAATTTTGTGAATCTAACCTGATTTCATTTTTGGACAAAAATGACAATAAAACTGAAATTACAGAGACCCAGATTCATAAGGTTTGAGATTTTGTCTAAAGTAGCAAAACTGTCCAAACCTCAGGGACCAAATAGGCAATTTACTCAAAGTTTATTATTTTTGTAATTATATTCTAATAAAATTAAAAAAATTTAAACATCAGTGTTTTAAAAATTCTCTTTAAGTTTTTAAGTTGCACAATTAAAAAAAAAATCCCTTTATGCAACATTATATGAAAATAAAATTTAAAACTAACCAATACTAAATAAAAATAGACAAGGGGAAACTATTTTTTTTCAAATAATATATAATCTGACGAGTGTAATTATTGTTATTAACTAAATTATGACATGATTTAAAAAAATTAGTTTAGATGGGTTTAGTTCGTGAATCAAATGGGATACTTATTTAGTTTTAAAAATAGAGGTTGTCATATTGATTTTGTTTTTTCAACATTTAATCAGGTTCCATTAATATCACCTATTTGATTTATAGGAAAAAAAATATTATATTGATTTTTTATACAAGGTATCGTATTATATTGTATTGTATCAAATCGTACAATAAATATGTCATATTACACAAAATCGTGTTACATTAAATTTTATTATATAATGTAACTAGTAATAGATCTCGTGCTTCACAGTGTATTAACTCAAGACTCAAGTCTAAAAATAATTATTCCATATCCGAAAACTAACGGAATTTATAATTATTAGAATAAAGAAATCGAAAATAGACAACCCACGTAATGTGACAACAAAGTTGTATTCATACAAAATCAGATAGCTTGTAGTTCGTGGAATAAAAATGAGCTGCATGTACAATCAAAATTTGAAGATCAATTAAAAATTTAATGTCTACTTTACACGATCACATTAGCTAACTCCTTATGGATTCGATGGTCAACTTACCCAAACAAGTCAAGGTACTTATGAAAACACACACACTTTCTTTATTTATAACATGCACTTCAATGCCAATTAATCACTTAACGGTTGCCGAGCTCAAATTACCATTCGCGCACCGACTAAGCCTCCAAGATAACCTAAGCAATAGAACCTAATTGGCTAATTCTATGTATATAAAGTAGGTTTTATAATTTTTAGTTGAAAACTCAACACTATTACACAGTTAAGACCCTAAATTCGTAGTCCTATTGCTATGATTTAGGTATGGCCTTTCCATCACAAATGAAATTTTTACCCAGTTAGAAAATAGTGATTATAAAAAGTCTTCACAATAAAATAGTAAGACGCGCAACAAAAATGTGAAATAAATATTTATAAATAGATAAAAAGCAATTTACAAAAACATGTATTAAAATCAAGAAACACCTATTTAAAAATAAATTAATATAATGGAATAAAACTTGTGGTGAAATGAAGATATCTGTAGTAGAAAGATAACAAATTGCTTCGGAGTTGACAAATAACCAAAGAAAACTATGCTAACACTTATGACAACTCAAGGAATGTGACTTTCTGATTTGATCTTTTAGTTGATAGTAGAGGTAACGATTTCATTAAATTGGCAAACAAACAATCTTGGTATACCAATTTATTAGGTTTAATATACAATTGAAATCTATCAACAACGAATAAATGTTCCCAAGGGAAAAACTTGAAACTGAAATAAATAAACCATAAACAACTGCGGGAGCAAAACCATTAGTGGTTTGGATGATTTTTATCGCTGCATTCGGACCCAAATGCCCGAGCTTGGAATTTCTCTATGAACCACATACAGTAGATAATGACCCGCGGGTGCAAAGTTACCAGACGGAGGAGCCGTCACAACTACTCTATAAGTAGACCTTCCGAGAGCTTTGGTAGAGTTAACGCTGTCGAGAACCAACAACCTTTGATTCATAGAAAACGAGTGTGTGTTAAATGAAGGAGACACCATTGTCACGGTAACCGAATTCAGATCTACAGGTCCTGATACCATAAATGTAACAGCAATCCGTTTTCCATAGCGTATCTTAGTTTTAGTCTTGGGCGATAAAATCCTGGGGCGTGAAGAAGAAGAGCTAGGATCCAAATAAGAAGGAGAGAATGCCTCCAGGCTTAGTTCAGTTGGATAAAGCACGTTGGTGAACACATATTTGTCGTGAGGGTTGCTTCCACCAACAAGAACCCGACCATCTCGAAGTAGGACCGCTGTGGAATGGTACACTCTTGGTTTTGTGCTTGGATTTTGAACCTCAAATCTAGACCCAATTTGGTTATCAGGTCTATAAGTTACAGGGCTGAGAACGGGGTTCCTACCAAGCTCCCACCCGGCAACCCCTGCTGAGGCACCGTTGATGATCAAGACATGGCCGTTGGGAAGCAGCAACATGTCACCCATGACTCGAGCCAAAGGCATTGTTTCCATGACCCACTGTGGATTGGGGTCGGATATTCTAATCCGCCCGCAGGTATCTAATGCTCCGTCAAATCTTCCATTATTTGCATTAGCGAATGCTCCTCTGGGCGCTCCCCCACACACCAATACTTCAACAGATTCGGCAACCCCCTTTTTCATTCGCAAAGGGAGTAGTACCGCAGAGCCAGTGCTCGGGTAGCTCCTTGGTTGCCCGCCGGGCATTGTCGGGTAGGTCTTGACAACTTGGTTCTTAGAGTAGTTGAATAAAATGGCACGGTTATTGGCGAAAACAAACAAGTTCCCATCGGGATAGAGAAACACAAATGGGTATAAATTATTTTCAACATTGGGGTCATTCGTCTGGACCAAAAACGGAAAGCTGGGAGAGTTCTCAGTGGCCGACATCTTTGGGTAGAATTCATAGTTAAATGCCTGACGACCGCCGATGATAATTTGCCGCCCGTCTGGCAATAGGTGATTGGTGGCATACCACCTCTGTTGGTTCAACCCATTTGGTATCTCTTGCCAGTCACATGTGGCACATGATTTATAAATCCTGACCCTACGGTAACCGTCAGCCCATCCTCCGGTCTGGACTAAGCTGCCGTCAGGCATTAATGTTCCTGAAGAACACCATACGTTGGTGAGCACCATGAGCGGTCGTATAGTATTGGAACCGACATCATACTCGACGGAGTGGGCAGAGCAGTCGGTGGAGTTAGGGCGGCACTTGCCATTTGGAAGAGAGATGTTGGAGATTCCAAAGTCGGTACGATCATACATTACCACACGGTCGTTGGGAAGTAGCTGCATGTGCATGGCTGAGATGCCTATGCTTGGGAGGAGGACGGACCATGATCCACCAGCAGCTGGACACAATGGGGCATGAAGGAGGAGGAGGATAACTAAAAGGAGAAGATATTGGTGATAGAGGAGGGTGCTGGAGAAGCTGGTCATGATATTTCCGGTTGATGTTTGTTCTTTCTTTTTTTGGATTGTTAGTCAGGTTATTGTGTGATGTGATGGAGATTGTTCCCTTTAAATACTAGTTCAGGCACTCCAAAGTCAATGAAGTTTCTAGTTCCGTTAAAAAGTTCATTTGTATCTTTCAACATGTTAATGCTATGTTTGTTGGTGTGTAGTATTAAAATCATTAAGATGTTGGGTTCAGTTCATCAGCTTAATTATTAACCTGAGACGTAATGATTTATGTAAAGTCAATTTCAGTATCATTTGTAAAAAATAATATCATCAAGAATAAAATCAGAATTTGTTAGGTAGTGTTAACATTCTTGATCCATAATCAAAGATATGATATATGTACTTAATTAATTAACATTGTCTTATAGAAATTATCGTTTAAGTGTTAACTAACAGCAGGGTACGTTCTAGGAAAGTCAGTAGGATTGGTGGCTTTAGAGGAATAAAGAAATGGATCTTGTTTTATTGTGCTCCATTATGTGGATTTCTGATCTTACCAACCAGTCCTATTAATTAGAACATTGATTACATTTGCAAATCATAAGCCAACACCACTATTTGCAGGTAATTGTTGATATTTACATATATTTTGAGCATACAAGTTGCAGTGGTGTATAATGCCTATTACATTAAGAGGATTTGATGTACGTGTAGCGACTCTGTAATTTTAGTTCGTTAAGCTAGTTATTTTTGTTCTAATACAAGAAGAATATTTCTGTTTAAATAATATTTGAGGCATACATATATATTTTAATACATTACCTAAACTGATGTATAACGAGATGCATGTCCCTTATAAAGGGAATCGAGTGTATGATCATGTTTATTTGGTAGGTATTGGTAATTTGGTGGTGTTTGACATTTGGAACATTTCTTTTAAATTCTAATTCTTTGGTGAGGGATATCATAGAAAATGAAATTATGCATACATGCATAGTGTGTCCGTGGAATCTTATGTATGAACTAGCAAAACAACGTGTGCTATTATTGTGAATTCAAAATAAAGAGGTTTGCTTCCTCAAACTCCAAGGTAATAAACAGTATCATTAGATTATTATATATCATTCCCATTCCCATTCCATACCCAACAACCACCAATAACAACTTAATTGTTTTTCTTTTTCTCTTCCATGTTTTATAAGAAAGGACAAACTGAGAAAAGGAGGAAAGAACCAAAGAAAAGAAAAGAAGGGAGCTAGGAAAGAAGCAAAGAAAAGAAGATTGAAAAAAGAGTCATTATCCCCTTAGAGACACATCCTGGTTATTAATTAGGTGGTAGACTTTACAACCATAAGGTAACTAGTTCTTTAGATTTGACAATGTCTAAAAAAATCTAAGAACTGATGTTAAAAGAACCATCTCCAAATATATCAAATTCGCATTGGATAAAATCAGTGAGCCATGAAACTTTTTCCTAGTTTGTCACTTTTTTTCTTTTGACAGTTTGATTTATAACACCTTGTTGTTAAAAAATATAAAGTTAGTTCGGGTCACATCATAAAAGTCGATATCAGAATAAAACTATAGAGTAAAGTACTTTTTGGGTACTCGTGATTTAGTGGTTTTAACCATTTAAGCCCAACATCAAAATGTGTAACGCCCAGAATCAAAGTAACATAACCCCGCCTCGCCTCCAACATTTGCCATGTTGGGTGTGACATGCCCGGTTTATTATTTCTTGGCTACTTAACGAACTAGTTAGTTATATTTTTATTTTCATTCGTGACCAACCGGTTTATCAACTACGTTAATAAACTTGTGCTTTGGTGAATCATACAAAGAGGTTTAACGGATGGAAACATCTCAACTCCATGCTTGACTTTCATGATTTATATGATATTACGTGATAGACTAAATTGTAGCTTATACTATATAACGTATAATATATATATATATTTAATTGAATTCTTGATGCTAACAGGATTATGGTTAGATTTCAAGTACATAGGTTATATTATCTTAGTTCTAGACTACTCGTTGGTGATTCTAATGGGCAAGTTAGGACCCATGAAAACACATAAAACTTAGTGTCCAAACGAGTATTTAGACAATGTATATTTTCTTCTACATATACTTTTTATACTTAATTCCAAATCCGAACTCTTTACAAACTTCGAATACTCATGCACCTTCGTTTCCCAATGTAGGGTAACTTCGGTGTTCCACTCTCAACAAACTCGTCAACTCGCGTTTAAACGGAAAGCTTAGCAAAACCGTGAGTGTACATGACCCTTTTTACCTTTTCGACACTTTTTGGGTGCAATACATATTCTTATTAAAAACGCACACATAACTTACAAACAAACAATCCAATATACATGCTTGATACGTGATGCTAGAACTCATACATGTAGAATACTTATTTGCTTTATACTTGTCATTAACTTCGTACGAGCCTCCCTTAATATGTATAGTGCTATAAGAGTAACACGCTGTCCGTATTCTTGAGGTCATGTTAAGTTATACAAAATGGTATTGTCGTTGCGACGACAAGATTACGCTAGTGGGACACTTTGGATTGAAAATTATAAGTTGCATGTTAGTATTGCTATGTAAATTCTTAGTTTGCGATTATGTGATCGGTGCATTTTATGTTCACTCTAGTTTTATTAATTATGCTAATAATGCATTGATATTGGTACAAAATTCGCTGCGTTAATTCATTTTTGTATCATGTTGGTTACACTGAAATAGAGCTAAAGCGATGAATTTATTATAAAATAAAGATGAATGCGTCAAGGCTTACCATTTATAATTAGAAAGATCAAGTTTGAAAATTAAAAGTTAAATGGATTTGGTTTGTTAAGTTGCGAGTAATCTAAATCTAATCTAAATTTAATAAAAGACCAATTAATGTCACGTGTCATTTTTTCCTTCAACTTAATTTTTTTTATTTTATTTTAAAAAATTAATAATAATTACATGGCTATCCTTATCTATATCTATTTATCTATGTCATGATTATTATATTATAATAATTGGTTATAACCTAACCATAAATTCGTGATTTAAAAAAATAAACTTAGTGAATATGATAAATAATGAAAAATTAGGTATGATAAATCAAGAATTTCATATGTTTTATCCTTTATTAAACTCCAATTTTGTTTCTACATGATAATATGCCGTTATTATGTTCCTATATAACCATAGGTTTATTATTATTATTATTATATAATAAAAAATAAATTCTACAAGTTACTAAGATTCAGATATATAAAAAATTTGATTTAATTAATATTTCTTTCTTCTTCCACGATATCTTCACATTAAATGCTATTATTCTTTAATTAAAATTAATTGTAATTGATTGTATTTGTATATAAGGCACTTGTATATACATCAACATACACTACGAAATGTAGGAAGATATTTAGAACGAATGGGATCAAGATGAAAAGTTTTAAGCATATACCATTTGTTAAAAATATTATAAAGCATATTATACATAAATGATCGATGGTAGCCAAAATATAAAATGAGAGCCTTATATAGGGCCTTGGTATTTGTAGCGGCTAACATGTGTAGTTGTTGTTAATGATCGTTTGATTTCACTCTTTTCAATCGAAGAAATAAAATTTTAGATAGTTTATTAGAGTCAGAGTATATTCTTGACAATTTTGATCCAAGCCTATACTAACTAAATGTCATAATGTGTATAATCCGGATATTTTAATATTCATGAATTTATTTGCATTTTATGTCTTATGGCATTATAATAGAATTAAATTTTAATTTGAATATAAATGTCGAAGGCTAATTAAAAATGTTGTTTTGACACACAAAGTTATATTTTTAAGTACTTTGATCATATTCTTTTACACTTATATTTTATTTAAGGCATGTTTTTTTAATTTATAATATTTTTTAGATTAGGATTATATTTGTATTTCATCTTATTATCTTTTTTTTTTTTTTCAAAAGTAGTGTCTATCAATACATTGCAATATATATTAGCATTAATTACAATTCATTTGCCATAAACTTATACCTTACAGTTTATTTTTAAAAACACTTACAGTATTATGATCATTATTTTTATATTTAGTGTTTCTGTTTTACAGATGTAAAAAATAAGATGGTGCATAGTGACTTAAGGAGAGAGGTAAAACTTAGAAAATTATATGTGGATACCAAAAAATATAAATTTTCACTATGTTTTATTATTTTGTGTAACAAATCATTTCACTTATAAGTATTATATACAAATTTATGATTTATATTTTTTTTTGATATCAACCCTTGTTATACACGGGTTTATAAGCTAGTAACAAAATAATAATAAAACAAGAAATTCAAGTGTTATTGTTATTGCAATTAATTGTTTCAATTGCTTGTTCTTTCTTTGTACACTAAGTGAAAAGAAAGAAATACAGGGTGGTCATAAGTGACGTGCACATGACTAAAGGGAACTAAGACACAAATTAATTTATTTATTTATGTTGCAAGATGGGCTAAGACTTTTTTGATGTAAGCCCACGAAGAGAAAAAGAAAGGGCATGGCCCAAACGAAAGCTTTGGATGTCCGTTAGCAGGAACATAAAAGACAATAAATACATGACACAAAGAAACAGAGTTCGCATACGGCTGCAGATAAAGGGGCGCACGAAGGCAGCCGTCTTTTGGCGGCTGTGTACGGTTCAAGATATGAGTGACTAGGTGGCTTTATCTAAGGATGGTGGGAGTGGTTAGTCAAGTGAAAGTGACAAACTTTTAAACCAATCAATGAGAGAGTGTCACGTCATTTTTTTAAAAAAAGTTTAAACTTTTGATGAAAAGTGGTGGGAGTGGTTTTGTCACTTGAAAGTGGTAAACTTATTTTATTGTTTATTTTTTTTAAATTATGTGTTAAATAAAAACAATTAAAACAAAATAAATTAAAAACTAATAAAATTACATTAAACACAAAATAAATAAAAAAGAAATAAAATTACACTAAATTAAAACAATTAAAACAAACTAGTCCTCTTCAGAATCGACCAATAGGTGGGGTAAATCTTGACTTCCGATATGAACACGTGAGATCGTTTTTAAGTCTCCAATGCATATCTTCATCCATTAGCTCGTTCAACACCTTATCATCAAACACAGGCTCAAGCGGTGGATCCCGAATGTGTACAGGTGCAATAGCGTTTCCGTCGTCTTTTATAATCATGTTGTGTAAAATAATACACGTGTATACGACATCCCTTAATTTTTAACGCTCATTGCTCGCATCGGCCGATACAAGATAACCCATTTCGACTTCAAAACGCCAAAAGCCCTTTCGACGTCTTTTCTTGCGGCCTCGTGTTGTCTCTTGAACATCTTTTCATCTACTTCGTGAGGGTATGGGATAATGGTTGTTAACGTAAAATGGACATTTAGGCGCGGTTCCATTTCGTTCCCTTAAGAATAACGACGATTGTTGTAGCACATTGATATCGTTTTGTGCACCCGGTGGACTGCAAAAAGCATGCCAAATCCATAAATCTTGAGATGCCACCGCTTCGAGCATAACAGTCGGGTATCGGTGATCTCCTCTCATATACCGACCTTGAAGCTCGGTGGAACACATTCGCCATACGAAATGGGTGCAATCAAGGCTACCAAACATACCAGGAAGGTGATGTTTTTCTTCATGCGCGGCGTATAATAGTGCCATGTCAGGCTGATCAGTTTACGTAAGAACTTGGGAGCGTATATTCTGCGAACCGTTTCGCAAAAAGTTTCTAGGCACTTGCGGGAAGTTCTTGCAGACATATGCAAGTATTCGTCACCTTCGTCTGGAAGGTTACCGGTTGTGAGCTGTTTAATAGCCGATGTAACCCTTTCCAACGGCGTAAAGCCCTTCTGACCTCGGGCATCGTAGCACTCTTGAAGTACGCGTCATTCGCTTCCACGTCGGTCACAATTTTTAAAAACAACCGTTTCGACATACGGAACCTATGCCGGAAAATATCATCGTTGTATTTCGGGCCTTCGACAAAGTAATCCACCATGAGTGTCTTGTGCCCAACCTCCCGTTGGCGTTCAATATATCTCCTATGGTTTGATGTACACGTGTCTTGTAGTTTGGCTTCTTCAAGTAGACTTTGAAAAAAAAGAATGCTACTGTCGGACGATTCGTCGCTACTATCGGGTGGAAAAAACAACGGGATTTCATCTGCCATGTTTTTTGTAGGAGTCGGGCTAGTATTTGGTATTTTTGGTTGATTTAGAGATGAGTTTATGGTGTAAAATGAAATAAATTGGGTTTGGTTTGAATTTATAGTGTAAAAAGTAAAAAAAATATATTTTTTTTAATTTTGTAACGGCTTTATAGCTGTTAGAATTCAAAAGCATGCCAAAATATCCATTTTGTCGAGCGGCAAACCTTTACCAAACATCCATTTTGTCGATCGGCAATCTAGGTGTGGGGGCGGTGTTACCGCTTGGCAAAAGGGTTTGCCGACACCCTTTGCTGCCCACTCCCACCACCCTAAGTGAACGATTTGTAGGGTTTAATACTTTTTCTCAGTTTTATTCATATTTGGATTTTTTTTGACATTGACGACGTCTATAAACAATTTGATTTGTTGGTTTATTTGTACTATTTGCATGTGTTTTGAGTTATTGCTTTACAACTTGTTCGGTTAATGACAAAACCTAGTATCTTGTTGAGTGACATAGAGTAAATTGACTCACACTAGTAAATAAGGTAGTTGAACTGTAAAAGATCTGATGACAAAGTTCTATTTTTGATTACCACTTAAAGTAACCGACTTTTCAGCAGAATGTCTATGTGGTGGCCAATCAACTGAGTAAATTGAGTTTGGTGTAAACTTAGAATCCAAAACTTGGAGGGGGTTATCTTTTGTGACTATCTCCAGATGAATGATTTTATTTTTTTTATATAAATACTCTGTTTTTTCTGATTTTTGTAACTGGTAAATCTTGACCACTTGTGTTGATATTGTGAAACGTTTATTATATTTGAACTGTTTGTCGTTTATCAAGCGTATTGGCGATTTCTTTGCATCGCTAGCGGGTTGGTAAATTGGTGAGTAACTGGTATAATCAAACGGGTTATTAGGTTGTATGGTGAGTCTTAAAAACTATCCCTAAAATAATTAATCAAGATCATTAATTCCAAGGCCATGTCTATGTGGTGTTCTGAATCGGTAAACGGGGTTTTGTGTTAAACTTGCAATTGGAATTCTATGTGGGGGTTACTTCTTTAGAGAAAGGATCAAATACAAAGGACTCTTATTATAAGAAGGGTAAGAAGGATTCTGGCCCATTGATCTTAGATTTGGAGGATTGAGATTAATCTCGGGGAAAAGAAAAGAATATACGGCATAAAAGAAATCTCATAATTATTGACTTTCTCTCTCCACATGCAAGGCACATGCCAATTCCCCCATCAATTTAAAACGTCTATAACTTTTTCATGCGACATTTTTTTTAAAATTTCACCATAATAACAAGTGTTTTTTTATCTTTAATATGAGTACCATATTATCATATAAAGTTACAATAAAAAATTTCATTTTTACTGTTTTTTTTTTTGCATTGTGTTAAAGGTTCACGTCATTGTGTCTTTTAACTGGGTTTTGGTCATTACATTTTAGTAGAGTTTCTATACATTGTGTTATTATCAAAACCTGTAACACAATGTTAATTTGGGTTCTACCCATTGCGATTTTATAAAAACCGATAACACAATATATGACACAATGAAGATGGTGTTATATCTGGGTTTTCTATAAATTGTGTTATTGGTTTAGGTCATTGTGTTTACTTTGTTATCCATTGTGTATTAATATGTTGTCCATTGTGTTTTAATAATTGTTCAATTTTATTAATTCTCTTGTTCATTGTGTTTTAGTTATTTTTCCATTGTGTCTTTATCTGCTCTCCACTGT
Organism: Scalesia atractyloides; assembly: GCA_947069175.1. NCBI lineage: Eukaryota > Viridiplantae > Streptophyta > Magnoliopsida > Asterales > Asteraceae > Scalesia > Scalesia atractyloides. Next base: position 9,939,667 of record CAMTDV010000014.1, on the reverse strand, counting down.
GTCTTTTATCTGCTGTCATTAATTGTGTGTTTTATCTGTTGTTATCAGTTGTGTTTTTATTTAGTCTGATACTTATTGTGTTATACGTTATCGCCATTGTGTTATACGTTATGGTCATTGTGTTTTAGTATGTTGTCTATTGTGTCTTTATCTTGTGTCATTGATTGTGTTTTTGATCTACTTTACATTATGTTTTACATCATGTCCATTGTCTAATACGCAACTGAGTTTTTGATTTTTTTTGAAAAATATAACAACATGGTACTCATATTAAAGATAAAAAACGCTCGATTTTATGAGATAATTTTTTCTAGAGTTAATTACTGTTTTCGTCCTTGTGGTTTGTCAAAAATCACTATTTCAGTCCATTAGTTTAAAAATTGCGATTTCAGTCCCTGTGGTTTCACTTTCGTAACCATTTCATTCCCTGTGGTTTCAGTTTCGTAACCAATTCAATCCATTTATTCTGTAAGTACAGGGACTGAAATGGTTGCAAGGTGGACTGAATGGTTACGAAAGTGAAACCACAGGTACTGAAATTGCAATTTTTAAACTAATGGTATGAAATAGTGATTTTTGACAAATCACAGAGACGAAAATAGTAATTAACTCTTTTTTCTAAAATAAATGATGTATAAAAAAATTACGGACGTTTAAAATTGGGGGGGGGGGGAGGGGGGTAACATGTGACTTGCATGTGCATATTCTCTTTTCTCTTGTAGACAAAATTACCATTTCCATTTGATTCCTCCTAGGACACTTGTCACTCTCTGGTGGCTTCTTACCATTCTTATATTTATACTTCTTTGTAGAATAACTCAACCCACTTCTTAATTTAATAACTCCTTTCTTAGATAATTAACTCTTTTCCCCTTGGATACGATACCCCACTTACGCTATCTACTTAGGTTAATTAGGTTTTTGCATGACCCTTATCGTCATCATTATGCCATGTGGATTTGTTTAAAACGTTTATACTTATGATCGTACTACAATCTTGTATGCTCGCCAATACTTTATATGTTGACATGTACTTTAATATGTATTGCAGGAACTTGATGATGAGACGTTGAACATAATCTAGTAGGATGACTAGAAACCCACTTTAATTTAGTACTTGTTATTGTATTTTATTTCTTTGTTCAAGTTGTTGTATTTGCTTTCAAACATTGTATTTTTGCCTTAGAAATGAAACGAAATATCATTGATTAAATACTTGTCGCAAATAATCGTTATGATTTCTCTTGCAATCTCTTTCATCTTGCTCCGATGTTTCCGTTATTGGTTGGGGTGTGATAAGTCTAGGGTGACACATCGACGGGTCTAGAGAGTAGGGACAAAGTTCCTAAGATCGTGATAGAGAGTAGGGACAAAGTTCCTAAGAGCGTGATAAGTTGAAAAAAAGTTGTATGATTCATCAAAAGTTGCATGAATTTTTTTTTGAATAAACAAAATTTATTTATATTATCCTTTTATTCTTTTAATATCATTATATATGATTCATGAAAAGTTACATGATTTTTTTTTGAGTGAACAAAATTTATTTATATTTTCCTTTTATTCTTTTAATATCATTATACTCCCAAATGAAAAAAAGTTGTAGGATTCATGAAAAGTTACATGAATATTTTTTTAGTAAACAAAATTTATTTATATTTTCCTTTTATTCTTTTAATATCATTATACTCCCAAATGAAATGTTTATATTTCGTTAAAATTCAAAAAAAAAAAAGTAATGAACAATCCATCAGTTATCGAATAATTGATAGTATTATTGTTATACTCCAAGACATAGACGCACATATATCACAAAAATATTAAGAATATAACTTCATATAAGTTAAGTGTTTAAGTAATCATAACTTAATTATTAAATCAACTACCTCCCACGGGTTTTTGAACAAATATAATCTTTTCATACGTTAATGATATATTTTTTTAAATTACACAATAAAAATTAGCATTTCTAAGGGCTGCATACGAACCAAACGTTTAGCGAACAGTTTGTGAACCGTTCGGCGGGAAGTTCTTTTTTGTTCGTTCGTTTATTAAACAAACAAACACGAAAAAGAAATTTCGTTCTTTTAGTTAAATGAACAAACATGAACAGAGGTCGCGTTCGTTCTTTTATGTTCGTGAACATTCGGTAACGTGTTCACTTGTGTTCGATAGTTCATTAGTGTTTTTAGTTTTTATATTTATTCAAATATATCAAAATTCTAAAAAATTAAATATCTAATAAGTGTTAGTGTATTATATATTATGTTCATAAAAGATGTTGTGTTCGTTTGTTTCCATTTGTGTTCATGAACATTAGTATGTGCTTATTTGTGTTCGTCAATGTTCGTTGCCTACAATTAACAAACAAACACGAACAAGTTCATTTCCTTAACAAACAAATACAAACATAAAATCTCGTTCGATATAAGTGTTCGTGACGGTTCGGGAACACATATATTTTTTAACAAACGAACACGAACGAGGTCTTGTTTGTGTTCGTTCGATTCGTTTGCAGCCCTATTTGCATTCTTTTTAATTTGAGTATAATATTACTATAAGTTTTTTAACAAGTTAAAGTGATTACCGACTGTTTGTGTTTGCCACCTCATCACACACACATCTAATGCGTTTACTAGTTTTACCTTATTAGTTTACTCGTTGATTATTTTTATTATTAAATGGCTATTAATTATGTAACTCTAAAAGTAATAAAAAAGTTTATGAGTAACCTGCCATTTTGGTCCCTGATATTTGGGTTGTTTTGCCACTTTAATCCAAATCTCAAACTTTTTGCATCTTGGTTCCTGTTGTTTCAGTTTTATTGTTATTTTGGTCCAAAAATGAAATCAGGTCAGGTTCCCCAAATTAAACCTTGATGTTTTCCTTTTCCTCAGAGATATTTTAGTCATTTTAAGCCTTAATATATATATATATATATATATATATATATATCTAAAATAAAAAAAAAGATTATAAAATAACAAAACCCTCCTCTCCCCTTCTCTCTGTTCTCTCTCCCCCTTTCTCTTTGTTTTCTCTCTCCTCTCTCTAGAACACCGCCGCCATCAATTGTTCAAAGTTTAAAACCTACAAAACCTAAAATCAAATGAATATTAGAGTTAAATGCTTGGTTGGTCCCTGTGGTTTGCAAATATTGCAAATTCGGTCCCAGTGGTTCACTAATTACACACTTGGTCCCGGTGGTTGTAATTTTTGCACTCGAGTGGTCCTTATCACTAACATGTGTTAAATTTCTCAGTTAAGTGTGTGCGAAATGACTAGATTGCCCTTGACCAATTAAAAAAAAGTAAAAGAAATATAAAGATAGATGGGGCCCACCATCATCTTCCTCATCCTTCATATCTCTCTCTCTCTCTCTTAAAAACATTAACAAATCAACAAAATTCTGATCTCACACCACAAATTACATCAATATCCACCACAATTTCAAGAGATTCAGTAGCAAATAACAATAAGACAACTATCACAAATCAAACACCAAAAACAAAAACATCTATAAACATCCGCCATGGAAGCTGAAGCTGAAGCCGAAGCTGAAGCTTTAATCTTGAACCCTAAACACAACTCACTACAAGCTCTCAAAATCCTTGAAGCTCTGAAACAAGCTTCACACGAACTGCATCAGAACCCCAATGTCAACAACCTTTAGATAACAAACCATTTTCCTGCTCATCCGCCATTAAAGCTCTTTTGGAGCTCGAACGTGAATCAGATTCCGCTTCTCCATAACTACATTATCCACTGACTTAACCACTCGCAAAACTCTCATTCATAACTTTAGCCGGCCAGATTCCTTTTTCGTTTTTCCGGCGGCCAGATTTGGGTTTGAGTGGTTGTGGTTGGGGTGGTATTGGTGGTGAAGGTTGGGGTGGTGCGCTGAAGGTGACGGTGGGGGTGGTGGTAGAGGTTGCGGTGGTGGGTTGAAGGTGACGGTGAAGGTGGTGGTGGTGGGTTGAAGGTGATGGTGGAGGTGGAAGTGGTGGTGGGTTGACGGTGGAACTGTAGGTGGAAGTGGTGGTTGGTTTAAGGTGGATGTGGTTTTTAGAGAGAGAGAGAGAGAGTGAGAGAGAGAGGAAGAAGATGAGGGGCCTCACCCATCTTTATATCTTTTTTTTAACTGGTCAGGGTTAATTTAGTCATTTTGCACACACTTAACTGATAAATCTAACAAATGTTAGTGATAAGGACCACCCGAGTGCAAAAATTACAACCACCAGGACCAAGTGTGTAATTAGTGAACCACTGGGACCAAGTCTGCAATATTTGCAAACCACAGGGACCAACCATGTATTTAACTCTGAATATTATTATCTATAAATGATAACAATTCATACCTACCAAACACAATTCACAATAACTCCATGACTACATCAAAAAAGCATAAAAATCAATCGATCTAAAACAATCTCTATGTTAAAACGCATAAATATCAAATGAAGGATGACGTACTGCTCACGATAATAGGAATAGCTACATCGCGTCCGATTGTTAAGATCGTAGTCAATGTAAGCAACTTATCCTCTGGAATTCGGTTAAAAACCGGAGGTTTTATGTTCCAGCGGTTTTCTGGCGACAATGCGGCGATGACGGCGGAGGTGCAGTGGTTATCCGACGTGAATTTCTCGTCTACGTCAACGTTGTTTACGGATCCCATAGAGACTACACCACCGTTGAATCCTTTGGATGAATATGTTAAATTTTTGTGACCGCGAAACCCTAGCTTGTTGTTACTAGGGTTGATATTGTTGTTGTTCTTCTTATTGCTGTCGTGCGCTGAGGTGGCACATGTTGTTGTGTTCCACCAGCTCGAGCACATTGCCGGTGGCGGTTGCCGGACGGAGCCACCAGTGTTGACGCCGATGGTGGATAGAGGATATGGTGGTTTGTTTGAGGAGTTGGATGGCATGGTGGTGTTGATTGGGGGTGAGATTAGGGATGGCAATGGGTCGGGTTTGGGACGGGTTTAGATAATCCCAAACCCGGTTAGATAAGTTTGTCCCAAACCCGTCCCAAAACCCGTCGGGTTTATAGTGGGTAAATACCCATCGGGTATCGGGTATACCCGCGGGTTTCGGGTAAACCCGTTAATATAAAAAAATTACCGTTGGGTATACCTGACCCAAAACCCATCGAGTATTTATCGGGTAACTACTAATCAGTTATATTAAATATTATCACTATAAAAACGTATGAAATAATTACAATGTATACGAAATAAAATACCCATATGCGTAAAAAATTGGTGTATCATATATATACATATTTGAAAATATAAAAGAAATTATGTCGGGTAGACAATCGGGTAAACGGGTACACTTTATCAGGTAATCGGGTCGGGTAAACGGGTATATCATCAAATCCCAAACCCGTCCCAAACCCGCAAAAAAATAAAATCTAATACCAAACCCGTCCCAAACACAATTATCCGACCCCAAACCCGTCTCAAATGAGTTGGGTTTCGGGTTTACCAATTGGGTTCGGGTTTGATTGCCATCCCTAGGTGGGATGATTATAAAAGAGAGAGGGGGTGGTGGTGTTCTAGAGAGGGGAGAGAAAGAGAACAGAGTGAAGGGGGGGGGGGTTATGATATTTTTATTTTATTATATACATACATATATATATATATATATATATATATATATATATATATATATATATATATATATATATATATAACTGACTAAAATACATCTGAGAAAAAGGATAAAATATCAGGATTTAATTTTGTGAATCTAACCTGATTTCATTTTTGGACAAAAATGACAATAAAACTGAAACCACAGGGACCCAGATGCATAAGGTTTAAGATTTTGACTAAAGTAGCAAAACTGTCCAAACCTCAGGGACCAAATAGGCAATTTACTCAAAGTTTATTATTTTTGTAATTATATTCTAATAAAATTTAAAAAAATTTAAACATCAGTGTTTTAAAAATTCTCTTTAAGTTTTTAAGTTGCACAATTAAAAAAAATCCCTTTATGCGACATTATATGAAAATAAAATTTAAAACTAACCAATACTAAATAAAAATAGATAAGGGGAAACTATTTTTTTTCAAATAATATATAATCTGACGAGTGTAATTATTGTTATTAACTAAATTATGACATGATTTAAAAAAAATTAGTTTAGATGGGTTTAGTTCGTGAACCAAATGGGATACTTATTTAGTTTTAAAAATAGAGGTTGTAATATTGATTTTGTTTTTTCAATATTTAATCAGGTTCCATTAATATCACCTATTTGATTTATAGGAAAAAAATATTATATTGATATTTTATACAAGGTATCATATTATATTGTATTGTATCAAATCGTACAATAAATATGTCATATTACACAAAATCGTGTTACATTAAATTTTATTATATAATGTAACTAGTAATAGATCTCGTGCTTCACAGTGTATTAACTCAAGACTCAAGTCTAAAAATAATTATTCCATATCCGAAAACTAACGGAATTTATAATTATTAGAATAAAGAAATCGAAAATAGACAACCCACGTAATGTGACAGCAAAGTTGTATTCATACAAAATCAGATAGCTTGTAGTTCGTGGAATAAAAATGAGCTGCATGTACAATCAAAATTTGAAGATCAATTAAAAATTTAATGTCTACTTTACACGATCACATTAGCTAACTCCTTATGGATTCGATGGTCAACTTACCCAAACAAGTCAAGGTACTTATGAAAACACACACACTTTCTTTATTTATAACATGCACTTCAATGCCAATTAATCACTTAACGGTTGCCGAGCTCAAATTACCATTCGCGCACCGACTAAGCCTCCAAGATAACCTAAGCAATAGAACCTAATTGGCTAATTCTATGTATAAAAGTAGGTTTTATAATTTTTAGTTGAAAACTCAACACTATTACACAGTTAAGACCCTAAATTCGTAGTCCTATTGCTATGATTTAGGTATGGCCTTTCCATCACAAATGAAATTTTTACCCAGTTAGAAAATAGTGATTATAAAAAGTCTTCACAATAAAATAGTAAGACGCGCAACAAAAATGTGAAATAAATATTTATAAATAGATAAAAAGCAATTTACAAAAACATGTATTAAAATCAAGAAACACCTATTTAAAAAATAAATTAATATAATGGAATAAAACTTGTGGTGAAATGAAGATATCTGTAGTAGAAAGATAACAAATTGCTTCGGAGTTGACAAATAACCAAAGAAAACTATGCTAACACTTATGACAACTCAAGGAATGTGACTTTCTGATTTGATCTTTTAGTTGATAGTAGAGGTAACGATTTCATTAAATTGGCAAACAAACAATCTTGGTATACCAATTTATTAGGTTTAATATACAATTGAAATCTATCAACAACGAATAAATGTTCCCAAGGGAAAAACTTGAAACTGAAATAAATAAACCATAAACAACTGCGGGAGCAAAACCATTAGTGGTTTGGATGATTTTTATCGCTGCATTCGGACCCAAATGCCCGAGCTTGGAATTTCTCTATGAACCACATACAGTAGATAATGACCCGCGGGTGCAAAGTTACCAGACGGAGGAGCCGTCACAACTACTCTATAAGTAGACCTTCCGAGAGCTTTGGTAGAGTTAACGCTGTCGAGAACCAACAACCTTTGATTCATAGAAAACGAGTGTGTGTTAAATGAAGGAGACACCATTGTCACGGTAACCGAATTCAGATCTACAGGTCCTGATACCATAAATGTAACAGCAATCCGTTTTCCATAGCGTATCTTAGTTTTAGTCTTGGGCGATAAAATCCTGGGGCGTGAAGAAGAAGAGCTAGGATCCAAATAAGAAGGAGAGAATGCCTCCAGGCTTAGTTCAGTTGGATAAAGCACGTTGGTGAACACATATTTGTCGTGAGGGTTGCTTCCACCAACAAGAACCCGACCATCTCGAAGTAGGACCGCTGTGGAATGGTACACTCTTGGTTTTGTGCTTGGATTTTGAACCTCAAATCTAGACCCAATTTGGTTATCAGGTCTATAAGTTACAGGGCTGAGAACGGGGTTCCTACCAAGCTCCCACCCGGCAACCCCTGCTGAGGCACCGTTGATGATCAAGACATGGCCGTTGGGAAGCAGCAACATGTCACCCATGACTCGAGCCAAAGGCATTGTTTCCATGACCCACTGTGGATTGGGGTCGGATATTCTAATCCGCCCGCAGGTATCTAATGCTCCGTCAAATCTTCCATTATTTGCATTAGCGAATGCTCCTCTGGGCGCTCCCCCACACACCAATACTTCAACAGATTCGGCAACCCCCTTTTTCATTCGCAAAGGGAGTAGTACCGCAGAGCCAGTGCTCGGGTAGCTCCTTGGTTGCCCGCCGGGCATTGTCGGGTAGGTCTTGACAACTTGGTTCTTAGAGTAGTTGAATAAAATGGCACGGTTATTGGCGAAAACAAACAAGTTCCCATCGGGATAGAGAAACACAAATGGGTATAAATTATTTTCAACATTGGGGTCATTCGTCTGGACCAAAAACGGAAAGCTGGGAGAGTTCTCAGTGGCCGACATCTTTGGGTAGAATTCATAGTTAAATGCCTGACGACCGCCGATGATAATTTGCCGCCCGTCAGGCAATAGGTGATTGGTGGCATACCACCTCTGTTGGTTCAACCCATTTGGTATCTCTTGCCAGTCACATGTGGCACATGATTTATAAATCCTGACCCTACGGTAACCGTCAGCCCATCCTCCGGTCTGGACTAAGCTGCCGTCAGGCATTAATGTTCCTGAAGAACACCATACGTTGGTGAGCACCATGAGCGGTCGTATAGTATTGGAACCGACATCATACTCGACGGAGTGGGCAGAGCAGTCGGTGGAGTTAGGGCGGCACTTGCCATTTGGAAGAGAGATGTTGGAGATTCCAAAGTCGGTACGATCATACATTACCACACGGTCGTTGGGAAGTAGCTGCATGTGCATGGCTGAGATGCCTATGCTTGGGAGGAGGACGGACCATGATCCACCAGCAGCTGGACACAATGGGGCATGAAGGAGGAGGAGGATAACTAAAAGGAGAAGATATTGGTGATAGAGGAGGGTGCTGGAGAAGCTGGTCATGATATTTCCGGTTGATGTTTGTTCTTTCTTTTTTTGGATTGTTAGTCAGGTTATTGTGTGATGTGATGGAGATTGTTCCCTTTAAATACTAGTTCAGGCACTCCAAAGTCAATGAAGTTTCTAGTTCCGTTAAAAAGTTCATTTGTATCTTTCAACATGTTAATGCTATGTTTGTTGGTGTGTAGTATTAAAATCATTAAGATGTTGGGTTCAGTTCATCAGCTTAATCATTGACCTGAGACGTAATGATTTATGTAAAGTCAATTTCAGTATCATTTGTAAAAAATAATATCATCAAGAATAAAATCAGAATTTGTTAGGTAGTGTTAACATTCTTGATCCATAATCAAAGATATGATATATGTACTTAATTAATTAACATTGTCTTATAGAAATTATCGTTTAAGTGTTAACTAACAGCAGGGTACGTTCTAGGAAAGTCAGTAGGATTGGTGGCTTTAGAGGAAAATGGATCTTGTTTTATTGTGCTCCATTATGTGGATTTCTGATCTTACCAACCAGTCCTATTAATTAGAACATTGATTACATTTGCAAATCATAAGCCAACACCACTATTTGCAGGTAATTGTTGATATTTACATATATTTTGAGCATACAAGTTGCAGTGGTGTATAATGCCTATTACATTAAGAGGATTTGATGTACGTGTAGCGACTCTGTAATTTTAGTTCGTTAAGCTAGTTATTTTTGTTCTAATACAAGAAGAATATTTCTGTTTAAATAATATTTGAGGCATACATATATATTTTAATACATTACCTAAACTGATGTATAACGAGATGCATGTCCCTTATAAAGGGAATCGAGTGTATGATCATGTTTATTTGGTAGGTATTGGTAATTTGGTGGTGTTTGACATTTGGAACATTTCTTTTAAATTCTAATTCTTTGGTGAGGGATATCATAGAAAATGAAATTATGCATACATGCATAGTGTGTCCGTGGAATCTTATGTATGAACTAGCAAAACAACGTGTGCTATTATTGTGAATTCAAAATAAAGAGGTTTGCTTCCTCAAACTCCAAGGTAATAAACAGTATCATTAGATTATTATATATCATTCCCATTCCCATTCCATACCCAACAACCACCAATAACAACTTAATTGTTTTTCTTTTTCTCTTCCATGTTTTATACGAAAGGACAAACTGAGAAAAGGAGGAAAGAACCAAAGAAAAGAAAAGAAGGGAGCTAGGAAAGAAGCAAAGAAAAGAAGATTGAAAAAAGAGTCATTATCCCCTTAGAGACACATCCTGGTTATTAATTAGGTGGTAGACTTTACAACCATAAGGTAACTAGTTCTTTAGATTTGACAATGTCTAAAAAAATCTAAGAACTGATGTTAAAAGAACCATCTCCAAATATATCAAATTTGCATTGGATAAAATCAGTGAGCCATGAAACTTTTTCCTAGTTTGTCACTTTTTTCTTTTGACAGTTTGATTTATAACACCTTGTTGTTAAAAAATATAAAGTTAGTTCGGGTCACATAATAAAAGTCGATATCAGAATAAAACTATAGAGTAAAGTACTTTTTGGGTACTCGTGATTTAGTGGTTTTAACCATTTAAGCCCAACATCAAAATGTGTAACGCCCAGAATCCCTAGACGCTTTTTTATAACCTTTTGAGTTCAATTTTATTAACAAAATTGGACTCAAAACGTTAAAAAAAGAACAAACTTGATTCAAAACGTTATAAATGAGCGGTTAAGGACTTATGGCGTTAAACTTTTTGATTTTTTACTTAAGTGGTTAAAACCATTGAAACACGGAGACTCAAAAAGTAATTTACTCAAAATTATATTGTCACTAGAAAAAACACATGAGAAAAATAGTATGTTGGATTTTACTTAATTCAACTTATTTAGTTTTGGTTATGAGGTAATTTGTTGGATAGTGTCCTAGCATGTGTTCTTATTTGGTTTTCAAATTATTAAGCTAATACAATCGGATTTCGTGTTGTGCAATTATCCTTCAAAACCTTAAGACGAATGTGGCTATGTCTATGTAATCCTCCCACTTGGTACATTAACCTTTGTTATGCTTCTAGCTTATGAACCTTAAGCTTAGGGCGATCATCTTTAATTATTGTTTCTAAGGCCATCTGTAATGCCCAGTGGTGTGGAAGTGAAAGGGCAGTCAAAACTCCACACGAGGTGTTAGCATGGGTTGGGTGAGGCAGATGACTTGCGTTAGGGGTGTGGTGGTGTTTGATATGGTGCCAAACAGTCATGAGACTGAGAATCTCAAATTAAAAAAATATTTTATGTTTTATTTTTGTACACACACATAATCTTAACAATTTTAAACACATAATTTCTTAAAAACAAAAATTTAACTATCAAATGACAAGAAGAGCTTGGACCCAAGCCAAAGAAATAGCATTGACTGTGGCCTAGTTGAATGTGACCAGAGGCATACCACACGAAGGCTTATCGTTTCGATGGCAGTGTTTTACGACTTCCGGAAACGTGTTGGTGAATCGAATCACAATGGTGACCAAATCACATCGAAGTGGAGGGATATGAGAATGCAGCTTGCTATATTTAACAATTTGTTCAGAAACGTGATGCAACGAGGTGACGACGTAACCGGGGTAGAACCGATTAACGAGGCCCTATGGGATCACCATGCAGGCTATGAAAGAATATTTAGTCACATCGAGTGCTTGCTAATATACAAAATATCCCCGTTGGCACCAACCAGTTGCACGTTGTGTAGATTCCGTTCTGGGGTTGATGTTTAGTAACTGAGATTTATGTACTAGTTTTTGTTAGGTATTAGCTTCAGTTTTATATTATGTATCCGTTTTAATTTTAATTATGTATTAGTTTTGATCATGCATTAATTTTAATTTCGATTATTAAAATAAAACATAATCTTAAGTTAAAATTAATCCTATTCCAAAGGCTACATTCCAACAACTATATTCTAACAGTTATATTCTAGTGGTTATAAAGTCACTTCGTCTTGCAACCCACGTTTCATTTTTCAATTCACGTTTCACTCTAAAGACCATATAAATTTAGAGATATGGGTGGGGGTTATTCACATTGAACCAACAAGACCTTCGACGATCATCCCGTCAACACTCAAGTCCTCAACGATCAAACGCTTCACCTTCAAACCCTCAGGTGGCAAACCCCCTTTCTCCGACAGTCTACGGTCCTCAAATGGAAACCCTTTCCTCCGAAAGTCTATCGTTATCCACTTTCAAATCCTCCTCTAGTTACAAACTATCCGGATGATGCTCAAACTGATTTGACAGATATGGAGTTGAACTAGGTGTATGATTATACCTTTAATCAACTACGATTCAACATATTAGATTTTTAATTGGGAGGTACATTGTCCTCTGGTGGCAAACCTTCCTACAGTGGCAAACCATTCTCCTGGGGCAAACCCGATCTGTCACAAGAAGTCTGAAGTTGGGCAGCAGAGGTTGGATGGACGGGAAAGTGATTGTGACTTTGATTCACTCTTTGGTTATTAAATAATGTTCTATATGGTTTAAGTAACTAGGTTATTTAGTAATGTTTTATCTGGTTTATGTAATGTCTTAATTTTAATTTATGTTAGGCTTTATTTATTGCAGTTTAATTTTGTTTTCATTTATTACTTTTTAGAGTTGTTATTGAACTGTAAAAGATCTGATGACAAAGTTCTATTTTTGATTACCACTTAAAGTAACCGACTTTTCAGCACAATGTCTATGTGGTGGCCAATCAACTGAGTAAATTGAGTTTGGTGTAAACTTAGAATCCAAAACTTGGAGGGGGTTATCTTTTGTGACTATCCTCGGATGAATGATTTTATTTTTTTATATAAATACTCTGTTTTTTCTGATTTTTGTAACTGGTAAATCTTGACCACTTGTGTTGATATTGTGAAACGTTTATTATATATGAACTGTTTGTCGTTTATCAAGTGTATTGGCGATTTCTTTGCATCGCTAGCGGGTTGGTAAATTGGTGAGTAACTGGTATAATCAAACGGGTTATTAGGTTGTATGGTGAGTCTTAAAAACTATCCCTAATAATTAATCAAGATCATTAATTCCAAAGCCATGTCTATGTGGTGTTCTGAATCGGTAAACGGGGTTTTGTGTTAAACTTGCAATCGGAATTCTATGTGGGGGTTAATTCTTTAGAGAAAGGATCAAATACAAAGGACTCTTATTGTAAGAAGGGTAAGAAGAATTCTGGCCCATTGATCTTAGATTTGGAGGATTGAGATTAATCTCGGGGAAAAAAAAAGAATGAAAGGGCATAAAAGGAATCTCATAATTATTGACTTTCTCTCTCCACATGCAAGGCACATGCCAATTCCCCCATCAATTTAAAACGTTCATAACTTTTTCATGCGACATTTTTTTTAAAATTTCACCATAATAACAAGTGTTTTTTTATCTTTAATATGAGCACCATATTATCATATAAAGTTAAAATAAAATTTTCATTTTTACTTTTTTTTTTGCATTGTGTTAAAGGTTCACGTTATTGTGTCTTTTAACTGGGTTTTGGTCATTACATTTTAGTAGAGTTTCTATACATTGTGTTATTATCAAAACCTGTAACACAATGTTAATTTGGGTTCTACCCATTGCGATTTTATAAAAACTGATAACACAATATATGACACAATGAAGATGGTGTTATATCTGGGTTTTCTATAAATTGTGTTATTGGTTCAGGTCATTGTGTTTACTTTGTTATCCATTGTGTATTAATATGTTGTCCATTGTGTTTTAATAATTTGTTCAATTTTTTAATTCTCTTGTTCATTGTGTTTTAGTTATTTTTCCATTGTGTCTTTATCTGCTCTCCACTGTGTCTTTTATCTGCTGTCATTAATTGTGTCTTTTATCTGTTGTTATCAGTTGTGTTTTTATTTAGTCTGATACTTATTGTGTTATACGTTATCGCCATTGTGTTATACGTTATGGTCATTGTGTTTTAGTATGTTGTCTATTGTGTCTTTATTGTCACATAACATTTGTGAAAATCGGGTTTTCAAAACCCGCTCCGTATTGTAATCGAATATCAAGTTATAAAGTTATGTCGAATATTTATGATTATTTTGATTTAAAACAATACATAATTAATAAATAAACTAAACTATAAAAATTATATTTGATGAAAAGTTAAAATAAAATAAATAAAAAATTATAATGCTGCCGGGACTCGAACCCGGGTCAGCCAAGACACCCTTCAACAACTTAACACTCACTCCCAAGACCATTCCGCCACATTGTGTTTTCCGCTAACTCTAGGAACACAAACGAAATTTATACACAAACCCAGTTGAAACCGGTTGCGCTATCTGAGAAACGGTAATCAGGCAAACCAATCGTCATTTCGTTGTTTATTTCACACATTCAGTTTATAACCGATGCACGACGGTTTCTAAGCAAATCGGAATTGATTAAACTTAAAGACTCATCATTGTCGGTTTTTAAAAACGAAAAATCATCAAGTCCAGAATTACACAAACTTCAGACCACTATCGCGACTCAGAGATATCATACCAACACTCCATTTCATTTTCGTCGCATTTTCAGACCATCAGAACGCCTAAAACAGCTCGCCGGAATTTTCTGCAAAAGTCGCCGGAAAACCGTATTCAACCCAAACCGGTTAAAATACTTCTACTTTACGGTTTCAATCAATTGTTAGAACCTTACTAACATTAACCCATCGCTCATAATCAATCACAGACGACATTGCTGGACTTTCTGTTTTCGCCGGAAAACTTCTGGAATTGTCGGAAACTCGTTGATTACCGGTATGCTCATTCCAACGTACTGATAATCAATACTCATTAGTTCAATTTCACATCTAATCCCTTAAACCTGTTAATTGATTCTCACAGCCGAAGGTTCCAAAAACAGAGCCGACAAGTTTCGCCGGATTCTCTGAAGAAGACGATCTGTTCGGTATCTTCTTTCCCCAAACTTTTCGGTTCAATGCATTCAAACTGGACATCATGTTCATTAACTAAATTAATCGCGTATCGGTTGTTTGATTGATGTCTGCATTTGTAATGAAGAAGACGAGTTCAGTGATGATATAAGGTTAATTAAAATCGAAGTTATAAACGGGTTAGACACACAGTCCAGCGGTGGACTGTGTGCAAACAAAAACCATACACGTCTCGAGTTCGATCCCTGCTCCACGCACTCCTTGTATAATAAAAGGCCTTTTTGTTTAAACTAAATCGGGATAACCCAGTTAGTTGTTAAGTGTAATAAAAACTGAGATAATAACCAGGTTAGACACACAGTCCAGCGGTGGACTGTGTGCAACATGAACCACATGTCGCGCGTTCGAAACCCGTCACGAGCACCGGTCCGATTGAATTAAAATGTTTTTGTAAATAAAGGGTATTCCGGGTGAACTGAATAAGTGTATAAGTAGAAATAAAAACAAGATTATATCGGGTTAAACACGTAGCTCAGTTGGTAGAGCTGCGTGCACGCGAATGGGAGGTTTCGGGTTCGAGCCTCACCCGGCGCAGATTAATTCGCTGACCGAACCGGTCAACGGTCAACGGTCAACGCTAAATAAACAATTTTTTTATATTTTTATTTATTTAATTTAATTTAAAAATCAATTAAAAATACTTAAAAATAACATTATTAAAGATAGATAATGGCCCTGAACTCATAAAAATATATCTAAAAATTTCATTAAAATCCTTAATAAAATCCACTCATTTAATATATTTTTCCGTTATTATTTAGGTTAGCATTTCTCGTTGTTCCGCTCATCTAAATCGTGCGCATATCACCATCTCCAATCCAACGCATCCAAGGTGAGTGAATCTTACAAATTCCCCGTTTTAATCACGTTTTGGGGTGTATCATGTGTCTTTGTATATATATATTATGCCCCGACCAGCAGCGGAATAAGAGTCGGGGCATAATTGGGTTATCACCAAAGCTCATGACATTTACTAATATGTTTCATATTTAATAAAGTCAAAGTTACATTTCCAAATATCCAAACATGTTCATTCAATACAAAGAAAATAAACCAAACATAACAATCCCAACTCTAAATCGTATTATTCTTCTAGTCCAAGTCCTATGTGTTCCTAGCTGCTGCTGGTTCACCTTTATCATGTGTAAAAATGGGGGTTTTTGGGTCAACATAAGTTGGCGAGTGAACCTTATTAGATAAACATTTATTAATGAATTACTTGTTAGTTTATCAATGAAAAATTGTGCATAATCATAGATGAGCAAATGTAAATAATCAAGCAGTGGCAAATAGCAGTCACAATTATAACATACAATAACATATGACAGCATACATGAACATACCAACATCATACGATAAATAACATAAATGAACTGTGCGATCAAGGCTCAATCAAACGGAGCCGATCGTATTGCATGTACTGAAAATGAAAATGTCTGTGCGATCAAGGCTCAATCAAACGGAGCCGATCTTATGTGGGCACGCCAGGTTCAACCTCATAATGAAATGGGGAACATGCTCAACGCTCATAATGTAACGGGGAACGGCGGCCTATGAAATTGCATGTACTGAATATAATAAATTGCATCCAACAAAACTACACATTACAAACAACTGAATACACATGTTCATGATATGATGTATGCACAATGGTTTAATCATAATATATATAACAAAGACACATGATACACCCCAAAACGTGATTAAAACGCGGAATTTGTAAAGATTCACTCACATTGGGTGCGTTGAATTGGAGATGGTGAGATGCGCACGAATTAGATGAGCGGAACAACGAGAAGTACTAACCTAAATAATAACGGAAAAATATAATAAATGAGTGGATTTTATTACGGATTTTAGTGAAATTTTTAGATATATTTTTGTGAGTTTAAGGCTATTTTCTATCTTTAAAAATGTTATTTTTAAATATTTTTAATTGATTTTTAAATTAAATTAAATAAATAAAAATATACAAAAAAATTGTTTATTTTGCGTTGACCGTTGACCGTTGACCGTTGACCTGTTGACTTGTTGACCGGTTCGGTCAATGACATGGTTTGCGCTGGGTGAGGCTCGAACCCGAGACCTCCCGTACGCGTGCACGCAGCTCTACCAACTGAGCTACGTGTCTAACCCGAAATAATCTTGTTTTTAATTATATTTATACACTTATTCAGTCTAACCGAAATTCTTTTAATTGCAAAAACATTTTAATTCAACGGACCGGTGCTAGTGACGGGTTTCGAACGCGCGACGTATGGGTTAATGTTGCACACAGTCCACCGCTGGACTGTGTGTCTAACCTGGTTATTATCTCGGTTTTTATTATACTTAATAACTAACTGAGTTAACCCGGTTTAGTTTTTAAACAAAAAGGCATTTTATTGTATAAGGAGTGCGTGAAGCAGGAATCGAACTCGGAACTTGCGTGTGTATTTTGCAAACAGTCCACCGCTGGACTGTGTGTCTAACCCGTTTAAACTACCAATTTTAATTATATTTATAGTATTGACAAAGTTCATCTTCTTCACTGGATTTTTACCGACGGCAGTTTACATCATTAAAACTTGTTAATTCGATTGCTAAGCATTACACAAACTGATAAGAGATAGCAGGGATGACAATTAGAGGAAAAACATACCGATGAACGATTGGTTACAGAGTTCCGGCAGGCGTTGGTCTCTGTTTTTGTGCACCTCAACTGAACAGACGATTAGCCATTTTTGATTAGTCCATTGCGTAATTGAAGTGATAAACAAACGTTAACGATGTGTTTGAAGGTCCTTACCGTTTCACAGACGGAAATAAAGACTTTCAGAATCTTTCCGGCGAACTGAAATTAGTTGAATACCGCGCCTGAATTCGATTTCAATTGAGTGGTTTAAGTTAGAAATCGCTTAAGAATTATTGTACTGCAATAATATTGAGAGATTTACCGTTTGAGGATGAATACGGTTTTCCGGCGAGACTTGCAGAAGATTCCGGCGAGCTGATTTAAGCGTTCTGATGGTATGAAAATGTGACGAAAATGAAATAGGATGCTGGTATGATATTTCTGAGTCGCGAGAGTGTCTGGAATTGAAGTAATTGAGACTTTGATTCTTTTCGGTTATAAAATCCGATAGTAATGGAAATTGATGTTCAATCACCTCTGAATTGATTAAAGACATCGGTTCATCGGTTATGAACGTGAATGCGCGAGTAATCAAACGATCTGACGATTGATTTGCCGATTTCCGTTTCTCAGTTGGCGCAACCGGTTTTAACCGAGTTTGTGTATAAATTTCATTTGTTTCCTAGAGATAACAGAAAACACAAAGTGGCGGAGTGGTGATGAGAGTGTATGTTAAGTCGTTGGAGTTGTTCTTAGCTGACCCGGGTTCGAGTCCTGGCAGCAACATAATTTTTTTATTTATTTTGTTTTAACTTTTTATCAAATATAATTTTTATAGTTTAGTTTATTTATTAATTATGTATCGTTTTAAATCAAAATAATCATAAATATTCAACGTAACTTTTATAACTTGATATTCAACTACAAAACGGAGCGGGTTATGAAAACCCGATTTTTACAAATGTTACAGTATCCCCTACTTTTAGGAATTTCGTCCCGAAATTTAAGTAGTTGAAGTAGTAGGAAAAAGATGCGGATATTTTTCGCGCATTGAGTCTTCACGTTCTCAAGTAAACTCAGGTCCCCGTTTCGACTCCCAGCGTACCCCAACAATTGGAATGCGACTTCGTCGTAGACGTTTCTCTCCGAAGTCCATGATCTCTACAGGTCTTTCAATAAAATGCATAGATTCATCAATCTGAATATCTTCCAGCGGAATGTGGAGGTTCTCATCAGCGAGGCACTTCTTCAAGTTCGACACGTGGAATGTGGGATGAATCCTGTTGAGTTCTTCTGGTACATCAAGCTTGTATGCTACAGGACCTACCCTTTCGAGTATCTTGAAAGGTCCTACGTAACGTGGTGCTAGCTTGCCCTTTTGACCAAAACGAACTACTCCCTTCCACGGTGATACTTTTAAAAGCACATGATCACCAATGTTAAACTCCAAGGGCTTCCGTCGTTTATCTGCAGAACTCTTTTGACGACTTTGAGCCGCTAGAAGATTGTTTCGAATTTGATGGATCTTGTCTGTGGTTTCTTGGATCAATTTTGGACCAGTAATTTGAGCTTCCCCAATTTCGTGCCAACATACCGGAGATCGGCACTTACGACCGTACAAAGCTTCAAAAGGTGCCATGCCGATGCTCGAATGATAGCTGTTGTTGTACGAAAATTCAACCAATGGTAGGTGGGCGTCCCAATTTCCCTTGAAGTCTATGACACATGCTCGAAGCATATCTTCAAGAGTTTGAATAGTGCGCTCAGACTGTCCATCAGTTTGAGGATGGTAGGCGGTACTGAGATCTAATCGCGTGCCCATAGCGGATTGTACTGCTTGCCATGTTCGTGAAGTGAAACGACCATCACGATCAGAAATAATGCTTAACGGTACCCCATGTCGGCTTACGATTTCGTTGATATAAATACGAGCAAGCTTTTCGTTCTTGAAATCTTCGCGGATAGGAATAAAGTGAGCTGATTTTGTAAGTCGGTCTATAATCACCCATATAGTGTCATACCCACCAGAAGTGCGAGGTAACCCGGTAATGAAATCCATGGTTATATTTTCCCACTTCCATACAAGTATTTCCGGTTGGACTAGAAGTCCTGAGGGTCTTTGGTGTTCAGCCTTCACCTTGGAACATGTAAGGCACTTAGAAACAAATACAGCAATATCCTTCTTCATTCCAGGCCACCAATAGGTATATCGTAGGTCTTGATACATCTTATCAGCCCCTGGGTGTATAGAGTATCGCGTTTTGTGAGCTTCATTCATAAGAGTTTCACGAAGGTTGTTGTGGTTAGGAATCCAGATACGATCTAGGTAGTACAGAATACCGTCAGATTTAGTTTCAATTTTTAATTCAGCTCCACAGGACATCTCCTTTCGTACATCTTCTTCTGTTATTGAAACGTGTTGGGCTTCTCGAATTTGATCTTTAATGTCGGTTATAATTTGCGAACATAGAAGATGAATGGAGTTCGCATAACCCTTTCGACTAAGTGCATCAGCCACCACATTTGCTTTACCAGGGTGGTATCTAATTTCATAGTCGTAATCATTTAGAAGTTCGACCCATCTTCGTTGCCTCATGTTTAACTCTTTTTGATTGAAGATATGTTGAAGACTCTTGTGGTCAGTGTATATTTCACACTTAGTACCATAGAGATAATGTCTCTATATCTTAAGAGCGAACACAACGGCTCCAAGTTCTAGGTCATGTGTGGTGTAGTTCTTTTCATGTGTCTTGAGTTGTCTCGAAGCATAAGCTATAACTTTTCCTCCTTGCATTAGAACGCAGCCTAATCCTTGCCCTGACGCGTCGCAATAGACTACAAAATCATCACAACCTTCAGGAAGAGTGAGGATTGGTGCATCACAAAGTTTTTGTTTAAGAGTTTTGAAAGGCTTCTTCTTGCTTGGGTCCCCATATAAAAGGTTTTCCCTTATGAGTTAAAGCCGTGAGTGGTACAGCAATGCGAGAGAAGTTTGAAATGAACCGACGATAATAGCCAGCTAGACCAAGGAAAGATCTTACTTCAGTTAGTGTACGTGGAGCTTGCCATTCTTGAACCGCTTTGATCTTTGAAGGGTCGACATGTATTCCCTTGTCATTGACTACATGCCGAGGAATTGCACCTCTTTTAACCAGAATTCACATTTGGAAAATTTGGCATAAAGCTTTTCCTTTTCTAGAAGTGCAAGGATGAGTCGAAGATGATGCTCATGATCAGATTTAGATTTTGAATAAATAAGAATATCGTCGATGAAGACTATAACAAATCGATCAAGATAAGGTTTGTAGACTCTGTTCATCAGGTCCATGAAGACAGCTGGTGCGTTGGTTAAACCAAATGGCATAACCATGAATTCATAGTGGCCATAACGAGTTCGAAAAGCAGTCTTAGGGACGTCTTCTTCATGCACTCTAAGTTGATGATAGCCAGATCGAAGATCGATTTTTGAAAAGCAGCTGGCACCTTGTAGTTGGTCAAGAAGATCATCAATACGAGGTAAAGGATAGCGATTCTTGATTGTTAACTTGTTGAGCTCTCTGTAGTCGATGCACATACGAAACGATCCATCTTTCTTCTTTACAAAAAGGACAGGTGCACCCCAAGGCGACGAGCTAGGTCGTATGAATCCCTTGTTAGTCAACTCTTGTAATTGACTGGCTAGCTCTTGCATTTCAGAGGGGGCTAACCTATAGGGAGACTTTGCAACTGGTGTAGCACCAGGTATAAGATCAATACGGAATTCAACGTCTCTAACTGGAGGAAGTCCTGAAATGTCGTCAGGAAAAACTTGTGGGAAGTCTTTTACTACAGGAATGTCTTCAAGCTTCTTCTCCATGGTTCCCTTCTTGATGATATGAGCTAAAAACGCGACATAATTCTTGCGAAGATATTTTTGAGCTTGGAGACAACACATTAAGCTGAGCCCTTTCGACGAGGTTTCTCCAATGATTCGAAGAGTCTGACCGTTTGAAAGAGGAATACGAATAAATTTTTCACGACATACAACTTCTGCCTGATGTTGACTGAGCCAATCCATGCCGATTATGATATCAAAACTTCCCAGCTTCATAGGAATAAGGTCGACTGAGAAATCGTGGTCGTTTAAGGTGAGTGTACAGTTGCGTATAATAGAGTTTAATGAAACTGGTTTCCCGTCCGCAACTTCTACCGTTATAGATTCCGTGAGCTTATCCCGATTTTTGTTTAAGATAGGTTCAAATTCGAAAGACACAAAACTTCTATCCGCACCAGTATCAAATAACATAGATGCATATCTACCATTTATAAGGAACGTACCGTTAACCACATTGCCGTCAGCTCTAGCCTGGTTAGCATTGATATTGAAAGCTCTTCCTCTTGCAGGTGGAGGAGCTTGGTTTGCTTGATTCACCGGGTTGGCTTGGGCCTGAGCATGAATAATGTTTACCAACCTTGGGCAAGTGTTTCTGAAATGGCTCGGGTCACCGCAATTGAAGCAAGCCCGCATAGGTTGGCCCATAGGATAATTGGGTTGGTAGTATGTTTGGGCTAAATGTTGGGTGGGTGGAAAAGGTAGGGGTTCTTGGGCTTGACCCATTAATTGTTGGTGGGTTTGGGTTAAAGGTTGGTGGCGGTTCGTTCGTTGAGGCATGCGGCAGGTTTGAACAGTATGACCTGCGCGACCGCAGCCGGTGCAATATTGGCAAGGATGATTAGGGGAATGGTGATATTGGCAACGATTACATTTTGGTAACGGGCCAGTGTAAGGTCTTTTGTATGGTGCGGGTGAAGGAGTGACTTGAGTAATGGGTGCAGCAGGAATAGGGGAGTTGGTTTGAGTAACTGCAAAACTTCTGGTGTTGCGCTTCCTCTTGTTAGCAAACTTAGAGGAGGAGATGGGATGGTTTGAAGTTTGGCCCTCAACAGGGGATTTCTTTTTCTCTTATTTGAACTTCCCGTTGCGAATTCGGTTCTCGGTCAGTTCAGTTGCTAACTCCATAGCAGCTTCAAGAGTTACTGGTGAGATGCTGAGTACTGAATCTTGGATTTTCGAGCGAAGCCCTCGAATATAATGCTCGATCAGACGATAGGTTGGGGTGAACAAATTTGGAACCATTTGATTCAACTCCAAGAATCTCTTGTTATAAGTGGTATAGTCTCCCTCCTTCTGCTTTAGAGCATGAAATTCGTCCTCCAGCTTTTTAATTTCACTCCTAGGACAGAAACGCCTAGTCATGATTTCCCTTAACTCCTCCCAAGTTAAGGCCATTGCATCTTCAGTTCCCCTCTTCCCTTTCTCAGTATTCCACCAAGTGAGAGCTACCCCAAATAGTCTCCCGGTAGCGTATCGAACCTTGCGATCCTCAGGACAATCGCAGTTTAGAAAGGTGTTTTCCATCTCCTCGAACCAATGTAGGAGAGCAGTGACACCCTCGGTCCCCTTCAAATTTAGGAGGATCACAAGACTTAAAATGTTTGTAAGAGCACTTCCTGGTAGGAGGGTTGTCGATGTTCTGGTCATGTTGTTGGGGAGGGTTAGTAAGATTTGTAGCGAGGGCTTGTTGTACTTGGACCACAATGTCAGGCAGTATCGTGGCCATTTGTTTCGCGATCTGAGTAGCCAAACGTTCCTGAGACCTTCCTGATCTTTTACCCCCTCGTTGCTGTCTGGTGTCTTTTTAGGTGTCATGTGTCTTTAAGAAAATGAAAATAACATAAATATCAATAATGCAACTACATCCATAGGATGTCTTGGGTTCGCTCATGTTGGGCGTCAAATGTCCTCCATACCTTCACCTACATAGTCATGTGGGCCCCATGGCTATTGGCTTGGTAGGATTCACATTAGTATTGGCAATTTAACACTCGCATCCCCGAATGCAAACCACAAAATATGTTCATGAGATGTTTGGTCGGAACGTGTCCAGGTGTAGACACAATGACAACTCAAAGTGGGGTTAGCTCACACGACGTTTGGTATAGCATGCTTTGGCCTAATAGGTACTTCGTACTCTCATCGTTAGTCCCCAGGTAGGCAAACTGGTCCTTTATTTTGGATTTATACGAATGCCAGCCTAGACAGGACGTTCCGACTACCGGTACTGGTACCCTTCCAGTTACTACATGCTCGTCATGAGAACTCACTTTGATGAGATTTGAAAACACGAAAAATCATTGTAAAAGCAATCATGATGTGGTGGGTGCTTTCATGGATGTGATATGTTATGAGTATATGATTCATGATAGGCATTATATGATAATACATACTTATGAACATGCTTGAATGTAACATTTAACATAAAACATATAAACATCATGAAATTTGGCATGTAACACACAAAAATCTTATAATTTCTAATCAACTATAGTATAGGCTCTAAGGGTCTAATAACCTATCCTATATCCCTATAGTCATGACTTTGATACCAATCTGTCACACCCGACCCGCAGCGGAATAAGAGTCGGGGCATAATTGGGTTATCACCAAAGCTCATGACATTTACTAATATGTTTCATATTTAATAAAGTCAAAGTTACATTTCCAAATATCCAAACATGTTCATTCAATACAAAGAAAATAAACCAAACATAACAATCCCAACTCTAAATCGTATTATTCTTCTAGTCCAAGTCCTATATGTTCCTAGCTGCTGCTGGTTCACCTGTATCATGTGTAAAAATGGAGGTTTTTGGGTCAACATAAGTTGGCGAGTGAACCTTATTAGATAAACATTTATTAATGAATTACTTGTTAGTTTATCAATGAAAAATTGTGCATAATCATAGATGAGCAAATGTAAATAATCAAGCAGTGGCAAATAGCAGTCACAATTATAACGTACAATAACATATGACAGCATACATGAACATACCAACATCATACGATAAATAACATAAATGAACTGTGCGATCAAGGCTCAATCAAACGGAGCCGATCGTATTGCATGTACTGAAAATGAAAATGTCTGTGCGATCAAGGCTCAATCAAACGGAGCCGATCGTATGTGGGCACGCCAGGTTCAACCTCATAATGAAATGGGGAACATGCTCAACGCTCATAATGTAATGGGGAGCGGCGGCCTATGAAATTGCATGTACTGAATATAATAAATTGCATCCAACAAAACTACACATTACAAACAACTGAATACACATGTTCATGATATAATGTATGCACAATGGTTTAATTATAATATATATAACAAAGACACATGATACACCCCAAAACGTGATTAAAACGGGGAATTTGTAAAGATTCACTCATATTGGGTGCGTTGAATTGGAGATGGTGAGATGCGCACGAATTAGATGAGCGGAACAACGAGAAGTACTAACCTAAATAATAACGGAAAAATATAATAAATGAGTGGATTTTATTAAGGATTTTAGTGAAATTTTTAGATATATTTTTGTGAGTTTAAGGCTATTTTCTATCTTTAAAAATGTTATTTTTAAGTATTTTTAATTGATTTTTAAATTAAATTAAATAAATAAAAATATAAAAAAAATTGTTTATTTTGCGTTGACCGTTGACCGTTGACTTGTTGACTTGTTGACCGGTTCGGTCAATGACATGGTTTGCGCTGGGTGAGGCTCGAACCCGAGACCTCCCGTACGCGTGCACGCAGCTCTACCAACTGAGCTACGTGTCTAACCCGAAATAATCTTGTTTTTAATTATATTTATACACTTATTCAGTCTAACCGAAATTCTTTTAATTGCAAAAACATTTTAATTCAACGGACCGGTGCTAGTGACGGGTTTCGAACGCGCGACGTATGGGTTAATGTTGCACACAGTCCACCGCTGGACTGTGTGTCTAACCTGGTTATTATCTTGGTTTTTATTATACTTACTAACTAACTGAGTTAACCCGGTTTAGTTTTTAAACAAAAAGGCATTTTATTGTATAAGGAGTGTGTGAAGCAGGAATCGAACTCGGAACTTGCGTGTGTATTTTGCACACATTCCACCCCTGGACTGTGTGTCTAACCCGTTTAAACTACCAATTTTAATTATACTTATAGTATTGACAAAGTTCATCTTCTTCACTGGATTTTTACCGACGGCAGTTTTGTCACACCCCGACCCGCAGCGGAATAAGAGTCGGGGCATAATTGGGTTATCACCAAAGCTCATGACATTTACTATTATGTTTCATATTTAATAAAGTCAAAGTTACATTTTCAAATATCCAAACATGTTCATTCAATACAAAGGAAATAAACCAAACATAACAATCCCAACTCTAAAACGTTTTATTCTTCTAGTCCAAGTCCTATGTGTTCATAGCTGCTGCTGGTTCACCTGTATCATGTGTAAAATGGGAGTTTTTGGGTCAACATAAGTTGGCGAGTGAACCTTATTAGATAAACATTTATTAATAAATTAATTGTTAGTTTATCAATGAAAATTTGTGCATAAACGTAGATGAGCAAATGTAAATAATCAAGCAATGGCAAATAGCAGTCACAACTATAACATACAATAACACATGTCAGCATACATGAACATACCAACATCATACTGTAAATAACGTAAACGAAACTGTGCGATCAAGGCTCAATCAAACGGAGCCGATCGTATTGCATGTACTGAAAATGAAAATGTCTGTGCGATCAAGGCTCAATCAAACGGAGCCGATCGTATGTGGGCACGCCAGGTTCAACCTCATAATGAAATGGGGAACATGCTCAACGCTCATAATGTAATGGGGAGCGGCGGCCTATGAAATTGCATGTACTGAATAATAAATTGCATCCAATAATAACTACTTAACAGCAAACAACTGAATACACATGTTCATGATATGATGTATGCACAATGGTTTAGTTATAATATATATATACAAAGACACATGATACACCCCAAAACGTGATTAAAACGGGGAATTTGTAAAGATTCCTTCACCTTGGGTGCGTTGGATTGGAGATGGTGATATGCGCACGAATTAGATGAGCGGAACAACGGGGATTACTAACCTAAATAATAACGGAAAAATATATTAAATGGGTGGATTTTATTAAGGATTTTAATGAAATTTTTAGATATATTTTTGTGAGTTTATGGCTATTTTCTATCTTTAAAATGTTATTTTTAAGTATTTTTAATTGATTTTTAATTAAATTAAATAAATAAAAATATAAAAAAATTGTTTATTTAGCGTTGACCGTTGACCGTTGACCGGTTCGGTCAGCGTATTAGTTTGCGCCGGGTGAGGCTCGAACCCGAGACCTCCCGTTCGCGTGCACGCAGCTCTACCAACTGATCTACGTGTCTAACCCGAAATAATCTTGTTTTTAATTATATTTATACACTTATTCAATTTAACCGAATTTCCTTTATTTTCAAAAACATTTTAATTCAATCGGACCGGTGCTCGTGACGGGTTTCGAACGCACGACGTGTGGTTCATGTTGCACACAGTCCACCGCTGGACTGTGTGTCTAACTTGGTTATTATCTCGGTTTTTATTATACTTAACAACTAGCTGGGTTATCCCGATTTAGTTTAAACAAAAAGGCCTTTTATTATACAAGGAGTGCGTATAGTAGGAATCGAACTCGGGACGTGCGTTTGTATTTTGCACACAGTCCACCGCTGGACTGTGTGTCTAACCCGTTTATAATTCCGATTTTAATTAATCTTATGTTATGTTGCGTCTTCATCTTCTTCGTTGATTTTACACAGACAAACTTATTCCGACTGTTATGACCGATTCATGACATATACGCTTTTCAGACATTACAAGTAATTTAAAAGTAGAGAATGGAGAGAGTTTGGGGAAAAAGATGTACCGATTGATGTTGTTCACGGAATTCCGGCAGAGGTTCGTCGGTTCTGAAGGTGAACTCCGGCTGTTGAAACCAATTAACAGCTTTGTTCGATTATTTAAGAAGTTGAGTCACTTAAACAAGGTTTAACAGAAGTTTGGGAGATCATACCCTTTCACGGTGTGTTTCCGGCAGTTTCAGGAGTTTTCCGGCGAAGGTAAGATTTTCGACAAACGTTGACTAGGATCGATTCTGATGGTGGAGTTGTGTTAGTGACTGATTAATCACATGATTGAAACAGAAAGAGTCGGAGGAAATACCGTGTGGATGTGAGTCCCGGTTTTCCGGCGACTTGCAGAATTTTTCCCGCGGTCTGATTCAAGCTTCTCCGGTGGACTGTAAGGTTGCGGAAATGCAATTGGGAGTCTTGCAGAGTGTTTTGAGTCGCAGGAAGGGTCTAGGATTGAAGTAATCCGAGAATTGAAAACTTTCGGTTATTAAACCGATCCACTTCCGAATTCAAGTTACACTCATGGCAGTATTGATTGGAATCGTCCGTTTATCGGTTATACTCGCTGAATTGCGAGTATCCAGATCTACTTTGGGTGATTGATAACCGGTTTCAGTTACAATGTGTAAAATCGATTGATTTACCTTAGTCCATAAAACCTATTGTTTCCTAAAGATGACAGAAAACAAACAAGTGGCGGAGTGGTGATGTGTGTGTGCGTTAAGTCCTTGATGTTGTAACCGGCTGACCCGGGTTCGAGTCCCGGCAGCTTCATAATTTTTTTATTTATTTTGTTTTAACTATTTATCAAATATAATTTTTATAGTTTAGTTTATTTATTAATTATGTATCGTTTTAACTCAAAATAATCATAAATATTTAATGTAACTTTTATAACTTGATACTTGATTACAAAACGGAGCGGGTTTTGATAACCCGATTTTTACAAATGTTACAAGTTTACATCATTAAAACTTGTTAAGTCGATTGCTAAGCATTACACAAACTGATAAGAGATAGCAGGGATGACAATTAGAGGAAAAACATACCGATGAACGATTGGTTACAGAGTTCCGGCAGGCGTCGGTCTCTGTTTTTGTGCACCTCAACTGAACAGACGATTAGCCGTTTTTGATTAGTCCATTGCGGAATTGAAGTGATAAACAAACGTTAACGATGTGTTTGAAGGTCCTTAGCGTTTCACAGACGAAATAAAGACTTTCAGAATCTTTCCGGCGAACTGAAATTAGTTGAATACCGCGCCTGAATTCGATTTCAATTGAGTGGTTTAAGTTAGAAATCGCTTAAGAATTATTGTACTGCAATAATATTGAGAGATTTACCGTTTGAGGATGAATACGGTTTTCCGGCGAGATTTGCAGAAGATTCCGGCAAGCTGATTTAAGCGTTCTGATGGTCTGAAAATGTGACGAAAATGAAATAGGATGCTGGTATGATATTTCTGAGTCGCGAGAGTGTCTGGAATTGAAGTAATTGAGACTTTGATTCTTTTCGGTTATAAAAGCCGATAGTAATGGAAATTGATGTTCAATCACCTCTGAATTGATTAAAGACATCGGTTCATCGGTTATGAACGTGAATGCGCGAGTAATCAAACGATCTGACGATTGATTTGCCGATTTCCGTTTCTCAGTTGGCGCAACCGGTTTTAACCGAGTTTGTGTATAAATTTCATTTGTTTCCTAGAGATAACAGAAAACACAAAGTGACGGAGTGGTGATGAGAGTGTATGTTAAGTCGTTGGAGTTGTTCTTGGCTGACCCGGGTTCGAGTCCTGGCAGCAACATAATTTTTTTATTTATTTTGTTTTAACTTTTTATCAAATATAATTTTTATAGTTTAGTTTATTTATTAATTATGTATCGTTTTAAATCAAAATAATCATAAATATTCAACGTAACTTTTATAACTTGATATTCAACTACAAAACGGAGCGGGTTATGAAAACCCGATTTTTACAAATGTTACATTTATCTTGTGTCATTGATTGTGTTTTTGATCTACTTTACATTATGTTTTACATCATGTCCATTGTCTAATACGCAACTGAGTTTTTGATTTTTTAATATAACAACATGGTAATCATAGATAAAAAACGCTCGATTTTATGATATAATTTTTTCTAGAGTTAATTACTGTTTTCGTCCCTGTGGTTTGTCAAAAATCACTATTTCAGTCCATTAGTTTAAAAATTGCGATTTCAGTCCCTGTGGTTTCACTTTCGTAACCATTTCAGTCCACCTCGCAACCATTTCAGTCCCTGTACTTACAGAATAAATGGATTGAATTGGTTACAAAACTGAAACCCCACGGACTGAAATGGTTACGAAAGTGAAACCAAACAAACACGAACCAAACGTTTAGCGAACAGTTTGTGAACCGTTCGGCGGGAAGTTCTTTTTTGTTCGTTCGTTTATTAAACAAACAAACACGAACAAGAAATTTCGTTCTTTTAGTTAAATGAACAAATATGAACAGAGGTCGCGTTCGTTCTTTTATGTTCGTTAACTTTCGGTAACGTGTTCACTTGTGTTCGATAGTTCATTAGTGTTTTTAGTATTTATATTTATTTAAATATATCAAAATTCTAAAAAATTAAATATCTAATAAGTGTTAGTGTATTATATATTATGTTCATAAACGATGTTGTGTTCGTTTGTTTCCATTTGTGTTCATGAACATTAGTATGTGCTTATTTGTGTTCGTCAACGTTCGTTGCCTACAATTAACAAACAAACACGAACAAGTTCATTTCCTTAACAAACAAATACAAACATAAAATCTCGTTAGATATAAGTGTTCGTGACGGTTCGGGAACACATATATTTTTTAACAAACGAACACGAACGAGGTCTTGTTTGTGTTCGTTCGATTCGTTTGCAGCCCTATTTGCATTCTTTTTAATTTGAGTATAATATTACTATAAGTTTTTTAACAAGTTAAAGTGATTACCGACTGTTTGTGTTTGCCACCTCATCACACACACATCTAATGCGTGTACTAGTTTTACCTTATTAGTTTACTCGTTGATTATTTTTATTATTAAATGGCTATTAATTATGTAACTCTAAAAGTAATAAAAAAGTTTATGAGTAAACTGCCATTTTGGTCCCTGATATTTGGGTTGTTTTGCCACTTTAATCCAAATCTCAAACTTTTTGCATCTTGGTTTCTGTTGTTTCAGTTTTTTTGTCATTTTGGTCCAAAAATGAAATCAGATCAGATTCCCCAAATTAAACCTTGATGTTTTCCTTTTCCTCAGAGATATTTTAGTCATTTTAAGTATATATATATATATATTATATATGTATATATATATAAAATAAAATTAAAAGATTATAAAATAACAAAACCCTCCTCTCCCCTTCTCTCTGTTCTCTCTCCCCCTTTCTCTTTGTTTTCTCTCTCCTCTCTCTAGAACACCGCCGCCATCAATTGTTCAAAGTTTAAAACCTACAAAACCTAAAATCAAATGAATATTAGAGTTAAATGCTTGGTTGGTCCCTGTGGTTTGCAAATATTGCAAACTCGGTCCCAGTGGTTCACTAATTACACACTTGGTCCCGGTGGTTGTAATTTTTGCACTCGGGTGGTCCTTATCACTAACATGTGTTAAATTTCTCAGTTAAGTGTGTGCGAAATGACTAGATTGCCCTTGACCAATTAAAACAAGTAAAAGAAATATAAAGATAGATGGGGCCCATCATCATCTTCCTCATCCTTCATATCTCTCCCTCTCTCTCTCTCTTAAAAACATTAACAAATCAACAAAATTCTGATCTCACACCACAAATTACATCAATATCCACCACAATTTCAAGAGATTCAGTAGCAAATAACAATAAGACAACTATCACAAATCAAACACCAAAAACAAAAACATCTATAAACATCCGCCATGGAAGATGAAGCTGAAGCTTTAATCTTGAACCCTAAGCACAACTCACTACAAGCTCTCAAAATCCTTGAAGCTCTGAAACAAGCTTCACACGAACTGCATCAGAACCCCAATGTCAACAACCTTTCGATAACAAACCATTTTCCTGCTCATCCGCCATTAAAGCTCTTTTGGAGCTCGAACGTGAATCAGATTCCGCTTCTCCATAACTACATTATCCACTGACTTAACCACTCGCAAAACTCTCAACTGTAGCCGGTCAGATTCCTTTTTCGTTTTTTCCGGCGGCCAGATTTGGTTTTGAGTGGTTGTGGTTGGGGTGGTATTTGTGGTGAAGGTTGGGGTGGTGCGCTGAAGGTGACGGTGGGGGTGGTGGTAGAGGTTACGGTGGTGGGTTGAAGGTGACGGTGAAGGTGGTGGTGGTGGGTTGAAGGTGATGGTGGAGGTGGAAGTAGTGGTGGGTTGACGGTGGAACTGTAGGTGGAAGTGGTGGTTGGTTTAAGGTGGATGTGGTTTTTAGAGAGAGAGAGAGAGAGAGAGAGAGAAGATAAGGGGCCTCACCCATCTTTATATCTTTTTATTTTTTTTAACTGGTCAGGGTTAATTTAGTCATTTTGCACACTTAACTGATAAATCTAACACATGTTAGTGATAAGGACCACCCGAGTGCAAAAATTACAACCACCAGGACAAAATGTGTAATTAGTGAACCAGTGGGACCAAGTCTGCAATATTTGCAAACCACAGGGACCAACCATGTATTTAACTCTGAATATTATTATCTATAAATGATAACAATTCATACCTACCAAACACAATTCACAATAACTCCATGACTACATCAAAAAAGCATAAAAATCAATCAATCTAAAACAATCTCTATGTTAAAACACATAAATATCAAATGAAGGATGACGTATTGCTCACGATAATAGGAATAGCTACATCGCGTCCGATTGTTAAGATCGTAGTCAATGTAAGCAACTTATCCTCTGGAATTCGGTTAAAAACCGGAGGTTTTTATGTTCCAGCGGTTTTACGGCGACAATGCGGCGATGACGGCGGAGGTGCAGTGGTTATCCGACGTGAATTTCTCGTCTACGTCAACGTTGTTTACGGATCCCATAGAGACTACACCACCGTTGAATCCTTTGGATTAATATGTTAAATTTTTTGTGACCGCGAAACCCTAGCTTGTTGTTACTAGGGTTGATATTGTTGTTGTTCTTCTTATTGCTGTCGTGCGCTGAGGTGGCACATGTTGTTGTGTTCCACCAGCTCGAGCACATTGCCGGTGGCGGTTGCCGGACGGAGCCACCAGTGTTGACGCCGATGGTGGATAGAGGATATGGTGGTTTGTTTGAGGAGTTGGATGGCATGGTGGTGTTGATTGGGGGTGAGATTAGGGATGGCAATGGGTCGGGTTTGGGACGGGTTTAGATAATCCCAAACCCGGTTAGATAAGTTTGTCCCAAACCCGTCCCAAAACCCGTCGGGTTTATAGCGGGTAAATACCCATCGGGTATCGGGTATACCCGCGGGTTTCGGGTAAACCCGTTAATATAAAAAAATTACCCGTTGGGTATAGCTGACCTAAAACCCATCGAGTATTTATCGGGTAACTACTAATCAGTTATATTAAATATTATCACTATAAAAACGTATGAAATAATTACAATGTATACGAAATAAAATACCCATATGCGTAAAAAATTGGTATATCATATATATACATATTTGAAAATATAAAAGAAATTATGTCGGGTATACAATCGGGTAAACGGGTACACATTATCGGGTAATCGGGTCAGGTAAACGGATACACTTTATCGGGTAATCGGGTCGGGTAAACGGATATATCATCAAATCCCAAACCCGTCCCTACCCGCGAAAAAAATAAAATCTAATACCAAACCCGTCCCAAACACAATTATCCGACCCCAAACCCGTCCCAAACACAATTATCTGACCCCAAACCCGTCCCAAATGAGTCGGGTTTCGGGTTTACCAATTGGGTTCGGGTTTGATTGCCATCCCTAGGTGAGATGATTATAATAGAGAGTGGGGATGGTGTGGTGGTGTGTTCTAGAGAGGGGAGAGAAAGAGAACAGAGAGAAGGGGGGGGGGGGGGAGAACAGAGAGAAGGGGAGAGGAGGGTTTGCTTATTTTATAATATTTTTATTTTATTATATATATATATATATATAACTGACTAAAATACCTCTGAGAAAAAGGTTAAAATATCAGGGTTTAATTTTGTGAATCTAACATGATTTCATTTTTGGACAAAAATGACAATAAAACTGAAACTACAGAGACCTAGATGCATAAGGTTTGAGATTTTGACTAAAGTAGCAAAACTGTCCAAACCTCAGGGACCAAATAGGCAATTTACTCAAAGTTTATTATTTTTGTAATTATATTCTAATAAAATTAAAAAATTTAAACATCAGTGTTTTAAAAATTCTCTTTAAGTTTTTAAGTTGCACAATTAAAAAAAATAACTTTATGCAACATTATATGAAAATAAAATTTAAAACTAACCAATACTAAATAAAAATAGACAAGGGGAAACTATTTTTTTTCAAATAATATATAATCTGACGAGTGTAATTATTGTTATTAACTAAATTATGACATGATTTAAAAAAAATAGTTTAGATGGGTTTAGTTCGTGAATCAAATGGGATACTTATTTAGTTTTAAAAATAGAGGTTGTCATATTGATTTTGTTTTTTCAACATTTAATCAGGTTCCATTAATATCACCTATTTGATTTATAGGAAAAAAATATTATATTGATTTTTTATACAAGGTATCATATTATATTGTATTGTATCAAATCGTACAATAAATATGTCATATTATGTCATATTACACAAAATCGTGTTACATTAAATTTTATTATATAATGTAACTAGTAATAGATCTCGTGCTTCACAGTGTATTAACTCAAGACTCACGTCTAAAAATAATTATTCCATATCAGAAAACTAACGGAATTTATAATTATTAGAATAAAGAAATCGAAAATAGACAACCCACGTAATGTGACAGCAAAGTTGTATTCATACAAAATCAGATAGCTTGTAGTTCGTGGAATAAAAATGAGCTGCATGTACAATCAAAATTTGAAGATCAATTAAAAATTTAATGTCTACTTTACACGATCTTGAAACTAACACCATTAGCTAACTCCTTATGGATTCGATGGTCAACTTACCCAAACAAGTCAAGGTACTTATGAAAACACACACACTTTCTATATTTATAACATGCACTTCGACGCCGATTAATCACCTAAACGGTTGCCGAGCTCAAATTACCATTCGCGCACCGACTAAGCCTCCAAGATAACCTAAGCAATAGAACCTAATTGGCTAATTCTATGTATAAAAGTAGGTTTTATAATTTTTAGTTGAAAGCTCAACACTATTACACAGTTAAGACCCTAAATTCGTAGTCCTATTGCTATGATTTAGGTATGGCCTTTCCATCACAAATGAAATTTTTACCAAGTTAGAAAATAGTGATTATAAAAAGTCTTCACAATAAAATAGTAAGACGCGCTACAAAAATGTGAAATAAATATTTATAAATCGATAAAAAGCAATTTACAAAAACATGTATTAAAATCAAGAAACACCTATTTAAAATAAATTAATATAATTGAATAAAACTTGTGGTGAAATGAAGATATCTGTAGTAGAAAGATAACAAATTTGCTTCGGAGTTGACAAATAACCAAAGAAAACTATGCTAACACTTATGACAACTCAAGGAATGTGACTTTCTGATTTGATCTTTTAGTTGATAGTAGAGGTAACGATTTCATTAAATTGGCAAACAAACAATCTTGGTATACCAATTTATTAGGTTTAATATACAATTGAAATCTATCAACAACGAATAAATGTTCCCAAGGGAAAAACTTGAAACTGAAATAAATAAACCATAAACAACTGCGGGAGCAAAACCATTAGTGGTTTGGATGATTTTTATCGCTGCATTCGGACCCAAATGCCCGAGCTTGGAATTTCTCTATGAACCACATACAGTAGATAATGACCCGCGGGTGCAAAGTTACCAGACGGAGGAGCCGTCACAACTACTCTATAAGTAGACCTTCCGAGAGCTTTGGTAGAGTTAGCGCTGTCGAGAACCAACAACCTTTGATTCATAGAAAACGAGTGTGTGTTAAATGAAGGAGACACCATTGTCACGGTAACCGAATTCAGAACTACAGGTCCTGATACCATAAATGTAACAGCAATCCGTTTTCCATAGCGTATCTTAGTTGTAGTCTTGGGCGATAAAATCCTGGGGCGTGAAGAAGAAGAGCTAGGATCCAAATAAGAAGGAGAGAATGCCTCCAGGCTTAGTTCAGTTGGATAAAGCACGTTGGTGAACACATATTTGTCGTGAGGGTTGCTTCCACCAACAAGAACCCGACCATCTCGAAGTAGGACCGCTGTGGAATGGTACACTCTTGGTTTTGTGCTTGGATTTTGCACCTCAAATCTAGACCCAATTTGGTTATCAGGTCTATAAGTTACAGGGCTGAGAACGGGGTTCCTACCAAGCTCCCACCCGGCAACCCCTGCTGAGGCACCGTTGATGATCAAGACATGGCCGTTGGGAAGCAGCAACATGTCACCCATGACTCGAGCCAAAGGCATTGTTTCCATGACCCACTGTGGATTGGGGTCGGATATTCTAATCCGCCCGCAGGTATCTAATGCTCCGTCAAATCTTCCATTATTTGCATTAGCGAATGCTCCTCTGGGCGCTCCCCCACACACCAATACTTCAACAGATTCGGCAACCCCCTTTTTCATTCGCAAAGGGAGTAGTACCGCAGAGCCAGTGCTCGGGTAGCTCCTTGGTTGCCCGCCGGGCATTGTCGGGTAGGTCTTGACAACTTGGTTCTTAGAGTAGTTGAATAAAATGGCACGGTTATTGGCGAAAACAAACAAGTTCCCATCGGGATAGAGAAACACAAATGGGTATAAATTATTTTCAACATTGGGGTCATTCGTCTGGACCAAAAACGGAAAGCTGGGAGAGTTCTCAGTGGCCGACATCTTTGGGTAGAATTCATAGTTAAATGCCTGACGACCGCCGATGATAATTTGCCGCCCGTCAGGCAATAGGTGATTGGTGGCATACCACCTCTGTTGGTTCAACCCATTTGGTATCTCTTGCCAGTCACATGTGGCACATGATTTATAAATCCTGACCCTACGGTAACCGTCAGCCCATCCTCCGGTCTGGACTAAGCTGCCGTCAGGCATTAATGTTCCTGAAGAACACCATACGTTGGTGAGCACCATGAGCGGTCGTATAGTATTGGAACCGACATCATACTCGACGGAGTGGGCAGAGCAGTCGGTGGAGTTAGGGCGGCACTTGCCATTTGGAAGAGAGATGTTGGAGATTCCAAAGTCGGTACGATCATACATTACCACACTGTCGTTGGGAAGTAGTTGCATGTGCATGGCTGAGATGCCTATGCTTGGGAGGAGGACGGACCATGATCCACCAGCAGCTGGACACAATGGGGCATGAAGGAGGAGGAGGATAACTAAAAGGAGAAGATATTGGTGATAGAGGAGGGTGCTGGAGAAGCTGGTCATGATATTTCCGGTTGATGTTTGTTCTTTCTTTTTTTGGATTGTTAGTCAGGTTATTGTGTGATGTGATGGAGATTGTTCCCTTTAAATACTAGTTCAGGCACTCCAAAGTCAATGAAGTTTCTAGTTCGTTAAAAAGTTCATTTGTATCTTTCAACATGTTAATGCTATGTTTGTTGGTGTGTAGTATTAAAATCATTAAGATGTTGGGTTCAGTTCATCAGCTTAATCATTGACCTGAGACGTAATGATTTATGTAAAGTCAATTTCAGTATCATTTGTAAAAAATAATATCATCAAGAATAAAATCAGAATTTGTTAGGTAGTGTTAACATTCTTGATCCATAATCAAAGATATGATATATGTACTTAATTAATTAACATTGTCTTATAGAAATTATCGTTTAAGTGTTAACTAACAGCAGGGTACGTTCTAGGAAAGTCAGTAGGATTGGTGGCTTTAGAGGAAAATGGATCTTGTTTTATTGTGCTCCATTATATTGATTTCTGATCTTACCAACCAGTCCTATTAATTAGAACATTGATTACATTTGCAAATCATAAGCCAACACCACTATTTGCAGGTAATTGTTGATAATTACATATATTTTGAGCATACAAGTTGCAGTGGTGTATAATGCCTATTACATTAAGAGGATTTGATGTACGTGTAGCGACTCTGTAATTTTAGTTCGTTAAGCTAGTTATTTTTGTTCTAATACAAGAAGAATATTTCTGTTTAAATAATATTTGAGGCATACATATATATTTTAATACATTACCTAAACTGATGTATAACGAGATGCATGTCCCTTATAAAGGGAATCGAGTGTATGATCATGTTTATTTGGTAGGTATTGGTAATTTGGTGGTGTTTGACATTTGGAACATTTCTTTTAAATTCTAATTCTTTGGTGAGGGATATCATAGAAAATGAAATTATGCATACATGCATAGTGTATCCGTGGAATCTTATGTATGAACTAGCAAAACAACGTGTGCTATTATTGTGAATTCAAAATAAAGAGGTTTGCTTCCTCAAACTCCAAGGTAATAAACAGTATCATTAGATTATTATATATCATTCCCATTCCCATTCCATACCCAACAACCACCAATAACAACTTAATTGTTTTTCTTTTTCTCTTCCATGTTTTATAAGAAAGGACAAACTGAGAAAAGGAGGAAAGAACCAAAGAAAAGAAAAGAAGGGAGCTAGGAAAGAAGCAAAGAAAAGAAGATTGAAAAAAGAGTCATTATCCCCTTAGAGACACATCCTGGTTATTAATTAGGTGGTAGACTTTACAACCATAAGGTAACTAGTTCTTTAGATTTGACAATGTCTAAAAAAATCTAAGAACTGATGTTAAAAGAACCATCTCCAAATATATCAAATTTGCATTGGATAAAATCAGTGAGCCATGAAACTTTTTTCTAGTTTGTCAATTTTTTCTTTTGACAGTTTGATTTATAACACCTTGTTGTTAAAAAATATAAAGTTAGTTCGGGTCACATAATAAAAGTCGATATCAGAATAAAACTATAGAGTAAAGTACTTTTTGGGTACTCGTGATTTAGTGGTTTTAACCATTTAAGCCCAACATCAAAATGTGTAACGCCCAGAATCCCTAGACGCTTTTTTATAACCTTTTGAGTCCAATTTTATTAATAAAATTGGACTCAAAACGTTAAAAAAAGAACAAACTTGATTCAAAACGTTATAAAATGAGCGGTTAAGGACTCATGGCGTTAAACTTTTTGATTTTTACTTAAGTGGTTAAAACCATTAAAACACAGAGACTCAAAAAGTAATTTACTCAAAATTATATTGTCACTAGAAAAAACACATGAGAAAAATAGTATGTTGGATTTTACTTAATTCAACTTATTTAGTTTTGGTTATGAGGTAATTTGTTGGATAGTGTCCTAGCATGTGTTCTTATTTGGTTTTCAAATTATTATGCTAATACAATCGGATTTCGTATTGTGCAATTATCCTTCAAAACCTTAAGACGAATGTGGCTATGTCTATGTAATCCTCCCACTTGGTACATTAACCTTTGTTATGCTTCTAGCTTATGAACCTTAAGCTTAGGGCGATCATCTTTTAATTATTGTTTCTAAGGCCATCTGTAATGCCCAGTGGTGTGGAAGTGAAAGGGCAGTCAAAACACCACACGAGGCGTTAGCATGGGTTGGGTGAGGCAGATGACTTGCGTTAGGGGTGTGGTGGTGTTTGATATGGTGCCAAACAGTCATGAGACTGAGAATCTCAAATTAAAAAAATATTTTATGTTTTATTTTTATACACACACATAACCCTTAACAATTTTAAACACACATTTCTTAAAAACAAAAATTTAACATCAAATGACAAGAAGAGCTTGGACCCAAGCCAAAGAAATAGCATTGACTGTGGCCTAGTTGAATGTGACCAGAGGCATACCACACGAAGGCTTATCGTTTCGATGGCAGTGTTTTAAGACTTCCGGAAACGTGTTGGTGAATCGAATCACAATGGTGACCAAATCACATCGAAGTGGAGGGATATGAGAATGCAGCTTGCTATATTTAACAATTTGTTCAGAAACGTGATGCAACGAGGTGACGACGTAACCGGGGTAGAACCGATTAACGAGGCCCTATGGGATCACCATGCGGGCTATGAAAGAATATTTAGTCACATCGAGTGCTTGCTAATATACAAAATATCCCCGTTGGCACCAACCAGTTGCACGTTGTGTAGATTCCGTTCTGGGGTTGATGTTTAGTAACTGAGATTTATGTACTAGTTTTTGTTAGGTATTAGCTTCAGTTTTCTATTATGTATCCGTTTTAATTTTAATTATGTATTAGTTTTGATCATGCATTAATTTTAATTTCGATTATTAAAATAAAACATAATCTTAAGTTAAAATATAATCCTATTCCAAAGGCTACATTCCAACAGCTATATTCTACCAGTTATATTCTAGTGGTTATAAAGTCACTTCGTCTTGCAACCCACGTTTCATTTTTCAATTCACGTTTCACTCTAAAGACCATATAAATTTAGAGATATGGGTGGGGGTTATTCAGATTGAACCAACAAGACCTTCGACGATCATCCCGTCAACACTCAAGTCCTCAACGATCAAACGCTTCACCTTCAAACCCTCAGGTGGCAAACCCCCTTTCTCCGGCAGTCTACGGTCCTCAAATGGAAACCCTTTCCTCCGAAAGTCTATCGTCATCCACTTTCAAATCCTCCTCTAGTTACAAACTATCCGGATGATGCTCAAACTGATTTGACAGATATGGAGTTGAACTGGGTGTATGATTATACCTTTAATCAACTACGATTCAACATATTAGATTGTTAATTGGGAGGTACATTGTCCTCTGGTGGCAAACCTTCCTACAGTGGCAAACCATCCTCCTGGGGCAAACCTGATCTGTCACAAGAAGTCTGAAGTTGGGCAGCAGAGGTTGGATGGACGGGAAAGTGATTGTGACTTTGATTCACTCTTTGGTTATTAAATAATGTTCTATATGGTTTAAGTAACTAGGTTATTTAGTAATGTTTTATCTGGTTTATGTAATGTCTTAATTTTAATTTATGTTAGGCTTTATTTATTGCAGTTTAATTTTGTTTTCATTTATTATTTTTTAGAGTTGTTATTGAACCTTTTTAAATTTAAATGCACTATTCATTTATTATAAGATCTAAGTAAAAGAGTAATGATTAATAAATGATTGGGGGATGAAACCATTATAGTGAAAATAAGTGAATGAAAGTGGCTTGTTGATGAGTCAGTGATCATGCAAACATTTTATGACGTGACAGTGAAAACAGATTTAATCATTACGGATGGCCTAATCAATCAATTTCAGCTTTTGCTAATAGCAGTCGATCAACGTTAAATTTTAATTTAGTGTCTACTTTACACGATCTTGAAATTTAACACCATTAGCTAGCTCCTTCTGGATTTGATAGTCAACTTACCCAAACAAGTCAAGGTACTTATGAAAACACACATTTTCTATAATTTTAACATGCTCTTCAACGTTGATCAGTTACCTCATTGATAAAAGTAGGGTCTATTTATAACCTGTGCAATAGAACCTAGTTCTATGTATAAAAGTAGGTTCTATTTTCCCCTAAAAATGGGTTTGCATTAAAAGGTGTTTTAGAACGTAATCTTTAGTTGAAAACTTAACACTATTACACAGTTATGACCTAAAATCGTCGTCCTGTTGCTATAATTTAGGTATGGCCTTTCCATCACAAATGAGATTTTTACCAAGTTAGAATATACTCATTATAAAAAGTCTTTACAATAAATTAGTAAGACGCGCAACAAAATTGTGAAAAATTATTTATAAATCGATAAAATGCAATTTAAAAAACGTGTAGTTGAATCAAGAAACAACTATTTAAAAAATAAATTTATATAACTGAATAAAACTTGTGGCGAAATCGAGACATCCGTATTAAAAAAGTAACAAATTTGCTTCTGAGTTGATAGAGAACCAAAGAAAACTATGCTAACACTTATGACAACGCGAGAAATGCTATCGTTAATGTTGTCATGATTGTTACTGATACTATTGTTACTATCGAGCATATTATTTCGTACTAGGCATTCAACTTGATCTGTAAACTTTATTTTCACACATGTTATATAGGTTACTTTGAGAGGGTGAAGAAAGAGGAATAAATCATAGGATGTTGGTGACGATGAATGTCATTTATGTATAATATATATAATGTATTTTGGCCTCAAGGCCATGAACTATCTTTCAGTCTCTAACCTATGACGGTCATTTATGTATAATATAATATCATGTATTTCAGTCTGTAACTTTATATGAATGAAACTCAAACAGTACCTGAAAAGGACAAATATATAATCATTTAATCAAACGAAGCATCATGTTTACATATTACAAATCCCTTAAATAAATGAGATAAAATAAAATATGACGACCACACCAAAACACTAGTGATAATGTCCTGAAGAATTTTCACTGCATTTGAACCCAAATGCCTGGACTCGGATCTCTTTGTGAACCACAAACATAAGATAATTCCCTGCCGGAGCTATGTTACCAGAGGGTGGAGCCCTTACAACAACCTGGTATCTTGACCTCCCAATAATCTTGGAAGCAGCCCCACCATCGAGTACCAGCAACCTTTGGTTCATTGAAAAAGAATGTGTGTTAAATGAAGGTGCCACCATTGTCACTGAGATAGAGCTTACATCCACAATGCCCGAAACAGTAAAAACAATAACCAATTGTTTGCCATATTGAATTCTACTGTTTGTCACGGGCAAGATTATTCGCGGGCGTAATCCTGAAGAGTTTGAATCCAAGTAAGAAGGAGAAAACGCCTCCAAACTCAGTTCAGTTGGGTAAAGGACGTTTGTGAATTCATATTTATCATGTGGGTTGCTTCCACCAACAAGTACACGCCCGTCTCGTAAAAGAACCGTTGTGGAATGGTAAACTCTAGGAATAGTGCTTGGATTTTGCACCTCGAATCGAGAGCCTACCTGGCTATCAGGTCGGTAAGTTACTGGGCTTAGAACTGG
Source organism: Scalesia atractyloides (assembly GCA_947069175.1). Classification (NCBI taxonomy): domain Eukaryota; kingdom Viridiplantae; phylum Streptophyta; class Magnoliopsida; order Asterales; family Asteraceae; genus Scalesia; species Scalesia atractyloides. The sequence goes on along the minus strand of CAMTDV010000014.1, from coordinate 9,897,032 downwards.
GTTCCTCCCAAGTTCCCACCCGGCAACCCCTGCTGATGCTCCATTGATAATCAAGACATGGCCATTGGGTAGCAACAACATGTCACCCATGACGCGAGCCAGAGGCATGGTCTCCATGAACCATTGGGGGTTAGGGTCCGATATTTTGATCCGCCCGCAAGTGTCCAATGCCCCATCAAATATCCCCTTATTCGCATTAGCAAATGCTCCTTTTGGTACACCTCCACAAACCAACACTTCAACCTCATTTACGGTCTCTCCTTTTATCCGTAAAGGGAGTAGTACCGCGGATCCCGTGCTTGGGTAATTCCTTGGTTGACCACCGGGCATTGTTGGGTATGTCTTCAGAACAAGGTTCTTTGAGTAGTCAAACAAAATAGCACGATTGTTGGCAAAAATGAAGAGATTGCCATCAGGATAGAGAAATACAAATGGATATAAGTTATTCTCAGCTTGAGGATCATTTGTTTCAACCAAAAAAGGCAAACTAGGAGTGCTCTCAGTTGCTGACATTTTCGGATAGAACTCATAATTAAACGCTTTACGGCCACCAATGATGATTTGCCTTCCATCAGGCAATAAATGATTGCTTGCGTACCATCTTGATTTACTCAGGCCATTTGGCTTCTCTTGCCAATCGCATGTATCACATGATTTGTAAGTTCGGACAACACGATAACCATCATCAAAACCACCGGTTTGGACCAAGCTTCCATCTCGCATTAAAGTTCCTGAGGAACACCACACGTTTGTGAGCACCATGAGTGGGCGGACGGAATTCGATGCAACATCGTACTCGACAGAATGCGCTGAGCAGTCAGTTGAGTTGGGATGGCATTTGCCTTCTGGAAGAGAGATATTTGATGTTCCAAAGTCAGTGCGGTCATACATGACCACACGATCGTTGGGAAGTAGTTGCATATGCATGGCAGAGATGCCTATGCTTGGCAGGAGGACGGACCATGATCCACCTGCGGCTGGACAGGGCTGGGCATGAAGGAAAATGAGAAAGAGAAAGAGGAGATGATGATAGGGAATGTAAGTAGAAAGAGCCATTAGATTGATTTTGTGTGCTCTTCTTAGTGTTTGCTTTGGTTGTGTTGTTGAAAGTGTTGATGGTGGATTTAAATAGTAGTGGACGAAGTGAGACACCGTTAATTTAAGAAATTGTGGTCTGAATTTTAAAATCCTTCAATCAGTCAACCTCAATATTCTATAACTTCCATTCAATCATGTAACAACAATGGAATATCTTGTCTTAGTATTTTAACAATAGAATAGAAAATTAGAAGTGGATCCATTATGTTATCTTGCTTCATTCTCATGTTCATCAATCTTATTAGTTCTCAAGTCTTAAAGTTTAGAATTTACAGTTATATCTATGAGGGCAGCTTGTTATCGAAGTTTGATTACTTGATGACTTGTACCCCCAAGAAACAATTTGGGCATACAGCAAACAAATTTCTTGTCTTTATAGAACTTTAAATGTTTCTCAATTCTGTCGTTTGATGGATATCTAGAATAAACCCCAATCATTGAAAGAAAACCCGTACATGCACCATAATAATCACAAGAATTGTTATGATGTCTGGTAGTGTTTGACATTCCTTTCATCAACTAATTCTTTTATCCACTCTATTTTATTATTTAGTTTAGAACACTTATTATTTGCCCTAGATGCAAAGAACGAACCCCTTGAAGAGGAAGTACATACCATATGATTAAACTTTTTGTTTGATAAATCCAGTCAATGGTTAACTAGTTTAATACCCGTCTGGTGGACGGGTTACGTCAAGTTCGGGCAAACTTGCAAGTTTCTCAAGGAAACTTGACAAGTTCGAGCGAACTTGTGGGTAACCTTAATAGGTGTGACAAGTTCGGCCGAACTTGTGAAGTTTCCTGAGAAACTTGACAAGTTCGAGCGAACTTGGGAGGCTTCTGAAGAAAAATTGAACATTCCCACTCAAGTTCGACCGAACTTGACCCCTTGAGGGCAAGTTCGAGCGAACTTGACTACTGTGCTGTCAAAAATCAGTGTAATCTTGCGCGAACTTGATGTTTCGGGTCCAAAATCTTGCGTTTTCGCGTCGTTTGCTGAGGAAATCGAGTGCCCATCCCTCCAACCTTAAGCCACTGAGTAAAACTTATCCTAGAGAGGTCTTTGGAGCGAACTTAGCCATTTTACAGAAACTCGGGCTAATCTGGGCGAACTTGATGGTTCGTACGGGTTAATCCAGCTTGTGTAAAGTGACGATTTCGTCCTTGTGCTTCCGAATCTTAGATCTAACTTCGACAACGCCTCGTTCCACTCAAAAGTGAACGAAACATACGTTAGTAGTCCGAAAATGGTGTAAAATCAATGTTTTAAAAGGTTTTACTCAGATCTAGTATAGATCTGAGTGAAAACAGAAGTTTTGATGGAAAAAGATGAAGATTTTCGTAAACAGAAGAGATTTGATGAAAACGAAGGCAATGCCTTGTGCAAAATCGTTGTAAAACGTTGTTGAACATCATTGTAGTTGAAATCGTGTTGATTCTTACTTAGAAACAGAGGGTTTTTGGGTTTCGGGAGCTCTGGGCGAAGTTGCAGCAAGTTCAAATGAGAGGTGGAGCTGGGTATTTATAGGTGAAGGCAAAAAGTAGGCTGGTGGGTGTCAAGTTCGGTCGAACTTGCATGAAATTCACGAACTTATATGAATTTCAGTGAGCCAGGGCTAAGTTCGGCCGTTCGCGCGAACTTGAAGTGATATGAGGTTTCTGGGTGGCTAGTCAAGTTCAGCCGAACTTGGCATCACCCAAGTTCGAGCGAACTTGCCTAAAAACCCAAGAATTCCTTGTTTTTCGTTCGTTTATCGATTGTTTAGCGATGTAATCGGGTTATAAGGTAACGTTAAGCGATTAAGCGCGTTATATTTGATATAATAGTGCGATTTAGCGATTCGAGCGTGCGAGAGCGATACGATAGCAATTGTAATTATAACGTAAACAAACATAACACACATGAAACATAATTATACATAATTAACTGCGATTTGCGATGCGATGCGATGAGATAAGCGATGCGATTTAATAAGCGAGTAAATGCGATACAACATACATAATTGTAATTAATTAACATAAACTTTTCTTATAAATGAATCTCGGAATACAAATGGAAATACAATGGGAATAAACTGAAAATGAAGTAACAACGAAATTTAGAGTTGTTACAGTCTCCCCTACTTTAGGAAATTTGGTCCCGAAATTTAAGTAGTGGCTGTAACAAAGAGGTGCGGGTACTTGTCCTTCATGTCACTTTCCAATTCCCAAGTGAACTCGGTGCCGCGTTTGCCTTCTCATCGGACCTTCACGATAGGGATGCGGGAACGACGTAGTTTCTTTGTTTCCCGGTCCATGATCTCGACAGGCTTTTCCATGAAATGGAGAGTCTCGTTGATTTGCAGATCTTCGGGAGGTACATGGAGATTCTCTTCGGCTAGGCATTTCTTGAGGTTAGACACGTGGAAAGTCGGATGAACGTTATTAAGTTCCGCCGGTAGTTCGAGACAATAGGCTCAGCCATCCTTTCCAGAATCTTAAAGGGACCAACGTATCGAGGCGCTAGCTTTCCTTTCTTCCCGAAGCGGATCACTCCCTTCCAAGGTGCAACCTTTAGGAGAACGTGATCTCCCACTTCGAACTGTAGGGGCTTGCGGCGTTTATCGGCGTAACTCTTTTGTCGACTTCGAGCTTTCAAGAGATTGTCTCTGATCTGGAGGATCTTGTCCGTCGTTTCTTGAATTAGCTCGGGACCGGTGATTTGTGCTTCTCCGATCTCGTGCCATGCAATAGGCGATCGAGATTTTCTTTCGTACAATGCCTCAAAAGGAGCCATTTGTATGCTGGCATGATAACTATTATTGTACGAGAATTCGATTAAAGGTAAATGCGTATCCCAGTTACACCGAAATCTATGATGCGCGCATGAAGCATGTCTTCAAGTGTGCGGATCGTGGGCTTAGTCTGACCATCGGTTTGGGGGTGAAAAGCGGTACTGAGATTGAGAGTAGTACAGAGAGTGGATTGAAAAGTCTTCTAGAGACGCGAGGTAAAGCGACCGTCGCGGTCAGAAATGATGTCATGAGGCGTCCCGTGTCAACATATAACTTCGTCGGTATAGATTCGGGCTAACCATTCGACCTTAAAGTCTTCTCGTATAGCAATGAAGTGCGCGGATTTAGTAGGACGATCAATGATAACCCAAATGCTATCATGACCAGAGGAAGTGCGGGGGAGTTTCGTAATAAAGTCCATAGCTATACTATCCCACTTCCACATCGGGATTTTGGGTTGTTCGAGTAAGCAAGAGGGCCTTTGATGTTCAGCTTTAACTTTCAAACAAGTTAAGCACTTTGAAACGTACACGACGATATCCTTTTTCATACTCGGCCACCAATACTTAGGACGAAGGTCCTGGTACATCTTGTCGGCACCGGGATGAATGGAATATCGAGATTTATGAGCTTCGGTCATTAGCAACTCTCGATATTATCACGACTGGGAATCCAAATGCGATTGAGGTAGTAATAAATACCATTAGGCTTAGCTACGAGCTGGTTTTCGGCACCACATTTCATTTCTTCGTCCAAGGTATTCGTGTTAAAACAAGCAAACTGAGCGGAGCGAATAAGAATTTCAAGATCATTCAAAGCTTGAGAGTCACGAACACTATACACATAGCTTCGTCGACTTAGAGCATCGGCGATGACGTTTGCTTTGCCGGGATGATAGCGTATCTCGCAATCGTAATCGTTGAGAAGTTCAACCTATTGACATTGTCGCATGTTTAGTTATTTTTTATTAAAGATATGTGTAAGCTCTTATGGTCGGTGAAGACCGTACACTTTGTAACGTAAAGGTAGTGTCGCCATATCTTTAATGCAAAAACAACTGCACCGAGTTCGAGATCGTGGGTAGTGTAGTTCTTCTCGTGGAGCTTGAGTTGTCGAGACGCGTACGCGATAACCTTGTCTTGTTGCATAAGAACACAACCAAGACCAAGATTAGAGGCATCACAATAAACAACGAAGTCATCGTTTTCGTCGGGTAGAGCGAGTACGGGAGCATTACATAGCATACGTTTGAGAGTTTGGAAAGCTTCCTCTTGCTTGGAATCCCAAACGAAAGGTTTGTCTTTATGAGTTAAAGCGGTAAGCGGAACGACGATTTTTGAAAAGTCGGTGATGAATCGACGGTAGTAACCCGCCAATCCAAGAAATGAACGGATTTCAGATGCATTCTTCGGCGTAATCCAACTCTTGACGGCTTCGATCTTTGCAGGGTCGACATGAATTCCTTGACTATTAACGATGTGGCCGAGAAATTGGACTTCTTCGAGCCAGAATTCACATTTTGAGAACTTAGCATAAAGGCGATTTCCCTGGAGAAGTTCGAGGACTAAACGGAGATGGCGCACGTGTTCGTCTCTTGACTTTGAGTAAATAAGGATATCATCGATGAAAACAATGTCGAAACGATCTAAGAAAGCTTTACACACATGGTTCATCAAATCCATGAAGACCGCGGGTGCATTGTTAAGACCAAAAGGCATGACCCTGAACTCGAAATGGCCATAGCGACTACGAAAGGCGGTTTTCGGAATGTCTTCTTCCAACACGCGTAACTGATGATAGCCGGAACGTAAGTCGATCTTAGAAAAACAAGTAGCACCTTGAAGCTGATCAAATAAGTCGTCGATACGAGGAAGAGGATAGCGGTTCTTTATCGTGAGTTTGTTATGTTCACGATGATGCACATTCGGAACGACCCATCCTTCTTTTTCACGAAAAGGACGGGTGCGCCCCATGGCGAAGTGCTCGGGCGTATGAAACCTTTATCAAGAAGTTCTTGAAGTTGGCTCGATAGCTCGCGCATTTCGGATGGTGCGAGACGATAAGGGGATTTAGCAACGGGAGTAGCACCGGGAACTAAATCGATACGGAATTCGACATCGCGAGTAGGGTGTAAACCGGGTAAATCATCGGGAAAGACTTTAGAAAATTCACAAACAACGGGAACATCTTTATAAGTCTTCTTTTCTTTCTCCGGGTTCATGATATGGGCGAGGAAGGCGACACATTGCTTTTACAAGCATTTGTGTGCTCGAGTACATGACAGACGCATCAAGTTCTTTGAGGAAGTTTCACCATAGACATGAAGTTGATCACCGTTAGGGAGAGGGAAGCGAATCATTTTATCAAAGCATACAACTTCAGCATGATTTTCACGAAGAAAATCCATACCTACTATAATATCGAAGCTACCTAACTGCATAGGTATGAGATTGCTCGAGAAGACATGGTTGTTGAGATTGAGAGAACAACCACGTAGGACGGAGGTGACGGTGACGGATTTTCCGGTGGTGACTTCCACATTGAAAGTCTTTGGGAGTTTAGCACGCTTACATTTTAAAACCTTTTCGAATTCTAACAATACAAAACAATTATCGGCACCAGTGTCAAATAAACATGAAGCATAAATACCATTGACAAGGAACGTACCATTGACAACATTGTTGTCATTCTGGGCCTGGCGGTGATTCAGGTTGAGAGCTCTTCCACGCGCAGCTTGTTGTTTTCGATGAGGTTGTGGCTGTGTTGGCTGTTGTTGTTGAGGCTCTTGCTTGATGGTACGGTTCGGGCAGACATTGGCAAGGTGGTTCGGATCACCACACACGTGCTTTTGGAGCTGCTTGTTGCTGGTTGTTCTGGGGAGCACGCTGAGGAGCTGGCAGTGCTGGAGCTTGAGGAGCCTAAGGAGCTGGCTGACGAGGACCGGTACGGCAACTAACAGTAAAGTGGCCGTAGATGTTGTAGTTTGTGCAAAAATGGCAGTTTCCACCCACCACGTGATGATATGTGCACTTAGGGCACAGTGGGTGAGGACCGGTGCACGCACGTTTAGTTGGGGGTGCGTCCTGAGTAGGAGCCTGGTAAGACTGAGAGTTGAGCGGTGTAGGAACGGCGTAGTTCTTGCTAGGGTTCCCTCTTTTGCGTCCCTGACGCTTTCCCTTCGGATCACTGGATGGTTCGATAGCATCAGTTGGTTCGGCGACAGCTTGATTGGCAACTTTCGCATGGTTCTTGAAATAACCATCTTGAACTCGCTGATCATTGATCTCAGCGGCGAGCATGTAGGTTTCCTCGATGGTTGTAGTACGAGCAACTTTCACAAAATTTGCGACACATTCGGGTAGACCTCGGATATACTTGTTGATAGCTTTCTCAGTGGTATCAACTTGGCCGGGACAGATGATGCTCAAAATCTTGAATCGAGCGGTAAATCCAGCATTGTCGGGACCATCTTGCTTTATACCCCAAAACTCATTCTCGAGCTTTTGAATCTCGTGCGGAGGACAGAACTCCTTCATCATCACTTTTTTGAGTTCCTCCCAAGATAGATTATAGGCTTCATCATTACCGTGCCTATTTCTTTCGGCGGTCCACCAGTCGAGAGCACGGGACTGGAAGACTCCTGTAGCGTTCACCGTACGGAGGTCATCGGGGTATCCACTTTGCCTAAAGGTGACCTTAATGGCGTTAAACCAATGGAACATAGAAGTCGGTCCCATCATTACCCATGAAGGCGAGAGGTGCACAAGCCTTGAAATTTTTGAAACTGAACTGTGACTTGGGGTTTTCAGTTTTCGAGTCGACCGAGGAGTTACTGCTCACAGCATGAATTTCCGAGACGATTTGCGGATGACTTTTGCCACTTGTTTGGCGACTAGTGAAGTGATGCGCTTGTTGTCGCTGTGGCGCTGAGCAGAACAACGAGTATGAGATCTGATTGACGACATCTACATAAAGGATTTAGATTTGATGAGATTCGATTATGATAGAGTTATGTTTAAATATTTATTATTATTATTATTATTATTTCATACAAGGCACAAAACACATAAGCACGTATCCACGTAAGCACATAAACACGTAAGCACATAGACACGTAAGTGCATAGACACGTAAGCACATAATCACGTAGGCATGTAACCACATATATTGCACGTATTCACTTCTAATTAACCAACATGCCTAGCGCGATATGAGATGCGAGATATATGCGATATTTATGTACATAAGCGAGATAAGCGAGATAGTACCACGTATGAGAACATACGCGTAAGAGAGATGAGCGTTTTAGTTTGATTGGTGCATTATTTAGCGTTTTAGATTTCGAGAGCTGTGCTGAGTTGTGCATATATTTCGATGAGCGTAACAATCGATAAATCGAGAAATCGGTAATGCGAGAAATAATAAAGCAGAAATCGAATAAAGTGAAAATTCTCAAATTAAACCATAAATAAAATAAACCGATGATGCGTAATCGACGATATAGGTTAAGTCAATTGGGAGTGTCCGGGGTTTTAAGACGTTGACTATCCAAAGTGGTTCGATCATCCTTTGACTTTGGACCCACGCTTTGGCCTAATAGATAGATGCTCTCACCGCAAGCGGCTAACCGCAAGCGGCTAACGGCATTATCCTTCCGGTTACTACGTGTTCCAAATCATCGGAGTAATCAAGACTTTGGTGAGATTGAAAATCGAAAAGCAGAACTAGTTATTAAGATGCGGGTTTCACCCATAACTTAACAACTTCATTCCTGGTTGTGGATACACTCACCGATCAAATCGGGTGTTCCAATAGATAGAAATGGAGATTCTCGTCGAGGTTTGGATGTCACTCCTAACTCGACGAAGGTATCTCATGCGATAGAGAGTACGCGGAGTGAATGATCTCATCGAGAGTTCTCGGTTTTCACACCTATTCTCGATTTGATCACTCGTTTGTGTTATATGAGCGTTTCCAAGCGTGTATATTGTATTAGCCTTAGGAAAGGCACATTTAAGCATTTATGGCAAGTAGTTTAAGCATTTAAGTCAAATATCAGTAAATCGGGTACTTAAACATGCTACTAGGTCGAATCATGGCAATTCTACCTATTATCCTAAGGTTATGGGCATGCTTTGATACCAATCTGTCACACCCCAACCGATGGCGGGAACATCGGGGTTAGTGGCACTAGGCGACCAAATTGTCTCATGAGAATTCCATATCAATTATCTATCAACATCATTTAACATTTAACGTCCCATACCATTAAACACAATATTTCAAAATAATCATTACAGAAACTTGTTTTTCCCACAAAACAAAAAGGTTCGATATCCCCTAGATTTTATTACAAACCATTCTAAACAAAATAAACAAAACAACCGAGCTCGGCTATCCAAAGCATCCGATAAGCTAAATCATGAACCTCTTACATATGTTAAAATACAAGTCAATAGAATTAAGTAAAGGTGAGCATACAGGTTTAAGTATTACTAGCATAATAGAGAAAGCGTTCGCGAAATAGTCCAACTGCATATCATGATACACCAAAACACATCACACAGATAAAAATAGGCTTATTTCTCATGCTAACTACCGTGAGAAGGCTTGCGCGTCCATCCTAACTAGACCCCGTTGGGTGTTAGCCACACTATAGTACCATACTAGCTAAGGAGGCAAGTTAACAAAAATAAGTCTTAGTCACATGTTTCTAGTATCACGTACTGAGCATATATAATCATATTACTCGCGTGTGATAAACAGTTTGATTTGTGAAGTGGTTTTGATAGAGGAACATATGTAACACCCAAAAAGTGCATTAAAGCGAAAACGGATCAAGTATACTCACAGTGGGTGCGTTTAGGTAAAATTAGAAATCTGAGAAGAGTTGCGGAGAGTGCCGGATCAGCCTGTAAATGAACAGAAGTGCATCAGTTTCCGAATTGCTGAAACGGTTAAGTCCAGGTTGAGCAGTAGACAAGTTCGGCCGAACTTGTATGTAAACACACAAGTTCGAGCGAACTTGTTAAATTTTGGTGAGGGTTGAGTCAAGTTCGGGCGAACTTGCAAGTTTCTCAAGGAAACTTGACAAGTTCGAGCGAACTTGTGGGTAACCTTAATAGGTGTGACAAGTTCGGCCGAACTAGTGAAGTTTCCTGAGAAACTTGACAAGTTCGAGCGATCTTGGGAGGCTTCTAAAGAAAAATTAAACATTCCCACTCAAGTTCGACCGAACTTGACTACTGTGCTGTCAAAAATCAGTGTAATCTCGAGCGAACTTGATGTTTTCGGGTCCAAAATCTTGCGTTTTCACGTCGTTTGCTGAGGAAATCGAGTGCCCATCCCTCCAACCTTAAGCCACTGAGTAAAACTTAGGCTGAAGAGGTCTTTTGGAGCGAACTTAGCCATTTTACAGAAACTCGGCTAATCCGGGCGAACTTGATGGTTCGTACGGGTTAGTCCAGTTTGTGTAAAGTGACGATTTCGTCCTTGTGCTTCTGAATCTGAGACCTAGCTTCGACAACGCCTCGTTCCAGGCAAAAGTGAACGAAACATACGTCATTAGTCCGAAAATGGTGTAAAAATCAAGGTTTTAAAAGGTTTTACTCAGGTCTAGTATAAATCTGAGTGAAAACAGAAGTTTTGATGGAAAAAGATGAAGATTTTCGTAAACAAAAGGGATTTGATAAAAACGAAGGCAATGCCTTGTGCAAAATCGTTGTAAACGTTGTTGAATATCATTGTAGTTGAAATCGGGTTGATTCTTACTTAGAAACAGAGGGTTTTGGGGTTTCGGGAGCTCTAGGCGAAGTTGCAGCAAGTTCAAATGAGAGAATGGAGCTGGGTATTTATAGGTGAAGGCAAAAAGTAGGCTGGTGGGTGTCAAGTTCGGTCGAACTTGCATGAAATTCATGCAAGTTCGCGCGAACTTATATGAATTTCAGTGAGCCAGGGCTAAGTTTGGCCGAACTTGCATGTTTACATGCAAGTTCGCGCGAACTTGAAGTGTTATGAGGTTTCTGGGTGGCTAGTCAAGTTCGAGCGAACTTGCCTAAAAACCAAGAATTCCTCGTTTTTCGTTCGTTTATCGATTGTTTAGCGATGTAATCGGGTTATAAGGTAACGTTAAGCGATTAAGCGCGTTATATTTGATATAATAGTGCGATTTAGCAATTCGAGCGTGCGAGAGCGATGCGATAGCGATTGTAATTATAACATAAACAAACATAACACACATAAAACACAATTATACATAATTAACTGCGATTTGCGATGCGATGAGATAAGCGATGCGATTTAATAAAGTGAGTAGATGCGATAAAACATACATAATTGTAATTAATTAACATAAACTTTTCTTATAAACGAATCTCGGAATACAAATGGAAATACAATGGGAATAAACTGAAAAATGAAGTACCAACGAAATTTAGAGTTGTTACATTAAATTTGATGAATCACGAAATATAGAAAACATGAAAAATTAAACTAACCTGCTAATCTAAAGTTGCTCCGATTATCAATAATAATCTACACAACATTTGGTTCACCAATTCTCTCCACAAACCTATATAGCTGCACAAAAACCTTTTCACCGGTCTTCATATACAATGATGCATCCACAAACTCCATAAAGACTATAACTTTAGAACTGTTGACGAGAAAGTTAATGAACGTTCTTTATCTCATATTTGTCTATACATTGGACATTACTGAACAACCATACTTTGTCAACAACTTAGCTCTGTGGCCTTCGACCCACTCCTCCACAGTATGATGGAGGCTTTAGATGCAGCCCACAGTTCCCAACAACCGCGAGCATCTCTTTAAAGCAGTTCACATTAGCAACATTGAATGCAATTCCAAGCTGGTTAAAAAAACATAGAAATGGCCTGTATGGTTTTATCTTGGATCTCTTTATCACAAGAATCCTTGATGTTTGTTTGAACTATTTTTCCTTTACCTATTTCTAAAATATTAAACAAAAAAAAACCATAAAACTAGTTATGATATCAATATTTTAAATTATAAACATCATAAACATATCCAATAAAGATTGATAGACATACCACTTCAGACCACCATACTTAGCCTACAGAATGAATTACAATAATATGGCCAATGATTCTTCTGTTTACACATTTAATCAATCAAACTAACAACATATATCCATTCACTCTTAGATGTAATTAACAAAAATATTCTCAAGCTTAAACTATAACAAACAAGATTAACAACAATAATTAGTGTTACTGTACACTACAAGACAAAGAAGCCGGTTTACCGTCATATAAACAAAAAAAAGAAATTGAAACTGATTTTGACATAATCTAATGTACCTTTAACAAAAAAAAACTATTTTAACAAAAATAAAAATATATAAAACTGAATTGGATATAAAACTGAATTAACAGCTACAAAAATTCTAAAAAATATGTAAACTGATTAACATAATTTAACACACACTTACCAGAAACAAAACTTCTTAACATAAATAAAACCAAATTAAAACATAATCTAACACATCTAATGAAACTATTTTAACATAATCTTCATTGTTTTGTGTTTTTTTATCTATAACATAGGTCTTAACTTATCTTTAACTCCTGTGGACGCTTCAAATTGCCTCTTATTTGATGTAGCTTAGCTATAAATATTCTGCCTTTTGTAATTTTTTTTGCTGAATTTGCATGTAACAACATTTTGGTCATAGGGATTTCTCAGATAATTATACTTCTATCCAGGGTCGGATATCCTGTATTCTAAGGAAAAACATCAGATTCAGACGTCATAACATGTAGTCAAGTAGAATATGAATCAAAATTAAAACGATAAATACATATGAATTAAATCAGAAATCATTCATATGGAGTAAATAGATGCACTGTAGAATCCTCATAAGGTTGATAAATACATGTATTCCTATATGTTTTGCTGGAAAAAAAGAATCAGAAGAGTGTGAAAAATTATTTATCAGAATAGGTCGCTATATATATATATATATATATATATATACACACAACAAAATTATTGAATAAAAAAGATATGTATAATATCTCTTAACTATTTTAAAATTCAAATATATATTTTTAAGGGATAACTTTGTTAAATAGTAACCAACTTTCATAAGTGTTCTAGTTAAGTCACTCATAATTATTTTTGTTCCAATTAGGTCACTAAAGTTTACTTTGATGTTTTAATCCTAGATATTTTACCTAAATAGAAGGTCATTCATCCTAAATTGCATTTATTTAATTAAGTTTCCTTTTTTAAATATTTTGACATGCCTTATAATTGCAACAAAAATTTTAAAAACTACAAAAAAAAAACTATTTATTTATGAATTGGTATATTATTTATTTACAAATAAAAATATTAATATATGCTAATGTGGATTAAAAATTAATTATATATTATATAATTATACAACAGAAAACTTATACGCAACCCTCTTCCCTGCAACTTTCCTTAGTAGATGTCGGTGACGGATAATCAAAGTTCCGAATTGATGACAACAAATGATATATTAATACTTTTCTTTGCTAAAGCACAATAAAAACCTATGATATTTTCATGAAGACATTAGTTTACATTCTTCATATTGATAAGAAACCTACTATAAGAATTCTCACATTTTTTTACTTCTAAAACTTGCAGACTAATCGCTCCATCAATGTGGATGAATGGTAGGGTCAATGATGTAGGGTTTTTTATTTGGATATGGAACATCAATCGATGATCATCAGTGATCTAGATGTTGTTTTGATTTGATTATTTGATCTATTATGTTAATTAATTATTTTAGCATGTTTATAAAAGTTAAATAAATATATAAATGTCACATATAATAGTTTACCTGCTATTCAGGTAAATTATATAAGATTAGAACATAAAATAAACTTTAATAACTTAATTGGAACAATTTTTTTTAATAGTGACCTGATTAGAATACTCATAAAACTTACTATTCTCTGAAATATTTCCCATTTTTAATGATAATATAAGATTTGACAGAGATGATTTCAAAAAGGATGTATATGACTCTAACTAAATATCTGGTATATATAATATATATATATATATATAAAGATAAGATTTCAAAAGAAAAATGTTGTGGCTTTTTTTACCTATGAGTAATAAGCACATAATGGTCGCCTCACCTAGAATGATCGCCTAGGTGAGCGATTTTGATAACTGTGGTTCCATCATGTACATTGGAGAACAAGTAACTTTAATTTATTAAACGAACAACTTGGTGACTATGTGCTACAGAAATAATCCGTTGTAATTTGCTATTGATTTGCGACAGGCACATTGTTCAAGGGTTTAACATTTGACATTCCATCTCTAATGACATTCGTAGAAAAACTGAAATATTTTGAAAAATAACTTAATAAATTTCCTTAGTAAATTCACAGCAAAATCAAGAAAATGAATATGGGGATTTTCACTAATAATGATAATAATAATAATAATAAAATAAAAACCCATAGCAAAAATGAGAAGAAAAGGTATTCAAAAAAGAAATAAAAAAAAGTTTAATAAAATCCGTAGCAAAGTGAGAAAGAAATATATTAAAAAAGAATATAACCACTCGCCAATTCCGTATCAATTTTGAAGAAATGTTTTTCTTTGTGCAAGCATTATGTTTGAACAAGATATATCGATTACATTTATGGTTGGATAACCTCGGTTTCATTGAAAGATAACTTCTTTGAATGGAATCCGGAAAAATCAAGATACTACTCACTAAGGCTCTAATCAATAGAGTTGTATAGATCGCCTCCCATTTACGCGCAACCTTTTACACATAAATTGTGGAATGGCCGAAACAGTGGCCTACCTCCTTGTTTCATGTCTCTTTGCAATCAATATATGGACCCAAATTGGCTTAAGGTGTAAGGTACTAATAGCACCTTGTAGCCCTGTGGTAGAATTACGCTTCATTCTGAGTAGTCTACCAAAACAAGCACAACACAAAAAGGCTATACAATTGATCTTTATGTCTCCCGTTTGGTTCTTTTGGGGAGCTTGTAACGTTTACAATATACAATTCAATAATAAATCTACTTCGGCTTCTAAACTAATGAAGGAGATTGATCAAGACAAATACGTTTTCATGGATAACATATATATAGCAATTGCCTTCTTTGGATTGGACATCAAGGCAACTTTCCTATCTGGTGACATTAAGATAGTTTTTAATACTTGGCTGTCGCTTTTTGCTGGTTGTCTCTAATGATCAATGATATCCTCATAAAGTATATATATTTGTAATTTATAAACTCTAAATAAGCCTATATATGAGAGGTAATACAATTGACTAGCTACTACAGTTAACAAGATAACCAATTTCTGACTATCCATTCCAAAGTTTCAAATTAAAAATTTAAAATGAAACAATGTCACATAATGGATCAACTTCTTTTTAATTCCCTTGTTAAAATAATAAGATCGGATATTTCATGGTCGTTAAATGATTGAGTGGAAATATATATAATATTGAGGTTGACTAATGTATTCATAAAAAAAAGCTTACCACAATTTTTCAAATTACCCAAGCGAGTGAATAACTATCAAAGACAACGTTTTCACTCACTTCTTCAATTTCTATTTAAAGCCCCCATCACCACCGTCAAAAACACACCAAAAGCAATTCAAACACAAAAAGAGAGCACAAAACCAAACTAATGGCTCTTTCTACTTACGTTCCCTATAATCATCTCCTCTTTCTCTTTCTCCTTTTCCTCCATGCCCAGCCATGTCCTGCCGCAGGTGGATCATGGTCCGTCCTCCTGCCAAGCATAGGCATCTCCGCCATGCACATGCAACTACTTCCCAACGATCGCGTGGTCATGTATGACCGCACTGATTTTGGAACATCAAATATCTCTCTACCAGAAGGCAAATGCCGTCCCAATGCTCAGCGCATTCTGTTGAGTACAATGTTGCATCGAATTCTGTCCGCCCACTCATGGTGCTCACCAACGTGTGGTGTTCCTCAGGGACTTTAATGCGTGATGGAAGCTTAGTCCAAACCGGTGGTTTTGATGATGGTTATCGTGTTGTCCGAACTTACAAATCATGTGATACATGCGATTGGCAAGAGAAGCCAAATGGCTTGAGTAAATCCAGATGGTACGCAAGCAATCATTTATTGCCCGATGGAAGGCAAATCATCATTGGTGGTCGTAAAGCGTTTAACTATGAATTCTATCCGAAAATGTCGGCAACTGAGAGCACTCCTAGTTTGCCTTTTTTGGTTGAAACAAATGATCCTCAAGCTGAGAATAATTTATACCCATTTGTATTTCTCTATCCTGATGGGAATGTCTTCATTTTTGCCAACAATCGTGCTATTTTGTTCGACTACTCCAAGAACCTTGTTCTGAAGACATACCCAACAATGCCCGACGGTCAACCAAGGAGTTACCCGAGTACAGGATCTGCGGTACTACTCCCGTTGAAAATAAAAGGAGAAACCGTGAGTGAGGTAGAAGTGTTGGTTTGTGGGGGTGCACCTAAAGGAGCATTCGTCAATGCAAATAAGGGAATATTTGATGGTGCATTGAATACTTGCGGGCGAATCAAATTATCTGACCCTAACCCCCAATGGTCCATGGAGACCATGCCTTTGGCTCGAGTCATGGGTGACATGTTGTTGCTACCCAACGGTCATGTTTTGATCATTAATGGAGCATCAGCAGGAGTTGCCGGGTGGGAACTTGGGAGGAACCCAGTTCTAAGCCCAGTAGCATGCCGACCTGATAACCAAGTAGGCAATCGATTCGAGGTGCAAAATCCAAGCATTATTCCTAGAGTTTACCATTCCACAGCGGTACTTTTACGAGACGGGCGTGTACTTGTTGGTTGAAGCAACCCACATGATAAATATGAATTCACAAACGTCCTTTACCCAACTGAACTGAGCTTGGAGACGTTCTCTCCCTCTTACTTGGATTCAAACTCTTCTGGATTACGCCCGACAATAATCTTGCCCGTGACAAATAGTAGAATTCAATATGGCAAACAATTCGTCATTGTTTTTACTGTTTCGGGTACTGTGGATCTAAGCTCTGTCTCAGTGACAATGGTGGCACCTTCATTTAACACACATTCTTTTTCAATGAACCAAAGGTTGCTGGTACTCGATGGTGGAGCTGCTTCCAAGATTATTGGGAGGTCAAGATACCAGATTGTTGTGAGGGTTCCACCCTCTGGTAACATTGCTCCGTCTGGGAATTATCTTTTGTTTGTGGTTCACAAAGAGATCCCAAGTAGAGGTATTTGGGTTCAAATGCAGTAGCATTACCACTGTTTTGATGTGGTCATCATATTCTATTTTCTGAATATTTATTTACAAGGTTTCTATGTGATATGTAAACATGATGTTTGTTTGATTAAATGAATAGATTTGTCCTTTATCAGTTTTTGAGTCTTCATTCATTTAAACTTTTGTAATATATATGAAGCTTTTATTCATATAACTTAGTTATTTAAAAAAATCACTTGTATAATTCTCTAACTTTACACGGTTCTTAACAGAATACTTTTGTTTATTATGTGAATCTACTCGTTTATATGCATGTATTATGTGTGTACATCAGGTCCTTAATTCAAAATGGCAAATGAAGATACAGGTTGTATTAGGCGAAACTAAATGTAACCGTCGTATTTGTGCCCCTATCATCCTGCCACCAAACCTATTTAAAGTCATATTGTCAACAATATAATATGAAGGGACCAGGAAATTAGTAAACAAAAAGAAATTTGATATCAAAAATATCAAACTTTTGGTAAAAATTATTATTAAACTTTTTTTTGAATGGCTTAAATCACACCGAAGCCGTATTTGGCGGAGCTCGAACCCTGGACTTCGACGGGAACACCACCTTAACTTCAATGATTTTGTCAATTGAACCAAACTCCAATGAAATATTAAACGTTGGTAGAACACTGATTAAGATGTATGTATGTGGTTGCCAACAATATATATTTCAAACACATCTCGAGATATTAGCGATTTTGTAATGTATATCTCATTACACTGATAAATGTTGACTTTGTACCAATTATTGTATATTTGTATGCAAAAAAAACAAAAGAATACAACTTTGAGAATAAAATTCCAATACATGTGCGAAATAAGAAACAAGTTCTAAAATTCTCAAGTGTTACTACAATCAGAAAACCCTTCCTAGTAAAACTATATGCAACATTTCATTTTAATTACAATAACAGTTAACGAATCATTTCATATGTGAAGGGCCAGTACATATGTGAAGAAGTGAGAATACATAACAATAGTTATTAGGAAACGCGTTTGAACCAATGTATCGGACTCTTTCTGAGGAGTAGGTTTGAATCGATGATGACTTCACGATCGAAACCGATGACTCTTCCAATAATGATGATGATGAGCCGCATAAAAACATAGGGGTTGACAAAGGGCAAGGAAACCCCACTCATAATGTTAGTATGGTAGAAGGTCACTTTTTTCGAACAGCAGCATTTTCATTACTGAGAACAGAAATACATCCATAAAAAGTTTAGGCAGCACAAAAAAAACATCCATAAAAAGGAGACTAAAGTTACAAAGATATTGGATTTCTAGATTTTAAATGGCTAGAAGTCGATGTCTATTTTAGCAATAAAACTTACAAAGATATTTAATTTTGTAATTTTCTCTTGTTATAATGCAACAAGAAATTAATATATATTTTTTAAGAAATCTCAATTACATGTGTTTCAAACAAAAGTTTAGCCCAAGTTTGGTTTTGGCTTTTAGCCGAAATTAAACCAATCAAACAAAAAACCATAATTCTAACCAAACTGATTAACCGAAAACCAATTGCTTAATAAAACAGACTAACATATCACTGTTGAGGATAATAACCGAACCAATCAACCATACAGACCACAATAAAAGTGGACTAACCGATGACTTTGCTTATAACGTGTATCCTTCACCACTACAAGAAAAGTCACAATTAGCGGCGACACCTTTAGCGATGACGCAGGGCATTAGCGGCGACAACATCGCGTGTCGCGGCTAAAGGTGCCATCGCTAATGGTGACGATCCGTGTAAGCTAGCAGCAGCTGCTCCTAGACATTGATTATGTGATGATCCAATGGTGGACATCTCTCCTAATCTACTTCTCCATCTTAAACAAACACACCTCCCTTTCAGTCTTCATTCTCCTTATACACATGACACACTCCATTTCTCCACCTTTAATTACACACCACCATCGTCAAGCTCTACCACCGTCGGACAACAACAACCATCAAGCTCCACCACCACCTTGAAGCTCCACCACCGTCAAGCCGGACGACCACCACCACTGTCACTGTCAAGTAGGAACACCACCACTCTCACCGTTAAGACGAACCACCACACCACTGTCACCGTCAAGACAGAATACCACCACTGTCACCGTCAAGCCGGACCACCACCACTTTGAAGCTGCACCACCACAACCATCGTCAAGCTTTGTCGTCAATCTCCGGCCACTAGCTAGTTTTTATCTCTTATAAATCATGTAGTGTTTATCTTAGAAATCATGTTATGTAAATCTAATTCTAACGAGAAAACATGTAGTGTTTTGCTTAATTATCAAGTTCAAGCAAGTTTAGTAACAAATTATTCGTGTTTTGTTGGTATGAAAATTGATAAAGCTGTCTTCTGTGAATTTTCAAGCAAAACTCCGGCAAAGCATTAGTGGCGACACAATAGCAGCAATTACTGAGTATTAGAGGCCGGGTATTAGCGGCGTCATCAAAAGCCATGTCGCCGCTAAAAGTTTAGTGGCGATAAAAGGGGTCTTTAGCAGCAACACATGTCGCCACTATTTGTGACAATTTCTTGTAGTGCATGTTGATGCTACAATAAATAATATTATACGAATAGGAAACTACAAGAAACGAGTACCGTAATAAAAAGTGGCGTCTCAGCCGTATCGCACGGGCACCCTTGTAACTAAATATTACAAACAAATACCTATATCTATAACACTGACTTCCTACACCGACACTATGAATTTTATTTGTTGAATAAGTTCTCGAATCCAATTCTCAAATCAAAACCCTCTTCCACAAACACATTAAAGGATAGAATAGAATGTTCATATGTATTTGTTTGGATTTACTGTTCAGTTGACACAGGCCCGACTCTAGGGCAAGTAAAATGAAGCAACTGCTTAGAGCCACCATGTTTAAGGGGCCCCCAAAGTGTTTTTAGGGTTTTTTTGAGTTTATGCAGAGAAAGGAGAAAGGGGAAGATGCATCACAAAGGGAAATAAAGCATCACATGGTCTCTGATGTTCAAACTCAAAGCTTATTACTTTCTTATTCGAGGTTGTTACAGAGTTTAATGGTTGATGTAAGGTCAAGGTTAATATGCAGGACGTGGATGTGGGAAGATGGGTTTTTGCAGAGGATGGGTTGAAGAAGGAAAGTGTTTGTACAATGATAAGATTTGGTTTATTCAATCTGAAAAGTGACAACAAATTAACTACACCATGGAAGATGTTTATAATTAACTGTAACTCATTGATGATTAGGTCTTGCCCTTTATTTTTTATTACCATTGTTTCAGTAGGTTTTTAATATAATTTTCCACATTGACACATGAGAGTTCAAGTGCTTCATACAACTCGTGTAAACCTATTTATAAGTTTAAACAACTTAACATTCTATGTTTAATTTTCAAGTTTTTATATAAATGTGCCCATAAGTTTCCGAATTGTTGTGCAGTTTGGGGATGAATTTCCACCAAATAAGTTCTCTTTTTCGTTCGTTTTCACTTTTACGTATATCAGTTGTTGTTGATATGTATTATCCTTTTGGTGTTTAGAGTTTATGGACCACGATATTCGAGGGGCGGTTTTTTTTTTATAGAATGGCCTCCAATTCTATCCTAAGTAGTTAATGCGCTAAAATATCGGATATCGGGCAGGGACCGATATTTGAGATATCGCAGTGGGATATCGGTAATTTTAGTATCATGCTAAATTTAATAGCAATTTAATACTAACAATTCAGTATACTCTCCTACCATTAACAAATTAAACTTTTGCAATTTACAAAACACTAACAATTGTAGTAAGTAGGAACTTACTAAGACTTAAAACACTAACATTTAATAGTAACAACTAACAACTAAGACTTAAAAAACTATTGGCAGCAATAAGAAGAAAAACAGATGGTACAACTAAGAAGAAAGATACTAATATCGAGAGAATCTGTGATATATCGGTCAAATATCGGTCAATATCGCTGATATTATCGGTACCGATATTCTGACGGATATTTTGTATCGATATATCGGCAAGGGACCGATATATAACTGATATATCACTGATATAACTACATAGATTCTATCATTCGCTTTGGGCCTCTAAAGTGCTTGAGCCGACTCTGAGTTGACATATTCGTTGTACAGCAAGTTAGGGATGAGCTGTGATTAGTTTTTGTTAATATTGATTTCATATTGTTATGGATATATTGCAATTATTTTTTATTTAATATTTATTTTATTTTTTTTATCAACAAACGAGTTATGCGTAACAAACGTGCAGGAAACTAACAATGTTAACAGGAAATAAAAACCAAAAGAATTTAGAAAGAACGAATAGTTGACTAATGTTAATTTTTTATAGATGATTACCAGGTCTAGGACAATATATGCATTCAACAAATCGGATCAATTGAAATTAATTAGGTTGAACATACACTTAATTATAATGTTCGATACTAGTGTGCAGAAAAAAAAACACTAACATTGTGAACTCGTATTTTTTTTATTTAATTTGTTTTTATTCTGTGTATTTTTTAAATTACCTTTTAGGATCTTTTGAAATAATCAAATATAACCAAAACAACCTACGATAACACGTCACCAGTAGTGACAACTTGAGAATTGGGACGACAATAGAGCGGGTTGGGACAAGGTAAGTAATCTTAATCTCATACCCGATTATAAAAGCATGTCTCAAACCCTGCCTAAAACCCGTGTGTTTTCATTAGGTAATTACCCTTTAGGGATCAGGTTTGCTCACAGGTTTCGGGTAAACCCGTTAGTTTATTAGAAAGACACATTGGGTGTACTAAACCCGTCAGGTATCTTTTGAGTAACCATTTATCAATTACATTTTGCAAACAATGTATTAGAAAAGATCATAGAAATTCGAATAACTAATTAAATAATAACCTTTAGGTTCAGTCAAATGATGAGTTACACAGCTTTATCTCTTCCATGATACTAACTTTGGGTGCGTATAGATTAATTAGTCGTATATCTTCGCAATGCATGCTATGGATAAATGGGTATATGTAAAGGGTGTATTACTAAATCCCATACCCGTACCAAATCTTCAAAAAATAGAAAATAATCTCATACCCGATCCTATACCCGATTACTTAAGCCCATATCGTCCAAAATGTGTCAAGTTTTACGTTTACCTATCGAGTTGTGATTTCAACTGTATAGTTGATTCAAAAGGCGGTAACAATTTCGTTAAGATGCATTAAAAACAAATGATCTCTGAATACCAAACGTACTTATGTGGTCACGTGATTTACAACGAAATTTACTTACAATAAATTATTGAGTGAAGAGATTTGTTTGAATGAAAAAGAAAATAAACGACTGCATGATTAAAAAAAACACCCAATAGTAGTTTGGATTTCTTATCGTTGCATTCGGACCCAAATGCCTGTGCTTGGAATTTCTTTATGAACCACATATAGTATATAGTTGCCGGATGGTGCAAAATTACCGGATGGAGGTGCTGTCACACTTACTTTATAAGTAGACTTTCCTAGAGCTTTAATGGAGTTACCGCTATCGAGAACCAACAACCTTTGATTCATAGAAAATGAGTGTGTGTTAAATGATGGAGACACCAATGTCACAGCGACCGATTTCAGATCTACACGTCCTGATACCATAAATGTAACATCAACCCGTTTTCCGTAGCGTATCTTAGTTTTACTCTTTGGTGATATAATCCTGGGGCGTAAAGAAGAAGAGCTTGAATCCAAATACGAAGGAGAAAATGCCTCCAAGCTTAGTTCAGTTGGATAAAGCACGTTTGTGAACACATATTTGTCATGAGGGTTGCTTCCACCAACAAGAACCCGACCATCTCGCAGTAAAACCGCCGTGGAATGGTATACTCTTGGTTTTGTGCTTGGATTTTCCACCTCAAATCGAGACCCAACTTTGTTAGCAGGTCTATAAGTTACAGGGCTGAGAACAGGGTTCCTACCCAACTCCCACCCGGCAACCCCAGTGGATGCACCGTTGATGATCAAGACATGGCCGTTGGGAAGCAACAACATGTCACCCATGACTCGAGCCAAAGGCATCGTCTCCATGACCCACTGAGGATTCGGGTCAGATATTTTGATACGCCCGCAAGTATCTAGAGCTCTGTCAAATCTTCCATTATTTGCATTAGCGAATGCTCCTTTGGGTGCGCCTCCACAAACCAATACTTCAACAGATTCTACGGTCCCCTTTTTGAGTCGCAAAGGGAGTAGTACCGCAGAGCCAGTGCTTGGGTAGTTCCTTGGTTGCCCACCGGGCATTGTCGGGTAAGTCTTGACAACTTGGTTCTTAGCGTAGTTGAATAAAATAGCACGGTTATTGGCAAAAACGAACAAATTCCCGTCCGGATAGAGAAACACAAATGGGTATAAATTATTCTCAACCCGAGGATCACTCGTTTGAACCAAAAATGGAAAGCTGGGCGAATTTTCAGAGGCCGACATCTTGGGGTAGAATTCATAGTTAAATGCTTGGCGACCACCAATGATAATTTGTCGCCCGTCAGGCAATAAGTGATTGGTCGCATACCATCTCTGTTGGTTCAACCCATTTGGTATCTCTTTCCAATCACATGTGCTACACGACTTATAAATTCTGACCCTACGGTAACCATCAGCCCATCCTCCAGTCTGGACTAACCTGCCGTCAGGCATTAATGTTCCTGAAGAACACCAGACATTAGTGACCACCATGAGTGGACGTATGGTATTGGAAACAACATCATACTCGACGGAGTGGGCAGAACAATCAGTGGAGTTAGGGCGGCACTTCCCATTTGGAAGAGAGATGTTGGAGACACCAAAGTCGGTACGATCATACATTACAACACGGTCGTTGGGAAGTAGTTGCATGTGCATAGCTGATATGCCTATGCTTGGGAGGAGGATGGACCATGATCCACCTGCAGCAGGACACGGTGGGGCATGAAGGAGGAAGAGAACTAAAATGAGAAGATGATGATAAAGTAGGGTGGCGGAGAAGGCCATGATTTCAGCTAGTGTTTGTTTTGTTTAGTACGGTTATTGTATATACTGGATGGGACGGAGATTGCTTTAAATACTAGTTCATGCGCTACAAAATTCCTAAAGTCAACGAGCTCAATATAGTTTCTGGTACCGTAAAGAAGAATTTTAAGGACGTTTTCAAATATTCCTATCTTTTAGACTTTTAATTCTATGTTTTTAGGTGTGTATTATTAAAATCGATCAGAAGTTGGGTTCAACAACTTAACCATTGACATTAGGAAACGCTTATATCATATCAATTTCAGTATCATTTAATATATGTAGCTCATATCCTCTGCTTATACTATAAGAATTAAAATCAGAATCTATAGGTAATGTTTACATTCTTATTTATAAAGTACAATCAAGAAACTTAATTAAAAAGCAAATAAAATTATTATAGAATTAAAGTTATTACCTAATAAGGGTATCGCGGTCTTCTCGGGGAGGGTGTTCATTGAGAAGGTTTGCCGCGCGGGCACTCCGCCGCCGACCCCCATCGGTGACCGGTGAACTACTGTCTTCCGGCATTAGCCACCACTTGTTTGATTGTTATTTTTTCGAACGTTTGAAATTTCCAACGAGTATATAGCCGTTAAACAATTAATATAAAAATTACATTTTATTTATATTTAAACCACACAATTCATAACCATTTCTCACAATCCCAAACTATTCTCAACCAAATCATTTCTCTTCTAATACCTTTATTTTTCAAAATGGCGGATGAAATACCGTTGTTTATTCCACCCGACATTAGTGGCGATGATTTATCCTCAAGTTGTAGTAGCTTAATTTTTTTCAAAATTCTCGAGTATGCCGAACTAGAAGACATGGGCACATCTAGTAAAAAAAGATATGTATGTCGTGATCGGGAAAAAGGCCACGAAACCCTTATGGCAGATCATTTTGTCGAGAAGCCGAAATACAATGATGATTTTTTCGTCATAGGTTTCGTACGTCAAAAAGGTTGTTTTTAAAAATAATGAGCGACGTGGAAGCGAATAACCTGTGGTTTCAAGAGGGCTTAGATGGGAGAATAAAAAAGACTTTTACATCGTTGCAAAAAGTTACACCGGTGATTAAACAACTTGGAACCGGTAACCCTACAGGTGAGAACGGCGAGTATTAAATATGGCGGAAAGGATTCCCGTGAATGTCTAGAATATTTATACGAAACAGTGTGTGGTTTATACGCTCTCGAGTTCTTACGTAGACCAACAAGCCACGACGTTTTGCTTTTCTAACAAGCTCATGAGGAGAACCACCACCTTTCTGTGATGTTAGGTAGCCTTGATTGTACGCATTTCCTTCAGAGAATGTGTCCCAAGGAGTTGTGTGGCGAATGAATATATGAGAGGCGATTACATGTACCTGACAGTTATGCTTGATTTGATGGCCTCTCAAGATTATGGATTTGGCATGCCTTTTGTGGTCCACCAGGTTCACTTAAGGGCATCAGTTTGCCCAACAATCTCTATTATTTCTTACTCAATGAAATGGAACGGCGCCAAAATTTTCCATTTTACGTGAACGGCCACTTATACAAACATGAATAGTATCTTAGCGATGGAATGTACCCAACTTGGTCCGTGTTTGTGAAAACATTTCCATATCCCCACCTTCTGAACGAAAAAAAAGTTCAAGAGGCAACACGAGGTGGCAAGAAAAGCCATGGAACGGGTTTTTGGTGTTTTCAAGTCAAAAAGATTAGGTATGTCGTATATACGTGTATTATTTTACGTAACATGATTTTACAAGACGAAGAAAATGAAATAGCAGCGATACACATTTGGCATCCTCCAGTCGAGCCCATTTCCGATGATATTGTTTTTAACCCGCTCATTAATGAAGATATGCATTAAAGACTAAAACATGATCTCGTGAAACATCTTGAAGGACTGTATTTTCCCACCTTGAGGCAGATTCCGACGACGATTAGTAAAATTAGTTTTAGTTATGTTTTTTTCCTAGCTTTCTTTTTGTATAGTGTCTTGTTCTAGTTTAATGTAATTTTATTTATTTTAATTTAATGTAATGTATTTTGATATTTCAATGTAATTTTATTTTGTTTAAAATATGTTTTAATTATTAACTTAGAACTAAAAAAAAACAGACTACTCCCCACGAGAGGGAGCACCCTTTATGTTTGAGTGCAAAACGAGGAGTACAGAGAGATGTTAACATGGCATGATGTGATTGGCTATGGTTGAAAGATTACCACTACTCACGATATGAGCACCCCTTACACCCTAAGCTTTTTCAAGAGGATTCTACCATGCATTAACTATCTAGGAAAGTCTCGCTCTTAAATCGATCTCTCCTTTTTTTTGGTTGTATTTATCTTTCTATGTCCCCTTATTTATACAGCTGACGAGGTTGAAGAAAGTGGTGGTGCCATTATGTTAAATATATTTAAGAGTGAATAATGCTATAGACCTCGCTACTTTGTAAATGAATTTCGACCAAAACACCATGCGGTAGCACCGGTGCTGTTTCACACCTATAACACATGGTCTAACATGATCTTCGTTTATTTGTGGCTTTAATTTCAATATTTTTAAGTTAATTTGTAATACAAAAATTTAGTGAAAGTGCCAAATTCATAAAACCCTGTAAAAGTATACCTATTTTATTGGTTTTAGTAATTCTGAAATCAATCAACTTCCTTTGAGAATAATTTATCTTGTTTTTTATGGTTTCGCTCTCCGTCAAAAATTAGTTAATGACTGTCACAACTCAATATGGAAGTATGAAATGTAACACCATCAATAAAGGAGTCAATTCTGAAAAAAAAAAGAGAAAACCAAGAATTTTAACTGGAACAAAAGGTACAACATCGGCACATTTTAGAAGCATGAGTAAACCTTCATGGTAGGCAATGTTTTCCAACAAGTGGGTAATGTCAACGTTTTATGGCAGACTGTTGTAGATTAAAATTTATATTAAAACGTAGATTAAAATAAGTGTGTCACCACCGCCGCTACCCACCGCTGACGCCCACCACCGTCACCATCTTGTTGTCGCCGCTACCCACCACCGTTGTCACCACTGCCACCACCCACCACCATCAAGGGCGCAGGTTATAAGAGGTGTGAGGGGGTAGCCAACCCCTAGAACTTTTCGTTTAGTAGTGGAGAGTATGTATTTTTCGTACAAAAATTGTTGGGTATATACATTTTCGACCTCCCAATTTTCTAGAATTTTTTTGGTATATACGTTTTCGACCCCCGGTCGGAAATTTCAAGCTTCGCCACTGACCACCATCACCACCCACCACCAATACACATCATCGTCACCTACCCGCCACCTGCTGCCTTCGCCACCCACCATAGCTACCACCGCCACCTATCACCACCCACCGTCACCGCCACCAACCACCACCTGCCACTAATTTTATTACTTTGTCTTTTCATGCCTACCAAACCGCATAAAGTAATGATTCATTTAACTTCCACATGGTAAAACATGACAAGGAATGGTAATGATGCATTACATTAACTCGTCGATTCCATTACCTCGTTTATTTAATTACCCTATATCAAACAGACCATTGGTATATTAAAACCTAACAATACATACAAACATTCATTCCACGGAACATACATATCTACCTACATTACATGTATAGATAGGTACGTACATACCTAATTACAAGCACACATACATGCATACATATGTTTGTACATGTATATGCACACATTCATCAATTCCTCGTTTATTTCTTCCCTTTTTGATTATTTTAGAGTGAATTACTTTTTGAGTTATTGTGTTTTAATGGTTTTAACCACTTATGTTCAAAATTCAAAAAAATTTAGCACCCTAAGTGCCTAAATTCTCATTTTGTAACCTTTTGAGTCCAATTTACTAACATCATCCACGAAGTCTGTTAACTACAAGGACATTTAAGTCATTTACACACAAAGTACATCTCGTTATCGCACAAGAGTATAAGTAACAAGTCTTTAATGCATAAAGCTTTTAATATTGTATATAAAAACAATTATATATAAAATATATAATAGAATCATATACACACACAAACATTTCACACACCTGCGCACACACACACACACTCACTCTCTCTCTCTCTATCTATCTCTCTCTCTCATTTAGACATCCTACCAAAACCACCACCCTTTACTGCCGCACCACCACTATCCACACCGCACCATCATCCACACCACCGTACCACCACCATACCCACTACACAGTTTGTGTGTGTATATGATTCTATTATATATTTTATATATAATTGTTTTTATATACAATATTAAAAGCTTTATGCATTAAAGACTTGTTACTTATACTCTTGTGCGATAACGAGATGTACTTTGTGTGTAAATGACTTAAATGTCCTTGTAGTTAACAGACTTCGTGGATGATGTTAGTAAATTGGACTCAAAAGGTTACAAAATGAGAATTTAGGCACTTAGGGTGCTAAATTTTTTTGAATTTTGAACATAAGTGGTTAAAACCATTAAAACACAATAACTCAAAAAGTAATTCACTCTAAAATAATCAAAAAGGGAAGAAATAAACGAGGAATTGATGAATGTGTGCATATACATGTACAAACATATGTATGCATGTATGTGTGCTTGTAATTAGGTATGTACGTACCTATCTATACATGTAATGTAGGTAGATATGTATGTTCCGTGGAATGAATGTTTGTATGTATTGTTAGGTTTTAATCCACACCACCACTATCACCACCCTCCCCACAACACTTTCACCACCATCACCACCCTCCCCACAACACTTTCACCACCATCCCAACATCATATCTGAACCAAAATCACAGATCTGAACTAAAAACCCGACAATGACTCTACATCTAATAGCAAACTTACATATCTGAACCAAGAAAGCGACGGTAATTCGATCCCGGCGAGTGGTTTTCTATACCAGCTTGGGGTCCATATGTTTGTTTTCCGTCGAGTGGGTCCATATGGAAGTGCAGTGGTGTCGGTGGCAGTGGAGGTGTAGTGGTGATGGTGGTGGTGGTAGTGGAGGTGCAGTGGTGGTATTTGAGGTGGTTTAGTTAATATATATAGGTTGGGAGTTGGCTATAAAGTCCATTTTTCCTACAAAGTGTAAATATCATTAAACACCATAATGTCAACCATAAAACACATTCAAAACCGACAAATAACATAGAGAATATTAATAAAACACCATATTAGTGGATTTTGTGTTGTGTTTTGGATGATAAGGCTTTGATTATCATAGTTGTACGATTGTGTGTTTGAAGTTTTTAAGGATTGTTAATGTTTGGATATTGTGTTTTATGATCTCATTATGTTATTTGTGCGTTTTTAATGTGTTTTATGGCTGAAATTGTGGTGTCTTATGACTTTGTAAACTTTGTAGAAATATGAACTTTGTAGCTTAACCCACCCTCTATATCTATATATATGTGTGTGTGTGTGTGTCGTGAGCACGCAATAATTCGTAATATTAACAAGAGTAAATTATTTTTATAATTTTCTTTTTTTAACTATAGGGGTAAATTGTTCATTTAATAACTATTAATAGAATATTTCTAAAATTTTGGACTTAACATGTTACAAAATGAGAATTTGGGTACGCAGGGTGTTAAACTTTTTTATTTTAAACTCGGTTGGTTAAAACCACTAATAAAAGAGAAAACACAATTACTCAAAAAGTAAAGATTAACATATATTTATGATTTCATGTGTTTTTTTGTTATTACATATAACGAACTAGCTATATTGGATATAAAATCTAAGGTGGTGGTCATTGTTGCTGCTTTTGTTGCTATTGTTTTTGTTGTTGCTGCTACTGTGTTGCTGCTGTTGTTGTTTACGGGTTCGTGTTTTGTATCACTTCTCCAATTTAGTTATAAATTTTGTGAGATGATAATTAACTACCCTTTTTTATTTCATTTATCTTCTTTTTTTTTCCGATTCTCCTTCATCTTTGTAGGATGGAACGCTTTCCCCCGTATATGCTCAATTTGTCCTTGTCAAAGCATTGACAAGAAAGAAAATAAACGAATAAGAAAATATAGTCAAATTGGTGGTTCATAGACAAATGCATGGAATTGGAAATATTTTAATTTATTGATCATGTTTATTATGGACGGATTGGATTAGTTGCAGCTTGAACTACTTCTAATCATTGGCGAGCTCGAGGAAACAACCCAACATTTTGAATTATAAGAATATATAAAAGGACACGTTCTTTTTCTGGTACATGTATAACTACTTTGTTATTGAAGTCCTAAGGGCTTACTATACCATATAATTAACTTTTCTATATTAGAAGAAAAAGATTATAGTTTCAGAAAAGCGTTCCGAATGTCAAACATCACCAAATTCCCAGTAGCTACCAATAGTATATATTAATGATCTTAAATTTGATTCCCTTTATAAGGACCATGCATCTGGTTATAGATAAGTTTCTAGTTGATATTGATATATTATAATAAATTATAATATACTTATATAGTTAGGTTAAACATGCATAGCTAGCTTTTTGGCCTCGGATACATTATGACAATATACATGTATAATTCTTTTATATTGATTAAACTAACGGAATCGCTAAACACCTAATCTATTAATAATGCAACATGCGATCAATAAATCTTTTGAGAAAGTTTAAATTATTGTGTAACTCTTAAAAGTTGAATTTATAGTTAATACATCACGGCCACTGGTATACTAATATACTAAAAAAGTATAATTTCATATATCTAGAAACCGAATTGAATAAATGTTATACCTGCTATTCCTAAATCCTAATGTTGGCTTATGGTTTGCTAGAAAAACTAATTTGGTTGTGTTGTAGCTTACAACTAGTTTATATCTTTGTATTAGGCTTTTAATTTTTTTTATTTTTTTTGTTCTTTTTATAGTTTTTCAATCGTTTCTATTAAATTCGACAAATCCATTGTACAACTACAATCTAACCAAAAGCCATACTATTGCATACAGAAAAAGGATTGTCGAATGCAAAGCTGTATAATTAGCTACCTCTCATTGGGAAACACCGAAAAACTCTTCACTCAACCAAATAAAGTAACTGACAAATGTCTATTACATACTTCGTTATATGATGGTCAAGTTGGAGCAAGCCATATAAACAATACAAAGGAAAATTATTGAAAGATTTCTTCATCTTGCTAGTATAATACAAGAGATCTGAAAAATTCGATAATTTAATCACCTAACTGTGATTTTTAACATATTTTATAGTTCGGCATATGCTGTTACAACTAATAGTATATTGGCATAGAATATATATAAAAAAAAGTGGTAGTCCCTTGCTTATCCATTTTAAAACTTTTGTTCCTAGTATGTTTGTTTGCTCCCTGCACGTAGGTTAGACGTTGCTACTCATTTGAACTGATATACATAATAAGAGAATGAAGATTGATAGAATGTCAAACACTACCAAACAAATCACCAGATGAGTCATCGTATATTTTAAGGTTTTAGTTAACTTCCATAAAGATATATAATAATGGTTCAAGAATTAATCAAATGAATATCATACATTTAAATAGTTTTTAAAGTTGATATACATTTTAAATGAACTTGCTGTATGTTTTAATACAAATAAGAATCTAAACAAAAAGAATTTAAAATAAAGGAAATTGATTAAAATTACTTGACATTAAATGGTGAACTATTAAGTTTAATAAAAATTAATGTAATTAAATTATAAATCTGAATATTTTAAATAGTGCTTTTGATAAAGAAAAAAAGTGAACTTAATTTAGTTTTAGTTATAGAAAAATACAACGATCAAACGATATATCAAGAATCAAATTTACACCAATTATTTACAAGACATAAGTCTAAAAGGCGATCCATTCCTCATCCAAAGAAAACCAAGAAATTTGGTGTCTTCCACAACTTTAGTAACCGTAGCCGTTATGTTCGAGAAGAGCTTGTCGTTTTTAGCCCTCCAAATACACCAACAAACCGTCATAATACTACTACTCTCATTTACCTTACTTGTTTGTTGCTTTTTACCTTATTTTTTATCTCGCCTTCCAATTTCTTAGACACATAGAATCTAATCTTTTATTTTCCTTTTTTTATAAAACTTGGTTAACGTTGTTTTCTTTTCTATTTTCGTTGTACAAGAAATCCGCAGACCTTGATCAACAGTCCTGAATTGGGGATGCGAGAATGAAACAGGTTGTCATACATGGGTTGTCACACCCCAACCAATGGCGGAAACATCGGGGTAGTGGCACTAGGCGAACCAGATTGTCTCATGAGAAATTCCATAACACTATTTAAGCGACAATATTTAAACGTCAAAATCCCATACTTTCAACATATAATCCTTAAACAGGTTGCAAAATACAAGCAATCCCATAAAACAAAACAGGTTCGATATCCCCTAGATTTCTATTACAATGCGTTTCTAGAAGTCCAACCCTAATCCAATTGCAAGTAGACAAATCCTCAACCTGCCACTATGTTAAAATAAAACGTCAATACAATTAAGTAAAGGTGAGCATACGGGTTTTGCATACATAATAGATATAAAAGCGTTTAGCATACACCGCATGACATACGTAATAGATGTGAATGATGTAACTACTTAGATTCAAGCAAACCAACAGACCGCGACTGATCGAGACATGCGAACAAGTGTCCACATCCTAAAAGAAAATAAATGAGAAACGTATAATGCGAGCCTTAACAACCCCGGGCCTCCGGGTGGGGGGTCAACCTCTAGTATACTATCATGTTAAGGGTAGCGTACAAGCAATCAAGCAATCCATACAATTCAGCAGATTTCACGTATAATCATGTAACAGCGGGTTGCGAATAAGCATTTGAGATTTGTGTGATGTGATTTGATATAGAAACATATGTGACACCCAAAAGTGCGTTTAAGCGTAAAAGGGGGTCAA
Organism: Scalesia atractyloides; assembly: GCA_947069175.1. Taxonomy (NCBI): domain Eukaryota; kingdom Viridiplantae; phylum Streptophyta; class Magnoliopsida; order Asterales; family Asteraceae; genus Scalesia; species Scalesia atractyloides. Next base: position 9,863,914 of record CAMTDV010000014.1, on the reverse strand, counting down.
GTATACTCACATTTGGTGCTTTTTGGGAGAGATTCGGGATCTAAGATAAGTCGAGGAGAGCGCCGGATCAGCCTGTAAGCAAACAGAAGTGCATCAGTCTTCCGAATTGCTGAAACGGTTAACGGGTGAGAGAACAGTAGACAAGTTCGGTCGAACTTGTATGACTGAACTTACTGAGTGACAAGTTCGGGCGAACTTTTCTGGTTTCCTAGGAAACAAGACAAGTTCGAGCGAACTTGTCCCTTTTGTTGAGGGGGATACAAGTTCGGGCGAACTTGTGGTATTCTAGTGAGTTTTGATCAAGTTCGGGCGAACTTGGTCACCAATCTGGTGACAAGTTCGAGCGAACTTGATGCCTTCCGAGCGAACTAGACTGTTTTGGCATCCAAATCGTGCGTTTTCGCGTCGTTTGCCGAGGAAATCGAGTGTCCATCCTTCCAACCTTAAGCCACTGAGTAAAATTTAGGCTGGAGAGGTCTTTTGGAGCGAGTTTAGCCGTTTTACAGAAACTCGGGTTAATCCGGGTGAACTTGATGGTTCGTACGGGTTAGTCAAGCTTGTGTAAAGTGACGATTTCGTCCTTGTGCTTCCGAATCTGAGATCTTGCTTGACAACGCCTCGTTCCACTCAAAAGTGAACGAAACATACGTCATTAGTCTGAATATTGTGTAAAAATCGATGATTTAAAGGTTTTACTCAGATCTAAGCATAGATCTGAGTGGAAAACAGAAGTTTTGCATAAAAAGATGAAGATTTTCGTAAACAGAAGAGATTTTATGAAAACGAAGGCAAAGCCTTGTGCCAAAATCGTTGTAAAGCGTTGTAGAACGTTGTTGCAGTTTAAAACGGGTTGAATCTCACTTAGAAAATAAAGGGTTTCGGTTTTGGAGAGCTCCGGGCAAACTTGCAGCAAGTGCAAATGAAGAATGGAGCTGAGTATTTATAGGTGGAGGTGAGAAAGGAGCTGGAATGATCAAGTTCGGGCGAACTTGTTACAAGTTCGAGCGAACTTGATGATTATCCTTAGGTTGTAACCAAGTTCGAGCGAACTTGGCGTATAAGTTGTATTCTGGTGGCCTAGTCAAGTTTGGGTGAACTTGTGGTGCACAAGTTCGGCCGAACTTGACCTAGTGGCCAAGTTTTGTTCGATTATTTCGCGTTAAGAGTTCGTTTGGCGATTGAGTTCGTATTAGATAGTTATATTAAGCGTTATAATTGATATAATAGTACGATTTAGCGATTCGCGCGAGTGAGAGTATTGCGATAGCGATTGTAACCATACATAACAAATATAACACACATAAATATAATTCCATATAATTAACGTTTTGTGATACGATGAGATGAGATAAGCGATGCGTTTAATAAGCGATTAGATGTGATAATCATTGCAACAACATAATTAAGTAACATAACTTTCTTATAAATCGAATCTCGGGATTACAAGGAGAGGTACAACAGAAATAAAAAGAAAAAGATAAAACGAATTTTCGAGTTGTTACAATCTCACCTACTTTAGGAAATTTTGTCCTGAAATTTAAGTAGTGGCCGTAACAAAGAGATGCGGGTATTTAGCCTTTATGTCACTTTCCAATTCTCAAGTGAACTAGGCACCGCGTTTGCCTTCCCATGGGACCTTCACGATAGGGATGCGAGCGCCGCAATTTCTTGGTTTCTCGGTCCATGATTTCGACAGGCTTTTCCACAAAATGGAGAGTCTCGTTGATTTGCAGATCTTCGAGAGGTACATGGAGATTTTCTTCAGCTAGGCACTTCTTGAGGTTTGACACGTGGAAAGTCGGATGTACGTTGTTGAGTTCCTCCGGTAATTCGAGTCGGTAGGCCACTTTGCCAATTCTTTCCAGAATCTTAAAGGCACCAACGTATCGTGGCGCTAGCTTTCCTTTCTTTCCAAAGCGGATCACTCCTTTCCAAGGTGCAACCTTTAAGAGAACGTGATCTCCCACTTCGAACTGTATGGGCTTGCGGCGTTTATCGGCGTAACTCTTTTGACGACTCCGAGCTTTCAAGAGATTGTTTCTGATCTGGAGGATCTTGTCTGTCGTTTCTTGAATTAGCTCGGGACCAGTGATTTGTGCTTCTCCGATCTCGTGCCATGCAATAGGCGATCGACATTTCCTTTCATCAGTGCCTCAAAAGGAGCCATTTGAATGCTGGTATGATAATTATTATCGTACGAGAATTCAATTAAAGGTAAATGCGGATCCCAATTACCACCGAAATCTATGATGCACGCACGAAGCATGTCTTCGAGGGTGCGGATCGTGCGCTCAGTCTGACCGTCGGTTTGAGGGTGAAAGGCGGGTACCGAGATTGAGAGTAGTACCGAGAGCGGATTGAAAAGTCTCCCAGAGACGTGAGATAAAGCGACCGTCGCGGTCAGAGATGATGTCACGAGGCGTCCCGTGTCGACATATGACTTCGTCGGTATAGATTCATGCTAATCGTTCTACCTTAAAGTCTTCTCATATGGCAATAAAGTGTGCGGATTTGGTAAGGCGATCAACGATAACCCAAATGCTATCGTGACCAGAGGAAGTGCGAGGGAGTTTCGTAATAAAGTCCATAGCTATGCTCTCCCACTTCCACATCGGGATCTCGGGTTGTTCGTGCAAGCCAAAGGGCCTTGGATGTTCGACTTTAATTTTCGAACTAGTTAAGCACTTTGAGACGTAAACGGCGATATCCTTTTTCATGCCCGGCCACCAATACTTAGCACGAAGGTCCTGGTACGTCTTGTCGGCTCCGGGATGAATGGAGTATCGAGATTATGAGCTTCGGTCATTAGCAGTTCACGAAGATTATCACGGTTGGGAATCCAAATGCGATCGAGATAGTAATAAATACCGTTAGGTTAACAACAAGCTGGTTTTCGGCACCACATTTCATTTCTTCCTGCAGGGTATTCTCGTTAAAACAAGCAAATTGGGCGAAGCGAATCAAAATTTTGAGATTATTCAAAGCTTGAGAGTCACGAACACTATACACATAGCTTCTTCGACTGAGAGCATCGGCTACGACGTATGCTTTGCCAGGATGGTAATGTATCTCGCAATCGTAGTCGTTGAGAGGTTCAACCCATCTGCGTTGGCGCATATTCAGTTCCTTTTGATTAAAGATATGTTGTAAGCTCTTATGGTCGGTGAAGACCGTACACTTGGTACCGTAAAGGTAGTGTCGCCATATCTTTAATGCAAAAACAACTGCACCGAGTTCGAGATCGCGGGTTGTGTAGTTTTTCTCGTGGATCTTGAGTTGTCGAGACGCATACGCGATAACCTTGTCTCGTTGCATAAGAACAAAACCAAGACCAAGATTAGAGGCATCGCAATAAACAATGAAATTGTCGTTTCCGTCGGGTAAAGCGAGGACGGGAGCGTTGCACAGCATACGCTTGAGAGTTTGAAACGCGAGGATAAGAAGAAATCATGGGATCGACCAGGTAATAGTTCGTAGGGTAATCTTTACGAAGATAAAAACCAACTTGAAAATGTGATGACATAAAGATTAAGAACTGTAATAATTAGGGAAACCATCAATCATTTAAATGATATGATTGCGGTAGACGAGGTTACACTGGGAAGTATTCACGACTTGAAAAGACCGAAGAAGGTTATGTTTCCACTACTCAAATTGGAATGGTAGAGGCTTTGGGTGACAAGGAATACTTTTCCAAAACTAAGATAGTTCATGCATTAACAGCCATAGTGGAGCCCTCATAAAATTATCCAAATGATTGTCTAGTAGATTAGGTTGTTCTGATTATTTGACAAGCTATTAGAAATGGTTGAAGAACCCAGCTAAGTATGACGGTGATCAAGTTGTGGTGAGTGCATATGACTCAAGATATGCGATAATTCACGTTGGGGAGGTTTTTTTTTTTTTTTTTGAAATTGAGTCAGGCATATGAAGCACTAGCACTTGTTCTCAAGAATGTGTTCCATGTTCTAGTTATGGAAAAGTATTTATTATTTGTTCCTTAGATCACGTGTAATAGGCGGTTTGTTTTGTTTGGGTCGACAGAAATAAGTGATTTTGATAAGTTTGAAACCAAATCAAAGATGGTAATTCATGGAAAGAAGTAGGTTTCGTTGTATATGCAATCAACAGGTACATTGTATGAGGCTAAAGTAAAGAAGAATTTGAATGCAGGCATATGGCATAAAAGAGTAAGTTATGTAGGGTAAGATAAATGCAGATCGGGTTAAGAAGAAATTATTGGTTAGGATACCCGAACTTGAGGTGAAAACAGATGTGGTTTGTAGCGGTGGTCTGTATGGGTAGGCTCATAAGTTACCCTTTTTCAAATTCAAACCATCATGCTTCATCCACTCTCGAGTTAATTCATACTAAAGTGTTCGGTCCGGTGAAGCAACCAACGACGACAAGTATGCGTTACATGATAACCTTTATTGATAATTATTCAAACTATCTTTTAGTGTATTTTATGAAGGAGAAAGCCGAAGCCTTTGACAGTGCTAAAGAATTAAAGTTAGAGGCAGAAAAAGTTTTAAAGATGAGCATCGAATGCCTTTGTTCGGGTAATGGAGGCAATATACATCCAAGAAATTTTCATTATTTAAAAAAAAGAATAAAATTCAACATCAATTTAAATGGTAGCCACAACAAGCAATGGGTTATGAATCACTATATGAGAAGTTGTTACTTGTGAGCCTAGACAACGCGGTTAAGGCGACGCTGTTTGACAGAGGGATGCAGCTAGACAGCGCGGATTGTTACTTGTGCGGTTATGGGATAGCGACAATCAACCATATGACAGCCTCATGTATTATGGTTAGAGTGGTCTGGTGGAGCATAATGATCTAGATGAAATTACCTGCTTTTGGAAACAAAGCATCAGCTTAGGAAACTATAGAAAGGATCAGTAAGTTGAAAGGTTCCAAAAAATGGAAAAAAAATAGTGGAGATGATTTCCCTAGCAACTTGGTGGCGGATTTGGAAGACGAGAAACGATATCGCATTTAATAACATTCCTTTCTCGGTTGCGCGTGTCGTGGAAAAAATCAAAGAAGATACTTTCATGTGGCTCAAGTGTAGAACCCCGTACTCGAAAGTAAACTGGGAGACTTGGAGAGAATTTGACATTAGAAATGTGATCATATAAGTTTGCAAGTATTTTTGTTGTTTTTTCTGTTGTGTTTTGTTGTATGGGACTCCCCGCTTCTTACTGGCCCAGCCTTCTATTTTAAATAAAATAGCCGTCGTTCGAAAAAAAAAATTAACTTGAAACATTTAATTGAACAATTATTGCATTTAATAATATGGTAATGGAGTAATTAATTAGTTGTTTGGTTTGTTGAATGTCCAGGAACAAAGAATGAAGTTAAATATGTGTCACAAGTATTCTAGGCGGTGTTTGTTTTTTTAAAAAGTTCTTCTCCTTCTTTTATGTCTGCGTCACGCAGACCATGCGCAAACATTTGAGTCTGTAGCGTGTTTGTTTTCTCGAACACATATCATTCCTCTTCTAATATCTTTTAACCTCTTCACAAAACCTAAACCCTCCTCCACACCTCTTCTCCACCTTCTTCCCTGCCACCGCCACCATTTTTCCTCCCACATCACCACCGCCACCACCTCTCCTCCCACAGCCCCTTCGTGCTGCCGCCACCACCACTCCTCCCCCAAACCGCAGCCGCCGCCACCACCTCTCCTCCCGCATCCCCGTCGCTCCGACGTTCGTCTCCTCCCATAGGCCGCCGCCGCCACCACCTCTCCTCCCCGTCGCGCCGCCGGTCATCTCCTCCCCATGAGGATCATCGTGTAATTCAGGTACTTGTTTGTTCATTTTGGTGAAATTCAACATGTTGGGGTGTAATTCAGATGCTAAACTTCAACTTTTGTTTTTTGATTTCATGATTTGGGTTCTCTGTTTCTATCACTAGTTTGACAGTGGTGGTAATTTTTGTTTATTCAATTTTGTAAAAAGTAAACTTTTTGTGGTGAATTCAGATGCTAAAGTTCATTTTTTGTTGAATTAGCATCTGGGTTTTACTCACTTTATTATATGGGTTTTGATTATGTTAATAAGTTGATTATAGGTGTTTAAATTCTGAATTTTGATTATATAGTTAATAGCTTGAAGAAGTTATAAAACAAACAGTCTTCTTCTTGGAGACTGGAGAGGTTTGATCCACTCTTCAGCTATAGACGTTTTACCTCTGAAAAAACAAACAACACCTAAATGTCCCATCAAATTAACCGTAAATGTAGTTAAATATAATAAATAAGTTTTAGCTAGTGTGATACCCCGTACTTTGAGGCAGGCATTCGGATGATAGCAATTTGATCTGAAACGATATTGCTACCAAAAGAGAAAACATGATTGCTACTGAAAGAGAAAACTCGAAAAGTGTAAAACAATTATAATTTTATATATCTAAACTCTATTTTTTGCGATTATCTTTTTTTTAAGAGTGAATTTTAAATTTGTCCTTCATCTATATACCACATTTCAGGCGGTGCCCTTTGTCTTTAAAATTGACGAGTTTTGTACTTAATGTTTCCAAATCTTGCACTATATGTCCTTTAGCCCTAACCCAGTTAATTTTTTCTGTTAAATCAGATCATGTGTAAAGCACATGAGGGTATAATTGTCATTTTATTGTATTATATAAAAAAACCCTTAAAAGAAAAAAAAAATATCTACAAACTCCATCTTTTTCTCTCTGTAAACAAACCCTCAATCTCTATCTAGTTCATCTCTATGCACCACCACCACCACAACCTTCTTCCACCACCACTCTTCCTCTATCTCTCTATGCTACACGCCCCAACAACTACCACCAACCACAATCGCCGTGAACAAAAGAAGCCGTCAACAAAGGAAGCTAGATCTGAATCTGGATCTGACGATTGGATGAGCAATGGTGTTTCAACGAAGTGGGATCTCTCAGCAACGACGCCGTCAGTGAGCAATGGTGTTTCAATCTGAGAACAATCTCCGGTTCCGTTGGGTTGGGCTTGGCTGGGTATGTAATGATTTATAAAAAAAGGGGGAATTTTGAAATTGGTTGTGTAGTGTTTGTATGTATGTATGGTGGATGTGATGGGTCGAGCATGAGTGTTTGTTCTTGGGTCGAACATTGCTAAGAGTATATACAATAAACTTGTTCTTGCCCATCATCTTCATTTTTTATTTTGTCACAAACCCCAAAGGCTACAATTCTGATCCAATTAAGATCATGGTGAAAATGATATAATTTATTGCTTTGCAAGTTATAATTCAGCTAACTTGTATGATTGAACTGTTTTAGTCAAACAAGAAACCTAAATAAATTCCATGTTTATTGGTGAGCTGCTTTGATTTTTGTTCTAATATTTTACACCGACTTATGTAAATGTATGGATTATAATTATAATGAATATAAAGTTTTAAATTTCTCAATCTAGGGCAGCAAAATGAGCTCGATCCGACTGTGTTATGCTAAGCTTAACAGAGTTGATTTGAGGTGGTGATGGGGGCGGGTGGTAGCGTGGTGGTGATGGAGGGCTGATGAGAGAGAGAGGGGGTGTAGAGAGAGAAGTGTATATATATATATAATATTATATTAACTTATAAAATTTAATTTTGCTTTATTTATTGATGTATTTTTAAATCAATGGATAAAAAACAAAAATATCCTTGTGTTATCTGATTTAACAAAAAAAATTAACTGGGTTATGACTAAAGGACATATGGTGCAAGATTTGGAAACATTAAGTATACAACTCGTCAATTTTAAAGATAGAGGGCACCGCCTGAAATATGGTATATAGATAAAGGACAAAATTTGAAATTCACTATTTTTTTAATTTTACCTATCAAATGATAAACTAATTAACTTTTACTCCAAATAAATTTTGGGTCAAATCCAAGATTTGGCCCTCATATAACTCACTCTTTGTTCTTTTATTTTTGTAATTTGTAAAAATAGATACTGAAAATGTAAAACTTATAATTCTTAGGGATTTAAGAGTACGATAGGATAATGTTAAAATAAAAAGGTAAAACAAAAGGCTGTAGGTATGATAGTCGCTTTCAAGTTGTAAAAAGAAAAATACAAAATGAAGATTACTTCGGCTTCAACACTTCCATTTTACATTATATTTCTACCCCTATTTACACAAATCTCATTCACAATACTTGATGACATAATATACTATAAATTTATGAATTTTTATCTCTACTGTAGCACCATCTTGTTTAACATAATAATAAATAATAAATAATAAATAATAAATAATAATAAAATAAAATATAAATAATAATAATAATCATAATAAAATAATAATAATAAAATAAAATAAAATAATAATAATAATATAAATAAATTAATAATAATAATAATAATATAATAAAATAATATTAATAATAATAATATAATAACAATAATAATAATAATAATATATAATAACAATAAATTAAATATAATAATAATAATAATAATAATAATATAATAACAATAACAATAAAATAAAATAATAATAAATAATAATAATAATAATAATAATAATAATAATAATAATAAATAATAATAATAATAAAATAAAATAAAATAATAATAATAATAAAATAATAAAATAATAATAAAATAATAATAAAATAATAATAAAATAATAATAATAAAATAAATAATAATAATAATAAAATAATAATAATAATAATAATAATAATAAATAATAATAATAATAATAAATAATAATAAAATAATAATAATAATATAAATAATAATAATAAATATAATAATAATAATAATAATAAAAAATATAATAATAATATAAATTAGATAATTATTATTATTATTTTTTATTTTTTATTGTTATTGTTATTGTTATTGTTATTGTTATTGGTGACTTTTGATTGTTTATGAAATGATGTGAAAAGCTACAAAGGAAATCATGAAATGATCGTGAATATCTAAATGGGCTCAATCAGAAAAGAACTCAAACAAAAACGTGGGTACAATGAGCGAGTGGGCTTTTAGTAGGATGCAATTCATAAATGTTAATGGGCCATGAATTGTGCGGTTAAATGAAGCCCAAAAGAAATATAGGACAGTCACTCACAGGGTTGGTGGTCCATTGTCAAATGTAAAGCCTTTAAAACACCTAGGTTGGGAAGGGGAAGGTCTTGTGTTCAAGTCCTACAGACAACAAAGATTAAAGAAATTAGCCGTTCAAAAAAAAAAGCCAATGAGATAGTGGTGGAGTGGTTGGGGAAAGACTTGATGTTTCTTGTGACACAGGTTCGACTCCCACTCTTCCCATTGTTTTCTGCGGCATCCAGGTGAAGGGCGCGTCTTGGATGGGAGGCAAGGTTTTACCGATTATTCCACTGTCGTGCCTTCAGGCGGGTGGAAGTCGGATTTCCATGCATCTAGGAGAGCCAAGAGGCTGGCGGCGATCGAGTAGTCGACCTTGGCCTCAGCGCCCGGTGTCACAATGATTGACACGTTATTTCTTGCCGTTCAAAAAAAGTTATATTTGGTCAGCAATTTTGGGATTTAAAGAGAGAGAATCGGGTCAAGGCAATAGCCTTGCTGCTTGCACAAAAATCAAGAGAGCACAACAAAGCTTTTAGTTTCTGGTTTTGAACGTGACAAGTATGTCCGATTAATTCTTTTTTTTTATCACTTCTGGGTGTTAGTAGTTGAATTCAGCATGTTCATATTTACTTTTGATATAGATTTTTTTCTAATTATTCAGTTAATCGAATCTTTGTGTTTACTTTAATGGATTAAACCTTCTAAGATTATAAACATAAACTCATTTTATATTTGGTTTTCTTCGATGTTTTAAAAATCAGTTTTTAAATCATACTGTAAAAGACTCAGAACTGGTTCAACCGGTTGAACAGGGTTGTATCGAGCGATTCAACCGTGGTGACTAATTAACCCTGTAATTCTATAAAATATAATTTTACCTCAAAAACAATCCAAACTACATCATTTCATAATAAAAAAAATATTCTAGAAATTAACCCATAATCAAAAAATATCAAAAAGTTCACTATCAATGTCATCCTCATGAAGTTAATCCATTGGAGTATTAAATGCATCAAGTTCAATGTTGAATGTATCAAGTTCATGATCGCTTAAAAGATGAACAGTCACCTTAGTAGGCTCATAAAAATTAAAAGTTTAAACTTTTAACCTTTGGCCTTGTATAAACCGGCACCGATGTACAGGTTTAAACCGGTATAACCCAATTTAACGGTGGTACAAATTCTGTGTTGTTTCCTTAGTTTACCGGTATGATTCATACATGCCAAGCATCAGGCATCCGGTTTAACCGGTTCAACCAGTCAATTTAAACCGGTTTTTAAAACATTGGTTTTCTTTTACAACAATTTATTAAATTCTAAGTTGTCATTGGTTTTTTTACCTTTAACTATTAAATTCGCTTATGTTTTTCATACCAGAATAGGTAATTAAGTATATGACTAATCAGTTGCATCAATATTGTGGTTTTCTATAGTAGTTCATTGCAACTAAATATATTATCTTTTAATTGTCTTTCGAAACAAGTAATATAGCGAATCATGTCTATTTGATTTCCAATTGGTACAAACTAGGTTATTCGATCCGCTTCACAACCTGAAATCCAGAGATTGATCTATTTTCACCATATTGTTTACAACTCAATTTAAGTTTTCATTAGTTTTAGTTAATCAATAAAGAAACAAAAGTTATTTTAATTTAAGTTTTAGATTAAATCTTCAAATGAAACGTATAACACTGACTACATACTTCTCGTGGATACGATACCTTACTTACCTAACTAGCTAGGTTATTTAGGTGTTTGCATGAGTGGAAAGATGCTATGGTACAAGAATTGTAGTTGGCACAAAATGACACATGGAGTCTAATTGCAAAGCCTGAGTTGACACAGAATGACATAGGGAGTCTAATTGCAAAGCCAACTGATGCAAAACCTGTTCTTGTAAGTAGATTTTTGATATATAAATGGGCATATGGATCAGTTGAAAGATACAAGGTCCGGTTAGTTGCAAGAATTTTATTGATAAAGGTACCATAATGATGCTTTCCATTTTCTAGCTAAGCTTTTTTCGGTTTATATTGTATGATCTTCGCGGTTGCTGCAAGTAAGGTTTTGGATTTATGGCAGATGGATGTTAGTAATGTGTTTTTGTATGGTGATTTGGATCGAGTAATTTATATGGATCCGCCATGAGATTTTGTAAGTCATTATTTATCTAATTATGTTTTTCAGTTAAAGAAGGCGATCTATGGGTTGAAATAGTCACCAAGAGTTTAGTTTGAGAACATGGGTGAATTTCTAGAGCGTAATGCTAAGGTCCCATACTAGTTGATACTAGTGTTTAGTTCGAGTCGAGTGAGATAGGACGGTCGTTATTCTTGTGTATGTGGATGATCTGGTTATCACTGGTGACTTGGTTTATGTGGTGAACCAACGTAAACCAAATTTATGTACTCGCTTTTCATGAAGGACTTAGGAGGATTGGACACTTCCTAAGTTTAGAACTTGAGTATGAGACGGGTGGATTCATACTTCATCAAAACCGGTATGTCATTGATTTATTGGTGATGTTTTGGAATGGAGAGTTGTAAACTGGTAAATGGGGGTTTAGAGGTTGTTATTATGTATTGACGAATCATCGGTAGTCTCATTTACTTAACTTTAACTTGACCATACATTGCTTATGTTGTTGGTGTCTTAAGCAAATATGTTTAAGCTTCAAGGAAACCACACCTTAAGGCTGCTCGGTTAGTCCTACAATACGTGAAACTGACTTCTAGCTATGGAGCTAAGTTTAAAAAGGAGTCTAAAGTGGAGTTAATCGGATTTTTGTGATGCCGATTATGCAAAAGATCCTGATACTAGGCGCTACACTATGGGGTATGTATTATTGATTGGTTCGAGTGTTGTTACATGGTTAGGAAAAGACAGCCTACTGTGTCACTCTCGACTACCAAAGCTGAGTACCATGCAGCGACTATGGTTGCTCAAGAGTGTGTGTGGCTTGTTTGATTGTTAAAGGAGCTAAACCAAGGTGCGGATGAAATGGTTATGTATGGTGACGTGTCTTCCATATTATCGGCTGAGAATCCGACGTTTTACACCAAAACGAAGCATATAAAGGTTCACAAAGAGTTTTCCTAAAGAGAAGTTAATGAAGTTTTGTGCACTTTTGGGAATGAAGAAAGCAAATTTCGAGAGGGGGTGATGAACGAGACAATATTAGGGTGGTTAAGTTGATCTCAAGGGGTGGTAGGAGAAGATCATTTAAAATCTATGGACTAATAGTATAACTAGCCTTATTTATGGAGTCTTTATTTTAAATAGATATTCAGTAGGACTATGTTTCCTATTTTAATTAGTTTCTTGTTCTCCAAATAGTTTACATAGAAAAGGGTGCTAGGGTTATCTATTTTTCATTCATTCATTGTAAGTTTTTCTTGATTATTAAAAAAGAGTCGAACAAGTTGTTTAATCGTTTTGTGTTCTTCGTGGTTAATATCAATCCGCTTGTTAAGTTTAACACATGGGTAATCAAGATCTTTTCCCCACAACAAGATTCTTGGGCCAGCCTTTTAGATCTTCTAATCATACAATCGGTCCTTCATACAACTTGGGCTGGACCAGAGTGGTTTAGTTTTCTAACTTAGTTTTGTTAGATTTATATGTTTCAATTCAAGCTATATCTCTATCTCGCTTATTGAAGAATAACAATGTGGTTTATATAAACCACACTTTTTATAACCCTAATTAATGAAATTTAGTACAACATTCACTTATATAATTTATGTAAACAGAAAATGAACCTCTAACCCATATAAAAGTAAGAGATCGCCAACGCAAAAATTAGACATTTTCATCATAGCTCGTCAAGATCTAGAGGTCTTTTCTCTGGGTCATATTAACACAAACAGTCTATACCCTCTACAATTGGGCTTGTCACGATTAACTTGCATGAATAACCATGTCAACAAACAGTCTAAAACTTCTTTAACTTGCATGGATAACCATGTCAACTAACACCAGCTCAGTCGCCGTTCAATCCCGATTCCAAAAGTATTATTGCACGCTCTCTTCATCACTATAATTCAGTACTTAAAAAGCATACTATGTTTAAAACAGCCAAAAAAATTGTCTGTTTTATTCCTGGATTTACCAAAACTGAGGATAATAGTGAAAGTATAGTAGCACGAGTTTTGTGATGTTAAAATACATGGCCCCTACGCAAACATTTAAAGCGACAATGATGTATAGCACACAAACTTTAATTCACTTTTCTTCTTTGAACACATAAAGTTACAAGTTACAACCACTCTCACATGCACCCTTTTATTGCTAGACCACACATTCATCTGGCTGAAAGTTCAAATCTAAATACTCACTAGCATATATATTTTATATTTCAACAATTTTGGATCTTTTGACATGTTCTGTACAGAAGACTGTGTTATAAACACCAAGTATCTCTAGACTATATATGGTCTAATAGTTACCAATTTTTGTATAAAGTGTATGATAGCACGACAAACTTTAATAATGAAAAAATATGAAGTGTCCCAGAAATCTATGTAGAGCTCCTGAGACACATCCAAGGAAAAGAGCACCAAATGAACAAAAACCTATTTAAATAGGGCGAAATAATGACAAAAATATAGGATATATATGAGTCATATATCAAGGTAGATATGTTTGTGCAAAAATGTATCTTTATCCTTTTGAAAAATATATAACTGTCTGAAAAAGATGAAATGATAACTAGAATAAAGAATAACGTCAAAAATATTTTCATAAGTTAAGAAAATTAGAATTTTATGCTGTTAATTTTGTTTTATATTTTCTTTAGTAAGTACTTATTTATGCTGTTAATTTTTGCTTTATATTTTCTTTAGTAAGTACTTATTTACAAGATTTTTATCCTATTTTATGCTGTTAATTTTTGCTTTATGTTTTCTTTAGTAAATACTTATTTACAAGATTTTTATCCTGTACAGGACCGAAAAGGATGATATGAATGAATATCTTCTTCTTCTTTTTTCTTTTTTTGAAAGGCAAAGGAAATATCATTACTAACCCAATTAGACCGACCCGTACCATCGTCCGACGCTAAAATTTTTAAAGGGTCCGAAAGGTTTTTATAGGCTTTTTATATATATATATATATATATATATATATATATAGTGGATGGTTTAAATGAGAAAAACTTTTTGTAAGAAGAAAAAAGAACAAATTTTAACCAATAGAATGCTTCCTCTTTTAATATAAGGGTACATTGGTAAACTTACATAGATCATTAAATTGTATTCTTCCTCTTTAATAACTATGTAAATTAAATTTGTAACTCCTTTTCAAAATATTTTTTTTTTCAAATTAAAAAACAAATTAATTTAAAATGTAGAATAAATTATTAGGTGTGTAGGATAAATTACGAGTTGTGTAGGATATATTTCAACGTGTGTATGATAAAATTCTATAATGTGTAGGGTATGTGTATGAGAATTTAGATATGTGTAGGTTTTGTTGATTATATGTAGAATAATTAATGATTAGTTGACTAATTAATTAAAGAGAGAAAAATTAATGAGATGAGTTATAAATGAATTAGTATTTTACCAATATGCCATTTTCTTTTTTCAAAAGTTTTCTTCTCATTTGATCCTCCGATATCCAGATTTTCCATGCGATTTCATCCAAAAAAAAACACTCCATGCGATTTTGTTCACATCCCATGCGATTTCAATAAAAAAAACCCAACATGCGATTTGTCCGACTCCAAAACACGCGCTTTCTTATAATGTGCGAATTTGCCTCATCGTACCATCGTACGTTAAGCCCCATTGTATTTTACACTTTTCCTATATATATATATATATATATATATATTAAATTATATATTTAGTATATGCATCCATTTATATACAAAAAAGTGTTGGCGGTGGAGTAGAAAAAAACCATCTCAAGATAATATAAAGGTTTCAAGTTCAAGTTTTGGCTCCATCACCAAGGTTTTATATTCTTAATTCATTTCCCCTTAACCACATTTTTGGCCCAATTCTTGTTGTCGCCTGGGGTCTAAAATTTTGTGAGAGTTCTCGGGACAGCTTTGAGACCAACATAGCAAGGCTCTACACAGGTGGTGTTACATCAACGGAAAAGAAATCACAAATTCTTCTACTGAAATATTTCGCCTAACTGTGTAACTCGAAACTGTTGGATACGGAACACAAAGATCTCACACACAAATAGAATGATAAGAGAATAGGATAGCAACAAGATAGGGAAACAATGTCGATACCTTGGTAAATAGAACAAGATCCGACAAGTAGTTTATAAACATATACATATGACACTTATGAAAATGGTTATGAGTGAGGTTGGTTGGTACCAAAACCGTTTAAAACTGTTTTGTTAAAAATGTAACATCCGCCGAAAAAACGGGTTTTCTAAACCCCTTCGTTTATCAGTCAAACATTCAGTATATATTTCTTTGCGTATTTATGGTTCATAATGATTTTAAACAAAACATAATTAACAAATATATTAGAATTTAAAAACTATAATTAATAATTAATATTAAATAATGAGATAAAAATTAAATAGAGACGCCGGGTTTCGAACCCGGGTCTCCCGCTCAAACAAACACACTCTACACCACTCGCCCACATCTGATACAACCTCAACCAAATAAACTTTATATCAAAATAACTTCTGAAATCAAATTCCTGAATACCCGCCCAAAGTGACAGCACCCAGTCAACCGGAAATCACCAAGATTTCCGTTTACCCTTCAATTGATCACGAAACCGACGATTAAATCATGCCTTTAACCCAAAAATCGGTTATCAATCATTCGAACAAATCAGAATCGTAACTGAAGGATGATTAAATCTCTTGACCGAGATTTTTAAATCGAAATCATGTGTGATATTGGGCACTATAAATATCGACCCTTTCACTCATAGGAACCCGCTTACTTCCTTCACAAATTACCTCTATTTTATCTGCTCAACCTTCTGCTCGTCGGAAAGTCCATCTGCAACTCGCCGGAATTCTCTGCAAGTCGCCGGAAAACCGAACCCATTTCATCTCTTCTGCCATACTCTAAAATAAGACTTCCAGAGCTCAGATAGAAAGCACCACACTCACCTCAAACTTCTGATAGAGCCTCTGTCGCAAGATAAACTTCGCCGGAATTTTCTGTCAACGTCGGAAATCAACCGGAAATTCTGTTCGGAGTTAAACCACCTCGCCCAATCGGTACAAACATTCAACTTTCTTCAATAATGTTTATATCTAATTGTTTAAAAACTGGGAATCGAAATTATGTGGGCAAACAGTCGAGTTTGAATTCTGAGAAGTAAGCATGAAGAAGATGAAGTTTGTATAGTGTATAAATGTAATAAAAACCGGTAAATATACCGGGTTAGACACACAGTCCAATGGTGGACTGTGTGCATATTTAGATCATGGTCCCGGGTTCGACTCTGTCCTTGTTCCGATTCGTCACAATATTCAAACTTTTTTATAAACCCAAATATGGAACCTGACAGTAAGTATATAAGAGAAATAAAAATCATAATATAAACGGGTTAGTCACCCAGCCCAGTTGGTAAGGCTGGGTGCCTTGCAAGACTGAGGTCGCGGGTTCGAGACCTGTTATGTGCACCGGTTCGACATAATTACAAATCTTTTTAAAATAAATGATTTCTGAATAAATCTAAATAGTATATAAGTATAATTAAAAACAGAAATATTTCGGGTTAGACAAGTAGCTCAGTTGGTAGAGCTGCGTGCACACGTACGGGAGGTCACGAGTTCGAACCTCACTCAGCGCACATAATAAACACAATCAGACCGGTCAACGGTCAAAGTCAACGGATTTAATCAGAAAATTATTTAAAAATACTTAAAAATAATATTTTTAAAGTTAGAAAATGTCCTTAAAGTCACAAAAATAAATCTAGAAATCCTATTAAGGTTATGAATTAAAATTATTAATCTTAAATAAAATCCATTTATTTACCGGACCATTATGTTATTATTTAGGTTAGTTTCTCTCGTGATTAAATCCAAATTCGTGCGCATTCATCATCAATCCAAGAAAACGCAACCACTGTGAGTGAATTCTTACAAATTCCCCTTTTTATTCATGTTTTGGGGTGTATCATGTGTCGCCTAAATTAATTCGCTTATTCAAACTCGTGCTATACCATTATATGATCTAAACTTATAATATAAATATTGTTTGTTGTGATGTATTACATATTGTCAAGTTGTATGCAAATTATTTATTAGGCCCATCAGTTCCTCGTGGGAGACAAGTTGAACAACGCGTGCCTCAAAACTCATTCATTAGGCCCATCAGTTCGTTGAACAACGCGTGACTCAAAACAATCAATTGTTGTATGTGTGTGCAATATTTAATATTATGTGTTTTGTGAATAAATTTACATCTACATTTACTCATATGTGGTTATGCACTTTATTTTATAATCAATACAATAAACATGTTTAAATGTTTTCATAGGATTCACTCGCCAACTTTTTGTTGACCCAAAAACCATTTTTACACATGATACAGGCGGACAGGATGAAGCAAGGAACACATAGGAAATTGCCTTAGAAGAAAAATAATGAAGTCTAGAAAGATGTATAGAACATGTTGTACTTGTATGATTTGATTGTATGATCTCCTTTAAATTGTGATAATAAATATGAAACATTATAATAAATGTCATGAGCTTTGATGAAAACCCAATCATGCCCCGATCACCTTTTTTCCGCTGCGGGTCGGGGTGTGACAGATTGGTATCAGAGCTTTTGACTATAGGGATATAGGATAGGTTATTAGACCCTTAGAGCCTATACTATAGTTGATTAGATTTTAATTGTTTATGTGGTTACATGCAAACTCATGATGTTATTTGTTTCATATTTATTACATACACAAATGCATGCAAACACTTCCAATATTATATTTAGTGATACTTAATGAATCATACTTATAGTCGAACATAATATGCTTACATATACAATCATCACGCATATTTCAATGTTCACATATTCAAATCATCCTACTTCCGTTATTCAAGATTTTGTCACATTTTTCATTTTTTTTAATCTCATCAAAGTGAGTTCTACGACGGGCATGTAGTAACTGTAAGGCGGTAGTCGGAACGTCCTGTCTAGGTTGGCATTCGTATAAATCCAATATAACGGACCAGTTTGCCTACCTGGGGACTAACGATGAGAGTACGAAGGACCTATTAGGCCAAAGCATGCCACACCAAACGTCGTTCGAACATAACCCCACTTTGAGGTGTCACCGTGTCCACACCTGGATACATTCCGAATATCATACGTTACATACATATTTCTCGATTTTCTCTGGGTTTTAGTGTACGTAACCAGGCTAACACATGCGAACCATATGAAAAACCCGGTAATCATGGGGGCCCACATGATTACGAAGGTGAAGTATGGCGGCATGCAAGGCCCAATTACGAGCAAAGCCCAAGACATCCTATGGATGTAGTAGATTTATTATTCTATATTTATTTTATGAATGTTCATTCCTAAATACGACACATGACCCCTAAAATGTCCAACTCATACTCTTGATACTTATTCCTTGTAGATGTCTTCTAGTCTCGCTCGTAGGAAAATGAGAGCAGGAAAATCCCGTGAGCGCATGGCTGCCCAAATCGCTCAACAAATGGCGGCCGTAATACCCAACATCGTAGTTCAATTTCAACAAGCCCTTACCGCTAATCCCGTCAACCCAATCCACCAAGAAGATCAAAACACTATCAATCCTTCCCCAAAAGTCACTAAATGCACCTACAAACATTTCAAATCCTGCGATCCTCCAAAATACGAAGGTACTGAAGGTGTCACCGCTCTCCTCCATTGGTTTGAGGAGATTGAAAACACTTTTCTCGATTGCGACTGCCCCGATGATCGCAAGGTGCGATATGCTACCGGTCGTTTGTTTGGAGTAGCACTTACATGGTGGAATACAGAGAAGGCCAAGCGAGGTCTTGAAGATGCTATGACTTTGACTTGGGAAGAGTTGAAGGAAATCATGACAAGACGGTTTTGTCCAAGAAGCGAAATCAAGAAATTGGAAGATGAGTTCTATTCTTTGAAACAAAAGGAGGGCGACCACACCACATACAACAAGAGATTCCTTGAGTTAAATCAAATGGTCCCCAACTTGTTCACTCCCCTCTACCGTTTGATCGAGCACTACATTCGAGGTCTTCCTTCAAAAATTCAAGACCCTGTAATAAGCACCACACCTGCAACTTTGGAAGCAGCAATGGAGTTAGCTACAGAGCTCACCGAAAACCGCATACGAAATAAGGACTTCAAGGAGGAGAAGAAGAAGGATAAAGCATCAACCGAAACCTCAAACTCCACCCGAACCGAATCCTCTTCACAACCCATTTCTAAGAGAAAACGAGATGGGCAATCTTCGCTGTCACCCAACACAACCAACCAGCTTCACAAGTTGTACCCCTCCAAGCTATCCCAATCACTCAAGTAGCACCTAACTCAACTTACCCAAATAAGAAACCTTACATTGGACCTCACCCTCAATGCAACACCTGTTTCTATCACCATCCATCTACCTTACCTTGTCGACTATGTGCGAATTGTGGACGCTATGGTCATTTGAGCAAGGTTTGCCGCACCTCTCAAAACCAAACATCACCCCCTACTCAAAACATGATCCAAACATATCAACAACCCCAATACCCCATGTTCCCATATGTTCGAGCTTGTTTCAATTGTGGCGACCCTACCCATTTTAGAAACACGTGCCCTTGATTAGTTAACATCATAAAAGCCAAAGCTCAAGCAAACCCAGTTAACCAAGCAAATCAAGCAAACCCAGCTCCGCCGCCAGCAAGAAGAAGAGTTTACAACATCAACGCCAATCCTGTTGAAGATAATAACGGCCCAAACGAACCACCTAACTAGCCTTCCCTCATCAAGAATCAAGACTCAACACCAACCGTCTAGTTTTTATGTTTTCTTTATGTTATCTCAATCTTTACGAAGTTATGTATCCAAGAATCTTAATGCGAATTACTATTTCAGTTTTGTTTTATACTCATTGATTTAACATTCATATCATCATACCTCACGATGTATCTCAGTCTCATCATTTAAAGAAGTTGGGTTGTGTCTCACTTTTACCTAGACTAACCCCTTCATCATAACAAACGAGCGAGGTACTATCATCATTCAATCATGTATACCTTCAGATTTAAGACTCAAGTTTTGGTTGTTGTGCTTGTTTATGTTTTAGAGTCACATAGAACTAATCATAATCTACTGATAAAGCCAATGAAAATTTGACAAGAATATGGTGGATACGTCGCTGGTACTTTCTATATATAAGTATTCTTTCCAAAGCATCAGAGGCATTGTCAGGCGGTTATGAGAAGTTCCATGTAGGATTTAGTAATGTCATGGTTGAAGTGTGTTTTATACTCACTGATTTTAGCATTCATATCATCATACATCTCAACGTATTTCAATCTCATCATTCAAAGAAGTTGGGTTGTGTCTCACTTCTACATAGACTAACCTCTTTATCATAACAAACGAGAGAGGTACTGTCCTCATTCAAACATGTATACTTTCAGAATTAAGACTCAAGCTTGGGTTGTTGTGTTTGTTTATGTTCTAGAGTCACATAGAACTAATCAAGCCAATGTAAATTTGACAAGAATATGGTGGATACGCCGCTGGTACTTCCTATATATAAGTGTTCTTGCCAAAAGATCAGAGGCATTGTCAGGCGGTTATGAGAGGTTCCATGTAGGTTTTAGTGGTAGAAGTTTTGTTTTAGGATAACCTTATCTTTCCAAACGTTCGATTCTCTCAAAACTCTTGTGCATGAAATCATACCTAGTCAATCAACTCTGTTTATCAATATTTCTTATCTTAGGCAACAAAAAGCGATTCCTGTAGCAGGGTATTCAACCCTTACTAGGAAAGTTACCGCCTCAAATAAAAATTTAAACTCTCACCCCCTCCTAAGTATAAAATTGTCAAAACCACCCTCCTTTCAAGTCAAACATACCACTACTTAAATTTCGGGACGAAATTTCTAAAAGTAGGGGATACTATAACATCCGCCGAAAAACGGGTTTTCTAAACCCGCTTCGTTTATCAGTCAAACATTCAGTATATATTTCTTTGCGTATTTATGGTTCATAATGATTTTAAACAAAACATAATTAACAAATATATTAGAATTTAAAAACTATAATTAATAATTAATATTAAATAATGAGATAAAAATTAAATAGAGACGCCGGGTTTCGAACCCGGGTCTCCCGCTCAAACAAACACACTCTACACCACTCGCCCACATCTGATACAACCTCAACCAAATAAACTTTATATCAAAATAACTTCTGAAATCAAATTCCTGAATACCCGCCCAAAGTGACAGCACCCAGTCAACCGGAAATCACCAAGATTTCCGTTTACCCTTCAATTGATCACGAAACCGACGATTAAATCATGCCTTTAACCCAAAAATCGGTTATCAATCATTCGAACAAATCAGAATCGTAACTGAAGGATGATTAAATCTCTTGACCGAGATTTTTAAATCGAAATCATGTGTGATATTGGGCACTATAAATATCGACCCTTTCGCTCATAGGAACCCGCTTACTTCCTTCACAAATTACCTCTATTTTATCTGCTCAACCTTCTGTTCGTCGGAAAGTCCATCTGCAACTCGCCGGAATTCTCTGCAAGTCGCCGGAAAACCGAACCCATTTCATCTCTTCTGCCATACTCTAAAATAAGACTTCCAGAGCTCAGACAGAAAGCACCACACTCACCTCAAACTTCTGATAGAGCCTCTGTCGCAAGATAAACTTCACCGGAATTTTCTGTCAACGTCGGAAATCAACCGGAAATTTTGTTCGGAGTTAAACCACCTCGCCCAATCGGTACAAACATTCAACTTTCTTCAATAATGTTTATATGTAATTGTTTAAAAACTGGGAATTGAAATTATGTGGGCAAACAGTCGAGTTTGAATTCTGAGAAGTAAGCATGAAGAAGATGAAGTTTGTATAGTGTATAAATGTAATAAAAACCGGTAAATATACCGGGTTAGACACACAGTCCAATGGTGGACTGTGTGCATATTTAGATCATGGTCCCGGGTTCGACTCTGTCCTTGTTCCGATTCGTCACAATATTCAAACCTTTTTATAAAACCCAAATATGGAACCTGACAGTAAGTATATAAGAGAAATAAAAATCATAATATAAACGGGTTAGTCACCCAGCCCAGTTGGTAAGGCTGGGTGCGTTGCAAGACTGAGGTCGCGGGTTCGAGACCTGTTATGTGCACCGGTTCGACATAATTACAAATCTTTTTAAAATAAATGATTTCTGAATAAATCTAAATAGTATATAAGTATAATTAAAAACAGAAATATTTCGGGTTAGACAAGTAGCTCAGTTGGTAGAGCTGCGTGCACACGTAAGGGAGGTCACGAGTTCGAACCTCACTCAGCGCACATAATAAACACAATCAGACCGGTCAACGGTCAAAGTCAACGGTCAACATTTTTTTTTACTTATTTATTTAATCAGAAAATTATTTAAAAATACTTAAAAATAATATTTTTAAAGTTAGAAAATGTCCTTAAAGTCACAAAAATAAATCTAGAAATCCTATTAAGGTTATGAATTAAAATTATTAATCTTAAATAAAATCCATTTATTTACCAAACCATTATGTTATTATTTAGGTTAGTTTCTCTCGTGGTTAAATCCAAATTCGTGCGCATTCATCATCAATCCAAGAAAACGTAACCACTGTGAGTGAATTCTTACAAATTCCCCTTTTTATTCATGTTTTGGGGTGTATCATGTGTCGCCTAAATTAATTCGCTTATTCAAACTCGTGTTATACCATTATATGATCTAAACTTAGAAAATGTAAATATTGTTTGTTGTGATGTATTACATATTGTCAAGTTGTATGCAAATTATTTATTAGGCCCATCAGTTCCTCGTGGGAGACGAGTTGAACAACGCGTGCCTCAAAACTCATTCATTAGGCCCATCAGTTCGTTGAACAACGCGTGCCTCAAAACAATCAATTGTTGTATGTGTGTGCAATATTTAATATTATGTGTTTTGTGAATAAATTTACATCTACATTTACTCATATGTGGTTATGCACTTTATTTTATAATCAATAAAATAAACACGTTTAAATGTTTTCATAGGATTCACTCGCCAACTTTTTGTTGACCCAAAAACCATTTTTACACATGATACAGGTGGACAGGATGAAGCAAGGAACACATAGGAAATTGCCTTAGAAGAAAAATAATAAAGTCTAGAAAGATGTATAGAACATGTTGTACTTGTATGATTTGATTGCATGATCTCCTTTAAATTGTGATAATAAATATGAAACATTATAATAAATGTCATGAGCTTTGATGAAAACCCAATCATGCCCCGATCACCTTTTTCCGCTGCGGGTCGGGGTGTGACAAAAAACCTTACAATGGTCCGTCGGCATACTACTTATATCTAATTAACCTAAGCGTTACATAATTACAAACCTGAGTATACATATTACATAATACAACATTCGAAATATAAGTAATTAAGTTTATACAAGTCTAACACACTCCCTTAAACTTAATTAGGTGGAATGTAGTTGAGAGGTTGTTTCTCTGCATGATTCATGACCAATTGATTTACTTCATGGACAGCCACGACAGCTTGTTTGAAATCGAACGTCCTTCTCTTCATAAGCATGTCCATGCCTCTCCTGTCTGATCCGACGTATAATGCATAATCAGTTGTCTCTTGCTCTGGCTTCAATGTGTTGTGTGGATTCATGACTTCCTCTCCTGTAGTCTACATACCTGCACTTGTGTCTACTAGATTCTGACATGGAACTGCAATTTTGTGTTTGATGTAATTATACACAAACACATTGAGAAATTCTACATAAACGACCCTTATGTCATACCCTTCTTTCACAATCTAAGCCTATATCCTTCACAATTAATGCCCATAGATTCTGATCGCGTACTCGCCTATGTCCCCCTTCTCGTTTAACAACTAAAGATATATCTAACAAATCAAACTTACTCCCATTCTCAGTAATTGGTGTGATGGTTGGTTTTTTGGGCACATAAAATAGTTATGCAGGAACCAATATATCATTTTTTCAAACTTGTTTCTCAATGCACACTTAAATTCATATACAAATTCTACATCTTCCGATAAAACAACAAAATTTATGCAGTCATCAAATGAATTAAATGCAATACTACTTTTGACTTTATTCTTTCGTTCTAGATTGATGATCAAGTCTTGATCAAGTTGTTCATAGTAGGCATTAATGTGATCTTCCCTAAACTTCTCATGTTCTACATTTTTATCAACTACAAATGCTTGTTCCTTCCTCGCATATTCTATTTTCTTCCTGACTTTACAACAGGGATTCAAACACTGAAACAACTACACATGTATCACCGCTAATCTTTATCACATGCCCTTGTATTACCAGTTGATCAAGACTCAAGACATTTCTTGAAATGTTTGGTATGTAAAAACACACTTGCAATTCTTAGACTATGATCGTTAGTCTTAAAATCTACAACCCCAATTCCTCGAATGAACATTGTTTCTCTATTGTTCGTTCGAGTCTCAATACCATATGAATTCTTAAATCTCGTAAACAATTGCTTGAATAATGATGTTTAAACATCGAATTAACGTACCAGATTCCCGACCATAACCCTTGTTTAGTGCCCTAAACCACTAAATCTTATTAGTAGTTATTTGAATTGTTATGATTCTGAATTCTTGAGTCTATTGTTTGTTGGATTAACGTTGTTGCTTTATCTTGTTCTTTCGTCGGGCGGTTTGTAACGTAGTGCCCATACTGATGACAATAATAGCACTTCCTTTGGCTAACTTTGGATCTTCGGGTTGGATTCTGTTTGATTCTTCATAAAAAAGTTTGTAGGAATTCATTTTGTATTGAATGATGTAGGATCGCCTGGGATTTCTCTCTGATACCACTATGTTGGATATCGAACATAATGATCTCACACACGAATAGAATGATAGAGAATAGGATAAGAACAATGATAGGGAAACAGTGTCGATACCTTGGTGAATAGAACAAGATCCGACGAGAGGTTTATATACATATACATATGACAGCTATGAAAACGGTTATGGGTGAGGTTGGTTGGCCCCAAAACCGAAGGTCCTGGTCGCGTCGTTCTCTATCGAATAATTCCATAAGGCCACCTAGGATTGTAATGGGGGTAAGGCCCTGGGGCCAGAGGGATTCTCGTTAAAGTTTTATAAGAAATATTGGGACCTTCTCGAACCAGCAGTCATCAGTATGATGTAGGATTTACATAACACTGGA
Source organism: Scalesia atractyloides (assembly GCA_947069175.1). Taxonomy (NCBI): domain Eukaryota; kingdom Viridiplantae; phylum Streptophyta; class Magnoliopsida; order Asterales; family Asteraceae; genus Scalesia; species Scalesia atractyloides. The sequence continues at coordinate 9,838,433 of CAMTDV010000014.1, read as the reverse complement.
GAGTTAAGCTTCGGGTGTAATGCCTCCTTCTTAGCCTTAATTCAGAAAATCCCTGATCCTCAAGATGTCATGGATTATAAATATCGCTTGTGGGTTCCATGTATAAAATACTAGCAATAGTTCTTACAAGGGGACTCAAGGGCATGATGGATGGGCTCATTTCACCAGCCCAATCAGTTGTTGTCAGTGGTCGAAGCATCTGGATAGCCCTTTAATAGTGAGCAAACTTGTGTCTTGGGCGAAAAGGAGTAAGGTAAAGACTATGAATATCCAAATCGACTTCCAAAGAGCTTATGATTTCTTAAGTTGGAAATGTTTATTCAAGGTGTTGGAGTTCATGAAGTTCCTGGCAAAATGGGTTGATTGGATTTAGGGGTGCCTTAAATCTGGTCGGGGGTCGGTGCTCGTGAATGGGTCCCCTTCGGGTAAATTCCCTTTCAAAAGAGGTTTGAGAAAAGGCGACCCACTGTCTCATTTCCTCTTCATCCTAGGTTATGGAATTTATCATCAAGAGTGGGTTCGATTGTGTAGTGGCATTGGGATTGGATTAGAAACCCATGCTTAGATTTGGAATGAGACAGTTGGGTCGCTTAATGGGTCTGCCGCAACAGGCTTCTATCAAAGACCACATGGAAGATTGGGCTTGGGTGAATAATAAAGGAGTCAACTAATTGTGTGAGGCTGGATATCGCAGCGGCTCAAAACGGGCAGCAGATGGTTGACGAGTTTATTAGAATGCAGATGCATGGGCGCTGGCTAAAAGTAATTACTTGTTGTGGAGAGCGATAGAGGGTAGGGAGGCAGCAAAGAAAGAGTTAGCGGCGAGAGGTATAAATGTTCCAGGAATTTTATGCGATAGATGCGGGCTTGGGGGGAGGATGTGAACCATGTGTTTATCAATTGAATATGGGCTAGGAGTATCTGGTGGCAAATTTCGATGTGGATGTGGGTGCCCCCTATAGTTAATTTTCCTAGCCTGAAGGAGGTGATAAAAGCTCTAGTGAGCAACCCTGGTTCCGTAAGAAACTCTATGGCGAATCTGGAATGGTAAAAACTCTAAAGTGTTTGAGGATGTGTTCGTGCCGACCTTGATCTCGATTGAGCTAATAAAAGAAGATGTGTCCGTGTGGATGACCCATCAGTGTCTAAACTGGTTGATCTAGTATGGAAGGAGTGGGCTAAGTTTAATGTGAACGGTCATTTGTAATCTGTTTTTGTCAGTGTTTTGTTATTCTGGGACTTTGTATTTATTTTTCTTTCAGAAAGAGCTCTTTATATCTATACTAGGCTATAGACAAATGTATTACATGGGTTGAATAAATAAAATATCTTAGGTAAGTTAAAGATGAGAAATATCATAAAAAATTGTTTAAAACCACCCATAATCAAGAAAATGTCAAAGTTTTTTTCTTCGAAAGTTAGAGAAAATACAATAATTTTAAAAAATATTTACACATATTAAGAGGCCAATATATGGCGGATAATTATTGCTAATCATTATTAAATATATAAATTAAAACTTACAATTTAGACAACTTGAATTAGAAATAATTTGAAATGGAACACTAACATGAATAATATACTAGTACTTCTAAATGTGAAACATCAGCTAAGCATAGATTTCATTAACGGTTTTCACGTTAATATAATATTTTCTTTTCTTTTGTGTTTTTGTAACAAGAACATTAAAGTTTAAACGTTTTTAATTTTAAATGACCACAAAATTTTTATACTCTAAGTTTAACGACTTTATTTCTTTGGGTTTTTTTTCTTTAGGCTGTTATACTGAGTGTCATTATTTGTATTGTACCAAACCGATATCGATCGAAATTGAATTCTCGCTGAATCGCAAAGAGGATTTTAGTAAGTAGTACTTCAAATTATATATTTGTTATTGTTAATAACTAAAGCAAATCAAATCGGTCTCGTTAGTTTATCCCACCGATCAAATATAAACTCAAGATGATATATAAATGTCCGCCATTATAACTAGGAATGACTTATTTATTATTGATCATCAATTAAAATATAAGTTAAGGATTATATAAAATTTAATTTTAATACTCATTTAATTATTTATCAATTTAATTAAAACCCATTTCATTGTTTATCTGTTTTTAATTTAAATATTGTAATGAAAAAAAAGAAAACAAAGACAAAGTCCATGTAATCTTTAAAAAATAAAGTTTAGAAAATTAATGCAAAGTAAATCGGGATAATGTATAACAATTATTTATATTTATATATTATAGGTATATCAATAATTAATAATATTAGAGATTAATCTAATATATTAATATACTATATTAATAGAGTATTAATTTAATATAAAATTAATTTAGACACTCATTTAGTTATTTATATGTTTATAATTTCAACATTTTTAATAAAAAAAGAAAACAAAGACAAAATCTATGTAAACATTAAAAAATAATTAAGAAATTGACGCAAAGATAAATTGGAATAATGTATGACAATCATTTATATTTATATACTATTAGATATATTATTTTATATATTAATAATATTAGAAATTAATCTAATACATTAATAGTATCTAACTTATAATAAAAGACTCTAAATAATGTCGTATGACATTTTCTTCTTCAACCTCAAAAATTTTATTTATATTTGTTTAATATATTTCTTTTAATATTAATAACTTAGATATCATTTATCGTTATCCTTATCTTTATCTAAGATTAATAAATAATTTTAATTAATATCACGTGAGATTTTCTCTTTCAATCTTTTAATAACATTATTAATATCTAAACCGAATATCTAATAAATTATTAATATCTCTTTAATTAATATGAAAAGAATTCATTCACAAATATTAAACTAATCACAGAATAAAAAAATAAACTGAAAACATATAGTGTATTATACAAATAATAAATAAGTATGTTACCATTAACTAGAGTTTACTTTATTAATATATAACATATAAGAGTTTACTCAAGTTTTACAAAAATAAAATTATATAATATATAAGAGTTTACTCAAGTTTTACAAAAATAAAATTTTTAACTTTTTGTAATTTATGGTGTTGTAACTCATGTATAGGGTTTTTTTTTCTTTGTTCAGTTCTAACAAAAAACTTTTCTTCTTTTGTAATTCAGACCCTTTGTTTTTTTTTTACTTTTAACCCAAAGTTTTTCATTTTTTCCAAGTTAACCACAACTCTTTTTTATTTTCAATTTTGGTGCATCAAACTTTTCATCTTTCCCAAGTTTTTCGTTTCGTTCTAAATTTTGTGAGTTAACATACGCAACGTGCGTGCGAGGTTCAACATTTTTTCGTATATTTTTTCCTGTTTTACTGGCATATCGCATCACATCTATTTTTCTTCGTTTGACAAGTTCGTTATAACGCGCGGGTCCTAGATTGACTTAGTTTTTTTTCTATGTTTTACGTTTCGCTTTAATTTCTCTACAACGAGTGCGTGATTCAAAGATTTTACGTCTGTTTTTCGCTCGGCATTATTTTTTCCGTTTTTATTTATTTTGTTTTTACGAGCTCTTCCGATATTGGTGGTCGCTGACAGTGGTATAGCATTGGTATTACTTGACACAGTTTTACGAGACCGCTACAACGCAGGGGCTTAGTACTAGTTAATTTAATATATAAATGAATTGGCAATAAATGAAATGAGAGAATGTCACATAATATTAAATGTATTTTTTATCAGTATTGGATTAGATATAAAGTGAGTTGCCGTATTTTCATAAGTAAGAGAGTAGACATAAAACGGTAGCATAACTCTAAATAATACAGTTAATGGGGTCCTCCACTATAGCATAGTGGTTGTTCCCACCTCGTGAAGGCTTGGCCTGGGGTTTTTCCTAGGTTCGAGTCCAAGGGGGCGCAGTTTTACCTATTCCACGGGGTTTCTGCACATCAGGGGTGTGCTACGCTTTCTAGCGGTGGTCGAGTAGTCGGCCTTTGGACATAGCTCCGAAAGGGTGGGTTTACACGTGGAAAGCAGTTAGCCGTTCAAAAAAATAATAATAATAATAATACAGTTAATGCCAATAAAGTTGTCTTGATAAAGCTTGTATTTCTAACTTATATTTATTTACACACAATGAAAGTTGTCTTCTAACTTACATTTATTTAGACACGATGAAATTGGCAGCTCATACGAAGAGTCCATTTCGTATGTACCTGATCACGTACATCTTTTGAAGGACATACATAGTCATTAACAAGAAAGGTGTCTCTCAATATTAGAACATGGGTCTCGCTATCAGTCTAATGATATCGACAATCACTACTACACCTAACACGATTAGAAATAGCTAATGTACCCCGAAAAACAATCGGACTGTATTTCCAGAAGACCATTAAGAAACATCATACGACCTGGTTTCACAACCGAACCTATAAAATAATGAAGCGTAGATCCAATTTTCAGATAACCGCTCTCTATTTAAATAAAAGAAAGAAAAAAGTTATACCTTAAGGTGAAATGTTGGGGAGATTATAAACCTTGCACTACAACCCTTGGAGGAGCTTAACTGAAAAATATTCAGTGGGGAGTTGGGGCTGGACTCTCAAAATCCAAATCAGTAGGGCCGTACTCTTGAAAATCCAATATTTTACACTGCAAAAAAATAGAAATTCTTGTTAAAACTAACACTACGAGCGAAAAAAATCGGTAGGGGTCGGGGCACCGCCCAGCCCCAATAAAACTTCGCCAATGGCTGCAAGTATCAATTCAAATAAACAAGCATACAATATAAAAAGTATTGATGTAAGTATTTCAAATGGTTTGAAATATATGTATCCACATAAAAAAATGAAGTAGCCATCTCATGTCCTAGGTGGCATGTGAAGAGTAGCTGAAGAAATCACACCCTATCGGCAAGAGGGGTTGTTGGGATAATCTTGATGGTTCGGGTTGAGTACGGGTCAAGTCGATTGCGGGTCGAATAACTAAATGGGTCTGCTAAGTTTTATTTTAGTCACATGTATAGAGCTAGTCAAAGTTGACCGAAATAGAAGGGATGTGAACGTTGGAGTGTGGTTGCAACAAAGGAATACATGGGCTTGTTTTATGCATGTGCACCATATTAGTAGGACTAGTTTGTTTATTTCTTTGTTATTTAAAAGGCATGTATTGCATATCTTTTAGTGTACTCTTTTTTTATTAAATAAGTAAGATAGTTTCAATTGCTTGCAAATTACATTCGTGAGTTTGAGTGTGTGATTTTGGGCCTGAACCAACAGGGGTAAGATCTTAAACCCTCATGAGTACCGAAATCTGCAAAGGAAATCACACACACATGCCGATTCCAATCGGCAAATTAAGCAAACACCATTCCGCATGCGTTGGTAACAACAATGTCGCTGCTTTTCATTCATGCCGATGTGGTTATGCCGAACGCACTCTGTCCGGCCTAAGTTTTGAAACTTTAACTGAGCCCCAGTCTTAGATAATAATTCAAACCAGATGCCTAGTAAAAACATGGGTCCTATTACATTGAAAAGGTTTTTTTTTAATGTAATTAAAAAGGTTACATAGTCAAACGGGTTTTGCTATACCCTAATAATAAATTATAGAAAGTTTATTTATTAGAATGTGATTAGAACGCTATTTTTTTTTCTTTAATAAATAACCACGTTTTATCTAAAAGAGTTCAACCGGGTTCTATTTGCTTGCGTTTAGTTTCATGTGAAGCGATGTATCTATAACTTTATTGTAGTAAATTGTCATTCATTATTGGTAGAACCCACAAGTTTGAAAACCATACTAGTAAAGACAGGCAAGTTCAGGTAAATATGTTACCACTTTTTGTTCATTTCAATATACTTACAATTAGGCCAGTCGGGGCACCCCGTTATACATTCCCACAACGCGTCAAATCACGTTATACACGACCGCCGCTGGTCTTCATCACGCATCAAACATAAAACGCGTTGTCCTGAGCACGCGTGAAGATGTAGCCGTTTGAGAGTGGAGCATGATGGGTATGTGAGTGATGGAGAGTGATGGGCACCCCTAGTAAAATCCATCACTAGTGATGGAATAAAGCTCGATGAGGTGGCGAAACGTGATTGGATGTTGTGAGTGATGAGTGGGTGGTGAGTGATGGGCGCCCCTACCCCCTTACAGAACCGGTCAAATGATGTACACAAACTATTACCATTGTGTGGATAAAGTTGTTATGTCTATTTAGTGTAACCATGTGTCATATATGTTTAGGTGTTGTTTCTAACACTTAGGTAAACCATAACTCGATCAAGTTCACGGCCTCAACCAATATTTAAAGTGCCACCACCACCTCAGAACACAGAAAACCTCCCCTGAGACATACCATAAGAACTCAAACTCATGACCCTTTCCACTTCCATCATTACTCACCATCTTATCTTCTTCCTCCTCCTACTCCTCCTCCATGCTCCACCATGTCCCGCTAGTGGCGGATCATGGTCCATCCTCCTCCCAAGCATTGGCATCTCAGCCATGCACATGCAACTACTTCCCAATGACCGTGTTGTAATGTTTGATCGCACTGACTTTGGCCCCTCTCAAATCTCCCTTCCAAAAGGCAAATGCCGCCGCAACTCAACCGATTGCTCTGCCCATTCGGTTGAGTATGATGTTGCATCCAATTCCATACGTCCACTTACTCTACTCACAGATATTTGGTGTTCCTCTGGGGCTTTAATGCCAAACGGAAGATTGACCCAAACCGGCGGCTGGAATGAAGGTTTTCGTGTTGTGAGGAATTATAAACCATGTAACAAATGTGATTGGCAAGAGATACAAAATGGGTTGGTTCAACCAAGATGGTACGCAACCAATCATATATTGCCTGACGGTCGCCAAATTATTATTGGCGGTCGTCAGACATTCGACTATGAGTTCTATCCTAAGATGTCAGCGACCGAGAACCCTCACAGTTTACCTTTTCTTGTTCAAACAAATGATCCCAATGTTGAAAATAATTTGTACCCATTTGTATTCCTCAATCCTGATGGAAATTTGTTTATTTTTGCAAACAACCGTGCAATTTTATTCGACTACTCAAAGAACCAAGTTGTGAGGACGTACCCAAGTATGCCCGGTGGTCAACCAAGGAACTACCCAAGCACAGGCTCGGCGGTACTACTACCTTTGCGGATAACAAATGGGGTGGTAGATACTACGGAGGTTATGATTTGTGGAGGCGCGCCAAAAGGAGCTTTCACTAATGCATTACATGGGAAATTTGATAGAGCTTTGGATACTTGTGGTAGGATTAAAATATCCGACCAATATCCAAAATGGTTCATGGAAACCATGCCTTTGGCTCGAGTAGTAGGCGACATGCTACTACTCCCAAATGGCCATGTATTGCTCATTAATGGTGCGTCAGCTGGGTCCGCAGGGTGGGAGCTTGGGAGGAACCCTGTTCTAAACCCAGTAGTTTACGGTCCAGAGGACCCAGTTGGCTCTAGATTTAAGGTGCAGAACCCAAGCACCAAACCTCGAGTTTATCATTCCACCGCTGTTTTGTTAAGAGATGGTCGGGTTCTAGTTGGTGGAAGTAATCCTCATGACAAATATGTGTTCACCGACGTAATTTACCCAACAGAATTGAGCTTGGAAGCCTTTTCTCCATCTTATTTGGATCCTAGTTTGGTCACATTACGCCCCAACATAATCTTGCCAAAAACTAATTCAAAGATAAGATATGGTAAAGCTCTGGCAATTAGATTTACCGTGTCAGGCCATGTGAATCTGAATTTGGTCTCAGTGATAATGATATCACCCTCATTTAATACACACTCGTTTTCCATGAATCAAAGGTTGTTGGTCCTTGACAGCAGCAACTCCACCAAGTCTGTCGGACAATCTTACTATACAGTCGATGTGATAGCGCCTCCATCCGGTAATATTGCTCCGGCTGGTTATTATCTTCTGTTTGTGGTCCATAAAGAGATACCAAGTCCAGGTGTATGGGTCCGAATACAGTGATTAAAAATCTACAGTTGGTCTGCATTTATTGCTTTTATTTATGATTACTTATTTCTATCGTACCCCATTTATTAAGTGTAGATATATTTCTTTCACAATTGTAACTTAATAAACATGTGAGATGGAAGATGGCTTCCTGTGTTATTTCATGTAATGTAATAATCATGACTGGAATATCAATTAAATAGATGTGGAGAAAATCATGAGGAGCAAAATTAATAATCTGCAGCAAACTTTAACAGATTAGAAGCTTTTGGAATAAATGTAACACCTTACTTAAATACTCACGACATTTGTGGATAAGAGAGATGTTGGGTTCATAAAAAATACCAGATCTCAAATACCACCAACTCGTTTTAAGCGCAATAACTTTGAATGAGAAGAGAACTCCATAGTTAAGTGTGTTCGGGGAGGATCAGGACCAGGATAAAGGACCTCCTAGTGGGCAAAACAGACAATATTGATAATTGTCCAATATATTCTTGGATTTTTTTATAAGAAAGAAATTAAAAAAATATATAGAAGCAATCCGGTGATGTTAATTTTGGGGCTTTTTATTGCTTTTGCACATCAAGAATCACACAAACAAATAACACTAGCTGCAACTTTTCTCTTTTCAGTTGTACATTGCTAGTTTGTAACATCCGATCTCTCATACCATCAATATTGTCCGCTTCGGTTACGATGACTTCACGGATTTGTTTTTTGTTGCTCAAGTGGAGACTTCCCATGAGATTACTAATCCTTGTACTAATTCATGATTATGGGTATAGAAATAATTATCTAGCACCATGGTATAAAAGAAACAAAATTTAGGTGTGTAATTAAACGATAATGTTCAATTCAGAGTTCTCTGAGAACACAAGATTTCTCCAAATATTTAGATACAAATTAAGATCTAATTAACAAAAACACAAAATCTTTTAACCAAAAAATACAATATATCTAACTAAGCCTCAATAATTAAAGAAGCAGCTATCAATAGCATATATACAAGAACCCTAACTGAAACTAGGAGTTGGTGAAGACTATCAAAGAGCTTAGAGGATCTTCACAAATGGTGTGTGAAGAAAGTGTGTGAGATATGAACAAAATACATGGATCAGACTACTTAAACTCAACATTTACACTTAGCTCCCCTGAGACTTCACTCCATCCACAAAGCACTTCATGCTAGCATCCAACCTCCACAAGGATCTTCATCTTTCCGACTTTGAGGGTTTAGACCCTACACATGAAAACCAAAACAAATTAATCATTTAACCCCAAATTGTGTTTGCAACTTCAAATTGGTCAGTGTCATCCAAATTATAATTTTTTGGTTGTATATAAAGGTAAAATAAATGTCTATACCCCTCCAAAGAGACACTTTGATAGAAACCTTTTTAGAAAGACCCGATGGTTGGCAACGACATGTCTTAAACTTTTCATTGCTAGCTGATATCTATGCATACGAACCATTATCTAACCTTTTGATTCCTAAATTTTATGGTCACGAAGACTTGTTTCTCAAACTTAATAAGACTAAACCTAAATTGACTTTTTTGCTTATTTTGAAAACTTCCGTAACGCCAGGAAAGTTTGAAGGCCCTTAGTATCATCTTATACATTTTTTTTGTTATCGTCAGTTCTAGACATTAAGTTGTATTTTGGTATCATTTCAAAATGTAACCAAGTTTTATGCCATTTTAAACCCAAATGAATGCATGTTCCTACACAAAGGGATGTAGAAAACCATTTTTCTTCATAGAGGAATAAGTAATTGACTTTAATCACAATTTTGGAAAGATCATCTTACTTGCTAGATTAAATAAATGGCATGGTACCAAAGGGTTTTAGCCAAGTGTTAGGTGTGTACTTAATTGGTGTCTCTCTCCCAAATGGTTAAGGGTTCAATTCATATGGTGAACAAGGTATAGATTTTGTAGTAAGATTAGAGTGTGTATGAGTTAGCGTTGTTAAAAAATCATAAATGGAATGGTAATAACAAGTGCTCCTTGGTAATAATTGTTGATTTACTTAAACTAAATGGAGGATTGTTCAATGGAGATGGGGAAGAAAACTTGACCGGTTTATAACTAAGCCCAACGTAGGCGGAGTACAAGTTTTCTTCGAGATCTATCATATTACAAAGGAGGACTTGAGTTAACACCCATAAACCTCACCTCAAACCGAGTATGCATCACTTTCCAGACAACAGCACTCGTGGGGCCAACCTTATTTGGTGCAACCCAATCCAATATGTGGCACATCAAAAACTCACTAGTTGATCAAACAAAATCCCACTAAAAAAACTTATAAATTTTGTTGTTGATCACCTATGGATTACCATCGAAAGAATCAGCTTAACCAACAATGTAAAAAGAAATTTTGCTTTTCTAAACGCTTGATTTTATTAATTTTCATCAATAAAAGAAATCATAAAAAAATTCAAGAAAAATGAATTCGTTAGGCTCTTCATTGATTACCGTAATTGTTTGCGAAAGATAGATTTCGGATGACATTTCCTTAAGTTTCTTAAGTATTTGTTGATGAAGATCAAATTTGCGACAAAGAACTCGTCAGTGCTCTATGGAAAAATTTCAATATACGATTCTCTTAATAATGTTTGGAACAGTTGTTGGATAATATTGTACTGGAATTTATCTTGATATTTATGATATATACTTAAAACGCCCCAAACCCGTGAGTCTCATCTGTTGGATTTAACCTTCGGCTATGGTTCAATGAGCCATAAATTTATGCTGGTCTTGAGCGGCTTTCATGCGTACCTTTGTATGCTTGAACTTATCAAAGGTTTCCTTAACAAATTTCAACTTCCCTATTCTTTTTGCCCAGCCCAACAAACAAACTGGAGTACTACATCTCATTCCATACAATATCTCATACGGTGACATACCAATGCTTGCATAGTAACTATTGTTGTAAGAGAACTCCCTACCAACGGTAGATGATCATATCAAAGGTAAAAAAAGGCTGAATTGTTGTTATTTCTTGTATGTCATTACAATAAAAAACCCGTTGATTTATACAGCTATTCTAAATAAGGAAAAAGCTATATAAGGTTGATAATCCTTGAATGGGGAAACCGTATATCTTGTTCACCAAAAATTGGGGATATGATGTGAAGAGGAGAGATTCTAGCTGATCCTCATATCTTTTATTTTTGACACGCCCCCTCAAGTTGAATTGTGGGATTTCCAAAATTCAACTTGCTAAGACACTTTTGTAGAACCCTTTCGTTCACAGCCTTCGTCAAGACATCTGCAAGTTGGTCTTCTGATCGAACAAATGGTAGAATGATGATTTTTTCCTCTAGCTTCTCTTTAATGAAGTGTCGATCAACTTCAATGTGCTTAGTACGGTCGTGTTGAACAGGATTTTCTGAGATTTGGATGGCAGCTTTATTATCACTTACTATTTCACTTGCTTCCTGTGGAGGGTATCCTATCTCTGTTAGGAGCCTTCGTATCCATAAAACTTCAGTAACTCCCCTGGCTATACCTCTGAATTCAGCTTCAGCACTTGAGAGGGCTACTACTTTCTGTTTTTTGCTCCTCCAAGTAACAAGATTTCCTCCAACTAACGTAAAATATCCTGATGTCGACCTTCGGTTGCCTTTATCCCCTGCCCAGTCTGCATCAGTGTACAATTGGATTCCTAGATGTCCATTAGGCTTGAACAAGACACCATGACCCACCGTTCCTTTGAGGTACCTTAGAATTCGTAAGACTGACTCCATATGAGTGCTTTGGGGTTGATGCATAAATTGGCTGACCACCCCCACAGCATAAGCGATATCAGGCCGGGTATGAGAGAGATAAATTAACTTTCCAACCATTCGTTGATATCTTTCTTTATCAGCTAGTTCTGCTTTTTCTTCCATGTATAGTTTCTGATTCACAATCATAGGAGTATCTGCTGGTTTACAATCAATCAGACCAACCTCAGCCAGCAAGTCAAGGATATACTTCTTTTGACACATGAAGATTCCTTGTTTAGATCTCAGAACTTCAATCCCAAGGAAATATTTAAGTCTCCCTAAATCCTTCATCTCAAATTCTTCGAATAAGTTCTTCCTTAGTTTGGCTATTTCTTCATGATCATCTCCAGTAATAATCATGTCGTCAACATAGATTATTAAACAAGTTATAAGGTTATTTTTTTGTTTGAGGAAAAGTGTGTGATCAGAGTTACTTTGCTTAAATCCATACTTCTTCATAGCTAAAGTAAACCTGCCGAACCATGCCCTGGGAGATTGCTTCAAGCCGTAGAGAGATTTCTTCAGGAGGCATACTTCCCGTTCTCCAAACTCATTTGAAAAACCATGTGGGGCCTCCATGTAGACTTCTTCCTTGAGCTCTCCATGTAAGAAAGCATTTTTCACATCAAACTGATGAAGTGGCCACTCCTTATTTGCTGCTACGGAGAAGAGAACTCTAATCGTGTTAATCTTCGCCACTGGAGAGAAAGTTTCTGAATAATCAATTCCATAAGTTTGAGTATACCCTTTAGCTACCAGCCTGGCTTTATATCTTTCAATTGAACCATCGGGTTTATATTTGATTGTAAAGACCCATCGACACCCAACTGGTTTTTTTCCTGCTGGTAAGCTGCATTTTTCCCACGTGTTGTTTTTCTTCAATGCCTTCATCTCATCCTCCATTGCACTTTTCCAATGTTTTGACTTCAAAGCATCTTCCGTACTGGTAGGAAGTTCTTCAGCATACAAGGAAGAAGAGAAAGCCTTAGCCTCTTTGGATAAATTTCCTGAGGCTAGGTTTGCCATGGGATATTGACATCCACGAGACTCCTTTTCTGGAGAATATCTTTTAGGTGGGACTCCCCTGTTTACTCTAGGTGGTAGTACATACCTTCCTGAGGTTTCTTCTTGTATGGGAGAATCTTCCTGTTCCTGAAAAACACTATCCTGCTCCATTTGTTCATTAGTGATGTTCTCAGGAACTTCAAAACCAGGATCAGACTGAGTATTACTTACCTCCGACATCAGGTTGGGAGCGATTTCTTGAGTGGCACTGATCTCTTGTTCTTCGGTTTGTGTGGGAAGAGGTGACTCATTTTGTGGGCTGTGTACTGCTTCAACATTAGTCAACCAGCTTAGATTATCAAAAGGTACTTCATCAGGATTATTTTGGGATACATAGTAATACTCTGTTTCAAGAAAATAACAGTTCATAGTGGTGAACATATGTTGAGTTTTGGGATTGTAACACCTGTATCCCTTTTGATCTACCCCGTACCCAATGAAGACACACTTCTCAGCACAAGCATCAAGTTTGTCTCTATGTGACTTGGGTATGTGAACATAGACCGTACATCCAAACACCCGAGGTTCAAGGGTAAGAACGGAAGGGGGTTTAGTGGTTTCTGAGAGAACTTGTAGTGGGGTTTTCGTTTTCAGAATATGAGTTGGAAGACGGTTAATCAGATAGGCAGCAGTGGAAAGGGCTTCTGGCCAGTAAAATTTTGGAGTATGAGATTCAATTAGAAGGGCCCTTGTGATTTCTAACAGTATGCGGTTCTTTCGTTCCGCGACTCCATTCTGTTCTGGAGTATAGGGGCACGTTGTTTGATGAATGATGCCTTTAGATTGAAAAAACTGTTTCATGTTGGAACTTACAAATTCTCCTCCATTATCTGATCGAAGAATTTGAATGTTTTTATGAAATTGGTTTTGGACCATGGTGTGAAAGGCTATGAATTTGTCAAAGACTTCAGATTTATTTTTCAATAGATACAACCATGTCATTCGTGTGCAATCATCAACAAATATCACAAAAAAAACGAAAGTTTTGTCCCCCAATGACTGGGGCTGGGCCCCATACATCTGAATGAATCAATGAAAAAGGTGAATCAACCCTTGTGTTATTAGGTTTAAACGTTTTTCGATGGCTTTTAGCTAACACACAAGTTTCGCAATGAGTCTTATAATTTGAAGAGAATAAATTTGGAAATAACATATGTAAATAACCCGTGGAAGGATGTCTCAATCTCCTATGCCACAGCCATGCCTCACGTTCTGTTGTTCCATGAGAGAGCAAAGCAGTACCACCTTGAGTCACTTCATCCACGTAATAAAGTCCTTGCCTTTCAGTGCCACGCCCAATTATCGCACCCGTCCTGATATCCTGTAAAATACAAAAGGTAGGTTGCATGAGAACTGAGCAGTTTAGTTCCTTTGTTACATGACTAATAGATAGGAGTTTGTGTGATAATGAGGGAACATAAAGACAATTCGAAAGTCTAAGTGTAGGAGAAATTTCAATTGTTCCTCCGGTTTTTACACTCATTTTTCCACCATTTGCCGCTTGTATAAACGACTTGGTAGGCTCGGTGGTCACAGAAAAATCTGATAATTCGTTACTCATAGTGTCGGTTGCCCCACAATCAAATATCCATGATGGTTCCTGTTTTCCACCGTATTTTTGACTCATTAAAGCACTGCCAGTAAGTTCAGGGGGTTTATTGTAACTGTGAGAAAAACAAGTGTGGGCTTTCGAGAATTTTCTCTTAAACCCTGTACCTGTCACTTGAAACCCTTCTTCTTCCCCTGGTTGCGCCGCTGCCATACCACCAAAACCGGTGAGCTTTTGCTTGTCGCCGGTGTCGGTGACTTCATTGTTGCCCACGGCTGCCGCCGCAGATGCTTTCCCGGTGTCTGGCCCTGTTCTGATGCCCTTCTTATGGCCATCTCCCCACCATTCTGGATATCCTACAAGCCGAAAGCATTGTTCTTTGACATGTTTTGTCATACCACAATGTGTACACTTGAGGTGAGACTTATCTTCTTTTGCAAAAGATCCAGACTTCTTTGGTTCGAATCGCCGATGTCCCTTTGTTGCGAGCCCTAGACTGTAACATCCGTCAAAAACGGATTTACCAAACCCGCTCCGTTTATCAACCGAACAGTCAGTCAAAAATTTCGTTGCGAATTAAATGCCCAAAATATTTTTAAACGATACGTAATCAATTATTATACGGGAATATATATTTAGTTTTTGAAAAACTGTTGAAAATCGCAAAATAAAAATGAAATGATCCAGCCGGGTTTCGAACCCGGGTCACTCGCCGAGTCACTCAGCGACTTATCTCACACACACAAACCACTGCGCCACTTGTTCTGTTTGGTAAATGTTGAAATCATTTAATTGATAAAGTGACGTTACGAATTCAAAATCGGCGCCCATTAGTTCAGTCGTCGGAATCCCGGAAACCTCGCGAGTTTTTAACACCATTTTCAGTTATAACGTAAACCATTAACAAGACATCGGTTATAACCGATGTTTGAAGTCCGCGACCAAACCATAACCGCCGGGAAATTTAAATCGATGAATACAGTCGGAAATCAGACCAAGTGCATCTCGATTTTCCCCTATAAATTCACCCTCAACCCATTGAAAACCTTTTCGCTCAAAACCACACTCTTTCTCGGCGAAAACTCCCTCGCGGAACTTTTCTGTTCGTCGCCGGAAAACCGATTTCCTCATTTCTGAACCTCACTGAGCCTCTGAGCTTATACCGGAGATACCCACACCCTTTGTAAGCTTCCTGGAGACTCGCTGCTACAAGGAACTCGTCGCCGGAAAGAATTGCTGTCGCCGGAGTTCTGCCGGAAAACAGAGGGTCCAGTCGGTATACTTCTCCGCCCAATTTCTTTTCCTTTTCACATTTATCTCACCGTAATGAACTGAAAAACACTAATAAACCGATAAAAACTTTGAACCAGTCGATTTCCGAACTCTGGTTCTATCTTGATGAAGAAGACGATGTATTTCCGTATCTTATAAGTATAATTAAAATCAGGATATTAATCGGGTTAGACACACAGTCCAGCGGTGGACTGTGTGCACATAAAACGCTAACGTCTCAAGTTCGAATCCCGTTTCACACACGCTGCCTTAATAAAAACCATTTTTTTGTTTAACTGAACCGGAGTCGCCACAGTTATATGTTAAGTATATTAATAATCGGAATAATAACCAAGTTAGACACACAGTCCAGCGGTGGACTGTGTGTTTGTTTATATCACAGGTCACGAGTTCGAGTCCGGTCTACTGCACCGACTCGAACAATTATCTATTCTTTTTAATAAGGCAGAAAAGGAAATAACTAAATTGTATTTAAGTATAATAAAAATCAAATTATATAACATGTTAAACACACAGTCCAGCGGTGGACTGTGTGTTAGATTAACCACAGGTCCCGGGTTCGAGACCTATGGAGTGCACGTCCGGTTCGCTTAAAAACTATTTTTAAAATAAAATGATTTTCGGTTTAAACTAATTAATATATATATATAATTAAAATCAGATATATAACGGGTTAGACACGTAGCTCAGTTGGTAGAGCTGCGTGCACGCGTACGAGAGGTCTCGGGTTCGAGCCTCACTCAGCGCACTTGTGTTCCGCATTCGAACCGGTCAACGGTCAGGTCAACGGTCAGAAAAAAATCAATTTTTTTTATTATTTTTATTTAATTATTTTAATTAAAAATCAATTAAAAATACTTAAAAATAACATTTTTAAGGTTAGAAAATAGCCTCAAACTCACAAAAATACACCCAACAATCCTACTAAAATAGATTAATAAAATCCGTTTACTTACCAAACCATAATGCGATTTATCTAGGTTAAATCTCACTCGTGGTTAAAACCACTTCGCGTGCATTCAACATCATCAACCGAACGCACCCACTGTGAGTGAATCTTACAACTCCCCCTTTTAAATTACACGTTTTGGGGTGTGTCATGTGTTATGAAAATAATTAACTTATTTATTTAAACTTGTGCCATACCACATCATGACTTAAACTTAGATTGTTTATATTATTGTGATTACTAAATTCCTTTTTGTCAAATTATATGCAACTCAATCATTAGGCCCCTCGGTTCCTCGTGAAGGACGAGTTGAGCATCGCGTGCCTCTAAATGTTCCATTTTCGTTCATGTGTGTATCATTGAGTTTATATTATTTGTAGTTGTGTCATTCATATTATCATGATTATGCAATTCATTCATTAGGCCCCTCAGTTCCTCGTGAGAGACGAGTTGAGCATCGCGTGCCTCTAATTATTCCAATATTGTTCATGTGTGTTTCACTTAATATCTTATGATTGTTGATTAAGTTACTTCTATCTTTACTCATGTTTGGTTGTGCACATATTTCATAATCAATTTAAATATATTCGTTCAAATGTTTTCCATAGGATTCACTCGCCAACATTATGTTGATCCAAAAACCCTTTTACACATGATACAGGTGAACGGGTTGAAGCAAGGAAAACATAGGATATGCCTTAGAAGAGAACAGAGAAGTTTAGATTGTTAGTTAGAACATGTTGTAACATTTATTGTAATTCTCCATTTAATTTGTAATAATGAATATGAAACGCATAATAAATGTCATGAGCTTTGATGATAACCCAATCATGCCCCGATCACCTTTTCCGCTGCGGGTCGGGGTGTGACAGATTGGTATCAGAGCCATGACTATAGGGATATAGGATAGGTTATTAGACCCTTAGAACCTATACTATAGTCTGCCTAAATTTAATTGATTAGGTGGTTACATACAAACTTGTGATATTTATTTGTTTCATATTTGTTTACATTTACAGTTAAACATACATGCTTACATACATATCCATTATACATATATACATATTCATTATACATATATTGATGTTCATGTATTCAATTTATTTTCATACTCTCATTATCCAAAGATTTTGTGCAATTTTCAAATCTCATCAAAGTAAGTTCTGCGACGGGCATGTAGTAACTGGAAGGGTACAAGTACCGGTAGTCGGAACGTCCTGTCTAGGCTGGCATTCGTATAAATCCAATATAACGGACCAGTTTGCCTACCTGGGGACCAACGATGAGAGTACGAAGGACCTATTAGGCCAAAGCATGCCACACCAAACGTCGTTCGAACTAACCCTACTTTGAGTTGTCACCGTGTCTACACCTGGACACATTCCGAATATCACACGTTGTATACATATTTCTCGATTTTCTCCGGGTTTTTGTGTACGCAACCTGGCAAACCCGTGCGAACCATATGAAAAACCGGTATTCATGGGGGCCCACATGATTACACAGGTAAAGTATGGCGGCATGTAGGGCCTAACAGCGAGCAAAACCCAAGACATCCAATGGATGTAGTAATTTATTTATCTATAATTATTTTATGAATGTTCCTTCCTAATGCGACCCATGAACCCAAAAGCATCCAACTCATACTCTTGTCATGTATTCCTTGTAGATGTCTTCTAACCTCGCCCGTAGGAAGACGAGAGCAAGAAAAGCCCGCGAACGCATGGCTGCCTTAATCGCTCAACAAATGGCAGCCGTAATACCCAATATTATAATCCAAGTTCAGCAAGCACTCACCGCAAATCCTGTCCATCAAGCAAACCAAAACATTATCAACTCTCCCCCAAATACCACTAAATGCACCTACAAGCATTTCAAATCATGCGACCCTCCGAAATACAAAGGAACTGAAGGCGTCACCGCACTCCTCCATTGGTTTGAAGAGATGGAGAACACATTTCTAAATTGCGATTGCCCTGACGATCGCAAAGTGCGATATGCTACCGGTCGATTATATGGGATAGCACTTACTTGGTGGAACACAGAGAAGGCCAAACGAGGTGTGGAAGATGCTATGTCCTTAACTTGGAACGAATTGAAGGAAATCATGACCAGACGATTTTGCCCAAGGAGCGAAATCAAGAAGTTAGAAGATGAATTTTACTCATTGAAGCAAGTGGAAGGAGACCACATCACCTACAACAAAAGATTCCTCGAGTTACATCAAATGGTTCCCAACATGTTCACTCCCCTCTACCGTTTGATCGAGCACTACATTCGTGGTCTTCCGTCAAAGATTCAAGACCCTGTGATAAGTACCAAGCCTGCAACTTTGGAAGCAACAATGGAGCTAGCAACAGAGCTCACCGAGAACCGAATCCGGAACAAAGACTTCAAGGAGGAGAAGAAGAAGGATAAAGAATCGACTGAAACCTCCGACTCCACTCAAACCGAATCCCCTTCTCAACCCAATCCTAAGAGAAGAAGAGTCGGGCGACTTTTCGCTGCTACCCAACGGAATCAACCAGTTTTACACGCTATACCCATCCGAGCTATCCCAATCACCCAAGTGGCACCCAACTTAGCTTACCCAGATAAGAAACCATATCTTGGACCTCACCCTCGATGCAACAACTGTTTTTATCACCATCCCCATACCCTACCTTGTCGTCTATGTGCAACTTGTGGACGCTATGGTCATTTGAGCAATGTTTGTCGCACCTTTCAAAACCAAACCTTTTCCCCTACTCAAAACATGGCCCAAGCCTATCAACAACCCCAATACCCCATGTTCCCATATGCTCGAGCTTGTTTCAATTGTGGCGACCCTACCCACTTTAGAAACACATGCCCTCAATTGGTTAACGTTATCAACACTCAAGCCCAATCAAACCCAGTTAACCAAGTAAACCAAGAAAACCCAACCATTATGCCACCAGCAAGAGGAAGAGTCTTCAATATCAACGCCAACCCTGTCGAAGATAATGACGGCCCAGATGAAGATACTCAACTAGTCCTCTTCGCCGAAGATCCAGATTCAACTCCTATCGTTTAGTTTTATGTTTTTCTTTATCACATATGTAGACTGTTAGAGTAATTATGGTATATTATATATTATATATTGTTTTCAGTATATGCTTTTGCCGAGGCCGCAGCTCCCCATCCATCGAGGTTGAGTTTGATCCCCATTTTATTATGCGGTTGATCAGGGTGTGCCCGCACGATCGGCTCCGTTTGTTTGAGCCTTGATCGGTCATTTCATTTTACATTTCAATACATGCAATACGCTCGGCTCCGTTTGATTGAGCCTTGAGCGCACATTTCAATTTACATTTCCAGTTCATGCAATACTTTCGGCTCCGTTTGATTGAGCCTTGAGCGCACAGACAATTTCATTATCAGTATCTTGTGGTTGTGGTGTTTGTAGAAGAGTCGCATCGAACTAACCATAACTTGCGGATAAAGTCAATGAAAATTTGACAAGGATATGGTGGATACGCCGCTGGTACTTCCTATATATAAGTATTCTTGTCAAATGATCGGAGGCATTATCAGGCGGTTATGAGAGGTTCCATGCATAGGATGATTGTGTGATGGTTGTTTAGATTAAGTTGTTCAATTTCAGTACATTTAATACGTTCGGCTCCGTTTGATTGAGCCTTGAGCGCACATACAATTTCATTCAATACGTTCGGCTCCGTTTGATTGAGCCTTGATTGCACAGACAATTTCATTATCAGTATCTTGTGGTTGTGGTGTTTGTAGTAGAGTCGCATCGAACTAACCATAACTTGCGGATAAAGTCAATGAAAATTTGACAAGGATATGGTGGATACGCCGCTGGTACTTCCTATATATAAGTATTCTTGTCAAATGATCGGAGGCATTATCAGGCGGTTATGAGAGGTTCCATGCATAGGCTGTTTGTGTGGTTAAGTTATTCATTTTCAGTACATGCAATACGCTCGGCTCCGTTTGATTGAGCCTTGAGCACACAATTTCAATTTCAGTACATTCAATACGTTCGGCTCCGTTTGATTAAGCCTTGAGCGCACATCCATTTCATTTTCAGTACATGCAATACGATCGGCTCCGTTCGATTGAGCCTTGATCGCACAGATATATTTCATTTCAGTATTTTATGTTTGTGGTATTGGTTGTAGAGTTATAGGACTAATCATAATGCACTGATAAAACCAATGAAAATTTGACAAGAATATGGTGGATACGCCGCTGGTACTTCCTATATATAAGTATTCTTGTCAAAGGATCAGAGGCATTATCGGACGGTTATGAGAAGTTCTATGTAGGATTTATTAGTTTCTTGGTAACCAATCATAACTTGTGGATAAAACTAATGAAAATTTGGCAAGAATATGGTGGATACGCCGCTGGTACTTCCTATATATAAGTATTCTTGCCAAAGGATCAGAGGCATTATCAGGCGGTTATGAGAAGTTCCATGTAGGATTTAGTATTGCCTTGGTTGGAATTTGTGTTACATTTATATCATCATGTTGTTTAAAGAGATTGGATTGTGATCCATTTCTACATAAACTAACCTCTCCGTCATAACAAACGAGAGAGGAACTTCCATCATTCAAACATATATGCTATCAGAATGTGGATTCAAATATTTGCTGTTGTGTTTATTCATGTTCAAATATTTGCTGATGTGTTTATTCATGTTCAAATATTTGCTGATGTGTTTATTCATGTTCGAATATTAGCTGTTGTGTTTACTTATGTTCAAATATCAGTTGTTGTGTTTTTATTTATGTTCCATATAGGTTGTAGTGTTAGAAGTTTTGCCTTAGGATATAACCATACTTTCCCAAACGTATCTAAATTCTTATGCATGATATCATTTTTAGCAAATCATTTCTGCTTATCAATACTTATACAGTAGGCAACAAAAAACGATTCTTGAATAGGGTACTTAACCCTTACAAGGAACGTTACCGCCTCGAACAAAAACTTAAACCCTCATTTTTCCGAGCATACAACTGTCAAACAAAACATCACCATCCTTTTTAGTCAAAATATATCATTATTTAAATTTCGGGATGAAATTTCTAAAAAGCAGGGGATACTGTAACATCCGTCAAAAACGGATTTACCAAACCCGCTCCGTTTATCAACCGAACAGTCAGTCAAAAATTTCGTTGCGAATTAAATGCCCAAAATATTTTTAAACGATACGTAATCAATTATTATACGGGAATATATATTTAGTTTTTGAAAAACTGTTGAAAATCGCAAAATAAAAATGAAATGATCCAGCCGGGTTTCGAACCCGGGTCACTCGCCGAGTCACTCAGCGACTTATCTCACACACACAAAACCACTGCGCCACTTGTTCTGTTTGGTAAATGTTGAAATCATTTAATTGATAAAGTGACGTTACGAATTCAAAATCGGCGCCCATTAGTTCAGTCGTCGGAATCCCGGAAACCTCGCGAGTTTTTAACACCATTTTCAGTTATAACGTAAACCATTAACAAGACATCGGTTATAACCGATGTTGAAGTCCGCGACCAAACCATAACCGCCGGGAAATTTAAATCGATGAATACAGTCGGAAATCAGACCAAGTGCATCTCGATTTTCCCCTATAAATTCACCCTCAACCCATTGAAAACCTTTTCGCTCAAAACCACACTCTTTCTCGGCGAAAACCCCTCGCCGAACTTTCTGTTCGTCGCCGGAAAACCGATTTCCTCATTTCTGAACCTCACTGAGCCTCTGAGCTTATACCGGAGATACCCACACCCTTTGTAAGCTTCCTGGAGACTCGCTGCTACAAGGAACTCGTCGCCGGAAGGAATTGCTGTCGCCGGAGTTCTGCCGGAAAACAGAGGGTCCAGTCGGTATACTTCTCCGCCCAATTTCTTTTCCTTTTCACATTTATCTCACCGTAATGAACTGAAAAACACTAATAAACCGATAAAAACTTTGAACCAGTCGATTTCCGAACTCTGGTTCTATCTTGATGAAGAAGACGATGTATTTCCGTATCTTATAAGTATAATTAAAATCAGGATATTAATCGGGTTAGACACACAGTCCAGCGGTGGACTGTGTGCACATAAAACGCTAACGTCTCAAGTTCGAATCCCGTTTCACACACGCTGCCTTAATAAAAACCATTTTTTTGTTTAACTGAACCGGAGTCGCCACAGTTATATGTTAAGTATATTAATAATCGGAATAATAACCAAGTTAGACACACAGTCCAGCGGTGGACTGTGTGTTTGTTTATATCACAGGTCACGAGTTCGAGTCTGGTCTACTGCACCGACTCGAACAATTATCTATTCTTTTTAATAAGGCAGAAAAGGAAATAACTAAATTGTATTTAAGTATATAAAAATCAAATTATATAACATGTTAAACACACAGTCCAGCGGTGGACTGTGTGTTAGATTAAACCACAGGTCCCGGGTTCGAGACCTGTGGAGTGCACGTCCGGTTCGCTTAAAAACTATTTTTAAAATAAAATGATTTTCGGTTTAAACTAATTAATATATATATATAATTAAAATCAGATATATAACGGGTTAGACACGTAGCTCAGTTGGTAGAGCTGCGTGCACGCGTACGAGAGGTCTCGGGTTCGAGCCTCACTCAGCGCACTTGTGTTCCGCATTCGAACCGGTCAACGGTCAGGTCAACGGTCAAGTCAACGGTCAGAAAAAAATCAATTGTTTTTATTATTTTTATTTAATTATTTTAATTAAAAATCAATTAAAAATACTTAAAAATAACATTTTTAAGGTTAGAAAATAGCCTCAAACTCACAAAAATACACCCAACAATCCTACTAAAATAGATTAATAAAATCCGTTTACTTACCAAACCATAATGCAAAATCTCACTCGTGGTTAAAACACTTCGCGTGCATTCAACATCATCAACCGAACGCACCCACTGTGAGTGAATCTTACAACTCCCCCTTTTAAATTACACGTTTTGGGGTGTGTCATGTGTTATGAAAATAATTAACTTATTTATT
Organism: Scalesia atractyloides; assembly: GCA_947069175.1. Taxonomy (NCBI): domain Eukaryota; kingdom Viridiplantae; phylum Streptophyta; class Magnoliopsida; order Asterales; family Asteraceae; genus Scalesia; species Scalesia atractyloides. Next base: position 9,814,830 of record CAMTDV010000014.1, on the reverse strand, counting down.
TAAACTTGTGCCATACCACATCATGACTTAAACTTAGATTGTTTATATTATTGTGATTACTAAATTCCTTTTTGTCAAATTATATGCAACTCAATCATTAGGCCCCTCAGTTCCTCGTGAAGGACGAGTTGAGCATCGCGTGCCTCTAAATGTTCCATTTTCGTTCATGTGTGTATCATTGAGTTTATATTATTTGTAGTTGTGTCATTCATATTATCATGATTATGCAATTCATTCATTAGGCCCCTCAGTTCCTCGTGAGAGACGAGTTGAGCATCGCGTGCCTCTAATTATTCCAATATTGTTCATGTGTGTTTCACTTAATATCTTATGATTGTTGATTAAGTTTACTTCTATCTTTACTCATGTTTGGTTGTGCACATATTTCATAATCAATTTAAATAAATTCGTTCAAATGTTTTCCATAGGATTCACTCGCCAACATTATGTTGATCCAAAAACCCTTTTACACATGATACAGGTGAACAGGTTGAAGCAAGGTAAACATAGGATATGCCTTAGAAGAGAACAAAGAAGTTTAGATTGTTAGTTAGAACATGTTGTAACATTTATTGTAATTCTCCATTTAATTTGTAATAATGAATATGAAACGCATAATAAATGTCATGAGCTTTGATGATAACCCAATCATGCCCCGATCACCTTTTCCGCTGCGGGTCGGGGTGTGACATAGACCTTCTGGTTCATTGGCCATTAGTCCGGCTCCTATGCCCTGTGCATTGGCCGAGGCGGCTCCCAAAATATTTTGGTGAGCGGCCTCTTTACGGATGATTCCGTAGGCAACCTCGGCAGTTGGAAGGGGTTCAGATCGGAGAACTTCCCGTTTAATTGGGTCGTATTTTCGATCAAGAGCGTTCAAGAATTGAAACAACTTTTGTTCTGACCTAATCTTGTGGTATGTCTGGATATCTTCCGGGCACTTCATAGGGTTTGGATCGATACGATCGATCTCTCCCCACACTCCTTGTAGTTTGATCCAGAGATCTTCTAAAGACTTGTCGTCTTGTTTGATGTCGTTTGCCTTGACATGGAGATTAAATGTCTGTAACTTATCTTTACCACTGCTGTATGTAACCACTAGGGCATCCCACAGCGATTTCGCTGTGGGAAACTCGGTTAGGTTGCCAGCAATCACTGGTTCAATATTCTGTATTAACCACGAGAAGACGACCATGTCATCTTGCTCCCATTGGTCGTATTCTTCATCTTTTTGATCTGGGGAATTTGAGGTCAAATGTTTCAACAAGGTTTTTGATCTTCCTCCTATGGCAACCCGAATCATCCGGGTCCATAGAGCATAATTTTGGCTATTGAGTTTGAGATTAATCTGTAAACTGTCGGAAAGTTTAGTGCCTTTTGGTTGGGAATTTAACCCCTGTTTGAGCAGGTTGGTTAATTGTATGGAGAGCTCATTCTGGTTACTGTTTTCTGACATGGTTGCGGGTTGCAGGTTGGGTAGATGATGAGCAGATTAGGTTTTGAACAAACCATGCTCTGATACCATCATATCAAAGGTAAAAAAAGGCTGAATTGTTGTTATTTCTTGTATGTCATTACAATAAAAAAACCCGTTGATTTATACAGCTATTCTAAATAAGGAAAAAGCTATATAAGGTTGATAATCCTTGAATGGGGAAACCGTATATCTTGTTCACCAAAAATTGGGGATATGATGTGAAGAGGAGAGATTCTAGCTGATCCTCATATCTTTTATTTTTGACAGATGACTCTCCTAACTACCACTAAGGTCGATAATACAAGCATGAGGCATATCCTCAAGAGTTTGATTAATTCCCTCCGACTAACCATCTATCTGAGGATGGTATGTTGTGTTGACTACTAATGTGTAGTTTAGTTCCTATTATTTCATGAAATCTCTTACAAAATCTTTACGTGAACTATGTATCTTGTTAGACACAATATATTGACGCTGGCATACCATGTCGAGCTATTATCTCGTTGATGAACAATTATGATAACCTCTACGAGGTGTAAGTCTTGCGAATCAGCAAGAAGTGAGCATTCTTGGTTAAATGGCTAACGATCACCCAGATCGCATCGTGACCCTTGGTTGTCATGGGAAACTTTGTAATAAAATCCATGGTTATATGCTCCCCATTCCATTCTTGTGTATCCAATGGTTGGATACTTCCATACAACTTTTGGTGTTCGGCTTTGACCTGCAAGCACTTGCTTACGTACTAAGTCACATCATACATATAATGGCTAGAAGGATTAGAGTTAACAAACAAAGAATATAACGAATAAGTAGTGGTGTAGATTAGAACACACAACCTCCTAATATAAATAAGTAACTGACTAAACCATTGGTACATCCTCTAAAAATATACGGTATCACTCATTTTTCAATTTTAAATTAGATATAAAGTTATTTTTTTAACAGTGCCTTACAAGTTAAGTCGGCCATGAGTCTAAGTGAGTGGGATTTGTATGAGAACCGTATTGAATGATGTCATGATTACCTTGATAACTATGTAAGCAAGTCAGTAGAAATAATCGTTTCGAGAATTAGAGCGATGTCTTGTTCTTCATGAAGCCTAATAGACAGCCAACAAAGCATCTACCAAAAATAACTAAATTTCACTATATTGTAGAGTTGTCTAATATTTGTGTTCTACTATTCCTTTGTATTTTGTGGTATGTTCAAGGAACTTTCACATTAACATGACAGCTCTGGATAAAGCACCAAATGCAGTTTGTTTAGAAGTCAGCAATGACAACCTACAAAGTACAAAGGTTTGGTTCATACTATTCACTGCACATGGAAGTGACTAACATTGACATTGTCCATCCTAAAATCAGTGTTCGACTTATACACGTCAATAGACGTTCTATCCCAGGGTCCCTAACCTCTTCCGTGACCATTCAACCCTGTATCGATCTATCAAATTAAACAAGCAATTAAACTTTAGACTTTGCCCTTATCCGATGGGAGTAACGGGACCCTACAACAAACAATGAAAGTATATATGTCGCTACTAAACTTATTTCTGATTACTAAATCAGTAACTACCAACTGGAGATATCTGTCAGCACTAATTAATCTCATGTCTTTTTCTTTTCAGCATTAAAAACAGCATCTATCATACATGATTGCAGTGGTATCATCTCTAAGCTTATTTATTATCTCGTGGATCTTTTAGGTAGCTTATTCTTTATTAATAGAGTTTACGCGTATTATGTTTCATGTTTTTTTATGTGACAACTGACGTGTCTAATTAATCTTTATACCTGGATTGATGTAATGATTGTCAACTTATTTAATTTTCTTTTGAATGAATATTACTGAAATTCCTTTGATAAAACGTCTTTGTAATATGCAATATATGTATTTGGCAAATAGTAACTTTTTTCAATACAGTTAAATATACCAATCTGTTTGTCACACTCTATTAAAGTAATTTATTTTGAGATGTTGTGAAAGTGTGTGTGTGTATATATATATATATATATTATATTATATATATATATATAGGGGAAGGTTCTATGCAGAACACTAACTATTGCGAGAACACGCAGAACAAAGTGAATCACCCATTTTTTCAATCCTAAAAAGTAAATGAAAATGTTACAAATGTGAGATTTATAGTTTCTTACACTAGAATTCAAAACAAAATATGGAAAATTTTCAGTTTTCATATAACCTATATATATATATATATATAGGTTATGTGTAGGTTAAATTACCTACATGTATGTAGACTATGTGTGGGTAAAAATATATGATTTTTTTATGTGTATATAATACACATATGAATGTAAGAAACATAAAATTTAAAAATTATGAACCTTAAATCCCAATATTTAGTGATTTAGAGTTGTTTTTTTTTTGTTCTCGTAATAACTAGTGTTCTGTAATGATCCTCATCCTATATATATATATATATATATATACATACACAACCAATATTGGAACAATCTTCATGGCTGAATGAAATTTCAAGATCAATACATATATGTTAATAGACTTTTATTATGCATAAGGTAACGTTACTTTTTTTTCATATTTAACAGGAAACTAAAGTCAAATCCAACTTGGAACGCTGAAAGTAGTTTCATCTATGGTGAAATAGCTTGATTAGTTTTATAAATCCTTTAGAGCAGTTTTTATGAAAAAATAATCGTAAATAATATCATATCAAATACTATTCTTAACCAAAACTTATAAATCTATAGTCAAACATTGCTAAACATTTTGCCTTGTGACCGTAGTGTTCAAGTTTAGCCTTCCTCATTGTTATCTAAGTTTTTCATCTTAAGATTATCAAATTTGCATCTCAATGTCTGTAATCTGACAGTTTTAACCCTATCTTCCCAACTATATGTTTTATATAGCATGCTGCCCTAGGCTTGTTTTGATGTAGAAGAAGTCAAATTCGTTCCAATATGTTTTCATCTACTGCCTGATATTTAAGGAATAGCGCTTTTCTGTCTTTTTTCTTGTTCTCCATCTATTTTATTTGTTGTGTTGTGGTATTGTGTCAAAACAATTTTTCGGTCAAAACAATTATATAATTATATAATATTAAAGAAGAGAAAATGAATAGTGTTGTAAAACTTTTAATACATGTTTTACAAGTTTATCAATTTTTAGTTTTATATTTTTTAACGAACATGCCGATACTCTTTTGAAATTATTTATTATTTTTTTCTTTGCTATAACGAGCGTGCCGAAACCGACCAAGTTTCTATCGTTTTCTTTTCCGTTTACCTTATTTATTACCTTTGTTATTTACTATATCGTTTTACCTTTTGTTATAATTTTGATGTTCAGAGCCGAGTTACGACGCAAATAACATAACACATTAACATATCATTTTAATTACAAATTTATTTATCGGTTGTCATGGTGTGCTATACGTTCTGAATTCCAAGCACGTCCTGCACAGCGCGCGGGTGATTACGACCCTAGTTTTTATTTAATTAGTAAACTGAATCCAATAATCACTAAAACAGGGTTGGGCTTGTTTTATTTGATTAGTATTATGTTATAGGTAGAGATGGGCATAAAAACCGGTTCCGAACCCGAACCGGTGGAACCGAACTGAAACCGGTTCCAGTTCCTACCCGACAGTAAGTAGAACCGGTTTCGGGTTCAAAATACCCGTTGGTTCCAACCCGGTTCCACAATTTTACCATTTGAATCGGGTAGGAACCGGTTCCTAACCGTACCCGGTTCCTACTGGAACCGGTTCCTGACCGTTGTAATATTACCGCTGGAACGGGTTATAGCCGTTAAAAATGTTACCGTTGGAACCGGTTATAGCCGTTAAAAAAGTTACCGTTGGAACCGGTTCCTGACCGTTAGAACCGATTATATATATATTTTTTTGAAATCTATTGTTTAGCACACAATTTCTCATATCTATTCTTCTTGTTACGTTTCTTTCTTGTTCTTTTTCACATTCTAATCAACAAATGGCCTCAAAGAGTTCCAAAAACGCAAATTCCCAATCCGTTAACAATGTTCCTCAAGAACATTCGGTTCCATATGTGGTTGTAACATTGTCTCATAATCGCAGTAAGGAAGTTTGGAGCAATTGGGAGTTGGTCGAGATGAGTGACGGCTCGCAAAAAGCTCAATGTAAACATTGTGGATCGTTATTAGCCAAGGAATCAAACTCAACGTTAACGAAGCATATTAATAAGTATTGCAAAGTTTTAAAGGAAATGACATCCGGTCAAGTTCCACTTTCCAAAGATGTTACCATTTTTCGTTATGAGCAAAAATTAGCTCGCGATCAGATGGCGAAGTTGATGATACAAAAAGTGTTGCCGTTTGGACACTTCGACGACCCCGATCTTACAAATCTTATTCGGGAGACGCTACAACCTCGCTATAAACATGTAAGTCGTCGCACTTTAAAACGTCTTTGTTTAAGTTTATGGGAAAATGCAAAAAAAGATTTAATTGTTTTTTTTTTAAGAATTTAAAAACTAGTGTAAACCTAACTAGTGATGTGTGGTCGGCTCCACATGGTTTACCGGAATCGTACATATGTGTCACCGCTCATTGGGTTGATCCCGATACATGGCAAATGATGAAGCGTACGATTGCGTTTGACGAGTTTCCTTCTCCTCATACGGGAGAAAATATTTATAAAATTATAAATGGCACAATAATTAAATATGGTTTAGAAGATAAAATTTTTTCAATATCCTTTGATAACGCTTCAAACAACACAACGGCGATTGAAAAATTAAAGTTGAAGTACAAACCAATACTTGATGGTGTTTTTTTTCACACACGATGTGTTGCACATATTATTAACTTAGTAGTGCAAACCGGTTTAAAAGATCAATTTGTATCGGATTTTATTATAGCATTTAGAGCTATGCTCCAAGATGTTTTCAAAAGTGGAAAAGAAAGATATCAAGAATATAAAAACTTTGTAAAGATGTCAACCAAAAAATTATTGGACCGAATTGGGATATACCGACTCGTTGGAATTCAAGTTGTCATATGTTTGAAATGGCTATAAAGCAAATGGGCACTTTAAAATCTTTTCATACAACTTTAAGTGATGAGTACCTTGTCGTCCCCTTTCCCGACACGGCTTGGGAAAATATTAATAACCTAAGTACTTTTTTACAAGTTTTTAAAACTACAACGACTTTGATTTCCGGTGTTTATTATCCTACTAGTTCTAAAGTTGTGGACCAATTGTATTTGATAACAACTAATTTTAAAAAGTTTGAAAATTCTAGTGACATGTTAAGGAATATGACGAGACCAATGATTCAAAAATTTTAAAAATATTTTTTAGAACTACCACCCGTTTTTCTATTTGCCGCTGCTTTAAATCCAGCTTTAAACGTACCGGGTGTTGAAGCTTTAATTGATGAAATTTATGACAAGTTGGATATGCATGAGGAGGATCCAACTTTAAAAGCAAAAACAAAAAAAATATTCAATGAGTGTATGGCCAAACTTTATGATCATTATTTAAAAAAATATGGTGAAAAAAATCATACAAATTTGTTTGAGTCTCGGTCCACGGCCTCTAACGATGAAACAAGCGGGGATCCACTTATAACCATGTTGAATGTCGTTAGAGACGAGACCGCTAGACAACAAAGGGGTAGTGAACCAACAAGTGAACTTGGGAGATATAAAAAAATCAGTATTCGCTTACTATGACCACCGAGGAGTATAGGAAATTTGATGTTTTGGCATGGTGGAAATCGAAAGAACCCGAATACCCGATTCTAGCCACCATGGCTCGTGATATACTAACGGTCCAAGCTTCCACGGTAGCTTCGGAAAGTGTGTTTTCTCTTAGTGGCAGGGTTTTGTCAATTAGAAGAACAAGACTAACTCCGGAATCGCTAGAGATGGCAATATGCTTAAAGGACCATTTGGATGCCGTTGATCGTGTTCAACATAAAACTAGTCTAGAAGATGAAGTTGAGTTAGAGCATAAAATTGTTGACGAAGAGGAGGACGAAGAAGTGGAGACTAACGATTCGGACGACGATTGTACCGAGGTACCCGTACCTAAGAGAAACTCGTCGGAAAGTGTTGCACCTGCCGCTAGTAAACGATCAAAAAAATAAAATCTTACTAGAACCGGTTCTGAGTAATTTTTTTTTTTTTTTTGTAACCGGTTAATTTTTTTTATATATTGTAACCGATTAATTTGTTTTTTAAGTTTAATCGATTATTGTTACTATTTTTATTTATCAATGTAACTAATAATAAAAATCAAACATAACAAACACAATAGAAAGAAACATTACACAAACTTTATTAAAACACCAACGATAACATTTATCAGGAACCGCTAAGTAGGAAGGGGTTTATATACAAAAGAAAAACAATTTTTTAATCAGGAACCGGTTCCACAGGTAACATTTTATCAGGAACGGGTTCTGAACAGTAAAAGTCAGCTTTTACTGTTAGGAACCGGTTCTGAACAGTAAAAGTCAGATTTTTACTGTCAGGAACCGGTTCCGCACCATACCCGGTTCCACACCATACCCGGTTCCATAATACCCGTACCCGGTTCTACACGGTTCCATATTCTTGGCTGTGAACCCGGGTAGGAACCGGACCCGGTTCCACACCATACCCGGTTCCAATGACATCCAAGCAGAACCGGTTCCGGGTTGGAACCGGTTCCGGGTAATAATAATACCCGATTTTGCCCATCTCTAGTTATAGGGTCTAAACAACTTTTATGTTTTATGTTTGTTGGGCCATAGGGCATGACATTATATGTATCGAATGTTGGAGTCCAATTTAGAAGTCGTCTGTTTAGATGAAAACATTGCATGGATGGTTATCCCATAACCGATTGTTAAATCGGTACGTCCCCTCCAGTTGACATTTCATCCTTGGTAAACAGGGAGTGAAGAGCGTAACTGTAATTCAAGACTGTTAGTTGAGAGCTATTGTGGTTAACAAGTTTAGAGCGACATTCTAACCCTGACTCGGCTCATGAACACCCGTTGCTAAAGCCTAATTCGCGGTTAATAAGTTAATGAAGGATTTGGTAATATGAAAATGCATGGTTAATAAGATTTGGCGAGTTCAGTAGCCATCACAGGTTTGTTTCATTACTTTTCTACCATTCTATGTTTCATAAGAGGAAGGATATGTACTGAACAATTCACCAGCATTAAGCACAAAACAGCAAATATAGCGATGTTCTTACAGCAGCAGTCAAACAACGGGGGCATGAATGCGAGATGATAGGGGAAAGGAAAAGGATCATAGTTACACGGTAGCCTATATTACTACTAATGTGACGCCTATTACTTCATATCTGGTCTACACTATGAGGCTGTTGCGCTTCACATTAGCCTCAAACCTAAAAAAACAGATCCATTTCAACCCAGAAAACACAAAGACACCATACCACAAAATCCATTCAGGGTGTAATCACTCGATCGCTAATAATCCAAAAATAAATAATAATCAATTTAAAATGCCATATAGGCTTAGAATCTTGAAATAACCAAGAAACAAGTTTAATCCCATATCAATGACAAGTCTCAATTCTCAAGTAACATTTTAAACGCCAAACAAATATGTTTCCTTATACCAACCCCTAAAACATCACACCACATCATCTAAAACACATGTTCAGTATGTAAAGACTACATACCCTTGAAACAAAAAACAAATCAAACTACAATTCTACTCGAAGCGAAACTTAAGCACGCTCCCCTCGAATCCGCCTGGCCAACTGGATATCTTTGGGCATAATGGTCACCCTCTTGGCATGGATAGCACACAAGTTAGTATCCTCAAACAGACCCACAAGGTACGCTTCGGCAGCCTCCTGCAAAGCCAACACAGCATGGCTCTGAAACCTCAGATCAGTCTGCCACACAAACAAAACAATTAGAATGATAACAATATACATATTTAAAGAGAAAGATACAATAGATATAACTATAACTATATAAATAATAACCTTGAAATCCTGAGCAATTTCACGAACAAGCCTTTGGAACGGCAACTTACGAATGAGAAGCTCTGTGCTCTTCTGGTACTTACGGATCTCACTATATACGTACACAAAAGTTATGATTAGGGTTTTGTAACAAATTAACGAATCTAGGGTTTACAATGGTAAGATGGAAGGCTTACCGGAGAGCAACGGTCCCGGGGCGGTAACGATGGGGCTTCTTCACTCCTCCGGTTGTGGGAGCAGATTTCCTAGCAGCCTTGGTGGCGAGTTGTTTTCTGGGAGCTTTACCGCCGGTGGATTTACGAGCAGTTTGCTTCGTACGGGCCATTGTTGATCAGAAACAAACACTGAAAATTAAAGAAAAAGATTGCGATCAGAACTGAAATTGACAAATTCAATCAAATACAAGAATGAACAAGAAGGATAAAAGAAATTTTTTACCTACCGATTGATTGATTTGAAGATTGAAGCGATTTTGGAAGCTAGGGTTTTAGATTGGGGAAAAGGTGGAATTGTATATATATGAAGGGGGAACGTCTGGTTCAAGTCTTTAACGGCTCTTCGAGGGTTTAAAGAGTCATGATCCCGATGCTTTGTTTTAATTGGCTCAGCTTGTACGTGGAGGATTGTGATTGGGTTAAATGGTACCACGCGGATCTCGAAATTTTGTGCTTTTTTAAGTTAAACATGACTCGCTTCATTTGTGTTTCTTTGGGAATATTTGCATAACTTGTACCGCTACAATATACGGGTCATATGTTAGATTATGGTTTGTGGAGTGTGGGTTGGGGTGTCGGTTTGACTTTAACGCTGGTTACATCACACCGGTCAAGTGTTGGTATAGCGTTGTTCGTTTGGCATAGGGGTTGTGCCTGAATGGGGGAGGGGGGTTTGGGTGACATGACGGGCTTTGATTGACTGGTTCAATGTAGCCGTTGTGGTAGCTGGTATGCCAAATTTTAAAACTAAATTTAACTACATATTATTACCTATATATGAATGAAATAGTAATCAATGAATAGCGTTTCACTTATTTTAATAATATATATAGTTTTTTTAATGGTTTTAGTTTTTTTTATCCATAAATAATATTATTTTAAATTCAAAAAACTTGTCAAGTTACATCAAAACAGAAGGTAGCAGGGCAACAAGCTGCGCCGCCAATCCTTTCTGAATTGCAAACACTAACCTTCCAAATACAAACCCTTTCCCCCTTGGGGTTGAACAATTGCTGTAGACGACCCGTTGAACCCTCGTCAAGAAGTGGATAGCTTCTTGCGCTAGGGAGCCAAAAGCATCAAAGGCAAAAGGGACAAAGACATACTGGTTCTTTGCGCAAGCTTTAGCGTGCTTATCCACTTTCTTTGATTCTGTCTTTCTTGCCGCTTGTCCAGCTACAAACCCGTTTTCCCTTAAACCAACCAAAGGGAAAACCCCCGTGAGGTCTACACAAGCATGTTTCCCCCCAGCCCAGCCAAAGACGAAAAGATCCGCTGGTCGCGAGTATAACTTTCTTAAGACTTTTTATATATATAATATATATATATATATATATATATATATATATATATATATATATATATATTTTAATAATATATATAGTTTTTATAATGTTTTTATATTTTAATATTATATAACTTTTTAAGACTTTTATTATATATTATAATATATATATATATATACTATATATTAAAATAGAAACCAGTGAATAGCGTTTTACTTATTTTAATAATATATATAATTTTTTAATGTTTTTACTATTTAAATATTATATAGCTTTTTTTAGACTTTTATTATATATTATAATATATATAGTTTTTTTTAATACTTTTAGTATTTTCATATTATATAGCTTTTTAAGACTTTTATTATATATATATAATATATAGTATGTATATTAATGCTTGGTGTCAATTGTTACTGGTATTGAAAATATCGGTACGGTACCCGACATCATTTGCTACCCAGTAAATTTGGTACCAAATTTATTTTGAAAATCTTTTAATACATTTTAAGCTTCGTGTCAATCGGTACTGTCAATCTTTTACTGCTACTCGGTATCATTTTCTCATCCCTGATCACGGGTACCGTATCAACAACAACGGCATCGTGCAACTTTTTTTGTTAATTTTCTTCAACTTTTAATGATTTCTTTTTTTAAGTTTAAGAGGTAGAGATGAGCTTGGTGTCAACCGATACCGAATCTGTACTTTATCAAAATACTGGTTACGGTAACAATACTGAAGGTGAAAACCGGTACCATGAACGCCAAAAGTCGGTACCGAATTGGTACTTAAGATCTTTCGGTTCGGAAAATTTGGTACTGGTACCCAGTACCATTTGCTTATCTCTGACCACGGTTCATACGAACATCATTACCATAAACTTTTTGGTTGATTTTCTTTCGGTTATCTTTTAGTGTTCTTTTATATATTTTCTTTGTATTCTTGTCATCGGCTCCGTGCGCAACGCGCTTGTAATGATTTCAAAACACATGTTGTCACACCCCAACCGATGGCGGAAACATCGGGATGAGACGAAAACAAGATTGCTCATTGCTCACAACGCTAATAAATGACAATATTTAATTTAATCCAAATTTCATTTCATAACATTGTCAAGTACAACATAAAGCAATACAACAAGTTTAATAAATATAACAAAATTTGATACAACATCTATAAATCTAACGCCTAAAATATGTGTATCTAAGTCCTTGCTATTTTGATTTCTTAGCATCATCTTCATCAACCTGTAACATGTTTTAAAATAAAGTCAATGCGAAAGCAAAGGCGAGTACACAAGTTTAGGCATAGCATACGTATACGAATAAGTTTAAACAATCCTCATGGCAACTAAATCTATACAAGAGCAATATCAAGGCATGCAATACTAATAATCAAACCCTTAACGCAATCACGATGTTTTAACATGACCTCACGAATAACATGATAGAGGTGGATGCGTGAATTCCTATAGCGCTAAGCATGTCAAACGAAGGCTATAAATAGTTAATGCTAAAGCATAGCATAACGAATACCCAAGACAAGCATCAAGTATGAGATTCAAGTATTCATGTGTATAAGATTGTTTGTGCGTTTCATAAAGTTTAAGTGTTCATGATTTTTGTATATGTAAAACATGTTACACCCAAAAGTGTTATAAACAAAAGTGGGTCGAGTGTACTCATAATATTGCATATGCTTTCCGATTGGTGATTCCGTTAAGAGTTGGAGGTTGGAGCTTCAAAGCTTCTTTAAAACACTTAATGTTTTCTTTAGAATTCTTAGAGCTCTCTTCCTTGCTTGGAAGATTTGAGAGAAGTATAGAAGTTGAGAGAAGAATTGGTGGAACACTTAGTGTCCTTTTAGAATTCTTGATTTAGAGAGAGATTGAGAGAATTAGAGACATGGAGAGAAGAATGGTGTGAAGAAAATGGTAGAATGGGTTGGTATTTATAGGTAGAGAGTGTGGAAAAGGGTGAAATATGATTGGTTAAAGAAGGTGGAAGAGGATTGAGAAGGTGATTGGTGGAGAAAGGAGGTGGAAAAGGGTGAAATATGATTGGTTAAAGAAGGTGGAAGAGGATTGAGAAGGTGATTGGTGGAGAAAGGAGGTGGAAAATGGTGAAATATGATTGGTTAAAGAAGGTGGAAGAGGATTGAGAAGGTGATTGGTGGAGAAAGGAGTTGGAAAAGGGTAAAATATGATTGGTTAAAGAAGGTGAAAGAGGATTGATGAGGTGGAAATATGATTGGTATATTTCTTGGTATTTCTTGAGTATATATTATGTATTTGAGTATATAAAAAGTATAAAAGTGTAATTCAAGTATTGAGGATGTGCGTATAAGTATTTATACGTATAAAAGTGTCGGTTTGCGTATAAATACGTATTTTAAATGATCGGTGTGTGTGAATAAAATAAAAAATATATAAAATATGAATTTTATTATGATTAACGCCTCGAATTGTGAGATTGAAATTAAAATACAAATGTAAGGTTTCTAAAATTAGAATACGAATACGAACATTTTTTTCAAATAGAAATACGAAGATACGAGGCGTTACAGTCTCTCTACTTTAGAAAATTTCCACCCGAAATTTATTTAAGAGGAAGACCTTGGAGAAAAAGCATTTTGGCTAGAAGAATGATTGTCTAAAATCGAGATTTGGATGTTTGAAATGTGTTGAAAAGTATGAAGTTTTGAGGAACGAAAAGATAGGTTTGTAAAAAGGGTTCGTTTGTCTAAAATGATTCGAGGCATTGAGCATAGGTAAAACGTGCATGTGTGTGTATAGACAAGCGAGTTTAAACAAGTTTGAATAACTCAATGACAAGGTATTTTAAAATGTGATACCTAAGAAGGAAGCTTTCCTATAAAACGATATGTATTTTGATGAAAAGTGTGACCGCACTATTGGTTGTAACAAAAATTTTCGTTGGATTTAAAGAGCATTGGCAATCTCAGTTTTGTAGAGAATTCTTTATCGGTGAAAAAAAAAACGAGAAAGTTAGGTATTTGAAATAAAAAATGGTTTTGGAGGTAACTGCCAACTAAGTATGTTTGCGCATAAATAAAGAATGGAAAATAGTTTTTAAGTGTAAGAAAGTATTTTAGGGTCCGAATGTTTAAACTGATTGATTGCAAACGGGGTTTGTATAAAAGACAAGGATGTCGGGGAATAATGGAGGCATAAGTGTGAACGATTGATTTGATAAACGGATATGAGTATAAGAATGGCATGCGTATTGAAAGCGATGAGTTAAGAATGGGGTCTCTCGTGGATAATCGGATATCGCGTGCTTAGCAATGCGTTTCTGAGTTGTCAAAGTTTGTATCGAGTCTAAATAGGTCTGCAAGACACCCAATTTCTCATGGCACGTTTTACGAAAGTTTGAAACATGGTGAAAACAATTATATATAAGAAGTACCAGCGGCGTATCCACCATGTTTTGACCATGTTACATTCGTTTCGTTATTCGGTGTCATGTTACGTTCCGTGTCCTACCATACACAGTAGTACACCCTATGATTCCCATGCGCCTATCACTATAATCCCGTGTGCACCCTTGATTATATTGATTGTCGCATGATCCGCATAGTTTGTACTAGTTCTGTATGAATCAGGGTATACATAAATTTGAAAATAAGAGTGTGCGTGCGTATAAGAATGTAGTATATAAGCATGTTTACGTTTAAATAAGTATAGGTACGAATGTATGAATTTGAATATGAGAATGAACATGAATGTGAGCATGATTATAAGTATGCATATGAGTATAAGTATAAGTATGAATGATGACACGTATGAGCATAAATATGAATATGTGTATAAGTATGAATATCAATAGGTATAAATGACGACGATTGCGTGCATGACATGAATTGAATACAACGAATTTAATCATGTAAAATGATCGAGAAATTTGAGTGTGTAAAAAACGAATGATATAAATGATATTGTCGTGCGAAATTTTGACTAAATCATGTGCGAGGATATGCATGTAAAGTGGTTTGAGCAAAACTTTGAGGTTATCGCTTCTAAAATAGGTTCAGTTTGACTTAGAATGTAGGATCTAGTTTGTGAATATAAAAGAATATAAGGTACTTATTGATTATGCGTTACGTATTTTGTAATGGACGGGAGTGCTACCACTGTTTTAGGGGAATTTAAGTAAGTCGAAAGTGGTTGGTCCTTGTAATGTTTTCTTGCCCACGTTTTTTGAAATTGAGGTGACATTTTGGGTGGTGTATGACAAGGTCTTAAATTAGTAGGTTCGCATCGTTTTCAAAGGATGTTATATCAAGATAAGAAATTTGAAATTCAGTGGTTCTTGTGATACGTTGACCCTTGAGAGGAAATCTGGGATAATGGATTTAATTATTGTTGAAAAGTGTCACACCCCGACCCGCAGCGGAATAAGAGTCGGGGCATAATTGGGTTATCACCAAAGCTCATGATATTTACTAATATGTTTCATATTTATTAAAGTCAAAATTACATTCTCAATAATCCAAACATGTCCATACAAATACAAAGAAAAATAACCAACTAAACAATCCAAGCTCTAAACCAGTTTATTCTTCTAAGCCAATCCTATGTGTTTCTTGCTGCGGCTGGATCGCCTGTATCATGTGTAAAAATGGGGGTTTTTGGGTCAACATAAGTTGGCGAGTGAACCTTGTTAGATAAACATTTATTATTGATTTCTTGTTATTTTTATCCAGGAAAAATTGTGCAATAGTCATAGGTGAGAAAATGTAAATAATCCAACAATAACAATAACAACCACAAACAATAACATACAATAACATATGAACTTGCATGAATATATAATATGAATGAAACTGTATATGTTGGCAACGTCACGTTCACGCTCATAATGTAATGGGGAACGGACGGCCTATGATGAATGTCTGTGCGATCAAGGCTCAATCAAACGGAGCCGATCTTATGTTGGCAACGCCCGGTTCACGCTCATAATGTAATGGGGAACTGCTCAACGCTCATAATGTAATGGGGAGCGGCGGCCTATGATATTGCATGTACTGAAAATAATAAATTAAATGTAAACAATAACCACACAAACAGTTGATACAAGCTGAATACACATTTGTTCATGATATGATGTATGCACAATGATTTAAATATAATAAATGGTAAGACACATGATACACCCCAAAAACGTGATTAAAACGGGGAATTTGTAGAGATTCACTCACATTGGGTGCGTTCGGTTGGAGATGATGAGATGCGCACGAGTTTGAAGGATTGAACAACGAGGATTAACTAACCTAAATAATAACGGAAGGTATAGTAAATGAGTGGATTTTATTAATAATCTTAATAGATTTTTAGATATATTTTTGTGAGTTTAAGGCTATTTCCTATCTTTAAAAACATTATTTTTAAGTATTTTTAATTGATTTTTGAATTAAATTAAATAAATAAAAATATAAAAAAAATGTTGACTTTTGCGTTGACCATTGACCGTTGACTGTTTGACTGTGACTGTTTACTGTTTGACCGGTTCTATTGTGTGCATGTATGCGCTGGGTGAGGCTCGAACCCGAGACCTCCCGTACGCGTGCACGCAGCTCTACCAACTGAGCTACGTGTCTAACCCGAAACATTTCTGTTTTTAATTATATTTATATACTGTTTTAATTTATTCAAAATTCATTTATTTTTAAAAAGGATTTTAATTATCAAACCGGTGCCGTCAACAGGTCTCGAACCCGGGACCTGTGATTTAATGTTGCACACAGTCCACCGCTGGACTGTGTGTCTAACTTGGTTAATATACTGATTTTTATTATACTTAATATCTAATTGCGAAAGGATCCGGTTCAGTTTAAAAAGAGAACATTTTAATTACAGAGAGTGTGTATGTGTCAAGGATCGAACTCGGGACGTATGCGTATTGTTTGCACACAGTCCACCGCTGGACTGTGTGTCTAACCCGTTTATAATACCGATTTTAATTATTCTTATAATCATACTAGACTTCATCTTCTTCGCTAAATTCACAGACAATGATTAATCAACTGTTTCTTGCTTAAAACGATTAACAGACGTACAAATGATTTATATGTAACGGATAGGAAAAGTTTCGGGAATGAACATACCGGAATGATGATCTTTCTCAGAACTCCGGCGAAGTCGTCGGCTCTATTTTTATGAACTTCGACTGAGCGAACAAATTAACAGTTTTGATTAGCTAATTGTGGAATTGAAGTACTAAACAAGATTTATCAGAAGGTTTGAATGACTATACCGTTTTACAGCGGAAAATAGGAATTTTCAGAAGTTTTCCGGCGAGAGTGAATTATTCGATATCGACGTCTGAAACTGTTTCCGATTGAAGGTTTTGAGTTAGCAATAGCTTAACAACTGATAGACGATGAAAGAATTAAGAGACTTACTGATTTGATGGAAGACACGGTTTTCCGGCGAAAGTCCGGCGAGTTCAAAAAGCTGCTCCGACGAACTGAAAGTAGTGCGAAAATGAAATTGAAGGTCTGCAGATGAGTTTGAGTCGCGAGAGGGGACAAAGGTTGGAGTAAATTAGGAAGTGCAGATTTTTCAGTTATTAAAACCGATCAACTTATGAATCCAAGTCCATTCAAGATCAAATTGATTGAAGGTGTCGGTGTATCGGTTATAATCGGTAAACCGCGAACAATCAAACGTTTTTGGACGTTTGGTGACCGATTTCGGTTACAGTTAGCGTAAACAGATCAATTCATGATTGATCATAAAATTTAATTGTTTCCTAGAATTCACAGAAAACATCAAGTGGCGGAGTGGTTATATGTGTGTGTGATAAGTCTTATGCTTACCCGGCTGACCCGGGTTCGAGTCCCGGCACCCTGATTTTTTAATTTTAATTATTTTATTTTTACTTTTTATCATTATTAACTTTTATATTCTAGTTTGTTTATTAATTATGCATCATTAAAAATTAAAATTGACATAAATACGCAACGAAACATTTATAACTTGATATTTGATTACAAACGAAGCGGGTTTGGAAAACCCGTTTTTGACAAATGTTACAAAAAGTGTTTAACAAAATGTTCTCTTAATCGCGATAAGAGGTTTAGAGGGTGTTTGGGGTTGAGTTTTGAAAATAGTTTATGTGTTTTGAATAATCAGAATCAGATGATTAGCTGTAACAAAACGTGCTGCAGAAAGATAGTGTTTGAATTTGACTATGTTGTTTGATATCCCAATAACCAGATAATCAACTATTTGAGTGTTTGACAAATATATATATGTGAAAAAACGAATAAATAAATAAATAAGCTTTGATCTCTACAAAACGAAAGAAATCAGTTTTTTTATTATATACTTACCAAACACAAAAAAAATAGTTTTTTTTGCTTTAAAAACACAATAATCAAAGGAATCAGCAAAAAATAATAATAACAACAATCCCAACATACCCTTAGTAAAGCGATCCCATAATGTCTATAAGATATTGGTTTGGCTTTTGTTTACAAATGAAAGCTCTTAATGTAAAGTTATCGCGTGATCGTGTTTTAGTGATTATGTTAAACATAAGATTTGTGGGCAAGGTATTCCTTGGACTGATTAAGTTGGTAGGTAGCATTCTGTCGAGCTTTGAAAATCGTGAAACAAAACGTTTCATGTGGTGACCAAGTATATGTGTATGTGATTTATATGAAATAGATTACAGGATGGGAAATACGTTTGATAAAATAGTACGTTTTGAAATTCGCCTAAGTAAGAATTTTGACAATATGATAAAAGATTTAGGCATACAATTTAAACATGTGGTTTGTGTAATAAAGTCTCCAAGAATGAGGGTTGGTAACGATCATCGAGGTATGGGAATCACCCCTAATCCGTTGGTGAGGTCATTTTAAGGAAGGAAGGAAACGGAGTTTGATCGTCTAGGTAAGGAATTCACTCCTATCTCAACGACGGTCTCCATTCGGACTTTTCGAGAAATATAAGTCTAGTTGATGATGTTTTGAAATCATGTATGCAAATAATGTATAAGTGTATGAAAAAGTTTAATATGAATTGCGTAAAAACTTTATAATAAATTGGAAATTTGAAAGGAATGGTAACAAGTATATAAAAAGTCATATATAAATTGAAATGGTATAAAAGAGAGTCTCAGAAAACATTAGACTGTTTCGGGTAGAGAAACGTCGACTATTTCAAAGTGAATCGAAGATCCTTTCGAATTAGAGAAACGTGCTTTGGCCTATAGGTAAAACGCTCTCGTCGAGAAGCGATTAACGGCATTTTACCCTTCCAGTCACTACACGTCTCTAATCGATTGGAAAATCGAAACTTTGGCGAGATTGAAAATCGAGGAATGGGACTTAATCGACAAGGTGCGGTTTTCACCCCTAAGTGTGGTTGGTACTCGTCGGGTCAAACTTAATTTCAACACTTGACGAGAGTCCACTAGAGTTTGAATAGAAGTTTCCCATCAAGGTGTGGATGTCACTCCTAACTTGATGGTGTAATTTCGTGAAAAAAATAAATAAATAAAGAATTGGCGGAATGAGAGTCGTTCACCAAATTGGGGATATCACGCCTATTTTGTAGAAGTCGTCTCACTTGTGTAATACGAATGTTTTCGAGTTTAGTATAATCGAGTAAAATGCATTAGGAAAGGCGTATGATTGAAATAATTTAACGAGTATGAACACGTAAAGCATTTCATGAATTTAACACATAAGAGACGTTTCAAGAAATTAGCATGCGAATCACGTATGGTCGAATTTGGTGCTAAACTATAGACTAGGTCGAAAGCATGACAATTTTACCTAATTCCCTATAGTTATGGCTCTGATACCAATCTGTCACACCCCAACCGATGGCGGAAACATCGGGATGAGACGAAAACAAGATTGCTCATTGCTCACAACGCTAATAAATGACAATATTTAATTTAATCCAAATTTCATTTCATAACATTGTCAAGTACAACATAAAGCAATACAACAAGTTTAATAAATATAACAAAATTTGATACAACATCTATAAATCTAACGTCTAAAATTTGTGTATCTAAGTCCTTGCTATTTTGATTTCTTAGCATCATCTTCATCAACCTGTAGCATGTTTTAAATAAAGTCAATGCGAAAGCAAAAGCGAGTACACAAGTTTAGGCATAGCATACGTATACGAATAAGTTTAAACAATCCTCATGGCAACTAAATCTATACAAGAGCAATATCAAGGCATGCAATACTAATAATCAAACCTTTAACGCAATCACGATGTTTTAACATGACCTCACGAATAACACGATGGAGGTGGATGCGTGAATTCCTATAGCGCTAAGCATGTCAAACGAAGGCTAAAAATAGTTAATGACTAAAGCATAGCATAACGAATATCCAAGACAAGCATCAAGTATGAGATTCAAGTATTCATGTGTATAAGATTGTTTGTGCGTTTCATAAAGTTTAAGTGTTCATGATTTTTGTATATGTAAAACATGTTACACCCAAAAGTGTTATAAACAAAAGTGGGTTGAGTGTACTCACAATATTGCTGCTTTCCGATTGGTGATTCCGTGAAGAGTTGGAGGTTGGAGCTTCAAAGCTTCTTTTAAAACAATTAATGTTTTCTTTTAGAATTCTTAGAGCTCTCTTCCTTGCTTGGAAGATTTGAGAGAAGTATAGAAGTTGAGAGTAGAATGGGTGGAACACTTAGTGTCCTTTTAGAATTCTTGATTTAGAGAGAGATTGAGAGAATTAGAGAGATGGAGAGAAGAATGGTGTGAAGAAAATGGTAGAAGGGGTTGGTATTTATAGGTAGAGAGTGTGGAAAAGGGTGAAATATGATTTGTTAAAGAAGGTGGAAGAGGATTGAGAAGGTGATTGGTGGAGAAAGGGGGTGGAAAAGGGTGAAATATGATTGGTTAAAGAAGGTGGAAGAGGATTGAGAAGTTGATTGGTGGAGAAAGGAGGTGGAAAGGGTGAAATATGATTGGTTAAAGAAGGTGAAAGAGGATTGATGAGGTGGAAATATGATTGGTATATTTCTTGGTATTTCTTGAGTATATATTATGTAATTGAGTATATAAAAAGTATAAAAGTATAATTCAAGTACTGATGATGTGCGTATAAGTATTTATACGTATAAAAGTGTCGGTTTCTATAAATACGTATTTTAAATGATCGGTTGTGTGAATAAAATAAAATAAAAAAAATATAAAATATAATTTTATTATAATTAACGCCTCGAATTGTGAGATTGAAATTAAAATACGAATGTAAGGTTTCAAAATTAAAATACGAATACGAACATTTTTTTAAAATAGAAATACGAAAATACAAGGCGTTACACATGTAAATACAAACTAAATAACAAAAAAAGTTCCAACTCAGCGATTATTAAAAACCTAGTTTAAAAAAATACATTTTTTACCTATAAATACCTAACCCCAAACCATATTTTTTCATTTTCTTCACCATACACACACCCAAAAAAAGAAAGAAAAAAAACCGAACATGGTGCATTGGACTGAAGAGGAAGAAATCGCACTTGTTACATCGATTGTCGATATACAACGTACTCTACAACGCGGTCAAACCGCGTATTGGGGTCGAGCGTTTCAATAATAATACAACACGTCGGCAACAAGCGTCACAACTTAAACGCGTGTAACACAAATGGCGTGAGCTCAAACCGAAGCTAGATCTGTTTAATTAAAGTTTGTTTCGATCGTGTCCCTAGGACGACTTGACCCACGACGATCGAGTCGAAATCGCGAAGATCGAGTACATGTACTACGGCAATACGTGTTTTAAGTGGTTCCCACTTTAAAATCTATCATACTCTGTAGTTTTTTTAGGATTTAATAAGTAGGTTTTTTTTTATTTGTTAGGATTTGATAAGTAGATTTTATTTTATTTTTTAGGATTATCTTTTATGTAAATTTTTTAAATTAATATAAACTTTATTTTTTATATAATTGTCAACTAAAAAAACACATTGCACTCCACGCCAACCTGGTGACGCCGCTTCCACGCCCCACTTTTTTTGGGATGGACTGGTTGAGCCCACATATGCCACGTGTCGAGCAATGCCCCCAACCCAAGCCTATCCACACCATAGTCTTAGTTTTGTCAAAAGCACCAGCACAAGACCCCATAGGAATAGACTAAGGCCACCCGGGCCACAACCGATTTCAGTTATACGTCGCCAATAGGATGAGTGGGGTTAATGGATATTCAGCAGTTTTGTCTGTTACATGCTAAATGAGAATTTTTAGTAACTAGACCTCTGACATTTCATTTTTGTTCCTATTTCCAACCAAATCATTAATTCAGTTAAAAAAACTTAGTTAACTCAGGGATGATTTTGACAATTTACACTTTTTTTTTCTTTTTTTTATTTTCTTTTTTTACCAGATGAATACGATGAGTATTTATGTAGGGCCAAGATGATGTCGTGTGAATGTATTCAATAGTTTTGTAATGGTGTGATTAGATTATACGACGAATAGTTTTTATGAAGACTGAAAAGTCATGACATTGCATGCTTGTGCTAAGCACACGAAGAAAGAAATCACCTTCTATGTATGATCAGTCGCATTGAATGCACACATTTTAATTGTAGAACAAAATCAATGTTCTCAAACAATCTCTGATTTTTCTCACCCAACGAAATGGAACCGCACCACCCCCACCCCCTTCGTTCGTCGCCGCCATCGCACAACGACGCTGTCTCGTGTTCGATTAAACAATTTGATTCCTTTTCGCATGTGGATCTCATGGTGTTTCAGGAACGTGTGACCAGGCTTACTAGTGGAGCCGTTTGTCGCATCCATTGTGTGAATTCTTGATATTCGTACCCTCTAGGTAAGTTGTAAAAATCACTAGTTGGGCAATAAATGAGTAATTATTCGTTAATCAGTCATTAATCGCAAGTCGAACCTAGTGGCCGACCAAAATCAGCAATTTCGGCCAGGTTTCGGTAAAAAAAACTTGTATATTCTGACAAAAACCTCAAATTCCATTCAATTTTCAACTAAACCACGTAAATTCCAATAATTAATCTTGTTTACTTAAAAAATGAGTTGAGAAGAATTAAAACCTAGCTACTTAAAATATTTACCTATAAAAATGTGTATATAAATACATAAAACTAAAATTACATATAAAAACTCGATTCGATTAATCCCAAGTAGTCGTTAGTCCCACCTCACCGGTTGACTAGCGAGTTCTCCAAACTTGTCATGTAAACGAAATGACATAGTGAACGGTTCGTGAATCCTTCAGATGCAGAAAAACCAAAATCAAGATAAATGGAAGATGCCTCCGCCACTTTACCGAACCCTTTAGGTCGATCCTACTTCAACGCAAACGCGAAATATGTGAAAAGTGGGGTTGGGAGATGTCGTAGAATTTTAAGTTTTTTTTACTTTGTAATTTAGGGTTTTTTTAATGTAATGTTTATTTAAATGAAATTGTTATTGTTAATTTATTATTTAAAAAAAATCCATCACTAGTGATGGGCACCCTCACTAAAATCCATCACTAGGGATGCAATGAGTCCCCACTTGTGGCCTAATGGTAGAGGACTTGTTTTTTTCCAATGGAGACTCAAGTTCAATTCCCACTTGTGTCATATTGGAGTGGATATAACCCTTGGCTTATAGCTCAGTGGTTGGGCAATGATGGTGACAAACCCACCGAGGGGGTTCGATCCTTAGCCGCAACCCGGTTTTCATCCGGCTGTTACTTCAGCGAGGCAACTCGTGTGGAAGCAGTACGCTTTCCGGGGGAACCCCGTAACCAAGTCTGACCAACCTAGCGCGGACCCGGTTAAAACAATGTAGTCTGGGCATTTCTTGGCTAGGGCCTCTGTTTAAGCGGTGTGACATGGGTCACTGATGCGTGGTCGAAAACCGGTGTTCGTTTATGTTTAAGTTTATGTATTTACATAGTTTTAGTTTCGAATAGCCTACTTTTGATTGGAATTGTGCTTTGCAGGTCTAACCGAGTTTAAGGAGCTATTCGGGGGCTATACGGAGCACCGGGAGCGAACGTTATCAACCGGAGACGCGTGAAATGAAAAACCGGAGAAAAACACCTTATCGGGGGCGTCGGCGACGCACCGGCGTCGTTGAATTATGGCGTAGACAGTGTAACAACGTGTCAGCAAAAGTTGATGTTTCTGGGAGGCGTCGACGACTCAGGGGGCGTTTGCGACGCCCTCCTGAAAGTGCATTTTTCTGATTTGCCTTGTTTTGCGTTTTTGGACGAATTGAAACCCAATTTTTGGGTCTTGGAAAGGGAGTTACGTATTTTGAGCTTTTGAACTTGTTCTTGGAGCCAAGGATCATCTCACTACCATCTCTCTTCACTTCCAATCCATACCAAACAACCGAATCATCCATCCGATCCTAACCCTAATTCACCACCACCATCATCATCCCAATCCTCACTTCATTCACCATCACAATCCATCCCAAACCCTAACCATCATCTCCATCACTTTCAAAGCTTCAACTGTTCCAGTTCAAGTTTCAATCATCCGGCGATCGTGTTTCGTTCGCCACGAGCGGCTAATTCTCGAGGGTTTCACCCCGGTGTAGGTTTTTGTAAGTTCCTAGGGTTTGACATTGTTTTGATTTGATTTGTGACAAATTGTAGTTTGATTTTGAAACCTTTGATAATTGTCTTGCATTTGTATTGTATTGTATTCGTGAATTGTCAAGTGAAGATTAAATTTGACTTTGCGAGATGTTTATGTGCAATTGTGCCTTATCTAGGTTAGAGTTTACATGTTCTTGGTAACGAAGTGCATTGCGGTCCGTCGTTCACACGTCGATCGCTCTTGGCACCTAAGCCATGCAACACTAAATTCGTTGGTCATTTATATAATTGAATTGAATCTAAAACGTGTAGGAACCCTAGACTTCAATTACCGAACCAGGTGTGAACCTTGTTTCTCCACCATTGTTTTATATCAATTGTTCTCGTGCATTTATTTAAGGTTTAGTAGTTAAATAATTGGTGTGCGTTAAGCGTATTATATTTTTATTAACATTTTAAGTTCATTTTACGCATTAGTCAAGTTTTAAATTTATAAAACACGATATTGTACTAACACTAAACACACACTTGGGAAAGTGCACCCATTGTGAGCTTAGTATAGTGTTGGTAAGATACCGAGGTCGTCCAAGGACACAAGAGCTTTTAGTACCGGTTTATCGTCAACGTCTAATCAATCTAAAGTTTTGATAAAAGTTTTTAAACATAAAATTAGAACTAAAAATAAGAAGATAAATAAAATGAAAGAAAAGATAGACAAGATAGAATCACTTGGATCCAACTCATCTTTAATGTATCCTTTGATGATTTTCGCACTTTTGGACTTTTTAAGAAGATTATCTTATTAATTTTGAAGGTGACGTTACCCTCAACCCAGTGGTTTGAGTCAGCAGGGATATAATTCTAAAGGGTCGGAATATTGGAAGATAATTAAATAAGTTATTAATGCGAAAAGTGGTAGGCCCCTCTTTTGAAGGTGACGTTACCCTCAGCTAAGTGGTTTGAGTCAGCAGGGATACAATCCCAAGTAGCCGGTTTAAAATATTAATAGTAGTTTACATATGAGGGGTTCAAGCTATTTGCACCCCCGCCATCCAATACCTTTGGGGCTTTGAAGGAGGTCCTAGTAAACTTGAACCAAGTCCTCGCAGGATCTATACACTTAACGAGACAAGAATTTTACCAAACCACCCTTCTAACCCCCTATCGGGTCAGTTAACGCGCTTTATATAGACCGTAAAGACACGAATGAGAAAATCAATGACATCATGAAGAAATAGTAGGAAAATTCACTTTCATCATAAGAAACTAGTATTAAAATCATTAATACATATCCAAATAAAAAGTGCCGAAATATTAAAAATCAAAAGTAATACATTAAAGACTTGTCTTCGCCAAGTGATGTAAGAGATTAGCCTAAGCATGGCCTTTGTTTGACAAAAACCCTTACAATCAATCTTGGATCCCGAGACTACTACACACTCTAAAGATGATAGATGGATGATGGTTGTGGATGTTGGTGTTGTAGTGGTGGTGGAGTGGTGGCAAAGTGAGAGAGAAGTGGTTTGCCAAGGGATGCCTTTGAAGTGAACCAAGCATCCCTATTTATAGTCAAAACAGAGCCGACACGGCCCGTGTCCAGTGGCACGGCCCGTGGCCATCATCCTTCTCTTTCTTCATTTATTGTATCTGACAACAGAGGGCCCCACACGACCCCGTGGCTTCTAGGCACGGCCCGTGGTCAACTGTTCGCTGTACTATCTGGATTCTGCAAATCTTATAGTTGACCATGCCCCATGTTGGTCTGGGCAGGCCCCGTGGTGGGCGTAGAAGCTTCTGCAGGTTTTGTCTTCAAGTGCAGGGTCTGACCATGCCCCGTGTTCGTCTGGGCACGGCCCCGTGGTCATCTTCTGTAATTTTGTTTTTGTCTTTTGGGGTGTTGCTGAGGGGTCGGCATGGCTCGTTATTCCTTCTTTTCGTATTTATGTTGGTTTTGGCTGCTTATTTGCTTCTTTTGTTCGTTTAAGCTCTTTTTATCCTGAAAATAAAAAAGGAACAAAGAAACGTGCTTTTCCAACATTAGTATTAAAAAATGGTTAGTTTTATGCCTCATTTGACGTAATTTATATGTTGCATTTTGCACATATCAATAATCAAACCAAACTTGTCGGTTCATTCCGACATCCTTTTCAACAACCAAATTAATCAAGATTTTAGCAAGCTCATAAAAGTGACAACAACAATAAAAATAAATCACATCCGATCACAAACCACAAACTCTTCGTGGTTCGACCCCTTACTACCCCAACACATTATTAAGGGTAATTTGGGACTATAAGTATTATCTTTGACCGGGGCGCGACACTCCGATCAAATTTTGGCGTCATTTCCGGGGAGTTCTGCGCTTTGCGTTTGGATACTAATTGATTTAGTGATTATCTGTTTAAGGTATTTATTTCTTTTGTTACCTTCTCTATTTCTTGTTACGCGGGTGTGTTACTTGTGCAGGTTACAAGTAGTGCATGCATACGAGAAACTCCGGGAGGATCTCACCACTAGTGTTCGAACTGGAGATTGAGCGGGTTGCTCGGAGGAATTTAGCAACCCGATTGGAGGCAGTTTTTGTCTCTAATCCACTCAATACCAATTCACCATCTACACCATCCTTTGGACCCATTCCAATGGATAACCAAACTTCTAACCAATTTAACAATCAAAACCAAAACCAAGATTACCCTCACCCAAACCAAAATGTGCAAAACAATCAACCGGAGGGCGATAACAACTCAAGACCACCAACACCACCATTCCGAACCCGTGACAAAACCCAAAACAATAAGCAACGTGCACCCACACCTCCACCTCAAAACCAGCAACGACAAAACCCATTACCACCTAACCTCAACAACCGAAATGTTAACGCCAACCGTGGAGTTAACCAACCTCGTGGCATTCCCACGAATGAGGCTCAGTTTCTTGATCTCGACGAGTTAAGAAACAATATTCCTGATGATGAGCCAGTCACTCAAAAAGAAAGTCACCGTTCAAAAAAAGTGATGTAATGAAGCTCGATGACGTGACGGAAGCTGATTGGTGTGGTGAGTGATGAAAAGTGGAGCACCCCTACCCTTAATAATGATCATAAAAGTTTTAAAAGAGTGTTAATGAAGTATGTGTTTTAAATATTTTTTTAAAAGAACATTCTTTGAATATTTAAAACATCATTTTAAAAGTTTTAAAACAATGTTAAATAAAGGATGTCTTTTAAATAATTTGTTATAAAAGAACATTCCACTAGTCAATAATCTCATGCCATGCCAACTCCATTCTTTAATCATCATTTTACACTCAAACACTAGGGGTGTTCCACCAAACAATTTTTTCTCCTAAAAAAGTTAAATGTGTGATTGGTTGGAAAAGGGTGGAGCCCACCATTAACCGTCTCTCTATCTCTCTCCTCTTCCCCAACTCAGTGACTACTCCCTGCTTCAAGTCAATCACCCACTTAAACAAGGGGTGACACAAGGGGTGATATGGTGTGCCCGCGTGGGGAACTCACTCAAACCCCCACTCCCCGCTTACACCCTACCACCCTTAGTCATGAATGGGTCAGTTAGCAGATAGGTCATCTTGTGGATCGTTAGTTGGACCATATTACTAGTAGCGTCCAACTAATATGCTTTGTAAGTATAAGCCTACCAACAAAAAAAAATAGTTCGCTTGGAACAAGAACTCTAAGTGTTGCAACTCCCTTGCATTCCCCTCCACGATCACATGACCACTTGCTTTTTTCGTTGATCTTTTAGTGACTATGACGTAAGCAATCTAATCTCCTATAATTAGGATTATTAGAACCCAAGAAAATCGCCAGTAAAGCGTTCAAGAGAACTCTTTTTCGAAAACCTAATACTTAGGTTTATAGGGGACACAAAATCTAAAAAATTTGTATATGGCAGCCGTATAATATGCAAGGCTGGGCGTATCATACCCCCAACTCTGATTTTCTACGCTGGCATCATTTTGTAAACGATGCAACAAACACCCAACTAATATCATCTGTATGATATGCCTACTTCGACCTATAATACGCCCAAGCCATCTTTTGCTTTCAACTTTTCTACATTTTATTGTTCTGCATTTCTTGTCATCATACTTTCATGCAAATGCATCCATAACACGTCTTTAACGTGTTTAAGCCTAATAAACACTACAAGCGCAAAGTAAATGTTCCAGACCAAAATCACATAAAAACATCATCTTAAACACTTAAAACATCATATTTTACCCAACAATCATGATTAACATTATAAATAAAAATGTTAGGGGAAGTATATTTAAGTTGATGAGTACATGGTTCCACAAAGTTTCTAACCCATGAACTGACGGAAACCTAAATGATATCTGTTACTTTTTTCACAAGTTTTCAATAACACATCATAAAGTGACTGTCACCTCATTGATACATCACCACACCACTTTCACTCAATTAGTGTAATGGTTTCGTAAGTTTTAACTATCCACCACTCGTTAAAATAATATTTAAATTATATAAAAATAAAACTTATAAAAGAAAAGTGGTAAAGTGGGTGATGTGGATTTTTTAATGGGTCATGCAATTAATTCATGAAGCAAAAAGTAAAGGCTACAGAGATTAGGGCGTGAGGGGCTTCACGCCTTAAAGCTTCACAACAGTTTCGCAATCCTTGGGGCGGTGTACATGGGTGTGAAAGAAGGTTAAAATACCAAGGTGGCATCAGGTGTTAGCCCATACAACTAGTCTAAGTTTTCCACTTGAGTTTTCATTTTATAGGCATTTGTTTCACTAGTTCTAATCACTATTTACTCTAGTTTGTTGATAAGAGTGGAGTTAGATAATAAGGCAGTGGCGGATATAGCCTAAAAATTCAAAGGTATCCAAAAAAATATATTTTGATCAGGGTATCATGTGTATAAAACCGAAAAAAAATTTACACTACGTAGACGGAGTTGAGATGTATTTTTACACTACGAAGACGGAGTTGAAGTGTTGCCCGTACAAGCCCTGCTCGTACATATATCTGCACCTGTAATAAAGATAATACTATTGAGGGAAAATTGATGTAATATTGAACACTAAAACTACAATATCAAGCTCCCTGTTATAGGAAATTTCAAAATTTGACATATATGTGTGAATATATTACATAATATAAATATAATTTAGCAACAAATTAAGGTATTAGATGTTGTACCTCATGTTTCGGAGAGTTTTTCAAAAAAGGGAATTGGACTATATCACCTCGAACTTGCAAAATTGGCTACTGGCACGTTGAACTTTCACCTTGGCGGCTACCACACCCAACTGGACAATGTGTAGTCATTGGCACCCCTCAGTTAACTAATGGCTAACTCAATTAGTTTTTTAATCCCACGTGACATGAACTGTCCTACGTGGCTGTTGACGTGGATGAATCACATCCTGCCACGTCATACCCCGACCTATGGCCTGAGGCGAACCGGATCATACCTCCTAACCCCACCGATCCAGATGGCGTCACCGGTTCACTATTCACCGGTTTAACACTCACACATATCTTCTGCGTAATAGAATTTTCCATCGAAACAACTTTTTCCGTCAACAAACTTCCGTTTTTTTCGTTTTTCCGTTTTTCCGCTTCTTCTCCGGCGTTTACCGTCAGATCGGAATAACGCCGTTATCCGAGACAATAAACCGGATCTATGAGCTCTACTGGTGCCGGAAGGTTGACTAGCGGATTTCACCGGCTCAGTAGGTTGTACGGACTGCTTCCTCCGGCTCAGTCGCCGCTTCGATCGAACTCTTCCGATACACGTACTTCGAGATGACTTTCCCGTCACAGGAACGTCGCCGTCGCAGGAGCTTTACCTCTACCCACGGAATACGACCGCGACGGAAAGAGCCGTACGTTCACCGGCTTACACGGAAGAATTTGCAATATCTTCAACTCCAATTGCAGTAGATGTTCCCATCCAAATCCAGCTTGAAGAGTTCAGGTTTTCTTATGATGCTGGAGGAGTCATAGGTAGAAGATGAGCTCATATTCAATTGGACAACGACCACGTATAATCGAGGGGTATTCTTCAAAGTCTATGATCTCTATCTCTGTAACAAGAAGAAATTAGGGTTTTTTCTTTGTACGGATGAAGGGATGGGGGATTTATATATGGTTGAATCGTCCACGTCACCGGCCACGTAGGACAGTCCATGCCACGTGGGATTAAAAACTAACTGAGTTAGCCATTATTTAACTGAGGGGTGCCAGTGACTACATATTGTCCAGTTGGGTGTGGCAGCCGCCAAGGTGAAAGTTTAGCATGCCAACGGCCAATTTTGCAAAGTTCAGGGTGATACAGTTCAATTCCCCTTCAAAAAAAATATATGATATTTCACTTTAAACCTCAAACTACTTGATTTTGTAGTTTTAACCCAAAAGTTTTTAGTTTTACCAATTTAACCTCATAACTTTTTTACTTTCAACTTTGATTCCCAAAAGTTGTTCATATTTTGTAAAATTTTTCGTTTTACGTTTAGTTCTAAATTTTGCGAGTTAACACGGCACAATGTGTGTGTGATTCACCGGTTTTACATTTTGTTATATACTTCGATCTAAATTTTGCGAGTTAACATGACACAACGTACGTGTGTGGTTCAGTGTATTTACGTCGTCTATTTTTTCTCATATAATAAGTTCGCCACAACGCGCAAGTCCTAAATCGAGTTAGTTATTATTTTATATGTTTTATATGTCGGTCTAATTTCTCCACGTTAAGACACCGCAACTTCAATGTTGGTGGTCGTCGGCTATAGTGTGGCATTGATGCTATTTGTTACGGTTTTGCGCCCCGCCGCAACGCGGGGCTAAAACGATAGGTTATTTACATGGATACAAGTCATGTAGCGTAGTAATTATGATACCATTAATTGTATTGAGCTTATTTGGTGAATTACTTATTTGTATAAGATAGTGATAGAGACTTAATCGACAAAAACATCTTTAACACATTGTAAACGTGAATCTGATCAACAACATGTTAATTTCGTTGGCCGCGACGCAACGCATGCGAGAATCATATACTAACACTTGAAGTAACATAAGGGAAAAAAATGAAATGGTAAAAAAAAAGTAAAAGCAAAAACTGGTAAAAGGGGAAAAACAAATCATCTAACTAAAATACTAATTCAAATTATCAATAAAATAAAAAAGAAAACATATAAATTGAAGCAGTGGACCTGAAATAAAAGTATGCTAGAATGTTGCAAATACCACTACACTAATCCTTAATATGTGTATAAAGGCAAGTGATTCAGATATATTAAAAACAATGACGGGCGGCTGCAAAAAAAAATAAAAGAATTAGACCAATGGTCGAAAGCCGGCTGACACTGGTCATCCAATATATTATTGTAGTTATTATAGAATTTAAAGAGTTAAATAAATAAGCATTTTTACAACTAAAACAAAATAATTTAAAGTTGTTATAAGTGGGGATAAACCTTGATCAACATTGAAGCTCTGAATAATGAATTTGGGCAGTATGAAGTTTGAAAATTTCCACGGGTGTCGAGTACATCGGACCTAAAAATTATATAAAACCGGGGGTCGAAAACGTATATATACTAAAAAATTTATATACGTAACGTACATATAAAACACTACTGCGCGAAAAGTTCGGGGGGCCGGGGGTCCTTAATGTTGGGTTTTAATCTTGACATTTAATTATTAATGTTTGGTTTTATTATTTAGTAGTTTAATTTTGTTTAGTCATTAAATAAAATGGTAGAAAAGTAGTAGGTGTTGACCGAATTCAGTGGAGCAGAACGTTGGAGTGTAGCCTCAATTTAGGAGAGTGGGGTTAGTTTGAGAATAAGTCATATGTACGTTGGGCATGTAGGCTATATATAGCCAGTCCTATTATTGAATAAAATATCATTTTCTCTTTGCAAAAAAAAAGTATTTCTTTTGTTTACTCTTTGCACATGTCTCGTACGTCTTTCATTTTCATATTTGAGAGTTTGAAACACACAATAAAGTTACAACAGTGAGTGTGTATTGAGAGTTTGCAAAGGGACTGAACCATCACTTAAAAGCATTGCCCTAAACTTGGAACCGAAGGTCGGGGGAAAATTTTTATAATTTTTTTCGATCTGGCTTATTGAGATGTTTCTATAATCTACACTTAAGCCTTGTAACTCCAAACGTAGTGAAAGTTATGTCATTTTTAAAGTGTGAAACTCTATTGTTTCACTTATGTATTTTTATTGATGTATCTTCACACATTAATTTTACATTTGTTACGTGGAATGAGTCAATTACTAAGTGGATATTAATGGTAGTAATGTACGTTGCATTGTAGTCAATGTTGAGATTGTGATGGTCACATTATATCTCCTTTTAGCTTCTACGTTCCACCTGATGTTATTTGAAAGAAGATATAAGTGTTTACTAGAGGGTCGTTTACATAGACAAATGCGAAAACCACATAAACACAATACTTATTGTTAGACACAAGGTGATGCTATAGTCAATTTCTTAATTGAGCTTACAAGTATACATAAGGTAAAATGCAAAGTTCATTCCTCTTGTGCATGGTTATTCCTGGCATAACCTCAAGGTCTATATCTTCCTTCTTCATACCATCCGGTAAACCCCAATTAAAGAAGTAAAGAAGATTAGCGAGTAAAAGATCCACGGTAACTACTCCCATTGTCATTCCAGGACATATTCTCCTGCCCGCACCAAATGGAGTCAACTCAAAGTCGTTCCCTTTAAAGTCAATACCACTACCCAAAAACCTCTCTGGCAAGAACTCCTCCGGGCTATCCCAAGATTTAGGGTCTCTTCCAATAGCTAATGTGTTGACAAAAACTAAGGTTTTTTGTTTAATTTTGTATCCATTTAGGGTGGTTTCTTTTGTTGTTTCTCGAGGTACTAGAAGAGGAACCGTAGGATATAACCTCCAGATTTCTTTTACTACTGCCTTCATATAGATAAGTTTTGGAAGATCATCCTCATCAACTTTACTCTTCTTTCCAACAACATTTCTCACTTCTTCTTGTACCTTTTTCATTACTTTAGGGTTCTTTATTAAGGCAGTCATCGCCCAAACCACTGTAGCCGAACTAGTATCTGTTCCGGCTACAAGTACATCCTAAAAATGATAAAAGGAAACAATTAGACACCGGAACTGAAAATATACAATTGAAACTAAGCCTAACAAACTGGCGAGCTGGACAACTTAGGGTGATAGATCAAAAATGGTTTCAGGTCAATACGAGTTCTGAGCTAAATGAGTTTGGGGTAGAAAGGATCGTTTTAAAAAAATATCACTTTGGTTCGTGTCAGATTGGGTTTTGATCAAAATAGAGTAAAAGAAAAAAACAATTTCCCAGCAATATTTTTTTGTTGAGACTAGTGGCCAGGGTGAGGTGGTTGTGGCGGTGACACTGATGTGGTCACGTACGAAGTGGTGTCGACAGTGACGATGGTGGTGTCGATGATGATGCGGCAACGGAAATGGAGGCAAAGGTGGTGGATTGGCGCATCATTGACGATGATGGCGGAGGTGTTTTGGACAACGAATAAGTTCTGGAGAAACAATATTAGTCATGGGTGGTGCTAAACTATTTGGGCCATTTTAATTAACATGTTTTTGTATCTATTTGACCCAGTTGACTATTTTAACTACATAAATTTTGACCCATAACCCATTAAAAAATTGAGATGATTGAGAGAAACCCATAATGTTTTTTTCCCTTACAATTTCAACCCATTTGTTCACCTATAATCTTTGTCGTCGTTATTTTGCAAAAAAAAAAAAAAAAAGGCAGACGGAGACCTACTTTTTATTGGATCTCAAACCAAAGTCCAAATATTTCTTTAACGATTTGTAAGCATTAAATTGAGAAAAAAAAGGAAAAAAAAGTTATTACCATCAGCATGGCTTTAATGTGATCGTACGTAAGATTGAAGAGCTGATCTTCCTTGAGCCGTAGTAAAATGTCAACAAAATCCTCTTCTCCCTCCTGTGAAGTGTTTCCAGGCTTGAGGTGTTCATCAATGAGTCTCTGGTAAAACAAATCAAAATATCGAAAGCATTCATCTAGTCGTTTCATCCTGCCCGATAACCTATCAACCAAACCCACAAATGGCAAACCCGGCCAAAGATCCGAAGCAAAAAAATCCGCCATCATCGCCTGAACTTCGGTTAATCGATGAATAACTTCCTTCGTTTCGTGCCCATCTTGGTACCTCTTGCCAAAACCAACTCTCATCATAATACTACTCGCTACACTCTTCATCATTTCACTCAAGTTTACTTCCTTAGACGAAAGAGCCAACTCATGGATCTTCTTCATGGCAGTTGTGACTTCATCTTCACGAATATGCCGAAAAGATTGAACCCTTTTAGGGCCTAGCAAATGAAGCATAAAAATCTTTCTCATCTCTTTCCAGTAGTCATTGTAGGGTGAAAATATGACTTCAAGCCCATGGTAAGAAACCTTTTGCTGGCCAACTAAGGAAGGCCTACTGCAAAATATAAGATCTTGGGTTTTCATTACTTCTTTCGCTAAACTTGCTGAAGATACAACTATAACCGGGATGGAACCGAACTGGAGGGATACTAATGGACCATATGATTTGGATAGATTCCATAGGGAAGTATGGAGTCTTGATTGATCGATTTGGTGCAAGTTACCGATTAAAGGTAGTCCAAGAGGGCCTGTTGGATTGAAACTTGATTTTTTTAGGATGATTTTGGGAAGAAGGTAGATGAAAGATAAGAGGGGAAGAAACAGAAGAGGAAATAGAAGTAGTGACATGGTTCAAGATGTTTTGTGAACCAAAACTAGTAGATTAATTTGGTTACATATATAGATAAGAATGTTGTAGATGTATGATAGACATACGACTCTTTATCTTTTAGTTTCAAACTTCGTAACACTTCCAACTATAATGTATTACCTTTTGTTTTGCTTCATAACACCATACAATCAAAATTATCTTGCTTGCATAGATATTATATACAGATACATATTACAATATACATTCATAATTACATTTAAATTTATCTTGTAAAGGAAAATTCTTTGTAATTCAACATTTAAATTTGTAACATATTTGAAGTTTAACGGAAATTTCTTTTAGAATTTACAAAATGGTAGTTTTAACTTTTTGTTAATTACATAGATAGTTCTTTCTGTTTTCCTTTTATAGTATACCTGAGGTCTACTACATATATCAAATCTGTTATTTTTTAAAGTTAAACCTCAAAAATATTATTTTTACCAAACCACATTAACCAGTTTATATATATTAACTTATATACCACGAGTTTTAATTGTTTGTTATCATTATTTAATCTAAAAATTTGAAACCATAAATAAAAGTGGATAAAACAATTTATTTGTTTTTCCTATAACTAAACCAACTAAACCTTATTTTAAAACATAAACAGAACAGTTACGTTCTCCTTACCATAACCAAGAGAAAACCTAACCATAAACAGAAAGGTGGGTCACATTGATAATCCATCCGGAAATGAGGCTACATGGTATGGTGACTATCCTCAAGGGAGGATGATCCGCCACGTCATCGCCACGTCACCATTCTTGGGAGGATGGTCCATCCCACAAAACTAGTGGAAATGGGAGGATGATCCTACCCCACTACTTTATTATAATTTTTTTTAAATCTTCCTTTTTTTGTAACATTTAACAAATAAATTAGGAAAATACTTTCATTAATATTAAACAACATTACATAAACTTAAAAAAAACATAAACTTATAGGTTTGATGTTAACTCGTTACATAGAGAGGACGTCTAGTTAGCCGCTGGGACGACGCTTCATCATCCGCCATGAAGATCTGAGCCGCGTACATAATCATGTTTTCGAAAAATGCGTCATTCTCTTCCGAAGATGATGAATACCACTAAACGAAGAAGATGAAGAAATGAAAGAAGGTGAAGACATGGTAAATTTTGAGAGAGAGAGATGGGGTGGTAGTTTGTAAAAACTCGTATAAAAAATGTTGAGTTTATATAAAAAGGGAAGAGGGTTTATAAAATGTAAGAGATATGAGATTGTAGTGGGTGAAAAGGTGTGAAAAATGGTGTAAAAGTGGGGAATATTTATAAAAGTGGGAGTGAATTTGGTATTTATTGTAAATACGGCCTTTTTTTATTTTGGAAATTGAATTTTTTTTAATTGAAACGGTCAAATGCATGGGGAGGGGACATTTTGTCATCTTTTGGATCGTCCCAAACGGCTAGAAGCCGACGATCAAGACGGAGACGGGAGGGGGCGGCACAGTGTTTGGACCGTCGCCGGTCCTCGACGGCCCGGGGACTAACCCCATACCGTCTTCTTTCTGACAAATTACTGACGGAACCAACAGGATTATGAGTGATTGATAATCAACGTATCAAAGTATGCTTATCACTTGGTAGTTTTTCTGTAGGTTTTTATTGGTTCTGTCGGTGACCAATTTGTAATTACAACTAATTGAGTTTAGTGATTAAAAGTAGAAACTTAAAAATAATCTTAAACGTGAGAATTTAGTTTATGACCAACCAAAATTATAGAAACCCTTAGACCATTAATCGAGTCTAGAGCGGTCCATGCATATAATTCCAAATCATACATCACTTACAATCGATAGCTTTTCTAATCAAACGCCACAAGAGCACGGGACCACCTCGTATTAGAGATGGGCATGATAATCGGTTTCAAATCCGACCTGGTAAACCGAACTGGACCCAGTTCCAGTTCCTACCCGACATAAAGTAGAACCGGTTCCGGTTCAAAATACCTGATGGTTCCTACCCGGTTCCACATTTTTTAAATTTAATCGGGTCGTACCCGGTTCCAAACCGTACCCGGTTACTACCCGTACCCGGTTTCTAATGTACCCGGTTCCACCCATACCCGTTCTCGGTTCCTAATAATTAGTTTTATTATTTAATGTAACTAATTTATTATCAATGAATAAAAAAACATTAAATTTACTAAAATCACTAAACATTAGTAAAAATTAAACATAATAAACATCTCCACATGACCGGTTCCCTATTGTACCTGTAACTGGTTCCACACAGTACCCGTACCCGGTTTCGGAATACCCGTACCCGGTTCCAAACGGTTCAAGATTTTGTTGTGTAAACCCGGGTAGGAACCGGACCGGTTCCACATTAAACCCGATTCCATTGTCAACCCAATGGAACCGGGTTCGGTTTAGAACCGGTTCTGGGTACTAAGAAAACCCGATTATGCCCATCTCTACCTCGTATATGGCCTCATCCCACGCCATGTGCTCTTTGGATGAAAAGAAAAAGGCGGTGGAGAAGACTCATGAATAAGAAATTTTATAATTTTATGTGGGCCTGTAACTTGCTGTAGCAATTTGCTAATGGGCCAGTAAGTTTTGGTGAATTAATAAAATATCGTTTGCCTAAAAAAACAAAGATATTGTTGGGTTGTGGAGGATTTGACTAGCAGGGGTGTTCTTTGTTATACCCCTTCTGCATCTAACAGGGGTGTTCTCTATTACTATAGCTTAAATTAACAACCCTAATTGTAACCCCTATATACTTCTCATTCATGTACTGTAACCTTTTCGAGCATCTAATACACAGAAGAACTAGTTGTGGAGAGTGGATGTAGGTCAGATTAGACCGAACCGCTATAAATCTTGTGTTCTTGTTCTTGTGATTTAGAGTCTGTGAGTGTGCGAGTTTGCTATGTATTGTTCTAGTGTTCATGTGGTATCGTGTTCTGACCTAACAACTGGTATCAGAGCTCAGGCTCTTGATCGATTCACATGAACTAGGTAAGAGGTGAAGGAGAAGAACACTTACCTGTCGAAGAACAAGTCATGGTCTTCGGTTTCAGTTCACAGTCACAGACATCGTGATTAAGGTTTCTGAACCAGCCGTCGCTAGCACAGCCGCCGCCCCACCGCCGGCAGTTCCTAACTCCGATTAGGGCTCCGTTTGAAGACATCTTGCGACTAGGATTGCTACAACCCAGTAGCCGTCGCAGTCTAGGGTTTCAATCCTTGCTGAATATCGCTCTAGGGTTCCAAAATCGAAGATTAGGGCTTTGATTTGCACCTTGGTCACCTGATTTTGTGAAGTTTGTGGGAGCAGGTCGCGCAAGAAGAAGAAGAGAACTGGGCGTTCCTTTTCTTTTTAGGAAAAAATCAAGTTTCCATTATTGACAAAGAAGCCCCTCAACTTTGACCAAATAGATAAGCTTTGAGATACGAGTGCTTATTCGTCTGTTTGAAGACCAAATAAATGTGAATCAGGTGTTTTCTGTTTCTATTTTTTTTCATTGTTTATTTTTCAGTTTATATTTCGGTTTCAGTTTTTCGGTTAGTCGTGTTATTTGTGTTATCATGGCAGAAGACGGAAAAATTCAGATCGAAAAGTTTGACGAGAAGAAACTTGGTGGGTGGAAGATGCAGATTGAAGCTCTACTTTGTCAAAAAGACTTAGATGTAGTGCTCGAGGATGAAAGGCCAGAAAAAATGTCACAAGCAGATTGGGAGAGGATGGATAAGAAAGCCAGATCAGTGATAACACTTTCTGTATCGGAAAATGTTGCATTCAATATCCAGAAGGAAAACTCAGCTAGAGGAATGATGGCAACATTATTGAACATGTATGAGAAGCCTTCTGAAGCGAACAAGGTTTATCTTATTCGAGAGCTTGTGAATACTAGGATGAGGGAATGCGATTCAGTCACAACGCACATTAATAACTTAAACTCGATCTTGTCTCGGTTGGTGTCTGGGAACATCAAGTTTGATGATGAGGTTCAAGCCCTATTGTTATTGTCCTCTGATGATAATTGGCCCAGAACTGTAACTGGTGTTACGAGCTCTTCGGACACGAGCAAGTTTACGTTTGTGAGATGCAAGATCTTATTCTGGGCGAAGATGTCAAGAAGAAATTCAGGTGGACCATCGGGTGATTTAATGCTCGTTGGCAGAGGAAGGAAGAATAACAAAGGTAGTGGCAGTAATAACAGAAAGAGGAGTCAGTCTAGGGCTCGAAATGATGTGACCTGTTGGAACTGTAAAGAGGTTGGACATTTCAGGAATCAATGTCCAAACGACAAGAAAGAAGTTAACGTTGCAGTAGACCACTCAGATGATGAAGTTTTGATCTGTAATGTGGAGAGCTGTGTGGATTCTTGGGTTAAGGATTCGGGTGCTTCATTTCATGCTACCCACAATAGTGAAGCACTACGGAATCTTAAAATTGGGGATTTTGGTAAGGTACGACTTGCAAAATGATGAAGTCTTAGATGTCACAGGCATGAGTGATATTGACTTAGTTACTTCAGTTGGATCTACTTGGACTTTGAGAGACGCGAGAGTTATCCAGGCTTGAAGAAAATTGCTTATTTCAGTCGGGCAGCTGGATGATCAGGGTCACGAGGTTAAGTTCAGTAGTGAACAGTGGAAGGTAATTAAGGGAAATTTAGAAGTTGCACGTGGCAAGAAAAGAGGCTCATTGTACATGGGCAGTGTACCGCCTGAGGAGAGGTTACCTAGTTCAGAAAAGACCAAGATCCGGTTCACAGAATATCGGGGGCAGAAGAAGGTTTGTTTTCAGGAGATAAACCCAGAGTTCACATGTCAGATTCAGGTTGAACGTGCTAGGAAAGGTTCAGAGAAACCAGTCATGGGTTTTCGTGGCGGTGGGAGCACAGGTAGTGCTGCAGTTAGAACTCCCAGACGACAGTGGTTAAGAGAACTTGTATTGCAGCAATGAAAGTCTCTCCAGTAAATTACATGCTTATGATGGAGAGTGTTAGTTTATAAAAATAACTTAGTAAATTACTAAAGTTAACTAGTCAAGGACCCTTGTGTCATTTTGGAAACTTAATCAATGAGTTAATGAGTCCTAATATGCTTAGACGAAACCTCAGGGACTGTTTGTGCCAGTTTTAAACTTGAACAAAATTAAAAATAAATAAAATGGGGTGGCGGGTATCGAACCCGAAGCCTCTTTTCGTTTTAAATTGAATCTGTTTAATTCTTAACAACTCCTTCGCGCACCTTCTTTCTTTCAGTTTTGGCTCCAAGAAGAGGGCATTCACAGTCACAACCTTTGCCATCCCTGACCTTTCGGATCCTTTCCTCCATGACTTCCCGTAACTGATTAAGAATTAACTTGAGAAACTTGATTTCGATCACCTATATAAACCGCTTTATCCACCATTTTTCACCCTGGCATACTCTCAAAACTCTCACCCACCATCTCTCTGTCGAATTCCTGTTCCGTCGAAGAAACCGCCGGACCTGCAACTCTTCGCCGCCGCCGCCGCAGGGAATCTCACCGGAGAAGACGAAGCCGCTGGAAAACCGCGTCCGTCGAAGTAAACCATCCTCGCCGGAACCTCGTGACGCCCACTCTCCGTTTCGGTATACTTACCCTCTCCTATCTCTCGATTGTTTAGCGTTTCTATTATACGTATTTATATACAGATATATTTATAACCTGCTAATTGAATCAGAAGCTTATATGTTACATTATCAGTTCATGTCTGTTCCTTTTAATTTAAATGGAGAAGATTATCCTACTAAATACATAAAACTAATTAAAACACAAATCGTTGGGTAACCTGGGTGACCCAAGTTCGAGCCCTGGTTCACCCGGTTCTGTCGCTGTTTGTTTCTGTTGTTGTTGGTCCGCGCTGGGCCGGCCTACTGGCCCATATTTTATATTCTTTTGTTAACAGATTGGGCCAAATGCTGGTTGGGCCAGACTAATTAAATGGACTTTATTAAATCAGTATTAACTTTTATAACTTGTTAAATTTTATAAATTATCTAATTAATATTATTACTGATTATTATTATACATTTTTATTACTATTATTAATCCAATTATTATTAGCGTCAATATTACTAATCTCATTATTCGAATAATTTTTTATTTTAAGACATTAATATTGCTAGTTTGTCATTTGACCCTTACAATATTTAATCGTAATCGAAAGCGAATAATTATAACGCCTTGTATAATCTAAAAATGACTTTATACCATCCATCAATGTAATTCGAAAATAATAAATTCACTATTTATTTCTAGGTTAGTCCCTTTTGTTGATCCTTCATCTTTTACTCAGTGCGCAATCCAAGAATCTATTACGCAATCTAAGGTGAGTTTACTCGATCCCATTTCCGTTTTAAACACTTTGGGTGTAACATGTATTCTATATAAAAACACGTGACACTTGAAACTTATTTATTCACACTCTATCCACATTTAAACATGAAACAAAATGATGCTTGTTAATCTTGTATGCTATGTAAACTTTTTATGTCTATATGAGCCGCCTTAACAATTATGGTACTATGCATATGCTATAGGGGTAACGCACCGCCCTTGAGACTTGGGGTATTGTTAAGTTAAACACATTAACCTCATGTGAGACTTCGGGATAGGCAACATTAACGCGTTGGGAACTTGGGTTTTATCATATTGTGA
This sequence comes from Scalesia atractyloides, assembly GCA_947069175.1. Taxonomy (NCBI): domain Eukaryota; kingdom Viridiplantae; phylum Streptophyta; class Magnoliopsida; order Asterales; family Asteraceae; genus Scalesia; species Scalesia atractyloides. The sequence continues at coordinate 9,772,786 of CAMTDV010000014.1, read as the reverse complement.
TATTGTTTCAGCATATTAGTGACTTGTATCATATTATTCATGGTGGATTGAGCATTTAAACATTTTATTCTTTTATGCTATGTACCAAACTTGTATACTCGCTCAACATATTTTGTTGATATATTTTAATACATGTTGCAGGTTAATAAGTCAAGATGCGAAGAAATCAAACTAGGACAAGCTTTAGAAACACGCTTTAAATATTTGTTATGCTTGTGCGTTTATTTGAAACTTTGTATTGAACCTTTATCTTTAATGAAATGTGAATTAACTATATTGTCACAATAGTGTTATGATGCTTTTGAACGATTTGTTCGTCTCATCCTGATGTTTCCGCCATCGGTTGGGGTGTGAGACATTTAACCATTACTCCATACCAGCCTACGTAATTACGTTCATTACTCCATACTGGCCTACGTAGTTACGTAATACAACAGTTAAACAAAATCTTTTTTTAGAATGAACCAATAGAGAACTCACGTGATACGGCAGAGTAGACAGTAACTTAAAATAAATTCCGTCTAGATACCATAAAATAAACTAATTACTCATACCAAAACAACTTATATCTATACACACATGGGAAATATACTTATATATACATGCACACATGCATATACAATACACACTAACACACACACAAACATGACATAGTACAAACACATACGCTACAACAACAACCAGGACTGCACATTTCCAGGACATAACCAACCAATCAGAGCTTGTTTTTGCTAGTCAACTCCCCCAAACAGTTTAACAAAAAAAACAAAAAAAATCGGAGCCCATTACTTCAACAGATCGGAAAACTGAGATATCGAGCGACTGCGAAACTAAGAATTCGGACGTGGTGGCAAGTCGAAGGCTAAATATTACAATGGTATCTTTAGCCATAGTGTTTACCTTTGGTTTCTTTCTCCTTTCTTTAAAGTGGGTGTCACAGATGACAAGGAATTAAAGAAGTTATCCGTTTATATATTTTCGTTCTTAAAACACAATCAAAACTTTAATTTCTTTCTAAATACTTTGTATATGTTTTGATCTTACCCACCAAATCATCCAAATGTTCAATTCAGTTAATCATAATGTTCGTCCTATAGGTTTCTTTGTTCGCGTAAATTTTGGGATCGGGTCAAAGTCACCCTTTTCACAATATGCAATCATAGATTTTTTTATTTATGTATTTGATATCATCCTCCAAGTGTGGCATGTTTTCGTAGAAGTATTTTATTCCCACCACTGATTTTGTTGGAAAATCACACCCTTGATCAAACACAACAGTATTAATAAACTCGTTCCACTCTTTTTTCAATGAAAGCACACAAATTACAATACCCTAATCATATAATTATACTAATCTCATTCTAATCCTCACCAAACTCAAATTCTATTTTAAATAATAAAATAACTATATAAACCCGTTGGTACAGTTTTGTGTCTGTAGCTTGTTCTTAGCTGTCGGTAATCTGTACGGTCTTTATTTACGTGTCTGTAATGTTTTGGTCGAGTCAGCCAAGTCAAGGTATCCTCCTATCTAGACTTAGCACGACGTTTAGTTTGTGTATGATGTAAAACAGCTGCATGTTGCAGACTGTTAGTATGTGTGTATGTTGATATAACTGTTATACATGTCTGTGTAAAGGCCTCCTACGAAGAACCCATGATTCTTCGTAGGATAACATTGGCTACGAACAACCATGGTTCTTTGTTGTTGATGGCCATGAAGAATCTTTCTTCGTGGTAGTGATGGTTCGTTGTGAAGACCCACGAAGAATCATTCTTCGTGGGATACCCAGTTGTTCGTTGGCCAGCAACCTTCTTCGTAGGGCTGCTGGTTTACTTGGACTATATATACAGTTCATATGTTCTCGGTTTAACTAAGAGAGCACTTAGAGAGTTTGTTCACTATGTGTATGTGTAAACTTGTTCTCTTTCATTAATCTAAAGATAGTGAATCTTTTGGTTACTTGTGTTTGCTTTACATACGTTATTTTGCTCCGGTTTGCATTCACACTTGGATTCCGCACTCGTGTGTGTGTTAACAAACAAGGAAGTGGGTTATCTTGATCCTCCAAGTGGACCTACAAGTGGTATCAGAGCTTTGGCTCTCTTCCTTGTTCAAAACCGAGGAAAATCTTGTATTTGAGCTTGTTTGTGAAGTGTTCTTGAAGGATTTTTGAAGTTGAAAGCTAGAAAACTTAGTTTTTCCAGAAATATTGCTCAAAAGTCTTTGTTAAACTTGATATTTGAAGATAATCTTTCTTAAAACTAGACTAAAACAAGTGTAGACATGTTAAGGTTTAGTTTTTCTTAAGAATTTCGTTCAAAGTTTGTGCTTGGCAAATTTTCTGGCTAGGGTTTCACCGGAAAACTCGCTGGAAAAGGTTGGTAAGATAACAAACCACTGGACAATAGGTTGTTTGAAATCTTCCTTTTTTTTAACTTAAACTGGAAACAAAATCTTTGCTTTATTCTCTGTCAGAAAAAGAATGTTTCTATTTTAGGAAAAATCTCACCAACCAGCAGCCCTACGAAGAAACATTGGCAACGACCATTCAAATAGCTGCGAACCATCTCCTGCGAACAATCATTCAACGAAGAATAATCCTTCGTTGGTTTTTTTTCTGACGAAGAATCCTTATTCTTCGTTGATCAAGTCTCCAACGAAGAATCATTTCTTTGTTGGACTCTGATTCTTCGTTCACAACAGTTGTTTGTAGATATTCATTCTTGAAGGTCCGTGATCAGGCGGTTCTAGACGGAAGTTAATGGATAAACGTAAACTGATTTGGTAGAATGTTATTACAGAATGGAGTAGAAGTAGAATGCAGCGGAAGTCTTCATTCATACCGAAAGAGTATACATCTTTATAAGTCCAGCTGACGGAGTTCCTGGAGAGAATCCGGCAGGACCTCCCCCTAGGGATGCCAAAAACTTAAATGACAAATGAACAACACACCTATATATAGGGAGACAAGTTCGCTGGAGTGTATGGAAGTTCGGGCGAACTTGACTTCCTAAGAGCATTCTCGAGCGAACTTGGCCTGCATTAGTCAAGTTCGAGCGAACTTGACTAAAGGCACATCAAGTTCGGGCGAACTTGTTCCCTTTTACACTGTAATCTCCGTATTTCGGTCGTGTGTTCGATTATAACCTATACAATACTCAACACACGCTCTATCTAGCCTATTTGACAAGTGACGAACACAAAGTGCACCAACAGATTCCCCATTGTTCGTTACTGTCGAATCTTGGTCTTCAAACGTGAGCCGTGTTTGAATATTCTGCAACTTCAATCAAGGTATCCGCCGATGTCGTCGAAACGCGTCAACAAATTCCCCTTAATTGATGATTCGGGTTTGCATTATCAACATCTAATTCCCCCTGAAATCTCCAGTTCAGATATTTGTTGCACAGTTTCCAACCTCCTCTTATTTGCTTGACCGACAAATTATCTTGAATAGACACCAATTTGAAGCTCATCAATGTAGCTTCTCCATTTCAACTTTAACCACATCCGCGTTCAGTTTAGCGCATATCTCCCATGCTCGATCTTCCGATCTTCAAGACTCAACCGGCAATTGATAGAAACTTTGAATTACCACACTGGTAAACTTCAAATCAGTGTTTACCCGCAAAAATCTGAAATCCCGATTCCGTAATCACTCCAGATCAGCAAATCGGTAATCTTTTTCAATAAGCAAATCTTCATCGGAACCAAATCATCTGGTAACACTTCGACTCTGAGAAACATTCGTCCGCGATCAAAATCACATTCTTCTTCTTCAGTCATAATGTCAGATATATAGCTATCTCCGGTAGACCAGCGCCACTTAATCACCAAACATCATCATCCAACGGCGGTTAGTCCAAAGAGAAGGTGATTCATCTGCTTGAAGATTAAAAATAATGGCCACCAAAGGTTATCATCAGATTTCCTTGGTAATTTTGAAACCATCCGTCTTCGGAGCTAGTCAATAATTCCTAAGATCATCACCGAACGTTTTGAACGTCCTCAGTTCCTCACTCGTACTAACGACTGCTAATCCAGCTAACTGTTCCATTAACGAAGATCAGGACTCTAACCCTTAAGCATCAATCTGGATCATGATATGAATAATCTGAACTTCCAGTGATCACCGAATCCCAAATGGATAATCTCTTTCGTCAGCAACTGGTACACTTCTTTGTCTGGAAGATCCGATCCCATAAATCATCTTCCTTAATCATGGTACCGCGTACAACCCGGGCCAACTGAAACTACAAAGCATCCTTATCTCCTGGCGGTTAGTCCAGTCAATAATTCATGTGCAAAGCAGAGTTAAAATAGGCAGTCGTGTGTGCTTCCAAACCATATGCGCGACTCAGGTGTCAATCCACAATTATGACCGCAGAATCTGATAAACAACTCCTCCAAGACTCAGTTATGTAACCACCTGCTTTCAAACTAGACATCAACTTGATCAATTTACAAATGAATCTCAAATCTCTGTATTTCCCGGTTAATCTATATTCGGAAACCACCCGAATACTGTTGCAGTGTCACGAATTTAAAAAATGCCGGAATCTTCAAATATTGAAAATTTTTATTCCCCCTCATTTTTGCAAATTCTGACCATACCAATTTTTTCACTGAAATTCCCCCTCAAATCCGGAATTTTCAGTATTTAGCAAATGCGGAATTTACTTTAAGGCCCATCGGTAGTCTTCAACCCTAATGATCACCAAATTTCTTTGGTATCAATGACTACCCCCCATCTTCAACCATCTCTAACCTCATCATCTCAGCCTCTCTCTAAGGCCTCCGACGGTGTCCCCGAACAGTTAGTATCGGATGTTAAAATTTCGAAAAAGTTTCTATCACCAAATTTTTTCTAGAACAATAAATTTTTTCAATGCATTTTTTAGGCTCTTTGACAAGTTCGGGCGAACTTGTATATGCTAGTGAGACAAGTTCGGGCGAACTTAGTCAAATTGTAACAAGTTCGGGCGAACTTGGTTGGCCACCACCAAGTTTGGGCGAACTTGCATGAAATAGACAAGTTTGGGCAAACTTGTGCTTAATTTCAATTAAAATCAGTCAAGTTCGGGCGAACTTGATAAAAATTTATGAAAAACTTTGTCAAGTTTGGGCGAACTTATGAAAAGTCTTGAAAAACCATGTTAAGTTCGGGCAAACTTGACCTCGACAGGTCAAGTTCGGGCGAACTTGGTCTCTCAAATCAGCCATTTTTCACATTTTTCGATCCAAAATCCTTATTTCTTCGAATTTCGAGATGATTTCACCATAGATCTGGTCGAAATTGGTTTTCTAACAATCCTATCCGTTCAATTTTGGATTTTGTCCGTGGGTTGTAGGTTTATTTCATGATTTACGTCCAAAACCCCTCCTAATGTCCATAAATATCTAAATTCATGAGCGTAGGTGATAACCGTAGCTCTGATACCAATTGAAGGTCCGTGATCAGGCGGTTCTAGACGGAAGTTAATGGATAAATGTAAACCGATTGGTGGTATAAGCTGATGAAGGATGTGACTGGTCCGTTCAACTGGGTGATGGTAATCAAGGGGGTACTGCCTGCTATGCCAAAGTCATCAATCATGTGCAATCGGTCCAAAGGGATGAAGCTTCCAAAGATGATGACAGCTCAGGTTACAGCGGTACTTCAGATGAAGAAAGTTCAAATGTTGGAGGGTATAGTTCGGATCTTGAAGCAAAATTGGATATTGATGCTGAGGTTGAGGGTCTGCTGAAAGAAGTTGAGAAGCTGAACAACCAGAAATCAGTGATAGTCAAGAAGGCTGAAGTTGCAGCAAGAGAAGTTGAAAAGCTGTTCAACAAGGATGGATCATTCTCTCTTGCAACACCGCATTTATGGCGAATGTGTCAGTCTCAACAAGTCAGGTACAATCTGATACTACTCAAGTCTGCAATGATTGCTCTGTTCTAAAACAGAAGTTTGAAACAACAAATCTTCATAATCACAATTTAGTAATTGAACTGTCGAAATACAAAGAAGCTAACTTGGCCTTAACAAGAAACGAAAAAAATTTCAAAGATGTAATTGACATTTTAAAAAGAAGCGTTTCTGAGTTAACCAAAACGGTTTTAAACAAACAAAAGGGTATTAATAACTATATTAATATCATTGAAGAAACCAAAAAGGACTTAGCAATTGCAAAATGTGAATATGAAGCGATCAAGCTCAAACTGGAAAGTTACTCAAGTTCTCAGTATGTGCTTGATCACATCATCGATGTTCAAAAGCTAAAAGGAAATGTGACATGCATCGGATATCAGTCGTGTCTGCCCCCTTTAAGACACAACTATTCCAAGGTGCCTGATGAAAAGGAAATGCCTCGATTTGAACCTTCTGTACCACTCAATCCTGATGAGTTTGCAGCAGGATTAGCGTTCAAATTAGATGAGGTTTCTAATGAAATCAAGCAGTCTGATAATTCATCCTCTGAACAAAGTCCTCCAGTAGTTCAGGATGCCGAAACATCAGACGATGAATCAGACATGATCGAGCAAGACCAATCTCCTGACAATAAGAAGGGAGTGGAAATTCTAGTTGAGAATCACATTTTATGTGATCCTCCCACTCCAGTTGTTAAGCCTGTTGTTAAACAAGAGATTGATCCTGCTAAGTTAGTTGAAGCGCTTATTGCTACCTTTGAAAGTAACAATATGCTTTACACGTTGGTTGATGATGAGAGAGTTTACTCAAACAAGAACTTCCCTATCAGAAATGTCAATCAAGCCTTGATTGATCAAGTTTTTGAAAACTCAACAAATAAACTTTTGGAAAAGAAAAGTTTGAATGTTATTGTAACTCAATGCGAAATATTACCTCTCAAGCCTCAACAACCAACGGCTTCCAAAGGAAAGCAACAAGAAAATGGAGTCGATAACTCTAAGGTCTCAAAACCTAAGTGCAATCGGAAATCGACTCGAAACAAGAAGAAGCAAAAGAATGTAAAATTTGTGAGTTCAACGGGTACTGATAAAATCGAGACTTTTGAAAACTTATCTAACACGGATTTGGTTAACAAAGTCAAGATTTTGAAACGAAATGCACAAAACAATTACACCCAACATACCAACGGGTGTGATAGTGAACCAAGTACCTCACGGCCAACAAGTTCTACCTCCAGTCAGAAAAATTCACCTCCAAAGTTTGTTGAGCGGATATCGTGCTTTAGATGTGGTGAGTTTGGACACATCATCAAAAATTGTGCAAACTCACCCAAACCAAAGTTTGTGGATAATGCTCCACCTGAGAAAGTAGAACAGCGGCGATCGGTATCCCCTAAACAGGATAAACGAGTCGTTAAAGAACAAGAAGCTAAACAAAAACGGAAAAATGTTAAAGCTCTTGAAAAGGCATTAAAACCGGAAATTGTTAAAAGGGATCCGAGTCCATCAAATGTGTCAAAACCAGAATCTTCAAAATTTGTAAATAATTCAAATAAATCTGGAAAGTCACAAAAGTCATCTTGGAAACCTAAGTCGGATACAATCTCAAGGGAAGGTATTTCATTTTCGAATCATCAAGAAATTGAAATTAGATTCTTGATGATAAGGGGTGACCCAAGACCACTAAGGCTTGGGTCCCCATCTCCAACTAATTGTGTAATCACATGTGCAGGGTGCTTCAGGAGGAACTATTAACAGTCATTGGATCGTTGATAGTGGGGCACCTAGGCATATGACAGGCGATCTTAGACTTCTGTATGATGTGAAAAACATTAGAGGAGGCTATGTTGCTTTTGCTGGAGACAAAGGTGGATACATCACTGGAAAGGGTATGATCTCCAATGGTTTGGTGAGTTTTGACAAGATCAATTATGTGCAACAAATTGATCACAATCTTCTTAGTGTGTCTCAAATTTGCGACAAGAAGTTTACCGTGCATTTTGATGATGCAGGCTGCTATGTGTTGAAACCCGATTTTAAAATCCCAAAGGAATGGATTCTTCTTTCGGCTCCAAGGATAAATGACTTATATATCCTTGATATGAGCCAAGCGATTACGACAACTGCACAAGTTACCTGTTTCGTTTCTAAAGCTACCGAGAAGGAGTCTATCTCATGGCACAGACGGATGGGACATATTCACTTGAGGAAGATGAACCATCTGGTGAAGAACAATCTTGTGAATGGCGTGCCTGTCAAAAAAACTTTCATCTTCAAGACGTCTGCGTATCATGCCAGAAAGGAAAGCAAGCGAAGAAATCACACCCTGTCAAGAAAGTCAATACTGTTAACATGCCATTGGAACGTCTTCATATGGACCTTTTCGGACCTATGAAACACAAGACAACGTTTGGTGATGCTTACTGCTTGGTAGTTACGGATGGTTTCTACCGGTAAAGTCCTAAAATCAATCTTGCTTAAACAACATAACTTCATAAAGTCACAATGCATTTTGTTAAACTCAAAGATGTTCAAAATCTGTTTGATAAAATAACTTCATAAGTTGGTACTGGTGCTCTGCGAAGAATCTGGTTCTACGAAGAACTAGTCGACGAAGAATTAGATCGACGAAGAATGGGATTCTTCGTTGAAATGGTCTGGGCCCAAGTGTTGAGTCCAGTTACTGAGTGTTTGTTGGCCCACATGGGAATCTTCGTAGAAACCCTCGACGAAGAATAGTTCTTCGTCGAGGTGAAGGTTCGTCGAAGAGGCGGTGAAACAGGGGTGGTTAAAAGGCATGGCCCTTCACCAAACCCCCATCACTTTTTTTCAAAATCACCTTTTTCACTCATCCTCTTTCTCTCTAAAAAAAACACTGTTCATCTTCTTCATTGTGAAGAAATCCTAACCAACCTTGAAACTCTTGTTATTTGTTCTTGTTTAGATACAAATCTAAGGTAGAACTCAAGTTTATTAACAAGTGTATCATAATGCTTCGGTGTTAGGATCACAAACAAGATCATTCACTTGAATCCATTAAGAGTCATGTGTAACCCTCATTGTTTGTAATATAAATTGTAATCGGTTGGTCTATAAATGTTATTGATTTGGTGTATTAACAATAGATTCATTCGGTTTATGAAAGACATGAATGGGTTTTACATGAAGTGTGAAGTTTTTAGGTTTGTACCAAGAATGTTGGGAAAAGTAAATGAACTGAGTGTTTTGATGTTGTTTGTCAGGGAGTTTTAACCTTTTGGATGTTTGTCTCTGACATGAATTTAACTGTGACGAAGAATCCCCTCGGCGAAGATTCATAGTCAACGAAGAATGGGTTCTTTGTTGACCAGCGCTGGTAAGATGTAGACGAAGAATCAGAGTCAACGAAGGATGGATTCTTCGTTGACCATGATTGTTCGTTGGATGTTTATGATTTTTCTTCCAACCTAAGTGTTCGTAGGAGGTTCTTTGTGAAAAGAATGAATTCACAGTGGACACATAATGGTTCGTAGGAATACTTTAAGTTCACAGTGAATTCATACCTTCACACAGTTAACATGTTATGAGTCTGCTTTCAACATTTAATCTATCTTTCTTCACATTGTGGGTATGTTTTGTATAGAATGGCTCCTAATGGTCAGATGCGAAAGCCCGCTACAAAGAGGGAGGATAAAAGTGAGGTTGAAATTATGTCGGAATCTCGACATAACATGGTCGCATACTTGGATCCGGAAAATAAACTTGCTGATTACGCCGGAATCATGAAATGGCTAAGGGAATCAAGGATCAATCATGCCATCACTCATCAAACTGTCATTACAAGTCCCTGATCAAAGCGTTCTGGGATTCAGCGAAAGTTGAAGAGATTGATGGAAAGGAAGTTATAAGAGGACGTGTGAGTAATCAAGACGTTATTGTTTCAGCTGAGATTCTCAACACGGTATTACAGCTTCGTGATGACCCTGATGCGCCACACTCAGTTCCGATATTGTGTCAAAGAGGATGTTTGCTGCGTATGAAGTGTACTGGAGATATATTTGGAAATCAGTTTAATAAGTCGGGTTTACCCCTTCGTTACAAGTTTCTGTTACATGTGTTAGCACAAAGTTTGAGCAATCGACGACACGGTTATGATATGGCAAATCCGGACTTAGTTGGGTTGATGGTAGCCTTGGTGCTGAACAAGCCGTTTAGTATATCTTAGTATATACTCTCCAACATGAAAGAAAATCTATCAAGAACAGGAGCCGTCACAACAGGAAGCAAATTCTGGATGTATCCTAGATTTCTGCAGATGGTGTTAAATGCTCAACATCCCGATATTCCTAGAGAGGATAATGAAGTTCTAAAAATGGAGCCAATGACAGAATGTTCATTGACGATTTTTAAAGGATACGCTGCAAAAAGTTACAAAGAGTAATGATGATGATAGTGATGATGGTGGAGATGATGGTGATGGTGGAAATGGTGGTGATAGTGGTGCTGCATCAACTCGAGGTGACTTGGAAAAGCAATCGGAAGGTGCCACAGATGTAGAAGAGGAAGATAATCCTCCGGAACCTGGTTATGAATATTATCTTGATAATCATGGCGTTCGACGGGTTAGAAGGATTAGTACTGAAAGAACTGAAGCTGATCCAGATTATGTGCCTTCTGATACTGAGTCTGAGAAGGCTCGAAAGAAGCAAGCTGCTATCCGTCGGAAGAAAAAGAGTCGAAAAAACAGTTGGCTCTTCATTAGCTCAATCAGAATCTGTTCCACAACCTGATCCCTCCACAGGGCCAATACCAGAAGAAGTCTTCACTACCGAGGAGACTGAAGCCTTGGTAGCTTCTCCTGGTAGGTCATCGGGAACTGCAACTGCTATAGTTAGTCCACAACAACCCCCTCCCCAGTTTACAGCTCCTACTGCTACTCAAGCTGCTCGTGAGAGAACTCGCAAGCAAAGTTCAGAATCTCTTGATGCAAGGTTTGCAAGAATGTCTGAAAGCGAGCGATCTAGCTTTCTATTCCTACAACTTCAAGCAGCACAGACTCAGATAAACAGACACGTGGATTTTATGTCTGCTACAAGGAACGACTCCATTAAGCAACGATTGGAGATCAACACCCTGACAGGGACTATTAAGAAGCAACAAACAGAGATCAACTAGTTGAGAGCTGAAAACGCTCAACTGCGAGCTGCTGATACCGAAAGGGCTACTCAGTTAAAACAAATGCGCGCAGCTGACAACACTCGGGGTATCGAGATGAACAGGATGAAAGAACGGAGCACTGAGTTACTACGTTCTAGCGAGAAGCTCTCTGGGAAGTATACAAAGATAACGAACTGGTATGACACGAGAAACAAGACCATAGCTGAGAATGTAAAACAAATGGCTGGTAGCTATGAAATGACAAGAAAACGGGTCAACATATTATGGGCTGATAGATGTAAGATCCAGGAGGTTCTACAAAAGCGGGATCATCTGGTAGCTATGAAATGACAAGAAAACGGGTCAACATATTGTGGGCTGATAGATGTAAGATCCAGGAGGTTCTACAAAAGCGGGATCATGATAGTATCCTGATGTGTCTGCTTCGTCTGCTCAACCAGAAGGTTCTGCGTCTACCCCAGCTGGTGCTTCAAGTTTTGTTCAAGTTGTTGCCGGCTCTGGAAGTGTTCAAGAAGCCTTGGACAACATAGATTTGCAGATGGTTCTTGTGGAAGATCAAGATGATGTGGTTGTTGCTGAAGGTTCAAAGTCTGGTCAGGTTATTTCTACTTCTGTTGGTTTTGATGTGCCACCGCTACAGTCTCTATATCCTGTTACCGGTGAGGAGTTAGAGGAAGGGGTGTTTGTTTCTGAACTCTCTCATGAACAGATTTTGAAACTCAAAGAATTGAAAGAGGTAGACGAAGCTACCATTGACGAAATTCCAAGTGAACCCGAGGTAGAAAATGTCGAAGGATTGGAAGAAATTATGTGTGATGGAGACGTTGGAAAGTCAAAGTATGTACGTTATGACGGGTCTGTGTTTGAGCCATTTGACAGTGACTGGCTTCGTGAGAATGTAGATGATATCGATGAAAAGTTGAAAAGTAGAGATACATCTGACATTCCAGCTGATTCTTTTGAAGAATGGCGGAAGCAGTTTCTTGCAAAGGCGAAAAAAGCCATCTCCTCCTCCTGCTCAAGTTGATTACTTAAGTACCAGAAGGATCAGCCACATGGAAGAATCCTTAGTTGGATGTTTGTGAAAGACATTCACTGCATGGCGGTGAAAAGAGAACACAGAATCCAGTACTTTAATTCTTTATTGAGCATTTTAACTTTGCCCTTTTATGATGTTGCAGCGCTATCCAAGTTAAATCTAATCAACAGATCCAACTACGAAGGAGCATCATTGTTTGCAAAGAAGATAAGAATTGAGCGAAGACGAGGTTGGAATGATGAAATGTACAAGCCTCAGTTCCCAATGCATGAGCAGATAAAGTATACGCTGGATCCGGATAACAACACAGCTCATTACAAGCTTGTGTATCAGCCGGTGAAAGCATTAGAGAAGATTCCTCTCATGCCCATGCCTCAAGATTTTCTAGGGAATATGAAGCTTTGGTGTTACGACTCAGACACTCAAGAAGCGGTTATTGTGTTCAAGAACAATGAAGAATCTTTCTTCGTGGTACTGATGGTCACGAAGAATCTTTCTTCGTGGTACTGATGGTTCGTTGTGAAGACCCACGAAGAATCATTCTTCGTGGGATGCCCAGTTGTTCGTTGGCCAGCAGCCTTCTTCGTAGGGCTGCTGGTTTACTTGGCCTATATATACAGTTCATATGTTCTCAGTTTAACTAAGAGAGCACTTAGAGAGTTTGTTCACTGTGTGTATGTGTAAACTTGTTCTCTTCCATTAATCTAAAGATAGTGAATCTTTTGGTTACTTGTGTTTGCTTTACATACGTTCTTTTGCTCCGGTTTGCATTCACACTTGGATTCCGCACTCGTGTGTGTGTTAACAAACAAGGAAGTAGGTTATCTTGATCCTCCAAATGGACCTACAAAACCTATTTATTAAACCAACAATTATTCTAGTTAAATTATAAAAGAGTCAACAAATAATTCACCAAGAATTATCTATAATCCATCTTGATCTTTATATTCTTAATTCAAGATTAACGTTTTTTCCTCCCCCTTAATCTTGAATATGACTCGTTTCTTCACATCCGCACCATTATGGACAACTTCAACTCCTTGACCAAGTTTGACATACCTCTTCTTGGGTCACCAAAACAACCTCATTCTTGACCTCCGATCAAAGAAAAAAAAAGTTCCTCGCTTCTACCGTTTTATTCTTTTCTTGCTAGGCACAACAAGATTCAAAGTATCCCACATTGACAAATCTTCTTTGGTCCGTCTACCCTTAAGTCCTATCATATACTTCTGCCAAAAAGAACAACCTACACCGGTTACTCCGTTCTTATCCTCGGCGGGAAGGACCGGGCCTTGACTTTACCTGAATTGAAAGTTCCTAATGCGTGAAGTTCATCACCATTAAACCGTTGATAACTGTAATCACCACCAATGGTACTCCTCGTGACACCGCTGACCCAAACCACGAAACCATCGCCGTTAACAATCGGAGATAATCCTCACTGTCACTTGTTTGCCACTTAACCACTGTCGGTTCGGCTTGCAACCTAATCACCATGCCTTAGTGAAACCACACACACCCACATATTTGCCTCATCCATGTAAAAAAGAAATAGTCGGCTTCAACAATAGAATACTTCAATTACTGAATCCATTTTTAGATAAATCACTGATTTGCCATCAAATTAATTACTACAACTTATAGTTCATTAACTAATTGTCATGAACTAAAGCAACCGAACCATTTTAATTTGTTTCTTTTACTGCTTCCTTTAAAACAAATAAAAAAATCCACGTGACCATTAAACTATGCTAATTGGTTTAAAGTCCATGCACCCGTTGTTGTGTATTTGGATTGATCCACCATCTTCGATTACTGTTCTTTTACCGTCGCTGCAACCTAGCGAGGGGTTGCTCTTCTTTGTGAAAACGACTCTCAAAACCGCCAAGCTCTGATACCAGTTGTTGAAATCAGACACTTGATCAATCATAAAAACACAGTACGAACGGACTCGTTGACTCTTTTAGTTATAAAACAATTAAAGCACACAAAATAAAATAGTTGTAACCATCTATTTACTAAACTTATCATAATCATAACCAAACTCAATCTTATTTTAAATAATAAAATAACTAACTAGATAAACCTATTTAATAAACCAATAATTATCCCTAATTAAAATATAAAAGACACAATAAATAATTCACCAAGAGTTCAAGCCCGAGCCACCCCGGGTTTTAGTCCACCGTGCGTTACGTCAGAGAGATTCTCTCTTGTGTTGGTGCAAGCCTCTGCAGCTGTCAGTGGGTGGTATGGTTTCCCGGGGAACGCCGTTAGCCAAACTCTGACGCCGCGTGGGCCCGGTTAAGACAACATAGTCTGACCAGAGTTAGGTTAGGGCCCTCTGTTTTGGAGGGTGTGAGATCTCTCACAACAAGTTAAAGATTCACACCGTTCAAAAAAAAATTAACGTCTTTTTATTTTAATGGAGTTCGTGAACAAAGGATTGAATTTTTATTTCTGTAATTCTTACTTGTTCATTTTAATGACGTATATTTTGTTCTTCTTTTAATGGGGATGAATAGTCATACATACACCGGTTCTCTTTGGTTAATATTCAATTTTTGGTTCGCCAGAATTTCCCTCTCAATTGGGTTTGGGGATGGAGTTACTGCTAGTAAGTTGTACCTATAACTCTAGATGAGATGAAAACTTATGACCATTTTAAGTTTTCAAATCTATAGTTGTAAATACAAATCTGTCAAGTCTTAGATCTATTTCATATTAAGTTCAAGTTGTGTATTTAAATTGTTCCCGGGTGTGTAGTTACTGCTAGTAAGTTGTACCTATAACATGTCACATTTAGTAAGACTTCTGTAAATTTGTCTTTTGATTTTACGTTTTGTTCTAGCGATATCACGTGTGTTATGATGTGGTTAGTTTGGATAGATTGTCATTAATATTTGGCTCTTTGTTTCTGGTTTATGGTTTGTGGGGGTGTTACCTTCTAGCTGTTTCTAGCTAGTTTTTCTTAATCTTTTTGCCTTTATAAGAAAGGGTAAATTATTTCTTTTGTTCTTTATGTTTATACCAATTTTCAGTAAATGTTCTTTACCTTTAAAAATATCAGAAAACGTATTTTATGTTTAAAAAACCTTGTTCATCATCATCATCATCATCATACTCAGTAAATCCCACCCATATTAAAGCTAAGGTAGGGTCTGAGGAGGGTAAGATGTAGACAACATTACCTCTACTCAGTAGGAATAGAGAGAATGCTTCCAATGAGACCCCCGGCTCGATAGTACTTTTGCATCTTGGACATAAGGCACATAACACTATGCAATTGAGACAAATGCCGATTAGTGCATGTACCCCTTTGTCTTTCAGCTATCAACGCCACCACATGATGCATGATTAACCATCCCCTTCTTTTAACGTTATTTTTTTCACTTTTGCCCCCGAAGGCCCACACATATATACATTATATGCACATACCGCAAGCGGGGCGATTAAAAAACCTTGTTGTTTACCCTAAATCCCGTCAGTTTTTTCAGTGAAGTTAAGTTTGATACATGAGGTTATTTTTTTATATAATTTTACCCGTTATTTGCAAAAATTATATTGAAAACAAAAGAAAATTTTAAAAATATATATATAACCCCCATAGGGGGGGGGGGGGTTGGGTTCAATTGCAAAGTCATTGGAGCTATGGTGTTACTCCTTTAAGATCAAGGGTTCGAACCCAGCCAAAGATGGATCTGGTGTAAATAAATGGACAATCTAAGAGTGAGATCAAACTTGATAGCAAAGTTCATTTGACATAGGAAAAAAAAACTAGTAATTTATTGCTTTATCATAAGTTGTTAAAGAAACACAAATGTGTTTTTAAAATTTGATGTTTAGAACATTCCATGCAATGTCTTCACAGATTATGTTGTAGCCTTTCCCGAGTAAACTTGGGCTAAAAGGCAAAGGTCTTCCTTGTTTGTCATGGTTAAGCCAGGCATAACCTCCAAATCTATATCTTCCTTCTTCATACCATCTGGCAACTCCCAATCAAACAAGTAAATAAGATTAGCAAGCAAAAGTTCCACCTCAATAAGTCCCATAGATATTCCAGGGCAAATTCTCCTTCCAGCCCCAAATGGGATCAACTCAAAATCATTTCCTTTAAAGCCAATATCACTATTCAAAAACCTCTCTGGTGAGAATTCCTGAGGATTCTCCCAAGATCCAGGGTCTCTTCCAATGGCCAACGCGTTCACATAAACTATGGTTTTCTTCTTGATCTTGTAGCCATGTACAATTGTATCTTTGTTCGTTTCTCGAGGTATAAGAAGTGGAGCTGCGGGGTACAATCTCAAGACCTCTTTTACCACTGCCTTCATATAGGTGAGTTTTGAAAGATCATCCTCGTCTACTTTACCCTTATCTCCAACAACATTTCTCACTTCTTCTTGTACTTTCTTCATTTCTTTAGGGTTCTTTATTAGTGATGTCATCGCCCAAACCAATGTAGCCGCACTATTATCAGTTCCAGCTACCAATATATCCTAAATGAGGGACAAAGAAAACAATTAGATACTCAAAATGATTGATCTTCTAAGGCGCTAGTTTAATACAAAACATGGTGCCACTTAGGCTATAGCCTAGTGGTCAAGAGGAATTATCTCTTGTGGGGAGACCAATTTTCAATCCTTGGGAGGTGTAAGTATTTAAAGGGAAATATTAGCTGTTCAAAAAAAAATTACAAAACATGGTAATACCATTGTAGTTGTTTCGAAAATATAAACAAATGGTTGATTTCAACCAAGAAGTTTTCCAAAATAGAAATTTATAGTTTTCATTTAATAAGCGTGCATATAGTGATTACCGTGAGAAGGGCCTTTATGTGATCGTTAGTGAGCTCAAAGGGATCGAAGACGTGATCTTTCTTGAGCTGAAGTAAAATGTCAATAAGATCGTGTTCACCCTCATTAGACTTGGGATTCTGAGGGTAGAGGTGTTCATCAATTAGTTCTTGGTAAAATGAATCCAAATCTTTGAAGCACTTCTCTAGCCTATAAAATTTTCCCATCATCCTATCAATCAAACCCGCAAGTTTTGAACCGGGCCAAAGATCTGAAAGGAAGTAGTTGGTTATCGTTGCTTGAAGTTCATGAAGGAGTCGATGAATCTCCTTACTCTTATCTCCAACTTCATACCTCTTTCCAAATCCCACTCTTGTTACAATGGTACTCATACGACGTGGGAGATTACACTCAAGTTTACATGATTAGACGAAAGTGCTAGTCCATGTATCTTCTTCATGGCACGTGAGACCTCATCTTCACGAATATACATAGAAGATTGTATCCTTTTTGAGCTAAAAAGGAAAACACTAAAAATCTTTCTCATCTCTTTCCAATTCTTGCTATATGGTGATAAAGCCACATCATAACCATTGTAACTAATCTTTTTTAGGCCATGCAGTAATGGCCTACTACAAAAAGTAAGATCTTGGGTTTTTAAGATTTCTTTTGCAAGACTCGCTGAAGAAATAACAATGGCTGGGATGAAACCTATGTTAAGGGATACAATTGGACCGTAGGATTTGGAGAGCTTCCATAGGGAAGTATGGAGGCTTGAGTTATCGATCTGGTGCATGTTTCCAATGAAGGGAAGTCCACGAGGGCCAGGTGGACGACTACTTTCTGATTTGGTTTTGACGATTTTGGGAAGAAGGTAGATGAAAGACAAGAGGAGAAGAGAAACAAGTAGAAACTGAATAAAAGAGTCCATTGTTGATATGTTATTCTTGAGTATTACCTTTTGTTATATATAGACCACCTGGAACTAACTGAAACTAGATGCGCATTTATTATTCAGTATTTGTTAAGAGGAACGATGCTTTGAATTATCTGAATGTTTTTAGTTCAGTTTCAAACTTGGGTGCACGCGTCGAAAGATGTATCTAATTACTTGTACATGTAAAGTTGAATCTTGGACATCGATCTCAGATTTAGGGTATGCTAAATAAAGGTCTTAGCATGTACAAAATATACTCTATAAACAACATGCAACAAACAGAATTTTCAATTTTAGGCCGGCGCTTATTCTAGAAAAAAATGGACTAAATTCATGTTAGTGTATCTGTTTTTATTTCGTGCCGAAAAGGATAAAACACCCTTTCACAAATGAGTTGTTTTGGTTTGGCATTTTAAAAATGGGGCAACGTGGAACCTAATCCCGGAATCATATGGTTAAGGTAATTAAAATAAATCCTATATAATTTTAGATAAATCACTGATTTGCCATCAAATTAATTACTACAACTTATAGTCCATTAACTAATTATCATGAACTAAAGCAACCGACCCATTCTAATTTGTTTCTTCTACTGCTGCCTTTAAAAACAAATAAAAAATTCCACGTGACCATTAAACCATGCTAATTGGTTTAAAGTCCATGCACCCGTTGTGTTTTTGGATTGATCCACAATCTTCGAT
Source organism: Scalesia atractyloides (assembly GCA_947069175.1). Lineage (NCBI taxonomy): Eukaryota > Viridiplantae > Streptophyta > Magnoliopsida > Asterales > Asteraceae > Scalesia > Scalesia atractyloides. The sequence continues at coordinate 9,754,242 of CAMTDV010000014.1, read as the reverse complement.
TACCGTCGCTGCAACCCAGCGGGAGGTTGCTCTTCTTTGTGAAAACGACTCTCAAAACCGCCAGATACTAGTTGTTGAAAATCAGGCCCTTGATCAAACATAAAAACACCGTATGAACGGACTCGTTCGACTCTTTTAGTTATAAAACAATGAAAGCACACAAATTAAAATAGTCGTAACCATCTATTTATACTAAACTCATCCTAATCATAACCAAACTCAATCTTATTTTAAATAATAAAATAACTAACTAGATAAACCTATTTAATAAACCAATAATTATCCCTAATTAAAGTATAAAATACTCAATAAATAATTCACCAAGAGTTCACCCCGGGTTTTAGTCCACCGTGCGTTACGCCAAAGAGATTCTCTCTTGTGGCGGTGCAAGCCCCTGCAGCTGTCAGTGGATGGTATGGTTTCCCGGGGAACGCCGTTAGCCAAACTCTGACGCTGCGTGAGCCCGGTCAAGACAAAATAGTCTGTCCAGAGTGAGGTTAGGGCCCTCTGTTTTGGAGGGTGTGAGATCTCTCACAACAAGTTAAAGATTCTCACCGTTAAAAAAAAAGATTAACGTCTTTCTATTTTGATGGAGTTCGTGAACAGGGGATTGAATTTTTGTTTCTGTAATTCGTTCTTGATCAAATTTAATGATGTATATTTTGTTCTTCTTTTAAATATAATGGGGATGAATAGTCATACATACACCAGTTCTCTTTGGTTAATATTCAATTTTTCGTTCGCTAGAATTTCCCTCTCAATTGGGTTTGGGGATGAAGTGAAGTTTATAAGTGCCAATATAAAATAAATCAGTCTTCCGAATAGCAAAATAGACACCACCGTCAAAAGCTCTGATCTCCACCACCAGGTCAACCTGCAGCTAGTGTTGGAGCTCATTGCCATTCCACTCAGTTCGTCATAATCACATCTAGATGTTAATACTTGATTGTGGATCAAACCCTAAGGGTCAACTTTGATTTTAGTGGTTATTTGTGGAATATAAACATTGATTAATAAAAGTGCCCTCGCTCTCCTTTAAAAGTTAACTGACGTTAGCCCTGACACCTTAACCCGTTACAAAATTGAAACCATAGACCTTAACATATTTACAAAAAATAAAACCTTGGTACTTAAATGTGTTACTTTTGGTAAACTACAAGGACTATCTGTGTAATTAACTATATGAAATGTAAGGCCAAATCTTCGGGAAATTGAAATTTTAATTTTCTTCACGACAAACTAACCTATTCCTATATACTTTTATACCTATGCTTAGCAGGATTTGAACCTTTCATCTTTAGAATAAAGAGAAGATACCTTATCACCACATTATGAAAGTGAAGTTGACAACCTAAAACTTAAAAAAAGAGTACTAAATAAATGTGTCAATTAATAGAAACCAAGATTTAACACAATTTTACAAGGGAACAAAATAAATTAATATATAACTTTGGGGAAAATCATTCCAAAAGAAGAAATTTGGGTAACTTTCGTCTGGTTGCTTCGTATCCATCCATTAATTATGCCCCCCTAACTCTAGATGAGATGAAAACTTTTTAAGACTTTTTAAGTTATCAAATATGTTGCTCTAAATACAAATATTTCAAGACTTAGATCTATTTCATATTAAGTTCAAGTTGTGTATTTAAATTGTTCTCGGGTGTGTAGTTTGTGGGTGTGTAGTTTGTGCAAGTAAGTTGTACCTATAACATGTCACATTTAGTAAGACTTTTGTAAATCTATCTTTCGATTTTATGTTTTCTTCTAGCGATATCACGTGTGTTATGATGTGGTTAGTTTGGATAGATTGTCATTCATAATTGGCTTTTTGTTGTCCTGACAACTTGGTCTAGTGGTTAGTCACTTAGTTTCTCTCATTGAGGTCCCAAGTTCAACTCCCACTAGTATCACTTTGAAGGACATTGATGGTGGCAATGGAGTTTAGAACTAGGTCTCTTTGGAGGTCGCCAGTTCCAAACTGAGCCATACCAGGTTTTACCACAGTAGGCCTTCGAGCGGCGGGTTTCCCCGGAACTGGTGGCTTGGTGGCTCGGGTGTGCATCCAACTCTGACCGTTATGGAGGAGGGGAGGCATTTTCTCGATTGAGGGCATCACAGGATGCTTACCGGTAATTTAGTTGGCCATTCAAGAAGATAAAAAAAAATCGGCTCTTTGTTTTTGGTTTATGGTTTGTGGGATGTTATCCTTCTAGCTGTTTCTAGCTAGTTTTTTCTTAATCTTTTTGCCTTTATAAGAAAGGTAAATTATTTCTTTTGTTCTTTATGTTTATACCAATTTTCTGTAAATATTGTTAACCTTTAAAAATGTCAGAAGACATATTTTATGTTTAAAAAACCATGTCCTTTACTCTAAACCCCGTCAGTTTTTTTAGTGAAGTTAAGTTTGATCATGTGCCTTGCACATGAGGTTTTTTTTAAATTTTACCCATTATTTACAAAAAAAATATATATTGAAAACAAAAGAAAAAATAAAAAAATATATATAAAACCTCCATAGGGTGGGGTTGAGTTCAATTGACAAAGTCATTGGAGCTATGGTAGCTTTAAGGTCAAGGTTCCAACCCCGCCAAAGACGGATCTGGTGTAAATAAATGGACAATCTAAGAGTGAGATCAAACTTGATAGCAAAGTTCATTTGACATAGGAAAAGAAAACTAGTACTTTATTGCTTTTATCATAAGTTGTTAAAGAAACACAAATGTGTTTTTAAAATTTGATGTTTAGAATATTCCATGCAAAGTCTTAATAGATTATGTTTTAGCCTTTCCCGAGTAAGATTTGGCTAAAAGGCAAAGGTTTCTTTGTTTGTCATGGTAAACCTAGGCATAACCTGCAAACCTATATCTTCCTTCTTCATACCATCTAGCAACTACCAATCAAACAAGTAAATAAGATTAGCAAGCAAAAGTTCCACCTCAACAAGTCCCATAGATATTCCAGGGCAAATTCTCCTTCCAGCCCCAAATGGGATCAACTCAAAATCATTGCCCTTAAAGCCAATATCACTATTCAAAAACCACTCTGGTGAGAATTCCTCAGGATTCTCCCAAGATCCAGGGTCTCTTCCAATGGCCAACGCGTTCACATAAACAATTGTTTTCTTCTTGATCTTGTATCCATGTAAAATTGTATCTTTGTTCGTTTCTAGAGGTATAAGAAGTGGAGCTGCAGGATACAATCTCAAGACCTCTTTTACCACTGCCTTCATATAGGTGAGTTTTGAAAGATCATCCTCGTCTACTTTACCCTTATCTCCAACAACATTTCTTAGTACCTTGTACTTTCTTCATTTCTTTAGGGTTCTTTATTAGCGATGTCATCGCCCAAACCAATGTTGCCGCACTATTATCAGTTCCAGCTACCAATATATCCTAAATAAGGGACAAAGAAAACAATTAGATACTCAAACGATCGATCTTCTAAGACGCTAGTTTAATACAAAACATGGTGCCACTTAGGCTATAGCCTAGTGGTCAAGATGAATTATCTCTTGTGGGGAGACCAAGGTTCAATCCTTAGGAGGTGTAAGTATTTAAGGTGAAATATTAGCCATTCAAAAAAAATTAGAAAACATGGAAATACCATTATAGTTGTTTCGAAAATATAAACAAATAGTTGATTTCAACCACGAAGCTTTCTGAAATAGAAATTTATAGTTTTCATTTAATAAGTGTGCATATAGTGATTACTTTGATAAGGGCCATTATGTGATCGTTAGTGAGCTCAAAGGGATCCAAGACGTGATCTTTCTTGAGTTGAAGTAAAATGTCCATAAGTCGTGTTCACCCTCATTAGACTTGGGATTCTGAGGGTGGAGGTGTTCATCAATTAGTTCTTGGTAAAATGAATCCAAATCTTTGAAGCACTTCTCTAGCCTATAAATTTTTTTCCATCATCCTATCAATCCAACCCGCAAGTTTTGAACTGGGCCAAAGATCTGAAAGGAAGTAGTTGGTTATCGTTGCTTGAATTTTATGAAGGAGTCGATGAATCTCCTTACTCTTATCTCCATCTTCATACCTCTTTCCAAACCCCACTCTTGTTACGATGGTACTCATTACGATGTGGGAGATTACACTCAAGTTTACATGTTTAGACGAAAGTGCTAGTCCATGTATCTTCTTCATGGCACGTGAGACCTCATCTTCACGAATATACCTAGAAGATTGTATCCTTTTGAGCTAAAAAGAAAAACACTAAAAAGCTTTCTCATCTCTTTCTAATTCTTGTTATATGGTGATAAAGCCACATCATGACCATTGTAACTAATCTTTTTAGGCCATGCAGTAATGGCCTACTACAAAAAGTAAGATCTTGGGTTTTTAAGATTTCTTTTGCTAGACTCGCTGAAAAATAACAATGGCTGGGATGAAACCTATGTTAAGGGATACAATTGGACCGTAGGATTTGGAGAGCTTCCATAGGGAAGTATGGAGGTTTGAGTTATCGATCTGGTGCATGTTTCCAATGAAGGGTAGTCCACGAGGGCCAGGTGGACGACTAGTTTTTGATTTGGTATTGACGATTTTGGGAAGAAGGTAGATGAAAGGCAGGAGGAGAAGAGAAACAAGTAGAAACTGAATAAGAGAGTCCATTGTTGATATGTTATTCTTGAGTATTACCTTTTTGTTATATATAGATCACCTGGAACTAATTGAAACTACATACGCATTTATTATTCAGTATTTTTAAGAGGAACGTTGCTTTGAATTATCTGAATGTTTTTAGTTCAGTTTCAAACTTGCGTGCACGCGTCGGAAGATGTTTCTAATTACTTATAAAGGTAAAGTTGAATCTTGGACATCTCAGATTTAGGATATGCTAAATAGAGGTCTTAGCATATGCATGTACAAAATGCAACAAACAAAATTTTCAATAATTAGGTACTTATTCTAGAAAAAAATGGACTAAATTCATGTTAAAGGGGAGTGTATCTGTTTTTATTTCGTGCTAAAAAGTTAAAACACCCTTTCACAAATTAGTTGTTTTGGTTTGCCATTTAAAAAAATGTGGCAACGGGGAACCTAATCCTTGAATCATATGATTGAACTCATATTCGACAAGGGATGTCAGTATTGAATAATAAAAACCATGTTTTATTATATAATAAGAATAAGAATATTATATGGAAAATTATAAAGAATATCTACTTAATTCATATATCCTTATTGTGGTTGAGATAACTAAAATAAACCCTGTATAATTTTCAATATCTCCATAAAAATTGTTAATTTTACTCTATAGCAATAGGAAAGAAATAAAATTTTCAATATTTAGGTGCTTATTCTAGAAACAAAAATGGACATGATCGAGCAAGACCAATCTCCTGACAATAAGAAGGGAGTGGAAATTTTAGTTGAGAATCACAATTTATGTGATCCTCCCACTCCAGTTGTTAAGCCTGTTGTTAAACAAGAGATTAATCCTGCTAAGTTAGTTGAAGCGCTTATTGCTACCTTTGAAAGTAACAATCTGCTTTACACGTTGGTTGATGATGAGAGAGTTTACTCAAACAAGAACTTCCCTATCAGAAATGTCAATCAAGCCTTGATTCATCAAGTTTTTGAAAACTCAACAAATAAATTTTTGGAAAAGAAAAGTTTGAATGTTATTGTAACTCAATGCGAAATATTATCTCTCAAGCCTCAACAACCAACGGCTTCCAAAGGAAAACAACAAGAAAATGGAGTCGATAACTCTAAGGTCTCAAAACCTAAGTGCAATCGGAAATCGACTCGAAACAAGAAGAAGCAAAAGAACGAGACTTTTGAAAACTTATCTAACACGGATTTGGTTAACAAAGTCAAGATTTTGAAAGAAATGCACAAAACAATTACACCCAACATACCAACGGGTGTGATAGTGAACCAAGTACCTCACGGCCAACAAGTTCTACCTCCAGTCATAAAAATTCACCTCCTAAGTTTGTTGAGAGGATATCGTGCTTTAGATGTGGTGAGTTTGGACACATCATCAAAAATTGTGCAAACTCACCCAAACCAAAGTTTGTGGATAATGCTCCACCTGAGAAAGTAGAACAGCGACGATCGGTATCCCCTAAACAGGATAAACGAGTCGTTAAAGAACAAGAAGCTAAACAAAAACGGAAAAATGTTAAAGCTCTTGAAAAGGCATTAAAACCGGAAATTGTTAAAAGGGATCCGAGTCCATCAAATGTGTCAAAACCAGAATCTTCAAAATTTGTAAATAATTCAAATAAATCTGGAAAGTCACAAAAGTCATCTTGGAAACCTAAGTCGGATACAATCTCAAGGGAAGGTATTTCATTTTCGAATCATCAAGAAATTGAAATTACATTCTTGATGATAAGGGGTGACCCAAGACCACTAAGGCTTGGGTCCCCATCTCCAACTAATTGTGTAATCACATGTGCAGGGTGCTTCAGGAGGAACTATTAACAGTCATTGGATCGTTGATAGTGGGGCACCTAGGCACATGACAGGCGATCTTAGACTTCTGTATGATGTGAAAAACATTAGAGGAGGCTATGTCGCTTTTGCTGGAGACAAAGGTGGATACATCACTGGAGAGGGTATGATCTCCAATGGTGTGGTGAGTTTTGACAAGATCAATTATGTGCAACAAATTGATCACAATCTTCTTAGTGTGTCTCAAATTTGCGACAAGAAGTTTACCGTGCATTTTGATGATGCAGGCTGCTATGTGTTGAAACCCGATTTTAAAATCCCAAAGGAATGGATTCTTCTTTCGACTCCAAGGATAAATGACTTATACATCCTTGATATGAGCCAAGCGATTACGACAACTGCACAAGTTACCTGTTTCGTTTCTAAAGCTACCGAGAAGGAGTCTATCTCATGGCACAGACGGATGGGACATATTCACTTGAGGAAGATGAACCATCTGGTGAAGAACAATCTTGTGAATGGCATGCCTGTCAAAAAAACTTTCATCTTCAAGACGTCTGCGTATCATGCCAGAAAGGAAAGCAAGCGAAGAAATCACACCCTGTCAAGAAAGTCAATACTGTTAACATGCCATTGGAACGTCTTCATATGGACCTTTTCGGACCTATGAAACACAAGACAACCTTTGGTGATGCTTACTGCTTGGTAGTTACGGATGACTACTCAAGATTTTCATGGATAGCGGTGATGGCACACAAAAGCGAGACTCCAGATATTCTCAAGAATCTCTTTACCCTCATTGAAAATTTGTACAACTTGAAGATAAGGAGGATTCGAAGCGACAACGGAACTGAGTTTAAGAATAGGGTTATGGATGAGTATTGTGTTTCCAAAGGTATTTTGCGCGAATACAGTTCTCACTATACTCCTCAACAGAACGGTGTTGCTGAAAGGAAGAATCGGAACGCTTATAGAAACTGCTAGAACTATGTTAGTGGAATCACAACTTCCAGTTCAATTTTGGGGGGAGGTTGTGGCAACTGCGTGTTATACACTAAACAGGGTTCTTACAGTGAAGAGACATGGTAAAAGTTGCTTTGAACTGTTGCATCGACGGAAACCTGATGTGTCGTATTTGGAACCTTTTGGAGCTCCATGCACTATGATTGAGCCGGATGGCAAGTTTGGGGCAAAGGCGATCAAAGGTTTCTTTCTTGGGTATGCCACTCCAAATTTTAGAGTCTGGAATTTATCTACTCGGAAGATAGAGGAATGGGGTGAAGTTAAGGTTCAACGATACACTGAGTCTGTTAGGGCTCCGGGAGATCCGTGGATGTTTGACTATGATGGTCTTTTTGGTTCCTTTAATCTGCCAACCTTTGATGAAGCTTCTGCAGCAGCATATATGTTATTGGAAAGTGATACTGCGATTGATTCGTCATTGGGTGAGACCGATTATTGTTAATCCTCAAGCTTCGGCATCGGTTAACAATATTGGTCAAAATGAGGTGTTTGAAGATGCAGATGATTACAACGTTTCGTCTGAAGATGAAGAATATCACGATGCAAATGAAGCTACATCAGTTCCTGTTCAACGTGTCTCTGAAGGTGCTTCTGTGGATAACAATGTAGGTACTGGTGAAGGTAATGCTTCAACGTCTTCGACGACGCCAGATATGGATCTGGTAGTTGATTTGAACTTCAACAATTTGGGTATCAATGCTCGTGTTCCTGATGTGCCAGAAACTCGAATTCATAATACTCATCCTCAGCAGAATATTATAGGAAATGTTCAAAGCAGCGTGCAGACACGTAACCAGCTGAGAAACAATCAGAATGCTGGATTGTATGCAGCTATTAGAGAATCTGGGAGCAAAATGATTGGTCTTTCGCATGCTATGTTTGCCAAGTAGAACCAAAGTCTTGGAAAGAAGCATTGAAGGAAGATTCATGGGTGGAAGCCAAGCAGGAAGAACTTCAACAGTTCCAGAAGTTGGGAGTATGGAAACTGGTTGACAGACCTGAGAACTATAAGAAGATTGGCACAGATGGGTGTTCAAGCGCAAACGGGATGACCGAGGTGTTGTCGTGCGTAACAAGGCAAGATTGGTTGTTCAGGGCTTTGCACAGGTAGAAGGCATTGACTATAATGAAGTTTATGCACCAGTGGCACGTCTTGAGGCAATAAGGATTTTCTTGGCTTATGCGTCCTACAAGAAATTCACTGTGTATCAAATTGATGTGAAAAGTGCATTTCTTCATGGTGTGGTTGAAGAAGAGGTATATGTTGAGCAACCGCCTGGTTTTGAAGATCCAATGCATCCTGATAAGGTTTGGCTTCTAAACAAGGCGTTGTATGGTCTTCATCAAGCTCCGAGGGCTTGGTATGAGACTTTGTCTTCGTATCTTCTCAAGAATGGTTTTCGAAGAGGTTTGATCGACTGCACTCTTTTCATCAAGGAAAGGGGTGAGGATTTGTTGCTGGTTCAAGTGTATGTGGATGATATCATTTTTGGGTCTACAAATGATGATATGTGCAAAGATTTCTAACGGGTGATGCAAGAGAAATTCGAGATGAGGCAATGGGAGAAATGAACTTTTTCTTAGGTTTGCAGGTACATCAATCTAAGGAAGGGATCTTCATTCATCAGACAAAGTACGTCGGGGATATTCTCAAGCGATTCCAGATGGAAGATTCAAAGCTCGCTGGAACTCCATTAGCTCAGAATCATGGGATTACTCCTGAGGGGTCGGGTGATAGTATGGATCCATCTCTCTATCGTGCAATGATTGGATCTCTCATGTATCTCACAGCTTCAAGACCTGATATTATGTATCCGACATGTCTACTTGCTCGTTATCAATCAAATCCAAAGTCTTATCATTTCATCGCTGTCAAGAGGATTTTTCGTTATCTGAAGGGATGCCCAGACACTGGTCTTTGGTACCCTAAGGATGATAACTTCGGGTTGATCGCTTTCAGTGATTCTGATCACGGTGGCTGCGAAATTGATGCAAAATCAACATCAGCAGGATGTCAGTTTCTTGGAAATCGTTTAGTCACGTGGCAATGCAAAAAGCAAACCTGTGTGGCTACTTCAACTTGCGAAGCTGAGTATATTGCAGCTTCTAGTTGCTGTTCCCAGGTTTTATGGATCCAACAGCAGATTGCGCGACTACGGTTTTGAATTTCTAACTACTCCTATTCATGTTGATAATGAAGCTGCTTTACAGATTACCCGTAATCCTGTACAGCACTCGAAAACAAAACACATCAAAATTAAGTATCATTTCATACGAGATTGTTATGAAAAGAAACTTATCGATGTTGTTAAAATTCACATGATCACCAACGTGCCGACTTATTTACAAAAGCTTTTGATAAATCTCGATTTGATTATTTGCTATTGATAAATGGCATTAAGGTGAAACCTGAGTAATTCATCATCGACTAATCGCTTTGGTAAATATTTTCTTAAAAAGGTCAAAAAGACAAAAAGATTTCTTTGTTTATTTACTTTTTGCTTTTTAGGGGGAGAAAATTTCAAGAAAATACAAAAACATGAGAAAATCTCAAAAATACAAAAATATATCTTTCTTTTATTTACTTTCTGCATTTAAGAGGGAAAAATTTCATAAAAACACAAAAATCATAGAAAATTGAAAAACTAAAATGAGTTTCTTGGAAAGATAAGAGAAGATGATGATACACCGGTGGTTAGTCAAGTGCGGTCAAAAATGTAAAATGAAATGATAAGTAGCTTTACTAATGATGTACCGGTAGACTCACACTCAGACTAAAACGTGCAGGTTGATATAAACTTAACAAACTGAAAGTCAGGTGGGAACCATTCATTGGCATATGGTCTTGGTACCGAAATTTCATTTGATAGTATGCAAAGGTTCTGAAATGCGTGGTGCTTATGCTGTTTATCATATGGGTATCATGGTTGTCTCTTTTACCGGAAAATAACGGGGACGCAAGTCAAGAACTTCCATGATACCATACATACGTGTAAATATTGCATATGACCATCAATAAGTGATAATCATATCACATCCACCAAAACGAATAAGTGATAAAATATCACAGTTTATTGCGGGTGTCAAGTTCGTCTCTTTGTCGGTACGATGGTACTAACCTGTCAAGGACTTGCACCTGTGCCCTGCATGCATTCGAAAATCAAGTTCCTCATCAATAAGTGATTCTATCACATAGGGCTTGTTTTCATCAAAAAATAAGTGAGTATCTCACATCATATACGTTAAAACAGATGATAAGCGGTATACTCGACGGCAAAGATGAATTCTTGTGCATGTCTTGATACGGGAGTGTGTCGTGAAGTGGATGAACACTGGCTAGTAGGTATAAATCATACATTAAATCATATCTCTCAAACGTGATTACATCTGATAAGATGAGTTTATGTGGACAACAATATCGGTAATCGAGGTAAAATGCTTATCGAAGGTAAAATGAATTTAGAAAATCGTGCTTGACCAAACCGTAAGCTGGTATGATTCTCTTACCTTGAAACTCGCAAAAGATGTTTAAGTAGTGTATTGTGCAGTTCGTAATTATTTAACTTAGGTTGTTTTATTTTAGATATTTTAATCTTTCCGTTAATTTTTGTTTAGTCGATATTGAAGCTCGAATGGTTTCTACCGGTAAAGTCCTAAAATCAATCTTGCTTAAACAACATAACTTCATAAAGTCACAATGCATTTTGTTAAACTCAAAGATGTTCAAAATCTGTTTGATAAAATAACTTCATAAGTTGGTACTGGTGCTCTGCGAAGAATCTGGTTCTACGAAGAACTAGTCGACGAAGAATCAGATCGACGAAGAATGGGATTCTTCGTTGAAATGGTCTGGGCCCAAGTGTTGAGTCCAGTTACTGAGTGTTCGTTGGCCCACATGGGAATCTTCGTAGGTGAAGGTTCGTCGAAGAGGCGGTGAAACAGGGGTGGTTAAAAGGCATGGCCCTTCACCAAACCCCATCACTTTTTTTCAAAATCACCTTTTTCACTATCCACTTTCTCTCTAAAAAAAAGCACTGTTCATCTTCTTCATTGTGAAGAAATCCTAACCAACCTTGAAACTCTTGTTATTTGTTCTTGTTTAGATACAAATCTAAGGTAGAACTCAAGTTTATTAACAAGTGTATCATAATGCTTCGGTGTTAGGATCACAAACAAGATCATTCACTTGAATCCATTAAGAGTCATGTGTAACCCTCATTGTTTGTAATATAAATTGTAATCGGTTGGTCTATAAATGTTATTGATTTGGTGTATTAACAATAGATTCATTCGGTTTATGAAAGACATGAATGGTTTTACATGAAGTGTGAAGTTTTTGGGTTTGTACCAAGAATGTTGGGAAAAGTAAATGAACTGAGTGTTTTGATCTTGTTTGTCAGGGAGTTTTAACCTTTTGGATGTTTGTCTCTGACATGAATTTAACTGTTACGAAGAATCCCCTCGGCGAAGATTCATAGTCAACGAAGAATGGGTTCTTCGTTGACCAGCGCTGGTAAGATGTAGACGAAGAATCAGAGTCAACGAAGAATGGATTCTTCGTTGACCATGATTGTTCGTTGGATGTTTATGATTTTTCGTCCAACCTAAGTGTTCGTAGGGGGTTCTTTGTGAAAAGAATGAATTCACAGTGGACACATAATGGTTCGTAGGAATACTTTAAGTTCACAGTGAATTCATACCTTCACACAGTTAACATGTTATGAGTCTGCTTTCAACATTTAATCTGTCTTTCTTCACATTGTGGGTATGTTTTGTATAGAATGGCTCCTAAAGGTCAGAAGCGAAAGCCCGCTACAAAGAGGGAGGATAAAAGTGAGGTTGAAATTATGTCGGAATCTCGACATAACATGGTCGCATACTTGGATCCAGAAAATAAACTTGCTGATTACGCCGGAATCATGAAATGGCTAAGGGAATCAAGGATCAATCATGCCATCACTCATCAAACTGTCATTACAAGTCCCTGATCAAAGCGTTCTGGGATTCAGCGAAAGTTGAAGAGATTGATGGAAAGGAAGTTATAAGAGGACGTGTGAGTAATCAAGACGTTATTGTTTCAGCTGAGATTCTCAACACGGTATAACAGCTTCGTGATGACCCTGATGCGCCACACACAGTTCTGATATTGTGTCAAAGAGGATGTTTGCTGCGTATGAAGTGTACTGGAGATATATTTGGAAATCAGTTTAATAAGTCGGGTTTACCCCTTCGTTACAAGTTTCTGTTACATGTGTTAGCACAAAGTTTGAGCAATCGACGAAGCGGTTATGATATGGCAAATCCGGACTTAGTTGGGTTGATGGTAGCCTTGGTGCTGAACAAGCCGTTTAGCATATCTTAGTATATACTCTCCAACATGAAAGAAAATCTATCAAGAACAGGAGCCGTCACAACAGGAAGCAAATTCTGGATGTATCCTAGATTTCTGCAGATGGTGTTAAATGCTCAACATCCCGATATTCCTAGAGAGGATAATGAAGTTCTAAAAATGGAGCCAATGACAGAATGTTCATTGAAGATTTTTAAAGGATACGCTGCAAAAAGTTACAAAGAGTGATGATGATGATAGTGATGACGGTGGAGATGATGGTATGGGGAAATGGTGGTGATGTGGTGCTGCATCAACTCGAGGTGACTTGGAAAAGCAATCGGAAGGTGCCACAGAGTAGAAGAGGAAGATAATCCTCCGGAACCTGGTTATGAATATTATCTTGATAATCATGGCGTTCGACGGGTTAGAAGGATTAGTACTGAAAGAACTGAAGCTGATCCAGATTATGTGCCTTCTGATACTGAGTCTGAGAAGGCTCGAAAGAAGCAAGCTGCTATCCGTCGGAAGAAAAAGAGTCGAAAAACAGTTGGCTCTTCATCAGCTCAATCAGAATCTGTTCCACAACCTGATCCCTCCACAGGGCCAATACCAGAAGAAGTCTTCACTACCGAGGAGACTGAAGCCTTGGTAGCTTCTCCTGGTAGGTCATCGGGAACTGCAACTGCTATAGTTAGTCCACAACAACCCCCTCCCCAGTTTACAGCTCCTACTGCTACTTAAGCTGCTCGTGAGAGAACTCGCAAGCAAAGTTCAGAATCTCTTGATGCAAGGTTTGCAAGAATGTCTGAAAGCGAGCGATCTAGCTTTCTATTCCTACAACTTCAAGCAGCACAGACTCAGATAAACAGACACGTGGATTTTATTTTCTGCTACAAGGAACGACTCCATTAAGCAACGATTGGAGATCAACACCCTGACGGGGACTGTTAAGAAGCAACAAGCAGAGATCAACTAGTTGAGAGCTGAAAACGCTCAACTGCGAGCTGCTGATACCGAAAGGGCTACTCAGTTACAACAAATGCGCGCAGCTGACAACACTCGGGGTATCGAGATGAACAGGATGAAAGAACAGAGCACTGAGTTACTACGTTCTAGCTTGAAGCTCTCTGGGAAGTATACAAAGATAACGAACTGGTATGACACGAGAAACAAGACCATAGCTGAGAATGTAAAACAAATGGCTGGTAGCTATGAAATGACAAGAAAACGGGTCAACATATTATGGGCTGATAGATGTAAGATCCAGGAGGTTCTACAAAAGCGGGATCATTGTAGTGAAGTGACAAGAAATCCTGATGTGTTGGGGCTGATAGTTGTAAACCAGAGGTTCTGCAGGATCATGATAGTATCCTGATGTGTCTGCTTCGTCTGCTCAACCAGAAGGTTCTGGTCTACCCCAGCTGGTGCTTCAAGTTTTGTTCAAGTTGTTGCCGCTCTGGAAGTGTTCAAGAAGCCTTGGACAACATAGATTTGCATATGGTTCTTGTGGAAGATCAAGATGATGTGGTTGTTGCTGAAGGTTCAAAGTCTGGTCAGGTTATTTCTACTTCTGTTGGTTTTGATGTGCCACCGCTACAGTCTCTACATCCTGTTACCGGTGAGGAGTTAGAGGAAGGGGTGTTTGTTTCTGAACTCTCTCATGAACAGATTTTGAAACTCAAAGAATTGAAAGAGGTAGACGAAGCTACCATTGACGAAATTCCAGTGAACCCGAGGTAGAAAATGTCGAAGGATTGGAAGAAATTATGTGTGATGGAGACGTTGGAAAGTCAAAGTTTGTACGTGATGACGGGTCTGTGTTTGAGCCATTTGACAGTGACTGGCTTCGTGAGAATGTAGATGATATCGATGAAAAGTTGAAAAGTAGAGATACATCTGACATTCCAGCTGATTCTTTTGAAGAATGGCGGAAGCAGTTTCTTGCAAAGGCGAAAAAAGCCATCTCCTCCTCCTGCTCAAGTTGATTACTTAAGTACCAGAAGGATCAGCCACATGGAAGAATCCTTAGTTGGATGTTTGTGAAAGACATTCACTGCATGGCGGTGAAAAGAGAACACAGAATCCAGTACTTTAATTCTTTACTGAGCATTTTAACTTTGCCCTTTTATGATGTTGCAGCGCTATCCAAGTTAAATCTAATCAACAGATCCAACTACGAAGGAGCATCATTGTTTGCAAAGAAGATAAGAATTGAGTGAAGACGAGGTTGGAATGATGAAATGTACAAGCCTCAGTTCCCAATGCATGAGCAGATAAAGTATACGCTGGATCCGGATAACAACACAGCTCATTACAAGCTTGTGTATCAGCCGGTGAAAGCATTAGAGAAGATTCCTCTCATGCCCATGCCTCAAGAGTTTCTAGGGAATATGAAGCTTTGGTGTTACGACTCAGACACTCAAGAAGCGGTTATTGTGTTCAAGAACAATGAAGACAACTTCCGTATGCTTGATCTGATGTGGATTGTGAACATGTCATCCCGCGACATCAAGACCCTCCTTCAACACGATATCTTCTATGAAGACAAGGACGCGTACCAAGCGTTGCTATTTCAACGCGTCGCTTGTTTCTGTTTCTACCGAGGCATTCATGCAGGAAGTTCATGGACCGAAGCGCACAAGGAGTGAAGACCGAAGACCAAGCTATAGACAAGGGGGAGTTTGTTGGTACAGTTTTGTGTCTGTAGCTTTTTCTTAGCTGTCGGTAGTCTGTACGGTCTTTATTTACGTGTCTGTAATGTTTTGGCCGAGTCGGCAAAGTCAAGGTATCCTCTTATCTTGACTTAGCACGACGTTTAGTTTGTGTATGATGTAAAACAACTGCATGTTGCAGACTGTTAGTATGTGTGTATGTTGATATCTCAGTTAACTGTTATACATGTCTGTGTAAAGGCTTCCTACGAAGAACCCATGATTCTTCATAGGATAACATTGGCTACGAACAACCATGGTTCGTTGTTGTTGATGGTCACGAAGAATCTTTCTTCGTGGTACTGATGGTTCGTTGTGAAGACCCACGAAGAATCATTCTTCGTGGGATGCCCAGTTGTTCGTTGGCCAGTAGCCTTCTTCGTAGGGCTGCTGGTTTACTTGGCCTATATATACAGTTCATATGTTCTCAGTTTAACTAAGAGAGCACTTAGAGAGTTTGTTCACTGTGTGTATGTGTAAACTTGTTCTCTTCCATTAATCTAAAGATAATGAATCTTTTGGTTACTTGTGTTTGCTTTACATACGTTCTTTTGCTCCGGTTTGCATTCACACTTGGATTCCGCACTCGTGTGTGTGTTAACAAACAAGGAAGTAGGTTATCTTGATCCTCCAAATGGACCTACAAAACCTATTTATTAAACCAACAATTATTCTAGTTAAATTATAAAAGAGTCAACAAATAATTCACCAAGAATTATCTATAATCCATCTTGATCTTTATATTCTTAATTCAAGATTAACGTTTTTTCCTCCCCCTTAATCTTGAATATGACTCGTTTCTTCACATCCGCACCATTATGGACAACTTCAACTCCTTGACCAAGTTTGACATACCTCTTCTTGGGTCACCAAAACAACCTCATTCTTGACCTCCGATCAAAGAAAAAAAACAAGTTCCTCGCTTCTACCGTTTTATTCTTTTCTTGCTAGGCACAACAAGATTCAAAGTATCCCACATTGACAAATCTTCTTTGGTCCGTCTACCCTTAAGTCCTATCATATACTTCTGCCAAAAAGAACAACCTACACCGGTTACTCCGTTCTTATCCTCGGCGGGAAGGACCGGGCCTTGACCTTACCTGAATTGAAAGTTCCTAATGCGTGAAGTTCATCACCATTAAACCGTTGATAACTGTAATCACCACCAATGGTACTCCTCGTGACACCCGCTGACCCGAACCACGAAACCATTGCCGTTAACAATCGGAGATAATCCTCACTGTCACTTGTTTGCCACTTAACCACTGTCGGTTCGGCTTGCAACCTAATCACCATGCCTTAGTGAAACCACACCCACCCACATATTTGCCTCATCCATGTAAAAAAGAAATAGTCGGCTTCAACAATAGAATACTTCAATTACTGAATCCATTTTTAGATAAATCACTGATTTGCCATCAAATTAATTACTACAACTTATAGTTCATTAACTAATTGTCATGAACTAAAGCAACCGAACCATTCTAATTTGTTTCTTTTACTGCTTCCTATAAAACAAATAAAAAAATCCACGTGACCATTAAACTATGCTAATTGGTTTAAAGTCCATGCACCCGTTGTTGTGTATTTGGATTGATCCACCATCTTCGATTACCGTTCTTTTACCGTCGCTGCAACCTAGCGAGGGGTTGCTCTTCTTTGTGAAAACGACTCTCAAAACCGCCAAGCTCTGATACCAGTTGTTGAAATCAGACACTTGATCAATCATAAAAACACAGTACGAACGGACTCGTTGACTCTTTTAGTTATAAAACAATTAAAGCACACAAAATAAAATAGTTGTAACCATCTATTTATACTAAACTTATCATAATCGTAACCAAACCTCAATCTTATTTTAAATAATAAAATAACTAACTAGATAAACCTATTTAATAAACCAATAATTATCCCTAATTAAAATATAAAAGACACAATAAATAATTCACCAAGAGTTCAAGCCCGAGCCACCCGGGTTTTAGTCCACGTGCGTTACGCCAGAGAGATTCTCTCTTGTGTTGGTGCAAGCCTCTGCAGCTGTCAGTGGGTGGTATGGTTTCCCGGGGAATGCCGTTAGCCAAACTCTGACGCCGCGTGAGCCCGTTTAGACAACATAGTCTTACCAGAGTTAGGTTAGGGCCCTCTGTTTTGGAGGGTGTGAGATCTCTCACAACAAGTTAAAGATTCACACCGTTCAAAAAAAAAATTAACGTCTTTTTATTTTAATGGAGTTCGTGAACAAAGGATTGAATTTTTATTTCTGTAATTCTTACTTGTTCATTTTAATGACGTATATTTTGTTCTTCTTTTAATGGGGATGAATAGTCATACATACACCGGTTCTCTTTGGTTAATATTCAATTTTTGGTTCGCCAGAATTTCCCTCTCAATTGGGTTTGGGGATGGAGTGAAGTTAATACTTGATTGTGGATCAAACCCTAAGGGTTAACTTTGATTTTAGCGGTTATTTGTTGAAAATAAACAATGATTAATAAAAGTGCCCTCGCTCTCCGTTAAAAGTTACTGACGTTAGTCCTGACACCTTAACCCGTTACAAAATTAAAACCATAGACCTTAACATATTACAAAAAATAAAACCTTAGTACTTAAATGTGTTACTTTTGGTAAACAACAAATCCTATCTGTGTAATTAACTTTATGAAATCTTTGGGAAATTGAAATTTTAATTTCTGCACGACAAACTAACATATTCCTATATACTTTTATACCTACACATTGTAGGATTTGAACTTTCCAATCTCTAGAATAAAGAGAAGAGTATTATAGCCTTTGAGGAAAGTGAAGTTGACAACCTAAAACTTAAAAAAGAGTACTAAATAAATGTGTCAATTAATAGAAACCAAGATTTAACACATTTTTACCAGGGAACAAAATAAATTAATATATAACTTTGGGGGAAAATCATTCCAAAAGAAGAAATTTGGGTAATGTTCGTCTGGTTGCTTCGTATCCGTCTATTTTTTACGGCCCCCTAACTCTAGATGAGATGAAAACTTATGACCATTTTAAGTTTTCAAATCTATAGTTGTAAATACAAATCTGTCAAGTCTTAGATCTATTTCATATTAAGTTCAAGTTGTGTATTTAAATTGTTCCCGGGTGTGTAGTTACTGCTAGTAAGTTGTACCTATAACATGTCACATTTAGTAAGACTTCTTTTGATTTTACGTTTTGTTCTAGCGATATCACGTGTGTTATGATGTGGTTAGTTTGGATAGATTGTCATTAATATTTGGCTCTTTGTTTCTGGTTTATGGTTTGTGGGGGTGTTACCTTCTAGCTGTTTCTAGCTAGTTTTTCTTAATCTTTTTGCCTTTATAAGAAAGGGTAAATTATTTCTTTTGTTCTTTATGTTTATACCAATTTTCAGTAAATGTTCTTTACCTTTAAAAATATCAGAAAACATATTTTATGTTTAAAAAACCTTGTTCATCATCATCATCATCATCATACTCAGTAAATCCCACCCATAGTAAAGCTAAGGTAGGGTCTGAGGAGGGTAAGATGTAGACAACATTACCTCTACCCCGTAGGAATAGAGAGAATGCTTCCAATGAGACCCCCGGCTCGATAGTACTTTTGCATCTTGGACATAAGGCACATAACACTCAGCAATTGAGACAAATGCCGATTAGTGCATGTACCCCTTTGTCTTTCAGCTATCAACGCCACCACATGATGCATGATTAACCATTCCCTTCTTTTAACGTTATTTTCACGAAATTAGTAAAATAACGTTAAAATTAGTGCACTTTCACTTTTGCCCCCCGAACGCCCACACATATATACATTATATGCGCATACCGCAAGCGGGGCGATTAAAAAACCTTGTTGTTTACCCTAAATCCCGTCAGTTTTTTCAGTGAAGTTAAGTTTGATACATGAGGTTATTTTTTTATATAATTTTACCCGTTATTTACAAAAATTATATTGAAAACAAAAGAAAATTTTAAAAATATATATATAACCCCCATAGGGGGGGGGGGGGGGGTTGGATTCAATTGCAAAGTCATTGGAGCTATGGTGTTACTCCTTTAAGATCAAGGGTTCGAACCCAGCCAAAGACGGATCTGGTGTAAATAAATGGACAATCTAAGAGTGAGATCAAACTTGATAGCAAAGTTCATTTGACATAGGAAAAAAAAAACTAGTAATTTATTGCTTTATCATAAGTTGTTAAAGAAACACAAATGTGTTTTTAAAATTTGATGTTTAGAACATTCCATGCAATGTCTTCACAGATTATGTTGTAGCCTTTCCCGAGTAAACTTGGGCTAAAAGGCAAAGGTTTTCCTTGTTTGTCATGGTTAAGCCAGGCATAACCTCCAAATCTATATCTTCCTTCTTCATACCATCTGGCAACTCCCAATCAAACAAGTAAATAAGATTAGCAAGCAAAAGTTCCACCTCAATAAGTCCCATAGATATTCCAGGGCAAATTCTCCTTCCAGCCCCAAATGGGATCAACTCAAAATCATTTCCTTTAAAGCCAATATCACTATTCAAAAACCTCTCTGGTGAGAATTCCTGAGGATTCTCCCAAGATCCAGGGTCTCTTCCAATGGCCAACGCGTTCACATAAACTATGGTTTTCTTCTTGATCTTGTAGCCATGTACAATTGTATCTTTGTTCGTTTCTCGAGGTATAAGAAGTGGAGCTGCGGGGTACAATCTCAAGACCTCTTTTACCACTGCATTCATATAGGTGAGTTTTGAAAGATCATCCTCGTCTACTTTACCCTTATCTCCAACAACATTTCTCACTTCTTCTTGTACTTTCTTCATTTCTTTAGGGTTCTTTATTAGTGATGTCATCGCCCAAACCAATGTAGCCGCACTATTATCAGTTCCAGCTACCAATATATCCTAAATGAGGGACAAAGAAAACAATTAGATACTCAAAATGATTGATCTTCTAAGGCGCTAGTTTAATACAAAACATGGTGCCAATTAGGCTATAGCCTAGTGGTCAAGAGGAATTATCTCTTGTGGGGAGACCAATTTTCAATCCTTGGGAGGGTAAGTATTTAAGGGGAAATATTAGCTGTTCAAAAAAAAAATTACAAAACATGGTAATACCATTGTAGTTGTTTCGAAAATATAAACAAATGGTTGATTTCAACCACGAAGTTTTCCAAAATAGAAATTTATAGTTTTCATTTAATAAGCGTGCATATAGTGATTACTGTGAGAAGGGCCTTTATGTGATCGTTAGTGAGCTCAAAGGGATCGAAGACGTGATCTTTCTTGAGCTGAAGTAAAATGTCAATAAGATCGTGTTCACCCTCATTAGACTTGGGATTCTGAGGGTAGAGGTGTTCATCAATTAGTTCTTGGTAAAATGAATCCAAATCTTTGAAGCACTTCTCTAGCCTATAAAATTTTCCCATCATCCTATCAATCAAACCCGCAAGTTTTGAACCGGGCCAAAGATCTGAAAGGAAGTAGTTGGTTATCGTTGCTTGAAGTTCATGAAGGAGTCGATGAATCTCCTTACTCTTATCTCCAACTTCATACCTCTTTCCAAATCCCACTCTTGTTACAATGGTACTCATTACGACGTGGGAGATTACACTCAAGTTTACATGATTAGACGAAAGTGCTAGTCCATGTATCTTCTTCATGGCACGTGAGACCTCATCTTCACGAATATACCTAGAAGATTGTATCCTTTTTGAGCTAAAAAGGAAAACACTAAAAATCTTTCTCATCTCTTTCCAATTCTTGTTATATGGTGATAAAGCCACATCATAACCATTGTAACTAATCTTTTTTAGGCCATGCAGTAATGGCCTACTACAAAAAGTAAGATCTTGGGTTTTTAAGATTTCTTTTGCAAGACTCGCTGAAGAAATAACAATGGCTGGGATGAAACCTATGTTAAGGGATACAATTGGACCGTAGGATTTGGAGAGCTTCCATAGGGAAGTATGGAGGCTTGAGTTATCGATCTGGTGCATGTTTCCAATGAAGGGAAGTCCACGAGGGCCAGGTGGACGACTACTTTCTGATTTGGTTTTGACGATTTTGGGAAGAAGGTAGATGAAAGACAAGAGGAGAAGAGAAACAAGTAGAAACTGAATAAAAGAGTCCATTGTTGATATGTTATTCTTGAGTATTACCTTTTGTTATATATAGACCACCTGGAACTAACTGAAACTAGATGCGCATTTATTATTCAGTATTTGTTAAGAGGAACGATGCTTTGAATTATCTGAATGTTTTTAGTTCAGTTTCAAACTTGGGTGCACGCGTCGAAAGATGTATCTAATTACTTGTACATGTAAAGTTGAATCTTGGACATCGATCTCAGATTTAGGGTATGCTAAATAAAGGTCTTAGCATGTACAAAATATACTCTATAACAACATGCAACAAACAGAATTTTCAATTTTAGGCCGGCGCTTATTCTAGAAAAAAATGGACTAAATTCATGTTAGTGTATCTGTTTTTATTTCGTGCCGAAAAGGATAAAACACCCTTTCACAAATGAGTTGTTTTGGTTTGGCATTTTAAAAATGGGGCAACGTGGAACCTAATCCCGGAATCATATGGTTAAGGTAATTAAAATAAATCCTATATAATTTTAGATAAATCACTGATTTGCCATCAAATTAATTACTACAACTTATAGTCCATTAACTAATTATCATGAACTAAAGCAACCGACCCATTCTAATTTGTTTCTTCTACTGCTGCCTTTAAAAACAAATAAAAAATTCCACGTGACCATTAAACCATGCTAATTGGTTTAAAGTCCATGCACCCGTTGTTGTGTTTTTGGATTGATCCACAATCTTCGATTACCGTCGCTGCAACCCAGCGGGAGGTTGCTCTTCTTTGTGAAAACGACTCTCAAAACCGCCAGATACTAGTTGTTGAAAATCAGGCCCTTGATCAAACATAAAAACACCGTATGAACGGACTCGTTCGACTCTTTTAGTTATAAAACAATGAAAGCACACAAATTAAAATAGTCGTAACCATCTATTTATACTAAACTCATCCTAATCATAACCAAACTCAATCTTATTTTAAATAATAAAATAACTAACTAGATAAACCTATTTAATAAACCAATAATTATCCCTAATTAAAGTATAAAATACTCAATAAATAATTCACCAAGAGTTCACCCCGGGTTTTAGTCCACCGTGCGTTACGCCAAAGAGATTCTCTCTTGTGGCGGTGCAAGCCCCTGCAGCTGTCAGTGGATGGTATGGTTTCCCGGGGAACGCCGTTAGCCAAACTCTGACGCTGCGTGAGCCCGGTCAAGACAAAATAGTCTGTCCAGAGTGAGGTTAGGGCCCTCTGTTTTGGAGGGTGTGAGATCTCTCACAACAAGTTAAAGATTCTCACCGTTAAAAAAAAAAAAAGATTAACGTCTTTCTATTTTGATGGAGTTCGTGAACAGGGGATTGAATTTTTGTTTCTGTAATTCGTTCTTGATCAAATTTAATGATGTATATTTTGTTCTTCTTTTAAATATAATGGGGATGAATAGTCATACATACACCAGTTCTCTTTGGTTAATATTCAATTTTTCGTTCGCTAGAATTTCCCTCTCAATTGGGTTTGGGGATGAAGTGAAGTTTATAAGTGCCAATATAAAAAAATCAGTCTTCCGAATAGCAAAATAGACACCACCGTCAAAAGCTCTGATCTCCACCACCAGGTCAACCTGCAGCTAGTGTTGGAGCTCATTGCCATTCCACTCAGTTCGTCATAATCACATCTAGATGTTAATACTTGATTGTGGATCAAACCCTAAGGGTCAACTTTGATTTTAGTGGTTATTTGTGGAATATAAACATTGATTAATAAAAGTGCCCTCGCTCTCCTTTAAAAGTTAACTGACGTTAGCCCTGACACCTTAACCCGTTACAAAATTGAAACCATAGACCTTAACATATTTACAAAAAATAAAACCTTGGTACTTAAATGTGTTACTTTTGGTAAATTACAAGGACTATCTGTGTAATTAACTATATGAAATGTAAGGCCAAATCTTCGGGAAATTGAAATTTTAATTTTCTTCACGACAAACTAACCTATTCCTATATACTTTTATACCTATGGCTTAGCAGGATTTGAACCTTTCATCTTTAGAATAAAGAGAAGATACCTTATCACCACATTATGAAAGTGAAGTTGACAACCTAAAACTTAAAAAAAGAGTACTAAATAAATGTGTCAATTAATAGAAACCAAGATTTAACACAATTTTACAAGGGAACAAAATAAATTAATATATAACTTTGGGGAAAATCATTCCAAAAGAAGAAATTTGGGTAACTTTCGTCTGGTTGCTTCGTATCCATCCATTAATTATGCCCCCTAACTCTAGATGAGATGAAAACTTTTTAAGACTTTTTAAGTTATCAAATATGTTGCTCTAAATACAAATATTTCAAGACTTAGATCTATTTCATATTAAGTTCAAGTTGTGTATTTAAATTGTTCTCGGGTGTGTAGTTTGTGGGTGTGTAGTTTGTGCAAGTAAGTTGTACCTATAACATGTCACATTTAGTAAGACTTTTGTAAATCTATCTTTCGATTTTATGTTTTCTTCTAGATATCACGTGTGTTATGATGTGGTTAGTTTGGATAGATTGTCATTCATAATTGGCTTTTTGTTGTCCTGACAACTTGGTCTAGTGGTTAGTCACTTAGTTTCTCTCATTGAGGTCCCAAGTTCAACTCCCACTAGTATCACTTTGAAGGACATTGATGGTGGCAATGGAGTTTAGAACTAGGTCTCTTTGGAGGTCGCCAGTTCCAAACTGAGCCATACCAGGTTTTACCACAGTAGGCCTTCGAGCGGGCGGGTTTCCCCGGAACTGGTGGCTTGGTGGCTCGGGTGTGCATCCAACTCTGACCGTTATGGAGGAGGGGAGGCATTTTCTCGATTGAGGGCATAACAGGATGCTTACCGGTAATTTAGTTGGCCATTCAAGAAGATAAAAAAAAATCGGCTCTTTGTTTCTGGTTTATGGTTTGTGGGATGTTACCTTCTAGCTGTTTCTAGCTAGTTTTTTCTTAATCTTTTTTCCTTTATAAGAAAGGTAAATTATTTCTTTTGTTCTTTATGTTTATACCAATTTTCTGTAAATATTGTTAATCTTTAAAAATGTCAGAAAACATATTTTATGTTTAAAAAACCATGTCCTTTCCTCTAAACCCCGTCAGTTTTTTTAGTGAAGTTAAGTTTGATCATGTGCCTTGCACAAGAGGTTTTTTTTAAAATTTTACCAATTATTTACAAAAAAAATATATTGAAAACAAAAGAAAAAATAAAAAATATATATAAAACCTCCATAGGGTGGGGTTGAGTTCAATTGGCAAAGTCATTGAAGCTATGGTAGCTTTAAGGTCAAGGGTTCCAACCCCGTCAAAGACGGATCTGGTGTAAATAAATGTACAATCTAAGAGTGAGATCAAACTTGATAGCAAAGTTCATTTGACATAGGAAAAGAAAACTAGTACTTTATTGCTTTTATCATAAGTTGTTAAAGAAACACAAATGTGTTTTTAAAATTTGATGTTTAGAATATTCCGTGCAAAGTCTTAATAGATTATGTTTTAGCCTTTCCCGAGTAAGATTTGGCTAAAAGGCAAAGGTCTTCTTTGTTTGTCATGATAAACCTAGGCATAACCTGCAAACCTATATCTTCCTTCTTCATACCATCTAGCAACTACCAATCAAACAAGTAAATAAGATTAGCAAGCAAAAGTTCCACCTCAACAAGTCCCATAGATATTCCAGGGAAAATTCTCCTTCCAGCCCCAAATGGGATCAACTCAAAATCATTACCCTTAAAGCCAATATCACTATCCAAAAACCTCTCTGGTGAGAATTCCTCAGGATTCTCCCAAGATCCAGGGTCTCTTCCAATGGCCAACGCGTTCACATAAACTATTGTTTTCTTCTTGATCTTGTAGCCATGTAAAATTGTATCTTTGTTCGTTTCTCGAGGTATAAGAAGTGGAGCTGCAGGGTACAATCTCAAGACCTCTTTTACCACTGCCTTCATATAGGTGAGTTTTGAAAGATCATCCTCGTCTACTTTACCCTTATCTCCAACAACATGTCTCACCTTGTACTTTCTTCATTTCTTTAGGGTTCTTTATTAGCGATGTCATCGTCCAAACCAATGTTGCCGCACTATTATCAGTTCCAGCTACCAATATATCCTAAATGAGGGACAGAGAAAACAATTAGATACTCAAACGATCGATCTTCTAAGACGCTAGTTTAATACAAAACATGGTGCCACTTAGGCTATACCCTAGTGGTCAAGATGAATTATCTCTTGTGGGGAGACCAATGTTCAATCCTTAGGAGGTGTAAGTATTTAAGGTGAAATATTAGCCATTCAAAAAAAAATTACAAAACATGGAAATACCATTGTAGTTGTTTCGAAAATATAAACAAATAGTTGATTTCAACCACGAAGCTTTCTGAAATAGAAATTTATAGTTTTCATTTAATAAGTGTGCATATAGTGATTACTTTGATAAGGGCCATTATGTGATCGTTAGTGAGCTCAAAGGGATCCAAGACGTGATCTTTCTTGAGTTGAAGTAAAATATCCATAAGATCGTGTTCACCCTCATTAGACTTGGGATTCTGAGGGTGGAGGTGTTCATCAATTAGTTCTTGGTAAAATGAATCCAAATCTTTGAAGCACTTCTCTAGCCTATAAATTTTTTCCCATCATCCTATCAATCAAACCCGCAAGTTTTGAACTGGGCCAAAGATCTGAAAGGAAGTAGTTGGTTATCATTGCTTGAATTTTATGAAGGAGTCGATGAATCTCCTTACTCTTATCTCCATCTTCATACCTCTTTCCAAATCCCACTCTTGTTACGATGGTACTCATTACGATGTGGGAGATTACACTCAAGTTTACATGTTTAGACGAAAGTGCTAGTCCATGTATCTTCTTCATGGCACGTGAGACCTCATCTTCACGAATATACCTAGAAGATTGTATCCTTTTTGAGCTAAAAAGGAAAACACTAAAAATCTTTCTCATCTCTTTCCAATTCTTGTTATATGGTGAT
The DNA here is from genome assembly GCA_947069175.1 of Scalesia atractyloides. Lineage (NCBI taxonomy): Eukaryota > Viridiplantae > Streptophyta > Magnoliopsida > Asterales > Asteraceae > Scalesia > Scalesia atractyloides. Next base: position 9,727,678 of record CAMTDV010000014.1, on the reverse strand, counting down.
AAAGCCACATCATAACCATTGTAACTAATCTTTTTTAGGCCATGCAGTAATGGCCTACTACAAAAAGTAAGATCTTGGGTTTTTAAGATTTCTTTTGCAAGACTCGCTGAAGAAATAACAATGGCTGGGATGAAACCTATGTTAAGGGATACAATTGGACCGTAGGATTTGGAGAGCTTCCATAGTGAAGTATGGAGGTTTGAGTTATCGATCTGGTGCATGTTTCCAATGAAGGGTAGTCCACGAGGGCTAGGTGGACGACTAGTTTTTGATTTGGTATTGATGATTTTGGGAAGAAGGTAGATGAAAGGCGGGAGGAGAAGAGAAACAAGTAGAAACTGTATAAGATAGTCCATTGTTGATATGTTATTCTTGAGTATTACCTTTTGTTATATATAGATCACCTGGAACTAATTGAAACTAGATGCGCATTTATTATTCAGTATTTGTTAAGAGAACGTTGCTTTGAATTATCTGAATGTTTTTAGTTCAGTTTCAAACTTGCGTGCACGCGTCGAAAGATGTTTCTAATTACTTATAAAGGTAAAGTTGAATCTTGGACATCTCAGATTTAGGATATGCTAAATAGAGGTCTTAGCATATGCATGTACAAAATGCAACAAACAAAATTTTCAATAATTAGTTACTTATTCTAGAAAAAAATGGACTAAATTCATGTTAAAGGGGAGTGTATCTGTTTTTATTTCGTGCTGAAAAAGTTAAAACACCCTTTCACAAATTAGTTGTTTTGGTTTGCCATTTAAAAAATGGGGCAACGGGAACCTAATCCCGGAATCATATGATTGAGCTCATGTTCGACAAGGGATGTCAGTATTGAATAATAAAAACCATGTTTTATTATATAATAAGAATAAGAATATTATATAGAAAATTATAAAGAATATCTACTTAATTCATATATCCTTATTATGGTTGAGATAACTAAAATAAACCCTGTATAATTTTCAATATCTCCATAAAAATTGTTAATTTTACTCTATAGCAATAGGAAAGAAATAAAATTTTCAATATTTAGGTGCTTATTCTAGAAACAAAAATGGACTAGATCCTTGTTCAAGGGTAGTGTATTTGATTTTATGGTGAAGATGATTATAATATCAATACTAGGAAAAAGAGTATCATCGACCACATGTCTCGGACAAAAATATCTGCTGGTCAATACGGATGGGAGAATATAAAAAAATTGCCATTTAGGTATGCCAACAAATACCGACTGATTCTGATTTATGACAGTTGGCGAGGCGGGAATCTTTTGCTTCCATATTTTTTAGGGGTAGGGAAGCCGTTAGCACGTTCTGTTCGTCGGTGACCAGCAGATATTTTTGTCCGAGACATGTCGTCAAAAAATCGATTATCAAAATTTTGAAAGTTGAGCTCACTTATGCTTTCCAGCTCTTGCCGAAAGTAACCACTTCACAACAGACTAACCATTGGTAATCCGTTGGTTAGGATGTCCATAGGTAGCATTGATTGTAACACTCGGTAACTCCTGATCAACCCTAATGACCAGAGGTGTCGTGATACTTTCCCCACGATAATTAGTTATAAGTTGAGGGGTCAAAGCTGTCAATGGATTCAAGATAAAAGTTGGACTGAAAATGTTATTCTAAAATTCTGTGTCTTTTGGACCTTAAGCCAATGTATTATACTCCAGGTTTCTAGCAATGAAGGTTTATGAGTTTGTTCCTGTTATGATGAGTGATGGTCAAGCACTATGTATCTAGAAAATCCTTATAGGGACCACGTTTTAAAAAAGGTAACGAAATCAAAAACATATCAAATTTTCTAAAATCACCTACCGCCGGAACGTCAAGGGGTAGCCACTACCCCTATTTACAAGCTATACAAGAAAAGCCACTTAAGAACCTAACCGGATGCGAAACAGCTAGACAGTTCAGCCAGGGAAAAGCCAAAACTTTAAATGAGTATATCTTAAGCTAGGATATAAGTTACAAAATCCATAATATATGAAAATTAGATTTTCTGACGATTCTTAACTAAAAATGGGGCTTCACGGACCTCATTCCCCACCCAAACTTATCTTCCTAAAGTTATGTTATTTTTATTGCTATCATCTTAAGAGTCTTAGAAAAAGAGCTATTCTCTAAGCAATATTCTACAGGTTAAGTTTAGGCGCCTAACAATGATACCACTACAAGAAAACGGGGCAATAGCCATGACACATGTCGCCGCTAAAAGCCCTGATCTGCGCGCGACATGTCGCCACTAAAGGGTCGTCGGTAAAGGTCCTCTTGTCGCTGCTATTGACTCATGTTGCCGCTATTCATACATATCAATAGTGGCGACACATGTCTTTGCTAATACGTCTCTGCTAAAGGCATGTATCAATAGCGGTGACATATGCCGCCGCTAAAAGTCATTTTTTTATTTTTTTTGCTGCATTTTCAATATTTCCGGTTATATACAAACTTGCCAATTTTCCAGTTTTACGCAACACAAACAAACTAAATAAACATAATACTTAACATCCTAAAATCGCATACAACGTTTAATTCGTAGAATAACATCCTAAAATTGCATAATACTTAATAACATCCTAAAATAACATCTGAAAACTACAAGATAGTTGTCATATGTCGATAATACTTAATTAATAGTCATTTTCATCCTCGTCGTCATTGTCAAAAATGTCATCATCGTCGATTGAGGCTTGCTTTCCCTTCGAAGAAGCAAGATAGGAATCGAGTTGATTCAAAAATGCCGGGGTTTGGAACAAACTCGAAACATATTCCTACATTAAAATACATATCAAAACCTATATTAGCATTTAATATACTACCAACATATATTTACCAAAGTAACATGTGTTTGCCAAAGTAACATGCGCTCATTGATACTTGTATAACTTTTTAAAGTAAAATTGTAAGGGTAAGGGACTCAGTCGCGCTATGACTCATGTCGCCGCTATTGATTCCATTTCACCCCAGCCATTAGATCAAGATAAAAATGGATGGCTGGGGTTTAATGTTGGAGACCGCGTTCCGGATCGACCAATAGCGGCGACATATGGCATGTCGCCGCTATTCTTGTAGTGTACCTAGTTTGCTTAAACGATTGCTTTGATACAAAATTTGAATACCCTCGTTAAAAAAAATAGTGGATATACAAAAGAACCAACTTTTAGCAGCGAAATCTTCTAGGTATATATTAATAAAAATCAAACCATTCAAATATTTGTGCCAAATGATTGCAAGTTTGATTCAAGTAAATAGCTAATCATCTGTAACACCATCATTTTTACAAAATTAGCGGATTTATAAAAGAACCATCTTTTAGCAGCGGAATCTCCGGTTATATATTAACATAATACAGAACCATTTGATTTTTGTTTGGTTATTGGATTTTAATTATCACCCCCAACTATCGGCCATTGGCCACTGCCACCCCCAACTAACGCTTTGATGCCCGACGCCTTCAACTTAACACTTAGTGTGTCTGGCACCACGTTGTTAACCGAATCCCTAACTCAGTTACTTCTTTTATCCTACATGGCCAATTTTTGATGATGTGACTTGTTTTTGACAACGTGGCTTGTATATATATTTTATATATAAGGAAAAAACTTCTATAGCTCTCTTTCTCTCTCTACCTCTCTCTAGCCACCACCCTCACGGCCTCAACCACCAAGAACCACCGGCCGTAAACCTGGTTCTGATATTCCATCGCTCAATTTTCCTACTCATAGGGAAGGTGTGACTGTTGTTAAACCAGGTTTGCATCCGATTTTCAAGGGGTTGTATTCTGGTTGATTTCCCTGCTCCTAATAGTCCGATTGATAAAGATTTTGCCCAAACTGTTGAAGAAATTGAGATGGAAGGTTGTATCTGAGCTCCTGTAACTCCTGTTGCCACCAATGGTGAGAACCTAATGTTCAACACCTCCCACTTGGTGACTCTGCATAACCGAGATGATGAGAGGGAAGCCCCTATTGTGCAAGTACTGCAAAACCAAGCTCAACCAAATGCTCACTTAGTGGCTAATCATCGGAACACACATAATCCTTCCCATTTGGTCTGGTCTGGGATACTAATCAAACAGAGAGGAAAACCTTTCCAAAACAGATGCAACTAAACAACGGCTGTGAAGATACGAGACTGGTTATTCCTTGATGGGGTCACATGTTTTTAAGGGGATCAAATAAGGCACCTCATCATGCTAGAACAAGACGGCCACGTAGGCAAAAACCCTAACTGAGTTAGTGCTCAGTTAACGACGTGGTGTTAGAACACACTAAGTGTTAAGTTGGAGGTGTCGGGCGTAAGTGTTAGTTGGGGGTGGCAGAGACCAATGGCCATGATGTTCCATCTGTTAGTCAAATAACTCTGTATTTACATTCTAACAGGGAAATCTTTCTTAAAAACCTGCACATAAATACCATATTATAAAATCCTGTAAGCGTAAACATAAACTTAAACATTATTGATAAAGAAAGATACCGTCTTTTTCTGGTTTGGGCCTTTGAAGCGCTGAACAGCTTTACATAGCTGATCATCCTATAACAGATAGGAATCCAAAACATGTGGTCAGAAAGAAATGGTATATGCCGCATATGAATGCCTGAAACATAAATGCGATTTTGTGTACATACCTCTTGTGTTGTACATTGGCCATTTGGCCCTTTGTGGACCGCCTTGCAGGCCTTCTTTACTGTTACTATTACTATTGTTATTGTTATGATTACTATTATTACTATTACTTTTATTGTTATTGTTATAGGTGCAGAAAATCAAATACGTGTATGCCCAATTAACTCGTATAAGCTTAAACATAGTCCCCGTTGTATACTAAGGTCACAAATTTTCATTGGATTCAAATAAGTCCATCCAGTATTAAGATTGTATAGTAAACTATATGGCATGAATTTTTTAAAGATAAATATAGGACTTAGCCATGTGAATGCACGCATACATCAACTATACTTTGTAATATGGTTGTGCTGCAATATCCAAATTTTTAGCCACTGAATCGGTTGAATCAACTATATATATTATTTGGTCTTCAATTATTTGCATTTCCCTTGTCCTGACCGAAACCTGAATTACATTTCGATTCGCCTATGGAATATAATTTCAAACTCAAAATACCCGGTTAACCCGACTCGATTAACCCAAAAAAACCAACCAATTCCCCTAATTGGCTTGCTTCAAAGACAATGTATATTGCACAATTTATTAAAAAATAGTAGTGTATGTTGCGAAATTTCTCACCTTTTTTTAGAATTAAAGCAGCATTTAGAAAAAACAATAAACATGCATCAATTTTCAAACTTGCATAAAATCAATTCCATTAAACAGCAGCAAACGTTAGTTAGCACAACAATTTCACATCAGCCAAAGAAAGAAAAGTCAAAGTTGAAGGAAAAAAGCCAGGAATTTTTGAAAGCACCAAAGAACAAAGCAGAACAGAAAGCACAACATAAAAAAAATTAAGTTTTAAAGACAAACAAAAAGGGCGAAATGAACTAAAAAAAACAGACAACAACAGTGGACACCAACTGTTCCCAACCATCAAATTCTAATTTAAAATAAAAATAATTAACATGGTTTCTTCCCGACGCGCGTTGTGCCGCCATTTTTTACTTGTGTTTGTTGATGTTTTGTGTACCTATATTGACAGCTAAATTTAAGTATTACAGTAGAATTGCAGGCATCTTGTGGTTTAACATTGAAACCATTTTGGTCTGTTTCGGATCTTCAAAACTCACCTCTACACCAAGCCTGCAACAGAATAATTCCATTATTAAACTTCCAAAATAAGGAAAATAATGTTGAAGGCAATTGAGTAGATTGACCATCGGCAACATCTATTAGAAATGGGTAAATTTTTGTCATGTTTCATCTCAAGTGGGTCAAACGGGTAAAATCAAAATAATTAGCTTGAAAGAAACGGATCAATTATGTCAAAAGTATCCACCGGAATAACCAAGCCTAAGGACTTGTTGGAAAATCATTCGTTAATATTAGCGGCTGAATGCATATTCCTAAAAACATCAGTTTGTTTACCTACTGTAGTTGGAAGTGGGATTCCTTGATAGTGTCTTGCTGCAAATTAACAATTCTGACATCCGCTTAACATATAAGTGTAAACGAACATATACGTGTAAATCTTTTAAGATGCTATTATTTTGGGCAATTAAAACAAAACTTTAACTCTTTTAATAAAAAAAGTAAAATCAATTTGTTGGTAAACAAATAATGTTTCCCAAACATTAAGTAAATAGTAATTCAAAGCGAGTATGATAGTTAATAATATTTCACACCAGCTTTCCAAAAATAAATAATAAAAACATAATTCAAAGAACCTCAAAAGCTATTTTTTTCAGAATGAAGTTCTATCATTTAACTATTGGCATGTTGATTCCTTCTACCATGTATGAAACCTTTGTTAATTAGAACTTAGAAGTGACCAGGAATAAGAATTTAGTCCCAATTCTCCACATGGTTCACAAGGCTGCAATTGTGATCACCATCTTCAATATGACAAATATTCTTGATAAGGTGCTAAAGCAAATGAAACTTTATTTATTTTGGAGAAACAAAATTAAACTTGAACTTTTCTAACAAAAAGTCACAAATGTAACTTCAATCATTTTGGACAATCCAAATTAAACTTGAACTCTTCAAACACAAATTCCACACTCTCAATTGTTAGACCAACAATGTCGAAAGTTATTTATGTTATATTTGGAATTATTACAGAACTTAATTGGAGAATACCAAAAGGTAAATTTTTCGTCCCAATTCTCCACAACCGATTGTACCAAAAAAGAAAAATCTATTCCCAATTCAACATTTCAAATAATTTAAGAGTTGTTCGGCCAATAAATTGAAAGTTGGGAATGATGTGGTACAATTTGAAAATTGAGAGTGCTATCGACCAAATAGTGAAAGCTGAAGTTATTAAAACCTGGAAGAAGGTTGTTGAAGCTTGTCATTTTAAAAACAATAATTGGGGTTTTCTTCCTTTAAACAAGTCGGTGTCGGGTTGTTGGAAAAATATTGTTGTTTTTTATTCAAATTTAAAATAAATAGGAAAAGTTTAACAAATTTTATCTGGTGTAAAGTGGGGAATGGGATGGATATTCAGTTATGGGTCGACACGTGGATGGGTAATCAACCGTTTATGGATAGATGGCCGCACCTTTTCGACCTTGAGCTTGTTAAGTCTTGTAGAGTGGCAGACAAGATTGTGCAGGATCAGGCGAATACTGAGTACAACTGGAACTGGATCAGAGCTCCGGAGTTAGTATCTGAGATTCAGGAGTGGCAGGATTGCTAGGCTATCTTGGTGTTGGTGGTTCTGTCCAACGCTAGTGATTCGTGGAAGTGGTTGGGAGAGGATTCGGGCACCTTTACAGTCAGATCGGTAAAAAATAAAATCTGAAGAGTAAAGATAGGGAGGTGATCCAGTTGCCAACATTTCTCTGGTGCAAATGGGTACCTCTTAAGTGTAATATTATGGCTTGGAGAGCGAACCTGGATAGATTAGCGACAAGGAAGAATCTAAAGAGAAGAAATGTGAATATTCTGTCAGATGTGTGCCCTTTTTGTGAGGAATACGAATCGGTTGATTTTCAGCATGTATGTTGGCAAATAGGATATGGATGGGTTTCACTGCTTGGTGCAATATTCCGCCGCTCTTCGTTTTCGACTTCTAAGACCTTATGGAAGCTCATGGTTTTCTACAGATTGGAAAGAAAGCTAAAAAGATCATTCATGGCCTTATTATAATCACATGTTGGTGCATTTGGAAAGGAAGGAACAAGACGGTCTTTCATAACATAAAGTGTGGGTTCTAGGATATTCTAGGAGAAGTCAAGTCCAGAGGGTTTGTGTGGTTGAAAAATAAATCCTCATTTAGAACGATTAGTTGGGAAGATTGGTGTAAATATCCGTTGTAGATGTTGTAATTTGTTGCCTTTTGCCCGTTTGGGTCGGAGGCCGATTGTTTGTTTGGTCTTTTGCCCTTTTGGGTTGGAGGCTTGTTTTATTGAAGTTTACCTTTCAAAAAAAATTAAAACTAATATCCCTTTTAAAATAACGTACTAATAATAAGCATTTTCATTACTTAATTACTCCTTTAAGATGTATTATACAGAAGTTCTAGCCATGTGCTAGAAAAGGTTTCTTAGAAATATCATAAATTCTGATAATAATATTTTAAATGTACTCATGAGCTAAAGGCAAAGTTCATTTTTCTTGTGTATAGTGATCCCAGGCATAGCATCCAGGTCTGTATCATCTTTTTGCATGTCATTCGGCAAACCCCAATCAAACAAGTAAAGAAGATTAGCAAGTAAAAGCTCCACCATGACAGCTCCCATTAGCATTCCTGGACAGATTCTCCGCCCAGCCCAAAAGGAATAAGCTCGAAATCATTACCCTTGAAGTCGATATCATTGCCTAGAAATCACTCTGGGTAGAAGTCCTCCGGGCGATCCCAATATTTAGGATCCCTTCCAATAGCAAATGCATTCACATAAACTTTGGTTTTCTGCTTGATTTTGTATCCACATAAAATAGCATCTTTCATCGTTTCTCGGGGCACTAGGAAAGGAGCTGAAGGGTATAGCCTCATTTGTCTCTTTTATCACTGCCTTCATATAAGTGAGTTTAGGAAGATCATCTTCATCTATCATGCACTTCTTTCCAATCACATTTCTCACTTCTTCTTGTGTTTTTTTCATTACGTTAGGGTTCTTCATTAACAATGTCAATGACCAAACCACTGTTGCCGCACTAGTATCAGTCCCCGCGGCAAGTACGTTCTAAATATGAAAAATGGAAACAATTAGGCATTGAAAAAAGAATTTAAAAAAAAGCGCTAAAGGAGTGTATGTTTAGATTCTATGAAGTAGACTACAAGTTGTTTATTCTTAGTGCAAAAGAAAATACGTGTTTGTTGTCATTTAATGAGATTACCCTGAAACTTGCTTGACATGTCGCACAGTGAAGGAGATGTAAAAGGATTTTCTTACACAATATCACTTTTTGGACCCTTTTATGTTGTGTGTATACTATATTAGTAGATAGATAATCCCATGTATCACACGAGTTGAATAATGAAAATTATTTGTTTGTAGAGCACAACAAGACAAGTAAAAAATGTTACTATTTGTATATATTCATTTATTTATATAATAAAATTAAATATTTATATGAATTTTTAAAATTTCATAAAAATCTGTTTTGGTAAGGTTTAATTCAAAAACATCATTATCATACATTATAAATTAAAAATGTATATAAATTAAAGACGAATTTTGTAGGAAGGTTTAGGAGAACTTGATTTAACAAAACATGTGAGTCAATTTAAAGAACTGTCTAAAGTGTTAAGATAAAAAAAATAGTATAAACAATGTTGTTATTCTGTAATATCAATTCGAGTTAAAAAGAATATTATATGACAAATCATTTGATGGGCATTTTTATAGTTACCGATGACTATTGAAGAAATCAATTTACTTTTTATATGTTTTAGTTCTCACGCCACTAAGTTTCACATATGCGTTTTACATGACAAATCTATATGCGTTTTACATGACTAAGCAAAGACTATTGCTCAGAGAGAAAGAAAAGGAATAATAGATTTTAATAATTCTAATTATTAGTCGTTTGCCGGCAACAATTCCAACTTAAAAATTAATCAGTGGTGGTCCCATCTTTACATATATTATAAACCAATGGACCATTACTAAACCGAAAATGATAAAGAGACAAAAAGAAATTAAGGTTCTGTTAGTAAAGATCTTTAGTTTATATTTAAGACCACCCATGGTTATTTTTTAAATTGGAACCGTTCCCAACCAACGGCTAATAGTTTGAATTATTAAAATCCATTATTCCGAAATAAAAATATGATTGAGAACAGTATACATAGATTCAATAAGAAATTGTTGGTATTGCAAGATCCACATGTGCTGAACTTGTATTAATAATACAAGTTTAATTCTTATTTTTACCCTCTTATTTTTTTAAGGGTGAATATTAATTGTTTGTGATTTATTTTTTATATAACTAGCCAATTAGGAGAGTAATGTATGCAAAGAAACCTATTGTTAGTTATTAAATAAATATATAATGTAAATGTAAAGTAAAGATTATTAATATACTAAGAGAATAGAGAATGAGAACTAGAAAAATTGGACGTGTAACATGTAAAAGTTATCCAGATGCCCTTCTTTTGAGGGGTTTTTTTATTATCTATATACTTGAATTTTAAATTTTTATTTAAACTATAACTAATTATTTCAACAGAAACATATAGAGCAAATTGATTTGTCATGTAAAACGCATATGTGGAATTTAGTGGTATGACTAAAACATATACAGCAAATTGATTTCTTCAAGTGGAATTTAGTGGTATGACTAAAACATATACAGCAAATTGATTTCTTCAATACTGATGGGTAATTACAAAAAAGCTCATCACATAGTCAACATCTGACATGGAGTTAACAATAAATTAGATGGAATTAGTCATATGAACTGAAATCGTAATAAATTGAAATGTTGATGTGTAATTTGTAAGACTTTTTCAAATTTATAAAATATAAAAATTTGCTATAAACTATAGAGACCAAAACAAAAATTTACTCTGTAATATACTTTTTTTGAACGTCAAATTTGGATCACTGATGGACCACTGGAGTATATCGTGCCACCAGCGGAACCACCCGATCATATCCATCTCCGCTAGGCATAATGCCTATACATCAATTCAGAAGAAACCCAATAAATATGGGAAAACCCTCCTTGTGAGAATGAACTCAGGACCTATTGATCCCAAAGTCTTATCCCACCCTAAATATGTCACTAGGCTATAAAGCCATAATATACTATACTAAAGGTGGGTACTTCATTTTAGGTTTTATATATTTATGTCAATTTTTTTAGTAATGACAAACTACACTACTCTTAATTTACATCACTTGTCTTTCACGAAACTAGAACCCTCAGTATGCTACAAAGTCTAGTATTGAAAAGAGATAACAATACAACACCATGTCATTGGGCTACAAATCCTTTGTTATTTATGTCATTTTTTATATTAATTTCTAGAAAAGTAGTTAACTAGGCAGCTCGAATGCATAAAATTGTGCGTTAGTTTTAATTCAACAAGGGCCACTCCAGCAAACGCTAATAATCATGTTGAAATCAAGTTTGTTTTAGACAATTAAAACTGGTGTTGGAAATTGATGCTCGTATATAATGCAGATGACTACTTATTGAATGGTTACCTCTATTATTTCAATCTATTTTTATTTATTAATACTTAATTAATGCTTCCAAATAGAAATCACATGAAGGGATATATTCATATTCAGCCAATAGAAAGAGCCAGAGATATGGATTACCATGAGCATGTCTTTTATGTGCTTGTGAGTGAGGCCGAAGAGGTTGTCTTTCATAAGTCGTGGTAGAATGTCAATAACATCCTCCTCTTCCTCATGTGACTTAGGGTTTCGACGTTTGAGGTGTTCATCAATGAGTTGTTGGTAAAACGAATCAAAATCTTGGAAGCATTTCTCTAGCCGATCCATCTTGCCAGTGAACCGATCAACCAAACTGACAAAAGGCAGACCAGGCCAAATATCCGAAACAAAGAGATCCACTAGACTCGCCTGAAGTTCAATAAGTAATCCAATATCCTTATTTCTCTCATGTCCATCTTGGTACCTTTTACCAAAAGCCACTCTCATTACAATAGTACTTGTCACACTCTTGGTGATTTCGCTCAAGTTTACCTGGTTAGACGAACGTGCTAGCCCATGTATCTTATCCATGGCATGTGAGACCTCATCTTCGCGAATATGCCTAAAAGATTGTATCGTTTTAGGACTTAATAGATGAGATGCAAAAATCTTTCTCATGTCTCTCCAGTTCTCATTGTAGGGGAAAAGGCTACATCTAGCCCATCGTAAGATAACTTTTGGCCGCCGAACAATGGTGGCCTGCTGCAAAAGATAGCATCTTGGGTCTTCAAGACTTCTTTCGCTAGACTTGCTGACGAAACAACGATAGTAGGGACGAAACCAAAGCGAAGAGATATGATTGGGCCATAGGATTTTGAGAGTTGCCATAGGGAAGTATGTAGGCTTGATGGATTGATCTGGTGCAAGTTTCCAATGAAGGGTAGTCCAATTGGACCTGGTGGATTGAATCTTGATTTGTTTTTGATGATTTTGGGAAGAAGTTAGATGAGAGATAGGGAGGGGAAGAGACAAAAGAAGAAACATGAAAAGTAGTTCCATAGTTGAGATGTTATGAACTTGCACTAGGAGTTTGTGTTATATATAGACCGTAACTAAGCCAAAAATAATGTACGTACGACGTGCCCATGGCTTTATAGCCTAGTGACATTTTTGGGGTGAGATAAAGCTTTAGGACCAATAGGTCCTGGGTTCGATTCTCACAAAGAGGTTTTCCCATATTTGTTTATTGGTTTCCTCCTGAATTTGTGTATAGACATATGCCTAGTGGAGATGGATATTATCGGGTGGTTCAACTGATGGCACGATGGTACTCTAATGGTCCTTCAGTGATCCCAATTTGCCGTTCAAATAGAAATGTACATACGACGTGGTCCATCCAATTTAATTGAAGCAATGAAGCCGTAAGGCTTTTTTCTTTTCCTATACTTGTTATGTTTTTATTCGGTCCTTCAAGATTCATGAACAGAAATTAAACGTTTTTTTTCTGAAAAAAAATTGTACTGGCTTTTTTACTCGATTGAAGCGGGACAAACTCTTGGAGGAGGCCAAGAGATTAGATGAAATATAACTTTCATATGATAAATTCTCTCTTGCAATACTCCTGTACTAGATTCAATTTAGTCACGTACTATTGAAAATATATTAGCCGAATTTGACATTGGCATGCATGAAATTCACAATAATAAAGGGGTTTCACATAAAAGAGTATGTATGAGTATAAAAACCGAACGTAATCCGAATTAATATAAAACGAGTCAGAAATAAGTGAACTAGTAAAATCAATTTTATACTTTTAAATCTTAACTTTCATCTATTGGCCGAAATTAATCCTAACAAAAAAATGTTTAAAAACAGTTCTAATTATAGGTGTATTTTTCTCCAACAAACTCATACTAAGTGAATGTTAACTCAATTAGTTTTATGATGATTTGACATGCCACATAAGCATATCATGTCATCTGAAAGTTAAAGTTTTTGTCAGATAAGCGTGTCACGTTATCAAAAAAACTAATTGGTTTAACATTAAGATATTATGAGATCGTTTAGAGAAAAATACGTTTAAAGTTAGGGCTGCTTATAAACATTTCTTAATTAGGATTAATTATAGCCAATAGATGAAAGTTAAGATTATTAAAATTCAATAACTCTACGATCAATCTTTACATTTTACAATTTTGATAACAAGATTTAAAGTTTTAGTTAATAATTTATACTTTTTATTCATAAAAATATCAAATTAAAAGTTAATTTACACAAGTATCATAAGAAGCGATTTTAACCTTTTATTTTTCAAATCAATTAAGATGAAAATGTAGAAAAATAGAGAAATATAAGAGTAATTTGAAATAGCCTATTTATTGACTTTCTATTTTCACATGTAATCCCTCCTTTTTTTAAACGTTCATAACTTTTTATACGTTATTATTTTTTTTTAAATTTGCACCAGAAAATCGAGTATCCTTTTATCTTTAATTTGAGTAACTTATCGCTATATAAAATATAATAACTAAAAAAACCAAAAAGTTGTGGTGTATTTCTATGTTGTTAGCATTTTTGTGCTTGATTTTTCATTATATTTTTGTACTAAATTGTTTGTGACGAGTATTTTGTACTAAATTTCTTTGTGCTGTATTTTTTGTGCTACAATTTTTTGCGCTAGATTTTTTGTACTAATTTTTTTTGCTAGATTTTGTCGTGCTGATTTTTTGTACTAGATTTTTTGTGTTATTTTTTTACAAAACAAAATGGTGAAAGTTTATGTTTCAAAACCAAAATATCATTTCATCCTACTTATAAGAAGTGTCACATGTCATGTCCATAATCCTTCTTAAGCTATTTAGACAAAACCACACTTTTTAGTGTATCTTTTACTTAGATTCACGCAATGATAATTGGCCCTTCTAGCTGCTATAAATTATATATTAATTGTTTACTAAGATTCACGTAATGATCATGACCCTTCTAGCTATTAATGTTAATTAATGATGGCCTTTTATTTTTAATTTTTTTAACGGAAAATTTGGATCACTGGAGTATTATCGTGTTATCAGCGGAATCATCCGACCATATCCACTTCCAGTAGGTTATAATGTCTATACACCAATTCAGGAGGAAACCCAATAAATGTACGAAAAATTCCCATTATAGAAATCAAACCCAAAACCTTAAGGTTTCTAATCTCACCCTCAAACTATTTAATTTGCTATCATACCATGGGCTAATGAGGGCCTTTTGTAGGTTATATGATTATTGCAACTCTTCACTAATTTCCAGTATACGTCACACCAATAATATTATAGATTAAGTAAGATGTTTTCTATTTTTAATGCCACCACACATCACTTAAAATATATTTCTAAAATCAACTATTATGGACTTTAATCCATGCCTGTTACGAAACTTTTGATGGTTAACCGAAGTTTTGTAGTCAATCATAATGTGAAACATAAAAGGACTCTGAGGTTGGGTGGTATGGGGAGTCATTGCCCATCTACCTCAGCTAATTTCTCACTAATAGCATCCCCATCCATATCGTAGGCATTATTATGGGGGGGGGGGGGTTATTGAGTGCTTGTGGATGCAACGGCGGAAAATAACGAGTTGATGGTTGTGGGACCCATGTTTTCAACAATCACAACCTTTTATATTATTGTTTCTTTTTTTAATAAGATAGCTTTATTCCATTGAATGAGTGTTATTCGAAAAAGGCAATGAAGCCCCTTGTCCTACTTGACGCAGATGTGACGATGAGATGGCACAATAGAGCCCCTAGAGACTCTATTCCGTACCCTCCAATCTAATGGTTAATGTAGAAAGTAAAAGGGTAGTTCGGTTTTTATCTCATGGAATGGCTTGGAGAAAATCAACGACAACAACTATTATTTTATTAATTTAAAGATAATAGTAGTCAGTATTATTTTAATTATTTGAAGTTGATGTTTTATCCTAGTTTTTATTATTTTGAATTTATCCTCTAATTGAGTTGCGATAGGTCTATGATTGAATTGGTATCTATTTGTTAGTTAGTTCGTCTTTACTTTATTATTTTCAACATGTGTATAGTACGTCAAGATTTAATAGAAGAAACTTCTGTGGCATGTGTCATGTTCCGTTTGCCTTGCATAGGTTGAGATTTAGGAAAGGTTTTTTTTTCAAGAAAGAATGTAATATTAAAACTGGTTTCGTTGTTTTTCTAGTGATTTACTTGTATAAATAATCTACTTTAATAGTGGTATCAGAGCTTGACAATTTAAGCCCGTATTCGTTATAGTCTCCTCATTTGTTTTCGGTTTAGAGGTGTTTCTCATCCAAGGTGAAGTATAGAGAGAAAACCCACTTAAGTTGAGAAAACTTAAGAAAACCCTATGTAACATTTTTATTTTTTTCTAAAAAAAAATAAGGAATGTAAGTTGCATGTTAATGAACATTTTGTAACAAAAAAAATAAAAAGCGTTGAATGGTTTTTATATAATTTTTTTTAAAACTTTCAATGTTAACAAAAAATGCTAAAAAACTGATTTTGTAATTTTTTATAAAAAAATCCACTCGGCGCTTTTTTTTGTTACAAAACGTTCAATAACATTGAACTTACAATCCCTATTTTTTTAGAAAAAAATAAATATGTTACATAGGATTTTTTTGGGTTTTCTCAACTCAAGTGGGTTTTCATTTTATCCTTCCCCTATATAGGTGAAGTATATATATATATATATATATATATATATATATTACATGTGTTTGGGTTCCGATTACGAGAAGAAACTGATGGAAGGCAAGTTCTCAGAAACCCGATCACAACGAAAATTCAGCCAAGAAACCGAAAAAATGGTAAAGTTGCAGATCATAGTAGGAATCAAGAAACTAAATTAAAAAAACTACAAACAATTGTTCACGTGCATCAAATCGTATCTTCAAAGTCAAGATCTATAACATCCCACTTTATGCGTTAAAGTATTTTAATGTATTATTTTGACGGGATTTTATTTGCAAGACGCTAAAGGATTTTTACAACATGATGGATTTTGATTTAATTGACTTGGAGGTACCCGTTTAGGGGTTTTCTATTTTCAATTTTAATCGATGTTATGGAGGACTAGTGATATTTGGATGAAGAATGGAGCTAACACGAAGCTTTCCTACGAGATTTTAGGAATTCTAAATTTCTAATGACTGCTTCGGGACATCTATCGGTGGCGGTACTGGTATGAACGGGAAAAACATTTATTCTAATTCCTTTTTTACATATTTATTTTGGGGTAGCATACATGCATGATTACATGAGTTTAAGTACATTTTCATGTGTCTACATGTCTTTGTTATATGATTTACTAGTGCATTATTAATTAAACATTTTCCAATAAATCTATCTTTTGTAAATGCATATAGGAATTAGTAGAGTGGTGAAATTTGACAGGTAGTTTATCAATTGGGGTGTATGGTCTTCTATATGAGTGATTACGGTTTTGTGTTGTTCTAGTTAATTTAATAACTCTTAGCATCGAAAGAGTAGTAGCATCGAAAGAGTAGTTGCATCGAAAGGAGCCAAAAACACCACCACACGGCGACCCTCCAACTACTTCGCTAGATTTTTTTGTATATGATTTTATTATATTTTGTACGATTACAAATTGTATTTAACTTCTACTTTAATTATAATTATTTTATGGTTTACAAGTTATTTTTATTATATTTTCTTTTATTTCCATTTGCAGAACATAGACTATTTTTTTACTTTTTAAAATGAAAATCAAATTTATATCCCAGAGAAAATGTCGATATATTGTTGTTAACACACGTCGGTAATCTATCGTTGAATTAGCCATAGTTAATATGTCAATGAAATAGCATGGTAATAGTTGTCACTAGCACTCATCTGATAAATTTCGTTGGCATTCCGTCAGAGACCAACATCGTGTTTACAAACCAGTATCACCGACGAGACCCTCCGACGGAATACCGAGGGATCCGTCTTTGGATGAAAGCCACTTTTTTGTAGGTTTATAAACTCGATTTGTTTTAGTACATAATTTAAAATTTTAGATGTACATAAAATAATTTCTCTGTGAAGATCAAAGAAGGGTTTATGCATATATAATATCAAACCAAGCAATTCTTCAAGATTCAAATAGACCAACCATATAAGTTTCGATCAGCCCTATCTTGGGCCTTCGTTTTGAATGAATTCGAGTCACAATCTGCACCTGAATTAAGTCCATGTTGTACTGGAAATGAGCCCACACGTTAAGTTTAAGTCCTCATTTCACGACAATACACACGGTCGATCTTATAGGCACAAATGATGTTGTGTTTGAACAATGCTAAATCACCATGCCCCTAGTTATTATGAAAGTTCAATATACCTTAAGATTAAACATGTGTCGAGCTTCAAACTGTCGCCGCTAAATTATTTTAAGGAGGTTCAGTTCTAAGTTCTAACCATATACTAGATCAAGAGTTATTGTGTGTTGGAGATCGATATCATAAAATTTAGATCATAATCTTTTAAAAGTGCACATCAGCCAAAAGGCAAAGTTCATTTCTCTTGTGCATGGTTACGCCAGGCACAACGTCTAAGTCTATATCATCTTTCTTCAAGCCATCAGGCAAACCCCAATCAAAAAAGTAAAGAAGATTAGCAGGTAAAAGCTCCACCATT
This sequence comes from Scalesia atractyloides, assembly GCA_947069175.1. Lineage (NCBI taxonomy): Eukaryota > Viridiplantae > Streptophyta > Magnoliopsida > Asterales > Asteraceae > Scalesia > Scalesia atractyloides. The sequence goes on along the minus strand of CAMTDV010000014.1, from coordinate 9,709,766 downwards.
ACAACTCCCTTCGACATTCCTGGACAGATTCTTCGGCCAGCCCCAAAAGGAATCAGCTCGAGATCATTACCCTTGAAGTCAATATCACTATCTAAAAATCGCTCTGGAAAGAAGTCCTCTGGGCTCTCCCAGAATTCAGGATCTCTTCCGATAGCAAATGCATTCACATAAACTATGGTTTTCTGCTTGATTTTGTAGCCATATACAATTGCATCTTTCATCGATTCTCGAGGAATAAAAGAGGAGATGGTGGGTATAACCTCATGGTCTCTTTTATCACTGCCTTTAGATAAGTGATTTTGGGAAGATCGTCTTCATCTATTTTACCCTTCTTTCCGATCACATTTCTCACTTCTTCTTGTGCTTTCTTCATTACTTTGGGGTTCTTCATTAATGATGTCATCGACCAAACCACTGATGCCGCACTAGTATCTGTTCCGGCTGCCAGTACATTCTAAATATAAAACACGGAATTAATACTACAAGGAAATTATAAAAACACTAAAGAAAGAATATATTCATAATGAAGTAGACTACATGTTACATATTGGTAATGTTGTAGGTGTTCTTTTTTGAGACTATTAGGGTGATCATTTATTTAGATTTTTTTAGAGTTACTAACTCAGGCATCAACTAAACATACTTTTAAAGCTACACCAACGTTCATTATGGACTAGAACCCTCAACCATTTTGGAAGTAACACTTTTGCTACACACCTTGATTAACGTTAGGCTACAGGCGATTTGGACCCTTTCAATTCATGTTAGGCATAAGGTACTGCAGTTTTGTGTCTTTTATATTGAATCGAACGAGAAAGAAGGCGTGGTTAACTTTCAAGTAAATCACAAACACTAAATGAATTCAAGAATAGCTAACTACCACACAAACAAACATACACACATAAAGGATAAGCAACCAAGTTCTAGGGAGCTTTTGTGTTGCACTGACGACGAGGAGTGAGTGGGTTTGAGGGAGTGTTACAAAACGTCAAAGAGGGAGACGATGAATATGGTCTTGGAGTAGGGCTGTAATCGAGCCAAGCCAAGTTGAGCTCGAGCTCGAGCTCGATCTCAAACTTAAATGAGCCAGCTCAGCTCAACTCGATTATTTTATCAAGCTGGAAAGTCGAGCTCGAGCTCAAGCTCGGCTCGTTAATGTTCAAGCCACCTCGAGCCAAATCAAGCTGGCATGATAATTTTTTATAATTATTCTTAATTTTTATACAAATATTGATAACATAAAAACAAAAATAGTAATAATAATTACACATATATCTATATCTATTTTTTTCTAGTATTTTAAAGACCGAAAGGCAAATTAAAAATATTATGTGGATATTATTTGTTTATTTTCACATATAAAAATTTTTTATATGTTATTCATTAACTAAATCTGAAATTAACACTTCAACCTATTCCCGCATATTTTTTAGTACATCAAAAAATAAAATTTAATCTGTATAAAATAAAATAATTTGAGCCGGTTGGCGAGCTCACAAGCCGAAGTCCGCCTGTTTACAAGCGCGCTTTATTCGAGCTTTTTTTGGAGCGATAAACGAGTTGTCAGCTTTTTAACAAAGAACACAACCTATAAGCAGATATATGAATGGGTGGAAACAAAGGTGTATGAACATCATATGTTCAAACTTGCCAAAGCTAGGGAGCGTAAAAGACAAGATCTAGGAGTCATATGGTTTATAAAAGGTGAGGGTGGACGTGTTTAGTTAACTAGCAGGACACCAAGTTGAGATGGTGAACCTACTTCCACAATCTTGTTCAATGACGGGAGGGCTTACCAAGAAGAAAACGACGACACACCACAAAATGACAATGAAATAACTAGTATTGTCGTCGCATCACATAAAAAGATATGAGGACAACACTTAGGAAGATGGGAAGAGCTAAAAAAACTGGTATATGTTCATTTTCAACCAAGAAGCATATATAGATTACCATGAGCAAGGCTTTTATGTGCTTGTGAGTGCGGCTGAAGAGTTTGTCTTTCGTAAGTCGTAGCAGAATGTTAATCACATCATCCTCATCGTCATGCGACCTAATGTTTCCGCGGTTGAGGTGTTCGTCGATGAGTTGTTGGTAAAACAAATCAAATTCTTGGAAGCATTTCTCTAGCCGATCCATCTTCCCCATAAACCTATCAACCAAATTGACGAAAGGCAGACCAGGCAATATCCGAAACATAGTTATCCACTATAGTCTCCTGTAGTTCATTAAGTAGTCCAAGAACCTTTTTTCTTTCATTTTCATCTTGGAACCTCTTGCCAAAACCAATTCTCATCATGATAGTACTGGTTACACTCTTGGCTGGTTTTGCTCAAGTTTACATGCTTAGACGAAAGTGCTAGCCCATGTATCTTACTCATGGCATGTGAGACTTCTGTCTTCACGAATGTACCTAGAAGATTGTATCCTTTTAGGGATTAATAGATGAGTCACAAAAATCTTCCTCATCTCTCTCCACGTCTCATCGTATGGGGTAAAGGCTCTAGCCCACCGTAAGAAAACTTTTGGTTGCCGACCAATCTTGGCTGACTACAAAAGATAATATCTTGGGTCTTCATGACTTCTTTCGCTAGACTTGCTGACGAAACAACGATAGTTGGGACAAAGCCAAAGCGAGATATGATCGGGCCATAGGATTTTGAGAGTTGCCATAGGGAAGTATGGAGGGTTGATTGATTGATCTGGTGCAAGTTTCCAATGAAGGGGAGTCCAGGAGGACCTGGTGGACAGAATTTTGATTTGTTTTTGACGATTCTGGGTAGAAGGTAGAGGAGAGATAGGAGTAGAAGAGACGAAAGAATAAACATAAAGATTACTTCCATAGTTGATCAAGATGTTGTGAACTTGCACGTACTAGTAGTTTTTATTATATGGACAGACTAAATAAAGCTAAGATAAGAATCATTTGTTGGATTAATGTTGGCCATACAACTAAATTGAAGCCGTCTGATTTTTTGTTTCCTATTGTTTTTTTATAGTGAGAATGATGTTACCAGATGGAAGCTTTAGCACAACTCACTCTTGGGGGACCAAATTGAGAGATTATATAACTTTCTTATTATAGATAAATTCATTCTTGCAACACTCATACACTAGATTATTTTTTTGTGATAATTCATAATTACACATATATGCCAAATTTGACTTGGTATACATGATATTTGACATATATAAAATTTTAGGAAAGAGCATACATAAAAACCAGACTTAATCTTAATTATCGGCTTTCAGTTAACAAACACTTCGAAATTAATAATTTATACTTAGATTCACAAAATAATATTTATTTTTAAAATTCATTTTTTACAAAGGTTTACCATAATTTTCTTTCTAAGACTATACGTTGTGGATGTCCCTAACACCCCGCCGTGAGCCACTTTGTCATCCCCCCCACTCACGCACACCGCCAGCCGCGAACACCCAAGCGAGTGTGGTAGCAGCAGATTATAGCCGTGGGACCCCCAACTAGCCGTTGGGCTTTCTAAGAAAAAATCAATTTTTAATTTAAAAAACCTATTTAAACCCTCTCAACCTTAAAAAATACCCACTTTCTCTCTTTCTCTCCACACCTACCTTTAAAAGAATACTTATCTTCCACCTCCTTTAAAAAAACAATGAATCCTGATTTGTTGCTCGTAAATTGTTACCGCCCGTGATGGAATCCGATGAAGCCGACAAAAACGACACATAGATCGAGCGTAACACGAGGCAAATGCCACCGCTTTCTCCTGACACGAAGATCGAGCGTAACATGAGTAAAATGTCGTCGAATGCGATCAAGTGGGAGTGATGATCTTCAAGTTTACCAATTCACTTGCGATGAATGGAAGCAAGAAGTGTTTCGTAAGCACTAGATTAAGAAAATGTTTGACGAGGACTATTTTGTGGAAAATTCTACGGAATTGTTCGAAATGGACCGAGTTAATTAGCGTAGATGAAATAGGCGACTTGGGGTCAAAGCGTATAAAAACGAATTCCTATGGGGCATTTGACTCCTCCGGTAGCTCGGATGCTCATATAGGGATTGATCTAAACAAGGATGGGTATGAAGTGGCAGAAGAGGCACCGCGTCGTCCAGCTGGAACGGATCTGGGAAAAAACAGTAATGAATTTTGTGTTGAGAGTCGGAAAATATCAAGTAGTAGCGCGACGACGACGCAAGTGAAAAAAGATAAACAAAATTTGAGGAATTTGGACTTTTGTACCAAGGACATTAGCAACCTATCACCAAGTTGCCAAGTGGTACTTGAAAAGGAGCAAGAGCGTATCGCAAAGGAGCTAGAGAAAGATCAAAGCACGACGGACCAGATTTTTTTTGTATTGGTGTCTTTTTTAAAGATGATGTTTATTTCATTATGTTTATGTCTATGTTTTATAAAATTTATCTTTGGAATTATATTGTTTATTTACATTTTTATTAAAAATAAGTCACTGAAACTAAGGGTGAGCAAAAACCGAACCGCAACCGAAAATCAACCGTTAACCGAAATTAACCGAAACCGTCTAAACCGAACGGTTATGGTTAGGTGATTATGATTAACCGACCTTTCAGTTACGGTTACGGTTAAGGTATCTTCATTAACCGAAATTAACCGAATCGAACCGAACCTTTTTTATATTTATTTGTTATTCTTTTTTATATTTACGGTTGAAGTTAAATGTTTAGTAAGCATTAGATTATTTTTTTTATCATCTTCCTCTTATTTTCTTGTCCCTCTTTATTTGTGTCCATTTTATTTATTTATTGCGTTAGCAAACTAAATATCTATATTCAAAATATCGTTATATTAATTACTTATGAACTGAGTAATTCATTTTTCAGTATACAGTATATGGTATATGCTCTATAAGTTAAAATAGCTCGTATAACAACATATTCAGGTTTTATTCATTCAAACATCAATAAATTATATAAAAGAATACAACCATATTTTTATCTAAATACACCAAAAATACATACCGTTTAATAACCGAAATAACCATAACCGAACCATAACGGCTGATTAACCGAACCATGGTTAACCGCCTATCGGTTATGGTTACGGTTAACACTTTTAGATTAACCGAATCAGCGGTTAACCGACTTTGCACACCCCTAACTGAAACCACTGCTCACCTGCACCACAATAGGGTCATGAGGCTTCAGCAATGGCTTTAACTAATGCCTAGTCAGTGCCAGATGAAGTTGTATTACAGAATGAATATGGGTGTTAGCCTGAGCCACAACGGGGTAGTCTAAGTTACACCAACGTTTATTTATGATGTCCCTATGGGTGGTTATTGTAATTTTCTTTCTAAGTTACACCGACATGTATGATGTCCCTGTGGTGGGGTAGTCCTCAACCAAGTAGTTGTGAGTAGGGCTTTTCAAATTGCTCGGCGGACGCTCGTTCGATACTCGATCGAAAAATACTCGGAATTTGCTCGCTCGATTCAACTCGATTGAAAAAACGATCGGTCTGGTTTGTAAACGAACCGAGCACGAGCAAAGGGCCGCTCAATTCGGTTCGGATCGGTTGGCTTGATAATATATATGATGATATATATGTGTGTGGTTTTGGGTGTGTGTCATTTTTAATGAAATGACTAGATGCTTACATTAACAATGTTTGGTCCAATTTCCGAACAAGTTTATTTAATTAAGTAATTAGAATTAAAGTCTTATACCAATAGTCCATTATCCAATAATACTTAACTGTACATTTGAGTACTTGAGTCAAAATTTCAAATGTTGAAATGTGAAGCGCTAATCAATACTCAAGTTGTAACATTTGTCAAAAACGGGTTTTCCAAACCCGCTTCGTTTGTAATCGAATATCAAGTTATAAATTTTTTTGTTGTGTATTTATGTTTATTTTAATTTTAAAAGATGCATAATTAATAAACAAATTAGAATTTAAAAACTATAATTGATAAAAAGTGAAAATAAAATAAATAAAAAAGAAAACCGGTTGCCGGGATTCGAACCCGGGTCAGCCGGGTGAGTCTCAAAGCTTTAACTCGCGCACATCCAACCACTCCGCCACCTGATGTCTTTGTGGATTCTAGGAAACAATTAAATCATATCTACAACCGAGAATCAACCTGTTGCGCCAACTGAAACCGATATCGGCTTTCAAACCGTCCAAGACGTTTAAGTGCTCGCGGAATCTGGATCATAACCGATAAACCGACATTTTAAATCAATTCAGTCGTTAATGAACTTGAATTCAGGTGATGTTTGGTTTTTATAACCGAAAACATTCATTTCTGGAATGACTTAAACAAAATCCTCATCTCGCGATTCAATTACATTCCCAGAGCTTCTAATTTCACGTTTACTCTATTTTCTGGTCGTCGGAATTACTTTCTGATCATCGCCGGAATTCTATGCAAGTCGCCGGAAAACCGAGACTCACCTCAAAACGGTAAATAGCTCGACTCTTTCTGTTCCATTCCATTGATAGACCATTACTAACATCAATCCATCACCCAGAATCAATCCCAGATGACATTGTCGGAAATTCTGCTTTCGCCGGAAAACTTCTGAAATTTCCAGAATCACGCCGTGAGCCGGTACGATCATGTAAACCTACTGATAATCGTTGCTCAGTAGTTCAATTTCATATCTAATCAATCAAAACTGTTAATTGATCCTAACAGCCGAAGTTCACAAAACAGAGCCGACGAATCATTGCCGGAGTTCTGTGAAAGACACCTGTTCGGTACATCCTTTCCCCAAAACCTCTCCGTTCATTACCTTTCAATTTCTTATAATGTTCATTACCGAATTAAACAAGAAACAGTTGGTTTAACCGTTGTCTGTGATTTGAACGAAGAAGATGAAGTATATTATGATTATAAGATTAATTAAAATCGGTATTATAAACGGGTTAGACACACAGTCCAGCGGTGGACTGTGTGCAAATAATACTCATACGTCCCGAGTTCGATCCTTGACACACGCACATTCTCTGTAATAAAAATGTTCTTTTTTTAAAACTGAATCGGATCCACTCGCAATTAGATGTTAATATAATAAAAATCAGTATATTAACCAGGTTAGACACACAGTCCAGCGGTGGACTGTGTGCAACACTAACCCACAGGTCCCGGGTTCGAGACCTGTTACACACTCCGGTTCGATGAATAAAACCCTTTTTGAAAATAAAAGAATTTTGAATAAACTAAAACAGTATATAAAGATAATTAAAAACAGAATTATTTCGGGTTAGACACGTAGCTCAGTTGGTAGAGCTGCGTGCACGCGTACGGGAGGTCTCGGGTTCGAGCCTTACCCGGCGCACACATGCACACTAGCGAACCGGTCAAACAGTCACGGTCAACGGTCAATGGTCAACGCAAAAGTCAACATTTTTTATATATTTTCATTTATTTATTTAATTTAAAAATCAATTAAAAATACTTAAAAATAATGTTTTTAAAGATAGAAAATAGCCTTAAACTCACAAAAATATATCTAAAAATCTTATTAAAATTATTAATAAAATCCACTCATTTACCATACCTTTCGTTGTTATTTAGGTTAGTTAATTCTCGTCGATCAATCCTCTAAACTCGTGCGCATTTCATCATCTTCAACCGAACGCACCCAATGTGAGTGAATCTCTACAAATTCCCCGTTTTAATCACGTTTTTGCGGTGTATCATGTGTCTTATCTTCTATTATATTTAAATCATTGTGCATCCAACATATCCATGAACAAATGTGTATTCAACATGTATCAACTGGTTGTGCGGTTATAGTTTAGATTAAATTATCAATTTTCAGTACATACGTTATCATAGGCCGCCGCTCCCCATTACATTATGAGCATTGAGCAGTTCCCCATTACATTATGAGCGTGAACCAGGCGTTGCCAACATACGATCGGCTCCGTTTGATTGAGCCTTGATCGCACAGACATTTATCATAGGCCGTCCGTTCCCCATTACATTATGAGCGTGAACGTGACGTTGCCAACATATACAGTTTCATTCATGTTATATATTCATACAAGTTGGTTTGTTATTGTACGTTATTGTTCGTTGTTTTAGGTTATGTATGATTTAATTACGTTTGCTTACATATGATTGTTGCACAATTTTTCATGATAAAGATAACAAGAAATCAATAATAAATGTTTTTCTAACAAGGTTCACTCGCCAACTTATGTTGACCCAAAAACCCCCATTTTTACACATGATACAGGTGATCCAGCTGCAGCAAGAAACACATAGGATGGCTTAGAAGAATAAACTGATTTAGACTTTGGATTGTTTAGTTGATTATCTTTCTTTGTATTTGTATGAACATGTTTGGAATTATTGAGGATGTAATTTTTAATTTAATAAATATGAAACATATTAGTAAATATCATGAGCTTTGGTGATAACCCAATTATGCCCCGACTCTTATTCCGCTGCGGGTCGGGGTGTGACACAAGTCTCAACCCGCTATTCGATTCAGAGGTACAAGATTCTAATCAAAACCCCCCATTGGCCATCATATTCGATTTCTCCATCACCACTAGCCAGACACCAACTCGCTAGGGATTCGCTTCAATCGGTTCATTCAATTTCAAGTTTCTGATAGAATAAGAGTATGCTTCAATCGGTTGACGATTTATCTTCCCGCTCATTTAATCTCGATAGAACTAGCTGAGTGTTGTTGTATTCCTTGTTATTTCTTAAATCTTTAGTTCTTTTCTAATTGAACGAAGCCTTAAGGACGAGAACTTCACTTTATTATGATAACTAGCACCCCCATCATCACATTCCTTTTTTCTTCTGCGACTCTCGTCCAAAAAATGCTCGGATCAAAATACGCCCGCTCGACTTTGGCTCGGTTGAATAGACGCTCGGTTCGTTCAGTTTCGTTCGGTTTGTTTTGTAAACGAACCAAGCACGAGCAAAGGTCTGATTGCTTCGGTTCGGCTCGTGAACAGCCCTAGTTGTGAGTTCAAATCATGTAAAGGATAGGTGTGGTAATTTTAGATTTTTAGCCGCTAAAAATAGCAAAAATTATTATGCATGATGATAATCAATAAAACAAGAGAGTTACATGCCAAACTTTTTGATGGTAACTGAACGAACTTTTGTGATCATAAATGGAATAAAGTTGACTAAACAAATATAGATCTTGATCGCCCAGTACTAGAAAATCTGAAACTTCTTACACCAGTTTTCGTAGGAAATGCGTCATAAAACTGGCTTTTCTACGCATTTATGACAAACACCTGATGTAGGAAAACACCTGTAGGAAACCCGTTTCCAACGCATTTCCTACGCAACTTCCTACACATTTCCTACAAAATTAATACGTCACAAATTTCTACGAATCTCCTACAATATATTTAATTATTATCTTTTAGGATTTATTTTTTTATCTACACATTTCCAACAAAAAAAAGACAAAAAAAACAAATTTTAATACAACATTATTTGTTACCCACTTCTGACAAATAAACTAAAAGTGTTGTGACAAATTTCCGACTCAAAAAATAAAAATCAAAAATAAAAATCACATAATTTTGTAATAGTTTTCCGAGAAAACTGAGAAATTTTTGTGACATAATTCCGACAAATGATAAGAAGCGTTGTTACGTATTTCCGAGGAAACTGAGAATTTTTTTGTGACACAATTCCGACAATAAAGAAGCCTTGTTACAAATTTCCGAGGAAACTGAGTATTTTCTGTGACCCAATTCCGACAAATAATAAGAAGCGTTGTTACATATTTTTGAGGAATCTGAGTATTTTTTGTGACCCAATTCCGACAAATATATAAGAAGTGTTGTTACAAATTCCGAGGAAACTGAGCATTTTTGTGACGGTTTTTTAACGAAACTGAGTATGTTTGTGACCGTTTTTCGACAAAAGCTTTTTATGTTGTGACACATTACCGACGTATAAGAAAATTATTTTGGTTGTGACACATTTCCAACCACCTAATTTATTAAAAAAAACTGCACAAAAATAATTAAAATTTCTGCATTTTTTCGGCGAAATATTCCAGAAATAATTGTAATACCAAAAACCTGTTTTACAAAATTCACCGAAGTTACAAGGACATAAATTCAAAAATCATGCGTCACAACGCAAGTTCCAATATGTTTGGACCGTAAGCTAATACAATTTGGAACAATGCCAAAAAGATAATAAAAACAACAACTAATTAGAGGGAGGACGCCAATTCTTCATAAATTCTTGAAGTTGTTTTTGAAGTTCTTCCCTTGCTTTCATTTCTTCATCAAGACGAGTTGCAAGTAGTTTCCTTTCTTCTTCAACCCGAGCTTCAAGATCTACCATTCGGGTTCGCATAACTTGGACCTAAAAAGTTGTTAAAATATATAGTTATAATTAGTTAATGTATTATATAAAGAAATGTTTTGAGGCAAAAGAAAAGGTATTTATTAGTTTGATTTCCAAAGATAATAATGCATGCATACATTCTATATACATACATACTACGGTACTCATGGTTTGGTAAAACCGCGAACCAAACCGTTAGAATTTGCAAAACACAGCCGTCCATATGGGTCGGCTTAGTGAGATCTTACTATGTGAAAATTGAACTATCAAATGGGTCGGCTTAGTGACAAGAACCAACATTTTTAACATTTAGTAATACCATATGGTAATAAATAAAGATACCTCTTCTTGAGATCGTTGGTACTCTGCTTGCGATGGTGCAGACCCGGCAGAAGAAAATGTCCCGGTCATCAAGTATTGTAGATCCGAAGATCCTATCCCGTAAACACGATGCGTGCGACCTTGTCCAATCACACGTGCCCACACCTCAGGGTCATCTGGATACTCACTGAAGTTCGGCCCGTAAACATCTTCCATCGCACTCAAATAATCCCCCTACAATTTAAAAAAACAACGTGATTGTAACTGTGATTGTAACTGCAATAGATACGATACGTAAATTATATAATAAATAATAAGAGTTAATTGCACCAGGAAACAACAATTTTTCTGCATGTATTGTTGCTGATGTGATAAATGTTCCAAAATTGGAATGAAAGGCAATATTACACAAAATATAGGCTGATGTCTTATTCTGATATTAATTCTAAACAATTCATGAATAAATTGTTGCTAATGTGATAAACTACAATCCATTCCAATCCAAACCATTACTAAAATAATATGGTTCTTTCTTTCAAGGGCAAAGTCAACAACACGCAAGGTTATATCATTCTTATATATACTCAAATAATTTCACAACAGATTTCAACAGTTTCACAAAACTTACATATACTCAAACAAAAAAGATAACTTACATATACTTTTTCGGCTCGTTTGGTACAAAACGTCAATTCCTTCAAGTTATATATGTCAATGTCCCCGTCCCATAATTTTTGTTTGCATTCTTTAGTGAGGTGGGTTTCCAGAAAGATTTGTTTAAAATTGGGTTCCTTGTTCATTTTCCTTTTCTACATAAAATAGAGTGCAATTAATGTAAATATGTTCAAGTAAAACAAATTACTTAGGATTATAAGTATGATTAGCTTACCATTCGGGCACGACGCTCAGGATATCCCATTGATCCACCCATGTGTCGCGATGACTTCCCACTACTATTAGCGCTCTTGCGGTTTTTTGACCCACTCTTGGACTTGTTAATCCAACCAGTTGTGTTCCAACGCTATAAAGAGTGTGTATGTATATGTGTGTATCATATGTTAAAGGGAATAATAATAATAATAATAATAATAATAATAATAATAATAATAATAATAATAATAATAATAATAATAATAATAATAATAATAATAAAAGGTACTAACTCGCTTACCCTACACAAGTCACGCCATACTTCAAGAGGCATTGAATGAGGCGGATAATCACGAATTATGTCAAATTGTATTTAATTTTTCTGGATCCATATCTTCTCGGACGTCTGTTGCCATCCTTGTGGAGACTATCCTCAAATGCCTCATTATGTCACAATAACGTGTCTTTAGCACATTAATAAACCCTTCATATATGAGTTGCTCGCTTGCCGGATCCCACGTCCAACGGGTCTGTAAAAATAAAAAGAAAAGTTCAAAATGCAAACTAAATTAAATTAAATTAAATTATATGTATGCATGTATGTATGTTTCCAACGGAATAAAAATTTTGTCATAAATGCGTAGGAAATGGCTACCGACTTCCTACAGAATTTTGACCAAATATTTTTATATTTCGTCTTTCTAAAGTGCAACATCGTTTTTTGCAATCAATCTTTAGTACAAATTTATTATACATGAAATACTTTTGTTTTAAAAAGCTATACCGATTATACTTATAGATACCTACCGATCCATCTTTCGTACAACTTTATTATACATGAAATACTTTTTTTAGAAAGCTATATCTATTACACCTATACGTACATGCATATGCACTTCGAACCCATAACACAAAATATAATTTGGCAATCTGTATAAGTATATATATTTAGTGGCAATCTGTATAAGTACATATATATTTAGTGGTGTATACACAGTGACACATACACACAAACATATACGCACAATACACCCATACACATCCATACGTATGTACATGCATACATACATACATACACAAACACAAAAATAGGTATACATATATATGATACCCACATACATACATACACAAACCCAAAAGTGGGTACCGATTCGATACCGAAAAAATCGGTACGAATAATTCGTGGTACCGGTACCAAGTACCAAATGCTCATGCCTACACATATGTAGGTACATACATACATAAATACATACATACATACATACATCCATACATACGTACATACATACACACACACAAATACATATATACTTATACTCATATGTATACATCCACATAGTTATGTACATATAATATTTAAAATAAGAATAACTATATAGGTCATTTCTTACACATTTGTGACAAATCCTTAAATGTTGTAAAAAAATGTGTCACAACTTGCAATGGATTTAAGCATTTTGTCATAAATGCGTAGGAAATTGTATTCATACATGGATTGTTTCCTATGCCTTTGTGACAATTATATTTAAGAATAAGCATTTTGTCATAAATGTGTAGGAAATATGTTTATTTTATAATTACATATAAATATAACAGTATATATCCTATTATTTATGTTTAATACAAGGATATTTGTCGGAAATGTGTCACAAGTTGTGACGCAATTCCGACAGATGGTTAATGTTAATTAATTAAATAAATATTTTGTCAGAATCGTGTAGGTAATGTTATTATTTTCCCGAATTTATTTTGCATATATTAATATTTATTCCGTAAACAATAACAATTATCTTTTGTAGATTATTTCTAACAGATTTGCGATGCAACTGTCAATTAATTAGGGTTTTCTTATTTTTTTGTCAGAAACGTGTCACAAGTTGTGACGCAATTCCGACGGATGGTTTGAGTTAATTAAAAAATAAATATTTCGTCATGTGTAGGAAACGATATTATTTTCCCTTATTATTTTTTCTTATATAAATATTTATTCGGTAAACAATAATAATTAACCTTTTGTACATTATTTCCGACAGATTTGTGACGCAACTGTCAATTAATTAGGGTTTTTTTATCTTTCGTCATGGATGCGTCAAAATTTGTCATAAAAAATTTGAAAAAAAAAATTTGTAGGAAATTCGTCAAAAAAGTGTTTGAATCTGTGACGAAAAAAATTGTGTAGGAAATTATCCCCTTTTCTAGTAGTGGCCTATATCCTTTTCGTTTGAAATCTTGACATAAATCTAAGCTACGCTCCCCTCATCATAGAGATCGAAAGCAACAATATTTGTTTGATTTTTTTATAAATTTTGACCAATCATAAACTACACAATTCTTATCGTTATCATTTTCGTGTTTGCAAGTGAAATTCTATTTTCTTGTTTCTAAATCTAAAAATTAACAAAAGTTGGTTTCTAAATCTAAAAATTAACAAAAGTTGGTTTCTAAATCTAAAAATTAACAAAAGTTGGTATTTATTATATATATATACACACAGAACCAATTTTAGAGCCGAATCGATCCCAAACCAAAACTAACCAGTCCCATTGGTTAGGGTTTCATATCCCTCAAACCGATTCCCTAACCAACTCGATTCCAAGTCAACTAGTTTCGGTTTTAAATAGTTAGGTTCCGCCCGGTTTGATTGGTATTTACACCCGTTTGAAAGCTTTTTTTAGTTTGGTTTGGTTAGGTTCAATTCGTTTTAGTTTTGGTTTCGGTTCGTAAATAGGTTCTTGCATGCAGGGGCAAAGTATAGAAGGGGCCGGGATGGGGCGCTCGACCCCGAACTTTTCGATCAGTAGTTATATATGTAGTTTTCGTATAGAAGTTTTTGGGTTTATACGTTTTCGACCCCCCGGTTCTATAGAAATTTTTGGGTATATACGTTTTCGACCCCCCCATCGGAAATCTCAAGCTTCGCCACTGCTTGCATGCACAGAAAAAGTTAAAGACATTTTTTAATATATGAAATTAAACTTTTATTAGTTTTTATAATTTTTATTGATGTGTATGTGCAGAAACCTTAAGTTCACCTAAGTAATTCCCCCAACAATTACAGGAATACGTTAAGACTATGTTCTATCGATTTCTAATAATTTACTAAACAATAAACAGATGTGGAGTCTCAAATTGTCACCTCAAAATTATTTGAAGGAAGTTTAATTCTAAGCATATACTAGATCAAGTTACTGTGTGTTGCAGATGTCACAAAAGTTGTATCTTAATCTTTTAAAAGTACAAATGAGCCAAAATGCAAAGATCATTTCTCTTGTGCATGGTTAGGCCAGGCATAACGTCTAATTCTATATCTTCTTTCTTCATGCCATCTGGCAAACCCCAATCAAACAAGTAAAGAAGATTAGCAAGTAAAAGCTCCACCATGAGAACTCCCATGACATTCCTGGACAGATTCTTCGGCCAGCCCAAAAGGAATCAGCTCGAGATCATTACCCTTGAAGTCAATATCACTATCTAAAAATCGCTCTGGGAAGAAGTCCTCTGGGCTCTCCCAGAATTCAGGATCTCTTCCAATAGCAAATGCATTCACATAAACTATGGTTTTCTGCTTGATTTTGTAGCCAAGTACAATTGCATCTTTCATCGATTCTCGAGGCACTAAAAGAGGAGCTGGTGGGTATAATCTCATGGTCTCTTTTATCACTGCCTTTAGATAAGTGAGTTTTGGAAGATCATCTTCATCTATTTTACCCTTCTTTCCAATCATATTTCTTAATTCTTCCTGTGCTTTCTTCATTACTCTGGGGTTCTTTATTAACATTGTTATCGACCAAACCACAGATGCCGCACTAGAATCTGTCCCGGCTGATAGTACGTTCTAAATATAACACATAGAATTAATACCACAAGGAAGTTATAAAAAAAAAATAAAGAAGAATAATGTTCATACTCTATGAAGTAGACTACATGTTATGTTTGATAATGTAAAAGGTGTTTCGTTTTTTAATTTTATTGGTGTAATCTTTTAATTAGATTATTTTAGTTAGAGTGGCTAATTCACACACCCTCTAAACATACTTTTAAATCTATATGAGTGTCCACCATGAGACTAAAACTCTCAACCACGAACACTTTAGCTACAAATCTTGATACCGTTATGCACGCTACAAGCCCTTTGGGTCCTTTCAATTCATGTAATCATGTTAGGCCTAAGCTACTACAATTTTGTATCTTTCATTTTGAAACAGCGAGAAAGAACGCATGATTAACTTTCAAATAAATCGCATACAACACATGAATTCAAGAGTAGCTAACTACCACACACACATATAAAGGATAAGCTATCAAGTTTTAGTGAGCTTTTGAGGTGCACGCACGATGAGTAGAGAATGGGGTTGAGGGAGATACAAAAAGGCGAAGAAGGCAATGTATGACGCAAAGAACACATCTTATAAACAAATGTATGAACGACAGGAAATAAAGGAGGGTGAACATGATATGTTCAAAATTGCCAAAGCAAGAGAACGGGGTGCAAACGAGTCGAGCCGCTCGCAAGCTACTTGGGATCAAATCGATAAAAAAAACTCGAAACGAGCTTTTCCTTGTAGAGCCTAAGCTGAGTCCGAGCCAAAAATAAAGCTTGTTTAGTTATCGTGCTTGAGTTCAAGCCTTGAATAGGAATATCGTTTATGTTCGTCGGACCTTAAGGAGCCTTGTGTATTTTTAAGTTTTAACTAAGAAACATCAAAATGAAGATCATGCAACTATTTACTTGGAAGATGATGTTATGAACAAACGATGAAAACAAAGCTTTTTAAAATCACAAGGTGGTCTTTTTTAAATTCATAAGTTTGTTCGATATGATGTCGCCTATCACGTTAGCATTAATGATTTTGTTTCTTAATATGCGGCCAGGGACTGAATCTTCTTGATAGCCCGTTTACATATGGATTAGGTGAAATACGGATAGTTATATAGTGTTCTTCAAAGATAACAAGAGCAGGTTTATAGAGATGGAGATGATAGAATATCAAAGAATTTGATAATCAGATATCACATGAGAAAGATGATGATACAAAAGAGTGTTTTAAGGCTAATAAAGACGGTTGAAGAAAAGGGATGAACTATGTAACATTGGTGTAACAAATACTTGGTTTTGGGGTTTGAGATGAATGTTGGATATATTATGGTTATGTACAATATTTTGCAACTAGCCTTTCTCTCTATATCGATAACGACAACCGTGATTAAGTTTATGAAAAGTTTATAAATCTTCTTATAGCGAAGACATTTAATGTCATACTTTTTGTATGATTTTAACTATGTTTTAATCATAAATAATTATTAATATAAGTAACTTGCTCGAGCCCGGAAAGCAATCCCGGGTGATAACCTAGTTAATTAATATACATCGAAGAGCAGGACATCAAGTTCTGAAATTTATAAGTTCGGAAACGATCCTCATCATATATATACATACACACACATATAATACATTATAGATATTTTAGATGGACAACATCGTATTTGCACAAAAATTTAAGATGCCTATTTTCAAAACATAAGTTACATGTGTTCTATGAAATAGTTCCTAATTTACCCACATTTAATAAACTTCTCATAATTAATACATTATTTAATTCACTGCATGAATTATAATCTAATTAATAACACATTAAATTAAGATTTAAATATGGTGGTGGTGGTGACACCCAAATATATGGATGGCAATCGGCTAGGTTCAGGTCGGATATTGATAATCTCATACTTATACCCGGTTGTAAAATCGTGTTCCAACCTAACTCTATACCCGTTAATTTGTTCAAAGACATCGATTGGGATTTCCAAATACATTTCCTTTTTACTATTATAACTATTGTATAACTTTTATTTATATAATAACTTTTATAAATTTAAATATACATTACATCCATATAGGATTATATAGATGTATCCACGAATAAATAATAACATTATATATAATTTTATTTTATATACTTCAGATAACATGAAAATATAAATAATAATATCAAATACATATTCCAAAAGAGTTTTTTTTTTTTTTACATAATAAGCCTACCACCATGAGTCACTAGTAGACAAGGGCTAAGAAATATATAAATATAAATAAAAAAATTCAGGCATATGATCAGGTATATAATTAGGGTAAATGGGTATGTGGCTCCGGTTAATTGGGTCGTGTATCACCTAATCTCATAGTTGTGAAACTTTTTAAAACTAATCACGTACCCATCCCATACCCGCTAGGTTTCGGTAAACCCGTCTGATATGTTTTGGGTTTTGGGTTTTGGGTATACCCATCGAGCTCGGCTTTTCTTTGCTATCCCTTCCCAAATATGAAATGTGTTTAAGGCAAGTCGGGTTAAATTGCACTCTCTGAAAGAGCATTGGTAACACCCGTCGCATCGCACGGGACAACGCACTAGGTTTAAACTAAGTATTATTTTGTTTAAATAATTAAGTATATAATTACTAAAAGTTTATAATAATAAACTTTTAGGGCTTAATATATGAGATACAAAAATCTTCCTCATATCTCTCCAATTCTCATCGTAGGGGGAAAAGGCTACATCTAGCCCACCGTAAGAAACCTTTTGGTTGCCGACCAATTTTAGCCTACTGCAAAAGATAACATCTTGGGTCTTCAACACTTCTTTCGCTAGACTTGCTGACGAAACAACGATAGCTGGGATGAAGCCTGTCACACCCCGACCTGCGGCGGAAAAGGTGATCGGGGCATGATTGGGTTATCATCAAAGCTCATGACATTTATTATAACGTTTCATATTCATTATTACAATTTAAAGGGAAACATACAATCTTAATTTCATCATGTCCTAAACATCATTCTAGACTTCATTGTTTTCTTCTAAGGCATTTCCTATGTTTTCCTTGCTTCATCCTGTTCACCTGTATCATGTGTAAAAATGGTTTTTTTTTTATCAACAAAAAGTTGGCGAGTGAATCCTATGAAAAGCATTTGAACAAGTTTATTGAATTGATTATAAAATAAAGTGAACAACCACATATGAATAAATATAGATGTAAACATATTCATAAAACACTTAATATCAGATAATGCACACACAACAATAATAAATTGTTTTGAGGCACGCGTTGCTCAACCCGTCTCTCACGAGGCTGACGGGCCTAATGAATGAGTTTTGAGGCACGCGTTGTTCTACGAACTGATGGGCCTAATGAATGATTTGCATACAACTTGACAATATGAAAGACATAACTACAAACAATATTTACACTCTAAGTTTAGATCACAATATGGTATGGCACAAGTTTAAATAAACGAGTTAATTTTAGTGACACATGACACACCCCAAAACGTGTAATTAAAAAGGGGAGTTGTAAGATTCACTCACAGTGGGTGCGTTCGGTTGATGATGTTGAATGCGCACGAAGTTTGATTTAACCACGAGTGAAACTAACCTAGATAATAACATAATGGTTCGGTAAATAAGGGATTTTATTAATCAATTTTAGTAGGATTATTAGATATGTTTTTGTGAGTTTAAAGCTATTTTCTAACTTTAAAAATGTTATTTTTAAGTATTTTTAATTGATTTTTAAATAAAATAAATAAATAAAAATAATAAAAAAATGTTGACTTTTTGACCGTTGACTTGTTGAACGTTGACCTGTTGACCGGTTTTATTGTGTAAATGTATGCGCCGGGCAGGACTCGAACCCGAGACCTCCCGTTCGCGTGCACGCAGCTCTACCAACTGAGCTACGTGTCTAACCCGAAATATTTCTGTTTTTAATTATAGTTATATACTAATTGAATTAATCCGAAAATCATTTATTTTAAAAACGATTTTAATGCATCTGCTCGGTGCTCGCCACAGGTCTCGAACCCGGGACCTGTGGGTTAGTTTGGCACACTGGGGTGTCCAACTTGGTAAATAATCTGTTTTTTATTATACTTAACATCTTACTGAAATTAACCCGGTTCGGTCTAAAAAAAAGGCATTTTATTTATGTGAAAGTGCGTGTGTCAAGAATCGAACTCGGGACGTATGCGTGTTTATTTGCACACAGTCCACCGCTGGACTGTGTGTCTAACCCGAGATATAAATTGATTTAAATTAAACATATATAATACCGAAAACTTCATCTTCTTCGTTAAGCTTAACCAGAATCGATGTCCGACTGTTTGACAAAAATAATCAGTTTCTGTAGTGTGTTGTGATTAGCTACATGTGAGTTTAATAAAAACGAGAGAGATTAAGTGTAAGATATACCGAACAGAGCTCCTCTGTTTCGCCGGCGCAACTCCGATGATAGCAGGTTATTCCAGCGACGTGTGTTTTGCGGCAGAGGGTCTTCAGGAAGCTTGAGGTGAGTGTGGGTGGCTTCGGTATGGGCTCTAGGTGTTCTGTTTTTAGAGTAAGGCACAGAGGTGAAGAAGTTCGGTTTTCCGGCGAGTTGCAGAAAATTTCCGGCGAGTGAAATTACGTCGAGAAAGGGTGTGATTGTGAGCGAAAAGGTTAACAGAAGTTAGAGGGTGTATTTATAGGGCAGAACATTGACGAATTTGGTCCATTTACCGTCTTGATTCGTCGGTCAATGATTTTTCCGGCGGTTATGACTTGTGTCGCGGACTGGACATCGGTTATAACCGATGTTGAGGTAATTGCTTCGGTTAAATTAGAAGAAACCGTCCAATCTCGGCGAAATCGTCGGGATTTCCGACGACTGCGATTTTGGGCGCGACTTGACTGGATTTGATTTCCGAGATTCATTATTTCAATTAATTGTTTCGGTATCTTAACAAAAACCCAAAGTGGCGGAGTGGTTGAGCGCGTGTGTGTTAAGGCTTTGGAATCCTGGCTGACCCGGGTTCGAAACCCGGCAGCAGCAATATATTTTATTTCATTATTTTTAATGAATTTTCAAATATAAATTATATATTCCAATATACTTATTAATTATGTATCGTTTAAAATTTATTTGAGCATTAAATACGCAACGAAATTTTTAACTGATTGTTCGGTTAATAAACGGAGCGGGTTTGGTAAATCCGTTTTCTTTACGGATGTTACAGTATCCCCTACTTTTTAGAAATTTCGTCCCGAAATTTAAGTAGTGACATATTTGTCTAAAAAGGATGGTGTTTAATTTGACAGTTACATACTTAGAAAAAGAGTAAGAGTTTAAATTCTTGTTTGAGGCGGTAAAGTTCCTTGTAAGGGTTGAGTACCCTGCTACAGGAATCGCTTTTTGTTGCCTACGGTAAAAATATTGATAAGCGGAGTTGATTCACTGAGTAATTTCATGCAATAGTTTTGATATGTTTGGAAGGGTAAGGTTATATCCTAAAACAAAACTTCTAATACTACAACCTACATGGAACTTCTCATAACCGCCTGACAATGCCTCTGATCCTTTGGCAAGAATACTTATATATAGGAAGTACCAGCGGCGTATCCACCATATTCTTGTCAAATTTTCATTGGTTTTATCATTATGTCATGATTGGTTCTATGATACGACTCTAAACATAAACAAACACAACAACCAATCTTTGAGTCCTAATTCTGATAGTATACATGTTTGATTGGTGACATAATCCAATTTCTTTAAATGATGAGATGATATAAATGGTAGATCAGTGAATATAAAAACAAACTTTAACCAAGAAATTACCAAATCCTACTTGGAGCTTCTCATAACCGCCTGACAATGCCTCTGATCCTTTGGCAAGAATACTTATATATAGGAAGTACCAGCGGCGTATCCACCATATTCTCGTCAAAATTTCATTGGTTTTATCAGTAAGTTATGATTAGTCCTATGTGACTCTAAAGCATAAATAAACACCACAACCAATATCTGAGTCCAAATTCTGATAGTATACATGTTTGAATGGTGGCATAATCCAATGATGAGATGATATGAATGCTAAATCATGAGTATAACTCATATTTCAATCAAGACAATACTAAATCCTACATGGAACTTCTCATAACCGCCTGATAATGCCTCTGATCCTTTGGCAAGAATACTTATATATAGGAAGTACCAGCGGCGTATCCACCATATTCTTGTCAAATTTTCATTGACTTTATCCGCAAGTTATGATTAGTTCTATGTGACTCTAAAACAAACACAACAACCAAAACTTGAGTCTTAATTCTGATAGCATACATGTTTGATTTGTGACAGTTCCTCTCTCGTTTGTTGTGATGGAGAGTTAGTTATGTAGAAATGGAACACAATCCAATTTCTTTAGATGATGATATGATATGAATGTTAAATCAGTGAATGTAACACAAATTTCAACCAAGACAATACTAAATCCTACATGGAACTTCTCATAACCGCCTGATAATGCCTCTGATCCTTTGGCAAGAATACTTATATATAGGAAGTACCAGCGGCGTATCCACCATATTCTTGTCAAATTTTCATTGGCTTTATCCGTAAGTTATGATTGGTTCTATGTGACTTTAAAACAAAAAGAAAAACATAAAACTAAGCAGTTGGAGTCGAATCTTGATTTTTGGTGAAGGGGACTAGTTGGGTGGTTTCGTTTGAGCCGTCATTAACTTCAACAGGATTGGCGTTGATGTTGAAAACTCTTCCTCTTGCTGGTGGCCTAGGGATTAGGTTTTCTTGATTTGCTTGGTTAACTGGGTTTGCTTGAGCTTGGGTGTTTATGATGTTAACCAATCGAGGCACGTGTTTCTGAAATGGGTAGGGTCGCCACAATTAAAGCAAGCTCGAACATAAGGTAACATGGGGTATTGAGGTTGTTGATATGTTGGATCATATTTTGAGTAGGGGGTGTGGTTTGGTTTTGAGGGGTGCGGCAACCTTGCTCAAATGACCATAGCGTCCACAATTCGCACATAGTCGACAAGGTAAGTAGATGGATGGTGATAAAAACAGGTGTTACATTGAGGGTGAGGTCCAAGGTATGGTTTCTTATTTGGGTAAGTTGAGTTGGGTGCTATTTGCGTGATTGGGATAGCTTGGATGGGTATGGCTTGTGAGGCTAGAAGACATCTACAAGGAATACATATCAAGAGTATGAGTTGGATGATTTAGGGATCAGGTGTCGTATTTAGGAATGAACATTTATAAAATAAATATAAAATAATAAATCTACTACATTCATAGGATGTCTTGGGCTTTGCTCGTAATTGGGCCTTGCATGCCGCCATACTTCACCTTCGTAATCATGTGGGCCCCCATGAATACCGGGTTTTTCATATGGTTCGCATGTGTTAGCCTGGTTACGTACACTAAAACCCGGAGAAAATCGAGAAATATGTATATAACGTATGATATTCGGAATGTGTCCAGGTGTGGACACGGTGACACCTCAAAGTGGGGTTAGTTCGAACGACGTTTGGTGTGGCATGCTTTGGCCTAATAGGTCCTTTGTACTCTCATCGTTAGTCCCCAGGTAGGCAAACTGGTCCGTTATATTGGATTTATACGAATGCCAACCTAGACAGGACGTTCCGACTACCAGTACTTGTACCCTTACAGTTACTACATGCCCGTCGCAGAACTCACTTTGATGAGATTTTGAAAAATGAAAAATGCGACAAAATCTTTGAATAACGAAAGTATGAAGATGATTTGAATATGTGAACATTGAAATATGTATGATGAATGTGTATGTAAGTATGTATGTTTGACTGTAAGTATAAACAAATATGAAACAAATAAATATCATAAGTTTGCATGTAACCATATAAACTATTAAAATCTATCAACTATAGTATAGGCTCTAAGGGTCTAATAACCTATCCTATATCCCTATAGTCATGGCTCTGATACCAATCTGTCACACCCCGACCCGCAGCGGAAAAAGGTGATCGGGGCATGATTGGGTTATCATCAAAGCTCATGATATTTATTATAACGTTTCATATTCATTATTACAATTTAAAGGGAAACATACAATCTTAATTTCATCATGTCCTAAACATCATTCTAGACTTCATTGTTTTCTTCTAAGGCATTTCCTATGTTTTCCTTGCTTCATCCTGTTCACCTGTATCATGTGTAAAAATGGTTTTTTTTTTTATCAACAAAAAGTTGGCGAGTGAATCCTATGAAAAGCATTTGAACAAGTTTATTGAATTGATTATAAAATAAAGTGAACAACCACATATGAATAAATATAGATGTAAACATATTCATAAAACACTTAATATCAGATAATGCACACACATACAATAATAAATTGTTTTGAGGCACGCGTTGCTTAACCCGTCTCTCACGAGGAACTGAGGGCCTAATGAATGAGTTTTGAGGCACGCGTTGTTCTACGAACTGATGGGCCTAATGAATGATTTGCATACAACTTGACAATATGAAAGACATAACTACAAACAATATTTACACTCTAAGTTTAGATCACAATATGGTATGGCACAAGTTTAAATAAACGAGTTAATTTTAGTGACACATGACACACCCCAAAACGTGTAATTAAAAAGGGAGTTGTAAGATTCACTCACAGTGGGTGCGTTCGGTTGATGATGTTGAATGCGCACGAAGTTTGATTTAACCACGAGTGAAACTAACCTAGATAATAACATAATGGTTCGGTAAATAAGCGGATTTTATTAATCAATTTTAGTAGGATTATTGGATATGTTTTTGTGAGTTTAAAGCTATTTTCTAACTTTAAAAATGTTATTTTTAAGTATTTTTAATTGATTTTTAAATAAAATAAATAAATAAAAATAATAAAAAAAATGTTGACTTTTTGACCGTTGACTTGTTGACCGTTGACGTTTTATTGTGTAAATGTATGCGCCGGGCAGGACTCGAACCCGAGACCTCCCGTTCGCGTGCACGCAGCTCTAGCAACTGAGCTACGTGTCTAACCTGAAATATTTCTGTTTTTAATTATATTTATATACTAATTGAATTAATCCGAAAATCATTTATTTTAAAAACGATTTTAATGTAACATCCGTCAAAAAACGGATTTTACCAAACCCGCTCCGTTTATTAACCGAACAATCAGTTTAAAATTTCGTGGCGTATTTAATGCCCAAATTAATTTTAAACGATACATAATTAATTATTATATTGGAATATATAATTTGTTTTTGAAAAATTGTTAAAAATAATGAATTAAAAATAAAATGGCACTGACGGGTTTCGAACCCAGGTCAGTCAGCCGGGTCAACGAGTTAACACCCACACACTCAACCACTGCGCCACTTGTATTTCTTGTTAAATATTAGAATCAATTAATTCGTATCATGAATCCCAAATTCAAAAACCGGCGCCCAAATTTCAGTCTTCGGAAATCCCGACTAACTCGCCAAGAATTTACGATATCTTCAGTTATAACGTAAAACTTAATCACTACATCGGTTATAACCGACGCCTGAGTCCGCGACACAAGCTATAACCGCCGAAGAGTTTCTAACCGACGAATCAAGTCGGAAATTGGACCAAATTCATCGATAACCTGCCTTATAAATACCTCCTCGAACCTCTGCTAGCTTTTTCGCTCAAAACCCCACCTTTACCCGACGTAAATCCATTCGCCGGAAAACTTCTGTACCTCGCCGGAAAACCGAGCCCTTCACTTCTGAGCCTTACTGAACCTCCAGAACTTATACCGAAGTCACCCACATCCATTTCAAGCTTGCTGAAGACTCTCTGCCGCAGGACACACATCGCCGGAAGTTTCTACTGTCACCGGAGTTTCGCCGGAGAAACAGAGGAGTCCAGTCGGTATACCTTACACTTAAATCCTTCATTCTTTTTATTTAATCTCACATGTAATTAATCACCAGACACTAACGAACATGATTAAAACTTTGAACCAGTCAGTCATCGTTTCTGGTTAAGACTGACGAAGAAGACGAAGTTTCGGTAACATATAAGTTTAATTAAAATCAAGTTATAACTCGGGTTAGACACATAGTCCAGCGGTGGACTGTGTGCACAATAAACACGTAAACGTCTCGAGTTCGAATCTTGTCCCACGCATGCTGCCTTAATAAAAATGTCCTTTTTTTTGTTAACCGAACCGGAGTCACCGCTGTTACATGTTAAGTTTATTAATAACCGGAATAATAACCAAGTTAGACGCACAGTCCAGTGGTGGACTGTGTGAATGTTTAATCACACGTCACGAGTTCGAATCCGGACTACCGCACCGGTCCGGACAATTATTCAAACTTTTTATTTAAGTCAGAAATGAAAATACTTAGTTTGTATTTAAGTATAATAAAAATCAGTTTATTTAACAAGTTTGACACACAGTCCAGCGGTGGACTGTGTGTTAACTCAACCCACAGGTCCCGGGTTCGAGATCTGTGGAGCGCACCGAGTCACTGATTAAAATCTTTTTAGAAATAAGTTGATTTTCGGATTAATCTAATTAATATATAAATATAATTAAAAACAGAATTATTTCGGGTTAAACACGTAGCTCAGTTGGTAGAGCTGCGTGCACGCGTACGGGAGGTCTCGGGTTCGAGCCTCACCCAGCGCACACTTACACGCATACGAACCGGTCAAACAGTCAAGGTCAATGGTCAATGGTCAACGGTCAACGGTCAAAAAAGTCAACATTTTTTTTATTTTTTTATTTATTTATTTTAATTAAAAATACTTAAAAATAACATTTTTAAGGTTAGAAAATAGCCTTAAACTCACAAAAATACACCCAACAATCCTACTAAAAAGGATTGATAAAATCCGTTTACTTACCGAAACATTATGCCATTATCTAGGTTAATTTCACTCGTGGTTAAAACCACTTCGCGTGCATTCAACATCATCAACCGAACGCACCCACTGTCAGTGAATCTTACAACTCCCCCTTTTTAATTACACGTTTTGGGGCGTGTCATGTGTCTCAAAATAATTAACTCGTTTATTTAAACTTGTGCCATACCATATTGTGATCTAAACTTAGATTGTTTATATTGTTGTGGTTATGTATTTCATTTTGTCAACTTATGTGAAAGTCATTCATTAAGCCCATCAGTTCCTCGTGTGAGACGAGTTGAGCAACACGTGCCTCAAAACAAATCCAATATTGTTCGTGTGTGTATTATTGAGTTTATATTGTTTGTAGTTATGTATTTCATATTGTCAAGTTTATGCAATTCATTCATTAGGCCCATCAGTTCCTCGTGAGAGACGAGTTGAGCAACGTGTGCCTCTAAATGATCCATTATTGTTCATGTGTGTAATGTTTAATATTAAATTGATTGGTGAATGAGTTTACATCTATTTTTACTCATGTGTGGTTGTGCACTATATTTTATAATCAATTAAATAAACTTGTTCAAATGTTTTCCATTGGATTCACTCGCCAACTTTTTGTTGATCCAAAAACCATTTTTACACATGATACAGGTGAGCAGGATGAAGCAAGGAAAACATAGGAAATGCCTTAGAAGAAAACAAAGAAGCTTAGAGTGATGTTTAGGTCATGATGTAATTATGATTGTAAATTTCCTTTAAATTGTATTAATGAATATGAAACGTTAAAATAAATGTCATGAGCTTTGATGATAACCCAATCATGCCCCGATCACCTTTTTCGCTGCGGGTCGGGGTGTGACATTTAATGCATCGGCTCGGTGCTCGCCACAGGTCTCGAACCCGGGACCTGTGGGTTAGTTTGGCACACAGTCCACCGCTGGACTGTGTGTCCAACTTGGCAAATAATCTGTTTTTTATTATACTTAACATCTTACTGAAATTAACCCGGTTCGGTCTCAAAAAAAAGGCATTTTATTTCTGTGAAAGTGTGTGTGTCAAGAATCGAACTCGGGACGTATGCGTGTTTATTTGCACACAGTCCACCGCTGGACTGTGTGTCTAACCGGAGATATAAATTGATTTAAATTAAACATATATAATACCGAAAACTTCATCTTCTTCGTTAAGCTTAACCAGAATCGATGTCCGACTGTTTTGACAAAAATAATCAGTTTCTTTAGTGTGTTGTGATTAGCTACATGTGAGTTTAATAAAAACGAGAGAGATTAAGTGTAAGATATACCGAACAGAGCTCCTCTGTTTCGCCGGCGCAACTCCGATGATAGCAGGTTATTCCGGCGACGTGTGTTTTGCGGCAGAGGGTCTTCAGGAAGCTTGAGGTGAGTGTGGGTGGCTTCGGTATGGGCTCTAGGTGTTCTGTTTTTAGAGTAAGGCACAGAGGTGAAGGGGTTCGGTTTTCCGGCGAGTTGCAGAAAATTTCCGGCGAGTGAAATTACGTCGAGAAAGGGTGTGATTGTGAGCGAAAAGGTTAACAGAAGTTAGAGGGTGTATTTATAGGGCAGAACATTGACGAATTTGGTCCATTTACCGTCTTGATTCGTCGGTCAATGATTTTTCCGGCGGTTATGACTTGTGTCGCGGACTGGACATCGGTTATAACCGATGTTGAGGTAATTGCTTCGGTTAAATTAGAAGAAACCGTCCAATCTCGGCGAAATCGTCGGGATTTCCGACGACTGCGATTTTGGGCGCGACTTGACTGGATTTGATTTCCGAGATTCATTATTTCAATTAATTGTTTCGGTATCTTAACAAAAACCCAAAGTGGCGGAGTGGTTGAGCGCGTGTGTGTTAAGGCTTTGGAATCTTGGTTGACCCGGGTTCGAAACCCGGCAGCAGCAATATATTTTTATTTCATTATTTTTAATGAATTTTCAAATATAAATTATATATTCCAATATACTTATTAATTATGTATCGTTTAAATTTATTTGAGCATTAAATACGCAACGAAATTTTTAACTGATTGTTCGGTTAATAAACGGAGCGGGTTTGGTAAATCCGTTTTTTTGACGGATGTTACAAAGCCAAAGTGAAGAGATATGATCGGGCCATAGGATTTTGAGAGTTGCCGTAGGGAAGTATGAGGGGTTGATTGATTGATCTGGTGCAAGTTTCCAATGAATGGTAGTCCAGGAGGACCTGGTGGACTGAGTATTGATTTGTCTTTGATGATTTTGGGAAGAAGGTATAGGAGAGATAGGAGTGGGAGAGACAAAAGAATAAACAGAAAAATTAGTTCCATAGTTGAGATGTTGTGAACTTGCACGTACTAGCAGTAGACCAAATAAAGCTAGCTAAGATAAGAATCATGTGTTGGAGATGTTCTTTCTATTGTGAGAATGATGTTACCTGATGGAAGCGTTAGCACAACTCACTCCGGGGGGGGTAAAATTCTTATTATAGATAAATTCACTCTTGCAACACTCATACACTAGATTATTTTTGTGATAATTAATAATTACATAAATATAGCCACATTTGAATTGGCATACACGATATTTGACATAATTAACGATTTTCATATAGAAAATGAGCATAAAAAAAACGAGAATGGATCTCATATTATTAATTATTAGAAAACACACAATAAAATATGATGCCATTCTAATTTCTAAACTTAATATTCATAGTAACAAATCTTTAAACAAATAGATAAGTAACAAAATTCAAATTATAGAACTAAAAAAATCAATTAGTTTAAAAAAAAACCTTAAAAAAGGGTCTATAAAAGAATCGAACCTATAACCTCTTGTTGGTAAGGATGGGGTTTACCACTAGCGGCTGAGCGGTGCAGGCTGAGAGACGGAGAATGAACTATCAACACCATGTTTACAAACCGAGTATCGCCGATGGGACCCACCTTCACTGATGGGACCACCTCCGCCAACGGAATACCAAGATGAAAGCCACTTTTTTGTCGGTTTATAAACTCAATTTGTTTTAGTATATAATTTAAAATTTTAGATGTACATAATTTAATTTCTGTGTGAAGATCAAAGAAGGGTTTATGAATATTTGATATCAAACCATGCATTTAAATGAAGCTTAAAGATTCAAATTCTGATATATTGATAAAAACGACCGTAGTGCAGCTAAGCCAAATTACATTTTCAATGTGACAATTTCTATATACCAAATAGACAAAGAATATAAGTTTGGATCGGGCCTTTTTGGGCCTTCGTTTAAATGAATCCGAGGCACAATCTACACCTGAATTAAGTCCATGTTGTACTGGAAACGAGCCCACACAAGTTAAGTTTAAGTCCTCTTTTCACGACAACACACTACACACAGAGTCGATCTTGGAGGCACAAATTATGTTATATTTGACCAATGTAATCTTTGTTGCCCGTTTACCTTCTATTTCGATGTAATTATTATATTTTTTATTAATATATATTAGATGCTAAATCACCATGCCCGTAGTTATTATGCAAGCTCAATATACCTTAAGATTAAATTCTATCCATTTGTAATAATTCACTAAACAAAGAAACATATGTGGAGCTTCAAATTGTCACCTCAAAATTACTTTGAAGTTCAATTATGACCATATACGAGATCAGAGTTATTGTGTATTGGAGATATCATAATCTTCTAAAAGTACACATGAGCCAAAAGGCAAAGTTCATTTCTTTTTAGCATTGTTAAGCCAGGCATAATGTTTAAGTCTCTGTCTTCTTTCTTCATGCCATATGACAAACCCCAATCAAACAAGTAAATAAGATTAACAAGTAAAAGCTCCACCATGACAACTCCCATAGACATTCCTGGACAGATTCTTCGGCCAGCCCCAAAAGGAATCAACTCGAGATCATTACCCTTGAAGTCAGTATCACTATCTAAGAAACGCTCTGGGTAGAAGTCCTCTGGGCTCTTCCGATAGCATATGCATTCACATCAACTATGGTTTTCTGCTTGATTTTGTAACCATGTAAAACTGCATCTTTCATCGCTTCTCGAGGCAAGAGAAGAGGTGTTGGTGGGTATAGCCTCATGGTCTCTTTTATCACTGCCTTCAGATATGTGAGTTTGGGAAGATCATCTTCATCTATTTTACCCTTCTTCCGATTATATCTCTCACTTCTTCTTGTGCTTTCTTCATTACTTTAGGGTTTTCTATTAACAATGTCATCGACCAAACCACAGATGCCGCATTAGGATCTGTCCCGGCTGAAAGTACATTCTAAATATAAAGCATATAATTAATACCACAAGGGAGTTATAAAAATAATAAAGAAGAATATGTTCATATTCTATAGCAGACTACATGCAATATATTGGTAATGTAAAAGGTGTTTTAGTTTTTTTTTTTGTTACTTTAAGTAGATTTTTTAATTAGAGTGACTAACTCACACACTTTCTAAACCTACTTATAAATCTACTACCCTCAACCACTTAGGAATGAACACTTTTACTACAAGGTGATACCATTATGCTAGAAACCCTTTGGATCCTTTCAATTCATGTCAGGCATAAGCTACTGCAGTTTTGTATCTTTCATTTTGAAACGATCGAAAAAGAAGGCATGATTAAATTTCAAATAAATCACAAACAACACATGAATTCAAGATTAGCTAACTTCCACACAAACATAAAGGATAAGCAACCAAGTTTTAATAAGCTTTTGAGGTGCACGCACGCCGAGGAGTGAGTGGGATTGAGGAAGAGATAGAAAAAGGCAAAGAGGGAGGTGCAAACGGCAATGTCAGAGGCAAAGAACACAGACTATAAACAGATGAGTGAACGACCGGAAACAAAGGAGGGTGAACATGATATGTTCAAGATTGCCAAAGCAAGAGAGTGTAGGGGATAGGGGTTCAAATGAGCCGAGCCGCTCGCGAGCTACTTGAGTTCGGATTGATAAAAAGCTCGACACGAGCTTTGCCTTGTCGAGCCTGAGCCAAGCCCGGCCAAATAAAGCACGTTTAGTTATCGAGCTCAAGCCTTGAATACGAAGATCATTTAGGCTAGTCGAACCTTAACGAGCCTTGTGTATTTTTAAGTTTTAACTTAACCCTTTTTAGATTTCCTTGTATTAATTAATATCCATCCAAGCTCGAGCCAAGCTTCGGCTTATTTAAGGTACTGCAGACAAGCTTGCGCCGAGCTTTGGCTTGTTTAAGGTTTTACTTAAATTAATTCCTGTATATGAGCTGAACTTGAGCCCAAAAACATAGGTTCAATCGAGCCGAGATCGAGCTTCAGCAAAGCCTAACGATGGACAGACGGGTCAACTAGTTGACGAACAGGACATCAAGTTCAGAAACGATTCTAATTACATATATGCACACACTGATTGTTGGTTACTAGTCTTGATTGTGTATGTATATATATAATAAGGATTTTATATTCTGAAAGGTAACTAGTTCAACTATAGGTGTTATTAATTTGTCATTTTCTACAATATATTTATTTCTAGAAAAATAGGTGTGAAAGGCATCGAATTATGCGTCAGTTTTCAAGAATATTGCTTCCAAAGTAGAAATCACGGAAAATATTAAGTGAAGATTGCTTCTAAAGTAGAAATCTCGTGATGAAGGCTTTTATGTGCTTGTGAGTAGATATAGATTACCATGAGTAAGGCTTAGTGAGGCTGAAGAGTTTGTCTTTCGTAAGTCGTAGTAGAATGTCAATAACATCATCCTCATCCTCATGGGACTTAATGTTTTGACCGTTGAGGTGTTCATCGATGAGTTGTTGGTAAAACAAATCAAAATCTTGGAAGCATTTCTCTAGCCGATCCGTCTTGCCCATAAACCTATCAACCAACCTAACGAAAGGCAGACCAGGCCAAATATCCGAGACATAGTTATCTACTATAGTCTCCTGAAGTTCATCAAGTAGTGCAACAACCTTCTTTCTTTCATTTTCATCTTGGAACCTCTTGCCAAAACCAATTCTCGTCATGATAGTACTTGTCACACTCTTGGCGATTTCGCTTAAATTTACATGCTTAGACGAAAGTGCTAGCCCATGTATCTTATTCATGGCATATGAGACTTCATCTTCACGAATGTACCTATAAGATTGTATCCTTTTAGGGCTTAATAGATGAGTCACAAAAATCTTCCTCATCTCTCTCCACGTCTCGTTGTAGGGGGAAAAGGCTACATCTAGCCCGCCGTAAGAAAACTTTTGGTTGCCAACCAATCTTGGCCTACTACAAAAGATAATATCTTGGGTCTTCATGACTTCTTTCGCTAGACTTGCTGACGAAACAACGATAGCTGGGATGAAGCCAAGTGAAGAGATATGATCGGGCCATAGGATTTTGAGAGTTGCCATAGGGAAGTATGGAGGGTTGATTGATTGATCTGGTGCAAGTTTCCGATGAATGGTAGTCCAGGAGGACCTGGTGGACTGAATTTTGATTTGTTTTTGATGATTTTGGGAAGAAGGTAGATGAGAGATAGGAGTAGGAGAGACAAAAGAATAAACATAAAACCTAGGTCCATAGTTGAGATGTTATGAACTTGCACATGTAGTTTTTGTTATATGGACTAAATAAACCTAGGATAAGAACGTGTTGGATGAATATTGGCCATACGCTTGATGTTACTTGATGGAAGCGTTAGCACAACTCACTCTTTGGGGGACCAAATTAAGAGATTAGAAGAAAAACATGACTTTCTTATTGACAAATTCACTCTTGCAACACTCATAGCATACATGATATTTGAAATATTTATAAATATAATAGGGATGAGCATTAAAACAAGACAAAAATTTTGATTAATCAAGTTAATCGGCAAAAAAATAACTGAACTAATACAAAATGTTGTACGATTTTAATTATACGAATTTGAAGGTCAAATTACAACATCTAAGAGTTCGTTTAGTTCACATAATTAGATGGAATTGGAATTATAATTAATTCTAAAAAAAATTGTTTATTAGGTCAATTAAAGGAATTGCAATCGAAAAATGTTGTTTCAGATTATCAAAGAAAAAACCCTCTATTTCCTTTCTATTTCAAATTCCATTAACAAATTTAGCAACCAAACTTGTTACTAAATTTGTAAACGTTCTATTCAAATTTCATTTACAAAAAAAATCCGTAAACCAAACGCATCCAAAATGTATAATTTATACTTGATAAAACTTTGGAATATTAGATTATTATAAAATATTCTTTACTCAGATTCACAGAACAATATTTATTTCTAAGCTTCAATTTTTTTTTTTTTTTTTGCAATGGTTACCACTATTTTCTTTCTAAGATATAACAATAATTATGATGCATGATGATAATCAATAGAGTTACATTACGTGGCAAACTTTTGATGGTGGGCCGAAGTTGAAATCTTGGTAGCCTATATCCTATTCATTTGAAATCTTGACAATTGAAATCTAAGCTACGATCCCTCATAGAGATGGAACACAACATATGATTTTGATGTTATTATTATTATTTTTATTATTTTTTATTTTTTGACCAATCATAACCACACAACTCTAAATGTTATCATTTTCGTGTTTGCAATTGCAAGGCTCTAAAAAATTCAATTCTTACTCTTGTAAGCTTCCTTAATTTCTTATTCGTCTGATTTCTGTTATGTCGATTGGTTCGAAGTATCTACATATGCTTGATTTTTTTAATCATTTTAAGGCTCGGAAGAAAGTTACGAATGTGGTTGGAAGAAATTGGTATGTGCTTGACTTCACTTTAAAGGATGAAGATAGGATGGAATTCATCATAGATTTGGAAGCGATCAATGTTTTCTTTCAAAAATATACCTTCAGAGTTTTTTTTTAAATTTCATGATATTTTCTATATTGATATATTTAGTTCTCAATATAGCTCATATTGCTTGTTGCAATGAAAGAAATGCTACCGATCTAAAGCCGGAAGCATGAAAATCTAAAATAGAAATCAAGTATAAGAGCACCCGGGGCGCCCAAGTTATAGCAAGTTATACACCACCGCCACCTATGGCCACAACGAGTGATAGGGAAAACGCTTTGTAGTCTTCACGCGTGATGATGATGATGTTGAGAGTAGAGTGGTGAGTGATGGAGAGTGATGGTCATTTCCATTAAAATCCATCACTAGTGATGGAATTTGGCTCGATGAGGTGGCGAAACACGATTGGATGTTGTGAGTGATGAGTGGATGGTGAGTGATGGGTGCCCCGACCCCCCTAAGGTGATTAAGTCTATAGGCTAGTGGCATCTTAGGGGGTGGATAATGCTTTGGGACCAATAGATATCGGGTTCAATTCCCACAAGGGGTATTCCATATTTACTGAGTTTTCTCCTGAATTGGTATATAGTCATTAAGCCTAGTGGAGATGGATATGATCGGATGGTTCGTCAGTTATCCAAATTTGTCGTTAAAAAAGAAACTTAAAAAGGAAGTGTAATTAGAGATGCAAAGAAAACCCGAACTCGGAAATTATAAAAACCGGGTTTTTTAAACCCGAACCCGGCCTTACCCGTAGGTATGGTATTTCAGTTGCGTACCCGAACCCGAGTTTTTTATACCCGCTTTATAACCGGGTTTTTTGTATACCCGGGTTTTAGGAATACCTGATCCGGGTTTTACGAATACCCATACCCGTTGCTCTACATATGTTATGTCCCAGGCCATTTTTAACGACTATAATGTTGTTTTATAGCCGTTGGTAGATGTGTAAACAAGTCGGGCAGAGCCCGAGCCCGACTAGGCTCGAGCTTGGCTCGTCATATTTTTGTGAACCTCGAGTTTGGCTCGGTTCGAGCCTAGTTCTTTGAGCTCGAGCTTGGCTCGCGAGTAAAATCCAAAGCTCAAGCTCAGCTCCAGATATTTTGAGAACAACCTTAAACAAGCCAAAAGTTCGCCTCGAGTTCGCTTCAGTATCGCTAAAACGAGCCAATGTTTGGCTCGCTAATGTTATCATCATTATTATATTATATATATAAAAAAACTAAAAAAATGGGCTCATTTAGGCTCGCGAGCCTAAACGAGTTTTGTATTTCAAGCTCAAGCTCAGGCTGGATAACTAAAAGAGTTCTATTTCAGGCTCGTCACATTCGAACTTTTGAGCTTTTAACCGAGCCAGTATCAACTAGCTCTCAAGTCTCTGGGCTTATTTACGCCCCTAGTCGTTGGGCATTGATATTGGGCAGTTGAGAGTCCCCAAGTCTCCTACAATTGGTATAAATATTATGGTCCTTTCGTTACAAATGTACGTTAACCATTTCAGAGATTCGTTATACTAATAATATAAATAAAGATAATAATAATAATAATAAATATATATATATATATATATATATATATATATATATATAACAGTTATACAAAATAAATAAAAACAAAAAAATATAAATAAAAGGGGTAGACCGCGGGAATCGAACCCGTGTCTCACCCCTAACCAAACACACTCTACACCACTACACACACAACCAACTTAAATTCAAATCTGAAACAATTAAATTTTGTACGCAAACGGACACCGAGTCAGAAATTCAAAACACAGAATACTGTAACGGCACAAAATCTAAATAAGGGATATCAATTTACGTTTTGAATTGAGGTTGATCGAAAGTAACTGATGTTGAATATGCGAATCATAACAGAAATCTGTTTCAATCATCAAGAAAACGGACATAACTGAATGGTAACCGAAAACTCAAGACAATTTCATTCATAACTGTGATTTCATAACCGAAACCTTAAATCACCTCTACCTATAAATACTATCTTCCAATCATTCCAAATCGTTCACAAAATCACTCTGCTCAAACACTCTGTTCTTGACGGAAAAATTTTCTGTTCGTCGGAAAACCGAAGAAATCATTTCATTAGTGCCATACTCTAAAATAAGACTTCTAGAGCAGACAGAAGTCACCCACACTCACCTTAAACTCCCTGTAAAGCCTCTGTCGCAAGTTATACTTCGCCGGAATTTTGTGTTGTCGCCGAATTCCACCGGAGAAGTGAAGATCACGACTGTCTGGTATAACCCTGTTGAATCCTTTCTTAAATGTCTTGTAATCGTCCATTCATAATTTAAAACAAAGAGTTTTAAATCAAACAGTCGAGTTATGTTTCTGGGTTTTATTCATATGAAGAAGATGAAGTTTTATTAAAGTATAAATGTAATTAAACTCGGGTTTCTAACCGGGTTAGACACACAGTCCAGTGGTGGACTGTGTGCAAACATAACGTACACGTCCCGGGTTCGAGTCTTGAACATGTCCGTTCTGCTGAAATAAAATCCATTTTTTTTTAAACCAAAACAGATTGTCCCACAGTATGTTGTTAAATATAATACAAGAACTATATAATACGGGTTAGACACCCAGCCCAGTTGGTCGGGCTAGGTGCAAGTTACAGCCAAGGTCTCGGGTTCGAGACATGCGGTACGCGTCCGGGTCAAGCCAGTACAAACCATTTTAATTAATTAAATTCCAGATTTAAACCAGTAAGTATATAAATATAATTAAAATCAGAAATATTTCGGGTTAGACACATAGCTCAGTTGGTAGAGCTGCGTGCACGTATGCGAGAGGTCACGAGTTCGAATCTCACTCAGCGCATAGAATAAACACAGTCCGACCGGTCAACGGTCAACGGTCAAAAAGTCAACCTTTTTATTTTATTTTATTTTTTATTTACTTATTTATTTAATTGGAAAATTAAATAAAATTACTTAAAAATAAGATTTTTTTAAAGTTAGAAAATTTCCTTAAACACACAAAAATAAATCTAACAATCCCATTAAGAGCACTAATTAAAAATATTAATCTCAAATAAAGTTTATTTATTTACCAAATCATTTCGTTATTATTTAGGTTAATTTTTCCCTCGTCGGTTGAATCATAATATTCGTGCGCATTCATCGTCATCAAGGAACGCAACCACTGTGGGTGAATCCTTACAAATTCCCCTTTTTATTCATGTTTTGGGGTGTATAATGTGTCGCTTTAATTATTTCGTTTATTCAAACTTGTGTTATTACCATTATATGACCTAAACTTATGATGTAAATATTGTTGTTGTGATACGTGTTTACATTCTTGTCAAGTTGTGTGCAAATCATTCATTAGGCCCATCAGTTCCAGACGAGTTGAGCATCAGGTGCCTCATTTGATCGGCTCCGTTTGATTGAGCCTTGATCTCATTGTTCATCATTTGGTGTGTGTGCTTGTGCATTAATTGATAATATGTGTTTTGTGATTAAATTTACAATTAAGTTTATTCATATTTGTTTATGCACAATTTTATTCAAATAACCAACATAACTAATCCTTTCAAATATTTAAATAAAATTCACTCGCCAACTTTTGTTGACCCAAAACCCTATTTTACACATGATATAGGTGATCCGGTTGAGAAAAGAAACACATAGGATGGCCTAGAAGAATAAACAAGTTAATGCCTTGGAATGAACGTTTAGTTTTGTTTTCCTTTGTAATTGTACTTTAGTTTGTAATTTGAATGAAAATGTATTTGAACATGTTGTGTTTGTATGTTTATTGTAACTTCTTCTTTAAAGAGAAATAATAAATATGAAACTTTATAGTAAATGTCATGAGCTTTGATGAAAACCCAATCATACCCCGACTACCATTTCTGCTGCGGGTCAGGGTGTGACAGATTGGTATCAGAGCTTTTGACTATAGGGATATAGGATAGGTTATTAGACCCTTAGAGCCTATACTATAGTTGATTAGATTTTAATTGTTTATGTGGTTACATGCAAACTCATGATGTTTATTTGTTTCGTATTTTATACAAATGCATGCAAACACTTCCACTATCATATTGTGTGATATTTAATGAGTTATACTTATTTCAAACATAACATGCTTACACATACATTCATCACATATTCAAATCATCCTCATATTTCCTTTATTCAAGATTTTGTCGCAATTTACGTTTTTCAATCTCATCAAAGTGAGTTCTACGACGGGCATGTAGTAACTGTAAGGGTACAAGTACCGGTAGTCGGAACGTCCTGTCTAGGTTGGCATTCGTATAAATCCAATATAACGGACCAGTTTGCCTACCTGGGGACTAACGATGAGAGTACGAAGGACCTATTAGGCCAAAGCATGCCACACCAAACGTCGTTCGAACTAACCCTACTTTGAGTTGTCATTGTGTCCATACCGGGACACCCTCCGACCTTATACTTATGTCATGTTTTACGATTTTCATTCGGTGGCGCAAGTGTTAACAGGCCGACACCAATATGAACCCTACCAAAGCCCAGTAGTCATGGGGGCCCACATGACTACCAAGGCCAAGTAAGGGGACATATGGGAGCCCAAACATGAGCAAAGCCCAAGACATCCTATGGATGTAGTAGGTTTATTTTATTCATTTGTTTTTGTGAATGTTCATTTCTAAATACGACACATGACACCTAAAACGTCAAACTCATACTCTCGATACTATTCCTTGTAGATGTCTTCTAGTCTCTCTCGTAGAAGTATGAGATCAAGAAAATCCCGCGAACGCATGGCTGCCCAAATCGCTCAACAAATGGCTGCCGTAATACCCAACATCGTAATTCAAGTACAACAGGCCCTTACCGCTAATCCCGTCAATCCAATCAACCAAGAAATCAAAACATTGTCAATCCTCCCCCAAAAACCCCTAAATGCACTTTCAAACATTTCAAATCCTGGGATCCTCCAAAATACGAAGGGACTGAAGGTGTCACCGCTCTCCTCCATTGGTTTGAGGAAATGGAAAACACTTTTCTCAATTGCGACTGCCCCGATGATCGCAAGGTGCGATATGCTACCGGTCGTTTGTTTGAGTAGCACTTACATGGTGGAATACAGAGAAGGCCAAGCGAGGTGCTGAAAATGCTATGACTCTGACTTGGGAAGAGTTGAGAGAAATCATGACAAGACGTTTCTTCCAAGAAGCGAAATCAAGAAACTAGAAGATGAGTTCTACTCTTTGAAACAAAAGGAGGGCGACCACACCACATACAACAAGAGATTCCTTGAGTTGAATCAGATGGTCCCCAATTTGTTCACTCCCCACTACCGTTTGATCGAACACTACATACGAGGTCTTCCTTCAAAAATTCAAGACCCTGTAATAAGTACCACACCTGCAACTTTGGAAGCAGCAATGGAGTTAGCTACAGAGCTCACCGAAAACCACGTACGGAATAAAGACTTCAAGGAGGAGGAGAAGAAGGATAAAGCATCAACCGAAACCTCAAACTCCACCCAAACCGAATCCTCTTCTCAAACCACTCCTAAGAGAAAACGAGACGGGCAAAATTTCGCTATCACCCAAGTCAATCAACCAGCTTCACAAGCCATACCCCTCCAAGCTATCCCAATCACTCAAGTAGCACCTAACTCTACTTGCCCAAATAAGAAACCTTACATTGGACCTTCACCTCAATGCAACACCTGTTTTTATCACCATCCATCTACCGTACCTTGTCGACTGTGTGCAAATTGTGGGCATTATGGTCATTGGAACAAAACTTGTCGTGCCCCTCAAAACCAAGCTTCACCCCCTACTCAAAACATGATCCAAACATATCAACAACCCCAATACCCCATGTTTCCATATGTTCGAGCTTGTTTTAATTGTGGCGACCCTACCCACTTTAGAAACACGTGGCCTCGATTGGTTAACATCATAAACGCCCAAGCGCAAGCAAACCCAGTTGACCAAGCAAACCCAGCACTACCACCAGCAAGAGGAAGAGCTTACAACATCAACGCCAACCCTGTTGAAGATAATAACGACCCAAACGAACAACCCAGCTAGCCTTCTTTCACCAAGAATTAAAACTCAACTCCAACCGTTTAGTTTTTATGTTTTCTTATGTTATCTCAATCTTTACGTATCTCAGTTATAAATTGGAAATTTATGTATCCAAGAATCTTAATGCGAATTACTATTTCAGTTTTGTTTTATACACACTGATTTAACATTCATATCATCATACATCTCGACGTATCTCAATCTCGTCATTTAAAGAAGTTGGGTTGTGTCTCACTTTTACATAGACTAACCCCTTCATATAACAAACAAGAGAGGTACTGTCAACATTCAGTCATGTATCCTTCCAGATTTGAGACTCAAGCTTTGGCTGTTGTGTTTATTTTGTAGATTTTAGAATCACATAGAACTAATCATAACTTACTAATAAAGCCAATGAAAATTTGACAAGAATATGGTGGATACGTCGCTGGTACTTCCTATATATAAGTATTCTTGTCAAAAGATCAAAAGCGTTGACAGGCGGTTATGAGAGGTTCCGTGTAGGTTTTTAATATCGTCATGGTTGAAGTTTTTGTTTATGATATAACCTTATCTTTCCAAACGTATCAATTCTCTCAAAACTCTTATGCATAAAATCATGCTTAGTCAATCAACTCTGTTTATCCATGTTCCGCATTCTTATACTTTAGGCATCAAAAAGCGATTCCTGTAGCAGGGTATTCAACCCTTATTAGGAACGTTACCGCCTCAAATAAGACTTAAACTCTCACCCTCTTCTAATTATGTAATAGTCAAATTAAAACACCCTCCCTTCGAGTCAAACATACCACTACTTAAATTTCGGGACGAAATTTTAAAAGTAGGGGATACTGTAACATTTGTCGAAAAACGGGTTCCAAAACCCGCACCATTTTTTTTATCAAGTTTATATTATGGTCCTTTCGTTACAAATGTACGTTAATCATTTCAGAGATTCGTTATACTAATAATATAAATAAAGATAATAATAATAATAATAAATATATATATATATATATATATATATATATAACAGTTATACAAAATAAATAAAAACAAAAAAAATATAAATAAAAAGGGGTAGACCGCGGGAATCGAACCCGGGTCTCACCCCTAACCAAACACACCTACCTACACCACACACCCAACTTAATTCAAATCTGAAACAACTAAATTTTATACGCAAACGGACACCGAGTCGAAAATTCAAAACACAGAATACTGTAACCGCACAAAATCTAAATAAGCGATATCAATTTACATTTTGAATTGAGGTTGATCGAAAGTAACTGATGTTGAATATGCGAATCATAACAGAAATCTGTTTCAATCATCAAGAAAACGGACATAACTGAATGGTAACCGAAAACTCAAGACAATTTCATTCATAACTGTGATTTCATAACCGAAAACCTTAAATCACCTCTGCCTATAAATACTATCTTCCAATCATTCCAAATGGTTCACAAAATCACTCTGCTCAAACACTCTGTTCTTGACGGAAAAATTTTCTGTTCGCCGGAAAACCGAAGAAATCATTTCATTAGTGCCATACTCTAAAATAAGACTTCTAGAGCAGACAGAAGTCACCCACACTCACCTCAAACTCCCTGTAGAGCCTCTGTCGCAAGTTATACTTCGCCGGAATTTTGTTTTGTCGTCGGAATTCCACCGGAGAAGTGAAGATCACGACTGTCTGGTATAACCCTGTTGAATCCTTTCTTAAATGTCTTGTAATCGTCCATTCATAATTTAAAACAAAGAGTTTTAAATCAAACAGTCGAGTTATGTTTCTGGGTTTTATTCATATGAAGAAGATGAAGTTTTATTAAAGTATAAATGTAATTAAACTCGGGTTTCTAACCGGGTTAGATACACAGTCCAGTGGTGGACTGTGTGCAAACATAACGTACACGTCCCGGGTTCGAGTCTTGAACATGTCCGTTCTGCTGAAATAAAATCCATTTTTTTTTTTTGAAACCAAAACAGATTGTCCCACAGTATGTTGTTAAATATAATACAAGAACTATATAATACGGGTTAGACACCCAGCCCAGTTGGTCGGGCTGGGTGCAAGTTACAGCCAAGGTCTCGGGTTCGAGACATGCGGTACGCGTCCGGGTCAAGCCAGTACAAACCTTTTTAATTAATTAAATTCCAGATTTAAACCAGTAAGTATATAAATATAATTAAAATCAGAAATATTTCGGGTTAGACACGTAGCTCAGTTGGTAGAGCTGCGTGCACGTATGCGAGAGGTCACGAGTTCGAACCTCACCCAGCGCATAGAATAAACACAGTCCGACCGGTCAACGGTCAACGGTCAAAAAGTCAACCTTTTTATTTTATTTTATTTTTTTATTTATTTATTTAATTGGAAAATTAATTAAAAATACTTAAACATAAGATTTTTTTAAAAGTTAGAAAATTTCCTTAAACACACAAAAATAAATCTAACATTCCCATTAAGAGCACTAATTAAAAATATTAATCTCAAATAAAGTTTATTTATTTACCGAATCATTTCGTTATTATTTAGGTTAGTTTTTCCCTCGTCGGTTGAATCATAATATTCGTGCGCATTCATCGTCATCAAGGAACGCAACCACTGTGAGTGAATCCTTACAAATTCCCCTTTTTATTCATGTTTTGGGGTGTATCATGTGTCACTTTAATTATTTCGTTTATTCAAACTTGTGCTATTACCATTATATGACCTAAACTTATGATGTAAATATTGTTGTTGTGATACGTGTTTACATCTTGTCAAGTTGTGTGCAAATCATTCATTAGGCCCATCAGTTCCTCGTGGGAGATGAGTTGAGCATCAGGTGCCTCATTTGATCGGCTCCGTTTGATTGAGCCTTGATCTCATTGTTCATCATTTGGTGTGTGTGTGCTTGTGCATTAATTAATAATATGTGTTTTTTGATTAAATTTACAATTACGTTTATTCATATTTGTTTATGCACAATTTTATTCAAATAACCAACATAACTAATCCTTTCAAATATTTAAATAAGATTCACTCGCCAACTTTTGTTGACCCAAAACCCTATTTTACACATGATACAGGTGATCCGGTTGAGAAAAGAAACACATAGGATGGCCTAGAAGAATAAACAAGTTAATGCCTTGGAATGAACGTTTAGTTTTGTTTTCCTTTGTAATTGTACTTTAGTTTGTAATTTGAATGAAAATGTATTTGAACATGTTGTGTTTGTATGTTTATTGTAACTTCTTCTTTAAAGAGAAATAATAAATATGAAACTTTATAGTAAATGTCATGAGCTTTGATGAAAACCCAATCATGCCCCGACTACCATTTCGTTGCGGGTCAGGGTGTGACAATTAGATGTAACGATATTTGGGTAAATGTTAGACTATAGGGTGTGGGACGTGGGTTGGGTCTAACGGTTGCTACACAACACCGGCTAAGCGTTGGGCATGGCGTTGCCCGCTTGGCGTGGAGATTGTGTCTGGGGTGACATGGCAGACTTTGGTTGACTGGTTCAAAGTAGTCGTTAGGGGTAGCCGTTGCGAAAAGGCTAGTTTAAAAAAATACATATTAAACCAGTATATATACCTACCAATTTTTTTACAATTTTTACTTCTCTACTTCTTCGGCTATATCTCTTTATTTTTTTATAAAATCAACCCACAACATCATACAATGCATCCTTTTAACCGCGGCTACGATCCAAACAACCCCTTTAGATGCCAAGGAAACCCGAACCCTAGCCCGCCACCAAACCGTCCACCAGCCTCATCAACAGTTACCCATTACACATGGTCATCCACAACAACCGCCACATGGTTTAGTATACTCATTGGTTCCTAATCTGCTGGAATCGCATCGTATATAGTAAACTGTGTATACACAAACTTTCCATATGACGACTCGTCTATTCTAGTTACCCTATCCCAACCCGAATCCGTGCCCGAAACTCAACTGCAAGAAGTTTGTGGTTCGTCATCAAAAACGGCCAAAAAAAGAAGCCACAAGAA
Source organism: Scalesia atractyloides (assembly GCA_947069175.1). Taxonomy (NCBI): domain Eukaryota; kingdom Viridiplantae; phylum Streptophyta; class Magnoliopsida; order Asterales; family Asteraceae; genus Scalesia; species Scalesia atractyloides. Next base: position 9,665,755 of record CAMTDV010000014.1, on the reverse strand, counting down.
AAAAAACCGATAAAGAGAAAGCATTAGCGGCCGCTCAACAAACACAAATAAAATGGACGGTTCAAGAAGAAGTTACTTTGACAAGATGTTGGATCAACGAATCGCAAAATCCGATTCATGGTATTTTTTAATATAACATATTTAATGTTTACAATATTATTATAATTTTTTTATAATGTTTATAATATTATTCGTGTTTTTGGAATAGGGAATTCATGACAGAAAAAAGTTTTTAGGATTCGATTAAGAAAACATTTCATACGCAAATGCAAAGGGGGAGGTGTATCGTGAAAATGATAGCCTCTTGTCGAAGTGGGGGGATATAAATACACACATCACCGCGTTCAACGTTTGATTCCATAAGGAGAATAACACGCCAAGAAGCGGTGAAACTAAGGCTGACTTTATCAAGAATGTCTTGCTAACATACAGAGAGACCAAGAATAACAACTTCAAGTACATGCATTGTTGTGATGTATGTAGGTACGCTTCAAAATGGGCGAGAGTCCCTCCTGCTAGCGAGTCAACCTCATCAAAAAGGGCAAGAACACCCTCGTCCCAAGCTCAGTCTGATGCTCGTGATCAAGAGTTTGATATTAATTTGGATGATTTTGATGATTCTCCTTTCCGTCCACCCGGTAGAGACACGACAAAAAAACGGCTTTAAATATCGAGATCGGGCTCGGCCTCGGGTAAAGGGTTGTACTCCGACTAGTTGGAAGATCTTAATATAAATATTGATACATTCAATTTCTTCCAACAACAAAGGATCGAGATCAGGAAAATATCCAAGCGTCGTTCGATAAAAAATATCTCTAAAAGAAAAACGCGAATATATGAAATTTCTTGCCATGCCCGTCGATCATCTTACCAGCCCACAATTGGCAATGACGTTGGAAATGAAAAAAAGAAATAATGAAAAATATAACATGGAGTAAACTTTATGTAGTATTAAATTTATGTGTTTTTTTAACTTTTTTGTAGGTTTTTTTAATTTTCTTTGTATTTTTTTAATATTCTATGTAATCTTTTAATTTAATTAGTGTGTTTAAATAGTTTAAATAAAAAAATCAACATGGATGGCCATACCCCTAATTTTTTAGTATTAGCTTGTGGTTCTACCCTCGTCACGTGTCGAGCAATGCCCTCAACTCAAGCTCCTCCACACCTCATAGTCTTAGGGTAATTTAAATTGACCTGACGGGGTGGACGGAGGAGATCTGGAAAGCAACAACAACAACAAACAACAATAATAATAATAATAATTATAGAAACAATGGATTTTAATAATCCCAATTATTAGTTGTTGGTCGGCAACGATCCCAGCTTCAAAAATAACCAGTGCCGGTACCACTTTTTCACATATTGTAAACCATGTACCTTTGCTAACAGAAAAGGAAAAGAGAACAAAAGGAAATTAAGGTTCTATTAGTAAAAGTTCATTGGTTTACAATATCTGAAGATGTGGGATCACCACTTTTGAAGTTGAGACTGTTGCTGACCAACGACTAATAGTTAGGATTACTAATATCCATTATTCCATTAGAATAATATTTTTATTGTTATATGAAATATTTAAATGTTAGGTTTACGTTTTATTTATTACTAGGTTATTGCCCCGTGTAATACACGGGCTGAATCACAATTATAATATGAAATAAAAAATGTGTTCATGGTCTACGTATATGTAAAATAAAGTAATATGCAAACGAAATACGAAACAAATTTTGTAGAATATAAAAGTGTTGTATCTGTGAAAAATAAACACAACCAACTATTATATAGGAAAAAAGACATATCGTACATTTATCTACAAATATATATTATGTATGAAATTAATATAATAATGAAAAATAATTTTTCTTATGTTTGATTGTCATCACGAAACATACAGCGAACGGGATTTATTAGTGGATGTGGTGCCATTTGAAGAAAAAGAATATCATCTATTATAAAATGATAGAGGTGTATTGTTATAAGTGTAGTTAGACACACAACCAAATATGCAAATGCTAAATAAAATACAAAAACAACATGAATAGACTAAAATTGAATAAATAAAACCAATTAATTGTAGTTGAGAAAATATTATGTATAGTGTAATACTTTACAGGTATTGAACTAATGAAACATATTTATATAGTTTTGTGGTATATATATAGTTAGTATATAATTACATTTAAAAAATTTAGAAAAGAATATACATGTTAAAGAGTTTACACTATAAAATACCTTGTTTTAAAACGCATATATCTCTATTATTTAAAACAATTTGAATTTTTTCTTCAACAAAATTCCAATATAATATTTAAATATTTACTTACTTATGAATTAATTTGAAAATTAAAATTTATCTATCAAATCATGTTTCAAATAATTTAAATTTTTTCTCCGATAAAATTCCAATATAATATTTAAATCTTTCCTTAGTTATGAATTAATTTAAAATTTAAAATACGTCTATCAATCATGTTTAAAATAATTTAAACTTTTTATTAGATAAAATTCTAATATAATATTCAAGTCTATCCTTGAAATTAATATGAAATCTGGAAATTATAGATTAGGATCGGAAACAAATTTTAGAATTTAAATTTAATTCAGATAATATTATGATATAATATTCAATTTTTTTCTTAGTTATGAATAATTTAAAATTTAAAATTATCTATCTAATCTCCTATATTTAATATTAATAAATAATAATCATTAATCTATCTAAATCTAATCTAATCTAAATATTAATTAAACATTACAAATAATGCGACATGGCATTCTCTCATTCAACTTCATAAATTTTATTTTTATTTGTTTAATACATTTTTTTAATATTAGTAACCAATATATAGATATCACTTATCTTTATCTTTATCCTTATCTTTATTTTAATTTTAATAAATTTAATTAATAATATTATAAATATCTAGATTTAATATCTAATAAATTATTAATATCTTTTGAACTAATATGAAAAAAATTAATTCATAAATATTAAACTAATCAAAGAATAACTAATAATTGAAACCATATAATTTATTATGCAGATAATAAATAAGTATTTAACCATTAACTAGAGTTTATACTATTAATATAATAGTTTATCCAAGTGTTACAAAAATAAATTTTGAACTTTTTGGTAATTTATGGTGTTGTTCCTTAGTTATAGGGTTTTTTTTCTTTTTTCATTTCTAACCCAAAATTTTCTCTTTTGCAATTTAGACCCTTTGCTTTTTACTTTTAATTTAAAGCTTTTCGTTTTTTTGCAATTTAACCCCAAGTATCAATTATGGTCCACCATACTTTTCCTCATTCCCAAGTTTTTCGTTTCGTTCTAAATTTTGTGAGTTCACACACCGTAACGTGCTTGCGGGGTTCAAGATTTTTCATGTATTTTTTCCCGTTTGGCCCGTCGCAACAAATCAATATTTCTTTGTTTGACAAGTTCGTTGCAACATGCGGGTCGTGGATTGACGTAGTTATTTTTTCTATGTTTTAAGTTTCGGTTTAATTACTCTGCATGCTTTCGCTCGCTTTATTTTTTTTTTATTTAGTTTGTTTTTACGAGCTTTTCTGGTGTCGATGATCGCTGATAGTGGTATAACATTGGTACTGCTTGACACACTTTTACGACAACCGCTACAACGCAGGGGCTTAATAATAGTACTTAATAATGAACATTAGGCAGAAAAACGAAATTATTGATCCTCTCAATGAATGACAAGTGTACCATAATGGTTTCTCTTATTATATGTACAGATTTTAAAATTTAAAGAAAAGCAGTATTATAATAGGTTACGTAAGTCCATGTATGTAGGGTATATATATAAATCTATGCTAGTCTTTGAATTCGTTAATTTTGAATTAAGGAGACAAGGAACAAAGACGGGTTATAGATAATTCTTAATAAATTATTATTAAGTTTATATATTTAAATAATGGATAACGGTTGGTTTACTAGGTATGTTTCTTTAGTTAATTATTTTATTATTTATAATAGAGTGTGAGTCGGGTTAGGACTAGAATGAGTATTAGTACAAATAGAGGGTAAGTGTTATTGTATTGATGTGCTTTCATTGATAAATAATAAAAGAGTCGAACAGGTTTTTCAAATCGTGTTCGTGCGTGCTTATAAAGGGCCTTATTTCCAACAATTGATATCAAAACTTAGCGGTTTTAAATGTCGTTTTACGAGAGAGGGGAACATCCCCTAGCGGGGTTGCAACGACCGTGAATGATTGTAGACGAGTAAAAGGTGTGAGGTCAAAAATTAAAGGCCAGTAAAGGAAGTCGTCAACTATTTGCGAGATTTGTTTAAATTAATTATGGATTCGCAAATTGAGAATAGAGTAAAAAACAAAGTCTTTGCATGATCGAGGACGAAAACCCAAGTGTGCTTAGGATTCGAACTGAAAACCTCGCACAAGGTCTAGCCTAAATCCTTCATCGCCTTGATCAACCAAAACTGACACAAGTGAAGATCAAACTTGGGTCTCCACTACAGAACCCAAGCCTCCTACCACTAGACCACAAGTGGTGAATATAACAAAATTCAAGTTGGTTTGGTGAAAATTTAAAACAAAAAACTGTCACATGTTTTCCATAATGGTTTCATAGATTTTTTATGAGCTAATTATTATATAATTAGTGGGTAATTATTATATAATTAGTGCGCTTGGATGAGAAGTTCAACATGGAGTTCGTACACACGAACTAATTTTGGTGGCTTTGTAGTTGTGTTAAGAGGAAAACAGGGAAGGCCATTACCTGGGTTAAATGGCTAACTAATGATGGTGAAGTAGATTTAACCCGGTTTCTTGATCGCGTTTTATTGTGTCGGTGGCTTTTTCTCGCCTAGGGAAAAACTGCAACGAGATATTCAATTATTTTTGGCGGAAAAACCAACGAGCGTGTTGCAGATAAAATGAAGGAGCGAGGAGGCTTAGGGATTCGTTTGGCGACCGACGGAGTCTTTGTTGCGGGTTGATATTAGCGATGCATATCAAGGAGTCTGGCAGGGTGGTAAAACTACGATCAAAGAAGGGTTCAAATTGTTTTACATGTATTAAAGCGAACGGGTGTTTAGGTTAGCCGATGACATGGGGAGTATCGTTGGGAAAACAATGGTGATAGGAGATCAGGTGATAAGCATCATTGCATTAGCAATTTTCAATCCATGTAATATCAAGACATTGTTGTTCCACCCAAGGATAAGAAAGGAGTAATCAGTGTAGGTTGTTCTTTTGGCAGAAGTATCTAGTCAGAATTTGCAGGTAGACGAACGGAGGAAGATTCGTCAAAGCGGAAGCATTGAATCTTGTCATGTCTAGCTAGGAAAGAAAAAACGATAGTAGCAGGGAGCTTGTTTTTTTCTTTGATCGGCAGTCAACAACGGGGTTAATCTAGTGACTCGGGAAAAGGGATGTCAAACTTGGTCAAGGGATTGGAGTTGTGGATAATGGTGTGGATGTGAAGAAACGGGTCTAATTCAAGATTAAAGGGGAGAATGAAGACATTATTCTTAAATTAAGGAGATAAGGATTAAGGACGGGTTATAGATAATTCCAGGTGAATTATTTATTGAGTTTGTATATTTAAATAATGGGTAATTGTTGGTTTATTAGATATCTTTATCTAGTTAGTTATTTTATTATTTAAAATAGAGTTTGAGTCGGGTTAGAACTAGAATGAGTTTTAGTATAAATAGATGAGTTAGGATTATTGTATTGATGTGCTTTCATTGATAAATAATAAAAGAGTCGAACAGGTTGTTAAAATCGTGTTTGATCACAGGCCTGATTTACAAAAGTCTTTTTGTTTTGTATTTTTCCTTGTGGTTCGTCCATTAAAATTGTGTCCTCCTAACTGGTTAATTTTTATGAAGTAATAAAAAAAACTCTTCATTCTTCGTTTCTTAATTCTTTCCATTGGTGAATTAATTAAAAACAAAAAGTCGTTCAACAGTTTTGAACACAAGTTTGTTACGTGGGATTCTGTTCTTGATTTAATCTGAATTAACACTTGTGTGCTTAACAAGTGGTATCAGAGCCATGATGTCAGAGTTCCAGGTTATAGGAGGTGTCAAGAAGTTGATCAACACTAATTCGTATTTTGCAGGTCAAGATCTTTGGGATGTAGTCTGCGGGGAGAACACTCAGGAACCTAGAAACGACTGAAGAAAACTTGATTGAACATGTTTGAGACTGTGCTACGGAAAAGAAAGCATGGGATGCGCTTCAAGCATTATTATCGAAGAAAAACAATGCCAAAGTGCAACTTCTAGAGAACGAGCTTCTTTTTGTAAATTAGAAAGATATGTATATTCCTCAGTATTTTCATTAAGTTAAAATGTTATGTAGGGAAATCGACAAACTAGACAGCAAGCTTGCATTAAAACCTTATGTAGGGATATTATTATGGGAAAATTACCATTTTAGCCAAAAATTTGGTCAACTTACCATTTTAGTCACCTTATGAGTCTTTGGAGAGCCCTTCCCAGATCTGATGCGTCCGCCAATCCCCATATGACACGTGTTGATTTTTTATGATACGTCTGGCTCCGCCTCTTCCTGTTCAGCTGATGCGTCTGGCTCCAACCCATAAACAAAAACTCTTATGCGTCTGGCTCCAAAGTATGGGATAAAAAGAAACTATTTTGGTGTTTTCCCATGCGTCTGTGTGTGTGTAAACTATTTTTGGCAACCTCACTCAGGACTGATTCAATAAACCATCATCACTTAACAACCTCACTCACCCTCGAATTCTCCTCACAAACCAAAGCGATGCCGTCTTCAACCTTCCAACCACCACCACCTCCAAACCCTACAATCCTCTGCCCGACCCTTCCTCCGCGGCGAACTCGAAACCGTCGACGACAAACTCCCCGCCCTAATCTCCATCCTGAAGTCCGTCGGCGCCGGCGAATGCTGGCACAAGCACGGCAGCTTCCTCGACCACCTCATCGACATCTACCACATCCTCAAGATATGTAAATCACCCGACGCCGTATGCCTCTGTGGCCTCTTCCACTCCGCCTCATCGGCGAATGCTGTCACAAGCACGGCAGCTTCCGTGAGTGAGGTTTTTAGGTTGGATGCTTGAAGACGGCGTCTGTGGTGTTTTTCCCATGCGTCTCTGTGTGTGTAAACTATTTTTGGTTTCAGGACTGATTCAATAAACTGTTTAATAATATAAGTTAAATTTAATTATTACTTAAAGTTAAATTAAATTATAAGTTGAATTTAATTATTACTTAAAGTTAAATTAAATTATAAGTTGAATTTAATACTGTCCATTGGAGGACGCATGGGAAATGGCAAAATAGCTCTGCAGAGGCATCGAAGGACGTAATATTCGGTGGACACAAATTATTTCACGTGTCAGATGGCCATTGGAGGACGTAATATTTGGCTATGCAAACACATCATGTGACTTGGGATCTGTGAGTGGCTCTCCAAAGACTCATGAGATGGCTAAAATGGTAAGTTAACTAAATTCTTGGCTAAAATGGTAATTTTCCCTGTTATTATTCATGTGCTGAAGCTAGAATACCATAATTTGTGGCGAGGATCCAGGGTTGTCCTACACAGCCTTTGATTGTGGAATTTGAGAACTTGCCTAAGAATCTCTATCTAAGCACACCGTAGAGATCTCTATTTCTGAGTCTGTGTAGAAAGAAGATACGACTTTGCACGCTGATAAAGGTCCTGGGAAATTTTGATTTGACAAAGGTTATCATATAAACAATCAAGATCGACCAAGGAAAAATGAACCACGTAGAAACCGTGACCAGGATGGGAATAATTCGAATTAAATGAAAAACAAGCAAGGTAAGAAGTTTCCTTACAAATGCTGTAATTGTGGAGCTCGTGGTCAAATGTCGAAGAATTGTCCTAAGAAGCAAACCGTGGTGAGTAACATCGTGGGAACTCAAGAAGACGAACGTTGGGATGCTGAGGCCTACTATGCACGTGATGAACTTGTTCAAGCTCTAACGGCTACTGTGGAAGTTTGGTCTGATGATTCTGATGTGTGGATTATGGATTCCGGGTGCTCGAAGCATTCAACTAGAGACAAATCTAGGCTTAAGAACTCTCAAAATATGAAGGTAATCGAGTGGTTATAGCTGATAATTCCAAACATAATATAACTCGTGTAGGAGAAACTCTCTCCAACCGGAACAAAATAAAGGGTTTGTTTTAGATCATGTCTATCATGTGCCCGAAATGAAGAAAATTTGTTATATGTACCTCAACTAATAGAGTTCGGGTGTTATGTTCTGTTTGGACCGAAGGGAGTATTAGTTTTTCGATCAGTTGAGACTAAGTCTAAACCGGTTCTACGCGGAAGACAGGACAAGGTGGTTTATGTTAAGAATGTGAGTACCACCTATGAGGAAAAGACGAAAACTAACTAATGGTTAGATATATGTGTGTCATAAATGTCTAAGTCACATGGGTTTCAATAAGCTCAAGAGGATGATTAAACAACATCTTGCTACTGGTTTACCAGTCTTGAAAGTCAATGTGGTCTGCGCGGGATGTCAGTAGAGGAAATGTCATCAGCAACCAAACGAGTCTTTAACTCACTGTTCTTGTAAATCGTTAGAACTCATCCATTCTAACGTGTTCGGACCGATGAGATAGACGTCATTAACTAGGAAAAGGTACATGATAACTTTCATAGATGATTTTTCTAGATTTGTCTTGGTGTATTTTAGAAAAGAAAAATCAAAAGCCTTATCGAAGAAATTCAATGAGTTTCGAAATGGTGCTGAAAGAATTACCATGTCACACCCCGACCCGCAGCAGAAAAGGTGATCGGGGCATGATTGGGTTATCATCAAAGCTCATGACATTTATTATGCGTTTCATATTCATTAATACAATTTAATGGAAATTTACAATAAGAATTACAATATGTTCTAACTATCAATCTAAGCTTCTTTGTTCTCTTCTAAGGCATTTCCTATGTTTTCCTTGCTTCAACCTGTTCACCTGTATCATGTGTAAAAGGGTTTTTTGGATCAACATAATGTTGGCGAGTGAATCCTATGGAAAACATTTGAACAAGTTTATTTAAATTGATTATGAAATATGTGCACAACCAAACATGAGTAAAAATAGATGTAAACTTATTCAACAATCATAAGATATTAAATAAAACACACATGAACAATAATGGAACATTTAGAGGCACGCGATGCTCAACTCGTCTCTCACGAGGAACTGAGGGGCCTAATGAATGAATTGCATAAACATGATAATATGAATGACACAACTACAAACAATATAAACTCAATGATACACACATGAACAATAATGAATTTGATTTGAGGCACGCGTTGTTCAACTCGTCTCCCACGAGGAACTGATGGGCTTAATGAATGAGTTTCATATAATTTGACAAAAGGAAATAAGTAATCACAACAATATAAACAATCTAAGTTTAGATCATGATGTGGTATGGCACAAGTTTAAATAAACAAGTTAATTATTTTTATGACACATGACACACCCCAAAACGTGTAATTTAAAAAGGGGAGTTGTAAGATTCACTCACAGTGGGTGCGTTCGGTTGATGATGTTGAATGCACGCGAAGTGGTTTTAACCACGAGTGAGATTAACCTAGATAAATCGCATTATGGTTTGGTAAGTAAACGGATTTTATTAATCTATTTTAGTAGAATTGTTGGGTGTATTTTTGTGAGTTTAAGGCTATTTTCTAACCTTAAAAATGTTATTTTTAAGTATTTTTAATTGATTTTTAATTAAAATAATTAAATAAAAATAAATAAAAAAATTTGATTTTTTTGCTACAGTGACCGTTGACTTTGACTTTGACCGTTGACTGACCGTTGACCGGTTCGTATGCGTATATAAGTGCGCTGGGTGAGGCTCGAACCCGAGACCTCCCGTACGCGTGCACGCAGCTCTACCAACTGAGCTACGTGTCTAACCCGTCATATATCCGTTTTTAATTATATTTATATATTAATTAATTTAAACAGAAAATCCTTTTATTAAAAACGATTTAATTCATTCGGACCGGTGCGCTCCACAGGTCTCGAACCCGGGACCTGTGGCTTGCGTAACACACAGTCCACCGCTGGACTGTGTGTTTGACATGTTAACTAATCTGATTTTTATTTTACTTAAATACAAATTAAGCATTTTCATTTATGCCGTATTTAAAAAGTTTGAATAATGGTCCGAATCGATGCAGTAGACCGGACTCGAACTCGTGTCCTGTGATTAAACATACACACAGTCCACCGCTGGACTGTGTGTCTAACTTGGTTATTATTCCGGTTATTAATATACTTAACATACAACTGTGTGACTCCGGTTCGGTTTAACAAAAAAATCATTTTTATTAAGGCAGCGTGTGTGGAACAGGATTCGAACTCGAGACCTTTCTTGTGTTTAATGTGCACACAGTCCACCGCTGGACTGTGTGTCTAACCCGAGTAATATCTTGATTTTAATTATACTTAAACGTTACCGAACATCGTCTTCTTCACTGGTTTTAACCAAAATCGGAAATCGACTGGTTCGATGATTAAAACATGATCTTTAGTGACAGAGGGTTAATTACAAGTGAGATTAAATAAAAAGAATGAAGAAATTAAGCGTGAGGTATACCGACTAGCTTTCCTCTGTTTTCCGGCAGAACTCCGGCGACAGCAATAGGCTCCGGCGTCGGGTGCCTTGCAGCAGCGAGTCTCCGGAAAGCTTACAAAGGGTGTGGGTGACTTCGGTATAAGCTCAAAGGGTTTAGTAAGGCTCGGAAATGGGGAAACCGGTTTTCCGGCGACGAACAGAAAAATTCCGGCGAGAGAGTTTTCGCCGAGAAAGGGTGTGGTTTTGAGCGAAAGTGTTTGCAGAGGTTCGAGGTGGTTTTTATAGGGCAAATTATCGATGAACCTGGTCTGATTTCCGACTGGATTCGTCGGTTATAAAAACTCCGGCGGTTATAACTTTGGTCGCGGACTCAGACGTCGGTTATAACCGATGTCTTAGTAAATGTTTACGTTATAACGGAAGTTGTCGTTAAACTCGCGAGATTACCGGGATTTCCGACGACTGAACTTTTGGGCGCCGGTTTTGAATTCGGAACGTTATGATATGAATTAAATGATCTTAATAATTAACAAGTAATATCGGTGGCGCAGTGGTTTGTGTGTTGTGTGTTAAGTTTGTTTGTTGACCGGTACTGACCCGGGTTCGAAACCCGGCAGAACCAAAACATTTTTATTTTGCGATTTTTAACAGTTTTTCAAAAACTAATTATATATTCCCGTATAATAATTGATTATGTATCGTTTAAAATTATTTTGGGCATTTAATTCGCAACGAAAATTTTGACTGACTGTTCGGTTGATAAACGGAGCGGGTTTGGTAAATCCGTTTTTTACGGATGTTACAGTATCCCCTGCTTTTTAGAAATTTCGTCCCGAAATTTAAATAGTGATATATTTGACTAAAAGAATGATGGTGTTTAGTTTGTCAGTTACTTGCTTAGAGAAAGTAAGGGTTTAAGTTTTTTGTTTGAGGCGGTAACGTTCCTTGTAAAGGTTAAGTACCCTATTACAGGAATCGCTTTTTGTTGCCTACTGTAAGAGTATTGATAAGCAGAGATTATTCGCTAACTATGATATCATGCATAAAAGTTTGAATATGTTTGGAAGTGTATGGTTATATCCTAAGGCAAAACTTCTAACACTACAACCTACATGGAACATAAATAAATACAACAGCTGATATTTGAACATAAATAAACACAACTACAAGTATTTGAATCCACATTCTGATAACATCTATGTTTGAATGGTGGAAGTTCCTCTCTCGTTTGTTATGATGGAGAGGTTAGTTTATGTAGAAATGGAACACAAATCCAATTTCTCTAAATAGCAAGATGATATAAATGTAACACAAATTTCAACCAAGGCAATACCAAATCTTACATGGAACTTCTCATAACCGCCTGATAATGCCTCTGATCCTTTGGCAAGAATACTTATATATAGGAAGTACCAGCGGCGTATCCACCATATTCTTGCCAAATTTTCATTGGTTTTATCCACAAGTTATGATTAGTTACCAAGAAACTAATAAATCCTACATAGAACTTCTCATAACCGTCCGACAATGCTTCTGATCCTTTGACAAGAATACTTATATATAGGAAGTACCAGCGGCGTATCCACCATATTCTTGTCAAATTTTCATTGGTTTTATCAGTGAATTATTATTAGTCCTATATAACTCTACAACCAATACAACAAACATAAAATACTGAAATGAAATATATCTGTACGATCAAGGCTCAATCAACGGAGCCGATCGTATTGTATGTACTGAAAATGAAATTGTCTGTGTGCTCAAGGCTCAATCAAACGGAGCCGAGCGTATTGCATGTACTGAAAATGAATAACTTAATCACACAAACAGCCTATGCATGGAACCTCTCATAACCGCCTGATAATGCCTCCGATCATTTGACAAAAATACTTATATATAGGAAGTACCAGCGGCGTATCCACCATATCCTTGTCAAATTCACATTGACTTTATCCGCAAGTTATGATTAGCTCTATGCGACTCTACAACAAACACAACAACCACAAGATACTGATAATGAAATTGTCTGTGCACTCAAGGCTCAATCAAACGGAGCCGAACGTATTGCATGTACTGAAAATGAAATTGTATGTGCGCTCAAGGCTCAATCAAACGGAGCCGAACGTATTGCATGTACTGAAAATGAACAACTTAATCTAAACAACAATCACACAAACAGCCTATGCATGGAACCTCTCATAACCGCCTAATAATGCCTCCGATCATTTGACAAGAATACTTATATATAGGAAGTACCAGCGGCGTATCCACCATATCCTTGTCAAATTCACATTGACTTTATCCGCAAGTTATGATTAGCTCTATGCGACTCTACAACAAACACAACAACCACAAGATACTGATAATGAAATTGTCTGTGCGCTCAAGGCTCAATCAAACGGAGCCGAACGTATTGCATGTACTGGAAATGAAATTGTATGTGCGCTCAAGGCTCAATCAAACGGAGCCGAACGTATTGCATGTACTGAAAATGAACAACTTAATCTAAACAACAATCACACAAACAGCCTATGCATGGAACCTCTCATAACCGCCTGATAATGCCTCCGATCATTTGACAAGAATACTTATATATAGGAAGTACCAGCGGCGTATCCACCATATCCTTGTCAAATTCACATTGACTTTATCCGCAAGTTATGATTAGCTCTATGCGACTCTACAACAAACACAACAACCACAAGATACTGATAATGAAATTGTCTGTGCGCTGAAGGCTCAATCAAACGGAGCCGAACGTATTGCATGTACTGGAAATGAAATTGTCTGTGCGCTCAAGGCTCAATCAAACGGAGCCGAGCGTATTGCATGTAATGAAAATGTAAAATGAACTGATCGATCAAGGCTCAATCAAACGGAGCCGATCGTTGCGGGCACGCCAGGTTCAACCGCATAATAAAATGGGGAACAGGCTCAACGCTCATAAATGGGGAGCAGGCTCAACCGCATAATGAAATGGGGAGCAGGCGGCCTCGGCAAATGCATATACTGAAAACAATAAACAATAATTACTCTAATAGTCTACACATGGAACCTCTCATAACCGCCAGATAATGCTTCTGATCCTTTGACAAGAATACTTATATATAGGAAGTACCAGCGGCGTATCCACCTTATTCTCGTCAAAGTTTCATTAGCTTTATCCTTAAGTTGTGTTTGGTTCTATGTGATAAAAAAAACATAAAACTAAACGATAGGAGTTGAATCTGGATCTTCGGCGAAGAGGACTAGTTGGGTATCCTCATTTGGGCCGTCATTATCTTCGACAGGATTGGCGTTGATATTGAAGACTCTTCCTCTTGTTGGTGGCCTAGTGGTTGAGTTTCCTTGGTTTACTTGGTTAACTGGGTTTGATTGGGCTTGAGTGTTGATGACGTTAACCAATTGAGGGCATGTGTTTCTAAAGTGGGTAGGGTCGCCACAATTGAAACAAGCTCGAGCATATGGGAAACATGGGGTATTGGGGTTGTTGATAGGTTTGGTTTATGGTTTGAGTAGGGGAAGAGGTTTGGTTTTGAAAGGTGCGGCAAACCTTGCTCAAATGACCATAGCGTCCACAAGTTGCACATAGACGCCAAGGTAGGGTATGGGGATGGTGATAAAAACAGTGGTTGCATCGAGGGTGAGGTCCAAGATATGGTTTCTTATTTGGGTAAGTTGAGTTGGGTGCCACTTGGGTGATTGGGATAGCTTGGATGGGTTATGGCGTGTAGAATTGGTTGATTTCGTTGGGTAGCAGCGAAAAGTTGCCCGTCTCTTCTTCTCTTAGGATTGGGTTGAGAAGGGGATTCGGTTTGGGTGGAGTCGGAGGTTTCAGTCGATTCTTTATCCTTCTTCTTCTCCTCCTTGAAGTCTTTGTTCCGGATTCGGTTCTCGGTGAGCTCTGTAGCTAACTCCATTGCTGCTTCCAAAGTTGCAGGCTTGGTACTTATTACAGGGTCTTGAATCTTTGACGGAAGACCACGAATGTAGTGCTCGATCAAACGGTAGAGGGGAGTGAACATGTTGGGAACCATTTGATGTAATTCGAGGAATCTTTTGTTGTATGTGGTGTGGTCTCCTTCCTTTTGCTTCAATGAGTAAAATTCATCTTCTAATTTCTTGATTTCGCTCCTTGGGCAAAATCGTCTGGTCATGATTTCTTTTAATTCGTTCCAAGTTAAGGACATAGCATCGTCGACGCCTCGTTTGGCCTTCTCTGTATTCCACCAAGTAAGTGCTATCCCATATAATCGACCGGTAGCATAACGCACTTTGCGATCGTCAGGGCAATCGCAATTTAGAAAAGTGTTCTCCATTTCTTCAAACCAATGGAGGAGAGCGGTGACGCCTTCAGTCCCTTTGTATTTTGGAGGGTCGCATGATTTGAAATGCTTGTAGGTGCATTTAGTGATATTTGAGGGAGAGTTGATAACGTTTTGGTTTGCTTGATTGACAGGATTATCGGTGAGTGCTTGTTGAACTTGGATTACAATGTTGGGTATTACGGCAGCCATTTGTTGAGCGATTAAGGCAGCCATGCGTTCGCGGGCTTTTCTTGCTCTCGTCTTCCTACGGGCGAGGTTAGAAGACATCTACAAGGGATACATGACAAGAGTATGAGTTGGATGTTTTTGGGTTCATGGGTCGCATTAGGAATGAACATTAATAAAATAATTATAGAAAAATAAATCTACTACATCCATAGGATGTCTTGGGCTTTGCTCGCCATTAGGCCCTACATGCCGCCATACTTTACCTGTGTAATCATGTGGGCCCCCATGAATACCGGTTTTTCATATGGTTCGCACGGGTTTGCCAGGTTGCGTACACAAAAACCCGGAGAAAATCGAGAAATATGTATACAACGTGTGATATTCGGAATGTGTCCAGGTGTAGACACGGTGACACCTCAAAGTAGGTTAGTTCGAACGACGTTTGGTGTGGCATGCTTTGGCCTAATAGGTCCTTCGTACTCTCATCGTTGGTCCCCAGGTAGGCAAACTGGTCTGTTATATTGGATTTATACGAATGCCAACCTAGACAGGACGTTCCGACTACCGGTACTTGTACCCTTCCAGTTACTACATGCCCGTCGCAGAACTTACTTTGATGAGATTTGAAAATTGCAACAAAATCTTTGGATAATGAGAGTATGAAAATAAATTGAATACATGAACATCGATATATGTATAATGAATATGTATATATGTATAATGAATATGTATATAAGCATGTATGTTTGACTGTAAATGTAAACAAATATGAAACAAATAAATATCACAAGTTTGTATGTAACCACCTAATCAATTAAAATTTAAGCAGACTATAGTATAGGCTCTAAGGGTCTAATAACCTATCCTATATCTCTATAGTCATGGCTCTGATACCAATTTGTCACACCCCGACCCGCAGCGGAAAGGTGATCGGGGCATGATTGGGTTATCATCAAAGCTCATGACATTTATTATGCGTTTCATATTCATTAATACAATTTAATGGAAATTTACAATAAGAATTACAATATGTTCTAACTATCAATCTAAGCTTCTTTGTTCTCTTCTAAGGCATTTCCTATGTTTTCCTTGCTTCAACCTGTTCACCTGTATCATGTGTAAAAGGGTTTTTTGGATCAACATAATGTTGGCGAGTGAATCCTATGGAAAACATTTGAACAAGTTTATTTAAATTGATTATGAAATATGTGCACAACCAAACATGAGTAAAAATAGATGTAAACTTATTCAACAATCATAAGATATTAAATAAAACACACATGAACAATAATGGAACATTTAGAGGCACGCGATGCTCAACTCGTCTCTCACGAGGAACTGAGGGGCCTAATGAATGAATTGCATAAACATGATAATATGAATGACACAACTACAAACAATATAAACTCAATGATACACACATGAACAATAATGAATTTGATTTGAGGCACGCGTTGTTCAACTCGTCTCTCACGAGGAACTGATGGGCTTAATGAATGAGTTTCATATAATTTGACAAAAGGAAATAAGTAATCACAACAATATAAACAATCTAAGTTTAGATCATGATGTGGTATGGCACAAGTTTAAATAAACAAGTTAATTATTTTTATGACACATGACACACCCCAAAACGTGTAATTTAAAAAGGGGAGTTGTAAGATTCACTCACAGTGGGTGCGTTCGGTTGATGATGTTGAATGCACGCGAAGTGGTTTTAACCACGAGTGAGATTAACCTAGATAAATCGCATTATGGTTTGGTAAGTAAACGGATTTTATTAATCTATTTTAGTAGAATTGTTGGGTGTATTTTTGTGAGTTTAAGGCTATTTTCTAACCTTAAAAATGTTATTTTTAAGTATTTTTAATTGATTTTTAATTAAAATAATTAAATAAAAATAAATAAAAAAATTTGATTTTTTTGCTACAGTGACCGTTGACTTTGACTTTGACCGTTGACTGACCGTTGACCGGTTCGTATGCGTATATAAGTGCGCTGGGTGAGGCTCGAACCCGAGACCTCCCGTACGCGTGCACGCAGCTCTACCAACTGAGCTACGTGTCTAACCCGTCATATATCCGTTTTTAATTATATTTATATATTAATTAATTTAAACAGAAAATCCTTTTATTAAAAACGATTTAATTCATTCGGACCGGTGCGCTCCACAGGTCTCGAACCCGGGACCTGTGGCTTGCGTAACACACAGTCCACCGCTGGACTGTGTGTTTGACATGTTAACTAATCTGATTTTTATTTTACTTAAATACAAATTAAGCATTTTCATTTATGCCGTATTTAAAAAGTTTGAATAATGGTCCGAATCGATGCAGTAGACCGGACTCGAACTCGTGTCCTGTGATTAAACATACACACAGTCCACCGCTGGACTGTGTGTCTAACTTGGTTATTATTCCGGTTATTAATATACTTAACATACACCTGTGTGACTCCGGTTCGGTTTAACAAAAAAATCATTTTTATTAAGGCAGCGTGTGTGGAACAGGATTCGAACTCGAGACCTTTCTTGTGTTTAATGTGCACACAGTCCACCGCTGGACTGTGTGTCTAACCCGAGTAATATCTTGATTTTAATTATACTTAAACGTTACCGAACATCGTCTTCTTCACTGGTTTTAACCAAAATCGGAAATCGACTGGTTCGATGATTAAAACATGATCTTTAGTGACAGAGGGTTAATTACAAGTGAGATTAAATAAAAAGAATGAAGAAATTAAGCGTGAGGTATACCGACTAGCTTTCCTCTGTTTTCCGGCAGAACTCCGGCGACAGCAATAGGCTCCGGCGTCGGGTGCCTTGCAGCAGCGAGTCTCCGGAAAGCTTACAAAGGGTGTGGGTGACTTCGGTATAAGCTCAAAGGGTTTAGTAAGGCTCAGAAATGGGGAAACCGGTTTTCCGGCGACGAACAGAAAAATTCCGGCGAGAGAGTTTTCGCCGAGAAAGGGTGTGGTTTTGAGCGAAAGTGTTTGCAGAGGTTCGAGGTGGTTTTTATAGGGCAAATTATCGATGAACCTGGTCTGATTTCCGACTGGATTCGTCGGTTATAAAAACTCCGGCGGTTATAACTTTGGTCGCGGACTCAGACGTCGGTTATAACCGATGTCTTAGTAAATGTTTACGTTATAACGGAAGTTGTCGTTAAAACTCGCGAGATTACCGGGATTTCCGACGACTGAACTTTTGGGCGCCGGTTTTGAATTCGGAACGTTATGATATGAATTAAATGATCTTAATAATTAACAAGTAATATCGGTGGCGCAGTGGTTTGTGTGTTGTGTGTTAAGTTTGTTTGTTGACCGGTACTGACCCGGGTTCGAAACCCGGCAGAACCAAAACATTTTTATTTTGCGATTTTTAACAGTTTTTCAAAAACTAATTATATATTCCCGTATAATAATTGATTATGTATCGTTTAAAATTATTTTGGGCATTTAATTCGCAACGAAATTTTTGACTGACTGTTCGGTTGATAAACGGAGCGGGTTTGGTAAATCCGTTTTTGACGGATGTTACATACCAAGTGTGTAGTTGAATGCCTTCGACCTGATAACGGGGTGAATACACTTCAAGGGAGTTCAATGATTTTCTTAAAGAATGTAAGATCAAACTCAACTGGTATGTTTTAATACACTACAACATAATGGGATCTCGGAGAGGAAAAATCTAACGTTATGCGAACTTTCGGGTAGCATGATTCATGATAAAAACGTGCCAAGAGATTTTAAGCGCATAATTCATGAAAACAGTGGCGTATGTATGTAATCGTCTCCCCCACAGAATTTAAAATTTGTTTCTCCATATGAAAAGCTCTTTTACAATAAACTGAGCGTTAATTATTTTCGTGTTTATGTAAGTAAACGTCTCCCCAACAAAATTCAAAATTTGTTTCTCCATACGAAAAGCTCTTTAACAATAAACCGATCGTTAGTTATTTTTATGTCAGCTACCAGAAAGTGTGTCACCACGTATCACGGAGATGTTCTTTTTTAAGAAGCCTCATTTTGGTGGTCTGAAAATCATGAAGCTTTGCCAGACACACAGGAAATAATTGGGGAACCAAATTACCTAACTGTTTGATGATTCAAAAAATCTGACTGAAACCAAGACCATAAGTGATGGAGTTGTTCTTACGAATTCCATAGGTAATCGTCCGTCGAGTTCGACCATAACACCTTGGCATGCTAATTTGGCAATTCTAGAAGAAAAGGCTGAAGTTGAACATGATTCGTTTGAGCAACAGACGCGATCACCAAGGGCGTAGGATATAAGGGGCCGGGAGGGGCGCTCGACCCCCGAACTTTTCGCTCAGTAGTGTTATATATCTAGTTTTCGTATGGAAATTTTTAGTTATATACGTTTCGACCCCCCGGTTCTATAGAAATTTTTGGTTATATACGTTTTCGACCCCCCGTAAAAAGTTTCAAGCTTCCCCACTGCGATCACTAATGTAATAACCGAATAATAATAATAATAATAATTACAAATAATATATATTTATATATATATATATATAGGGTTAGGATATACTAAGAAGTTTATTTGGGTAGGAAGTAATTTTGACCATCTATTAAAAGTAATCAAGGGCTAAAATTAAATTGGTGAGATTAAACAAGAAGAAAGAGGCGTGTGGGTTAGTTTGAGGGTATTGTTGTCCATCCAAGTCAATAGTTTTTTTCTCCTCTAATTCCCCATGTTTTTAAAACGTTAATAACTTTTTCATACGACATTATTTTTTTATAAAAATTGCACCATAAAAACGAGTGTTTTTTTATCTTTAAAACGAGCATACTAATGCTATACTTTGAAAAAAAAAAGTTTTCAAAAACCCAGATATGTAAAACGCAATATAAAAAAACACAAAAAAAATGAATTTTTTTCTAAACGAAATGAATAAAAAAAGTAACTGCTCTATTACATAAAACGCAATATGTTCCAAATGTTTAAAAACTTTCCTGTGTGAAAATCAGAAAGTAGTTTTTATCATATTCTAAAAATCTTTTTTTTTTCTCTACATTCAGAGGACTAAATAGAATAATGATACTCCGATAAGCCATATGCCAATCATTGCAGGAGGCTTTACTTTTTAAGAGTGATCAACGAACAGAAAGAAGAAAAGGGAGAAAAGAGACGATATGAGCATTTATCATGCATTTTTCTGAAACTCATGTAATAATTTAATTATTTATATATTAAATCAAATTAGTTGAATTATCATGAAAAGAAGGCTGCTGCAAACGCAATAAACAAAAGAATTGTTTTTTCATTATTTAGTAAAACGCAATGGAACAAAAACACACAAAAAAATGTGTTTTTTCATTCTTTTGAAAAACGCAATAGACAAAAAACTGTATTTTTTCATTATTTTGTAAAACGCAATGGAACAAAAACAAATAAAAATGTGTTTTTCCTAAAACGCAATGGACAAAAACACAAAAGAAAGTGATTTTTCCTAAAACGCAATGAACTAAAAACACATAAAAATTTGTTTTCCTAAAACGCAATTGACCAAAAAACACATATAAATGTGTTTATCCTAAAATGCAATGGATTAAAACACAAAAAATGTGTTTTTCTAAAACGCAATGGACCAAAAACACTGAAATGTGTTTTTTCTAAAACGCAATGGACCGAAAACATCCAAAAAACGTGTTTTTTTTAAAACGCAATGGACCAAACACAATTTAAAAACGCAATAAACTATTGTTTTGTAAAACGCAAAAACTTAATTTCATCTTATCATCCAATAAGTTAAACAAACAAAACGTACCTACAAATATAAAGGGGTTAATTACCATTATTATATTGTTCTCAAATTGATGCAGTACAACTACAAGTATTAGCCTTTATATGTGCAGTACAATTTCCATTCTACACCAACTTTGAAGACAGCCTCTGCTCTACTACAACACCAAACAAAGTTTCAAAACAGGTAGATGAGACTGCTGAAAACGGAGATATTGAATTCATTTCATCAAACGGTAAGTAGAAAAGTTAGATGCTTGGTCACACCAGTTGCTTTTGGAGGAGGTTGGCACCGAAGAGGGTGGCGGGGCGGGCACCGAAGACATCATTAGGCGATCCTAATTCAGGCAAGGAGTTTGTTGTGTGGTCGAATGGATGACGTGGGTGGTGGTTGACAGTGGTGGGAGTGGATGGTGTTGGTTTTCGGAGGGTAATGGGTTGTCGCCGGTGGTTATCAGATGGTGGTGGTGAGGGTGTGGGTGACGGGAATTGGTTGTGAAGATAGGTTTGGTTGGGTTTGGAGAAGAAGATGAATGGTGATAATGTTGTTTTCTATTGGACCAAAATACTCTTCCCACTTGTTTTTTTAATTTGCCACGTGTAAGACTAGGATTACTTCCTACCCTTCCTAGCAGATCAAATTTCCTATTTGATCTTTACCCTATATATATATTATATATAATATATATAAACACAATCTTGCAAATAGAAAATTACAATTGCAAAAGAAAAGTGAAGTTGTTAGACAACTTGTATATCATTGTGTGAAATGAATGGAGGAGAATTTATTTGAGTAAAATATGCATGAATTATTCATGCAAATAGACTTTTGATAATATCTCTGCAAACTCTCTCAACGAGAACCTTCCATTTCCCTCTATAAATATAGGATTTGATCCTCTTGCAAAGCATCCTCAACATCCTTCAAACACTACACCATTTCCAATCAACTCTAGCTAAGAAAAACCAGGTTCGGTAATTGTAACCGAAACCAAACACCATACCGACACCACTTTTCATTCATCACCATTCCCTACTAAACCACTTAACTATCTCTACTAAACCACTCGGGGCTTTAACCACGAAAAACGTACCACTCGAAACCCTTTCTGGTGAAGAAATACCAACCTGGTGATACTATATTTTTCCGACGACGTCTCTCGTAACCGAAACGCATTTTTGACCAAGGTAACCATGAACTAAATCTTTATTTTTTATACTTTAATGTTAATCTATAATGAAAATGGGATGTAGATTTTATTATGTAAATGTTAGTTTTGTATAAAAGATGATGAAAAAGATGAACCGTGAACTGAGTAAATAAATAATTAATGAATCTGTTTGTTCACAAGGGCTCATGTAGCCTAGTTGGTTTAGCAGCCGGTTTACAACCCAGAGGGCACAAGTTCAAATCCTGCTGGAGACATATATTTTTACCAGAATTCTGATATAATTCCATAATCTGATGCAATATTAGATTTTCTGATGAAACATCAGAGAATTTCTGATGGAACACCAAATTTTCGTAAAAACACCATATTTTAGTTAAATGCACCAGAATTCTTATATAAAACATCAGAATTCATAAACCAAACATAAGTAACTAAGTGGTCTACTGGTTAAGACTCTAACTTATAACATAGAGGTCTTGAGTTCAAATCTTCCAAGAGACATTCTTTTTAATATGCCAGAAATATATTTAAACCCATCAGAATGCTAGTTAAATCCATCATATTTCAAATTACATATCAAAAGGAGGTATAGTCCAACTGGATAAGTCTTGGGACTTGGTAACTAGAGGTCTTGGGTTCAAACCTTACTAGTGACATTATATTTTGTTATCAGATTTTACGTTTATAAATCAGATTTTAATTAATAACATTAGATGCCTTCTTTATGTTATCAAATTTTATGTTTTATGACTCATTGGTTAAGTCTTTCACTTATAACCTTTAGGTCCCAAGTTCAAATCTTGTGACTAATATTTATTTTAACTAATGTTTATTTATTTGAACTATATTTAATGTTTATTTTATTACGAATTTACAACTAAAAATAACACGGTGTTTTATTAGTATATACAAATATAAATACACATATGCATTCTTTAATCTAAAGCAAAACTAATTTATATTAAATGATTATTTCAGCAAACTTGAGGTTTTTAACTAGACATGGATTAAACAACCAAATATATATGTATACTTTTATGTACAAACACAACCTTATATATATGAACACGATGTATGTTTATACGAACACGCTTTGACAAGTATATATTTTAAGACAACAAGTCAAAAAACAAGGTACAGATCCTTAACTCTCTCTCTCTCTTTGTTATCTAGTTCGTTTGCTATAAACCTTTATTTATAATATATGTATATACACATCTTGAAAACTCTAACATCTTTGAGCCTCGATTCAATTGACTGTCCGTTCATTTTTTTACTCCAATTAAACTTGTTATTCAGCTTGACAACATGCGATAAGTTTATGACTATTGTGCTCATTATCGCATATTCCGATACTTATAATATCCGTTAATGTTATATTTATTATCTGAGATCTGCTACCGTAAGTGTAACAACTCGAAAATTCGATTGTTATCTTTCCGTTTTGTTTTCCTGTTTATCTACCTTTGTACTCCCGAGATTCGGTTAATAATAAAGTTTATGTTAATCACTTATGGTTTTGTATGTTATTATCTCGCTTATTAAATCTCATCGCCAATCTCATCGCATCGTAAATCGCAGTTATTTATGTGGTTTTATGTTACTTATGTGTGTTTGTGGTTATGATTACGCTCGCTATCGCATCGCTCTCGCACTCTCGAATCGCTAAATCGCACTATTATATCAACTATAACGCTTAACGCTTTAATTTAACGTTTAATATAACTATCTAGTGCGAACCGAATAACCAAACAAACTCTTAACGCGAAACAAAAGAAGAAAACCCAAAATTTGGGTCAAGTTCGGCCGAACTTGACTGGCCACCTTAACTCACCTCAAACATCAAGTTCGCTCGAACTGACCCTCAAAGGGTCAAGTTTCGAACTTAGCCATATTTCACCCAAATCCCTCAATGCTCTCCCCGATTGTGTCGCTGACTTTGTCCAAGCAGCACGCCCTGCTACTATCGAGGAGACCTACCAGCTAGCCGCCGAGATTAATGACAAACGAGTTCAGTCTGGTTACTTTAACAGCAGCAAGGTCGCAAATCAGAAACAGCCCAGAGAGCCAAAGAACAGTCGTCGTGGTCGCAAAAGGGAAAACCCGAGCAAGAACTTTGCTCTCACTGCTCCAGCGAACCCGCAACCATTCCAGTCAGCAGCACCAAACGCACCGCCAGCAAAGCGTGCATACACTGGTCCGCACCTTATATGCCCTAAGTGCACATATCATCATGCTGTTGGAGGCAATTGCCGTTTTTGCACAAACTGCAACATCTACGGCCACTTTACAGTCAGCTACCGTAGTGGTACTCGTCAGCCAGCTCCTTAGGCTCCAACAGCTCCAGCTTTACCTGCTCCTCCTCAAGCCAACCAGCAGCAAGCTCCAAAGGCACGAGTGTGCTTCGTGTATGGTGATCCGAACCACTTTGCTAATGTTTGCCCAAACCGCACCGTGAAATAAGAGCCACAGCAGCAGCAGCCTCAGCAGCAGCCACCACAGCAGCCTCAGCAGGAACAACAAGCTGCGCGTGGAAGAGCCTTCAATCTGAATCACCGCCAGGCTCAGAATGACAAGAATGTTGTCAATGGTACGTTTCTCGTTAATGGTATTTATGCATCATATTTATTTGATACTGGTGCCGATAATTGTTTTGTATCGTTAGAATTCGAAAAGGTTTTAAAATGTAAGTGCGCTAAACTCCTAAAGACTTTCTATGTGGAAGTCGTCACCGGAAGAACCGTTACCGTTGATTCCGTCCTACGTGGTTGTTCTCTCGATCTCAACAACCATGTCTTCTCGATCAATCTCATACCTATGCAATTAGGTAGCTTTGATATCATAGTAGGCACGGATTTTCTTCATGAAAATCATGCTAAAGTTGTATGCTTCGATAAAATTTCGCTTCCCTCTTCCTAACGGTGATCAACTTCATGTATACGGTGAAACACCCTCAAAGAAGTTGATGCTTTTGTCATGTACTCGAGCACACAAATGCTTGCAAAAGCAATGTGTTGCTTTCCTCGCCCATATCGTGAACCCAGAGAAAGAAAAGAAGACTTATAAAGATGTTCCCGTTGTTTGTGAATTTCCTAAAGTCTTTCCCGACGATTTACCCGGTTTACCCCCTACTCGAGATGTTAAATTCCGTATCGTTTTGATTCCAGGTGCTATTCCAGTTGCTAAAGCTCCTTATCGTCTCACAACATCCGAAATGCGCGAGCTATCAAGCCAACTTCAAGAGCTTCTTGATAAAGGCTTCATACGCCTAAGCACTTCGCCATGGGGCGCTCCTATCCTTTTCATGAAAAAGAAGGACGGATCGTTCCGTATGTGCATCGATTATCGTGAACTTAACAAACGCACGATCAAGAACCATTATCCCCTTCCTCGTATTGACGACTTATTTGATCAGCTTCAAGGTGCTACTTGTTTTTCCAAGATCGATCTTCGTTCCGGTTATCATCAGTTACGCGTGTTGGAAGAAGACATTCCTAAAACCGCCTTTCGTACTCGCTATGGCCATTTTGAATTCTTGGTCATGCCTTTTGGTCTAACAAATGCGCCCGCGATTTTCATGGATTTGATGAACCGTGTGTGTAAAGCTTTCTTAAATCGTTTCGTCATTGTTTTCATCGATGATATCCTTATCTATTCGAAGTCGAGAGACAAACACGCGCGTCATCTTTGTTTAGTCCTCGAACTTCTTCAAGGAAATCGCATTATGCTAAGTTCTCTAAATGTGAATTTTGGCTCGAGGAAGTCCAATTTCTCGGCCACATCATTAATAGTCAAGGAATTCACGTCGACCCTGCAAAGATTAAAGCCGTCTAGAGTTGGATTACACCGAAGAATGCTTCCGAAATCCGTTCATTCCTTGGATTGGCGGGTTACTACCGTCGATTCATCGCCGACTTTTCTAAAATCGCCATTCCGCTTACCGCTTTAACTCATAAAGATAAACCTTTTGTTTGGGATTCCAAGCAGGAGGAAGCTTTTCAAACCCTCATTCGTATGCTATTATACGCTCCCGTTCTCGTTTTACCCGACGGAAACGACGATTTCGTTGTTTACTGCGATGCCTCTAATCTTGGTCTTGGTTGTGTTCTCATGCAACGAGACAAGGTTATCGCGTATGCGTCTCGACAACTCAAGATCCACAAAAAGAACTACACAACCCACGATCTCGAACTCGGTGCAGTTGTATTTGCGTTAAAGATATGGCGACACTACCTTTACGGTACTAAGTGTACGGTCTTCACCAACCATAAAAGCTTGCAACATAGCTTTAACCAAAAAGAACTAAACATGCGACAACTTCGATGGGTTGAACTTCTCAACGATTACGATTGCGAGATACGCTACCATCCCAGCAAAGCAAACGTCGTCGTCGATGCTCTAAGTCGACGAATCTATGTATATGGTATTCGTAACTCTCAAGCTTGTGCTAAACTTGAAACCCTCATCAGTGCCGCTCAATTCGTCTAGTTGGTCTAGGGTTTCTTCAACCCTTCAAGACAAAATGAAATGTGGTGTCGAAATTCAGCTTGTATCTAAATCTGATGGTATTTATTACTATCTCGATCGTATTTGGATTCCTACTCGTGATAATCTTCGTGAATTGCTAATGACCGAAGCTCATAAATCTCGATATCCCATTCACCCCGGTGCCGACAAGATGTACCAGGACCTTCGTCCTAAGTACTGGTAGCCGGGCATGAAAAAGGATATCGCTTTGTACGTCTCAAAGTGCTTAACTTGTTCGAAAGTTAAAGCCGAGCATCAAAGGCCCTCTGGTTTACTCGAACAACCCGAAATCCCGATGTGGAAGTGGGAGAGTATAGCTATGGACTTCGTTACCAAACTTCCCTGCACTTCATCTGGTCACGATAGCATTTGGGTTATCGTTCATCGTCTTACCAAATCCGCGCACTTATTGCTATACGAGAAGACTTTAAGGTCGAACGGTTAGCCCGAATCTATACCGACGAAGTTATATGTCGACACGGGACGCCTCGTGACATCATTTCTGACCGCGGCGGTCGTTTTACCTCGCGTCTCTGGGAGACTTTTCAATCCGCTCTCGGTACTACTCTCAATCTCAGTACCGCTTTTCACCCCCAAACCGACGGTCAGACTGAGCGCACGATCCGCACCCTCGAAGACATGCTTCGTGCGTGCATCATAGATTTCGGTGGTAACTGGGATACGCATTTACTTTTAATCAAATTCTCGTACAATAATAGTTATCATACCAGCATTCAAATGGCTCCTTTTGAGGCACTGTATGGGAGAAAATGTCGATCGCCTATTGCATGGCATGAGATCAGAGAAGCACAAATCACCGGTCCCGAGCTAATTCAAGAAACGACGGACAAGATCCTCCAAATCAGAGACAATCTCTTGAAAGCTCGGAGTCGTCAAAAGAGTTACGCCGATAAACGCCGCAAGCCCCTACAGTTCGAAGTGGGAGATCACGTTCTCCTAAAGGTTGCGCCTTGGAAGGGAATGGTCCGCTTCGGAAAGAAAGGAAAGCTAGCGCCACGATAAGTAGGACCCTTTAAGATTCTGGAAAGAATCGGTAAAGTAGCCTGTCGTCTCGAATTACCGGAGGAACTTAACAACGTACATCCGACTTTCCACATGTCTAACCTCAAGAAATGCCTCGCGGAAGAAAATCTCCATGTACCTCTCGAAGATCTGCAAATCAATGAGACTCTCCATTTCTTGGAAAAGCCTGTGGAAATCATGGACCGAGAGACTAAGAAACTACGACGTTCTCGCATCCCTATCGTGAAGGTCCGATGGGAGGGCAAACGTGGCGCCGAGATTACTTGGGAATTGGAAAGTAATATGAAGGCCAAGTACCCGCATCTATTTGTTACAGCTACTGCCTAATTTCGGGATGAAATTCTCTAAAGTAGGGGAGACTGTAACAACTCGAAAATTCGATTGTTATTTTTCCGTTTTGTTTTCCTGTTTATCTACCTTTGTACTCTCGAGATTCGGTTAATAATAAAGTTTATGTTAATCACTTATGGTTTTGTATGTTATTATCTCGCTTATTAAATCTCATCGCCAATCTCATTGATCGCAAATCGCAGTTATTTATGTGGTTTAATGTTACTTATGTGTTATGTGTGTTTGTGGTTATGATTACGCTCGCTATCGCATCGCTCTCGCACTCTCGAATCCCTAAATCGCACTTATCAACTATAACGCTTAACGCTTTAATTTAACGTTTAATATAACTATCTAATGCGAACCGAATAACCAAACAAACTCTTAGCGCGAAACAAAAGAAGAAAACCCAAAATTTGGGTCAAGTTCGCTCGAACTTGGTGATACCAAGTTCGGCCGAACTTGACTAGCCACCTTAACTCACCTCAAACATCAAGTTCGCTCGAACTGACCCTCAAAGGGTCAAGTTCGGTCGAACTTAGCCATATTTCTCCCAAATCCCTCTAAGTTCGCGCGAACTTGTACAAGTTTGTACAAGTTCGGCCGAACTTGCTCTCACCAGCCCTCATCTTGCCTTCTCCTATAAATACCAAGCCCATTCCTCTCATTTGAACTTGCTGTAAGTTCGCCCAGAGCTCTCAAAACCGAAACCTTCGTGTTCTAAGTAAGAATCAGCCCGATTTCACTGCAACTGTAACATTTGTCGAAAAAACGGGTTTTCGAAACCCGCTTCGTTTAATAACCGAACAATCAGTTTTAAATTGTTGTTGTTCATTTACGGCTTATTTTTAATTTTAAACGATTCATAATTGATCAACAAATTAAAAGAAATAAATTAAAATTTTAAAAATATAAAAATGAATTAATTAAAAAGGAAAACCGGCTGCCGGGAGTCGAACCCGGGTCAGCCGGATATTTTCCTCAAAGACTTAACTCGCGTGCCATAAACCACTCCGCCACTTTGATTTTCTGATAATATAATGAATCTATTAGTTCAAATGTTAATATGCGGAATTCAAAACCCAGTCAATATACGCCCAAACAGCAGTCGTCGGAAATCCCGACGACTTCGCCGATAATTTACGTTTCCGCTCAAATTAACCAATGAATTAACTCTAGCGACGGTTATAACCGACGTCTGAACCCGCGACATCAGCCATAACCGCCGGAGAACGGCTGACTTCGAATTAAGACCAAATTCAGACCCCATACATCTCGATACTACCCTATAAATTCACCCACAATTCACCAGAAACCTTTTCGCTCTCAAATCCCACCTTTTCTCGACGAAATTTTACTCGCCGGAAAACATCTGCAAGTCGCCGGAAAACCGAGACTTCCACCTGCACGGTAATTACTTCGATTTTTCTGGCTCATTCCTTTATTAGACAAATTATAATATAAATCCCTCACCCAGAATCCTTTGCAGTCGACGTTGCCGGATTATCTGATTCGCCGGAGAAATTTCTGAACTTCAGGGAAACTGCTGATTATCGGTATGATTCTTCTATTTCACTGATAGTCATTACCCAGTAGTTCCACTTCACATCTAATCCCTCCAAATTGTTGGTAGATTCTATCAGCCGCAACTCACCAAGACGGAGCCGACGACCTTGCCGGACGTCTGAAGAAAAACGAGCAGTTGGTACAATCAACCCTCCAATCTCTTTCCATTCATTTTCTTTTCGATGGCTCATAACCTTCATTGAGCTAACTTAGCAAATAACAGTCTTTTGATCGATGTTTATGTTTTGAACGAAGAAGATGAAGTGTGGTATAATATAAGAATAATTAAAATCAGTTTAATAAACGGGTTAGACACACAGTCCAGCGGTGGACTGTGTGCAACAAACACACACGAGACACGAGTTCGAATCCTGTCCCAGCTTTACTCACTTGAAATAAAAAAATCCGCCTTTTTAACTGAACCGGGTTGACGCACAGTCTATGTTAAGTATAATAAAAACCGAGTTATAACCAAGTGACACACACAGTCCAGCGGTGGACTGTGTGGACGCTAACCCACAGGTCCCGGGTTCGAGACCTGTGGTCAGCACCGGTCCGTTACGTTTAAAAGCTTTTTAAAAATAAATAATTTTCGGTTTAAAGTAAATAGTATATAAGTATAATTAAAAACAGAATTATTTCGGGTTAGACACGTAGCTCAGTTGGTAGAGCTGCGTGCACGCGTACGGGAGGTCTCGGGTTCGAGCCTCACTCAGCGCACAATTTCACACAATTAAACCGGTCAACAGTAACGGTCAACGGTCAAAGTCAACTTTTTTTTAATCAATTATTTAAATTAAAAATCAATTAAAAATACTTAAAATAACGTTTTCAAGGTTAGAAAGTAGCCTTAAACTCACAAATTTATACCCAAAAATCTTATTAAAATAGTTAATAAAATCCACATACTTACTATACCTTTCGTTATTTATTGGTTAGTTATCTCTCATCGATCAATCCCCTAAACTCGTACGCATTCAACAATCTTCAAACAAACGCATCCAATGTGAGTGAATCTCTACCAATTCCCCGTTTTAATCACATATTGGGGTGTATCATGTGTCGTATTTATTTATTATAATTAAACATTGTGCATCCATCATGTTCATGATCAAATGTGTATCCAAGGTGTATTCATTGTTTGTGTGGTTGAAGTTTAGATTAAATTTTATCATTTCAGTACATACATTTCATAGGCCGTCGCTCCCCATTACCTATGAGCGTGAGCTGTTCCCCATTACCTATGAGCGTGAACCAGGCGTTGCCAACATAAGATCGGCTCCGTTTGATTGAGCCTTGATCTCACATACATTAGCATAGGCCGTCCGTTCCCCATTACCTATGAGCGTGAACGGGACGTAGCCAACTTATACATTGTCATTCTTATTTCATGCTTAAGCAAGGTGGTTTGTGATTGTTATGTTTACATACATTTGTTCATATATGATTATTGCACAATTTTCCCAAAATTAAATTAAATAATAAATCAATAACAAATGTTTTAAACAAGGTTCACTCGCCAACTTTTGTTGACCCAAAATTTCCCATTTTTACACATGATACAGGTGATCAAGTTGAAGCAAGAAACATATAGGGCGGCCTAGAAGAATAAACCAGTTTAGATTATGGATTTGTTTAGTTAATCTTTCCTTTCCTTGTATTGTATGAATTTGACTTGGAACTTTGAAATGTAATTTGGATTTAATAAATATGAAACATATTAGTAAACATCATGAGCGTTGGTGATAACCCAATTATGCCCCGACTCTTATTTCCGCTGCGGGTCGGGGTGTGACAGCAACAACGTTTATCAACAATCTACAAAGGTTTACAACGATTTTGGCACAAGGCATAGCCTTCGTTTTCATCAAAACTCATTCTTTTACGAAAATCTTCATCTTTTTCTTCAAAAACTTTTGTTTAAAGCTTAGATCTACACAATACGAGTTCGTTTGGCGATAGTAGAGACTTCCCAAACACGAGATCAGCAAGATCTCGGCTTGTAAGTGATAGATCTGAGAAAAACCTTTGAAAACCATTGATTTCTACACAAGATACGGACTTTTGATGATGTTTTGTTCATTTTCTGATATGAAACGAAGCATCTATCATTCAATATCCCAGATCTGGAAGCATAAGGACGTTTATGTCGGTTTACACAAGCCGGACTAATCCGAACGAACCCCGAGTTCGCCCGGATTAGCCCATGCTCTTGTAAAATGGCTAAAACAGCTCTAAAAGACCTCTCCGACCTAAGTTTGCTTAGTAGCACAGGGTTAGAGGGATGAACACTCAATTTTCCTCAGCAAACGACGTGAAAACGCAAGATTTTGGACCCGAAAACATCAAGTTCGCTCGAGAATCACCAGCTCACCAGGTCAAGTTCGACCGAACTTGTACTCATTTGGGTCAAGTTCGACCGAACTTGAGTGTTTCTTCACCAAAATTCTTGCAAGTTCGCCCGGACTTGCCTGGTTTCTTAGGAAACCATACAAGTTCGACCGAACTTGCCTTGTCAGTAAGGTTTTCCTACAAGTTTGCCCGAACTTGACAAGTTTCTTAGGAAACTCATCAAGTTCGACCGAACTTGGCACCAAACTCAGCAAAATCATACGAGTTCGCTCGAACTTGTGTGTTTACACACAAGTTCGCCCGAACTTGTCTGCTGCCCAACCAAGACTTAACCGTTTCAGCTTTTCAGAGACTGATGCATTTCCGTTCGCGTATGCAGGCTGATCCGGCGCTCTTCTCGACTCTCCTCAGATCCCGAAATCTTACCAAAACGCACCCACAATGTGTATACTTGACCCATTTTCGCTTTAACGCACTTTTTGGGTGTTACATACGTTCCTATATCAAAATCACTTCACAAATCAAACTGTTTATCACACGCGAATAATCTGATTATATATGCTCAATACGTGATACTAGAAACATGTGGCTAGGACTTATTTTCGTTAACTTGCCTCCTTAGCTAGTATGGTACTATAGTGTGGCTTACACCCGACGGGGTCTAGTTAGGATGGACGCGCAAGCCTTCTCACGGTAGTTAGCATGAGAAATGAGCCTATGTTATGTTAAGTGTTTTGGTGTATCATGATATGTAATTAGATTGTTTCGCAAATGCTTTCTCGATTATGCTAGTAGTACTTAAACCTGTATGCTCACCTTTACTTAATTGTATTGACTTGTATTTTAACGTATGTAACAAGATGAGGATTTTGTAGCTTGGATGCTTGGATGCTTGGATGTGGCTTGCGTAGTTTAGTTTTGTTTTATTTTGTTTAGTTCCAAGTGTAATAAATCTAGGGGAGATCGGATCAGATTTTACTGTTTAAAGGATTTTGTTAATGTAATGATTGTTTAAGGATATTATGAGTTTAATAATATGGGATGTTAAATGTTGATTTATTATCTTTAAATAATTGTTATGGAATCTCTTGAGACAATCTGGTTCGCCTAGTGCCACTACCCCCATGATTCCGCCATCGGTTGGGGTGTGACACTAAGTTATCTGGCTCCTTCCGTGACAGAGTTATCAGTTCATGGCGTCTCTAGGTACAAGTGTGGTACATAGCGACTAGGAGAACTATGAATATATCCTAGGTATGTTTCTGGAGATGGATGTCTGGTAGGCCAACCCGCACTGTCTCATGTGTCTGACTTTGTGGTTGTCACCTCTGTTTAGCTTATGGGTACATCCGTATTCAGTTCAGTTATATGTCATGCTTTGCTGTGTTGTGCTTCTTATCAGTGATATCATTTCAGTTGTTTATTTATTTTCTATTTGTGCCTATTATTCCGTACTAGGCATTTGGC
This sequence comes from Scalesia atractyloides, assembly GCA_947069175.1. Taxonomy (NCBI): domain Eukaryota; kingdom Viridiplantae; phylum Streptophyta; class Magnoliopsida; order Asterales; family Asteraceae; genus Scalesia; species Scalesia atractyloides. The sequence goes on along the minus strand of CAMTDV010000014.1, from coordinate 9,632,414 downwards.
TCATTCCGTATATCTTATTTCACCACAGGTTCACATGTTACTTTGGGCGGGGTGAAGAGTGAAGAATAAACCCTAGGATGCTAACCGAAGACGTTTGTCACTTAAAAAAACGAATATGTATGTTGGGCCTTAGGGCTATGATCTATCTTTTGAAATGTGATCCTAACCTTAATATAAATGGAATTATAACTTTTGTTCTGATCTACTGTTATAGTGACACGTCAACCCATCCGGGTTGGGGTGTTACAACTAAAGTCTTGCCAAAAGAGAAGATAATACAGTTTTGTGAAGTTCTAGGAATAGTGGAAGCAAATATCGAGAGGGAGTATTAAACGTAACGATCAATGTTTAAAAAAAGGTTTTTAAACCATACCTGGTTAGGCTCTAAAATGGTTTAACCGGGTTACTAGTTAACTCTATAATTCCTTAAAATACAAATCCATCTAAAAAAATAATCCAATCTCAATTAGGAATAATGTTATTGATCATAGATTTCTCTAAAAACAGCTATTTTATTGTAAAATATTAAGCTTTTGAAGAGCATTTTTATTACTTATAAACAATATTCATTTTACAAGGTGGTAACCGTTTCAACAACGACAGAATATCGGAATGGAAGACATTAGGTTAATTACAGGAGATATGGAAGACGGATATTCCCTTAATATCGTATTTTATTAAAATAAAAAATCAAATCTTAAGATAATGCAAACCGGTTCAACGGTTTGAACCGGTAGAACCTGATTTACCCCTGGTACGTAAGACATAGCGTATCAGGTTTTACCGGCCTTTATCGTACCGGGATCATGTCTGATATTCGGTTTAACCGGTATAACCGGCCGATTCATACCTGTATTTAAACCATTGGTAACAATATTTAGGTAAACGTTAGGGTGATTCAGATTGATTTCATTGATGGAGGGAGAAGATCTAGAAAATAATGAGCTATGAACAATCAACACGCCCAGGTCACCCAGTCCGCTGTCGGTCGGGGTGTGATGAACACAATTCGGGTTAAGAACCGGTTTTAGGGTGGAAACCCCAACCCACCCAAACCAACTTGGATTGGGCTTAAAAACATTTTTTTAGTTTTATTAGGTTGGCCAAAACGGTTCGGGTTAGAACCGACTCTCAACACAAAAATCCCAAACTTGTACCAAATCGCCAGGTTGGGTTGGACCAAAACTAGTTTGGGCCAAACCAGTATTTCTACCGGCTCGGTTTCCGGGTCACATGCCCAACCCAGTTTTTTTATACACCTTTAATTTGTATTATTATTGTATATTTAAAATCAGGTTGGGCTTGAATGCAATTTACAACTAGTTTTTTCAATGGATATTTAAATAAACCTAACTTTCACCAATTGCCTTATGACACTCCCAACTTTCGATTTGTATCACACCACCCCTAACTTTCAACCTATTGGCCTATAACACTCCTAAACTAACCTAACACTAACCCAGTTTGCTGACATCAACTGCCACGTCACCAAACCAGTGTCATATCTTAAAAAAAAGCTAAGTCAGATGCCACATCAGCTGCCATATTAAAAAAGCCAAGCTGGATGGCACGTCAGCAAAAAAACTCTAATTCAGATGCCACGTCATCACAAAAGTGTTACATCAACAAAAAGGAAAAAAAATTGGGTTAAGGTTCAGTTAGTTTGTGTGCGCTATAGACCAATAAGTTGAAATTTGAGAGTGGCGTGGTAAAAATTGAAAGTTGAGAATGGTATCGACCAATTAATGAGAATCGGATTTGGGTTAAATCTAATATTTTTTTAAATGGGCTATGGTGATCCATAAAAAAATCAGGCCCACTCAGCCCATACAGCTTTAGCCCTTAATTGTATACGCAGAAACCCTAATAAGTCATTACTCTCGCTGTTCCATCTCAACATCCATCAATGGCGCCGAAGAAAGGTGTGAAGGCAGTCGCAACCAAGAAGAAAACGGTATATTTACTTCGATATTGATTTACAGATCTATGATCAGTTATGGTGTTCGATTCATGTGTTTAAATTGGTGTATTTTGATGTTCAGGAGAAGGTTGTGAACCCTCTGTTCGAGAAAAGACCAAAGCAGTTCGGGATCGGTGGAGCATTTCCGCCAAAGAAGGATGTTCATAGGTTTGTGAGATGGCCGCAAGTTGTTCGGATTCAGAGGAAGAGGAGGATTCTCAAGCAGCGGTTGAAGGTTCCACCTGCTTTGAATCAGTTCACTAAGACTCTTGGTAAGAATCTTGGTAATATTTTACATATTAAGTTCTTAGCTTTTTAGAGTGATTAGTTAGCTTTTAATTGTATTAAAGTTGCTTATTTTTTTCTTCTTTTTATGTTTATTGATGCATTTGAGTAGACATTTGGATTTAAGTGTGTTTGGGCATATTGTTTGGGGATTTTTGGCATGTTTACTTATGGATTTTTGTAATTTTATACTTTTTTCAAAATAATTAAAATTAGAAGGCTATGCTCCCTTTTTCATTCTTGGTACATAAAACAAACAACTAAGCTATAGACATGAGGTATATAGCAGTTAAACGAGTCGTGTACATGTTTGATACTTGTGTTAGTCGTGGCGTCTCTTACCTGTTAAACGCGATACGACCTGTTTTGCCAACCCATTTAGCTTCCAACAAATCTCATTTGGTCTACACTTTTGGAACAATTTTCTGACCAGTTTATGATTCTTCCAAGGCCATTTTTTGATATTTCAAGAAAGTTAACAGATTATATTTTAAAAAGGAATGGAGTTTTTATCTGTTATTCCAATTTAGGAAACATGCAGCGTATATTTTGTTATCGATGTGTATTTTCTTGATTTTATATTATGACATAAAAAGTTTTGATTTTTTGATATTTCAAGAAAGTTAGCAGAGTAAGCTTTAATAAGGAATGGAGTTTTTATATGTTATTCCAATCTAGGAAACTTGCGGAGTATATTTTATTATAGATGTGTATTTACTTAATTTTATTTTTGACATAAAAAGTGTTGATTTTTTTGTATCATATGCTTGACTGTTGTGTATGCTCTATGCCTTTTGTTTCTATTGTGCAGCAACTACTTTGTTCAAGATGCTTCTGAAATACTGACCCGAGGATAAAGCAGCTAAAAAGAGAGCGTCTTCAGAAAAGGGCACAAGCCGAATCTGAAGGAAAGACAGTTGAAGCCAAGAAGCCGATTGTTGTCAAATATGGTCTGAACCATATCACCTATCTTATCGAGCAGGTCTTACATTTTCGCCGACTAGTATTGATATTTTTTTACTGTTATATCTGTGACTAAAAAAACCGAGTTTGATTTTTGTGGCCCCTTGTAGAACAAGGCGCAATTGGTCATCATTGCTCATGATGTGGACCCCATTGAGTTGGTTGTTTGGCTTCCTGCATTGTGCAGAAAGATGGAAATTCCTTATTGTATTGTGAAGGGAAAGTCTCGATTAGGAGGCTTAAGTGTTATAATCTGTTTTTTGTTGTATTATTTCACGAATTCATGCGGCTAAAGAAACATTTTGTTATATTGTTATATTACAGATTGTCCATCAGAAAACTGCAGCAGCTCTGTGTTTGACCACTGTTAAGAATGAAGATAAGATGGAGTTTAGCAGAATCTTAGAAGCAGTTAAGGTTCTTTTCATAAAAAGTTTTAATCAGTCATGCAGATGTTATATGGTTTGGTACTTTGGTTTGATATAATATTGATTTTTGTTATTGCAGGCCAACTTCAACGATAAGTATGAGGAATATAGAAAGAAGTGGGGCGGTGGGATTATGGGATCCAAATCACAGGCCAAAACAAAAGCAAAGGAGAGAGTTCTTGCAAAGGAGGCTGCTCAGAGGATGACATAGAGCGCTACACTATCATTCGTTGTGTTTTGCAATTCAGGAAGCTGTGTTGGTTTACATTTTGCTTGTTCATGTCAGACGCAGTGTATTCAATTTTGTTAAAGTTATATTAGCAAGACCAATGCCTTTACTTTTTGCTTTCTCTGTTTCTTATGTTTTTTTCGTCTTCCAAATTATCGTTGCAAGCAAGACCAAATGGGTGGGTCAGGTCGGGTGTCGTTTTGAAAATTGGTCATATTGGCCATAGTTAAAGGTAGCTTTATCACCCCCACCATTTAGTTTCAACGGCGATCGCTAGTTCGATCCTTGAACTGAGCGGGTTTTACCTAACCGTACTGTCCTGCCTTCACGCGAGTGTTCACGGGCTTTGGCTATATGTGAGGGTTTTCTCCAGGTCAGAGGCGAGCGTATCGTGATGTTATGACTTTGCCGATGGCCCATTTGGAAGATTCATTGGCCATTCAAAAAAAAAAAACGTCATCATTTTCATCGGTCAACAAGTAGCAACTATGAATAATGAGCTTATCAGGCGTTCTCACATAGGGATTTCATCAAACATCAAACAACCGGCAGGCACAAGAAACTTGCTAACTAAATTTCTCAACCCGATAAACCTAATGGGTATAACATACGAGCAGGCGGAGCATCTCGCAAGTGATTTACTAAGGAATTTAGTGAGAGCCATGATCATTTGGCTTGGTCACTATCATGTGAGAAAGCAAATCTGGATTATCAAAGCTCTAATTGAACAGGATAACTGGAAGGATCTCAATGTACCTTTATAAGCCTCTTTTGAGTTGAAAATGATAGCATGCTTCAAGATCATGCCTAGTTTTTATTCTCTCAAAATTTATCACTTCCACATCGAACACTTGGCATGAATGATTCTAAACATCCTCATTGAATGCTCTAAAAAACGCCTCCACATCACCCTTGTCCGGACTCTGTTATTCTCACCCATAAACGCCGCATTCCTTCTCTCTCTATCTCCTCGCCTTTTCGTCTCTCCTCCACATTAGCCTATCTTCTCCTTGTCTCCACTTTAAAAAGAGCCCAAAAAACAAAGATGCTCTTAATAAGCTACATGAGCTTAAAAAAACTCCTCAAGTCTTACAAAATTAATAAGTAACAACAAAAAAAGCATTGGAGATGATTGTCAAGTCCTATTGTCTTTTAAAACATCAATAAATTACTATTTGAGTTCCTGTGTTTTAGTGGTTTAAACATTTGAATCTAAAATAAAAAAGTTTAACGCTTTGAGTCCCTAACCGCTCATTTTATAACATTTTGAATCCCTGTGTTTTAGTGGTTTTAACCACTTCAGTCCAAAATCAAAAGTACAAGTGTTAAAAATTGGACTCAAAAAGTTACAAAATAAGCGATTAAGGACTCAGGACGTTAATCTTTTTTATTTTGGATTCAAGTAGTTAAAACCACTAAAACACCAGACTCAAAAAGTAATTTACTCTTCAAACACTAACCAGTGATGAAAAGGCATTTGTAAAAACAAATTAAAAGCTGTAAGGGCGCATGGCATGGGTGTGGGGAAATGCTCCAGAATGTTGTGGGAGTTGCGCCTAATACCCGACGGCTAATGGGCCAGGTATGGGACAAAGAATTACAACTATACGGCCTGGGATTACCAATACACGGCACGAAGCCATTCCTAAGTTGCGGAGACACTGCCCCGCCTACATAATTACCGACAAAAGATGTTCAATCGGTAGATACTTTCGAACCCAATTCTTGACTGTTTCTCTCTCTTCACTTGTACATTATGTTGACATGAGAAATGTTTAAAGATGGATGTTTAAGGAAAATCTTATATGACGCAAGGTAAATGAAAAGACCTAAAAAAATTTTAGAGATGGATTTCCTCTAGCTTAAAAGGTTAAAAGTCTATAGTTTAGACACATCATGTATCAAATATTTTACAATCACTCGTATTTTTAGAATAATATACATTAAGAGCCATATTTTATATAAATTTTCGTTAGAGTTCTATGGTATACTTTGTTTGAGCTATATTTTATATAAATTTTCGTTAGAGTTCTATGGTATACTTTGTTTGAGCTGGGACAATTATTGTATGAGGTCTACCAGTGCTAGATGCAGAGGCGCATAATAGCTCGATATGAACATTATAAGCTGTCCCCTAATAAAACCAGTTGTTGTTGATACCTTCTTCTCTGCTCCACGAAATTGTGCACCACAAATAGGAGCTAATAAAAAGACCCGCGATCCCATAAAAAGACATCACAATAATGAAACGTATAAAATCTTCAACTCAACTATTATCTTAAACGGACATATAAATCTCGTTACCAAACAGGTCATCCCGAACCTTTAAATATCCTTTTAAACAGGTCAATCTGTTTTTATGCTCCCTTGACAACCCGAACACAACCCATTATATACTAAACACGGCAACCCGAACTAAGAAGTGTCATCTGTATGCATAATTACACTTTAAACAACTTTTAAATCTATTTAAGATGTTTTGATATAGTAATTTGAATTGAAGTTATCGATGGACACAGTACATCTTATAGTGTTTCAAGACGTATGTTCGTTCGATTCAGTCCAGCCGTATAACTATTTCTTTTCCTCTTTTCATTTTACCTGACATCGTTTGGTCAAAATATGAAAATATTAATTAATTAACTTTAGGGTTAAAATATTAAGTCATACGGATACCACATAAAAATCGCAAAAAATCAAAATCAGACGACGACACATTTTACACGTGGCACTCGTGCTCCGTCCACATACTTTATTACAGTTCCACGTCATACGGATGAGAACTTCGCTGTGTGTGGGTCCCTTTCCCAATTTTGAAATCTGTGTGGGTCCCATTTCAGTTGTTCCTTCATCGACTCACCCAAACCGGCATCGCTTTTAGATATTTGTAACTTACACAGAGACACATGCCTTCTCTCCTCCGCCACGTTTTATCTATTTTCTCTCTCTACAATCATTCTCTCTCTCTAGAATCATCGACTAGAAAATCCGATTTTTTAGGGTTTCATTTCGATTTGGATCTGCTGTTTGTTATACTACCGTTACTCAGAGCCACCAATTCAATCTGATATACATATACATACACAATTATACATACATAAATGATGCAACGGCTCGTTGACAACTTCCTTGCTCTCACAAAAGAGTTAGTTTCTTAATTTTATTTTTGTTTTCTCTCACATTCGACTGAAATTCGGTACTGTTTGTGAATCGATTAAAGGCTTAGATGTTTTTAATTGTGATCTGTGTAACCGTTTGGTGTGTGATTGGTTTAATTTGGGGTTGGTTGACGATTGTGGTGAATTTAGGGTTTAATTAATTGCGGAAACGGAATTAGATGTTTGTAATGTTTAAGAGGATGACATACGTGTGAATTGATTGTAAATTTGAAGGCTAATTTGGTGGTTTCTGTTAGGGTTTGGTGCTTGTGTCTGTCGTATTCTTGTTTTGGATTGTAATTTGGAATTTTCGAATTAGTTATTGTTAGTTTGGGTTTGAATGAGAGCACTAGTGGATTATGCAGAATTCGTTATCTAATTGATGTTTAATTTATTATTCATGAATAATTCTGCAGAATTTTTTTGAATTGAGTTTATTTGTATGAACAATTTCCTTTAGTTTTGTAGCTAATAACATAATATTTTTGGAGTTTGGCCCTGATTGAAATCATTGCAAGATGGTGTTGTGTAACCTAGATCAAAATTTGTCCCTAAATTGTGATCTTAAAGTTGTAATAAGGGAATAATTTGTCATATTGATGTGCAATTATGTATGTTGGTTGCTTTCTTTGTCTTAAAGATCTGTTGTGTTATGCAGGTCTGTGAAAACGATTAGTTACGAGTGGTTAAATATCATTTTGAAGCTAATAAATGGAGTATCAGCAATGTTGTTGGCTATAATGCCTGGCAAGACTAACATGCTTGAAGGTATTCATGGTTGGGAGCTGAGACCATCTTTTCGTGGACCCCGGCTTCCTCGTTGGATGGAGAAGTAAGTTTTTTCTTATTCCTCCCTAACATTAAGATCAAATATTTATTAGGGGTTCGGATTCAAAGGAACATTCTCTTGTAGTTAGTCGAAACTCGCGATGTGTGTTGTTTTGCCTAACCATATTAAATACGATAACTAGTTATTAAATGTGAATAGTGCATGCATTCATTTGTGTACGCAAAATCTATTACCTTCTTAAATCATCGTACTTACTTTTCCGTTGCAACTAAACCATCCTTTAAAAAATACATAAGAAAGTTACACTGCATTTTGCAAATTCTGATGTTAATCTGCTTCTAAGTTGTCAATTAAAAAAAACAAGGGGTATGGTTACGATTCCTAATTTAGTATTTAAATGCTCTTGCAAGATATTCTGCACATCATTTTTCTTATTGACATGCTTTCTCTTTTTTGGGTAGTGGGGTTTCTTCCTTTAACCAGTTTGTTCATGAACTCTCAATGGACTCTGACTCAGCATCAAGTGTAGATTATTCATCTGGAGAAGATATAGACGATGATGATGATGATGATTATGATGGCGACATATCTCCTGCATCTCCATCATCACAAGGTTCTAGATTCTCCAGGGCAAGCAGCTACACAAAGCGTCGGAAGAACTGGGCCCACTTGATTTTTTCCATGATTGTGTGGCTTCTGCTTCCCGCCAGACTAATACTTGGGATACCATTTTACTTGTATAGCATATTATTTGGTAGAGGCTCAAAGGGGCCTACTAGCAGCCCCGGAAGATTCCAGACTTCACATGTCCATGCTGGTAGGAAAGCACTGGATCATGTTGTTCAACGGGCTACTGATAGAAGGCGTGGTGTTATAGAGGTTAGTATCTTTCTAATTCTTTAATTGACACATCAACAAGTAAATGGGTTGAAATTAGGATCTCAAATTGTTTAAATTCTTTAATTTCAGGATCTACATCTTGGAATGGAAATTTTTATCGAAACAATATTTGATGGTATTCACAAGATAGCGGCTTGTTTTCTCTCTCCAATCGAATCTCTCAGGGCGTTATTCAGGTGGTCTTCTGCTGATAATTCAAGTGCCTATGTGGCTACCGCCACTCTGGCTGAAGACGACCCTGCTCCGACAGAAAGGAAAACTAGATTGAATAGTCCTTTGAATACAGATGCTCGAACATGTCAAGACGTAATTACAGAGCTTGGGTAAGTTCTATTAGTTATTTTAAATCTATGGAAAAGGAAAAAGGTATTTATTATATCGTCAAACTAGAAGCATCATTAGTAAAACCAAACACTTAACTTTTTAGGTATCCGTATGAAGCTATCAAAGTGGTTACCAATGATGGGTATGTTCTCCTTTTGGAACGGATTCCGAGGTAGAAGTAATCCTTGTATTAACATTTTAAGTTTATTTGTTGTATTGAGGTTTGCGTTTTGCACTGAAGTTTATCCTGAATATGATTTTTTTTCTCGTTGTAGACGTGATGCTAGAAAGGCAGTTTATCTTCAACATGGCGTATTTGATTCATCCATGGGGTATGTAGTATCTGCTTATTACTTCTTGGTTAAAGTACATACATATGTGCAATTCAAAATGATGCTTTTGATGCTAACTTTGTTCTCCTTATACTTCTCTCTAGATGGGTGTCTAACGGAGTCGTTGGCTCTCCAGCTTTTGCGGCTTTTGATCAAGGTTGCAATTCTATTCTTTGACCAACAGGTGCTTTTTTTATTATTTATTTGAAACAAGTTAATATGGTAATTTATTTTATTTTTGCAGGTTATGATGTGTTCCTGGGCAATTTCCGAGGTCTGGTTTCAAGAGAACATGTTAACAAAAATATATCTTCACGAGAGTAAGTTCTTTCGGCTCGTGAATTGTAATGTTACAAAATCTGAAGATTTTTTTAATCTTTATACGGCCTATATTTAACACCTGTGGGTCATACGATATCTTACTTTGAACAGATACTGGCGTTACTCCATCAATGAAAACGGGATCGAAGATGTACCAGCCATGATAGAAAAAATTCACAATGTGAAAACTTCAGAATTAAAATCTCTTTCAGAGCGTGATACAACAACCGAAGAAACAAACACCGAGCAACCTTATAAGCTCTGTGCCATCTGTCACAGCTTAGGTGGAGCTGCAATCCTCATGTACGTCATAACACGCAGAATTGAACAAAAGCCTCACCGTCTATCAAGAATGATCCTTCTATCGCCAGCTGGCTTCCATCATGACTCGACATTTGCATTCACACACTCGAATACTTCCTCCTTTGGTTCGCTCCAGTTTTAAAGCCTCTCATCCCCGGTTTCTACATACCCACGAGGTTTTTCCGCATGTTGGTGAATAAATTAGCTCGGGACTTCCATAATTATCCTGCTGTTGGTGGGGTGGTTCAAACGCTAATGGGTTACTTATTGGGCGGTGACAGCTCTAACTGGGTTGGAGTATTGGGTTTACCTCACTACAACATGAACGACATGCCTGGAGTTTCGTTTGGTATTGCACTTCATTTAGCTCAAATGAAACACACACGGAAATTCAGGATGTTCGACTACGGGAGTCCTGCCGCTAACATGCGAGCGTACGGTTCTCCAGAACCGTTGGATTTGGGGGAGTATTACGGTCTCATTGATGTTCCGGTGGATCTCGTTGCAGGGAGGAAAGACAGGGTGATCCATCCGTCAATGGTGAGGAAACATTATAGGTTAATGAGGGAAGCGGGTGTGGATGTTTCTTACAATGAGTTTGAATACGCTCATTTGGATTTTACATTTTCGCACCGTGAAGAACTTTTGGGTTATGTGATGTCGCGTTTGCTCCTAGTGGCGCCTAACACAAAGCCCAAGTCTCTGAGATTGAAGAAGAAAGATGGAGAGTTGGTTGCTAAGCAAGAGACCATTTCTTGATCATGTTTGTTCTGTTAATTTTGTGTTGTGTTGTATAAGACGTTGGATCGATAATGTACATACCTTGTGTCGAGTTCTCGGTTGCCCCTTTTATTAGTGAGGTTCGGTTTGTTAGATGTGAATTTTATAGTGCCGTATGAAGATGGTGTCTTATAGTTGGAGAAGTCGAGAACAAGCCCATGACATTGTGTGTTACTGGCAATATATTTCCCAGTTTACCATGGAATTGTATCATTATGGTGGAGCAATTTTGTAATTATATCAACATAAAGACAGAAAAGCTCATAATAGTGGTCCATTAATGAAAAGATTTAAGACTGCTGAAGTAAAAATGCGAAGTTAAAAGTAACATCGTTGGAAGAGTTTCCGATGCATTACTACTCGATTTCATCAGTAACTTACTTGAGCTCAACCCACGAAGGCTAGAAGATCTCCACACCCCCATTCATCAAACAGAGCACATCGGCTTTGGCAACGTTAGCTTTGAGTTAGAAAAGCTTATAGTAGTGGTCCATTAATGAAATCTGGTGTTGCTGTCATGAAGCTAGTTTTGAGTTAGAAAAGCTCAGACTAGCGGTCCATAATCTGGTGTTCTCAAGCAGGTCACGTGGAAACCAAATTACAGAAATGAGGGGATGTTTACTAGTGGCCACCTCCACCCCCACCCCCTTTTCACGAACCATATCGTATCGTCTTAGGGGTCTTACAGTTACTATCTAAGATCAAACCAAACCTCATATACTTAAACGTGATTATTCCAAATAGGGCTGGCTGTTCATGAGCCGAGCCGAGCTAGGCCAAGCTCGGGCTCGGCTCAATTATAAACCGAGCTGGCTCGGCTCGGATTTGAAACCGAGCTGAAAATCAAAGCTCGGGCTCGGCTTGGTTTGGCTCGATTTTAAAAATAAAAATTAGTATATAGCTCTAAAAATTAAGTACTCTAAAATATTATTCAATACTTCAGAATAACATATACAAGATAAGTTCAACCTAATACATCACAAGCCAACATCAAGTTAAACAACACAAAATAAGTTTTAAACTTCGACGAAATACATTATTAGTTCATTAGCATGGTAATCAACATTCCAATAAGTCATAGATATCAAATTACAAACCTAAATACATGTAAATAATAATTAATTTTTTGTAATATATTATAATGTATAGAAAAAAATATGTTATTAGTAAAATGATCCGAGCTAACAAGCGAGCCAAACCGAGCTAATCCGGTTACGAGCCAAGCCGAGCTAGACTCACTTTCTAACCGAGCCGCCGACTCGGCTCACTTTGAAACCGAGCTATATCGAGCGAGCTTTTTCCGAGCTAAATCTGAGCGAGCTTCGAGCGAGCTCCAAGCTTTTTGAACTGCCCTAATTCCAAATGAAATGGTAACATATTGATTTCAAACGAACTTATTCGATCATCTTTTCTTATTTTTTTTTTCTTTTCAAAACAATACGTAACATGCTAACAGCTCCAGATTTCAGAAATTGAATTGAATTAGATTATGTTGAAGTACAAAAGCGTAGTTGAAGTTGATATAAATGTAAATTTAGTAAAGAGTTAAAAGGGTTGATTAATTTTAATTTGAGTCAGATAGTTCCCTGCGATTTGGCATTTTTTCATCTTTGTCCCTAATTTTTTAAATTACCTCTATAGTTCCAACTTTTCAATTTTCGTTCCCGGATAGTCACTTACGCGGATGGAGGTTAGTATTTGGTGTTAAGTGGATGTGAAATTACAGAATACCCTTACTATTAAAATATAACAATTAAAATATTAAGCCATACACGTGGGGCCCACCTATCCACCCCACCCCCCCACCCCACCCCAACCTCTTCTCCTTTTTCACACTTTCGTTCTTGTCTGCAATTGTCTGCAACTTCCACCACCACCATGACATCTCCACCCCTTTAGCCACTTAAATCCCAAAAACAAAAGCCACCTCTGCAGCTTTCCACAAACCACCTCAAATCCCAAAACCAAAAGCCACTTAAAACCAAATAAATCCCACAAGCACCTCTGCAACTTCATGTATCAGAGAGATCGAATTAGGGTTCTTGTGTAGATCAAAAGAAGTGATTTTGGGGATTTTATTAGTTTGTGAATTCTGAAATTGGGCACATGCAAATCGACAGGTTCAAACCTGCAAATCAACCCTGTTCGTATACAAGTTATTTGCACGGATTCAAACCTGCAAATCGCCGGAAAACACAACCGTACACTATCGTACCTACACCCCTTTTCATTTTGGTGGGTGGTTTTGGTGCTCGGAGTTGGGTGGCCGACCGGAGTTGCAACGGTGGGGTTGGGGTGGTCGGAGCTGGGTGGCCAGCCGGAGGACCGGAGGAGTGCGGTTGGATTGGTTTATCTGGAAAACAGAGAACTGAGAGGATAGGGGTGGATGGGTTAGTTTTATAATTTAAGAGAATGGTGGCCCCCACTTGTATTAATAAAATGATTAATTAATGTTTTATTTTTATAATTAAGGGCATTTAAGTAATTTCACACAAACTTAACTGAGAAAACTAACCTCATCTACGCCAGAGACTATTCAGTAACGTAAATTTAAAAGCTGAGGACTATAAAGGTAATTTTAGAAAGTTATGGACTAAAGGTGAAAAATGCCAAACCATAGGACTATCTGGGCATTTAACTCTTTCAGTTTTCACTCAATCAAAATATCAACCAAATAGAGTGCTTATAAAACTCGTTAGACTTTTCAGAAAAGTCAGTATGGGATGGCTTTTTAGAAAAGTCACTTTTCCCCTTACATACACTCTTATTGCCGAACATTATTTTAGAGCCTATGACTTTTCTTATGATGGATAAGTAGGTTTAGACACTTATTTTACTCCATCACTCTTCATCTTTTGAAAGACCATAATGATTAATGACATGTGCATGTCAAAAGTGTTTACGCTTCTAGGCACCCTATTGCATGGAGTTGCGGTCACTTCCTTCATGACTCCAAGGCATAATGAAAACTAGGTAACCTTGATCATACATGATGCAAAAGACTGGTCCTTGTGATTCTCAAGCTTGTTGCACTTGATATGGAAACTAGGTAACCTTGATCACACACGATACGAAAACTAGGTAACCTTACTCACACATGCTATAAAACTAAACAACTAATTAGTATCAGTTATTCGTCACACTTAATAAAGATTCAAGTCAAAGATACTAAGAACTGCTCCCCCAAAGAAACGACTGATGGAATAAACTACTGATAAAGATAAGGACAAAGAAATGCTGAAAAAAAACAACTGTTATTTTAAAGAATAGTTGTATATAATATACGAAGATAGAACCAACCATTCACCATCATTTCCTTCAAATTACAACAAATTTTAACAGCAAAAGTAACCATAAAATAAGTGTAAAAAACTAAACACAATACACTTGGTTAAAAAAAAAGACAAAAAAGGGGAGGGAAAAATAACATTTAAAAATAAAGTTATACAAAAAAAGCCCATAATACAAGGTATCACAAAAAGAGTTTGGCCTTAATTAAAAACAACGTGCTAATACCAGGGTAATAACAGTAAAAACCATCAAACAACAAGGACCTCTATGCAAAAATCCCGCCAATAGAAAGAAAGTCGGCTCGCCTCTCGTCACTGGAAACAATTGTACCCCCAAATTCGAAAATCAATCCAACGAGTTGAAAGAAATTGAAGTCAGATTTAACGCCGTTTTCGGCTCAATCAGGTCAGTTCATCCACTCAAATCTCATTTTCATGTTCAATTTTCACTCTCATTATTCATCGCAACCACTCAAATGTATGTCCGATAGTAAAATGCTTATCGTTAGGTTACCGTTGTTTTTGTTCTTATTGATTGTGGAAGTTGACGTAGTGAACATAATCATGCGTACAAGAAACACATACAATCTTGTTAATTTTGCATTGTTAAAGTTTATTGTATGTGGAGTTGTGGTTATGTAATTGTTAGGGTTTATGAGGTTTTTTTGCTTCTTGATTGGTATAAATTAGGGTTTAGGGGAAACATTAAATGAAGTGTAGGAGATTGTGTTTCTTGATATATGTTATGCTTAGGGGCTTTTTTTTGTTTTTGTTTTGGTTTTGATGTGTTGTTTATGTCATTTAGGGTGTAACTGGTTCATTGCTGATGATTTTGTTTTTAACGAAGGGATGATTGTGTTGGAAGGTGGTCACACTGACCACAAATCGGTTTCGAGTACTATGCAAGTTAATGGATTAGGAAATGGGGAGACGGAAAACAACGGGCATGATGAAATTGTTGTAGCTGACGTAACAGCTGGCAAAGTAAGCAACCCTTGTAGCTTGAAATTCTATTTCTATGATATAATTGTTTGGTAACGGAGATGGATTAGGGGCCCACATGGAGATGGAGACTCTTATCTTATTATGTTTTGTTCGTTTGGTAACAGTTATAATTAAGTGTTGGTAGTTTTAGCTTAGTTTGCAATTAGTAAATGTTATATACTCCCGTTATAGCGTTATACTAAAAGGAAAGGATCTAGTTTAACTCTTGATACCAGTCTTGGTTTAACTTCTATGTTGATGATATTAATGTAAACTCAGAGATGGTTCCGGCAAATGTCCCCTTTGTTTTTTTTTTTTAATTAGAAGTGTTCACTTTTTTTTATGACAAGGGGCGACGTTTTTTACTGTTTCGTTACCATTTTGTTTTCTATATTGGTAGGGACATGTAGATTATACACCAGTGCATAGTTGTTAATGGCAAGTAGCGATAAAATACCTTTATGCAACATGGCGAATAGCGATAAGTAGCAGGCGCTATTTTATAAATAGCAATACACTAGAAAAAATTATAACTTTTTTATATGTATAATATATCAAAATAAAATGGCTTCCACTATTCTCACACCCCTAAATCTTATTTTCACATCCCTTTCACTCTATCTCTCTCTGTATATATCTATGTATGTATAGAGAGAGATAGAGGGGAAAGATGTGTGAACATTAACTCCCAAAATGCCCTGGTATATACTATTTTAGATGTGTATTTAACAAAAACCTAAAATCCAGCTATTTTATAGCTATATTTAATCGCTATGTATGATTTTAACAGTCAAATATCAAGAGTAACATATTTGGGATGCTGTAATAAGTGGGGCTTCTGATTTGGAAATTTTTAGTTATGAGTCTATGACTGGGGTCATATATGAAATTTCTTACGTTTTTCTGATAATTTGCAATTTAATCCATGATATGGTTTAACTACAGAAGTATTCAGGGACTCATGAAGACATGACTCTCGAGGAAATGTACGCCAAAGATGGTGATTTTGATGACGAAGATGACAGTGATTGGGATCCCTTAGAAAACCATATAGCAGTTCCCACATGGTTTTGTGTTAACTGTACGCTGGTGAACCTTGATGGTGCTATATATTGCCATGTATGTTCATATCAAACCCCTTTGTGACGCAAATTGTTTATTTATTTTTATAATGTTATATTTTTATGATACAGTCTCATATAATTTTGGTACATCTGACAGTGGATACTTGTCAATAATTTGCAAAATATTTTATGTGCAGATATGTGGAGAGCATAAAGAATCTGGAATCCTTAGGCATGGCTTTCTTGCATCGTCTTTACACGAGGCAGATTCAGTTACAAATAAATCATTGGAACGCAATGGAAAATCGGAAGGTGTAAATCATAATCTTTTTGGTTTGTGATTTCTTTTTATGGTAGTGTTGTTTACTTGCATTAGAGGTTTTATTATGATTCGTTAAAAGGTTATACTTTGTTTTTTGTTTATTTAGTTCTGGATGATGCTCATTTATAACCTTTTCTTTTTATCAGTCAAAATTTTGGAATAACATCAGTTCATGTAGATTAAAATCTTAAATTGATTTAGGAGATTAGAATTGTTGAAAGAGTTAAATAAGAAACAGAAATCTAAGTTGGAATAACATCAGTTCATGTAGATTAAAATCTTAAATTGATTTAGGAGATCAGAAATGTTAAAAGAGTTAAATAAGAAACAGAATTCTAAGTTGACTGAACTATTGATAAATAATCTGTAATTCTTGACTTTTTAAACAGCTTAACGCTTAGTAATATTCTAACATATTTTTTATCTTAATTTTCTGATCCTTGTACCTTCACTGTATTTGAAACAATGATGCAATGATGGTCTAAGTCTAAAAATCGTGAAGTTCAATTAACACATTTCAGAAGCATAAAGTGAGCATGGAAGCTGACTTAATAATTATGAGCATCACACTAAATTTGGTAATGAAAAAAAATTATGCTCAAACTATTACAAGTTTTTTGGTTTTGGAGGTAAACTAAATTGTGGAAGTTAAAACAAATTAGTGCGTCATATCCTGATATTATGCAGATATAGAAACAAAAAAAAACGATAGGCTTTTAACAATAGATAAGGAAAGAAGACATCAATGAAGAAATATATATTAAATGATATACTAATATTACATCATAGAATTTGAAGGAGTGCTAACCAAATCTTTATTAAGTGTTAATGTTTTCTTCTTCCTTTTTCATATAATCATATTCATGATATATTTATTCTATTAATGTAGCATCTTGCTCACAATCTATGACCCCGCATAAAATAACAGCCGTGGGTTTTGATGAGAGAATGTTGCTTCACTCTGAGGTAAATGTTTTTTTTAGTAAAAATCAATGCCCATGATTATTTATCATTTTCTCAATGTTCATGTAGCTCAAAAAGTTACGTACTTGATCTTTATCATAATGTAGGTTGAAATGAAGTCACATCCCCATCCTGAAAGACCAGACCGTCTTCGAGCAATTGCTGCCAGCCTGGCAACAGCAGGTGTGTGACTCTTGTCCCGTTTTACTTGTTGATCCTTTTCTTTTTTGGCTAATTTTCTATACTTCACCCGTTATATTTAATAACGAACCTGTTTGGTTTGTTAAATCCTCGTAGGTATATTTCCTGGAAGATGCCGTTCAATTCCAGCAAGAGAAATTACGCGAGAAGAATTGCTGATGGTAAGCATTTTCCTTATTATATTGTACCGAGTTTGTAAGTGATCCGTTATTGGATGGATGTAGAAACAATTTATGTGTTATGATCTTTGTTTTAAGGTTCACTCTGATGAAAATATTAATTCCGTCCAACTTTCAAGCCAATGCGTTGCTAGGTATGTTAAACAGTGACAATTAATTTCCTCTACATTTAGCGTTGTCTCATTGTGTTTGTTAGGTACGCTAAGTCACGATTATTAAGCCGGTTATAATTGCTTGTATGGCAGTTATTTCACACCTGATACTTATGCAAACAAAGATTCAGCACTCGCCGCAAGGCTGGCAGCGGGATTATGTGCTGATCTTGCTTCTGCAATATACTCCGGGCGTGCTAAAAACGGGTTTGCTCTGGTAAAATAAAAATCGAAATTTTGACGACTGTGGTCAATACAACTCACCTTTGTACACTTAACTTATCTGCGTGTGACGTGGCAGGTACGTCCTCCAGGTCATCATGCTGGCGTAAAACATGCGATGGGATTCTGCCTTCACAACAATGCTGCAGTTGCTGCATCAGCCGCTCAGGCTGCAGGAGCAAAAAAAGTTTTAATTCTTGATTGGGTAATTTATTAGAGATAGTTTATTCACTGTTTATGAAACACCTGTATTAGTTGAAAGTGATATTAAAGTATGATATTTACTGATTTACCACATTTATTTGCAGGATGTACACCATGGAAATGGCACTCAAGAAATATACGAGCAGAACAAAACGGTGATTCTTGCAACCACTGACGTTACTTTCTTCAGCTCATTATTAAAAAAAACATCTGTTTCTATTTATATTGATTTGTTACAGGTTTTGTATGTATCTTTACATAGACATGAAGGTGGAAAATTTTATCCTGGTACTGGTGCAGCCCATGAGGTATGTTTTTGTGTGCTTATCCCAACGATATAATTTTACTTGAATATTTCCATGTTATCTAATAACAGCGGGTGTTACGTTTTTTTGGCAGTTTGGTTCCATGGGTGGAGAAGGGTACTGTGTAAACGTTCCATGGAGTCGGGGCGGAGTCGGAGATAACGATTATATTTTTGCATTTGAGCATATCGTGCTTCCAATAGGTTATTTCTGTTTATATATCTTAATTTATTATTGCTTTTAGGATGTGTATTCATGTACTCACTTTCGGAGTTCACTTGATTGCAGCCCGTGAGTTTGCTCCTGATTTTACAATCATTTCAGCTGGATTTGATGCTGCAAGGGGTGATCCACTTGGATGCTGTGATGTAAGCTTCTTAATTTTTTATCCATCTATTTGTGCATGTGTGTATAACTGTATATGTTTACATATTTTTAATGTAATTAATAAAATCTTATATCTTGTAGGTGACTCCTGTTGGTTATGCACAAATGACAAAAATGCTGACTTCTTTATCAAAAGGAAAGTTGCTCATTATCCTAGAGGGCGGGTTCGTTACTTTGTATTTCTCAATTTTTTTAATTTCCTATTATTTCTTGATTAAGAAGTGTCAACAGTCAACACTAGAAGTTTATATTTATGTTTTTTGCAGTTACAATCTCCGTTCAATATCATCATCAGCTACAGCTGTAATCAAGGTTGGTACTCCAAGTATAATCTTATTGACAAGTGGCATATATATATATATATAGGAAAAGTTTTTCGTACAATTGGGCTTAATGTACATTGGGTACGCTGGGTGATTTCGCACCCTATAATAATGATTTCGCATGGGATGCAAAAACGAATTCGCATGGATGATGATTTCGCATGTTGTAAGTTTTGGGTGAATTCGCATGGAATGTAGAAATCGCATGGAATCGGGTGGCTGTGGTTGTAGCGTACGCAATGTACGATAAGCCATTTTGTACGTTAACTGGCCCAATATATATATATATATATATATATATATATATATATATATTTTATAGTGTGAGGTTCATTGGGGAACACTAAAAAAGTGGGGAACCGACTCAAACGAACTCCGATTGGACTCATTCTAGCGGCGTTGGAACCGGCTTGTCGAACCCTAACTAGGATCTCTTAACCCTAAACCCTAAATCCTAACCCTAAACCCTAAATATATTAGGGTTTGGATTTAGGGTCTTATATTAGGGTTTAGTTTTAGGGTTAATCATTAGTATTTAGAGTTTAGCTTTAGGGTTTATGGTTTTAGGGTTTAGCTTTTAGGGTTTATAGCTTAGATTTTACGATTTAGCTTAGGTTTTAGCCTTATTTTTTAGCTTTAGGGTTTAGGGGTTAGGGTTTAGGGTTTAGGGTTAAGAGATCCTAGTTAGGGTTCGACGAGCCGATTCCAACGCCGCTGGAATGAGTCCAATCGGAGTTCGTTTGAGTCGGTTCCCCACTTTTTTAGTGTTCCCCAATGAACCTTCCCCTATATATATATACGCTTTAGAGAATAAATTTAATAAATATAGATGTTTTGTGTTGAAGGTATTGCTCGGTGAAAACCCCGAAAGCATGTTGGAGAATGTTGTACCGTCTAAATCTGGACTGCGGACGGTTCTAGATGTTTTGAAGATACAGAACAATTTTTGGCCTATTCTAGGCCCTATCTTTTCAGATCTGCAATCGCGGTGGGGATCTTATGCTATTCAGGAAATAAGTGAGTTCCTTGTTATCCTCTCTCCCATACCATCTTTTTTTATTATTATTTTAGCTATTATTTAATAAAGATATTTTTCTAAATCAACTTCTATAAAGAGTAAAATGCCGTTTCCGTCCCTGAGGTTTGGCCAGTTTTGCGACTTTCGTCCAAAAGTTTGTTATTTCGCATCTGAATCCAAAAGGTTTGAAATCTTGCCTTTTCATTCGGCTCGTTAACTCCATCCATTTTTCTCTGCGAACTTGAAGGTCAATTCGGTTTTTTTCACTATATGTGTAAGTATTCAAAAGACCGAATTGTCCTTTAAGTTAACGAAAAAGACCCCTGACTTAACGGAGAAAAATGGATGGATTTAGCGAGCCAGATGGAAATGACAAGATTTCAAATTCAAACGATTTCAAATTCAAACCATTGGACAAAACTGGCCAAACCTCAGGGATGAAAATTGCATTTTGCTCTTCTATAAAACTAAAGGTTTTTACATAATATTGTTATCGATCTTTATTACGTATTCGTGATATCCCTTTGCATGATATTCTTGAAATGATTTGAGGAATCTTTGGTGTTGTGTGGACCGGACCACTTAAAAGTCCTTTTACAAGTCTAAATTATGTCGTAAAACGGAAATAAGAGATATTCTGGCAATTTCTTCTAATTTTTTGAAACATTTATGTAGTTCCACTAGAAGACTTAAACGTTTTCATTTTCTGCATCTCATATATTGGTGTGAAATGAGATTTCATGGTGGGTTGTAGAAGTACAATCTTTTGCGGGTCAAACGAGTATCTTTTGCAGGTTGGGTTAATCGAAACACACATCCAAAAATTCTATAAAAGTTAAAAGTAGTTTATGTTTAGAAAAATTTAGTATAATAATAATAATAGCAGTTAATAATAATTTTCTTAACAATTTATTTATTAAGTTGTATGCACTAAAAAAGGCCTTCCATCTCTACTTTTTTGATCGGTTCAACCCATTTTATTTCAAGTAACGTTTTTATGATTTTTTTTGCAGAGAAGAAGAAAAAACGCCGATTTGTGGTGCCCCTATGGTGGAAGTTGGGACGGAAAAAGTTTCTACATCACACCCTCTCGGAGCAGCTGCGTCTAAACGCGAGAAAGCGTATAAAATCATCATCATGGCTCTAAAAATTCTCCAAGTCACCCTCATTTTGTACCATCTTTTTTTTTCTACCATTAGTAGTATTTGTTATATTTTGAGGGGATTATGACTAATATTTAATTTTGAAGATATTAGGATGCTTTTTTGTTTTTCATATCTTTTTGACATCCACAGACAATGATGTTTGACAGCTTAACTTTGGCAATCACCACCTCTTATTGTGTCACATTTTGGACCTCACAAAGTTGCAAGAGAAACCACCATTAGAAATTAATCATTTTTTTTTCAAATTTTTTTTTTGGGTACAATTATTGCAAATGAGAAAGATTGTGAGATTGAAAAAATGTACAACAGTTGGTAAAAATTATTTAACCAACAGAAATTAATCATTCAAAAGCTGCTTTTGGTCCTTTTTGTCTTGATGAACCTTTCACAATCCTATTTTTGTGAAAGAAAAGCTCATAAGTTGGATCCACTGCATTGTCAAATGCTAGCTAGCACTATGACTAAAAAATTATTGCATAAAAGGTAAAAAAAATATACTTTTCAAGATTTGATGTTTTATTGATGCATTATTGGTGGTGGAGCCATCGGGTACGCTACCGGCATAACATATGGTGGATGGTGGCTGTGGGGCATCATCACTGGCGTTCCAACTGCCGATGGCATATGACCGGGTGCAGCTGCTACCGGGTGACCCATTGGTGCTCCGTACATACCCATACCTGGCGGCATACTCGGTTGGTGGGGTCTATGTTTCATTGGTGCACCAACCGTTGATGGGTTTGTATTACCTGATTGGCCCGTGATCGGGATTCGGTGGGACGACACGTCACCATTGTTAACACTCGTAATATCGTGAATACTCGTTCGCCTTCGGTCTCTATTCATGGAGTTCAATCTTATAAAGTATTTTTGAGCATGGCTTGCAACTTGTGTTGGTGTTCTTGAAATCACATAGTTTCTTGAAATGCTTCTCCAATCTCCTTTACCAAACTTGTCCAATCCCAGTAGAAACAACCTGCATTTGTACAATATGCATTAGGAGTTGTACCATGCTCAAAATACAACATTATGGTTACTCTTAAAATAGGCTAGATCTCATGTACACTATGCATCATGAGTTGTACTATACTCATGTCAACAATAATTGGTCACTGACAAATACATTTCCCAATGGTCATATCAGCCGCAACTTGTACTGTCTATAAAATTCTACAATCATTGTTTACTCATGAACATGGTACTTGTACCATTAAAGTAACAATAAATGTGTTAAAAAAAAAAATTCTTTCTCAAATTTAAAAAAAATGTAAACAATCTTAGTATTGTGTTATTTGTAATATGAAATTATGAATACTAGTTTTAGAGCTAAAAAAATTGATATAGTTGTTAGGTTTGGTAGTTACATATACCTATGCTCTTCTTCGGTCCATGGAATCCCTTTCCGGCGTTCTTGTTCCGCCCTGGAATTCCCTTTGCTGCCGCTCTGGCCAGGCGAATCATGACCAAAGCCGGAGAACCCGTTACTATAATTACAAGAGGAACGTTGATTCGAGTTTAATCCTCCTCCTCCAACTTGTGGGTTGGTAGAAGAAGAAGATGATTCCTCTCCAAGATACTTGGGAATTGGAATGAGGCCTCCTTCAATGTCATCAACATCTTCAACAAGTAATTGGTAGTGTTGTTTCAACTCTGGAATGGTTTTGGTAGGTACAAGTGAGGCAATTGTATCCCATTGTTCTTTGGAATCCTGATTCCAATGGGTGGCAATGGCATTCTCAAAGGCCTTATCTTCTTCTTTGCTCCAAACTTTAGATGATGACATGGTGGTTGTTGTACCTTGTGCTTTAGTGCTTGGACCACAGGAGAAGTGTTGTGTTGGGTTGAGAGAAAGGGCCAAAGGGTGTTAGTTTGTAGAATAAAAGTGAGGGGGGGGGGGGGGGGGGGGGGGGAAGGGGATAAGGAATTGGGTAATCAATTGTATTAATGGAATAGGACCACTTTGAAGTTGAAGGGATGGGCTTTTTTTGTCATTTTTAAACTAATAATAATACTTCCAACAGCTGCTAAACTTTTTTCCACAAATTCATACTTGTCCACAATTTTTCAATATTGAAATTGGTATATATATAATGAAAAGTATATTTAGATTTTTATTGTTATTTGATATTATGAAATGATTTTGCTAATAAATAAACAAGTATATACCCTTGAACCCAATAGATAATAATGAGTTTCCAATGAGTATGAGACGCGGTGTGTAATCTGTGTATGATACTAGGATTATCCATATCTAAACTATTGGTATGGAACTCGGGTAACCCATGTCTAAACTGCCTGTGGTTCACTAAAACCTTTAAATTACTTCTCTATTTCTAAATATAGAGATTTAGGGTAAACAATAATATAATCTATAAGCATAGAGATTGTGGGGAAAAACATTATTCTGATGACGCCTTTATATTCAAATAATTTTTCTTAACAAACTAAACTCTCTCGAAAGATAGAACTAGCAAAGAATTTTTCTTAACGAACTAAGTTCTCTCATAATATAGAAGTACCAAAGAATATTATTTAGTAATATGAAATACATATATCATTTTTAATCATTTGTATTGGATTTATATTTAATAATATAAAATATATGGATGATCCATGTGGTTTGCAATTTCTAATGTATTTAATCCAAGACCGTTCCAACCTTTTTGGAGCCCAAGGCGAAATAAAATCTTGGGGTCCTTTTTTCTTCTTTGATTGTTATAAGCAATACTTCTTTAACCATGCTTGGAACCAAGTAAGAATCTAACATAACTATGACGGAGAGCGATTTACCTGTATAAGAAAGCAGACAAATCTAAAACAATAAGTTTCCACTAATATTAATAGTTAGCTTATTAATTTTCTTTCAAGTGGAGGCTCTATTTTCTTGGAGGCCCTAGACCCAAGCCTGGATTACTTGTACTATAGGTCCGGCCTTGATTTAGTCCTCAACTTTTGCGAAAAGTACATGAATGGTCCTTGTGGTTTGCACAATTTAACGCATTAGTCACCAACGTTAAGTGACTAAATGCGTTACAAAGTGCATATCACGGTGACCATCCAGATACTTTTGGTAAAAGTTGGGGATTAAATGCGTTACAAAGTGCAAATCACAGGGACCATCCATGTATTTTACACTAAAAATTACCTTTGATTGTATAGATTTTTGATAAACGACGACACACATTGTTTATGTGACACCTCGAAAAATTCGTCCAATAAAATTCCAACACGTGTCCCGAAAATTCTTGGTTTCCATGTGTAGCCGAAAAGGACTAAGGACGCCGTCATGTCATTTTAATAACCTCTGAACGAGCATCGGGAAAGTCGGAAGGATCAAAAGTGTAAAATACCATATTTTTGGATTCCTGGAAGGTCCTTGCGGACCGTAACCACCGCGGGTTACGGACTGTAAGGCCAAATAAACCCTGGTTTCAGCAAGGCGGTTACGGACCGCAAGCCTTTATGGTTACGGTCCGTAACCAATTCAAAACCATGAGCGCCAGAGGTCCTTATGGACCGCAAGCCTCAACCCTTACGATCCGTAAGTGAGTGCCAGCGACAGAATGCATGGCACCCTTCTCCTGCTTGTGCCACGACCCTAAACACTTGTTTTCATCTCATAACCCCTGCCAACACTTGTAATGATCTGAGCCTTGATCTTCAAGTATAAATAGAGCTCCTTTGCAACCATTTCACTTGCTCACTTCTATTTTATCTCCTCTCTTCATATCTGGAGGTTCCTGATCCTTGGGGACTTCCTTAATTAGTCATATTTCGTGCTAAGGACCTTGTGTAATTGTTCTTAGCCATCCTTTTCAGTTTTATTTAGTTTTAAGCCAATGTCAAAGCGTTGACGTAAATACGCTTTGACTTTGAGCTAAGACCATTATGGTCCAGCCAATGTTTGTAACGAACATGGCTACGTGATCGTAACAAGGTAGGTGTTAATCCCTCAAGAGGGCACCTCCTGATTACCACGTTTGCTTGGTCAATTGACGGGTCAAAGTTATGTTAATAAAAGTCAAACGGGTCAGTTTTGAAATAAAATCATAATTAGCAATGTAGATGTTATAAAACCTGTTTTGACACTCTAATAACTTGGTAATAATTGTAAGAACATGTGGGAACATGTTCGGCTCGTCAATTCCAGGTCTAAGGTCGGTTCACAACCGAAAGTAGCAAAGTTTGACTTCTGCTTTGACTTTCAGTTCTGACCCGATTTAGCAACATTAGCTTCTGTCCTTAAGTTGCATTATGACCATGTTATAGTGTACTATAACCCTCTGGAGTTATAGGACATGGTCATGTAGTAATCCGAGTTATTATGCAAGTATCCGTAAATATGCCTAAAACGCCCTTTTTACGCATAAAATAGTTCAAACATAATTTTGACATCAAAACTCATATCCTACTGATGTAATATCATTATTAGGATTATTTGGGAAATTAATTCAGATTGCAAACTAAGTTTAAGCTATAGTTCGCAAATCATGTCCTTAAATGACGATATTGCCCTCTCGGCACTTTGAAAAGGTTTTAAGCATACTAATGAACCAAAAATCGATTACCTACTGGTATAATATATGTATTAACATATCTTAGTCATACAAACCTGGTCACAACAACAGTTTTACTTAAGATACCATTATATCGTCATTTAACGACATAATCGCTACTTTGGCGCATAACATGGCTTAAAACCATATTAGAATATAAAGACTTGATACCTAGTGATTTCAAAACATATTTTCAACCTATTAACAGTAGATACATGTCCTGAACTCAGATTCCCAAATAAGTTATCAATTATATGTGAAATGACCAAAGTGCCCTTCTTGGGACATAGTTTGGTCTTAATCTATAAACCACACATATATTTGATGTCCTACTGATATAACATCATAAAATATGTATTTTTACAGAATGTTTATGTTAATAACATCAGTTTACGTATAAGCTCGTTTTATTACATTTTAAAATGACGAAATTGCCCTTTTAAGACGTAGTTTACTTTTAAAACCATAACGGGTTGTCATATCCATAACCTACTGTTGTAACAACATATTTTAAACATAATGGCATATGGAACTTGTATAGGACTCACCCGATTACCCGGTTTCGCTTATATGCGTACGGTTAAGCCTACCTGACTAGTTTACGTAATTTAACCGAAACGGGTTTAACCATATCAAAATATTCTCAAATTCCAGAAAGTAAAATGGTAACCCATATTATACAAGTCCTAGAACTTGTCGGGTCCAAAATACATTCTTTTCCGGTCATCGCATAATCTAGCGTTTCGTACCGTTATCTTTATTTTAAAGTTAGCCGGTCTAAGTCAATGACTAAATAAAGACCCGCTAGCTATCTAATCGGTTAATAATAGCATCTATTCCGGAATAGAGACTTCCGGTAGATTGTCGCCAAGTTAGTTTATTTTGATTACGGTTGTGCTTTGCTTATTTTCTTATTATTTAGAAGATTTGCAAACCAGGTAAATACTTTAACTTATTTTCTCTTATACGGGCTTGGGATACGGTATAATAATACCGCATGGTTGGATATGGGATCAAAGACCAATGAGTCGGGAATTCAAATAATCCATTTTTAATTCGTATTGCTTAATATTAAACATTTGGGGGTTAAAACAACCGTGTCCTGGATATCCACGACTCATTTAATTGCAAATGGCCACGACCTAAGCACGTGGTGTAGGCATACACCTGTCAGATGCTAAAATAAAGTATTACCCATTAGGGGTGCACCTATTAAAGGTGTTAAAGTGGTGTGTCGATTAATCATGATCCCAGCATAGTTTTCGGGCTCTAAATGTATTATTAGCATGTAAAACTGATAACATGAAATTATTTATCCCAAGTTATTTATAAAACAAAGTACCATTGTGTACACTAAATGTTTTCGAAATGATTTCAAAATGAGTCGTTTAAATGTATTTACTAGTGAAAACTGACGTATTTTCAAAAGACTAAGCACATGTGACAAGTATACGTAAACAGGCTGGAAGTACTCGGCGAATCTTAAGAGGAATTGCAACCCTTTGCTTAGAAGGCCTTAGTCTGTCAAGTTTCATTTTGTATTCACATTTCGATCCGCTTGTGGATCTAGTTACAAGCGTTGTATTTATTATTTTGAACTTTGAACATTCAAACGTTTGTAATAGTAATTATCCAGACTTCCGCTGTGTTATATTGTATTGTTTGGTAATGATGATATCAACTTACGTCACGATATTCCCCACCGGGCCCACCGGGTTACACGTGGAAATTAGGGGTGTGACAGGTTGGTATCAGAGCCAACTCTCGAGTGAATTAAACACTAGCCTTTTTGTGTTTAATCTCGGGAATACATATTAACACATATCTCTTAGACTTTCGAGTCTAGACTTTAATCTAGGCGTAATCATTTCCATCTTATTATTCTAGCTTGTATTTCATTTAACTTGTTTTTGAAACAGGAACAATGCCGCCTAAGTTTAGACATGGAGGAAAAGGGTAAAGGACCCATGAGGGGCGGACCCTCAATGACTGGACCATCTTTCACTGGACCATCCTTTAGACCACCATATAGACCATCGCTAGCTGGAGCAGCCAATCTGCCCGACTACAATCCTTATGAGGGATCTGGAGATTCCTCATCCCCTTTTGAACCCTTCAGGCATTCGATTTCACATGAATACTCCCCGCCTCAATCACATTATTACCATTCTCACCATTCTCACCAATCTCACCATTCATACTCCCATTCCCAACAAGAATACTTCAACTCCTATTTCGATAACCCTATCAACCAACCCGCACCTGAAACCCCTCCAGTTGATTCACCGACACATATGGTGGAGGATTCCGATCCGGAGAAGTTCCCGTACACGGGATCATATGGCCATCCTATTGAGCTGTCTAGCGGCTCGAACTCCGTGGCAGGATCTCCATTTAGAGGTCCCGATGAATTTGACCAAAGATGGGCACAATATGTGTTCGTCAACACGCCCTCATAC
Source organism: Scalesia atractyloides (assembly GCA_947069175.1). NCBI lineage: Eukaryota > Viridiplantae > Streptophyta > Magnoliopsida > Asterales > Asteraceae > Scalesia > Scalesia atractyloides. The sequence continues at coordinate 9,603,846 of CAMTDV010000014.1, read as the reverse complement.
CACAGCACTCCCCAACACCAAAACCCATCACCCCATCCTCACCAAGAGGATGTTGAAATGCAACAGGTGGATCAACCTCAGCCACCACCCGAATCATCATCACAATCACGCCGGAGGCATGGAGCACGTATGTCAGTACGTGCTGGTCAAATGTTGGATTCGCTACCACCTTTACCGCCCTCATACCCAGTTATCCCCGAGGACCCGCAAATGGGTGGGCCCTCAAACACCTCGCCAGTGGCGGAACCCCCGCCGCAACCAGCAGTTGAGCCTCTGCCTCAACCACCTCTACCACCGCCAGATTTTGCCAACCCCATACCTGCATATACAGGACCATCAGGGTTTCACACTGTTGACCCTCCTGGCTTGTATAATTACACCATCATGGAATGGAGCAGGACCCATATTATGATGCAATTATTCATAAGAACCTTTATCTTTCCTCTTACCCTTCCTACCCACCTCCTTATACCTCTACCGGGTATCCAGCTTATGGATATCCGTATCCAGTTGCGCCTCAGCCGCAACCGCCTCCACCTCAGCCGCAGCCCAACCGCAAGTACCACTCGAGGCCATTAATGAGGCCTTAGATCAAGTAAGGGAAATGCGACAATAGGTCAAGAAATCAGAGAAGAAAATAACGAAATTTATCAAAAAACTGTACAAGGCCGTTAAAGGAAGGAAGGACGACTAGTTTTGTATTTTCATATATGTAATTTAAATTCCAAAAGTCCTTGCGTGGACAATGTTATTTCTGTTAGGTTCCTGCGTGAACCATTTGTTATTTCCAAGTCCTATATATTTGACAATTATGTAATGTCCTTTTTAGTAAGATTTCCTTATTTATGTATTTTATTTAATCAATCATCATGATTTTTTGTATCAAATTTTATTGATCCGCTATATTATCCCAAGATCTATTAGCCAATGACTATGATCAACTATGAATTTGGCAAATGAAATTTCGGAAGTAACCTTCTGTCTAGCAAAGGTGAACAATGTTCAACTTCCAAATTTATCATTTCACTATATTTAACTCTTAATGAGGAGTTACCATTTAATTTCCCGTGACAATTATTGCCACATTATTCAAATGGGTAAATGACAATGTTCGCACCCTATCGCCTAAGTGATCCAGTGAGATCCTGGTTGAATTATTCAAACACTCAATACTAGTGTAAAGCCAATGTGCAAAATACAGTAGTGACGCTTGATGCACTAACTGATAAATTATGGACTATGTCCAATCTATAAATGCCTATGATGGTCCTTCGAGACCTAGGTTATACATGAATCTACCACATTTAAATAATTAAAAAAAATCTATATGGTCATAGAACCATATGAATAAGGGTACGCAATAGCAACTAACTGAATCCATCCTGCTATATAGAAGTAAGCTACAGTAATGGCTTATTCGAATGAAGTAAACAGCAAACGCAATGATGACGATGCCAATGAGAACATCCTTATTAGTAAGAACGATTTAAGAGAACTTATTGTTGCAGAAGTTGGAAAGGCCTTAAAGGACAAATCTGATCGTCAATCGGGGTCGAGTGCTACTCGCTCCTAAACCCAAATCTCAGCCTAAGCCCTCCAAACCGAAAAAGAGTGAGGCACACTCCTCGAATATGAGGAGCATAGCAAAGAGTGATGAACATCCTAAGAAACCGAATGTCGATGGAGACGGTTGTTCCTACAAGTACTTCGTGTCTTGTAGACTCCGCGATTTCAATGGGGAAAAAGAAGTTGTTGAATGTTTAAGATGGTTGGATGAAATGGAAACAGTGGTAGATATCAGCGGTTGCGCTGATAAAAATGTTTTTAAGTACGTATCACAATCATTCAAAGGCGATGCCCTTATCTGGTGGAAAGCCTTAGTCTAGTCTACGGGCAAGGTTCATCGTTACAATCTGAGTTGGTCCAAGTTTGTAGACTTGGTGAAGGATACTTAATGCCCACCTCATGAGGTGGAAAAAATTGAGTCAGATTTTCTAAATCCGACTATGAAGAACATGGATTGTCGGAAGTTTGTCACCGACTACAACTCTCTTTCAAGGCTAGTGCCTTATTTGGTTACCCCAGAGCCCAAACGTATTGCACATTTCATCAATGGGCTAGCTCCTGAAATCAGGAGTATGGTTAAAGCGGTGCAGCCTGGCACCTATAAATCTGCGGTGGAGTTATCCCTCTCCCTCACACAGGATTATGTGAGGCAATTGTCAGTTAAGGCTGACATTGATGGAAAGAGGAAATGGGAGGATAATAACTCCCAGAGGTTTAATAAGAAGGGTAAGCATGGGTTCAACAAGACAGTCAGAAATCGGGCGATAAACCCACGTGCAAAACGTGTGGGAAGCAACATTTTGGGCAGTGTCGCCTAGAACAAAAACCGAAGCAATGCAACATCTGCAAGAAAACTGGGCACCAGTCTCATGAGTGCCGCAATATTAAGGATGAGACTTGCTTTGGATGTGGTGAGAAGGGCCACATCAAAACAAGTTGCCCAAAAGCAATTACCGAGGGTAAACCCAAAACCTCAGAGGCAAAGAAAGCCACTGCCAGAGCCTTCCAAATGAATGCTAAGGAAGCTGTAAAGGATAACAATGTTATAACGGGTATGTTCCTTATCAACGACGCTTTTGCTAGAGTTCTTTTTGATTCGGGCGCCGATAAATCGTTCGTAGATCATAAATTTAGTGAACTATTAAACTTGCCCGTAAGAACTCTCGACATAACCTATGAAGTAGAGCTCGCTGATGGAACTATAGAAACCGCTTCTTCCATTCTTGACGAATGCTTCATATCCATCAAGAATCATTCTATCCCTGTCTCTCTCTTTTACCCATGAAACTAGCAGGATTCGATGTAGTCTTAGGCATGAATTTGTTATCGCATAACCAAGCACGCATTACCTGCGATAAGAAACTCATCAAAATTAAATCTCCGTTTGGTAAAATCCTCACCATTCATGGAGATAAACACTTTGGATTGCCAAATAAAGCAATTTTACTTAAGGCATCTAGATGTATGACGAAGGGATGTGTCATCTACATAGCACAAGTCACCGTTGATGAACCCAAACCAAAGATTGAAGATATACCTATCATTTCTGAATACCCAGACGTGTTCCCAGAAGAATTACCTGGCCTACCTCCTGATAGGCAGGTAGAGTTTCGAATTGACATCATACCTGAGGCAGCTCCTATAGCCAAAGCCCCATACCGTTTAGCGCCAACTGAGATGAAGGAATTGAGAACCTAATTTGACAAACTTTTAGAGAAAGGTTTTATTCAACCTAGCTCTTCGCCTTGGGGAGCTCCTATCCTTTTCGTCAAAAAGAAGGACGGATCGATGCGAATGTGATTGATTACCGTGAGCTTAATAAATAACGATCAAGAATCGTTATCCTCTACCCAGAATCGATGACTTATTTGACCAATTTCAAGGTGAAAGTTACTTCTCAAAGATTGATTTAAGGTCAGGTTATCATCAACTTAAAGTTAGAAATGAAGATGTTCCGAAAACTGCATTCAGAACAAGATATGGTCATTACGAGTTCTTGGTAATGCCTTTCGGGCTCATTAATGCACCCGCATCATTCATAGATCTCATGAATAGAGTCTGCAAGCCATACTTAGATAAGTTTGTCATTGTCTTCATTGACAACATACTTATCTACTCTCGTAATCAATCTGATCACGAGAAACATTTGAGGTGCATTCTTGAAATTCTACGCCAGGAAAAGTTGTACGCAAAATTTTCCAAATGCGAATTCTGGCTACGTGAGGTTCAGTAAAGATAGAAGCAATAATGAATTGGGAAGCCCCAAAGACACCTTCCGAGACACGTAGTTTCTTAGGACTGGCTGGTAATTGTCGAAGGTTCATTGAGAACTTCTCACGAATAGCCGCTCCTTTGACAATCTTAACTCGTAAGGATGCTAAATTCAACTAGGGTCCAAAGCAACAAGAATCCTTTGAGACGTTGAAGCATAAGTTAAGCAATGCCCCGGTGTTAACTCTGCCAGAAGGTATTGAAGAATTTGTGGTTTACTGTGATGCCTCGCACACAGGTATGGGATGTGTGCTCATGTAGAGAGGCAAGGTGATTGCCTATGCATCTCGACAACTAAAGGTGCACGAGAGAAACTACACCACCCATGATTTGGAATTAGGTGCGGTAGTGTTTGCACTCAAGCTTTGGAGACACTATTTATATGGAACAAAGTGTATCATGTACACTGACCATAAAAGTCTTCAACACTTGTTCAATCAAAAGGATTTGAACATGAGGCAACGTCGTTGGATGGAAACACTCAACGACTATGATTGTGAGATTCGATATCATCCAGGAAAAGCGAATGTAGTCGCTGATGCGCTTAGTCGCAAGGAAAGAATCAAACCGTTAAGGATCAATACCAAAATCATCGAATTGAAGAATAGTTTAAATGAAAAGCTGCTAAATGCACAAAAGCAAGCCATGACTGAAGACAACATTGCCAAGGAAGGATTAGGTGCAACTATTGATCTATTAGCATCTGGAAATGATGAAATGTTTAGGATGAATGATCGGATCTGGGTTCCGATCTTTGGAGGACTTAGGGATGTAATCCCCAAGAAGCACATAATTCTAAATATTCGGTTCACCCAGGAAGCGACAAGATGTATCAAGATCTTAAACCCAATTATTGGTGGATGGGTATGAAGAAAGATATAGCTAATCATGTAGCAAAGTGCTTGACGTGTTCTCAAATTAAGGCAGAACACCAGAAACCGTCGGGACTTCTACAACAACTTGAGATCCCAGTGTGGAAATGGGAAATGATAACAATGGACTTCATCACTAAGTTGCCCAAGACCAAGTGTGGCAATGACATGATTTGGGTTATCGTAGATAGATTAACCAAATCCGCTCATTTCTTGTCAATTAAAGAAACATACGACTCTGACAAGCTGGCTAAGCTTTATGTGGATGAGATTGTATCCTTGCACAGTGTGCCGGTATCCATTGTATCTGATAGAGATACAAGATACACATCTCACTTTTGGAAAAGCTTCCAACAATCTCTGGGCATGAGATTAAACTTCAGTACTGCTTACCACCCTTAGACGGACGGACAAAGTGAGCGTACCATTCAAACCTTAGAGGACATGTTTCGAGCTTGTGTGATCGATTTAGGTGGAAGTTGGGATGATCACGTACCCCTAATCAAGTTCTCATATAATAATAGTTATCACACAAGTATTAAGGCCGCTCCTTTTGAAGCCTTATATGGAAGAAAATGTAGGACGCCTGTGTGTTGGGCCGAAGTTGGGGAAGCCCAACTATCTGGACCTGAAATCGTCCTCGAAACCACGGAAAAGATTGTGCAAATCCGCAATCGACTTAAGGCAGCTCGAGATAGACAAAAGAGTTATGCCGACAAAAGGCGTAAACCTTTGCAGTTCCAAGTTGGGGACAAGGTTATGTTAAAAGTGTCACCTTGGAAAGGTGTAATGCCATTTGGGAAAAAGGGCAAGTTAAGCCCAAGGTACATTGGACCATTCGAAATAATCGAATGTGTCGGACCCGTAGCTTATAGGCTTAAGCTACCGGAAAAGCTCAGTGGAATCCATGATGTGTTCCACGTCAGCAATTTGAAGAAATGTCTCGTGGACAAGTCGTTAGCAATGCCCACGAAGAAATTCAGATTGATGAAAACTTGTGTTTCATAGAGAAACCAATTGCGATCAAGGATCGGCAAGTTAAGAAGCTTCGTAGGAAGCATGTACCTATTGTGAAGGTCAAATGGGATGCCCGTTGAGGTCCCGAATATACTTGAGAAGTCGAGTCCAATATGCGACAAAAGTACCCTTATCTATTCGAATAAATCTCGAGGTCGAGATTTTTATTAAGGGGTGAAGATGTGACACCTCGAAAAATTCGTCCAATAAAATTCCGACACGTGTCCCGAAAATTCTTGGTTTCCATGTGTAGCTGAAAAGGACTAAGGACGCCTTCATGTCATTTTAATAACCTCTAAACGAGCATCGGGAAAGTCGGAGGATCAAAAGTGTAAAATACCAAATTTTTGGATTCCTGGAAGGTCCTTGCGGACCGTAACCACCGCCGGTTACGGACCGTAAGGCCAAATAAACCCTGGTTTCAGCAAGGCGGTTACGAACCGCAAGCCTTTATGGTTACGGTCCGTAACCAATTCAAAACCATGGGCGCCAGAGTGATTTGTACACATCTATTGTTATTCATTAGGAGATATGTATATTTAGGATGTTCTCCCATACAAAGGTAAAATTTCCATATTCAAGTGGTAGACGTATCTATGTATAAATCTCGCAAGATTTATTATATGTATACAGTAACATATATAGTACTTTTATTTTCACATGTTAGAATTCACACTTGTGAATTTTCCAAAGACTTCTAACGAAGTAAATCGACATGACTCACTCGTGATGTGGTTACACATTTCACGACACACTTATCTACTCTCATAATCAATCTGATCACGAGAAACATTTGAGGTGCATTCTTGAAATTCTACGCCAGGAAAAGTTGTACGCAAAATTTTCCAAATGCGAATTCTGGCTACGTGAGGTTCAGTAAAGATAGAAGCAATAATGAATTGGGAAGCCCCAAAGACACCTTCCGAGATACGTATTTTCTTAGGACTGGCTGGTTATTATCGAAGGTTCATTGAGAACTTCTCACGAATAGCCGCTCCTTTGACAATCTTAACTCGTAAGGATGCTAAATTCAACTAGGGTCCAAAGCAACAAGAATCCTTTGAGACGTTGAAGCATAAGTTAAGCAATGCCCCGATGTTAACTCTGCCAGAAGGTATTGAAGAATTTGTGGTTTACTCTGATGCCTAGCACACAGGTATGGGATGTGTGCTCATGTAGAGAGGCAAGGTGATTGCCTATGCATCTCGACAACTAAAGGTGCACGAGAGAAACTACACCACCCATGATTTGGAATTAGGTGCGGTAGTGTTTGCACTCAAGCTTTAGAGACACTATTTATATGGAACAAAGTGTATCATCTACACTGACTATAAAAGTCATCAACACTTGTTCAATCAAAAGGATTTGAACATGAGGCAACGTCCTTGGATGGAAACACTCAACGACTATGATTGTGAGATTCGATATCATCCAGGAAAAACGAATGTAGTCACTGATGCGCTTAGTCGCAAGGAAAGAATCAAACCGTTAAGGATCAATACCAAAAGCATCGAATTGAAGAATAGTTTAAATGAAAAGCTGCTAAATGCACAAAAGCAAGCCATGACAGAAGACAACATTGCCAAGGGAGGATTAGGTGCAACTATTGATTTATTAGCATCTGGAAAGGATGAAATGTTTAGGATGAATGATCGGATCTGGGTTCCGATCTTTGGAGGACTTAGGGATGTAATCCTCCAAGAAGCACATAATTCTAAATATTCGGTTCACCCAGGAAGCGACAAGATGTATCAAGATCTTAAACCCAATTATTGGTGGATGGGTATGAAGAAAGATATAGCTAATCATGTAGCAAAGTGCTTGACGTGTTCTCAAATTAAGGCAGAACACCAGAAACCGTCAGGACTTCTACAACAACTTGAGATCCCAGTGTGGAAATGGGAAATGATAACAATGGACTTCATCACTAAGTTGCCCAAGACCAAGTGTGGCAATCACACGATTTGGGTTATCGTAGATAGATTAACCAAATTCGCTCATTTCTTGTCAATTAAAGAAACATACGACTCTGACAAGCTGGCTAAGCTTTATGTGGATGAGATTGTATCTTGCATGGTGTGCCGGTATCCATTGTATCTGATAGAGTTCTCATATAATAATAGTTATCACACAAGTATTAAGGCCGCTCCTTTTGAAGCCTTATACGGAAGAAAATGTAGGACGCCTGTGTGTTGGGCCGAAGTTGGGGAAGCCCAACTATCTGGACCTGAAATCGTCCTCGAAACCACGGAAAAGATTGTGCAAATCCGCAATCGACTTAAGGCAGCTCGAGATAGACAAAAGAGTTATGCCGACAAAAGGCGTAAACCTTTGCAGTTCCAAGTTGGGGACAAGGTTATGTTAAAAGTGTCACCTTGGAAAGGTGTAATGCCATTTGGGAAAAAGGGAAAGTTAAGCCCAAGGTACATTGGACCATTCGAAATAATCGAATGTGTCGGACCCGTAGCTTATAGGCTTAAGCTACCGGAAAAGCTTAGTGGAATCCATGATGTGTTCCACGTCAGCAATTTGAAGAAATGTCTCGTGGACAATTCGTTAGCAATGCCCCACGAAGAAATTCAGATTAATGAAAACTTGCGTTTCATAGAGAAACCAATTGCGATCAAGGATCGGCAAGTTAAGAAGCTTCATAGGAAGCATGTACCTATTGTGAAGGTCAAATGGGATGCCCGTCGAGGTCCCGAATATACTTGAGAAGTCGAGTCCAATATGCGACAAAAGTACCCTTATCTATTCGAATAAATCTCGAGGTCAAGAGGTGAAAATGTGACACCTCGAAAAATTCGTCCAATAAAATTCCGACACGTGTCCCGAAAATTCTTGGTTTCCATGTGTAGCTGAAAAGGACTAAGGACGCCTTCATGTCATTTTAATAACCTCTAAACGAGCAACGGGAAAGTCGGAGGATCAAAAGTGTAAAATACCAAATTTTTGGATTCCTGGAAGGTCCTTGCGGACTGTAACCACCACCGGTTACGGACCGTAAGGCCAAATAAACCCTGGTTTCAGCAAGGCGGTTACGGACCGCAAGCCTTTATGGTTACGGTCTGGAACCAATTCAAAACCATGGGCGCCAGAGGTCCTTACGGACCGCAAGCCTCAACCCCTACGGTCCGTAAGTGAGTGCCAGCGACAGAATGCATGGCAGCTTGCTGCCCTGCCACCTTGTTCGCCATTTCCACCCTTCTCCTGCTTGTGCCACGACCCTAAACACTTGTTTTCATCTCATAACCCCTGCCAACACTTGTAATGATCTGAGCCTTGATCTTCAAGTATAAATAGAGCTCCTTTGCAACCATTTCACTTGCTCACTTCTATTTTATCTCCTCTATTCATATCTGGAGGTTCCTGATCCTTGGGGACTTCCTAATTAGTCATATTTCGTGCTAAGGACCTTGTGTAAGTGTTCTTAGCCATCCTTTTCAGTTTTATTTAGTTTTAAGCCAATGTCAAAGCGTTGACGTAAAAACGCTTTGACTTTGAGCTAAGACCATTATGGTCCAGCCAATGTTTGTAACGAACATGGCTACGTGATCGTAACAAGGTAGGTGTTAATCCCTCAAGAGGGCACCTCCTGATTACCACGTTTGCTTGGTCAATTGACGGGTCAAAGTTATGTTAATAAAAGTCAAACGGGTCAGTTTTGAAATAAAATCATAATTAGCAATGTAGATGTTATAAAACCTGTTTTGACACTCTAATAACTTGGTAATAATTGTAAGAACATGTGGGAACATGTTCGGCTCGTCAATTCCAGGTCTAAGGTCGGTTCACAACCGAAAGTCGCAAAGTTTGACTTCTGCTTTGACTTTCAGTTCTGACCCGATTTAGCAACATTAGCTTCTATCCTTAAGTTGCATTATGACCATGTTATAGTGTACTATAACCCTCTGGAGTTATAGGACATGGTCATGTAGTAATCCGAGTTATTATGCAAGTATCCGTAAATATGCCTAAAACGCCCTTTTTACGCATAAAATAGTTCAAACATAATTTTGACATCAAAAATCATATCCTACTGATGTAATATCATTATTAGGATTATTTGGAAAATTAATTCAGATTTCAAACTAAGTTTAAGCTATAGTTCGCAAATCATGTAACATCCGTCAAAAACGGATTTTTACCAAACCCGCTCCGTTTATGAACCGAACAGTCAGTTAAAAATTTCGTTGCGAATTAAATGCCTAAAATAATTTTAAACGATACATAATCAATTATTATATGGGAATATATAATTTGTTTTTGAAAAACTGTCAAAAATAAGAAAATAAAAATGTTTTGTTCCTGCCGGGTTTCGAACCCGGGTCAGTCACGGTTCAACAACAGACTTAACACTCAACACTTAAACCACTGCGCCACTGATGTTCTTTGTTAAATGTTGGGAGCATTTAATTGATAACGTGTCTTTCTGAATTCAAAACCGGCGCCCAAAGTTGCAGTCGTCGGAAATCCCGGCAATCTCGCGAAACTTAACGATTCTTTCCGTTATAACGTAAACTTTGACTACACATCGGTTATAACCGACGTCTGAGTCCGCGACACAAATTATAACCGCCGGAGTTTTTCTAACCGACGAATCAAGTCGAAAATCGGACCAAATTCATCGACGATTTGCCTTATAAATACCCCCTCGAACCTCTGCAAACATTTTCGCTCAAAACCGCACCCTTTCTCAGCGAAAACTCACTCGCCGGAATTCTTCTGCTCATCGCCGGAAAACCGAGTCCTTAACTTCTAAGCCTTACTAAACCCTCTGAACTTATACCGAAGTCACCCACATACTTTGTAAGCTTTCTGAAGACTCTCTGCTGCAAGACACTCGTCGCCGGAAGTGATTGCTGTCGCCGGAGTTACGCCGGAGAAACAGAGGAATCCAGTCGGTATACCTCACGCCTAATTTCTTCATTCTTTTTATTTAATATCACTTGTATTTAATCATCAGACACTAAAGAAACCGATTAAAACTTTGAACCAGTCGGATTTCCGATGCTGGTTAAAACTGATGAAGTTCGGTAAACATATAAGTATAATTAAAATCAAGTTATTACTCGGGTTAGACACACAGTCCAGCGGTGGACTGTGTGCACATTAAACACACAAAGGTCTTGAGTTCGAATCTTGTTCCACACACGCTGCCTTAATAAAAATGCCTTTTTTTGTTAACCGAACCGGAGGCACCACTGTTATATGTTAAGTTTATTAATAATCGGAATAATAACCAAGTTAGGCACACAGTCCAATGGTGGACTGTGTGTATGTTTAATCACAGCACGCGAGTTCGAGTCCGGTCTTCTGCATCGACCCGGACAATTATCTACCTTTTTAAATAAGTCAGAAATAAAAACACTTAGTTTGTATTTAAGTATAATAAAAATTGGATTATATAACATGTTAAACACACAGTCCAGCGGTGGACTATGTGTTAACGCAACCCACAGGTCCCGGGTTCGAGACCTGTGGAGCGCACCGAGTCTTGGATTAAATCGTTTTTAGAAAATAAAGGATTTTCTGTTTAACATAATTAATATATAAATATAATTAAAAACAGAAATATTTCGGGTTAGACACGTAGCTCAGTTGGTAGAGCTGCGTGCACGCGTACGGGAGGTCTCGGGTTCGAGCCTCACTCAGCGCACAATAATACATACGAACCGGTCAACAGTCACTGTTACAGTCAAAGTCAAAGTCAACGGTCAAAAAAAGTCAACTTTTTTATTATTTTTATTTATTTATTTTAATTAAAAATCAATTAAAAATACTTAAAAATAACATTTTTAAGGTTAGAAAATAGCCTTAAACTCACAAAAATACACCCAACAATCCTACTAAAATGGATTAATAAAATCCGTTTACTTACCAAACCATAATGCTATCTATCTAGGTTAATTTCACTCGTGGTTAAAACCACTTCGCGTGCATTCAACATCATCAACCGAACGCACCCACTGTGAGTGAATATTACAACTCCCCCCTTTTAATTACACGTTTTGGGGTGTGTCATGTGTCACAAAATAATTAACTAGTTTGTTTAAACTTGTGCCATACCATATCGTGATCTAAACTTAGATTGTTTATATTGTTGTGATTACTTATTTCATTTTGTCAAATTATATGAAATTCATTATTAAGCCCATCAGTTCCTCGTGAGAGACGAGTTGAACAACGCGTGCCTCAAAACCAATTCATCATTGTTCATGTGTATATCATTGAGTTTATATTGTTTGTAGTTTTGTCTTTCATACTATCATGTTTATGCAATTCATTCATCAGGCCCATCACTTCCTCGTGAGAGACTAGTAGAGCAACGCTTGCCTCTAAATGTTCCATTATTGTTCATGTGTGCTTTATTTAATATCTAATGATTGTTGAATAAGTTTACATCTATTTTTACTCATGTGTGGTTGTGCACTCATTTCACAATCAATTAAATAAACTTGTTCAAATGTTTTCCATAGGATTCACTCGCCAACTTTATATTGATCCAAAAACCCTTTTACACATGATACAGGTGAACAGGTTGAAGCAAGGAAAACATAGGAAATGCCTTAGAAGAGAACAAAGAAGCTTAGATTGATAGTTAGAACATGTTGTAATTCTTATTGTAAATTTCCATTAAATTGTATTAATGAATATGAAACGTTAAAATAAATGTCATGAGCTTTGATGATAACCCAATCATGCCCCGATCACCTTTTCCGCTGCGGGTCGGGGTGTGACAGATTGGTATCAGAGCCATGACTATAGGGATATAGGATAGGTTATTAGAACCTTAGAGCCTATACTATAGTCTGCCTAAATTTTAATTGATTAGGTGGTTACATACAAACTTGTGATATTTATTTGTTTCATATTTGTTTATATTTACAGTCAAACATACATGCTTATATACATATTCATTATACATATATCAATGTTCATATATTCAATTCATTTTCATACTCTCATTATTCAAGGATTTTGTTGCAATTTTCAAATCTCATCAAAGTAAGTTCTGCGACGGGCATGTAGTAACTGAAAGGGTACAAGTACCGGTAGTCGGAACGTCCTGTCTAGGTTGGCATTCGTATAAATCCAATATAACAGACCAGTTTGCCTACCTGGGGACCAACGATGAGAGTACGAAGGACCTATTAGGCCAAAGCATGCCACACCAAACGTCGTTCGAACTAACCCACTTTGAGGTGTCACCGTGTCTACACCTGGACACATTCCGAATATCACACGTTGTATACATATTTCTCGATTTTCTCCGGGTTTTAGTGTACGCAACCAGGCAAACCCATGCGAACCATATGAAAAACCGGTATTCATGGGGGCCCACATGATTACACAGGTAAAGTATGGCGGCATGTAGGGCCTAATGGCAAGCAAAGCCCAAGACATCCTATGGATGTAGTGGATTTATTTTTCTATAATTATTTTATGAACGTTCATTCCTGAATGCGACCCATGATCCCAAAAGCATCCAACTCATACTCTTGGCATGTATTCCTTGTAGATGTCTTCTAACCTCGCCCGTAGGAAGACGAGAGCAGGAAAAGCCCGCGAACGCATGGCTGCCCTAATCTCTCAACAAATGGCTGCCGTAATACCCAACATTGTAATCCAAGTACAACAAGCACTTACTGCTAATTCTGTCAATCAAGAAAACCAAAACATTATCAACTCTCCCCCAAATACCACTAAATGCACCTACAAGCATTTCAAATCATGCGACCCTCCAAAATACAAAGGGACTGAAGGCGTCACCGCTCTCCTCCATTGGTTTGAAGAAATGGAGAACACTTTTCTAAATTGCGATTGCCCTGATGATCGTAAAGTGCGATATGCTACCGGTCAATTATATGGGATAGCACTTACTTGGTGGAATACAGAGAAGGCCAAATGAGGTGTGGAAGATGCTATGACCTTAACTTGGAACGAGTTGAAGGAAATCATGACTAGACGATTTTGCCCAAGGAGTGAAATCAAGAAATTAGAAGATGAATTCTATTCGTTGAAGCAAAAGGAAGGAGACCACACCTCATACAACAAAAGATTCCTCAAATTACATCAAATGGTTCCCAACATGTTCACTCCCCTCTACCGTTTGATCGAGCATTACATTCGTGGTCTTCCGTCAAAGATTCAAGACTCTGTAATAAGTACCAAGCCTGCAACTTTGGAAGCAGCAATGGAGTTAGCTACAGAGCTCACCGAGAACCGAATCCGGAACAAAGACTTCAAGGAGGAGAAGAAGAAGGATAAAGAATCGACTGAAACCTCCGACTACACCCAAAACGAATCCCCTTCTCAACCCAATACTAAGAGAAAAAGAGACGGGCAACTTTTCGCTACTATCCAACGTAATCAACCAATTTCACACGCCATACCCATCCAAGCTATCCCAATCACCCAAGTGGCACCCAACTCAACCTACCCAAATAAGAAACCATATCTTGGACCTCACCCTCAATGCAACAACTGTTTTTATCACCATCCCCTTACTTTACCTTGTCGACTATGTGCAACTTGTGGACGCTATGGTCATTTGAGCCAGGTTTGTCGCACCTTTCAAAACCAAACCTCTTCCCCTACTCAAACCATGAACCAAACTTATCAGCAACCCCATTACCTCGTGTTCCCATATGCTCGAGCTTTTTCAATTGTGGCGACCCTACCCACTTTAGAAACACATGCCCTCAATTGGTTAACGTCATCAACACTCAAGCCCAATCAAACCCAGTTAACCAAGTAAACCAAGAAAACCCAACCACTAGGCCACCAGCAAGAGGAAGAGTCTTCAATATCAACGCCAATCCTGTCGAAGATAATGACGGCCCAAACGAAAATACCCAACTAGTCCTCTTCACCGAAGATCCAGATTCAACTCCTATCGTTTAGTTTTATGTTTTTCTTTATCACATAGAACCAAACATAACTTAAGGATAAAGCCAATGAAACTTTGACGAGAATACGGTGGATACGCCGCTGGTACTTCCTATATATAAGTATTCTTGTCAAAGGATCAGAAGCATTATCTGGCGGTTATGAGAGGTTCCATGTGTAGACTGTTAGAGTAATTATTGTTTATTATTTTCAGTATATGCAATTGCCGAGGCCGCCGCTCCCCATTTATGAGCGTTGAGCCTGCTCCCCATTTATGAGCGTTGAGCCTGCTCCCCATTTTATTATGCGGTTGAACCTGGCGTGCCCGCATACGATCGGCTCCGTTTGATTGAGCCTTGATCGCACAGTTCATTTTACATTTTCAGTACATGCAATACGATCGGCTCCGTTTGATTGAGCCTTGATCGCACAGGTCATTTTACATTTTCAGTACATGCAATACGATCGGCTCCGTTTGATTGAGCCTTGATCGCACAGTTCATTTTACATTTTCAGTACATGCAATACGATCGGCTCCGTTTGATTGAGCCTTGATCGCACAGACATTTTCATTATCAGTATCTTGTGGTTGTTGTGTTTGTTGTAGAGTCGCATAGAACTAATCATAACTTGCGGATAAAGTCAATGAGAATTTGACAAGAATATGGTGGATACGCCGTTGGTACTTCCTATATATAAGTATTCTTGTCAAATGATCGGAGGCATTATCAGGCGGTTATGAGAGGTTCCATGCATAGGTTGTTTGTGTGATTGTTGTTTAGATTAAGTTTATCATTTTCAGTACATACAATATGATCGGCTCCGTTTGATTGAGCCTTGATCACACAGACATTTTCATTTTCAGTACATACAATACGATCGGCTCCGTTTGATTGAGCCTTGATCGCACAGACATTTTCATTATCAGTATTTTGTGGTGGTTGTGTTTGTAGTAGAGTCACATAGAACTAATCATAACTTGTGGATAAAGTCAATGAGAATTTGACAAGAATATGGTGCAAGTCACACCCCGACCCGCAGCGGAAATAAGAGTCGGGGCATAATTGGGTTATCACCAAAGCACATGACATTTACTATTATGTTTCATAATTAATGAAGTCAAAGTTACATTTTCAAACATCCAAACATGTTCATTCAGTACAAAGGAAATAACCAAAACATAACAATCCCAATACTAAATCGATTTATTCTTCTAATCCAGGTCCTATGTGTTCCTAGCTGCTGCTGGTTCACCTGTATCATGTGTAAAATGGGAGTTTTTGGGTCAACATAAGTTGGCGAGTGAACCTTATTAGATAAACATTTGATAATGGTTTTATGGTTAGTTTATCAATGAAATATTGTGCATAATCATAAAAGAGCATATGTAAGTAATCAAGCATTGGCAAATAGCAGTTACAATTATGACACTTGATAGCATACATGAACATACCAATATCATACGATAACTAACATAAATGAACTGTGCGATCAAGGCTCAATCAAACGGAGCCGATCGTATTGCATGAACTGGAAATGTAAATTGAACTGTGCGATCAAGGCTCAATCAAACAGAGCCGCTCAATCAAACGGAGCCGATCGTATTGCATGAACTGGAAATGTAAATTGAACTGTGCGATCAAGGCTCAATCAAACGGAGCCGATCGTATTGCATGAACTGAAATGTAAAAGAACTGATCGATCAAGGCTCAATCAAACGGAGCCGATCGTTGCAGGCACGCCAGGTTCAACCACATAATAAAATGGGGAACAGGCTCAAACCTCATAATAGAATGGGGAGCGGCGGCCTCGGCAATTGCATGTACTGAAATAATAATTTGCATCCAATAATAACTACTTAACAGCAACAAACTAAATATACATGTCATGATATGATGTATGCACAATAGTTTAGTTATAATATGTATATAAACAAAGACACATGATACACCCCAAAAACGTGATTAAAACGGGGAATTTGAAAGTTTCACTCACATTGGGTGCGTTGAATTGGAGATGGTGAGATGCTCACGATTTAGATGAGCGAGTCGACGAGGAATACTAACCTAAATAATAATGGAAAAAATATATTAAATGGATGGATGTTATTAAGGATTTTAAATGAAATTTTTAGATATATTTTTATGAGTCTATGGCTATTTTCTATCTTTAAAAATGTTATTTTTAAGTATTTTTAATTGATTTTTAAATTAAATTAAATAAATATATATATAAAAAAAATATTATTTTTTTAGTGTTGACCGTTGACCGGTTCGGTCAGCGGTTAATTCTGCGCCGGGTGGGATTCGAACCGGCGACCTTCCGTTCGCGTGCACGTAGCTCTACCAACTGAGCTACGTGACTAACCCGTTATAAACTCGGTTTTAATTATATTTATATACTTATTTGAATTAACCGAAAATTCCTTTATTTGCAAAAACGTTTTAATTCAATTGGACCGGTGCTCATGACAAGATTCGAACGCGCGACGTGAAGTTCATGTTGCACACAGTCCACCGCTGGACTGTGTGTCTAACCCGGTTATATTCTTGGTTTTTATTATACTTAACAACTATCTGTTTTAAACCCGGTTTAGTTCTGGATCAAAAAGGCATGTTATTACACAAGGCGTGCGCGTAGCAAGGATCGAACTCGGGACGTGTATAGTCGTTGTTTGCACACAGTCCACCGCTGGACTGTGTGTCTAACCCGTTTATAATCCGGATTTTAATTACCCTTATGACATTACTGAATTCATCTTCTTCATTACGAACACAGACCTTAATCAAACATCCGATTCGTGATTAATCTAGTTAATAAACATGATGTCTAGCTTGAATGTACTAAACCGAACAGTTTGGGGAAAAAGATACCGAACAGGTTGTCTTCCTCAGAGAGTCCGGCGAGAACTTGTCGGCTCTGTTTTTGAACCTTCGGCTGAGAGGATCTATCAACAGATTTAAGGGATTAGATATGAAATTGAACTAGTGAGTATTGATTATCAGTACGTTGGAATGTGCATACCGATAACTAACGAGTTTCCGGCAATTCCAGAAATTTTCTGGCGAACACAGAAAATCCAGCAAAGTCGTCTGTGGTTGATTTTGAGTGATGGGTTAATGTTAGTAAAGTTCTAACAATAGATTGAAATCGTAAAGGAGGAGTATTTTACCGGTTTGTGTTGAATACGGTTTTCCGGCGACTTTTGCAGAGAATTCCGGCGAACTGTTTTAGGTGCTCAGATGATTTGAAAATGCGACGAAAAGGAATTGGAGTATTGTTGTGATAGTTCTGAATCGCGAGAATGGACTGAAACTTGAGTTATCCAGGGATTTGATGAACTTTCGGTTTCAAATACCGAAAATGATGAAGCTTTAAGTTCAAGCAATTCTGACTTAATTAGAAACCGTCGTGCATCGGTTATAACTGAAATTGTGAGGTAAACAATCGATTTGACGATTGGTTTGCCGATTACCGGTTTTCAGATGGCATCATCGGTTAAATCGAGTTTGTGTATAAGTTCCATTTGTTTTCCTAGAGTTAACAGAAAACACTTTGTGGCGGAGTGGTTTAGGGAATGGACGTTAAGTCGTTGAGCGACTCAGCTGACCCGGGTTCGAGTCCCGGCAGCTTCAAATATTTTTTATTTATTTTATTTTAACTTTTTATCAAATATAATTTTTATAGTTTAGTTTATTTATTAATTATGTATCGTTTTAACTCAAAATAACCATAAATAATTAATGCACTTTCATAACTTGGTACTTGATTACAAAACGGAGCGGGTTTTGGAGACCCGATTTTTACAAATGTTACAGTGGATACGCCGCTGGTACTTCCTATATATAAGTATTCTTGTCAAATGATCGGAGGCATTATCAGGCGGTTATGAGAGGTTCCATGCATAGGCTGTTTGTGTGATTGTTGTTTAGATTAAGTTTATCATTTTCAGTACATACAATATGATCGGCTCCGTTTGATTGAGCCTTGATCACAAAGACATTTTCATTTTCAGTACATACAATACGATCGGCTCCGTTTGATTGAGCCTTGATCGCACAGACATTTTCATTTTCAGTATTTATGAGTTTGTTGTATTGGTTGTAGAGTCACATAGGACTAATCATAATTCACTGATTAAACCAATGAAAATTTGACGAGAATATGGTGGATACGCCGCTGGTACTTCCTATATATAAGTATTCTTGTCAAAGGATCAGAGGCATTGTCAGACGGTTATGAGAAGTTCTATGTAGGATCTAGTAGTTTTTTTGGCAACTAATTATAACTTGTGGATAAAACCAATGAAAATTTGGCAAGAATATGGTGGATACGCCACTGGTACTTCCTATATATAAGTATTCTTGCCAAATGATCAGAGGCATTATCAGGCGGTTATGAGAAGTTCCATGTAGGATTTAGTATTGCCTTGGTTGAAATTTGTGTTACATTTATATCATCTTGCTATTTAAAGAAATTGGATTGTGTTCCATTTCTACATAAACTAACCTCTCCATCATAACAAACGAGAGAGGAACTGCCATCATTCAAACATATATGCCATCAGAATGTGGATTCAAATGTTAGCTGTTGTGTTTATTTATGTTCTATAGTCATATAACCAATCATAACTTACTGATATTAGCTGTTGTGTTTATTTATGTTCAAATATTAGCTGTTATGTTTATTTATGTTCCATGTAGGTTGTAGTATTAGAAGTTTTGCCTTAGGATATAACCATACCCTTCCAAACATATCCAAATTCTTATGCATGATATCATAGTTAGCGAATCAATTCTGCTAATCAATACTTTTACAGTAGGCAACAAAAAGCGATTCCTGTAATAGGGTACTTAACCCTTACAAGGTACGTTACCGCCTCAAACAAAAACTTAAACCCTTACTTCTTCTAAGCATGTAACTGTCAAACTAAAAACCATCATTCTTTTAGTCAAATATATCACTATTTAAATTTCCGGACGAAATTTCTAAAAAGCAGGGGATACTGTAACATCCGTCAAAAACGGATTTTTACCAAACCCGCTCCGTTTATTAACCGAACAGTCAGTTAAAAATTTCGTTCCGAATTAAATGCCTAAAATAATTTTAAACGATACATAATCAATTATTATATGGGAATATATAATTTGTTTTTGAAAAACTGTCAAAAATAAGAAAATAAAAATGTTTTGTTCCTGCCGGGTTTCGAACCCGGGTCAGTCACGGTTCAACAACAGACTTAACACTCAACACTTAAACCACTGCGCCACTGATGTTCTTTGTTAAATGTTGGGAGCATTTAATTGATAACGTGTCTTTCCGAATTCAAAACCGGCGCCCAAAGTTGCAGTCGTCGGAAATCCCGGCAATCTCGCGAAACTTAACGATTCTTTCCGTTATAACGTAAACTTTAACTACACATCGGTTATAACCGACGTCTGAGTCCGCGACACAAATTATAACCGCCGGAGTTTTTCTAACCGACGAATCAAGTCGAAAATCGGACCAAATTCATCGACGATTTGCCTTATAAATACCCCCTCGAACCTCTGCAAACATTTTCGCTCAAAACCGCACCCTTTCTCAGCGAAAACTCACTCGCCGGAATTCTTCTGCTCATCGCCGGAAAACCGAGTCCTTAACTTCTAAGCCTTACTAAACCCTCTGAACTTATACCGAAGTCACCCACATACTTTGTAAGCTTTCAGAAGACTCTCTGCTGCAAGACACTCGTCGCCGGAAGTGATTGCTGTCGCCGGAGTTACCCCGGAGAAACAGAGGAATCCAGTCGGTATACCTCACGCCTAATTTCTTCATTCTTTTTATTTAATATCACTTGTATTTAATCATCAGACACTAAAGAAACCGATTAAAACTTTGAACCAGTCGGATTTCCGATGCTGGTTAAAACTGACGAAGAAGATGAAGTTCGGTAAACATATAAGTATAATTAAAATCAAGTTATTACTCGGGTTAGACACACAGTCCAGCGGTGGACTGTGTGCACATTAAACACACAAAGGTCTCGAGTTCGAATCTTGTTCCACACACGCTGCCTTAATAAAAATGCCTTTTTTTGTTAACCGAACCGGAGGCACCACTGTTATATGTTAAGTTTATTAATAATCGGAATAATAACCAAGTTAGGCACACAGTCCAGTGGTGGACTGTGTGTATGTTTAATCACAGCACGCGAGTTCGAGTCCGGTCTTCTGCATCGACCCGGACAATTATCTACCTTTTTAAATAAGTCAGAAATAAAAACACTTAGTTTGTATTTAAGTATAATAAAAATTGGATTATATAACATGTTAAACACACAGTCCAGCGGTGGACTGTGTGTTAACGCAACCCACAGGTCCCGGGTTCGAGACCTGTGGAGCGCACCGAGTCTTGGATTAAATCGTTTTTAGAAAATAAATGATTTTCTGTTTAACATAATTAATATATAAATATAATTAAAAACAGAAATATTTCGGGTTAGACACGTAGCTCAGTTGGTAGAGCTGCGTGCACGCATACGGGAGGTCTCGGGTTCGAGCCTCACTCAGCGCACAATAATACATACGAACCGGTCAACAGTCACTGTTACAGTCAAAGTCAAAGTCAACGGTCAAAAAAAGTCAACTTTTTTATTATTTTTATTTTAATTAAAAATCAATTAAAAATACTTAAAAATAACATTTTTAAGGTTAGAAAATAGCCTTAAACTCACAAAAATACACCCAACAATCCTACTAAAATGGATTAATAAAATCCGTTTACTTACCAAACCATAATGCTATCTATCTAGGTTAATTTCACTCGTGGTTAAAACCACTTCGCGTGCATTCAACATCATCAACCGAACGCACCCACTGTGAGTGAATCTTACAACTCCCCCCTTTTAATTACACGTTTTGGGTGTGTGTCATGTGTCACAAAATAATTAACTAGTTTGTTTAAACTTGTGCCATACCATATCGTGATCTAAACTTAGATTGTTTATATTGTTGTGATTACTTATTTCATTTTGTCAAATTATATGAAATTCATTCATTAAGCCCATCAGTTCCTCGTGGGAGACGAGTTGAACAACGCGTGCCTCAAAACCAATTCATCATTGTTCATGTGTATATCATTGAGTTTATATTGTTTGTAGTTTTGTCTTTCATATTATCATGTTTATGCAATTCATTCATCAGGCCCATCACTTCCTCGTGAGAGACGAGTAGAGCAACGCGTGCCTCTAAATGTTCCATTATTGTTCATGTGTGCTTTATTTAATATCTAATGATTGTTGAATAAGTTTACATCTATTTTTACTCATGTGTGGTTGTGCACTCATTTCACAATCAATTAAATAAACTTGTTCAAATGTTTTCCATAGGATTCACTCGCCAACTTTATGTTGATCCAAAAACCCTTTTACACATGATACAGGTGAACAGGTTGAAGCAAGGAAAACATAGGAAATGCCTTAGAAGAGAACAAAGAAGCTTAGATTGATAGTTAGAACATGTTGTAATTCTTATTGTAAATTTCCATTAAATTGTATTAATGAATATGAAACGTTAAAATAAATGTCATGAGCTTTGATGATAACCCAATCATGCCCAGATCACCTTTTCCGCTGCGGGTCGGGGTGTGACAAATCATGTCCTCAAATGACGATATTGCCCTCTCGGCACTTTGAAAAGGTTTTAAGCATACTAATGAACCAAAAATCGATTACCTACTGGTATAATATATGTATTAACATATCTTAGTCATATAAACCTGGTCACAACAACAGTTTTACTTAAGATACCATTATATCGTCATTTAACGACATAATCGCCACTTTGGCGCATAACATGGCTTAAAACCATATTAGAATATAAAGACTTGATACCTAGTGATTTCAAAACATATTTTCAACCTATCTACAGTAGGTACATGTCCTGAACTCAGATTCCCAAATAAGTTATCAATTATATGTGAAATGACCAAAGTGCCCTTCTTGGGACATAGTTTGGTCTTAATCTATAAACCACACATATATTTGATGTCCTACTGATTTAACATCATAAAATATGTATTTTTACAGAATGTTTATGTTAATAACATCAGTTTACGTATAAGCTCGTTTTATTACATTTTAAAATGATGAAATTGTCCTTTTAAGGCGTAGTTTACTTTTAAAACCATAACGGGTTGTCATATCCATAACCTACTGTTGTAACAACATATTTTGAACATAATGGCATATGGAACTTGTATAGGACTCACCCGATTACCCGGTTTCGCTTATATGCGTACGGTTAAGCCTACCTGACTAGTTTACGTAATTTAACCGAAACGGGTTTAACCATATCAAAATATTCTCAAATTCCAGAATGTAAAATGGTAACCCATATTATACAAGTCCTAGAACTTTTCGGGTCCAAAATACATTCTTTTCCGGTCATCGCATAATCTAGCGTTTCGTACCGTTATCTTTATTTTAAAGTTAGCCGGTCTAAGTCAATGACTAAATAAAGACCCGCTAGCTATCTAATCGGTTAATAATAGCATCTATTCCGGAATAGAGACTTCCGGTAGATTGTCGCCAAGTTAGTTTATTTTGATTACGGTTGTGCTTTGCTTATTTTCTTATTATTTAGAAGATTTGCAAAACCAGGTAAATACTTTAACTTATTTTCTCTTATACGGGCTTGGGATACGGTATAATAATACCGCATGGTTGGATATGGGATCAAAGACCAATGAGTCGGGAATTCAAATAATCCATTTTTAATTCGTATTGCTTAATATTAAACATTTGGGGGTTAAAACAACCGTGTCCTGGATATCCACGACTCATTTAATTGCAAATGGCCACGACCTAAGCACGGGGTGTAGGCATACACCTGTCAAATGCTAAAATAAAGTATTACCCATTAGGGGTGCACCTATTAAAGGTGTTAAAGTGGTGTGTCGATTAATCATGATCCCGGCATAGTTTTCGGGCTCTAAATGTATTATTAGCATGTAAAATTGATAACATGAAATTATTTATCCCAAGTTATTTATAAAACAAAGTACCATTGTGTACACTAAATGTTTTCGAAATGATTTCAAAATGAGTCGGTTAAATGTATTTACTAGTGAAAACTGACGTATTTTCAAAAGACTAAGCACAGGTGACAAGTATACGTAAACAAGCTGGAAGTACTCGGCGAATCTTAAGAGGAATTGCAACCCTTTGCTTAGAAGGCCTTAGTCTGTCAAGTTTTATTTTGTATTCACATTTCGATCCGCCTGTGGATCTAGTTACAAGCGTTGTATTTATTATTTTGAACTTTGAACATCCAAACGTTTGTAATAGTAATTATCCAGACTTCCGCTGTGTTATATTGTATTGTTTGGTAATGATGATATCAACTTACGTCACGATATTCCCCAACCGGGCCCACCGGGTTACACGTGGAAATTAGGGGTGTGACATTTCCTTGAAATTTAAAATCCATCCAAATACCTAGGAATATTGGATTTTAATAATCCCAACTATTCGTTGTTGGCCGCCAATAGTCCCAACTTAAAAAATAACCACTAGTCGTCCCAACTATTCACATATTGTCCACAAATGGACCTTGACTAACAAAACCCTAACGCCATTCTGTTTTTAGCTAGAAAAAGGTTTCTAAAGGTCCGATCTAAGGTTACAAAGAGGTTTGGGCGAAGATATTAAGTTTTCCGGCCAAAAAGTTGAGGTTTCCGGCCAAAGAGAAGTTTTCCGGCGAAAAAGGAGTTTTCCGGCGAATTTAATAACTGGGGATTTTACTATAAAAAGGTTCCTAAAGGGCTGTAATAAGGTTACAAAAGGGGTTTGAGACGAAAATGATCAGTTTTCCGGCCAAAAATGACTTTTTCGGCCAACAACGATTTTCCGACGACCGGACACTAACGGCGTTAGGGTTCTGTTAGTCAGGGTCCATTGGTGATCAATATATCAATATTTTGGACTGCCAGTGGTTATTTTTTAAGTTGAAACTGTTGGCGGTCAATGGTGAATAATTGAGATTATTATCCAAGGGTGGGAGTTGGCTACAAAATCCATTTTCCTACAAAGTCTAAAAAGTCATAAAACACCATGATGTCACCATAAAACACACTCAAAACCCACAAATAACAAAGTGAAGATTACTAAAACGCCATATTGTGGGTTTTGTGTTATGTTTTGAATGATAAGGCTTTGATTATCGAATAACTAATATTAATGTGTTTTATCTTGATTATCATGTTGTGTTTTATATTTATAGTTCTACGATGGTGTGTTTGAAGTTTTTATGGACTGTTAGGGTTTGGATATTGTGTTTTAGTGATCATCACTCTGTTATTTATGAGTTTTGAGTGTGTTTTATGGCTAGAATTGGGTGTTTACGACTTTGTAGAAAAAATGGACTTTATAGCCGAACTCCACCATAAAATCCAGAAACCAATATTCCAAATACCAACAAGATTTGAACCCTCTAGAAAAGTAATCACCAATGTCCAGAGAGTCCAAACACCTATTGCTCGTGTGTTGATAAAGATATGAGTTGAAAACATTATTCCGTTGGATTCTCTAAATATTTTTTTAAACGAAATGAATTCCCTATAAATATGGGAATGTACAAAACAATATTATTCCATCTTCCAAAATGTAATTTCATTTTACTGAATTTACATTTTATATTCTTTTTATATATTGACTAACATTTGTAATGTCATATTTGGTAAATAGATATCTAAAGAAACCAAATTTACTCCAAACTAAAAAATACTAATAAAATTGTTGATGAAATCTTTACATTAAGCCAATATCAAATATTTTGTGTTTGGTATGTTTTTAACACTGATAAATGTCACAATAACATTCACAATAGTTCCCCCCATATATTTGTAGTGGGTTACTTGTATTATAAAGAATTGTTATAAGTGGTTGTGAGTAGAAGAGGCTGCAAATGTTACTGTTTATCTATAAATATATGGGAAATGGTGTTCACCCTTATATTTTTTTTAATATTTTTAAAAGTGGTTTTGAATTGAGAATAGATAAAATGTAATGATAAAGATATAAAAATATTATTTAATTGAAAATGAGAGAGAAAAAATAGTGATTTTCAGTGTAATTATAGAAATACGGATAAAGAATTCAATGTGAATGCTCTGATGTATATAAAATTAACAAAGTAAAATAAACAAGATTCATTAAAATTTTCCTATGTCCCGCACATATTAAAAGGGTATAAGAAGAACGTCCTGTCAAGGTCGACCCAACCATTTTAAGGTCCCAAAGCGAAGCATTAATCTGAGGTCCTTTCTCTCAAACTTTGAGTTTTTACTTTCTGTTTCTATTTCTATTTACAAATTACAAGCCATATGTTTTTTTCTTTCTTCAAAACAAAGTTGGTTAAAGAAAACAAAAACGAAATGCTTATATCCCAATTGTGTCAAGTAGTATAGTAAAGTTGTTTATCCCGGACTAGTTGATAGTTCAAGTCCTATTATGAATATTGATGTGTAGTTAGGGGTAGATTTATAAAGTTGTGAGTTACATCATTAACTTTAGTTAATAGACAATCTATGACATAACAAAGCTATTAAATAATGATATACAAAAAACCAATTATAATAATATAATAACAAAAAGGAGAATTGGATTTTAAAATATAAACTTAAGCATATTTTTAGCATATTGGCTGCCAATAGTCCTAAGTAAGGAATTATTTTGTGAAAGTCTCAACTTTTAATCTACTTTCCCTCAATGATCCTACACTAACTAAAAGTTAATTCAGTTAGTTTTTATTGACTTAAAAGTTAACCCAGTTAGTTTTTGCTCACATAAAAGTTAACCTAGTTAGTTTTTACTAACTTGGACTATCATATAAGCAGTCAACAACATCAAAACTTTAACTTATCTACCACATAAACAGTTCACGTCAGCAAAACTTACTTTTTTGTCACATAAGCGGTCAACGTCAACAAAAACTAACTAAATTAACTTTCGTTAGTATGCGATCGTTGAGAGGAAAATATGTTAAAATTTGAGACTGTCACAAAACTTTGTTTAGATGAAATTGTTACTGATAAATATGTTAAAGTTGTGATTATTAAAATTCAATTTTCCTAAAAATATTAAAATATGAGAAAAAGAATTAAGAAAAGTAAGAAAAAAGGGCTTGAAAAAAACAATTATATAGAAAGTAAGGGAAAAGGTCTTGTGAAATAAAAATTAACTTTTAGGAATTAAATGATATATGTTAAGGTATAATATGGAAGGCTTATCATTCATAGCGACATTTAATGTATACATTATATTAACCTTCCTTTATGTAAAACAACTTTTGGCCCGTCTACGTTACGGGCACTAAGCCAAATATTTCGTGGTAATAAAACTATATTTAATATATGCACTATATATAACCTTCCTTTATGTAAAACAACTAGTTTTTGTTCCGCCTGCATTACGGAGCACTAAGTCGAATATTTCTCTCATAACAAGTATGTCTATATTTCGGTTACTTGTGCATACTACTTATAACACGATCTCAAAAAAATTACATCGAGTCAACCAATTAAAACAAAACACTAACATACTTTTGCTATAAAAAACTAAAACGATGGAAAGGGTATAATTTTAAAGTGTGGGCAAAATTGTAATTTTTTATGACAAATGAGCATGTGCAAGGCGTGCCTGGACGAATAAAAATTACACTTATGTCCGTCCGCTTTGTGGGGCGTTAAATCAAATATTTCTTAGTTTCATAAGATGTATGCATATATTTAGGTTACTTGTACATACTACTTATAACACAATCTAAAAAAATACACCGAGACAACCAATTAAACCAAAACACTACCATAGTTTTGTTAAAAAAAACTAAAACGATGACAGATTTGTAATTTTAAACTGGGGTAAAATACTAATTTTTCAGGACCAATGAACAAGTGTTAGACAACTGCTTGACACAATAAAAGTTACATTGAGTCAACCGAGTAAAATAAAAACTATTATAGTTTTGAAAAAAAAACAAAAAAAAAGTAAAACGAGGGCAAGATCACAATTTTTAACCGGCAGAGACATCGTAATGTTTGAAATGTGGACAAAGCATAATTTTGAACAGAGGGCAAAATCATAATTTTGAATTGGGGAAAATAATAATTTTATTGAACTGTGGGCAAAATCATAAATTTGAACTGAGGGCAAAATCATAATTTTGAGCTAGGGGGAAAAACATAATTTTATTTTGAACCAGGGACAAAAACATAATTTTGAGCTGAGGACAAATCATACTTTGAACTACGGGCGGAATCGTAATTTTTTGCCTAGGGCAAAAGAGTAATTTTATTTTGAACCAGAGACAAGAACGTAATTTTAAACTAAGGATGAAACCGTAATTGTAAACTGAAAATTGTAATTTAAACTAAGAACGAAAGTGCCAAAAAAACTGTCTGACACTAGTCTCTCAAATCAAGAAATTAGTTGGTCCAATAAAAAAGTGCCAGACAAACTGCCTCACACTATACGCTCCTTTTGACCTTTTTTTCTAAGTTTTTTGTTAATATTTGTATTGACTTTCTTTTTCTTTATTTTCTTTTTTGTTCTAATTTCGAATTATTATTATCTATATAATTATTATTATTATTATTATCTATATAATTTGAAAGAATAAAAAACACTTATGGTTAATGTGAGAAAACAATAACTTGTTGTCAATTTAAAAAAAAGGAAAGCTAACTGTTCCTAAAGTTGGGTTTTAATAATAAAGTTTAAATATAATAATTTTTTTAAAACACCCCAAACGTAAAACAAAAAAATTGTGAAATATGATAAGTATAGAGAACCAAAGTTGGAAGTAAAAATATTTGTGAGATTAAATTACAAAAGATGAAAACTTTTTTGTTAAAAATGAAAAATCAAATAAATTTTGGATTTAAAGTTAAAATATTAATGTTCTTATTTTTAAAACACCCCTAAGCTTTGTGTACAACACCCCAATACATATACCTATTGAATTTTTTTTAAGTGTTAAATGTATATGTAGGAAATGTGACACTCAAATTTTGCGGCCCCGTTTTTAGAAAAATTGTCATGCATAGAGTTTACATTTAATATATTTTTTATTATTATGATGAAACAATGTCACTATGAAACAATGGTAAGCCTTCTCTGTTATAGCCTAGGGTATATGATTAAATGTCACTATGGAGCAATGGTAAGCCTTCTGTATTATAGACTAGGGTATATGATTTAGTTCCTATAAGTTAATTTTTTATTTGCACCACACCTTGTTACCTTTCTTTATATTTTCTTTTCTTTTCCAGCCCTTTTTTCTTACTTTTCTTATATTTTCTTTATTTCCTCCCTTATCATCTTGGCAGGATGATGCACTCTTATTTTGATGAAAATTGAATTTTAATAATTTTAATTTTAATTTTAACATACTGGCTGGCAACAGTTCTAGTTTTTAACTTATTTTTCTTTCAACGATTCATACTAACTAAATGTTATCCATACTAACTAAATGTTAACCTAGTTAGTTTTTGATGACGCGGACCGTTTATGTAGCAAAAAAAAGTCAAAGTCTTGCTGACGTGAACTGCTTATGTAGGAGATATGTCAAAATTTTGACGACATGGACAACTTATATGGCAAAGTTTTGATGACATGGACTGCTTATGTGGTCGTTCGCCAATTGTCCAATCGTAGAGAATATCCATTCTGTCCCGTCTGACATGACGGAACCTTTATTCCGTACTAGGGCTGACTTGGCGCAATGTCTTCCCTCTACCTCAACGTCCTTTAGTACTTGTTGTCGGGTTGTCCACATCTGTCCTTTGGAGATCCTGCGACAAGGTCTGACATCCAATGATTGGTGTCAATATTCTCTTCGTCATCATCAGTGGTGCCCCACGTCTGTATCCAGGTTTGTCTGTCGACTTTCTAGAATCTTCTGGACGACGAAGTTCCTATAGTGGCATGGTCTCTTGTGTGTGCGTGTGCGCATACTATTTGGGACCATACCCCTTCACTTACAAAATCACGTAACGTATACTTATTTCAGAGTAAAATGCATATTACGTAGTCACATGGTGGTATATAATTTCGTAACGTTATACAAAAAATCACGTAATGTTATTCAAATATACGTAATCACGTAACTTGTAATATATATATATATATATATATATATATATATATATATATATTTAAATTAAAAAACTATAGCAATAAACTACTCATTTGAAGAGTATAAAATGTTTATTTTTATGGTGTATATTTTTTCAAATATATCATATGAAAAAAAAAATTTAATGTTTAAAAATCGTAGGAGAAGTAAGTTTAAAAGTCAACAATAACGGTTCTTTCTTTTTGTCTTTTCCCCACTTGTTTTTTTAACCTAATTCAATTATTTTATCTATATTATCTCGTAAACTCCTACAATTAAAATATACTTTTTACAAGATTACCTCTCTGTAGATACAAACAGCATAAAACAAGAATACTACTAAATATACACTTTTATAAGATTTAAAATCTCTTACGGAAATTGTTAATGCCCCTCATGTGTCTTGGTTGATTTATGTATAATGGAAGTGTGACAAAAGAATTAGTTAATAAAAACATGATAACTTAAAACAATATATATATAGGGTAAGGTTCATGCGAGAACCACCTTTATTGTGAGAATTGCGAGAACCATCTTTATTGCAAAATAAAATCTAAAAAAATCAAAAAAACACTAAAAAATTATTTATTTATTTTTTAATATTTTTTAATAAAAATCGTTATATTTCGTTACAAAAAAAAACTTTTTTTTTGAGTAACAGTTATCCATGCACATGTACATATGTATCATAACTTCGATAAAATTCAGTAATACGTTATCACTAGTAGACAATTGCACTTTAATTTACAATACCATCCATAATACACTCAATTTTACATTAAATGCACATGTGCATCATTATGTATAAAAATATTAAGTATTACTGTTTGTGTTCATACTGAAAATATTAAAAAAAAACAAAAAAAAAATTGGTATTTTTTGGATTTTTTTAAGTATTATTGTTTGTGTTCATACTGGTTCTCGTGGTTCTCGCAATAAAGGGTGGTTACTGTCGGATCATATATATATATATATATATATATATATATTATATATATATCAATCACCTTTAAACATTATTATTTTGACTACTAATAATGCTTTTACAGGGACTAGCAATAATTTTGAAATCGACTCCGAAAACCGGCATTGCATTACATCTTTCCCTTTCAAGATATTATAAAAAAAACAATTTTTACAAAGATTTTTACTAAAACAAATTTTATTATAACTATATCCACAAAAGTACCTTTCATTTGTCATGTTTCTTATCTTTTTTTTTATGTTAAGAATTTAGATAATAATGTTTTTTGGGATTTATTTCAAGTTAAAATAGTCACTAATGTTTTCTGTTTTCTTTTGGTAAAAATTTAGAAAATAATGGCATGATGTGTCAGCTATTGGCGACCAGTGTGATTCAGAACTACGACTATAACATGAGCTTAAAATTTGTGACGAAGGGGTTGTAGAGACAAGAAGCGTTGTAGAAAGAAGAAAACAAACATCTAACCTAGATTTATTTGCAACGGCTACACGGGAAATGACACGAAAAAAAAGGAATACAATACTATCTAAAATAATAAATAATGAATTGTATAAACATTAATCTATATTTAAATAGTTTAAATCTACAACTACAATGAGTACATCGGTAATATCTCCTAATAATTACATCATATACCTAATTGTACTATGAAGTTTTCTATCGCTTTAATCTAACAATCTAGTTCACCTTAAGGTGAGAGAATAACATCATTGTTGGATATCTAGATGCCTTGTAAACATATAGAAAATGAGAGAACATGAATAATTCGTATCAACTAATTATGTTTATTTTCATCAATAGTGTAGTAGTTGGTAATAAGCATAACTTTTGGCATGACCAAGAGGGACCGGATGTGCAATTGGCCAGGGCTCGATTTTTTTTATAGTTATATATATTAAACTTTTAATACATTTTAAGCTTATATATATATATATATATATATATATATTAATAGAAAAGTTATATGATAAAGGCCCAATTTTTCTATTTACCCTGGGCCCTCGAGATTTTAGTTATTCTCGGGGATGACCCTGATTTTTTATATACGATTTCTAGTTAATCTCAAGGAATTGAAACAAGTATTTGTACAATAAGGCAAGAGACAATCAAGGGAAACCGAAAATTTGGGCAAAAATAAACAAATTTCTTTATACCTGATTGTAAAATCATGTCCCACATCTGTCAGTATCACGTATGCCTGTTTCTTTGATAAAAATTACTCGTTATGATTTTCAATTTTTTTTTTACTATTTTTATTTTTATATAGCTCTGTTATCCAAGGAAGTTAGAAATATAGAACTCCAATGAGTGGATTAGTTGAGTACTCTAATGCACAAGGAGAAAGGAAAATAAAATAAAAAGAAAATATTTACTGGTATGGTTAGGGTGTAAAGGAGCATGGATGTTTTAGGTAATCGAATTGGGCATCACCTAATACGTACCCATCTCATACCCATTAAATTCTTTAAAAGTAATCACATATCCGCGAACCTCAGGCCTGCATCACGTCCTGGATATTTCTAGTTTACCCTTTAAATTCTGATTTATTTGCAATCATTGTACGTAGCTAAGTTTAAACAAACAAAAAAACATAGCTAGTAGCTATCTAAGTTTAATCTTTATATTGGGATTGATTAGCAAGATTTGTACTCTACCTGATTAATTGAATAATTTCAAAACAAGGTATCAAATAAATAATATTGACGAACTTAATCAATATTCAATTATCATCTTTAATCAACTTTTATTAAAATCCATTATTCCTTATTCAAATGTATGGACAGTTTGGTGATCCGAAGTAAATGGGAGTTGATTGTTGGTATTTTTTCTTATAGTTTAATCTTAAAATTAACTTTCTCATTACTAGCATTCTTGTTTCTTAAACGTATTTTTTAAAGTAATTGTGTTTTCAACCCAAATTTCTTTTGGGTTAAAAGAGTATTAACGACTGGAGTATTATGATTCTTTTACGTTGTTTCTAGGTTCACAACTCGTATCACTTGGCATATCTTTCGTACTACTATTTTTTATGACAAATTGATCTAGTGGTTAGTCACTTTGTTTCTCTTCTTGAGATCCCAAGTTAAACTCTCACTAGCATCATTTTGAGGGACATTGGTAGTGACAATAAAATTTAGAACTAGGCCTCTTTGGAGGTCACCAGATTGAAATCGAGCCAAACCGGGTTTTACCGCAGTGGGCCTTCGGGCGGGCGGGTTTTCCCCAAAACTGGTGGTTTGGTGGCTCGGGTATGCATCCAACTCTAATTGTTATGGAGGAGGGGATGCATTTGCTCGATTGAGGGCACCCCATGATGCTTATCCGGTGATTTAGTTGATCGTTAAAAAAATAGTTGTGCCTAAGGAGCTACATAAAGATCGGATTTAGGTGTAGAATCAAGGATAACATGAATTTTGAGGACCAAAATATCAAGAAAATTAAATGGTATTGCAAGTGACTTTATGAAATGAATACCACCAGCCTTTGGCAATTTATGTTGATTGTTGTTATTCAGTTGATTGTTGTTATTCAAAACATGGATTATGGTTCATGTTTAAACTTAAATAAGTCCAATTACTCTCCTAGAAAGAGACCTTACATTAAAATATCTAAACTTCTTAACAAACCATAGAAACCATCACAATTTTTCTTATAGATTACAAGATAATGATAATAACATCATATATATAATAAACACACAACTTTTATTTAGGGAGCCACATAAACTTACGTATCACTTGTGCACGTTTAACACACACTCGTCAAGTAACAAGGAGAAAAGAAGAGAAGACAGATGAAAAACAAACTGCTAAATTGAAATTGAAAAATGTTATCAACAAATTGTTAAACCTGGAAAGCGGTAATAAGTAACTCATTATCAGAACATGATTACTTCTAAAATACAAACTCACTAGACCAGTTGACTGCGACCATATAATACATTGTTACCCGAAAACTTGGTTCTGGGCAGCCCATTTGCATAATACACATTCCACAATCCCGAAAACATCCGAATAAAAAAAAAAATACTAACCCAAGTGATGCCAATATGTTTTCTTCCATTTGACTTCTTAGAAACATAGAACATTTGACAAAGAGTAAAATGTCATTTTCGTCCTTGAGGTTTGGCCACTTTTGCGACTTTCGTCCAAAGTTTTTTTTTCACATTTGGATCCAAAAGGTTTGAAATCTTGCCATTTTCATCCGACTCATTAACTTCATCCATTTAACGTTAAGTCAGGGATATTTTCATCATTTGACATTTTTTAATTAAAAGGAACCTTCTTTTTTGGAAATACCCCTGACTTGACATTAAAAAAATGAAGTTAACGAGTCGGACGAAAATGGCAAGATTTCAAGCTTTTTGGATCTGAATGCGAAAAAAACAAACCTTTGGACGAAAGTCGCAAAAGTGGCCAAACCTTAAGGAAGAAATTGGCATTTACTCTAAAAATAATTAAGGTTACAGGGGAATAATCACTGACCTAGCATGAAGATCATGGCCTGACCTGAGTAGATGATACAGGTTTTCTAGCGGGTACTAACTATGTGGAATTGGAAAAAAGAATCTTTTTTTTTTTCTTTTAAGGAGTGTTATTGTAAAAGATTGGCCCTATCAGGGTTCATTAGCAGAAGATGCTGCATGTCTTGGGGAAGGACATTGAAGACTGCCTGCAGATCTCCTTTGAGTTTATGGTACGTTGCTTTGGAATGATCGACGGCGTTTTTATCTTCCTGCATGAGAAGAGCATCATAATAATAAAAACAACAGGAAGAAGCATGGGTTTTAATGTTGAATTTATTCAAGTCCATAATGTCAATTATGATTTTATAAATTAAGACCTTATGACGTATCTGTTTAATAAACATCATACGGACTTTTAATATATTAAAAACACTGCCACAAACTGTTCCATAGAGATATATAGACAAAAAACTACTTAACAAGACGACCACTTTCACCAACATTTAAGATTACAAGACTCAATGAAAGTGATAATGATACATGTCCAACTGACCTACCCTTAACCCAATTGCAGCCCATACCCAGTCAAAGACAAAGTCAAGAGGCTGAAATTTAGGATTAGTAACTGCTCTTTCTTATTTAAGTATTCTGATTCCTATCAAGTGTTCTTGTATTGGAGATTAGCCGCTCACGAATCAGGCCAACTATCTTAATATTCAACCATAGTTGTCAATAGCGATCGCTACGGTCGCCATAGCGAATAGCGTGGCATATAGGTCCATGCTCGCTATATGGTCTGTAGCGATAGATAGCGGCCTTTAATTTTTTTTAATATACATAGCAATTAAATATATAGCTATAAAATAGCTGGATTTTAAGTTTTTGTTAAATATACATTTAAAATAGCAGATATACCAGGGAATTTTGATATAATATACATATAAAAAAATTTCTTAATTTTTTTCTAGGGTATTGCTGTTTATAAAATAGCGCCCGCTATTAATCGCTATTTGCTATGTAGCATATAGGTACCTTATCGCTATTTGTCGCTATTCGCCACTAACAACTATGTATTCAACAAATCAACCTTGTTTTTTCTAGTATCTATCAGATAATAATCGTAAAATACCATAAAGTACAGCTAAAATATATATTCCTGATATTGAAATGTCTATTTCTACAAACATGAAATTATATTATTATTAGTTGTAAATGCAATCATTTATCTGTAAGTAACATGTCATAGGGTGACTAGTGAAGTAGACACCTGAATCTGAAGTAATTCTGGTTATGTTTGATTATAAACACAGGAAACAATTATCATACAGCTGACAGTAGGCTACAAATTTATGATTCATATGCCAAAAGTATGCCTAATTATACGATTGAGGCACAATCAATCTCACACTTACGTTGTAATGAGTACTGAGTAGTAAACAGCAAAAATCAGATTAATATATTGCCAAAAAAAAGTTGCGTTGCATATTTTTACAACCCAAAATAGAAATAGAACAAAGAAGGTAACAATGATGCTTGCCTGCATTTCGGCAAGAAGATGCCTTTCAATCGCATTAAACGTTTCAACAATTTCCAACTCAGAAGACTTGTTGATAAATACTTGTATGTCAGCATTCATTCTCGTTGTCTCCACAATCTGTATTGTTCTTGTTCAGCCACAGCTCGTTTTCTTTCAAACCATGGCTTAAAGTTGTGCCCTTTCATGAAACGCCTGGATTTGAAACCACATCACGAGAATTTAAAACCGTAAGCAACAAAGAATATAGAACAAAATGTACAGAAAAAAACAGAAGATAATTACCTGTAGAGATCTAGCCAATTAGATTTCATTCTCTTAGATAAAAATTTCCCGGGACCTCTAGTTGATAAACTTGCAAGAAACTCATCGGCATCAAATGCAGGTAAAGGGGGCGGATCAACAAACGGAGACGACCCCACAGAAGGCGTATTAGCCCGAAAATATGGGCCAAACGGAGCTAAAAAATTAGTAGTAAGCTCCAAGAAATGTCAGCGTAATATCTCATTGTTAACAACCGACATTGACTCTTCTATCCTTGGTGACAACCCTGCATCAACAAGTCGGTTCAGAATAGAAGTGTCCGGTTTCATAATCGGCGTGTAACCGCTCCAAACAGCTTCTTTATGTTCTGTCATGAGACAAAGTGGGCCGTCTCTCCTTAATTTTACAGCGTTTATCAAACTTGAAGGAGAAAACTTCTTTAAGTTCAGTTGTGGAAAACCGAAGCCTTCGGGTCGGCCCGAAATTCGCCCCGTTGAGGCCCGTGAAGCGAAGGGGAGACGGGTCGAATTGGAGACGGGCTTCCAACCGACACTATGTTCGGCATGGTATGAAGCGATTTTAGGAAAAATAGATTAGTAACACCTAGAATCATTGGAGGGAAAGTGTCGCCTTCTTGGAGTGAGTTTAAACGGGCGAAATACGGGTCGTGGATGGTGAAATACGGCCTGAAATCGACGCTAACGAAAAGTGGAGCAATTAAACTAACTAAACTAGCAACCGCTTCACAACATTGTGGGGGCGTTGGTGCTATTATTAAAATAGGCTCACCGACAAGTAACAGTTCCCATAATAACCAAAGTTGTAATAAAATCCCTTTGAAAATCCCGAAAACGTCAGAATCATGAAAAAGTCCGTATGGGATTGACTGATTTGTAGGAAGAAGTGGGGCCATTGAGGATGCTGACTCTTCAAATGACACCTCGCCGTCAAAGGATAAGCTGTGGACAGGTGGCAGGTTGACTTTAAGTGTAGCGTTACCGATAGGAAGCTGCATGAGTTGACCGGGTAATGGTGAAGCCCATGTTGAGACCGAAGCAGCGATACAATCTAAAGCTCTCCTTCCGATGTCGAAATATAACGGACCCATAATTTGCAACAACGGTTTAAATAAACTAGAATACGGACTATGCGACAAAATCACCACTGATTTTTGTTCACCGCCTCGTTTTAGTCTTTCATCATGCCTCTGTCTATTAAACACAAAACCATACAAGTACTTCCCGTCACGCCCTTTTCCGTTACAATTCTTCCTTTTTGGAACCTTCTCACCCGATGAAACTTCTTCAGCAAGAAAACTCCCCCGTCGTTGTACTCTAAAGAAAAGCATACAGTCATGGATGCTTGATCGGTTATGGTGTTGGGAAACCGAATCAGGAAACGAACTAAAAGCAACATCAAGCTCCTCTTCAGGAGTAAGACAACCAGGCGGATAACACTCTTCGATAAGCTGCCCCTGCTCTAGATCAAACCTAATTATGCAAAACGCAACCATCCACCGTTGCATAGACTCAGGGTCGACATCTGCATTGGATTCTCGTGGGGAAAAAGACGGAGACCTGCTCATATCCAGCTAACAAGATAAAGCCACTATTTCAATATAGCGATTTCACATCCATCTTCAACATTATCTATCTACCTCCAATTAACACGGAAAAGCAACCAAGTGTTTGCACTTTGCATTCACCCGAAGCTATGAATTCAAAGTAATGTAGAAGAAATAATTTCAGATATGCTGCATCAATTAGAGAATATTAAAAAACTGAAATATTCATAATTTCATATATTCCAGTATTACAAGATTCAAAAATTATAACTTTAAACCTAAAAAGCAACCACTTTCATGGATAATAAACACCTGCTCAAATTTTTAGGGTTTGGATTTGAATGTCTGAGTATACAAATTCAGTAGGGTTCATAACAAATTGGATTCAAATCAGACAACCACAGTAGTTGAAACAGGAACTATCACTAAAATGCATACAAATTATGGAGTTAAACTAGTTAATTGAACAGCTTGTAACGAGAATTACAGTATAGAGATACAGAATGGTGAAAATTAGACCTAAAAATGACGAATCAATTGATTTGCGAATCGAATCACAATGGCAGATCAGATAGTGAAGAAATTATTACCTGAATTTGTTTCACCAGAGTTGGAGATCGGAGAAGAAGAAGGGTTTTGAGGTGAAGAGTTGGTAACGGAGATGTGAATTTTTGACTGATTTTGAATGCTCAAGAAATCAAGTTTCGAACAAGATTTGGGGTTTCTTCTGGATGTAAAAAATGAAACTTGCTTCATTTTATTTATATTTTAGTTTAAATTAATAATATAACCTAGACTATATTAAAAAAAATATCATTAATTATTTTCAAGATGCTAATTAAGAATGAGCATTTGGTACCGGGTACCGGAACCGAATCATACCAGGTATATTCACTACTAGTACTCATTTTCTCTGCTTCTCGGTAGTGTATGGTACCGGTATTTATGGGTAAAACATTGATAAATATTAAAACCGGTACCCAACCAGGTACCAACTTTTCCTGTTTTTAGGTACCGAACGAGTACCATTTTCATCCCTGGTTGCTGATGGTTTTTAAGTAGCTGTATTATTGAATAAGATAAATATTAAATACCGGTACCCAACCGGTATATTCGGTACAGGTATTGGTACCAAGCTTTTCCTGTTTTTAGGTACCGAACGAGTACCATTTTCATCCCTGGTTGCTGATGGTTTTTAAGTAGCTTTATTATTGAATAAGATAATTTATGACATATAAGTGAGTTTTATTTGCGTAGAATAATTTTCTAAACTTAATCCAAAGGATGTTTTTATGTTTGAATAGGAATGTACATAAAAAATAACAAAAGTTGTTAGCATCTTTCTGCATTACAAGTAACATTAGATATAGGGTTGTCAGTTTCAATTAGGATAACACATCTAAAGGTTTAGGGTTGTCGGTTTCAATTCGGATAACACTTTCTGACACGCTAAAAATACGTTATATTCATTGGGAGTACAAGCCATGGATAAAAATGTGGATCTAGAAGTAAGATTAGAGTGTGTGTGAGTTAGCCGATAAAAAATATCTAACATCTTAGATGAACCATATTCATTATGATTTACAAGTTGTTTAATTAAACAAAGTCGCATTGGGTTTGACATGTTTAATCCTTTAATTAAACTCATGTATTACAACCGGTTTAACACGTTCACAACTTGATTATAACTCTGTCACACCCCGTTTGACACTTTTAAAAAACAAGCTTTACAAGTCGTTTCAAGTACACGATTTTAAGTGTCCATGTTAGCGTTGATGTCTTTGAAATCGATAAACATAGATAATATCCATAAACTGAATATCAAACGTTTACTATAGACTAAACAAACAATAAGACCAACATATATTTACCCTGTCCAATAGCAATTTTATATGGTCTAACCAAACATGATTTTCTTGTAAACTATACAGTCACACAGTTGATATAAGTTATGCACCATATACGTGCAAGCGTTCATTAATAACAACACGGCAAATAGGGCATTTTTGACATTTTTCACTGCAAATACTGCATAAAGAGAGGGAATCATAGTTATTACAAAAATTTAGAATATTTTTACAATAATCATCAGTATAAAAAAAGTACCTGCAAAGGATATGATGCTTACAAGGTAGTAACACCATGTTTTTTTCTCTATCAAAGCAAATCTTGCATAAGTTATCATCCTGAAGTTTGCATATACGTATTAGCATATAACTCGGGAGGTATAACTATAAACAGACAAACAAACATACCCACTAAAATCCAACTTATAACGGAGTTAGATTTCAACTTGACAAACTTAAGAATTTGATATGCAAAAAGTACCTCATCGGTTAGATCCTTCTTGGGCAATGTCTTTACTATTTCAGGTGGATCACTAGAAAAAGTGTTGTATCTGTGATTCACATGCGGAATAAGCAGATTGAATGACAGAATAATAATAACTAGCCAAAATTAAATAAAAAAAATGAACTTGCCCAGAAGACCCATTGTAGTTATTTCGTGCTTGTTCTTTCCGGCTTCCTTCCTCAGTTGACCACCGACGAAGCACCTTAGTTGACCACCGATGAACCAACTCAGTTGACCACCGACCAAACAGCCTACACAGTATAGGTTAAGAATGGTGGGGTGGCAAAATGGGTCAAAACAAGTTGGCTGACTGGCAAATGCTTTTCTTTATCAAATTAGGAGGGCTTATGAAGACGTTAATCTTGAATTCAGGAGAGAATTATTAAACGGGTTATATAGATAATTCGTGGTGAATTATTTATTGAGCCTTTTTAATTTAATTAGGGATAATTGTTATTTTGAATTAGATAGGTTTATCTATTTGGTTATTTTATTTATTAAATAAAGTTTGAGTTTGGCTAGGATTAGAGTTAGTTTAGTATAAATAGTGGTTAAGGTTATTGTAATTGATGTGCTGATAATAAAAAGAGTCGAACAAGTTGTCTATGCAGTTATAGCGGTCCAAAATCAAATAGCGGTCAAGGTCCGCTATATGATATATATGTTATAGCGGTGCTATAGCGGTAATTTTTTATCATGCATATTTTATGTATTAATATGTATATAAATATATATATTGAAAAATATTAATAATGATATCAAAATTTATAGTAACATCATATTATCATGCAAAATATTAGTAGTAATATCGAAATCCAAAACATGAACTGAGGAAGTCCCGCGATTTAGAGATTTAGGTTTAATTTTGTTGAATGATGAACTGATGAAGAAACCAGCGAATGAAGACTTTTGGTCTTGAATCTTGATTTAGGTGTAATTTTGGGTTTGGGCCTTTACTTTTGGGTTTATTTATAAACAAAAAGTTGATTAATGCGGGCTTTACCTTACTTTTGGGCTGAAATAAGAAAAAAAAAAGCTAAAAGCAGTGTTGCGACCGCTATACGGGTTTCCAAAGAGTGGTCCAATAGCGGGATTTAGCACCGCTAATAGCGGGACCGCTATAAGGGACCGCTATGGGTTCGTATGTCCGCTAAGCGCTATAGCGTGCTATAGCACCGCTATAGCACGCTATTGACTGCATAGCAGGTTGTTCACTCTCGTGTTTTTGTGTTTGATCTAGGACCTGATTTTCCAACAGCTTATGCAATTAAATACACATTGGATGATTAACCCATGACCCCAATAAAACATAACACGAGTCAACAAATTTACGAGTAAACAAGTTTACCTGAAGTGACGTTGCAAAAAACCAAGGGAATCACGAGCTCTAGTAGCATATGTAAAGTATATTCTAGTACCGACCCCAGGAAGAATTTTCTCGACCAAATTAGATGTTGCAAAAAGTACTCCTAATCCTTGCACTAACAATACGGGAGAGAAGACAACAGGAAGAGGGAAAAATCTAGCAGCAGCACCTTTACCCTCCAAGTGCATACAAAGGAGGATTTGAAAACCGACGATGAGAATTTTCATGACAACGCCAACTGTGTCTTGCAGACCACACAACCTATCCTCTGTGGACTCCATTATATCACTGTTCCAATCGGATATCTAATAGCCCTTGATGATGAGCTTCCTACACGTATTTGAGAATTTGTATGAGTCAGTGGATTACACCACTTTGTACAAATAAGAAACACAAAGCACTCTGCAATTCTGTAAAGCATGAATTCATAACGTGTTAGAATAGCTAAAATATATAAGATGCAAAGATGAAAAATCATTAAAATATAAAGTTACAAAGTAGACTATACCCGAAATACAAGAACACGTCCCACCAGCTTAAAGAACTTGTGTCACCTAATAAATGGAAGTGAATAGATTAGACCCATTGCAGTTTTTAGGAATTTCATACTATATATATTTAAGAGTTAGAACAGTCGTTTAAGAAGAACGTTACCAGACAGCTTTCGAAGAGTGAACACGGTACCAACAAAAAAGAATCCTATTGAGATAGCAACTAAAAAATGCTGAAACAGAGAACAATCATTTAGCAGTAGTTTCTTAATCATGTTAAGCAAGCAAGCGGGTAAATTAATGAACTAAACTCACAGGAAGTGCCACCAAAATTTCATCAAATTCTTGCAGTAAAGCTGTGCACATTCTGCACATCATAAAAATTAATACCAGAGTTCAAGGTGGTTTTTTTTTTTTTGGATAAACGAGTTCAAGGTGTTTCTATAAGCGAAATTGGATAGATGTCAAATAGTAAAACCAGAGTAATAAGAAAAGTTAAAAAGAAAGATCACCTGAAATTGTCAACAAAAATGGCTACTTCAAACGCCAACAATGGAAGAAAGACAATCTTCAAGCTTACTGTGTGAAAGAAATTGAAATGATTTCGGTAGTGTGAACATTCAAGTTTAAAGAAAACAACTTTTGTATCATTAGATTCTTGAACCAAACAGATTGCATGTTTACGAAGTGATGCAACAATCAATAAATCAATATACCATATGCACCCTCCAGATAGGCATAAAGAAGCAGTTCAAATACAATAAGCAAAGGTACACGAAACGATGCCACCTGTGAAAAGGAAAAGATTACCAATGTTATCCCCTTGAAATTCTCAAAACGTAATATATAGAATCATATAGCACAAGAAAATATCACACATAAAGGCCATAGGAATCTAGTGGTCCAGGTAAAGAAGACCTGCTTCGGGCAACAACTACATGAAATAAGAAAAGCGGGAAGAATACGATCCTGCATAGTAAAAACAATATCAAGTCACATTCAGAAAAAAAATAAAAAATAAAAAAACCTGTTTCAATTGCATAATAATAATATATAAGAAATCAACTAGTTGCAGTTCACATTGTTTCTGATGTTGAAAGAGTGAAATCCTCTTATCAACTATCAACAGAGTATTCGATATTCATAACTAAAAGGAGGGATCATAACAAAACTTAAAACATTCTTGAAAACCGTGAGAAAACCGCTATCAACCAAAATTTTTTATTATTTTTTTCATCCTGTCTATATCTTACTGTCTCTGAAAAAAAAAACCTATGTGTTGAAAGCGAGATACATATATGTGGCTCTTAAGCTACATATATATGTATATACCTCGTATGAGATACATATATAAGCTCTTAAGCCACCTTTGTGAGCTAAATATATTATCTAACATTTTTTTTACAATCCTAACATTTTAATAAGAAATGGAAAAATAAAAATAATTTTTTTTTGATTTGTTGACAGTGGTTTTCTCAGTTTTAAGTTTTTAGTTGTTTTCACATGAACCAGAGAATTATATTATAAGTTTACAACATGTGACTGATAAATCTTTCTTGTTATATTTATCAAACAGATAAACTCATCAAACCTCATATAATCATATTTCATATATTATATATCTTACCTAAATCACCTTCCATTTCTCTCTCAAAAGGTTTTACATAGGTATCAATTTCCAACATAAACCATGCAAACTCAAATTATACATTACTTTTGACACACTATTTTCTAATTCCGTTCAGATTCTTCCAAAACCCTTAACAGTTAACATTATTCACCCTAAAAAAGTATGCAATTTTGACCTATAACATATATTATGTAACATAAACGAAGAAAAAACGAATATATACCGCCAAGAGTAAGATACGATGTGATCAAGTTTGAGAACAAGCAAGAGTGTGAAGCAGAAGAGTGAAGTATGAGCTGCGAAAACCTGTGAGGACTCTGCGATTCTGTTC
The DNA here is from genome assembly GCA_947069175.1 of Scalesia atractyloides. Lineage (NCBI taxonomy): Eukaryota > Viridiplantae > Streptophyta > Magnoliopsida > Asterales > Asteraceae > Scalesia > Scalesia atractyloides. The sequence continues at coordinate 9,560,090 of CAMTDV010000014.1, read as the reverse complement.
CAGCTCATCCCTGACAACTTATAAGCAGATTAAACTATTTTGTTTAAGAAGACAGTGATTACGATGGTGTAATGCTGCAAAATCCCTAATTTCAAAAGGGATATGCAGATATTAGTGTGCGTCAATAGTAGGAATTGATCGCACCAATAGCCATGAGAGATTACAATTTTGTGTGTAGAGAAATATAAATATACATATACATTTTTTTATATGACATTTTAGACACAAAGGTTAAGGGTTGTAGGGACACCGTAAAGAAATAATTAAACTTTCAAGTTGTTATTAGCGGATATGTATTTTATGTATTGTTATGTTATGGTGTGATTGTACAGGGTAATAGGGTATCTGTATTGTATTATCATTGATTGTATCTTGATCTTGGCCGATAAAACAACTCGACATGAAGAATGCATTCCTACACGACGAATTGCATGAGATGGATTTTATGTACCAACAACCAAGTTTTATTGACAATTAGTCAACGTATGGAGAAATCATTGTATGGCCTCAAACAGACCTAGAGCTTGGTATACTTGACTTTCAAAATCTATAGTATCTCATGGATTTAAAAGAAAACTTCACTATTTTTGTATCACTAGGGGAACATACATCGTATCTTTTATTGTAAGTCAATAACATTATTTTAACTGCTTTAGATTCATGCTTTCTTCGTTCCATCATAGCCATGTTGTCTGTGGAATTTTGTTATGACCGATTTGGTTGATTTGCATCATTTTCTTGGGATTACAGTGGCCCCGATAAATAATGATTGTTTTCTTTAACCAAGCCCAATTTGCAAAGGATATCTTATAGCGAGTCTCAATGGCTTCCAATAAACCTGCCTTCCCATCGGTTGGCATTTCCTCCAAGCTTAGTGCCACCGATAGTACTCTTTTGCCAGATGGGTCGGTATATCGCAGTCTGGTTGGCACTCTTCAGTATCACATGTTTACACATGCATTAGCTACGCGATTCAACAAGTTTGTCTATTCATGCATGCTTCACGAGAGCCTCACTTTCAGTTTCTAAAATGCATCTTGAGTTACATTCGGGGCATGTCGAATTACGGGATATGGATTAATCCCGTCAGGTGTGATTCACTTAGTGCTTATTCAGATGCTGACTGGGGATGATGTCGTGATTCCGGGTGTTCCAAATAAGGCTATTGCATATATATATGGGTGACAATCTTCTACCGTGGTCTTCTAAATGACAGCATACGGTTTCACGATCCAATGCAGAGGTAGAATATCGGGCTATTGTAAACACAGTTGTCGAGGTTAGTTGGCTTCGAAGTTTATTACTCGAGTTGTATCTTCCCCTTCGTTCGCAATTGTGGTTTACTGTGACAACGTTTCAGTGGTTTATTTATCTGCTAAATGTGTTCATTTTGTCGAGATCGATATGCATTTTGTCAGAAAAAAGGAGCGAATTATTAACATTCGACTCCTTCACGTTCCATTTGAGTTTCAATATACATCTTATATATAGTTATGTCATAGTGTGATTGTAGAGGACTAGAGGGTACCCATATGTAACTTAGATATGCATATAAATAGGGCTCTAGTAGTTATTCTATTCATCAATTATATTGCGATTCCCATATTTTTTTTGAACGGCGACTTTCAACAACAAGCGATAGATATCACACCCACCTCATCGGCAGGCCCTCCACACCCCACTCTGGCCAAGACTATATGTGTTTAGTTATATCTAACCCAGTTGATAAAAGGGTCATGTTTTGGTTGACTTATTTATGACTTATTTAACCTTTTTAATCATATATGTCAACACAACATCCCCTTGACTTATTTAACCTTTTTAATTATATGTCAACACAATTGGTTTATCTAGACAAATGGGTTAAACACATCATGTTTGAGTTACACAATTTTGAACATCCAGATTGGGGTATTTGACATAAATAAATATATGGGTTGTCCCCAATTTCAAAGATTCAACCTACCAAACCACCAATCCGCAACGACGGACAGTGTCGGACACCTCATGTTTCCATGGACGAGTCATGTGTGGACCCTCTCGGTTCAACCAAGCCACTTTACTTTACATCTTAGCTCGTGACACCGCACTTTACCTTTAAAGGTTGACAATTGACTGAACAAACAACATGTTATAAACGTATATTCATACTGCATCAAAATCAGCCATTTTATACGCTCCAACCAAACATTCAATTAGCAGACTATGCACACATAAGATTATAGCTAGTGTGAGGGCTGACATTACAACTTCTACACTATAAAAGCAAACCTTTTTTTGTGAACTATATAGTAACCTAGTTAAATAAAAGCTATACATCATATACAGGCAAGCGTTCTTTGATGATAACACGGCAAATAGGGCATTTTTGACATTTTTCACTGCAAATACTGCATAAATAGAGGGAATCAAAATTATTATAACAGTTTATAGATGACAGACGTATCTTTTTACTATAATAATATACGCAAAAGAAAAGTAAGTACCTGCAAAGGACATGATGCCTGCAAGGGAGTAACACCGTGTTTATTTCTCTTTCGAAGCAAATTCTGCATAAGATTTTATCCTGGAGTTTGCATATAAAGATCAAATTATACACTCTAACTGGGTGAGCTAAAGAATCAAGATTCATATATTCTTACATTTTGAAGTCTTTCACAGTTTTGCAGGCTGGATTTTGTGATTTCTGTTTGCTCATTAAGAGCTGCTTGAAGCCTCCAAACCTTAAAAGGGAAATTAATAACCGAGTTAGTTTGTTTGTTTGTTTTCAACTTCGCAAACCGAAATTTGGATACGCAAAGTACCTCCTCAGTTAGATCCTTCTTAGGCAATCTCTTTACTATGTCAGGCGGATAACCCGAAAACGTGTTGTACCTGAAATTCACATGCGGAATCAGTAGAGAGAATGGCAGAATAGTAATTCACTACAAAAACAAAGATAATGAACTTGCCCAGAAGACCCATTGTAGTAAATTCGTGCTTGTTCTTCCCGGCTTCCTTCCTCAGTTGACCACCAACCAAGCAGCCTACATATAAGAGTAAAAGGTCACTTTCGTCCCTGAGGTTTGGCCAGTTTTGCGACTTCGTCCCTTAGGTTTGTTTTTTCACATCTGGATCGAAAAGGTTTGAAATCTTGCCATTTTCATCCAGCTCGTTAACTCCATCCGTTTTTCTCCGTTAAGTCAGGGGTATTTCTGTCTTTTTTTGTAACTTAAAAGGCAATTTGATCTTTTTCACTTTATTTACAAGCATTTAGCATAATTTACAAGTATTCAAAATACACTTACTAAACAAAAATCAAAAACAAAAATAGGTAAAAAGACGAAAATACCCCTGACTTAACGGAGAAAAATGGATAGAGTTAACGAGCCGGATGAAAATGGCAAGATTTCAAACCTTTTGGATTCAGATGCAAAAACACAAACCTTTGGACAAATGTCGCAGAACTGGCCAAACCTCAGGGACAAAAATGGCATATTAATCTACATACAGTAACAATAAAATTTAAGAGAATGGTGAGGTGGAAAATGGGCAGGTCAGGCAGGCTGGAAAATGAGTCAAAACGGTTGGCTGGCCCGCACATGTTTTTTTTATCGATTTAGGAGGTTTTGTGCAGTTGAATAAACATCGGATGTGAGATCAAACATATTTGACCCGTTTGAGATCAAACAAAACCAGAGTCAACGAATTTATGAGTAAATGGGTTGGTTTACCTGGAGCCACGCTGCAAGAAACCAAAGGTATCACGAGCTCTAGCAGCATATATAAAGTATATTCCTGTACCTGCCCCGGTACGTAGTAGTATGACAATTTTCTCGACCAAATTAGATGCTGCAAAAAGCACTCGTAATCCTTGCACAAGAAATATGGGCGAGAAGACAACGGGAAGAGGATAATTTAGCGGCAGCAGGTTTACCCTCCAAGCGCATACAAAGGAGGATTTGAAAACCGATGATCGGAATTTTCATAACATGGCCACCTATGTCTTGTAGACCACACATCCGATCATCGGATATATCTTCTGTGGACCCCACTGTACCACTGTTCCAATCGAGATATCTAATGGTCGTAGGTGACGAGCTTGCTACAGGTATTTGAGAATTCGTATGAATCACTGGATTTGACCACTTTGTACAAACGAGAAACGCGAAGCACTCTGCAATTCTGTAAAGCGTGAATTTGCAGCATGTTAGAATAGTTAATGGTGTTTAGAAGCAAAGATGGAAATTATTAAAAGTAAGGTAATTATACCCGAAATTTATGAACAAGTCCCACCAGCCTAGAGAACTTATGTCACCTGTTAAATAGAAGTGATTAGAAACATTTAATATACTCAGGACAGTCATTTAAAAGGTTATTACCAGATAGCTTTAAAAGGGTGAACACAGTAGCAGCAAGAAAGAAAACCATTGAGATAGCAACCCAAAAATGCTGAAAAAAAACCATTGTTTAGCAGTCGGTATTTCATCATGTTAAGCAAGAGAGCAGATAAACGGAAATAAATCTCTCCGAAAAAATATCTGAATAAAAGTTCAGGCAGCAACGTTTATGTTATAAGGAATTAAACTCACAGGAAGTGTCTCCCATATTGTGTCATCGCTCAAGAGATCATCATCTCCTGGTAGTAAAGCTTTGCACATTCTGCAAATTATAAAATATTTTACCGATTAGCAACTATCCAATTTTGCTAATAGCAACACCTTGAACTCAAGAGATCATCATCTCCTGGTAGTAAAGCTTTGCACATTCTGCAAATTATAAAATACCGGAGTTCAAGGTGTTGCTATTAGCAAAATTGGATAGTTGCTAATCGGTAAAATCATAGTAATTAGAAAAGTTAAAAAGAAAGATCACCTGAAATTGTCAACAAGAATAGTTATTTAAAATGCCAACAATGGAAGAAAGACAATCTTCAAGCTTAAAGTGGGAGTTTTCTCAACTGCATGAAAGAAATTAAAAATGATTTCAGAAGCGTGAACACTCGTGATAAAAAAAAAAAGAACAATTCTATATAATTAGCTTTAACTTGAGCTAAACAGATTGCATATTTTTGAAGTAATGCAACAATCAATAAATCACATACCATATGCACTCTCCAGAAAGACACAAAGCAGCAGTTCAAATGCAATAAGCAAAGGTATCGCAACAATCACATGAAACGATGCCACCTATGCAAAAGGAAAAGAAAACTATAAAACAGAGATTCATCTAAGTTCCATATTCCCCAAGATTACCAATGTTATACCCTTAAAAGCTTATAAAGATTACAATCATCAAATAATACAGTACAAGAATATATCACACCTGACGGCCATGGGAAACTGATGGTCCAGGTAAAGAAAACATTCCGCGCGCAACAACTGCAGGAATAAGAAAAGCGGGAAGAATACAATCCTGCATTATAAAAACAATAGCAAGTAACATTCACAAAGAAGGACCCATGCACAATTGCATAATAATAATAAATAATAATAATAATAATATATATATATATATAATATATATATATATATATATATATATAATATATATATATATATAAAACAAATCATCATAGTTAAATGCGCTTCAGTGTTTCTAATAACCGAAAGTTTCATATTAAGTATCAACAACGTATTCATAACTACAATATTCCCTTTGTGAGGGCCAGTCTTTAACCCTGATAACAAAGCAAACTTAATTCTTGCCCTACACTTGTCTATTTGTCAGATTCCACTAAAACAAAACCTAACGTAACCGATGCTATTGCGAATAATTATACATGTGATTGATAAATTCTTGTTCAATAATCCAAATATCCAATTAATAAACTCTACAAACCTCATATAATAATGTATATTTTCTATCTAAAAAGGTTAAAACTGTTAGAAAGGAAGGTCTAACCTTGAAGGAAGTTGCAGCTAATCAACAGCCACATATCCAGCCAGATCAACAGCAATCAATCTCCAGCAGATCAACAGCAATCGACAGCAACAATAAAGACAGCTAGCAATCAGCTGCTGTCTTCTATATTTAGATTACGTTTTTTGTGGATAAATAGAATACCCTTCTTTGTAATGAAACATACGAATAAAACACATCAATTCAGTGTTTATGAATCAACCTTTTAACATGGTATCAGAGCAGTGTCGTTCTTGACCTGTTCATCATTTACCTTGCTCACCCAAAACCAAATCATCCTCTCAATCAAGCTGCCATGGCCGAAGCCGGTAACTTGGGAGAAGATCTATCAATTCAAATCGCCAACCTGCTCAAGAATGGCCTCAACCCACAAAACAGAAACCCAAAACTATCCGATAACCTTCAAATAAACCTCAAGCTCAACAGCCAGAATTACGCCTTATGGACCCGGATGATGAGGGTAGCCATAGGCGGTAAATCAAAAGCCTTTCTAAACCATCTATCAACCAACCCGCCGAACCAAACCAGCGAGGAATATGAGCAATGGGAACAAGACGACCTAGTCGTCTTCTCATGGCTCATACAGAACATCGAACCAACCCTTGCCAGCAATCTAACCGAATTCCCAACAGCAAAATCGCTGTGGGATGCCCTAGCTATAACATATAGCAGTGGGCGTGACAAGCTCCAAACTTTCAACCTACATGTCAAGGCGAATGAAATCAAACAGAACAATCTCTCCCTAGAAGAATTGTGGATTATACTCCAAGGAGTATGGGGAGAAATTGATCGGATTGACCCAAACCCTATGACTTGCCCAGCCGATATCCAAGCGTATCACAAAATCCGGACGGAACAGAAACTGTTCCAGTTTCTAAACGCCCTCAATCGGAAATATGACCCTATAAAAAGGGAAATACTCCGGTTAGAACCCCTTCCAACCGTAGAAACTGCATACGCTACTGTCCGCAAGGAGGCCGCTCACCAGAATATTCTGGGAACACCTCTCAATGACACACAGGGTATCACAGCGGGTCTAATGGCCTCTGAAATTGACGGACTAGGGCTTGCGTCAAAGGGCTACCGACGAGCCGATGGAAAAAGAAACGGAACCAGTAAAGACGACAAAACTCACCTCAAGTGTGATCATTGCGGCATGACGAAACATACCCGGGAACAATGTTTCAAACTCGTCAGGTATCCCGAATGGTGGTCTGATGGTCAGAAGAGAGGCACAAAGACTACGGAAAAGGGGAAGTCATCTAGCACCGGCAGCCGAGATGTCACAGGAGATGGAAGCCGGAGGGTGGGTTTCGGCGGAATGGCCGACGCAACAGAGGAAGGAGACGAATGCTTAGGTAAAGGCGGAGAAGAAGAAAGAAATGGGTGTCGTTGGGCGGATGGGTTTAAACCGAACCCATATAATCAAAATGTGAATATGTCACATTTGGTCCCTGAAAATAAGGGGAATGCTAATATGGCCCGAAAACATCATGGTAAACAAAAACGATGGATATTCGATTGCGGCGCAACCGACACAATGACTTATGAGTCATCGGATATTATTTCAACAACTAAACCAGAAAAAACACATATTCAAACGGCGAATGGCGGGATAATGGATGTAAAATCGGGAGGGACTATTGAGATTTCACCCACAATAAAAATCTCTAATTGTCTTTATGTTCCCTCGTTATCACATAAGCTGCTTTCCATCAGCCATGTCACAAAGGAACTTAACTGTATTGTCCTAATGTACCCTACGTTTTGTATTTTGCAGGATATCAGGACGGGAGTGATCATTGGGCGTGGCACTGAAAGTCAAGGGCTGTACTATGTGGATGAGGTGACTCAAAGTGGTGCTGTGATGCTGACTCATGGGACATCAGAACGAGAAGCTTGGCTGTGGCACCGAAGATTAGGTCATCCTTCTACAAGTTATTCGCATATTTTATTTCCAAAACTATTTCCAGTTAATTCTATGTCACATTGTGAAACATGCGTTTTAGCAAAAAGCCATAGAAAAACTTTTAAACCCAATAATACTAAGGCTGCTTTGCCATTTTCATTAATCCATTCTGACGTATGGGGTCCTGCCCCAGTTCTTGGGGAAAAAACCTTCGGTACTTTGTGATGTTCGTTGATGATTGTACCCGAATGACCTGGGTTTATTTTTTGAAAAACAAATCCGAAGTATTTGAAAAGTTCACTATGTTTCATGCCATGATCCAAACCCAATTTCAAACAAACATCCAAATATTCCGATCTGATAATGGCGGTGAGTTTGTTAATACCTCGTTTAAATCCTATTTCCAAGACAAGGGAATAATCCACCAAACTACATGCCCAAACACCCCAGAACAAAACGGTGTCGCCGAAAGGAAAAATCGCATTTTGCTAGAAATGACACGAGCTCTCCTAATTGAATCTCAAGTTCCGAAATATTTTTGGCCTGAAGCCCTTGCTACTGCTACCTATCTTCTCAACCGACTCCCAACAAAAATCCTAAAACTTAACACTCCGTTACACACCCTTTCAAAATTCTTCAAACTACCCTCAGTTCTTACTCTTCAACCACGAGTCTTTGGATGTACTGCCTTTGTTCACATACCCAAATCAGATCGAACCAAGCTTGACCCTTGTGCTGAAAAATGTGTCTTTGTTGGGTATGGAATGAATCAAAAGGGATACAGATGTTATAATCCAAAAACATGTCATATGTTTACCACGTTAAACTGTGACTTTCTTGAAACCGAGTATTACTACAATACCCAACTCAGTGGTCAGGGGGAGAAGGAATGTTTAGACACACTAAGCTGGTTAAAATATGTTCCCTATGTACCAACTAAAGAGTCACCTACTACAGAGTCACCAGACTTCAATTTCAGTGCCACTGACGATCCTAATGTTCCTCCTAACCTGGTGTCCGAGGTAAGTACTACTCACCCTATTCAGTCTGGTGGTACATTTGAAGTTTCTAATGACTCCGAGGATACCGATATGTCTAACCATGAAACTGCCACAGAACAAACTGAAAATTTGCAGGCAGATGAATCCAGACAAGAAGAACCACCATCAAGATATGTGTTACCCCCTAGAACAAACAGAGGGGTCCCTCCGAAACGGTATTCTCCCGAAAAAGAACCAAGAAGATCTAGCTATCCTATAGCTAGTGTGGCCGATGGAAATTTCACTAAGGAAGCCAAAGCATTTATCTCATCTGTTTATTCCGAAGAAACTCCTACAAACGTGGATCAAGCCTTAAAGTCTAAACATTGGAAGGAAGCGATGAAAACAGAAATGGAAGCCCTAATCAAGAACAATACTTGGGAAAAGTGTACTCTCCCGTTGGGAAAGAAATCCGTAGGGTGTCGTTGGGTCTATACGGTCAAGTATAAACCAGATGGTACAATTGAAAGATATAAAGCCCGACTGGTAGCAAAAGGGTATACCCAGACATATGGGATTGACTATGCTGAAACATTCTCCCGGTTGCAAAAATGAACACAATCAGGGTTCTTTTTTCGATAGCTGCAAATGAAGGGTGGCCACTTCAACAGTTTGACGTAAAAAATGCCTTTTTACACGGAGACCTAGACAAAGAAGTATTTATGGATGCTCCTCCAGGATTCACAAAAGGTTTCAAAACCGGAGAAGTTTGCCGTCTGAAGAAGTCTCTTTATGGTTTGAAGCAATCTCCCCGGGCTTGGTTTGGCAGATTTACGATAGCTATGAAAAAGTTTGGATATAAACAGAGTAATGCCGATCATACTTTGTTTCTCAAAAAAAGAGGAAAATTCGTAACCTGCCTAATTATCTATGTAGATGATATGATCATTACAGGAAACGATAAAGAAGAAATGGTAAAACTCAAAGAAAACTTGTTTGCTGAATTTGAAATGAAAGATTTAGGCAGACTTAAGTATTTCCTCGGTATTGAAGTACTAAGGTCGAAACAAGGAATCTTCATTAGTCAAAAGAAGTATGTCTTAGACCTGTTGGCAGAAATTGGAATGATCGATTGCAAACCAGCAGATACTCCTATGAGTGTAAACCAAAAGCTTTACATGGAAGAAGGAGCAAAATTAGCAAATAAAGAAAGATACCAACGGCTGGTGGGAAAACTAATATATCTCTCATACACTCGTCCAGACATCGCCTATGCTGTAGGGGTAGTAAGTCAGTTCATGCACCAACCTCAACAGTCACATATGGAAGCAGTTTGGAGAATTATAAGATATCTCAAAGGTACAGTAGGACACGGAGTCCTGTTTCAATCACATGGACACCTAAATGTTCAAATCTATACCGATGCAGACTGGGCAGGAGATAAAGGAAGTCGGAGATCAACAACAGGCTACTTCACTTTAGTTGGAGGGAACCTTGTTACCTGGAGAAGTAAAAAACAAAAAGTGGTTGCTCTTTCAAGTGCAGAAGCTGAATTTAGAGGTATAGCTCGGGGTTTAACAGAAGCCATGTGGATGCGGAGACTCTTAGCTGAGATTGGTTTTCCGCCAAAAGAAACAAGTACGATTATGTGTGATAATAAAGCTGCAATTCAGATTTCAGAAAACCCAGTTCAACATGATCGAACAAAACACGTGGAAGTTGATAGGAATTTCATCAAAGAAAAATTGGAAGATGGTACGATTGAACTACCATTCGTTCGATCAAAGGATCAGCTTGCTGACATTCTAACAAAAGCAGTAACGGAAAAATTCTCAATGATTGTTTGGGCAAGTTGAATTTTGGAAATCCAACTATTCAACTTGAGGGGAGTGTTGAGAGCTAATCATTCGCTAGCACATATCCAGCAGATCTCCAGCAGATCAACAGCAATCGACAGCAACAATAAAGACAGCTAGCAATCAGTGCTGTCTTCTATATTTAGATTACGTTTTTTGTGTATAAATAGAATACCTTCTTTGTAATGAAACATACGAATAAAACACATCAATTCAGTGTTTATGAATCAACCTTTTAACAAAAACCAGTATCTAATTTAACATAACATGCAAACTCTTTAACATTACCCAAAACAGATGCAAATTTAATCACATAATAACAAATAAACAGAAATCATGCAACATATAATAACAAATGAGAGAAATCATACACCACGAGTAAACACAACGTGATCGAGTTTGAGAACGAGCAAAAGCGTGAAGCAGAAGAGCAAAGTGTGAGCAAAGAACGTTATGTTAAATGACCAAATACCCTTGCTTATTACCAAGTTATATATATCTTCACAGGTCTCTTCTCAAACAAGCAGCACAACCACCACATATCACATCCGCTGCCATCTCACCTCCATCCTCGAACACCACCGCCACCGTCTCACCTCCGCCACTTCTCACCTCCACCCGGAACACCAAAACACCCACCAACACTGAAAGCCACCACCATCAACGAACACCTCCACCACCGGGCAGGCTATCACCACCGCCGATAACCACCACACCAGCCCGTTGCCCCTGGTGCTTCACACCGCCACAACCACTTCTTCCCCAAATCACCGCCACACACATATGCATCAATTACACATAACACACGTCAATTTTTAAATAGCACAAACAATCAGGAACAAAATTACACAAAAACAAATCACCAGAAACTAAACACGATGCAGTGAAGTCGAAGGGGCGACGGAGGAGCCGGCGATGTCGGATCCGATGATGCACATATCGGTGGTGGAAGATGAGTTGCAGGTTCATTTTTCCGGTAGTAGGTTCCGGCAGTTCGATATGCATCATCAGCTGGGAGGTAGAGAGAGAGGTTGAAGGCTGTATGGTGGAGGTTGAAAGAGGTGGCGATGGCGATGGCGGTAGGTTTTGTGGTGGTGGGCGGTGGTTTACGATGACGGCAGCAGTAGCGGCGGCTGGTGTGGTGTTCCGACGACCCACGTCATTTTTCCGACGGGTTGGGTAGTTGAGGGCAGTGAGGGTGGTGGTCGTTGGTTGTTATTGGGTGGTAGGTTTTTTTAGGAGATAAGATGATGATGAAGAGGCCCCCTGTTTTAAGTTTAGGAAAAAAGGGAGATTAATTACCTGAAACAGTGAATGGGAGGAGAAGGTAGGAGACGGCGGTGGAGGCGGTGGTGGAGGTGGAGGTGGGAGACGGTGGTCTTGTGGTTTTAGAGAGAGAAAAGGAAAGTGAGAGAGAGAGAGATTAGGGTGAAGAAGAAGAAGGTGTTTATTTATTTTTGTTTTTTAATAGTAAGGGTAGTGTGGTAATTTTACATATACTTAACTGAGAAAGTTAACACGGGTTAGTCATAAGGACCACCCGAGTGCAAAAATTGCAACCACTGGGACCAAATGTGTAATTAATGAACCATTGGGGACCAATCTGCAATTTTCGCAAACCACAGGGACCAACCAAGCATTTAACTCTATTTGTTCGGTTTGTTGGGTTTGAGATATTTGTTTGGTTTTGGTTTTTAAGATGTCATGGATTTGTTTGGTTTTGGTTTTTAAGATGTCATGCTTTAAAATTTGGAACCGATTGAGCAACTTTTTATTGTTGATATTTTATTATATTATTCGTAATTTAATTATGAACCGTATATATTGTTCTTTTAGAATTTGGAACTGATTGAGCAACTTTAAGAAAGATTTAAATAAAGAATTAATTACTTGTTAGCATAATTATAAGGAATTCAATATAATTTATATTATTTAGGTTACTATTTTACAATATCTATATAATTGGTTAGATGTCACATGACACTTTTTAAATGGTTCTTACAGTTTGTATACGAAATATGATTTGTATTTGATCCTACTCCTAGACCTATAGATGTAGTATATGTGTAGTATACAGTATACTATAGGTATAGTCTAGTATACAATAATATACACATAGTTTCTGATTCTACCCATCTCGTATGTCACACCGTCAAATTCCACATGCGGGGTTTTACCACTAGGCGTGCGACTGACCAGGATCCAGCCACTAATCATGTTGAACCAATTATTAAAATTACAAAACCATCACAATCAACACGATTTGTGATCAACATTTAAAAGTCCAAAACGTAGTTTAAGTTAACAACGCAAGCAAGTTTAAAAATCCAGACACAAATAAAAAAACCACAAGTTCATAACATAAATAAAATGTAAAGTTTAATAACCCATGACACTCCTGTAACATCCGCCAAAAACCGGATTTACCAGACCCGCTTCGTTTATTAACCGAACAACCAGTTAAAAATTTTGTTGCGTATTTAATGCCCAAATTAATTTTAAACGATACATAATTAATAAGTATATTAGAATATAAAATTTATTTTTGAAAATGTATTAAAAATAGTGAATTAAAAATAATATGTTGAAGCCGGGACTCGAACCCGGGTCAGCCGAGAGCTAGCAAAGTCTTAACTCCCACATATTCAACCGCTCCGCCACTTGTGTTATTTGTTAACATATTGAAACAATTAATACATAAATCAATCTGGAAATCAAAACCCAGTTACACAACGCGCCCAAATCCGCTTGCGCCGGAAATCCCGACAATTTCGTCAAAGTTGCCGTTTCTTTTTGGTCATAACGTATACATTAACAGTAAGGTCGGTTATAACCGAAGAAAACCATCAATTACATTCAATGCCTTAAATTTCTGTTGAAACCGAAAATGCAACTCAAATCCGGGATTATACCTTGTTCATCAGTTAATCTCACGAAGCTATTCAACTTACACTCATCATTTCGCACAGAAAACTTCGCCGGAAGTCGCCGGAATTCTCTGAAAAATTACCAGAAATTTTCGCCGGAAAACCGAGTTCAATCCATCCTTTCTTCTTACCCTAAAATAAGATCCTAGAGCTTATACTGACATCACCCACACTCACCTTAAACCTCTGAAGAATCTCTGTCGCAAGAAATTTCACTCGCCGGAATTCTCTGCAAGTCGCCGGAAAACCGGGGACTTTCATCTACACGGTAATTACCTTGATATTTCTGTTTCATTCCATTATAAGACGAATTCTAACACCATTTCATCCTGAGAATCAACCTCAGACGACATTGCCGGACTTTCTGTTTTCACCGGAAAAACTTCTGGATTTTTCGGAAACCCGCTGTTAACCGATATGATCGTTCAAACATACTGATAATCATTACTCATTAGTTCAATTTCACATCTAATCCCTCCAAACTGCTAATTGATTCTAACAGCCGAAGGTCACCCGAACAGAGCCAACAAGCTTCGCCGGATTTTCTGAAGAAGACGATCTGTTCGGTATTTTCTTTCCCCAAACTCTTCGGTTCAATACTTTTCAATTGTTCATCTTGTTCATTAACCGAATTAATCAAATAACAGTTAGATAAACGTTGCCTGAGTTTTGAACGAAGAAGACGAAGTAGTTATGTTATAAGATTATTTAAAAAATCGGTATTATAAACGGGTTAGACACACAGTCCAGCGGTGGACTGTGTGCAAATAAATACATACACGTCGCGAGTTCGATTCCTGTCCCAACCTCATTCGCTGTAATAAAATGCCTTTTTAAAAAAAAACTGAACCGGGTTAATTCAGTATTATGTTAAGTATAATAAAAAATAGAATATTTACCAAGTTAGACACACAGTCCAACGGTGGACTGTGTGCCAAACTAAACCACAGGTCCCGGGTTCGAGACCTGTTGAGTGCACCGGGTCGTCACATTGAAATCTTTTTAAAATAAATGATTTTTGGATTAATTTAATTAGTATATAAATATAATTAAAAACAGAAATATTACGGGTTAGACACGTAGCTCAGTTGGTAGAGCTGCGTGCACGCATACGGGAGGTCACGAGTTCGAACCTCACTCAGCGCACATAATAACACAATCAAACCGGTCAACAGGTCAATGGTCAACACGACAACGGTCAAAAAGTCAATATTTTTTTATTATTTTTATTTATGTATTTTATTTAAAAATCAATTAAAAATACTTAAAAATAACATTTTTAAGGTTAGAAAATAGCCTAAAACTCACAAAAATATATCCAAAAATCCTATTAAAGTTGTTAATAAAATCCATTTATTTACCTTACTTTTCTTTATTAATTAGGTTAGTTATTCCTCGTCGATCAATCCTCTAAACTCGTGCGCATTCATCATCATTCACCGAACGCACCCACTGTGAGTGAATCTCTATAAATTCCCCGTTTAAATCACGTTTTTGAGGTGTATCATGTGTCTTACTATTTATTATATTTAAATCATTGTGCATACATCATATCATGAATAAATGTGTATTCAGTTTGTATAAACCGTTTGTGTGGTTATTGTTTAGATTTAATTTATTATTTTCAGTACATGCAATTTCATAGGCCGCCGCTTCCATTACATTATGAGCGTTGAGCATGTTCCCCATTACATTATGAGCGTGAACCTGGCGTGCCAACATACGATCGGCTCCGTTTGATTGAGCCTTGATCGCACAGACATTTATCATTTTTAGTACATGCAATACGATCGGCTCCGTTTGATTGAGCCTTGATCGCACAGACATTTATCATTTTCAGTACATGCAATACGATCGGCTCCGTTTGATTGAGCCTTGATCGCACAGTTTCATTCATGTTATATATTTATGCAAGTTGATATGTTATTGTATGCTGTTGGTTTGTTAATGTATGTTATTGTTTGTTGTTGTGTGATATCGTATGCTAATGGTTTGTTATTGTATGTTTATTTACGTTTGTTCATATATGAACAGTGCACAATTTTTCCATATAAAATACAACAAGAAATAAATAATTAATGTTTTCTAACAAGGTTCACTCGCCAACTTTTTGTTGACCCAAAAACCATTTTTACACATGATACAGGTGAACAGATGAAGCATGGAAAACATAGGAAATTGCCTTAGAAGAAAAATAATGAAGTTTAGAAGGATGAATAGAACATGTTGTATTTGTTTGATATGATTGTATGATCTCTTTTAAATTGAAATAATAAATATGAAACATTATAATAAATGTCATGAGCTTTGATGATAACCCAACCATGCCCCGGTCACCTTTTCCGCTGCGGGTCGGGGTGTGACAACTCCAACCATTGCAAGCCTCTGTCCACCTGTACCTAACGACCTGCAAAGCATGTAATAGTGTGTCAACATAAAGTTGGTGGGTTCACAGTTTTGGTTAAGCGTAGAACGTAAGCGTAAGTTCACAGGCAAAGCGTTAAAAGTATGACTCGGGTAGTAACCTCATCAAGGTAACTAAACTGTGTGTACCGAATGCTGACGTTATAGTTTTTGTGCCCTCATAAATGTCTATCCGTATTGATGCAATGAGGAGGTTAAAAGTTCACGCCCGGTTCCCAGCATGGTGTGAGGTTTGCCAAACCGAATAGCGCTATCAACTAATACCCCGCCTGCCAACCCGACATGCTAATCGGTAATTGTGTAGGGACTTCCAGATAGAGTTGCGCTTAGTTAAGTTTACCTCCACCTCCAGTGGATAGCATGTATGTGCTCCCAAACTAGGAACGCGCGCGTAGACCCAACCAGGGCTATCATAAGTGTTTCCCTAACCAGGGAAGTAAGTGTGTTTTCCTCAACCAGGGACACATGCTTAAGTAAAGAGTTGTGAACTCACCTTAGTTTGCTCGGCTAGAATATTAAGTGTATGGTAGTAGCAGTGGCCAACCACATCCTGACATGGTTACCGTTTTAGTTAAGTTGTGCACACTTAAGTTCTACACGTAACTACCACATAATATGCAAACACGTTGACACTTAGTTATTCATTTGTGTGGGTATGTGCATGTGTTCATCTCATAACATGCAATACATTTATTAGTACTCGTTTAGGCTTTAAACAATGACTAATACCTTGTAGTAACACACAAATACACTTAAAAAAATCTACATAAACTTTCAGCAGTTTCAGTTTCATATCAGTTTTTGAGTTGTTTTCCGGAATTTATTTAAATTACCAAACGTACTTTAAAAATTATGATATTTTTATGAGCCATGTCATTTAGTCCGCTATGAGTATGACTTGTGTAATTTTATCATGACCTAATTATTCATAGAAAAATCACTAAAAATCATTTAGCACACATAGGTCTGATTCGTTACATTCTAGCGACAGTTTATGGAAAAATTTTGTAACGCCCTAAAAACCCAAATGTTAAATTACAAGCATAGTTTAATTACACAATGTGATATTCGGGTAACTAAGTTAGTTAGCCTGGTTATAAATACAAGTTAGACATTAGAAATAAAGTTTTGGTGACTAAACAATTAACAAACAAACTACAAGGGCTAAAAGGGGGCAAGTTGGAAAATGTTTTAATTAAAACATGGAGAAAAGGGGAAAACCCATTTGTGGGCATATGCGTGTGTCGACACACACACACATAGTGTGTGTTCTTGAGCATCAATCTAAGAAGATGAAGAGGATAAATTCAAAAGTTTGCATGTATAATCTATGAGTTTCAAAGTGTTCATCACCTTCAAATCATCATGTAAGTATCAAAATTTATCTCTTAAACCTTCCTAGTTGAAGTTCTAATGGGTTTTGATGAATTACTCTTAATTGGGTAAATTGGAAGAATGGAATGGTTGAAATTGGTTTTAGATGCACTTAATATAGTGTTAATAATGATTTAAACATATCAATTAGAAGTTTTAAGGAAAGAACCCATGTTCAAGAACTTGGAGTTCTTGATGGTTCATTATTTAATATGAATGAGTTGGATGCACTAGAGATTTTTGATGTGTTGATGTCAATGTGTGAATGATACTTGTTGATTAATAATAAGACTTGATTAATTGTGTATGAACTAGGAAGATTAGGCATGAACTACTTGTACTTTATGCTTAGATGTTAGTACGCACGCCAAGTGTTTGATGAAATGTCTAAATGACAATATTATGTAAAAATGCATGCAAGTAGTGGATGAATATGCATATAATGTGGAAATGATTAAGTTGTTATTAAACTTACATAATGAAAATGTGTAAGATGGAATCCATGTGGAGGTTTTGCCAATTTCTTGTTTGGGTAGAACTGTGCGCTAGTAGCTTGCACTATTTACTTGCATTGTATGACGCACATTATGTGTTTCATGGATCTATGAGTTATGTATGATAATAGTTCACCAAAGAATGTCAATGTGACATAGGAGTTGGAATGATTTTTATATGATTAAGCATGTATGCTAATAGTGTTGTGAACATGATAACATGAAAAACTAGGAGTCATGTCAATGTGGACTCAAGCATGGGTGGCTAACAGGTCAAGAAGAGCCAAGGAAGCAAGCACGAACATGTCAACTCGAGGTAAGTGATTTCCGAGCTCACTTCTTATTATTTAAATGAAGTTATGTATGCTTGTTTATTGGGAATCACAAAAGGATGGGTATGTAACGTAGTATTAAGGTAAGCACGACGAAAATTGATTATATGAAGTTAATTATGTTTGAATTCACATGGAATGAGTAAATAGGTCACAAATACGAAAGTAACGAATCAGTTGTGGAATTTGATGTTGGGATATGAGGATTAGTGTTAGAATGATTTGGGGGATTGGAAATAGGTTATTTTACGATTTAGGGCTTTCGAGACACGCGGACGCCGAAGAGATTGTGTAATTTGCCTTCAGTGCTGCCTAAGCCAGGGACTTAGCCTATGCTGGATAATTTCTGCAATTTGCCTTTAGTGTTGGGCGTAGCTTAAGTCTGGGACTTAGCCTACGCTGGATAGTTTCTGCAATTTGCCTTCAGTGCTGGGCATAGCTTAAGTCTGGGGCTTAAGCTACGCTGGCAGCTTTATGTTGGAATAAGTATGTTAGTATGTATGTACGAATCTAGTTGTATCTTGGAAGATGGAACCCATTGGTAAGTATGAGTAGGAACATGCTCGCACGTAGGGTTGTATGTACGGATTTCGTATAAATGAATGTTCGTGATTAGGACTTGTATATATGAATACGTGAGCACGAAGATGTATGTAAGAATTAGGATAGAAAGATTCGTATGCACATGTTGAATTTATATTTATACAAATGAATAGGAAATATATGCATGTATACATGATTTTGATACATACAAGTATTAACGATGTTAACCGGGTTGCTTTGAGAATGTAATGAATGTGCAGGTAAGATATTTTCGGCTCTTCGTAGGTTCGATGCCGGGATGCAATAATTGCATTGGGGAGGATAAAGGAATGAATTAATACACGTTGGAATAATGCGATGCGTCGTTTAAATATATATGCTTTAAATTATTTATGATGTCATCAATTACTAATAATGTGGGTATATACGGTGTCTGCAGGTTACGTGGATTATCATTATCATTGTGAGGTGAAAGCGGTTCAGGATCGAGCTCAAACGTGGATTGTACGGGAGCGAGGTCACGTAGTTTGTAATCGTAGGTTATGTTTTATATTCTAAATAAGAATGAAGAATGCTATACATGAAAAAGGATTATTCTAATGGTTTCAAGTATCTTAAAACATTTATAAAGAAAGGAATTTTGAAGAATGTATTTTTCCGCTGCGTCTTTTCGGTTAAAACGTGTTTGGGTCTTACAAGTTGGTATCAGAGCCCTGGTTTGAGAGAAATCAAGTACGAGGAGGTAAGTACTTGAACTCAAACATGTGTGCTCTTGGGACAAAGAATCCGTACAATCCAAGAATCGTTCAAAATCCAAAGGTTTTAATTAAATTTAAGCATGTACTTATGTATCAAGCTTGAGACGTAGTGCTTGAACTCGAACTGAAAGCTTGTGCAAAAGTGTGTATTCGCTCCGAGGTGTCATTCAAGCAAGTGTCTTTTAAATATTAGTAGTTATGTATAACGGATAATGTTACGGGAAGTTACGGGATGTCGCTGGATGTTAGGGGGATGTTATGGGGTGCCACGGGGTGTTACAGGATGTTAGGGGTCAGTTCGGGTTGGAACGGTGCTTGGAAACGAGTGTTACAAGCCAAAACAAAGGAAAACTCTTCCTCTTGCTGGTGGCCTAGTGATTGGGTTTTCTTGATTAACTGGGGTTTGATTGGGCTTGAGCGTTTATGATGTTAACCAATCGAGGGCACGTGTTTCTATAGTGGGTAGGGTCGCCACAATTGAAACAAACTCGAACATATGGGAACATGGGGTATTGGGGTTGTTGATAGGTTTGGATCATGTTTTGGGTAGGGGGAGATATTTGGTTTTGAAAGGTGCGGCAAACCTTGCTCAAATGACCATAGCGTCCACAAGTTGCACATAGTTGACAAGGTAAGGTAAGGGGATGGTGATAAAAACAGGTGTTACATTGAGGGTGAGGTCCAAGATATGGTTTCTTATTTGGGTAAGTTGGGTTGGGTGCCACTTGAGTGATTGGGATAGCTTGGATGGGTATGGCGTGTGAAATTGGTTGATTTCGTTGGATAGCAGCGAAAAGTTGCCCGTCTCTTTTTCTCTTAGAATTGGGTTGAGAAGAGGATTCGGTTTGGGTGTAGTCGGAGGTTTCAGTCGATACTTTATCCTTCTTCTTCTCCTCCTTGAAGTCTTTGTTCCGGATTCGGTTCTCGGTGAGCGCTGTTGCTAGCTCCATTGCTGCTTCCAAAGTTGCAGGCGTGGTACTTATTACAGAGTCTTGAATCTTTGACGGAAGACCACGAATGTAGTGCTCGATCAACGGTAGAGGGGAGTGAACAAGTTGGGAATCATTTGATGTAACTCGAGGAATCTTTTGTTGTACGTGGTGTGGTCGCCTTCCTTTTGCTTCAACGAATAGAACTCATCTTCTAATTTCTTGATTTCGCTCCTTGGGCAAAATCGTCTGGTCATGATTTCCTTCAATTCATTCCAAGTTAAAGTCATAGCATCTTCAACACCTCGTTTGGCCTTCTCTGTATTCCACCAAGTAAGTGCTATTCCATGTAAACGACCGGTAGCATATCGCACTTTGCGGTCATCAGGGCAATCGC
The DNA here is from genome assembly GCA_947069175.1 of Scalesia atractyloides. Lineage (NCBI taxonomy): Eukaryota > Viridiplantae > Streptophyta > Magnoliopsida > Asterales > Asteraceae > Scalesia > Scalesia atractyloides. The sequence continues at coordinate 9,539,266 of CAMTDV010000014.1, read as the reverse complement.
AGTTTAGAAAAGTGTTCTCCATTTCTTCAAACCAATGGAGGAGAGCGGTGACACCTCCAGTCCCTTCGTATTTTGGAGGGTCGCATGATTTGAAATGCTTGTAGGTGCATTTAGTGGTATTTGGGGGAGAGTTGATAACGTTTTGATCTTCTTGGTTGACAGGATTAGCGGTAAGTGCTTGTTGGACTTGGTTTACAATGTTGGGTATAACGGCAGCCATTTGTTGGGCGATTAGGGCAGCCATGCGCTCGCGAGCTTTTCCTGCTCTCATCTTCCTACGGGCAAGGTTAGAAGACATCTACAAGGAATACGCATCATGAGTATGAGTTGGATGTTTTTGGGATCATGGGTCGCACTAGGAATGAACATTCATAAAATAAATATAGAAAAATAAATCTACTACATCCATAGGATGTCTTGGGCTTTGCTCGTCATTAGGCCCTACATGCCGCCATACTTCACCTTCGTAATCATGTGGGCCCCCATGAATACCGGGTTTTTCATATGGTTCGCATGTGTTAGCCTGGTTATGTACACTAAAACCCGGAGAAAATCGAGAAATATGTATATAACGTATGAGATTCGGAATGTGTCCAGGTGTAGACACGGTGACACCTCAAAGTGGGGTTAGTTCGAACGACGTTTGGTGTGGCATGCTTTGGCCTAATAGGTCCTTCGTACTCTCATCGTTAGTCCCCAGGTAGGCAAACTGTTCCGTTATATTGGATTTATACGAATGCCAACCTAGACAGGACGTTCCGACTACCGGTACTTGTACCCTTCCAGTTACTACATGCCCGTCGCAGAACTTACTTTGATGAGATTTGAAAATTGTATCAAAATCTTTGAAGAACGAGAGTATGAAAATGATTTGGATATATGAATATTGAAATATGTATAATGAATATGTATATAAGTATGTATGTTTGACTGTAAGTATAAACAAATATGAAACAAATAAATATCATAAGTTTGTATGTAACCACCTAAACAATTAAAATTTAGGCAAACTATAGTATAGGCTCTAAGGGTCTAATAACCTATCCTATATCCCTATAGTCATGGCTCTGATACCAATCTGTCACACCCCGACCCGCAGCGGAAAAGGTGGTCGGGGCATGATTGGGTTATCATCAAAGCTCATGACATTTATTTTAACGTTTCATATTCATTAATACACTTTAATGGAAAATTACAATCAATATTACATCATGTCCTAAATATCAATCTAGGCTTCATTGTTTTCTTCTAAGGCATTTTCTATGTTTTCCTTGCTTCATCCTGTTCACTTGTATCATGTGTAAAAAAGGTTTTTGGATCAACAAAAAGTTGGCGAGTGAATCCTATGGAAAACATTTGAACAAGTTTATTTAATTGATTATAAAATAAAGTGCACAACCACACATGAGTAAAAATAGATGTAAACTTATTCACCAATCAATTTAATTTTAAACAATACACACATGAACAATAATGGATCGTTTAGAGGCATGCGTTGCTCAACTCGTCTCTCACGAGGAACTGATGGGCCTAATGAATGAATTGCATAAACTTGACAATATGAAATACATAACTACAAACAATATAAACTCAATAATACACACATGAACAATAATGGATTTGTTTTGAGGCACGTGTTGCTCAACTTGTCTCACACGAGGAACTGGTGGGCCTAATGAATGAATTGCATATAAATAGACAAAATGAAATACATAACTACAAGCAATGTATACAATCTAAGTTTAGATCACAATATGGTATGGCACAAGTTTAAATAAACGAGTTAATTTTATGACACATGACACACCCCAAAACGTGTAATTAAAAAGAGGAGTTGTAAGATTCACTCACATTGGGTGCGTTCGGTTATAATGTTGAATGCACGCGAAGTTGGTTTTAACCACGAGTGAAATTAACCTAGATAATAACATAATGGTTTGGTAAATAATGGGATTTTATTAATCAATTTTAGTAGGATTGTTGGGTGTATTTTTGTGAGTTTAAGGCTATTTTCTAACCTTAAAAATGTTATTTTTAAATAAAATAAATAAATAAAAATAATAAAAAAATGTTGACTTTTTGACCGTTGACCGTTGATTCCATTGACCATTGACTGTTTGACCGGTTCGTATGCGTGTATGTGTGCGCTGGGTGAGGCTCGAACCCGAGACCTCCCGTACGCGTGCACGCAGCTCTACCAACTGAGCTACGTGTCTAACCCGAAATATTTCTGTTTTTAATTATATTTATATACTAATTAGATTAAACAGAAAATCCTTTATTTTTAAAAACGATTTTAATCCAAAGACTCGGTGCGCTCCACAGGTCTCGAACCCGGGACCTGTGGTTTAGGTTAACACACAGTCCACCGCTGGACTGTGTGTTTAACTTGTTATATAATCTGATTTTTATTATACTTATATACAATTAAATAATTTTGTTTCTGCCTTATTTAAAAAGTTGGATAATTGTCCGGACCGGTGCGGTAGTCCGGATTCGAACTCGTGACGTGTGTTTAAACATTCACACAGTCCACCGCTGGACTGTGTGTCTATCTTGGTTATTATTCTGGTTTTTATTAAACTTAACATATATCAGCAGTGAATCCGGTTCGGTAAAAAAAAAGAGCATTTTTATTAAGGCGAGTGTGCGTGGGACATGTATCGAACTCGAGACGTTTACATGTTTAATGTGCACATAGTCCACCGCTGGACTGTGTGTCTAACCCGAGTTATAACTTGATTTTAATTATAAATATACACAACTGAAACTTCGTCTTCTTCGTTGAATTTAACCAGAATCGGAAGTCCGACTGGTTCGATGTTTTAATCATGTTCTTTAGTGTTTTGAGGTTAATTACAGGTGAGATATATAAAAAGAATGAAAGATTTAAGCGTAAGGTATACCGACTCGACTCCTCTGTTTCTCCGGCGAAACTCCGGTGACAGCAGAAACTTCCGGCGACGTGTGTCCTGCAGCAGAGAGTCTTCAGCAAGCTTGAAATGGATGTGGGTGACTTCGGTATAAGCTCTGGGGGTTCAGTAAGGCTCAGAAGTGAAGGGTTCGGTTTTCCGGCGATGTGCAGAACTTTTCCGGCGAGTGAAATTACGTCGGGTAAAGGTGCATGTTTTGAGCGAAAAAGCTTGCAGAGGTTCGAGGAGGTATTTATAGGGCAGGTCATCGATGAATTTGGTCCGATTTCCGACTTGATTCGTCGGTTAGAAACTCTCCGGCGGTTATAACTTGTGTCGCGGACTCAGGCGTCGGTTATAGCCGATGTCATAGTTAAAGTTTACGTTATAACTGAAGTAACCGTCAATTCTTGGCGAGTTAGTCGGGATTTCCGACGACTGCAATTAGGTGCGCCGGCTTTTGAATTTGAGATTCATGATATGAATTAATTGACTCCAATAATTAACAAGAAATACAAGTGGCGCAGTGGTGGGAGAGTTGAGTGTTAAGTTGTTGTTGAACCGGTTGACTGACCCGGGTTCGAAACCCGGCAGCAACATTATATTTTTATTTCATTATTTTTAACAATTTTTCAAAAACAAATTATATATTCCAATATAATAATTAATTATGTATCGTTTAAAATTAATTTGGGCATTAAATACGCCACGAAATTTTAAACTGATTGTTCGGTTAATAAACGGAGCGGGTTTGTAAAATCTGTTTTTGACGGATGTTACATGTTGAGCCTATATATAGTGTCCATATGTTCACAGTTTCACTAAGAGAGTCCTGAAAGAGTTTACACTGTGTGTATGTACTGGTTCTCTTCCATTAATCTAAAGATAGTGAATCTTTTGGGTTACTTTGTGTTTGTTCTTACATTACTTTGCTTCGGTTTGCATGCTAACACTTGCTAGTGTGTTAACAAACAAGGAAGTAGGTAACTTGATCCTTCAAGTGGACCTATAGCTCATCCCTTGTTTGTGTCATAGTCCTCCCCCACATTTAAACGACTGTTTGAGTTTTCTGTTGAACGATCATTTGAGTATAGGGTGGCATATTTGGGTTTGGGGGTGGCGTACGAACAATAGGGCTTAGAATACCATATTTTTAAGTGTACCTTGTAAATTTTCCTCGTACGCTATAGGGGGTATTCAGTTGATGTCCCTTTGATTCATTACAGTATTGGTACAGTATCGACACTCGGTATATCAATCGAAAGATGAAACCCAAAAAATAAAGTTATGATATGACCAAAATGATATCGACATGCGTTTAACATAGATAAAACCCGAATATCAGTAATGGGTATGATAGTACTTATACAGATACCGATGTTCGGCCGAAATCAACAGGGCATCAATGTTGCTAGGACGGTATCAGTTTGGTTCTTTATGGTTTCACTACGGAAACGACACTAGCTATAGCTTACAATAAACAAAATACACTCTATACTGCTAGCAAAGTTTCCGATGGTATTCGAATCATTACAGTAAAGAACAAGATGAATTATATTAGTTAATGATCATATGCTAAAAGTTATAATAGAAAAAATAAAATACAAAATATGCTTAAAACTAATAAAATAATAAAAAAATAAAATATAGAAAACTTACTATAATAAATAAATATATTTTAACTGTTCTATATATAGTATAACAATAATGATTTATAATTTGTCTTGTTCCTTTTATACATAAACTAGAAAAACAGTTTTCTGGAATCTTTTCTCCATAGATCAACTGGGATTTTGAAACCCTAATTATGAACTTTCCTCAACAGAAAAAAGCCATATGGACCTGCTATATATGAAGACATGCTGGTAATGTTCTTGTATAGTAGAATTCAGTCCTACAGTTTACTTCAGTTGAAAAATCTTGATTACCATTCCCTTATCTTCACGTTTTTACCAGATCTGTAGATCTCAACTCTTCACTCTGCAGCCATAAATGTTCTTGTTGACTCCAATGTAACTGAGGTTCCTAAATTTTGAAATTTTTTACATAGTTTTACAGCCAAATCTATAGTTCTTATGACTTTAAACAAGATATTAAAATTCCTGGGCAAGATTTGCATTAACTTTTTGTTTGTGCCCTAAAATTATATCATAAATTCTGTGTTTAATCCGTCTGAAAGTAGCTTCATAAAGCCATTGTCTTTAGTTGTATCTAATAAACAGTTAGAACTTTTTATTGTCATGTTTAATTTCTTGATAAATTATTGATAATTATTGCCTATGGTTTCAGTTACATTACCTTTAACACATAATGCTGGTCTCAACAGAAGTTAAACTTAAGCTAATTATGCAATGGTGGTTTTGCCATTGGATCTTCAAGGGGAGCGCTACTCTAACTCCAAAGGCTTTGCCATTGGAACCAACCCCCACCCAGTATCCTACCTAATTGAATTGATTTGTTTATACTTGATCTTTCTTTGCTGCGATTTAACAGTTCGAGCTCATGATTTCGTGTTTGCCATCTCAAATTTTAGAGGCCTGTGGTTCTTGGATCAAGGAGAGATACTTTACTGGTTTTCATTTAAATTTGTTAATTATATTGGTTGGAAGATTATATAGCGGAATAGGTCATGTCGATTGGAATCGTAAGCTCGCTTATCTAGCTTGTGTTGTGGTTAGAATATGAGTTGTTTTGGTGCAAGAAGATGCAAAATGGATTGATCTCAGATCTTTATTTTGAGGTTGGAACGGTGGGTGGGGCTGCAAAGGTACCAAACATTTGCAAATAGTTCGTGAACCGTTCGGTGGGAATTTCGTTTGTGTTTTTTCGTTTATAAAAATGAATGAATACGGACAATAAATTTTATTCCTTAGTGAAATGAACAAATATGAACATGCTCATGTTCATTCATTTGTGTTTATGAACGTTCGATAACGTTTTCGTTTTTGTTCCATAGTTCATTAGGGTTTTGAAATTTTATAGTCGTGTAGTGGATATTTAATAAACAAGTTAATATATGTTCGTTTCCAAACTCTTGTTTGTGTTCGTTACCTGAAATTCACGAACAAACTCAAACACGAACACGTACATTCATTTCCGGACGGAAACTCTCATTCAGTAAGCGTTCATGAACAGTTCACGAACACATTTATTCCCTTAACAAACGAACACAAACAAGGTCTTGTTCGTATTCATTCGGTTCGTTTGCAGCCTTAACAGTTGGGATCATAAGTTGTTAATATGTTTAATGAAATTACCAACACAAATATGTTGGTTAGTGTTGATTTGAAATTTTAATAGCCATACAGTTGGGCATAGTTTTTCTGTCAAGAAAAATTATCTGATGATCTTTGTTCTAATTATTATATAAACTTGTTGGTGATTCCATCTTAACTGATGTCTAGCCATCTAGGCATATGTTGAAATATCTCAGTCATTTTCTTCCTTTTGAATTTCGGAGACTTCTCCATCTTTTGCGGTCAAGAAATAGTCTATATATTGTCTTATGCCAATTGGAATGTTCAAATACCCTCAAATCTAATTAATTAGTACGCAATATCTAAACCTGTTGCTTACAGCTCAACTCACCATGGCAAATTTGTTGTCTTTTCATGAAACTGAAAATTAGAGCTTAAAGATGGAGAATGATTAGTTCCTCCAGCTAGTGCTTTATAAGGCCAGAATTACTGACCATAAATACAGCCCAAATAGTTAACTTGTTTATTACTTGTTTGGTGTTTAAATGATTAAAAGCATTAGTTCATCTGTTTAATAAGTAGTTCAAGTATCTGGGATCCTCACTACAAGAAACTTTAGCGAAGACATGTCACCCCTATTGCTTTTAGCGACGATTTTTGCCATCAATAGTGACGATAGTTGTCGCCCTATTGCTCCTGTTTCTTGTAGTGCCTTCTGTTTATACATGATATTTGGAAATTCATTGGATGTACCAAAGATCTTGGACTTATAATAATTAATCTCAGTAACACAAATAAGCCCATCTCCACACACAGTTAAATTCTAAAACCCTAATCATCTCATGTCCAAATATGTCTCACAAACTTGATCAATAATAGTTGAACTCAAATACATAACAGTTTTCTGGGCAAACAAGGACTTTATCAATAGGCAGTATATTGTATACAGTTTGGAACAATAATAAGTATGTATGTAGATGGTGTTTGAAGTTAAATCCAGAGCATGGTATATATTTGATTGTTTCCACACCACACCATATATAGTACGTTATGCTGTAGCTAATAAAGTAAATTGAAAAGAAAGCACTTATTAGGGTTCTATTTATTATCTTCTTGTCATCCACCCCAGTACATTCATAAGTAGCTAGAGTAACGTGGGACCGACCTCTTCTTTTACATAAATCATTTCCTGAAAGCAACACCAGAACTACTCCCATGTGGTCCTAGTAAGTGGTCTTTATGCAAGTACAAAGAGATGTGAGCATAAAACTAGGGTTTACAGTTAATTATTATTTTAGTTTCTTCAAAAGAAAAAAACATTTGTTTTTATAATTTTATGAACGACAAATTGCATAAATATACAAATGATTTTTACATAAGTTATCATGGTATTTAATGCAATAAAGGTACAATATTTTACCATTTGATGATCTTTGTTTCTTTTTCCCTGTTTATTGCAAACAACAAGTATATATTTTTTAGTTAAACTTTTTTATTATATAAAAATGTTTTTTTAAATAAGAGCTAAATAGTTGATGTATATAATATTTTTTTTTCTAATACTTACAAAGTTTTTTTTTTGCAAAATTTCGCTAAACAGTATTTCCATGCGGAGAAAGTTCCTAATGCCAAAGCATTCACCACTATCAACCAAATGAAACTCTTGTTATGAAATAATCTATAGTCCTAAACAAATTCAAGAAAACATCCAACCACCCGTAATTGGAATAGCACCCGAAGCGGGTTACTAAATCGAAGTTACGAAATAGTTTAATTCATTATTAAATCAAAGTCTCTAAAGGGGGTTGGGTGACAATTCTTTTCCCACTAAGACTATGTGTAGTGAGACATTATTATAAATTATAATGTCCCTTCCTTAAGGATGAAATGACATGTGGCATATGGGGTACAGTGGGAGGTGAAGATAAAAAAAGGTATAGTGTTATAATGCCTCAACAATGATTACCCACAAATAAATGAGTTGGAAATTTCTTATTGGCGAAATCAAGGTTGAGGAGGCGTGTTTGAGGAAAGCCCAACACAACTTTTGGATAAAAACGCCAGGGGTGTCTTGGGCCAGAATACGCCCAAATAACTCATCACTTCTGGTGGTCTAATGGTTACTCAACTCCTAGAGAGAGGGCGATGATGAAATTTGCAAAGTATCTAAAGGGGGCGATGAGATGAGTAATCAGGTTTGGAATGAAACATGAGTTCACATGAGGAGTCGTTAAGGGTGCCGAAGGGTAGGCGATTAATGAGAAAAGTTGTGGTGGCATATTCATTGTGCCATTATTTCTCTAGTACGCATAAGGGAAGAGGGAAAGAGCTATCTCTAAAAGGGGGTGATTTATACATTATTCGACCCCATTATGTTGGGTGTGTATGGACAAGAGATCCGGTAGGTAATACTAAACATCCACACCATCACCACCATTTGACACCCCAACTCTCAATTAGTATGTAGGAATGGTGCACACGTGGTGGTCAGTCTCACCGTCGTGGCTCTGTCTTAGTGCTGCCACATGCTCCCATCTCCTCCCTTCTTCTATTCTGGGACTCCTACTCTCTCTTTGGCCGATATGTGTGTGTATGAAAAAAGGAGATGTGGTGGGGTGGTACGATGGGTTTGGGGGGAGGAGAAAGAGAATGGGAGGTGTGTGCAGGTGTATTATATATGTACAAGCGTATAGGGATGGCAAAAAAGCCCAAGCCCGACGAGTATACCTGAAACCCGAAATATATGGGCCGGGTATACTCAAAGCCCGCCGGGTATGGGCTTATAAGTATAAAAAAATCGGGTACGGGTACGGGTATGGGATTTAGTGATACCCGCCCGATACCCGGCCCGTTTACCCGAAATATACCCGAAAACTATATTAAATTAAATTAAATTTTCTATTTATCTAAACTTTAATACATGCAATTATTCATTATTCAAGATTTTGCTCTTTTGTTTGTTTTCAAAACTTATCATACACATACAAGATTTTATATTTAGTTATGTTGTTTTTATCTAAAGTATAGTACATTAATTAGTTAATTATGTAGATATATATTTCAAATATGCATTTTAATAGGATATATAAGTATGTTATTGGTTATATTTTCCTTTATTGTATTTATTAAAATAGTAAATTATATAAACATTAGAGTAAAAAATGCATACGAGAGTTTCAATGGTATTTTTAACAAATTAACGGGGGTATTTTTAACAAATTAACGGGTATACCCGATACCCCGGGTATACCCGATACCCGATGGGTAATTACCCGAAATATACCGACGGGTAACGGCCGGGTATGGGTCAAAGAATTACAACCGGGTACGGGCTTGAGATCACCAATACCCGACCCAAACCCGGCCCATTGCCATTCTATTAGATGTATATATTTAATAAATTATTATATTTCATTTTTATTTTTAATGGTAAGGGTATTTTGATTATTTAATAAAAACTTACTAAGAAAATCTATTAGAGTTAGTTAATTTAACTTAACATTGCTAGTCAATTTGACTAAAATTATTATCTCTTGTTGCTTCTCTTTTTCTTCCAACGACTTAGAGATAGCTAGTGGAAGTGTTGCAGTTTGCCAAATAAAAAGGTTAGGTCAAGTCAAGTCAAATGTTTAATATCTATACAGATCTGGTATATTTTAAGAAAAATAATCAAATAAAACAAGACACAGCATATTTCATAATGTTTGACACTTCTTTTTGTTTTGCCAAATCATATAGTGGTGTTTCATTGACACTTTTTTTTTGTTTTGCCAAGAAAATGCGTGTTATGAATTTACATAGAGATAGATGGTAAATGGGCAATAAGTTGGCTGTTTTTTAAAAAAATAAAAATGTATGAATTTACTTTGATAGCATATAACTTTGCTGCATATTTTGTGTTTATAATATGAAGCTAGATATCTTTTTTTGAAAAATAAAAATGTATGTAAAAAGTAACATGTTACAGTCAGCAAATAACCCCTTAAATAAGCAACCATCATTATTTAGTACCCTTTTTGTATTCGTGTGTATATATGAAAAATAAGCATATGCAATAAATAGTATCCTTTTCACTCACGTAGAATCATATACTTTATTGAGTATGTACTATGTAGTGTGACCTTTTGCTATTTGTGTTCTTTCTTGCAGTGAGATAAGCATTTGATTGCAACTTCAAATTTAGGTCTCTTTCACAAACCTCCCTTCAACTCTTCCAGATCTATCAATCTATCATTACATAAATTAGTCAACATATATTATATATAGAGACAGCTTATATAGGGTACTGAAGAGATGCATCCTTCCTACATTAACTGCAATGGCTACTACAACCATGAATCCCTGAATCTTGACACTACTAATATGCAGTCCATCATGGAGAATATATCTAGCTACAGTTATGGGAATTTTCTTGCGGTTGATGGTGATGATCGCTTCAACAGTCATGTGATTCTTGAAAACAAGCGTTTAAAGGGCAAGAGATCTTCAAAGAAAGACCATCACAGCAAGATTGACACTGCTAGAGGCCCCAGGGATCGACGGATGAGATTGTCCGTTGATGTTGCTAAGAAGTTCTTTAAGTTGCAAGACATGCTAGGGTTTGATAAGCCTAGCAATACTATCGGGTGGCTGCTCATGAAGTCAAAACATGCTATTCAAGATCTCCACCCCCAACAGTTGAACCAGAGCTGCAACCTCATGGGTGTATCAAAGAGTCTATCTTCTGCTTCAGAATGTGAAGTAATTCTGCCTGGAATTGATGATCAATTTATGGAGAAAAGCAGAAAGGATCAGGTAACTACAACAAATATTGAAAAAAATAATTCTTGCAGTGGTAACAAAGAGAAGAAAATTAGACTTGAAAAAGGAGTTAGGAATATTGTGTGTATTGATCACTCTTTAGCTAAGGAAACAAGGGAAAAAGCAAGGGCAAGGGCTAGGAAGAGAACAACTCAAAAGAGAAACATCAAACTTGGTTATGATCATGGTGCAAGCATAGATCAATACTCGAAACTTAGTCCAAGTGTGGATCAGGGTATGGATCAAAGTACAAACCGATTAGAGCCTTGGATCCCCTTTGGTGAAGACCAAGTTCCATTAACCGATCAAATTGAAAACTTGAACTCTCATTTGCAGTTTAAGCAACCGATTGTTGGCGATGATTCATCCACGATGTCAAGCAATTGGAGCCCATCCTTCATGTTCAACTATGAGCATAATTTGGGACCTTGTCATGAGGTAATAGTGTACTTTAACTTCACAAATATTTCCTAATTAATAACTGATGCAAGTTAATGATCAAGCTAATTAAGGAAGGTTGCTCCTAAATAGGTATTCACAAGAAACGATATATGCATTATCTTTGTTTGTCTTGTTCGCAATGTAATTTTGTACATGATCTGATACATTTATCTTGTTTGTAACCTCAGTTCAGTGATTTGCTGATTCTTGGTAATCAATGGGAAGACATCAACAATTAGGTCAGTTTTGCTTAGTTCTTCATTTTGTTACCATCACACTCCTTGATCAGGTTTATGGTCATAGAGTTTATACATCATTAATTCTTGTTTTTTTATATAAATATATTATTGTGGTTAAATGCTCTTCTTTGATAATCATGATGTTATCTTTTTACAGCGATTTTATATACCCCCATGTACTTGTGTCATATAATCACACACATATGTATACACACAGTCGCATATATATAGGTGTTCATTTCAACATTAGTAAAATGTTGAGGACTGTGAGAACCGCTTAATATACTTCACGTAGTGTTTCAATGTTACACATAATATGGTCATGTAACTTCTCCATGTTTTCTCTCCCAATAATGTTTTATCTTTCTATGTACAAATGCATTCTGAAATGAATGTGCTCATATGTGTGTGAGTGCACATGAGGGAGTTCATTTTCGAACCAATTTTATTTGTGTTGAGAACCGGATAAACACATGTACATTATGCTTCAATGTAAATGGTATAATTAGATGAAAACGGTCATTTTTCTCTTCCTATCTTTCTTTGATTTTATCATAATTATCTTAAAAAGAATTTAAATATAATCTAACAATGTGGACATATGCATACATACATTGATGTTCATTGTAGAACCATAAACTGCGAGAACAGAAAGAACAAACCTAAATTGCTTTTTTTTATCGATAATTTTCAAAATTTTTGTTTATTGCATACAAATGTGTATGTTATGTATATAAATATCATTAAACGAATTTGTTCATATATTTTTAAATTTTTTTTTGAACATTTACCTATTGCGTATGCCGTGTAATCTACATATGAGTTATATATATGTGGGTTCTATAAATAAACAAAATTTGTTCATCTTCTTATTATTTCTATTTTTTGAAATTTAGTAATTATGACTAGAATTGCATTTTAACGAATTACTTAGATTTTAAATTAAGATTGAAAAAGTGATTTGTTTTGTTTTTCATGTTCTTGCGGAAAAACAATGTTTTGCCTAGACTCCTCTCCTATGCGTGTGTCTACGATATGGTATGCAGTATCTATTTTTGGGTTTTTTTACATATTTTCCCTTTCTAAGCTGCCTTATTACATATTTTCAAAACAAAAAAATTACATATTTCCTCTTCCTAACCTATATATATTACATATTTTCTATTTTATTAAAATTACCCTTAGAATGACCATTTTACCTTAATGACTATTATATATATAATATATATATATATATATATCCACTTTCTAATATCATCATGAATATATCATTTTACCTTACATTTGTTAAATTTTGATTGATGGGTCTCCTCTAAAGATTTGGGCATTATATATATATATATATATATATATATCCACTTTCTAATATCATCAATGAATATATCATTTTACCTTACATTTGTGTAAATTTTGATTGATGGTCTCCTCTAAAAGATTTGGGCATCAGCCAATTAGAGAAAAAATTGGATATGTTGCATAGGTCATTTTTCTTAAACACTTCATATGAATGAGTTTATTTGGATTATATTCCAACCTTTATGTGTCAAATAAACAACAGTTGGGTAGAAATGGTTTATTTTCTTTTAGCTAAGAATCCAACACAACCTCTATAAGATGAATGCAAGTTTACATTCATAGAAAGACATCAAGCATAAAAAAATTATTAATTTTGATAGTGTAAGAATAAACTATATATTTTAGAATGGAATGAAGATTTTATCAAACTGGTCCATCTAGCAGCAAAGACAACCATGCACAATGTGAGCATACTAGATTGAAAAACAACAAGAAATTCTTAAGTACACCTACAAGCAGCCCCAATACCGAGTTCAAGTTATTCAATGTGTTATTTGTGAAAAGGTATAACCATTTCTCATCATTCATAGTCTTTTTTATTTGTTCTAACTTTTGTAGGACATGGGTAACAATTATAATAAAAATTATATAAATAAAAAATAGTAAAGATACTCTCTTTACACATTTGGGAAATTGTAGTACATGACCGTATACAAATTCAAATGAAAATTAAATATGAACTACAACATATTTAATAGAACAATCGATTCAAACCAATATCTGTAACATCCGCCAAAAACCGGATTTACCAAACCCGCTTCGTTTATTAACCGAACAATCAGTTAAAAATTTTGTTACGTATTTAATACCCAAATTAATTCTAAACGATACATAATTAATAAGTATATTAGAATTTAAAATTTATTTTTGAAAATGTATTAAAAATAGTGGATTAAAAATAATATGCTGAAGCCGGGATTCGAACCCGGGTCAGCCAGGTCAACCGGGTCAACACAGCCTTAACTCACACGCGCTCAACCACTCCGCCACTTGTGTTGTTTGTTAACATATTGAAACAATTAATACATAAATCAATCTGGAAATCAAAACCCAGTTACACAGCGCGCCCAAATCCGCTCTCGCCGTAAATCCCGACGAATTCGTCAGTTATTGACGTTTTTCTTTTGTCATAACGGACGCATTTACAGCCATATCGGTTATAACCGAAATAAAACCATCAATTTCATTCATTGCCTTAAATTTCTATTGAAACCGAAAATACAACTCAAATCCAGGATTATACCTTGTTCATCAGTTAATTTCACGAATCTATTCAACTTACACTCATCATTTCGCTCAGAAAACTTCGCCGGAAGTCGCCGGAATTCTCTGTAAATTAACCGGAAAGTTTCACCGGAAAACCGAATTCAATCCATCCTTTCTTTTTACCCAAAAATAAGATCATAGGACTCATACTGACATCACTCCCACTTACCTTAAACCTCTGAAGAATCTCTGTCGCAAGAAATTTCACTCGCCGGAATTCTCTGCAAGTCGCTGGAAAACCGGGACTTTCATCTACACGGTAATTACCTCGATGTTTCTGTTTCATTCCATTATAAAACGAATTCTAACACCATTTCATCGCTCAGAATCAACCTCAGACGACATTGCCGGACTTTCTGTTTTCACCGGAAAACTTCTGGATTTTTCGGAAACCCGCTGTTAACCGGTATGATCATTCAAACATACTGATAATCATTACTCATTAGTTCAATTTCACATCTAATCCCTCCAAACTGCTAATTGACTCTAACAGCCGAAGGTCACCAGAACAGAGCCGACGAGCTTCGCCGGATTTTCTGAAGAAGACGATCTGTTCGATATTTTCTTTCCCCAAACTCTTCGGTTCAATACTTTTCAATTGTTCATTTTGTTCATTAACCGAATTAATTAAGTAACAGTTGCTTTGACCGATGTCTGTGTTTTGAACGAAGAAGACGAGTTCAGTTATGTTATTAGATTAATTAAAATCAGTTTTATTAACGGGTTAGACACACAGTCCAGCGGTGGACTGTGTGCAAACAAATACGTACACGTCCCGAGTTCGATTCTTGACACACGCACCTTCGCAGTAATAAAATGTCCTTTTTTTTAAACTGAACCGGGTTAACTCCGTTAGATGTTAAGTATATTAAAAATCTGTATTTTAACCAAGTTAGACACACAGTCCAGCGGTGGACTGTGTGTAACATTAAGTCACAGGTCCCGGGTTCGAGACCTGTTGACGACACCGGTCCGATGATTTAAAATATTTTTGAAAATAAAAGAATTTTGAATAAACTGAGTTAGTATATAAATATAATTAAAAACAGAATTATTTCGGGTTAGACACGTAGCTCAGTTGGTAGAGCTGCGTGCACGCGAACGGGAGGTCTCGGGTTCGAGCCTCACCCGGCGCATACACTTACACAATAAAACCGGTCAACAAGTCAACGGTCCACGGTCAACAGGTCAACGGTCAAAAAGTCAACATTTTTTATTATTTTTATTTATTTATTTTATTTAAAAATCAATTAAAAATACTTAAAAATAACATTTTTAAAGTTAGAAAATAGTCTAAAACTCACAAAAATATATCCAAAAATCCTATTAAAGTTGTTAATAAAATCCATTTATTTACCTTACTTTTCGTTATTAATTAGGTTAGTTTTTCCTCGTCGATCAATCCTCTAAACTCGTGCGCATTCAACATCATCAACCGAACGCACCCACTGTGAGTGAATCTCCACATATTCCCCCTTTAAATCACGTTTTTGGGGTGTATCATGTGTCTTACTATTTATTATATTTAAATGGTGCATACATCATATCATGAATAAATGTGTATCAGCTTGTATAAACTGTTTGTGTGGTTATTATTTAGATTTAATTTATTATTTTCAGTACATGCAATTTCATAGGCCGCCGCTCCCCATTACATTATGAGCGTTGAGCATGTTCCCCATTACATTATGAGCGTGAACCTGGCGTGCCAACATACGATCGGCTCCGTTTGATTGAGCCTTGATCGCACAGTTTCATTCATGTTATATATTTATGCAAGTTGATATGTTATTGTATGCTGTTGTTTGTTAATGTATGTTATTGTTTGTTGTGGTTTGTTATTGTATGCTAATTGTTGTTAATGTATGTTATTGTTTGTTGTGGTTTGTTATTGTATGCTAATTGTTGTTATTGTATGTTTATTTACATTTGTTCATATATGAATATTGCACGATTTTTCCATATTAAATACAACCAGAAATAAATAATAAATGTTTTCTAACAAGGTTCACTCGCCAACTTTTTGTTGATCCAAAAACCATTTTTACATATGATACATGTGAACAGATGAAGCATGGAAAACATAGGAAATTGCCTTAGAAGAAAAATAATGAAGTTTAGAAGGATGAATAGAACATGTTGTATTTATTTGATATGATTGTATGATCTCTTTTAAATTGAAATAATAAATATGAAACCTTATAATAAATGTCATGAGCTTTGATGAAAACCCAATCATGCCCCGATCATCTTTTTCGCTGCGGGTCGGGGTGTGACAATATCTTCAAAAGATAAAGTCTTCAACTTGACCTTTAGGAACATATTCTTGTAGTCTCCTTAGCAAGATCTTCAGAAGATAGGGTAATCAACTTTGTGCTCGAAAAAGGTCTTCTTGTAGTATCCCTTGCTGCAAGAAAGAACAAACGATGTTGACGGTTGTGGCTGAGGCACGTGTTCAACACGCTTCCCTTAAAACAGATTTCACGCCTCTACTAAAGACAACACGTCTGTCTCCCATGGTACAACAGCCGAAGCAGTCTGTACTGCCGGAGAAGGCCACGCGCCCGAGGTTACACCGGGTAAAATCATAGTGTTAGAAATTTTGGAAACTTAGAATAGAAATGAAGTTGAATCGTTTAGAGAAACTTATCTCTATATGTTCCAACATATGGGTCATCAAGTACTTATTCTCCAAGAACTCTTCATGCATACATCTTTCTTTCGTGTATCTATCTATATCAAAAGAGGCATATGGCCTACTAAGTATGCAAGAGTCATGGGTAGTGAAAAGTCCAACATAATTAGAGACATAATTTTGCCATAAAATCTCTAATCAATTGTCATAAAAGAAACTCTACTCAAGAGTTGTCATCAATACACCACATGAAAAGTTTATTATTCTAATAGAAAATTAAACAAGTGACATAAATAACTCTACTCAAGAGTTTGTCACTATATGTAGAATTTAATATGAATAATCTCAATAAATTTCTTCCATTCATCATATTTAAAAATTTTCCAACAATCCCCCACATGAATGGAGATTGATCAAAACACATAAAATTTCCAATGCAGCCTCGACAGTTGCGTATTACCGGATAAGTAGTTGTTACCTTTGAACTTTCCGTTGTGAAGCATACTTAGCCTCCTAGCGATTTGTAGACGATATGTCCTTGAACAAACCCCCATTTGTGTAGACGACAATACACTTCACACAATACTCTTCTTAGCCGGGTCATCCCCTCATAGTCGTGTCCAATAATGGTCATGGAACACTTTCCTGGTTTTGCGAGAGCTCGAGGAATTGTGCCCCCAATTCCATTCGAAGCGACCCCACTTCTCTCTAACATAGGTGATTCTCCTTAAATCATTAAAAGCATCGTGGTTACCATGATTACGCAAAATCGTTTACCACATAATATGCTTAGCCTCATAGTTTGTCACTGAATTTTATAGGGATGAATTAGGACGTATTTAAACACCTTTTTCTCGTTTAGGGGTATATATAATTATATATACTAACTTATGCATATCAGCTATGCCCCTACAGTGACCACCCTTAGGCATATGAATTCGTTGTCCTATTGAACTTAGATCTTCGGATCTCCAGTCAACTAAGTTAGGTTTCCTTCACACACCTTTTTCCATGGACTTTAGTCTCATTCCACAACTTGATCTCTACTAAACCCCCAGGTTGTTGGATCCATAACATTATCTTTGTCTAGTCACTACAATAACTTACTTATTTGAGATCAGTTATCATGATGTGTTCTTAACCCGCAAGTTAATTTTGCCTATTGTCAACTTCTAAGACTATAACCTCAGTGGCCATCTGAATCTGGTTATAATATGTCTTTGTAAGATACGCGTATCATTTAAGGCAAACACATCTCTATTATGCACTACGACCTTTGTGTCCTTCACTTAGTCGTCTGTTTGCAATGTTAGATTGGATTACAAAATCCTTATTGCCAAAATTTTATGATACAAATGCAAGACACCCCCACATTTAAGTGTTATAGGATAACATCCATATGAGGTAAAGAAAAAACCGTTTCTACATACCCTTAGATGGTTGTTTCTTAAATGGCTCATCCCCCACATTTCTTATCATTTGATCTACACATTCGTAACTTCACTTATGATGACATTTATACAAATGACTGAACAAGATCAATCTCATTGTATTAGTGAATTCAACTCATATTGAATTAGCTTACATAAGCTTCCGAGCTGACCAAAGCAACACATACCATTGTCATAAGTTTGTCATCAACTTAGAATAATTCTTATTTAACATCTAGAATAAGCCAAGACAATGAATTGTTCTCATTATCTTTTCGAACAAACTCTTCATAAGTTATATGTCTTTTCCTTATAATGAACGAAAAATTCTACCTCAACTTTGTCTATACACAAATTCTTTTTGTGTTCATACACATTTGAATGTTTAGAGTTAATTAGTCTCCATTAAGACCTATAATTAACCAAGTACTAGTCTAGCATGCTTTAGACTACAATACTTCAGCATGTGAATAGAAGATGCATCATTCTGATTCTTCACAGCCCCAAGGATATCATGATATCACTTTGCAACATTCATCCTTTGGTAAGACAAAATAATGAGACTTATTCATAATCCTAAAACATCAATATTTAGGAAGGTCTCACAAATTATTGTTGTAACATCCGTCAAAAACGGATTTACCAAACCCGCTCCATTTATCAACCGAACAGTCAGTCAAAAATTTCGTTGCGAATTAAATGCCCAAAATATTTTTAAACGATACGTAATCGATTATTATACGGGAATATATATTTAGTTTTTGAAAAACTGTTGAAAATCGCAAAATAAAAATAAAATGTTCCAGCCGGGTTTCGAACCCGGGTCAGTCGCCGAATCAGTTCAAGCCTTATCGCACATCACACAAACCACTGCGCCACTTGTTCTGTTTGATAAATAATAGAATCATTTAATTCATAAAGGGACGTTACGAATTCAAAACCGGCGCCCAAACAGTTCAGTCGTCGGAATCCCAAAAATCTCGCGAGTCTTAACTACAATTTACGTTATAACGTAAACCATTAACAAGACATCGGTTATAACCGATGTTTGAAGTCCGCGACCAAACCATAACCGCCGGAGTTTTATGATTTATGAATACAGTCGGAAACCAGACCAGGTGCTTCAACGTTCTGCATTATAAATTCACCCACAACCGACTGCAAACCTTTTCGCTCAAAACCACGCCCTTTCTCGGCGAAAACTCTCTCGCCGGAATTTTTCTGTTTGTCGCCGGAAAACCGGTTTCCTCATTTCTGAACCTCACGGAGCCTCTGAGCTTATACCGGAGATACCCACACCCTTTGTAAGCTTCCTGGAGATTCGCTGCTACAAGGAACACGTCGCCGGAGGTGATTGCTGTCGCCGGAGTTTCTGCCGGAAAACAGAGAGTCCAGTCGGTATATCTCTTCGCCTAAATTCTTTTTCTTTTCACTCATATCTCACCTTAATGAACTGTAAGACGCTAAGGAACTTGAATAAAACTCGAAACAGTCAGACTTTACCTCTGGTTGTATTTCAGTGAAGAAGACGATGTATTCGTTATCATATAAGTTTAATATAAATCAAGAAATTAATCGGGTTAGACACACAGTCTAGCGGTGGACTGTGTGCACATAAAACGCTAACGTCTCAAGTTCGAATCCCATTTCACACACGCTGCCTTAATAAAATCATTTTTTTTTGTTAAACTGAACCGGAGTCGCCACTGGTATATGTTAAGTATATTGATAACCGGAATAATAACCAAGTTAGACACACAGTCCAGCGTGGACTGTTGTTTGTTTTATCATGGTCACGTCAGAGTTCGAGTCCGGTCTTCTGCACCGACTCGAACAATTATCCATTCTTTTTAATAAGGCAAAAAGGAAATAACTAAATTGTATTTAAGTATAACAAAAATCAAATTATATAACATGTTAAACACACAGTCCAGCGGTGGACTGTGTGTTAGATTAAACCACAGGTCCCGGGTTCGAGACCTGTGGAGCGCACCGCCGAATTGATTTAAACTGTTTTTAAAATAAAATGATTTTCGGTTTAAACTAATTAATATATATATAATTAAAATCAGATATATAACGGGTTAGACACGTAGCTCAGTTGGTAGAGCTGCGTGCACGCGTACGGGAGGTCTCGGGTTCGAGCCTCACTCAGCGCACTTGTATTCCGAATTGAACCGGTCAACGGTCAGGTCAACGGTCAGTCAAACGGTCAACGGTCAGAAAAAAATCAATTTTTTTATTATTTTTATTTAATTATTTTAATTAAAAATCAATTAAAAATACTTAAAAATAACATTTTTAAGGTTAGAAAATAGCCTCAAACTCACAAAAATACACCCAACAATCCTACTAAAATAGATTAATAAAATCCGTTTACTTACCAAACCATAATGCGATTTATCTAGGTTAAACTCACTCGTGGTTAAAACCACTTCGCGTGCATTCAACGTCATCAACCGAACGCACCCACTGTGAGTGAATCTTACAACTCCCCCTTTTAAATTACACGTTTTGGGGTGTGTCATGTGTTATGAAAATAATTAATTTATTTATTTAAACTTGTGCCATACCACATCATGACTTAAACTTAGATTGTTTTATTGTTGTGATTTACTTATTTCCTTTTGTCAAATTATATGAAACTCATACATTAAGCCCATCAGTTCCTCGTGGGAGACGAGTAGAACATCGCGTGCTTCAAATCAAATTCATTATTGTTCATGTGTGTATCATTGAGTTTATATTGTTTGTAGTTGTGTCATTCATATTATCATGTTTATGCAATTCATTCATCAGGCCCCTCAGTTCCTCGTGAGAGACGAGTTGAGCATCGCGTGCCTCTAATTGTTCCATTATTGTTCATGAGTGTTTCATTTAATATCTTATGATTGTTGATTAAGTTACATCTAATTTTACTCATGTTCGGTTGTGCACATATTTCATAATCAATTTAAATAAATTTGTTCAAATGTTTTTCCATAGGATTCACTCGCCAACATTATGTTGATCCAAAAACCCTTTTACACATGATACAGGTGAACAGGTTGAAGCAAGGAAAACATAGGATATGCCTTAGAAGAGAACAAAGAAGTTTAGATTGTTAGTTAGATCATGTTGTAACATTTATTGTAAATTTCCATTTAATTTGTATTAATGAATATGAAACGTTTAATAAATGTCATGAGCTTTGATGATAACCCAATCATGCCCCGATCACCTTTTCCGCAGCGGGTCGGGGTGTGACAGATTGGTATCAGAGCCATGACTATAGGGATATAGGATAGGTTATTAGACCCTTAGAGCCTATACTATAGTCTGCCTAAATTTTAATTGATTAGGTGGTTACATACAAACTTGTGATATTTATTTGTTTCATATTTGTTTACATTTCAGTCAAACATACATGCTTATATACATATTCATTATACATATATACATATTCATTATACATATATCGATGTTCATGTATTCAATTTATTTTCATACTCTCATTATCCAAAGATTTTATGCAATTTTCAAATCTCATCAAAGTAAGTTCTGCGACGGGCATGTAGTAACTGGAAGGGTACAAGTACCGGTAGTCGGAACGTCCTGTCTAGGCTGGCATTCGTATAAATCCAATATAACGGACCAGTTTGCCTACCTGGGGACCAACGATGAGAGTACGAAGGACCTATTAGGCCAAAGCATGCCACACCAAACGTCGTTCGAACTAACCTACTTTGAGGTGTCACCGTGTCTACACCTGGACACATTCCGAATATCACACGTTGTATACATATTTCTCGATTTTCTCCGGGTTTTTTGTGTACGCAACCTGGCAAAACCCGTGCGAACCATATGAAAAACCGGTATTCATGGGGGCCCACATGATTACACAGGTAAAGTATGGCGGCATGTAGGGCCTAACAGCGAGCAAAGCCCAAGACATCCTATGGATGTAGTATTTTTCTATAATTATTTTATGAATGTTCATTCCTAATGCGACCATGATCTCAAAAGCATCCAACTCATACTCTTGTCATGTATTCCTTGTAGATGTCTTCTAACCTCGCCAGTAGGAAGACGAGAGCAAGAAAAGCCCGCAAGCGCATGGCTGCCTTAATCGCTCAACAAATGGCTGCCGTAATACCCAACATTGTAATCCAAGTTCAACAAGCACTCACCGATAATCCTATCAATCAAGCAAACCAAAACATTTTCAACTCTTCCCCAAATACCACTAAATGCACCTACAAGCATTTCAAATCATGCGACCCTCCGAAATACAAAGGTACTGAAGGCGTCACCGCTCTCCTCCATTGGTTTGAAGAAATGGAGAACACATTTCTAAATTGCGATTGCCCTGACGATCGCAAAGTGCGATATGCTACCGGTCGATTATATGGGATAGCACTTACTTGGTGGAATACAGAGAAGGCCAAACGAGGTGTTGAAGATGCTATGTCCTTAACTTGGAACGAATTGAAGGAAATCATGACCAGACGATTTTGCCCAAGGAGCGAAATCAAGAAGTTAGAAGATGAATTTTACTCATTGAAGCAAATGGAAGGAGACCACATCACCTACAACAAAAGATTCCTCGAGTTACATCAAATGGTTCCCAACATGTTCACTCCCCTCTACCGTTTGATCGAGCACTACATTCGTGGTCTTCCGTCAAAGATTCAAGACCCTGTAATAAGTACCAAGCCTGCAACTTTGGAAGCAGCAATGGAGCTAGCAACAGAACTCACCGAGAACCGAATCCGAAACAAAGACTTCAAGGAGGAGAAGAAGAAGGATAAAGAATCGACTGAAACCTCCGACTCCACTCAAACCGAATCCCCTTCTCAACCCAATCCTAAGAGAAGAAGAGTCGGGCGACTTTTCGCTGCTACTCAACGAAATCAACCAGTTTTACACGCCATACCCATCCGAGCTATCCCAATCACCCAAGTGGCACCCAACTCAGCTTACCCAGATAAGAAACCATATCTTGGACCTCACCCTCGATGCAACAACTGTTTTTATCACCATCCCCTTACCTTGCCTTGCCGGCTATGTGCAACTTGTGGACGCTATGGTCATTTGAGCAACGTTTGTCGCACCTTTCAAAACCAAACCTTTTTCCCTACTCAAAACATGGCCCAAACTTATCACCAACCCCAATACCCCATGTTCCCATATGCTCGAGCTTGCTTCAATTGTGGCGACCCTACCCACTTTAGAAACACATGCCCTCAATTGGTTAACGTTATCAACACTCAAGCCCAATCAAACCCAGTTAACCAAGTAAACCAAGAAAACCCAACCACTATGCCACCAGCAAGAGGAAGAGTCTTCAATATCAACGCCAATCCTGTCAAAGATAATAACGGCCCAAACGAAGATACTCAACTAGTCCTCTTCGCTGAAGATCCAGATTCAACTCCTATCGTTTAGTTTTATGTTTTTCTTTATCACATGTGTAGACTGTTAGAGTAATTATGGTATATTATATATTATATATTGTTTTCAGTATATGCTTTTGCCGAGGCCGCAGCTCCCCATCCATCGAGGTTGAGTTTGATCCCCATTTTATTATGCGGTTGATCAGGGCGTGCCCGCACGATCGGCTCCGTTTGTTTGAGCCTTGATCGGTTATTTCATTTTACATTTCCAGTTCATGCAATACGTTCGGCTCCGTTCGATTGAGCCTTGAGCGCACATACAATTTCATTCAATACGTTCGGCTCCGTTTGATTGAGCCTTGAGCGCACAGACAATTTCATTATCAGTATCTTGTGGTTGTGGTGTTTGTAGTAGAGTCGCATCGAACTAACCATAACTTGCGGATAAAGTCAATGAAAATTTGACAAGGGTATGGTGGATACGCCGCTGGTACTTCCTATATATAAGTATTCTTGTCAAATGATCGGAGGCATTATCAGGCGGTTATGAGAGGTTCCATGCATAGGCTGTTTGTGTGGTTAAGTTATTCATTTTCAGTACATGCA
Source organism: Scalesia atractyloides (assembly GCA_947069175.1). Classification (NCBI taxonomy): domain Eukaryota; kingdom Viridiplantae; phylum Streptophyta; class Magnoliopsida; order Asterales; family Asteraceae; genus Scalesia; species Scalesia atractyloides. Next base: position 9,515,009 of record CAMTDV010000014.1, on the reverse strand, counting down.
ATACGCTCGGCTCTGTCTGATTGAGCCTTGAGCACACAATTTCAATTTCAGTCCATTCAATACGTTCGGCTCCGTTTGATTGAGCCTTGAGCGCGTATCCATTTCATTTTCAGTACATACAATACGATCGGCTCCGTTCGATTGAGCCTTGATCGCACAGATATATTTCATTTCAGTATTTTATGTTTGTTGTATTGGCTGTAGAATTATAGGACTAATCATAATTCAATGATAAAACCAATGAAAATTTGACAAGAATATGGTGGATACGCCGCTGGTACTTCTTATATATAAGTATTCTTGCCAAATGATCAGAGGCATTATCGGACGGTTATGAGAAGTTCTATGTAGGATTTATTAGTTTCTTGGTAACCAATCATAACTTGTGGATAAAACTGATGAAAATTTGGCAAGAATATGGTGGATACGCCGCTGGTACTTCCTATATATAAGTATTCTTGCCAAAGGATCAGAGGTATTATCAGGCGGTTATGAGAAGTTCCATGTAGGATTTAGTATTGCCTTGGTTGGAATTTGTGTTACATTTATATCATCATGTTATTTAAAGAGATTGGATTGTGTTCCATTTCTACATAAACAAACCTCTCCATCATAACAAACGAGAGAGGAACTTCCACCATTCAAACATATATGCTATCAGAATGTGGATTCAAATATTTGCTGTTGTGTTTATTCATGTTTGAATATTAGCTGTTGTGTTTACTTATGTTCAAATATCAGCTGTTGTGTTTTTATTTATGTTCCATGTAAATTGTAGTGTTAAAAGTTTTGCCTTAGGATATAACCATACTTTCCCAAACGTATCTAAACTCTTATGCATGATATCATTTTTAGCAAATCATTTCTGCTTATCAATACTTATACAGTAGGCAACAAAAAGCGATTCCTGAATAGGGTACCTAACCCCTACAAGGAACGTTACCGCCTCAAACAAAAACTCAAACCCTTACTTTTCTAAGCAAGTAACTGACAAACTAAGCACCATCATCCTTTTAGTCAAAATATATCATTATTTAAATTTCGGGACGAAATTTCTAAAAAGCAGGGGATACTGTAACATCCGTCAAAAACGGATTTACCAAACCCGCTCCATTAATCAACCGAACAGTCAGTCAAAAATTTCGTTGCGAATTAAATGCCCAAAATATTTTTAAACGATACGTAATCGATTATTATACGGGAATATATATTTAGTTTTTGAAAAACTGTTGAAAATCGCAAAATAAAAATAAAATGTTCCAGCCGGGTTTCGAACCCGGGTCAGTCGCCGAATCAGTTCAAGCCTTTCGCACATCACACAAACCACTGCGCCACTTGTTCTGTTTGATAAATAATAGAATCATTTAATTCATAAAGGGACGTTACGAATTCAAAACCGGCGCCCAAACAGTTCAGTCGTCGGAATCCCGGAAATCTCGCGAGTCTTAACTACAATTTACGTTATAACGTAAACCATTAACAAGACATCGGTTATAACCGATGTTTGAAGTCCGCGACCAAACCATAACCGCCGGAGTTTTATGATTTATGAATACAGTCGGAAATCAGACCAGGTGCTTCAACGTTCTGCATTATAAATTCACCCACAACCGACTGCAAACCTTTTCGCTCAAAACCACGCCCTTTCTCGGTGAAAACTCTCTCGCCGGAATTTTTCTGTTTGTCGCCGGAAAACCGGTTTCCTCATTTCTGAACCTCACGGAGCCTCTGAGCTTATACCGGAGATACCCACACCCTTTGTAAGCTTCCTGGAGATTCGCTGCTACAAGGAACACGTCGCCGGAGGTGATTGCTGTCGCCGGAGTTTCTGCCGGAAAACAGAGAGTCCAGTCGGTATATCTCTTCGCCTAAATGCTTTTTCTTTTCACTCATATCTCACCTTAATGAACTGTAAGACGCTAAGGAACTTGAATAAAACTCGAAACAGTCAGACTTTACCTCTGGTTGTATTTCAGTGAAGAAGACGATGTATTCGTTATCATATAAGTTTAATATAAATCAAGAAATTAATCGGGTTAGACACACAGTCCAGCGGTGGACTGTGTGCACATAAAACGCTAACGTCTCAAGTTCGAATCCCGTTTCACACACGCTGCCTTAATAAAAATCATTTTTTTTTGTTAAACTGAACCAGAGTCGCCACTGGTATATGTTAAGTATATTGATAACCGGAATAATAACCAAGTTAGACACACAGTCCAGCGGTGGACTGTGTGTTTGTTTATATCACTGGTCACGAGTTCGAGTCCGGTCTTCTGCACCGACTCGAACAATTATCCATTCTTTTTAATAAGGCAGAAAAGGAAATAACTAAATTGTATTTAAGTATAACAAAAATCAAATTATATAACATGTTAAACACACAGTCCAGTGGTGGACTGTGTGTTAGATTAAACCACAGGTCCCGGGTTCGAGACCTGTGGAGCGCACCGCCGAATTGATTTAAACTGTTTTTAAAATAAAATGATTTTCGGTTTAAACTAATTAATATATATATAATTAAAATCAGATATATAACGGGTTAGACACGTAGCTCAGTTGGTAGAGCTGCGTGCACGCGTACGGGAGGTCTCGGGTTCGAGCCTCACTCAGCGCACTTGTATTCCGAATTGAACCGGTCAACGGTCAGGTCAACGGTCAGTCAAACGGTCAACGGTCAGAAAAAAATCAATTTTTTTATTATTTTTATTTAATTATTTTAATTAAAAATCAATTAAAAATACTTAAAAATAACATTTTTAAGGTTAGAAAATAGCCTCAAACTCACAAAAATACACCCAACAATCCTACTAAAATAGATTAATAAAATCCGTTTACTTACCAAACCATAATGCGATTTATCTAGGTTAAACTCACTCGTGGTTAAAACCACTTCGCGTGCATTCAACGTCATCAACCGAACGCACCCACTGTGAGTGAATCTTACAACTCCCCCTTTTAAATTACACGTTTTGGGGTGTGTCATGTGTTATGAAAATAATTAATTTGTTTATTTAAACTTGTGCCATACCACATCATGACTTAAACTTAGATTGTTTTATTGTTGTGATTTACTTATTTCCTTTTGTCAAATTATATGAAACTCATACATTAAGCCCATCAGTTCCTCGTGGGAGACGAGTAGAACATCGCGTGCTTCAAATCAAATTCATTATTGTTCATGTGTGTATCATTGAGTTTATATTGTTTGTAGTTGTGTCATTCATATTATCATGTTTATGCAATTCATTCATCAGGCCCCTCAGTTCCTCGTGAGAGACGAGTTGAGCATCGCGTGCCTCTAATTGTTCCATTATTGTTCATGAGTGTTTCATTTAATATCTTATGATTGTTGATTAAGTTACATCTAATTTTACTCATGTTCGGTTGTGCACATATTTCATAATCAATTTAAATAAATTTGTTCAAATGTTTTTCCATAGGATTCACTCGCCAACATTATGTTGATCCAAAAACCCTTTTACACATGATACAGGTGAACAGGTTGAAGCAAGGAAAACATAGGATATGCCTTAGAAGAGAACAAAGAAGTTTAGATTGTTAGTTAGATCATGTTGTAACATTTATTGTAAATTTCCATTTAATTTGTATTAATGAATATGAAACGTTTAATAAATGTCATGAGCTTTGATGATAACCCAATCATGCCCCGATCACCTTTTCCGCTGCGGGTCGGGGTGTGACAATTGTATATATATATATATAGCACATAGCTAAATTTTATCATTCAATTAAGGAACATAACTTGTTTACCTTTGATCTCCAGCGCTTTTACCATTGACTCATAAGGACTTAAACATAAGTCTTAATCCAAGTCACTTGGTGAACACGCTCATCGCCAACAAGATGAATGTTCGTCGTCTAAAATAACTATTATGTGGAAGATAGAGTCAACTAGATCCACACTCAACAACATGACAATCATAATTTTGCCATAAGTGATTTGCACACATCTATTGTTATTCATTAGGAGATATGTATATTTAGGATGTTCTCCCAAACAAAGGTAAAATTTCCATATTCAAGTGGTAGACGTATCTACGTATAAATCTCGCAAGATTTATTAAATGTATACAATAACATATATAGTACTTTTATTTTCATATGTTAGAATTCACACTTGTGAATTTTCCAAAGACTTCTAACGAAGTAAATCGACATGACTCACTCGTGATGTGGTTACACATTTCACGTCTCGTCTTTGAGTTTTAGTCAATGCAACAACTCTTAAGTTGTTTATGTCCAAGTATTTTCATGTACTATCCATTTAAAAACATATTCTTTTAAATAATGTATAATTGACGTTATAATTATTTTCCACAAAAATAATTTATACGTCACAAACATTACTGATTTATTTCTTTGTAAAATATTGTATGTGTTATCCGAAGATATTGAACACAAAACAATAAGATACGTTGGAAGCTAAATTATAAGTGTCAAACACTTTTGAAATTTAAACGGAAGCATAGACGACATGTAGATATCAAATACCAAAGTGCTTTTATCTTTAACACTTTATAATCTGATCGAAATCTTTTCAACGATATCGTCCCATGGCATTACATGTAGATATCAAATACCAAAGTGCTTTTATCTTTAACACTTTATAATCTGATCGAAATCTTTTCAACGATATCGTCCCATGGCATATCTTGAGGTACTCCCTCAATAAGACTCCATGCACTTGTAAGTACAAGTTTCCCATTTCATTTTGAAACTTTAAACTTGGACAATTCTGCTCAAAACGATATCGAGTTGTTACAAAAGCTACATTTTAGTAGTAAACTTAAACAACTGAATTTGTACACAACAACACCAAGTCGTTTTCCACCAAATAATATCCATGAGATTGTTACTTTGTTCAACAAGTTCAACATCTAGCAAGAGTAGCAAACCATTTGAATTCTTAAAACTATGCAAAACTTTGTTTTAAAAATCATTTTAAAATATTTTCTTAGTTTGCAATGTACAATATTAATGATATCAACTAGAGTTTATGATAACATAGATCAAAACCCAAAATATCAAGCGGTTTTATATTGTTTAGTCTTACTACGCAAGTACTAAATATTTTCTAACACGCACGTTAGAAAAAAATTATAACGGCACATCATAGAATCGAACGTTTACATAAAACGTTTTCCAAGGATAATGTTTATAAATAAACCGTTTCTCATCATTTTAATGCGCACATAGGCAATTAAATGTTTACATAAAACATTTCCGTTAATTAGGCTCATATGAACAATCTCTAACCTTGTATTCGTGATACACATTTCCTAACACAAATGTTAGAAAATTCAAGTCATTTTATATATTCAAAACATAACCATTTGGATTTACAAATCACAAACTAAAGTTGGTGAAATATCTCACACAACTACATCATCACTTTATGGTGATTTAATTCTTGAAGCCAATCAAACATCAACTTCAATATATGACTTTTTATTTCTAAACCATACAAAACATTAACGTGTTTATATTCACTAAATTAATTCTATAACAAATTACTTAAATAAAATGTTTACATAAAACATTTCAAAGCATTTGTATTCTAACCATTTTTAACAATCATGTTAAAATGAAAAGAAACAAAATCTAACGCGCACGTTAGAAATATTAACATTTCCACAAAATGTTAATTCGACTTGTTATAAACACATGTATGGTTCATATAAATAAGTCACTTCTTATACACATGTTATAAAATAAACAACTAAAATTGCTTTCAAACTAACACTTTTCATAATCCGTTTCTAACACGCATGTTAGAAGACAAATGATTATAAAAATCATTTACGTTTTTTTATAAACTGTTTCTAACACATTTGTTAGAAGTAAACAATTACAAAAATTGTTATAAAGCTTATCAATAAATATGTTCTAACATACTTGTTAGAAATAAATGATTATAAAAATCATTATCTTACCAGTAGGTTCTAACAAACTTGTTAGAAATAAACGATTAAATAAATCATTATAAACATATAAGTTTATATATCAAACTCAATTCTAACACGCTCATTTAGAAATATATGATTAAAAAATCATTATAAGTCTTATTAGTTTATATCAAATACATATAAACCAGTCTCATGTTAGAATCACTAAAAGCTTGTGCTATAAATACATGGGTGGATGAAGAGTCCACTTTAAATAAAGACTTAATTAGAGACATAAAACTCTAATCAAGTAAATAAACTCTTATTTACAGACATTAAAACTCTACTAAAGAGGATTTAACGTTTACAAAAAAATGTATGGTTTACACCCATAATTCCGGTCTAACACACATGTTAGAAAATTTAACGTTTACAAAAAAACGTATGGTTTACACTATAAACCCGATCTAACACAAAAGTTAGAAAATTAACGATTCCCAATATCGTTTCAAAACCAAACGTTTGAACCATAAGTCATTCGTTTTTGTATCACGGTGTAGGATTTAAGATTGTAACACAATCTCAATAAATCCAAACACAACAAGTTGTACTACATACATATTTCCCAAAAAAAATATTTATAAGATCATAATCTCTAAAAAATATTTTTTATTATAAATCCTTTCGTGAACCCAAAATCCTTATAAATAAGGTTTTAAGATTGTAGCAACAATCTTATGAAATATGTTTTAAGATTGTAGGACATGGGTGACAATTATAATAAAAATTATATAAATAAAAAATAGTAAAGATATCCTCTTTACACATTTGGGAAATTGTAGTACATGACCGTTTACAAATTCAAACGAAAATTAAATATGAACTATAACATATTTAATAGAACAATCGATTCAAACCAATATCTTCAAAAGATAAAGTCTTCAACTTGATCTTTAGGAACATATTCTTGTAGTCTCCTTAGCAAGATCTTCAAAAGATAGAGTAATCAACTTTGTGCTCGAACAATGTCTTCTTGTAGTATCCCTTGCTGCAAGAAAGAACAAACGATGTTGACGGTTGTGGCTGAGGCACGTGTTCAACACGCTTCCCTTAAAACAGATTTCACGCCTCTACTAAAGACGACGCGTCTGTCTCCCATGGTACAACAGCCGAAGCAGTCTGTACTGCCGGAGAAGGCCACGCGCCCGAGGTTACACCGGGTAAAATCATAGTGTTAGAAATTTTGGAAACTTAGAATAGAAATGAAGTTGAATCTTTAGAGAAACTTATCTCTATATGTTCCCAACATATGGGTCATCAAGTACTTCTTCTCCAAGAACTCTTCATGCATACATCTTTCTTTCTTGTATCTAGCTACATCAAAAGAGGTATATGGTCTACTAAGTATTCAAGAGTCATGGGTAGTGAAAAGTCCAACATAATTAGAGACATAATTTTGTCATAAAATCTCTAATCAATTATCATAAAAGAAACTTTACTCAAGAGTTTTCATTAATACACCAAATGAAAAGTTTATTATTCTAATAGAAAATTAAACAAGTGACATAAATAACTGTACTCAAGAATTTATCACTATATGTAGAATTTAATATGAATAATCTCAATAAATTTCTTCCATTCATCACATTTAAAAATTTTCCAACAACTTTTTCATAATCAATAAAGATAATAACAAGCTTTATATTTTCAATTAGGAAATTATATTCACAACAATGGACATGTTTGCGTGGGATTGTCATTGCGTGTTTATAAACTGCATTTGTAGCGTTAGTTCAATAATTTTGCATTATAACTAGTTAAAAAGGTTACAATATATTTTATAAAAACAAAAATAAAAATTAATGCTTTAAGAGTAGTAATTAGAAGAATTAAGGAAATACTTCATGTGAAATATGAAATTGATTGATGATATTAGAAAAGAGAAATATGTAAATATTCATTTAATAGTTCATTAAGGATAAAATGGTCATTTTAAAAGTAATTTTAATGAAAAAGGGAAATATGTAATATATATAGGTAGAAAGGAGAAATATGTAATTATTTTTTTTAAGTATGTAATAAGCTATCTTATGAGAGAGAAATATATAAAAAAAACCTTTATTTTATATGTGCATTTAGACGAAATACTTACAATACCACATATTTTTAAAATAAATCTCAAACATATTGAAATTCACATGTGTCGAATTATTTTTATAAAAAATAATAAAAGGCTTAAAACGGTTCTCGCTGTTCTAAACATATAATTTTCTAAAAAATGCTTCCCCTCAATCTTTCTCTCTGTATGTGTGTATGAAAAATATGTAATCATATACTTCTCTCTTTATTTTTACATTTTTCTCACATCTCTCTCTGTCTATGTCCAAGGGCGAAGTATAGAAGGGGCAGAGGGGGCGCTTGACCCCCCGAACTTTTCGCTCAGTAGTGTTATATATGTAGTTTTCGTATAAATTTTTTTGGGTATATATTTATTCGACCCTCGGGTTCTATAGAAATTTTTGGATATATACGTTTTCAACCCATCGTCGGAAATCTCAAGCTTCGTCACTGTCTATATCTACATGCACAATGATCAACTTCTTTGCTTTTTCTCACATCTCTTCCATCTATGTGCACCACTCTTCAAGCTCTCACAAATACTTATCTTCTGTGGATGTTGATTCATAATTATGGTGATTTCTTATTCAATATACTTGATATACAATTTTTATGTGTTGTGAAAATTTGGTATTTATATGTGTTTTTATCGTAATTAGTGAAAAATAACTCCAATTGTTATGTTATTTATGTAGGCACATTTATACATTAAAACTGGCAGGATTAATACATTATTTGATGGTTGTTTAATTTGTTCAAATTATGGTATACAAAACACTTTTATTTCTTTATTGGTGTTTTAAACCTAAAGATCAGGCAATAAGATATAACAAGTTAATTTTAAATATGTGCATCAAAATTCATTACAATAACTCATCAAACATGTAAAGTTGATTAGACGTACCATTATGCCATGTGTACCAAACTAATTACAATAGTGAATCAAACATAAGAAATTAAGACACATTATTGCAATGAATTACACACACTAGTACATTTAATTACAACTTGGACAGATCATTGTAATTAGTTTCACGTGCATCAAAACAATCTACCAAATGTGCATTTACATACTTCCATAAGGAGTGGTGCCTTGAGCCTGCAAGGGGCACAACCCTTTTAACCTTAGTTTTTAGAGAACCATTGTAAAAAATGGAAACCACATTGTAATCAAGACAATGTTAGAAGAATGCAGGGGCGGACCTAGCTTATATGAAGGGCAACTCCCGATACGGTTTGGCGCTTCGGCGGTAGTGTAAAATTAGTGTAAAATTTGGAAAATTTTGACCTTTTTTGATTTCGTTACGGCTTTTTTATAAAACGTTACGGGTTGGCGGATTTTCTAGATCCGCCACCGGAAGAATGTCCATTTGTTTTGAAAACTTATATAGCAAGACTCATATCAAGTCAAAGAGTATAAAATTATGGGTTCAATAGTATAATCTTTTTTTCTTATAAAAGAAAGTACTAAAAGACTATTTGAGATTAAATATATTATTGGAAACTACTATTTGTTTAATGCTTGTAACTCGCTTATATTTTCATTTCCCGTTGCTTTCATTACCAATCAATTTACACCCCTAATGTAAAGAAATGGATGACTAGATTTCCTTTCTATACCTCCTACAAGCAATTGAACATCAGAAGCCATAGTATATATGATTCTCACGGTTTTAAACTTATAAATGATTCTTGAAAAACTCCTATTTTTATAGGTGTCTTTGTGTGTTCTTTGAAACCGAAAGATAAGGAATGTGTAAACATCTAATAGTGTTCCGTGTTTATATTCAATGTTCATGTTATTAAACTAAAAATTAAGGATAGCCTACTTAATTCTACACTACACTATAGTATATAGGAATATTGGATTTTAATAATCCCAACTATTTGTTGTTAGCCGTCAACAGTCCCAACATTAAAAATAAGCACTGACAGTCTCAACTATTGACATATTGGCCACCAATGGACCCTGACTAACAGAATGCTAATGTCGTTAGTGTCCGGTCGCCGGTCGCCGGAAAACCGTTTTGGCCAGAAAAAGTTTTCTAAAGATCTGATTTAAGGTTGCAAAGAGGTTTGGGACAAAAATGTTAAGTTTTTCGGCCAAAAAGAAGTATCCAGTGAATAAAAGAGTTTTTTCGGCGACTTCAATAATTGGGGCTTTTACTAGAAAAAGGTTCCTAAAGGTCTGTAATAAGGTTACAAAGAAGTTTGGGACGAAAACGTTGAGTATTCCGGCCAAAAATAAGTTTTCCGGCCAAAAACGTTTTCCGACGACCGGATATTAACTGCGTTAGCATTCTGTTAGTCGGGTCCATTGGTGGCCAATATGTCAATAGTTGGGACTGCCAGTTGTATTTTTGATGTTGGGACTGTTGGCAGCCAACGACGAATAGTTGAGATTATAGAATCCAATATTCATAGTATATATGCTTTGTGTTATTGTTCTTCTTCAACCAATATTCAGCTTTTTTTACATGAGATACCATGTATGGCTATAACCTATTCAAGAAGATCTTTCTTAGTTATTCCTTGTCATTAAAAACTAATTTTCTTTGTGGTAATATATACAAAATTTGTGGTCTCTTTCCAAGAGCAAAACATTTCACTCTCTGTTCAAGTAATCAAGTGATCTATATTTGTCAAGTCCTTCTAATAGTCTACTCAATGGGACTTTGTAATTTATATCAAGTAATATGTATTTGTCAAATCTGCATGGGAAACAATATTGTGGAATGTCTAAAATAAATTAGGCGTTGGGTCGCTGCCCGAATGGTTAATGGGGAAGGACTGTAAATTCGTTGACAATATGTCTACGCTGGTTCAAATCTAGCTCAACCCAACAATTTATCAATCTACTATCAGATGGTAGAACAGTCAATGAAAACTTAATTGATAGTTAGGGATTGCCATGACAACCAATAACACAAATCATGCCCTTGATCGTTCATGTGTCTGGTTTAATGTGATGTTACATTTGGTATGTCTGTTAACACTTTCTTATAAGTTTTTTCAACATATCTTTGTTTTATGTATTTGGAGAAATGACATGACTTATTACATGGTTGTTAATTGCTACTGACTTTGATTGGTGTCCTCTTTTATTTGGGATAGACACCTTTTATCCGAAATTCAAACTGAAGATTCGAAATCCTTGCTGTTTATCCAAAAAGCAGTAGCAGAACCCTAAAGCAGCCTCCAAAACTTCGAAGCAGCCGTCAAAAACGTCAAAAAACCCTTGTTTTCTGCAGCACACGATTCTGAACCAAGCTAATCAAGAGCCTAATGCTCTGATACCAATTGTAGGTTCCCTAATTCACGGATCTTTCACAGAATCATCTATCCAACCTAGAGTGTGGAATCATCTAGATCAGATTATCACTATAAACGAGTAGAGACAAAATCTTAATTAAACAGTCTTCTATTGATTATCCAAACACGCAGTTATACAATCAACTCAAGACTCACACAACCTCACAGCCAATCTCTGTGATCTTGCTTCTATCTCTCTCTATGAATACTCTCACTCTCTCTAGCCTCCAACTTCTATTTTCTCTAGTTGTTAAAACCCAACTGGGCTTCTACCTGAGCTAGGCCATTCTCCAAGCCCATTACAACAGTAAACTCATTAACCGATACTGCTAAGCTCAATACACTTTATCCAAAGATTAAATACTTAAACTATTAAGCTGTTGTCACCGAATATGCACCAACATGACTTTTTAAATGCATGATTATCAAATTACTCACCTATGTCGCATTGAAACATTTAAATTTTAGTGTAGAATTGGGTGAAAATATAGTTGTAAAAATTTGAAAATTTGGTGAATGATTCAGACTTATATTTTTATGGGGAATACCCATGTATATTGGGTGTAACCATCAATAGTAATCAAGTAATATTCGTAACCGGGTGCGCTAAGTAAAGGAGATATCCATAAGTAACAATGTATCAAATCAAATGGTAATAAAGTTTTGGATAAAGCGTCCTTAAAAGGTAAACGTGTATCTTTCGCAAGTTGACAAGAATGATAAACAAAAGAAATACTAATTTTATTACAAGGGATAATCTTCTTAGAAGTAAGAAATCCATGACCAATCGTCCCGAGTGACCTACACGATCATGCCAAGAAGTAGAAGACAAACAAATAAGTAAAGCAGAAGCATTGGATGGCTTGGTGAGCGAATAAAGCAGGCTGGAACTATTGTGTCGACTCAAAATCTTCCCACTCAGCTAATCCTTCACAAAGAAACCAAATTGGTAAAATTCAAGTGATAGATAATTATCAATGAGAAATTGAGAAACAAATATGAGGTTTTAATAATTTTTGGTGTGTTAAGAATGTCTTTAAGATGCAATGGTTCAGGTTTGGTGTCGAAAGTGCTATCCCCTGATCCAAGAGCCGGAACTTTACAGCCATTACCAATTAAAATAGAAGCAATTAAACAATAACTATTATAGAAGGAAATCATACCTTTATCAGAAGAGTGATGTGCCCGTGTCCATATGCCATTAGGAGTTCCGTGGTTCGGAGGTTCCATGGTTGTTGATGACCAGATCCGTGTGGACCCTGACCCGAAAAACCCACGGCCCTCTTTGGGCTTGAGCATTGCCCCCCCCCCCCACAGTCCATCTTAGGCCTAGGCCCAGCTATCATCCCATCATTGCTAAGTTGGAAACGGGAAGGAGGTGGCGAGGCACCATGGTGCCCAGTAGTTACTAGGCGGCGTAGCCCAATGGGTTTGTTAAGATAAGTTGGCCATGGCACATGACATTGTTTGTTCTTCCTTTGGGCTTGGGGGTGACGTTGACCCATGTAGGGCCGAGGACCAAATCCGGGCAGATCAGGGATTCTGCGCTGGGCTTGGTTAGCCTATTGGGCATGGTAGTCGTTTCTGGTGGTAACAATAACAACAACGGGGGTAGCATTTTGAGCATCTCTAGTAGCCTGGCGATGAACTTCAAGTTGGAGCATCAAATGAGCGGTTTCCCATGATTGTTAGGCTTGATTGATGTATGTTGCAACAAGGTCAAATTTTGGAGGGAGTCCTCGAACAAGCTGCAAGATAAGGCGTAGTTCGATAACCTGGTTATCGACATCTTCAAGTTGATCATCAAGTTGTTCCTTTAGCTTTTGAAAATAGGCATCGAGCGAACGCATAGCTTTAAAAGTAACTTTTGTGAATTCTTGCTCTAAGGAAGTTGCGCGCGCTCCTTTGTTATTGAGGAGGATGCCCTTAATATGGTTTCATGCCTCGTAGGCAGTGGATTCCGCGGTGAGACTCGAACAAGTAGATCCTCAGAAACTGTTCCCTAAATCCATTGTAGTACAACCGCATTGATATCATCCATTTTCATACTCGGGTGTGTCTTTCACAGGAGATGGCATACCATCGCTGCGTGATAGAACTTCGTGACCTCTCGCATGGAGTTGTAAGAGTTTTACCCATGTAGAGTACGACACCTTCGCTCCATCTAGAATGCGAATTTTGTTTTGTATGTTGCTAACAACATAGACAGACTAGATGAAGGGGTGGTTGAGCATGGGTTTTGTTTTGGATGTTGGTTGTGTCAACCATCGAGATGGTTGAGAAAGGTAGGTGGCGACCTAAAAAAATGGATTAAAATAGATGTGGCTCTGATAACCATGAAGGAAATCGTAATACTGATCTAAAACTGAACCAAAAAGATACAATATATACACCTCACACACTACACTAAACTAGGTAACAAAATAACAATCCAGCTAACTTAGCTTAGTCATATGGATATTTACTAAATATACATCATACATAACTATGAACCGAATATATTTATGGAAAATACTTGTTGGTTAACAAAATTTTCATTCAAAATTATTTTGAAACTTAATTGGTAAGAGGCTTAGTGACTGATTTAGAGGTTTTCCGTCAGTGAATCAAACACACTTAACGCTGACTGATTCAAAGATAACCTCCTAATGGAATCATTAACAAACTACCAAACAGTTAGAAATTGGTTAAGTAGTCAATATCCTTGAATCTAAAATCTGGTGAAATCTGTAGGTCCACTTGGAGGATCAAGTTACCTACTTCCTTGTTTGTTAACACACTACCAAGTGCGGAATCCTTTTTAGCATGCAAACCGAAGATACCAATGTAAATGCAAACACAAAATAACCAAAAGATTCACTATCTTTAGATTAAAGTGGAAGAGAATCAGTTACACATACACACAGTGTCAAACTCTCTAAAGACTCTCTTAGTAAACAAAGAAGTGGTGAGTTTGCATCTATAGGCCAACACATCTGCATGGCTACGAAGAACCATCAGACACCCACGAACAACCTGCAGTCCAATGAAGAATGGTTCTTCGTTGGACATATCCACGAACAATCTACACACACGAAGAATAGTTCTTTGTGGCATGCTGAAACAACGAACAACAGTTGTTCGTAGATAAAGAACCCTACGAAAAACATGGGTTCTTCGTAGGAACCTGCAATACAGACATATACCACAGACAATAAACAGTTTACCAAGATCCTAAACAAACTAATAGTTGCACACATGCAATCTGTTTACAATGCTAACAAACGTAAATGTCGTCCTAAGTCAAGATAGGAGGATATCTTGACTTGGCCGACTTGACCAAAACATACATAAACGTAAAACAAAGACTGTACAAACTGACATGGCTAAGAACAAGCTACAGACACAAAACTGTACCAACAAACTCCCCCTTGTCTATAGCTTGGTCTTCGGTCTTCATTACTTGTTCGCCTCGGTCCATAAGCTACCAGAGTGAATACTTCGATAGAAGCAAAAACAAACAAGCCGTTGAAACAGCAACGCTTGATACGCATCTTTGTCTTCATAAAAGATGTCGTGCTCAAGCAGCTTCTTGATATTGTTCTTCAACATGTTCACCACCCACATTGGGTCTAGCATCCGGAAATTATCCTTATCGTCCTTGAACACGATAACGGCTTCATGAGTATCGGAATCATAACACCACAAATGCATGTCTCCTAGAAAGTCTTGTTTCATCGGCATTAATGGAATCTGCTCAACACTTTGACTTTCTGGTAAACGAGCCTGTATTTTCCGGTGTTTGTTTCCGGATCCAAAGTGTATTTGATTTGCTCATATCTCGAAAACTGTGGCTTGTAGAGTTCATCCTTCAAACCCTTCCGACGCTTAACTCGAAACTTTCGAGCAAAAAGGGTAACACCTTCATACTTAGACTGATTAATCACGTTCAACCTGGACAAAGTAGCAACATCATAAAAAGGTAAAGTTAGCATGCTCAAGAGCGATCTGAAGTATTGGATGTCGCGTTCTCGTTTGACCGCCATGCAATGTATCTCCTGAACAAACAACTAACTAGGAATGCGACCGTGTGATCGATCTTTCATAAACTTCATGTAATCTACTTGAACCAGAGGAGGAGTAGGCTTAGGATGCTTTGCTAAAAAAATTCTTCGCCATTCTTCAAAAGTATCCGTAGAAGTATCAGACGTATCTCGGCTTTTCAACTTTTCATCAATCTCGTCTACATTCTCCTTGAGCCAATCATCATCAAAAGGATTGACCTCCACTCCATCCTCAAGTACATACTTTGCCTTCTCGGTATCCCCTTCGAACACGATCTCTCGATATCTTCAACGTTTGTGTTATCGTGTTCACTTGGTATTTCATCAATGGTAGATTCATCTACCTCCTTCATTTCCTTCAACCTAAAATCTGATAGAGTTCAGACACAAACTCCCCTTCTTCTAATTCTTCACCGGTTACAGGATGTAAAGACTGCAACGGTTGCACATTAATGGCTTTAGAAATAATAGCAACCTCACCAGATCCTGTGCCTTTACCAACAACCACATCATCTAGACTCTGCACTAGAACCATCTGCAGATCTATATTTTCCAACTCCTCTAGAACACTCCCAGAACCAGCAACAACGTGAACAAAATTTGAAGCACCAGCTGGTGTAGAAGCAGAACCTTCTGGTTGAGCAGACGAAGCAGAAACATCAGGATTTCCGGGATCTTCACTATCATGATCCCGCTTTTGTAGAATTTCTTGTGCCTTGCATCTATCAGCCCACAACGTATTAACCCTTTTTCTGGTAACTTCATAGCTGCTATTCATCTGTTTTACATTCTCAGCTATGGTCTTGTTTCTCGAGTCGTACTAGTTGGTTATCTCAGTGTACTTCCCAGATAGCTTCTCACCAGAACGTAGTAACTCAGTGCTTCGTTCTTTCATTCTGTTCATCTCAATTCCACGAGCATTATCAGCTGCACACATCTGTAGCAGCTGAGCAGCTCGTAACTGAGCATTCTCAGCTCTCAACTGTACAATTTCAGCCTGTTGCTTCTGAACAGTTGCATTCAAGGTGTTGATCTCCATTTGTTGTTTAACAGTAGTGTTTCTTGTTGCAGACATGAAGTCCATATGACGATTTACTTGAGTTGTTGCTGAAGCTGTGAGAACAAAAAGTTTACTTTCTCACTATCATTCATGCGCTCAAATCTTGTCTCAAGTGATTCTGAACTTTATTTACGAGATCTTTCACGAGTGGCTTGAGTAGCAGCAGGAGCTGTAAACTGAGGAGGAGGTTGACTTGGGCTAACTGAAACAGTAGCAGTTCCCGTTGACCGACCAGGAGAAGCTACCAAGGCTTCAGTCTCCTCGGCAGTGAAGACTTCTTCGGTCGTTGGTCCAGTAGTAGGATCAGGTTGTGGAGTAGATTCAGGCTGAGCTGATGAGGAACCTACTGTTTTCCGACTCTTTTTCTTTCGTCGAATCGTAGTTTGTATCTTTCGAGCTATTTCAGACTCAGTATCTGTCGCAACCCCTAACCCCACCCCGGGAGCAGGAGCCGCGAGACACAGAGTTGGTGGTACCGGTGTTTATTAATTTGGCATCGGAATTAAAACATCAGGATTGTAGTTAGGAAATAAGTATCAGAGTTTCAAAACACCAAACTTTTATATTAAACAAATGGGGTAGAACCCAAGTTTGCATTACAACATATTTGTAGGGACAAACCCTAATTTATTGAAAGCATAAATTCCTTTTTATTTAGGTAACCTTTATAGCCACTTTTCTAAACCTTCAGTGCTCTCCAGCTGGCTTCTATTAGCTTCACATTAAGTTACCTGAAACGCATTTTAAAAACATTTTATCAACAAGAAATACTGGCGAATCCATCTCAGTTATATCAAAACAAGTGATTATACTTTACAGTAATTGAGAGCATCCGCATTTACAATGTTTATATCTACACAATTACTCAATCAGTACTGTCAATCCTGACTTGTGGGTCATATTACTTTGGGCCCTGTCACCCAACTGTCGCAGCCCCCGATCCCGACCCCGGGAGCGGGAGCCGCGAACCAGTCAAGTGGTACCGGTGTTTATTAATTTGGCAGCGGAAATTAAACATCAGGATCGTAGTTAGGAAATAAATATCAGATTTTTAAAATACCAAACTTTTATACTAAACAAATGGGGTAGAACCTAAGTTTCCATTACAACACATTTGTAGGGACAAACCCTAATTTATGGAAAACATAAACTCTTTTTTTATTTAGGTAACTTTTATAGCCACTTTTCTAAGCCTTCAGTGCTCTCCAGCTGGCTTCTATTAGCTTCACATTAAGTTACCTGAAACGCGTTTTAAAAACATTTTATCAGCAAGAAATACTAGCGAATCCATCTCAGTTTTACCAAAACAATTAATTATACTTCACAGTTATTGAGAGCATCCGCATTTACAATGTTTATATCTACCCAATTACTCAATCAGTTTTGTCAATCCTGACTTGTGGGTCATATTATTTTGGGCACTATCACCCAACAGTAACGGTTCATGTCACATTCCCGTGACTGTGGACTAGTAATGTATACAAAACCCCAACATACTGGGAGTAATTGTAGAATACATATACTCAATTACTGTTAAGCATAATTAAACATTTGAGGTTTTGGTAACACATTTTGACTCACAAAAAGATTTACAAAAAGAGAATGTACTCGCCTTGAAAACTTAGGTATTCCTATGAAGTTTCTGGTGACGATTCTTGATTACTTCCTGGAATTTCTATTAAAACATGCAGTGCACATGTGTTAGTAAATTAACCCAAGTCAATTTAACCATACAACACTCGACGGAACTCCAACGAACGTAGTCAGGCAGAGCCTAGACATGCGTTGGCGATTCTAGATCGATCGGGTAGGGTGTCCATACAACACGAGATAGGACTCCAACGAACGTAGTCGGGCAGAGCCTTGACATGCGTTGGTCCTAACTCGGGTAGGATAGTGAATTAGTGATCGGGGGTTAAGTTACTTACAACGGGCAGCGCTTCACAGGTTTAGGGGTTTAGGAGTTTAGGGGGGTGTTGTTCAGAGAAAAGGGGATAGAGAAAGTATACGATCGAATTTTTGTTCAATTTAAAGCACAGACTTCAGTCCCACGCAGCTCTATTTATACCCGATTTTTACTTCCCCGCGTGTCGCGCGGGATGCTGGGTTTCCTCTATCGTGGCGCCAGAGACACCTAGCTAGGCTAGGTCAGCCTGGTCACAAGTGTAGGGTTGCCACATTGCGCGAAACGGTGACACGCCACCTGGACGTCTCCCGCGCGTCGCGAGAGACACACCAGTCTCTGGCGCGTGGCGCCTGGGATGCCTAGGTGGGCCTGCTCCGTTTTGCATGTCGTGTCTTGATTCGCGTGTCCGTTTCTTCGTTAACGGTCCGGTTTGGGGTGTTTTGGAGAGTTGTTACATCCTCCCCACCTTGTTTTAAATCTCGTCCTCGAGATTCACTTGAATAGGTGTGGATACTTTCTTTGCATTTCTGACTCTAGCTCCCATGTATATTCTGGTCCTCTCTTTGAATCCCATTTAACTTTTACCAGAACTAATCTCTTGCGCTTGAGATTCTTGTTCTTTCTATCTTCAATCTGAATGGATTTCTCAAGAAATTTAAGTTTCTCATTTACCTCTGCATCTTGAAAAGGTATTACCAGTGATTCATCTGCTATACATTTCTTGAGATTGTATACATGAAATACATCATGTATTCCTGCCATTTCCTCTGGCAATTGTAGCTGATAGGCTACTGGCTCTATTCGTTTGATAATCTTAAAAGGTCCAACATACCTTGGGCTTAGCTTTCCTTTCTTACTGAATCTTACAACTCTTTCCATGGTGAGACTTTTAGTAGCACTTTATCTCCAACTTGAAATTCCAAAGGCTTACGTCTGTTATCTGCATAACTCTTTTGACGATCTCCGACTGCTTTCAGTCTTTCCTTGACTTGAATGATTTTGTCCGTTGTTTCTTGCACAATTTCAGGACCTGATAGTTTCTTTTCTCCAATCTCCGCCAACATACTGGAGTTCGACATTTTCGTTCATAGAGTGCTTCAAAGGGTGCGGCATTGATGCTGGAATGATAATGTTGTTGTAGGAAAATTCTATCAAAGGTAAATGTTCATCCCAATTTCCTCCAAAATCAATTACACAGGCTCTAAGCATGTCTTCCATTGTTTGGATTGTCCTTTCACTTTGATCGTCTGTTTGAGGATGATATGCTATACTTAGATTTAGTCTTGTTCCCATTGCTTTTTGGAAACTTGTCCAAAAATGAGAGGTAAAACGACTGCCCCTGTCAGACACAATAGATAAAGGAATTCCATGCAATGAAACTATTTCATTTACATATAACTTAGCTAACTGTTCCATACTGAAAGTTACCTTCATTGGTAAGAAATGAGCAGATTTGGTTAACCTGTCTACAATCACCCAGATTGTATCATTCCCTTTTCGTGTCCTGGGTAGTTTGGTAACAAAGTCCATTGTTATCAATTCCCATTTCCAAATTGGCAATTTCAATTGTTGTAACAAGCCTGAAGGTTTCTGATGTTCAGCTTTAACCTGCGAACAAGTTAGACATTTGGCAACGTAGCTTGCTATATCCTTCTTCATTCCTATCCACCAGAAATTCTTTCTCAAGTCTTTATACATCTTATCACTTCCAGGATGCATTGTATACTTAGTCTAATGAGCTTCCTCAAAAATTCTATTTCGTAGGTCTCCTTGGATAGGAATCCAAATCCTTTCCTTATGGAATCTCCAAATTCCATCTGTTCCTTTCTCTAATTCCTTAGTCATCCTTTTTAATCCTTTAGCATCGTCCTTGATTGCTGTTTCCTGTGTCTGTTTAATTTGCTCATTTAAATCTATCTGCAGGTTTAGTCTAAGAGAGCGTACTCTTTTCGGCTTTTCATGGTACTTTCGACTTAAAGCGTCTGCTACTATGTTAGCTTTTCCTGCATGATATTGGATATCACAATCATAATCACTAAGGATTTCCATCCATCGCCTCTGTCTCATGTTTAATTCCTTTTGTCCAAAGACATATCTTAAACTCTTATGATCTGTGAATACTACAAACATACTACCGTAAAGATAGTGTCTCCAAATCTTAAGGGTAAAAATTATTGCTCCTAACTCTAGATCATGGGTTGTATAATTCTCTTCATGCTTCTTAAGTTGTCTAGAGGCATAAGTAATTACTTTTTGACATTGCATCAGCACACATCCATATCCTAACTTAGACGCATCACAATAAACTACGAAGTCTTCAGTTCCTTCTGGCAAAGCGAGTATTGGTGTGTTGGTTAACTTTTGCTTTAAGATCCTGAATGCTTCTTCCTGCTTTGGTCCCCATTCAAACTTAACCGATTTGCAAGTTAGCTTAGTTATCGGGATGGCTATTCTAGAAAAATCATGAATAAAACATCTATAATATCCTGCCAATCCAAGAAAACTTCTTACTTCCGTTGGTGATTTTTGGATCTTCCATTTGGTAATTGCTTCGATCTTTGTGGGATCCAATGAATTCCTTCGTGGTTTACCGAATGTCCAAGGAATTGTACTTCGTGTAACCAGAATTCACATTTTGAGAATTTTGCATAAAGCTTTTCCTTCCTTGGGAATGTTAGGAGTATATGCAAATGCTCTGCGTGATCTTCCTTACTCTTAGAGTAAATTAGAATATCATCTATAAAGACAATTATGAATTTATCCAGGTATGGTTTACATATCATGTTCATCATGTCCATAAATGCAGCTGGGGCATTGGTTAAACCAAATGGCATGACAGTAAATTCATAATGACCGTACCTCATTCTGAAAGCAGTTTTAAATGTCCTCTTCCTGTACTTTCAACTGATGATATCCTGAGCGTAAGTCGATCTTAGAAAATAATCGGGCTCCTTGGAGTTGGTCGAACAAATCATCAATTCTCGGTAACGGGTACCGATTTTTTATTGTAACTTTGTTCAATTCCCTGTAATCAATGAACATACGCATAGATCCGTCTTTCTTCTTGATAAACAACACAGGTGCTCCCCATGGCGATGAGCTGGGTTGTATGAAACCTTTCTCTAGTAATTAGTCCAGTTGTTTCTTTAGTTCCTGCATCTCTGTCGGTGCTAGGCGATAGGGTGCTTTGGCAATCGGTGTCGTTCATGGTATTAGGTGAATTCTAAATTCAACCTCTCGATCTGGCGGTAATCCAGGCAACTCTTCTGGGAATACATCGGAGAATTCAGATATTATGGGAATATCTTTTAATTCCTTTTCTTTAGTGTTAATGATTAGGGAAATCATATACACTATTCCTCCTTTCCGTATATTGCTTGCAGCTTTCATCACAGAGATGAACTTGGTTGATCTTGTCGACTTATCTCCTTTAATTGTGATCCTTTCGCCAGATGGCACATTTACTTCTACAGACTTTTGATCACAAATTATTCGTGCCTGATTGGCTACCAACCAATCCATTCCTAACACAACATCAAATCCGGCTAGATCCATGGGAAAAAGGTTAGCATAAAAATTATGATTTAAAATTCCTATCTTTGCTCCTTGCAGGATTTCGCTTATTTTGATAGAAGATCCATTTGCCGTTTCCACCAAACAGTCTTGGTGAAGTTTAGTTAATGGTTGATTAAGAAAATTGCAGAAGGAAGTATTAATGAAACTTTGGTTTGCACCAGAGTCAAATAATACTTTTGCATAAACATCATTAACTAAAAACGTACCGGCAATCACATCCGGAATCATCTTTGCTTCTTTAGCGGTTAGCACGAAGGCTCTGGCAGTCTTCTTGGGTCCTTCAGTTGTCTTTGCTTTGTTGTTTGCTGCTGGAGCTAGTTTAGGACAGTTGGTTCTAATATAACCGGCTTCCCCGCAATTGTAGCATAGCCTATTGCTAACTTTCTTTCTGCAGTCTTCTTCCCTATGCCCTGGGAATTTGCATAAATTGCAGTATGTAGAGCATTTCCCTGAATGTTTCCTTTTGCAGTACTTACATGGGGGTGAAGAAGAAGTTGCCCCTTTCCCACGGTTGGAATGACCATAACGTAGTTCCTGGGTGATCTTTTCAGCTAGGTTCCTTTTCTGGTTTTCTTCTTGCGTACGTGCCAATTCATCTGTCAAAGTGTTTGCTAGCTCTACTACTTCTTCTATGGTTTGTGGTCTAGCTACTTTGACTACATGTCTGATCTCACTGATTAATCCCCAGATGTAATGGGAGATTAATACTGGTTCTGGTGAGGCCAGGGTTGGTACAATCCTTGCATATTCAAAGAATGTGGTAGCATATTCCCTGCATCTACCCCAATCATTCTATGATTTAGGAATTTATTAGCAATTTGTTCTTTTTCATTAGGAGGACAAAATTTCCTTTCAAGAATTTCCTTAAAGTTGTTCCATTCCATACTGTATACTCTGTCATTTCCTTAGACTGAAGAATGGTATTCCACCACTCTAAAGGTGCATCTTTAAAAAGATTAGAAGCATACATGACTTTATCTTCATTTGTACATTTATTTATCTTGAGGACTGCTTTTGTCTTTTCTATCCAGCGCAAGGCTGTAATAGCTCCTTCATTGCCTGAGAATTCTATCGGTTTTAGTGATAAGAATTCTTTATAAGAACAACCATATGAGATGGTTCTTTTTCTTTTTGGAATTGGAGCTTGGATTAACAGTTTGGGATTTCCATTCACGTTGTGATTTGATTCAGGGGGTACATGTTTATTCCCGTTTATGGAATCATTATTTCCTGCCTTTTAATGGTATCGATAATATAAGGCATAACATCTATGATTCCTTGGGCCACTATGTGTTCGATAGCACTTTTGTTCATTTGATTCTCGTTATTATCGTTATTCTGGATTTCCTGATTTATTTCGTCTGACATCTGAATTATAAACATTTATCAGGTATTAATATCACATAATAAATTAAATAACAATCACACCAACACAATGAACCAAAATCGTCGAGCATTGCGACTTTTACTCTTTTCATATATATATACACACATCTAGTACAAACATAACTGGAATTCAAATATTACTAACCTATGCATCGATATATTTATATAGGTGATATTACTTTATGTCTGTTTTAGTTTTTTTTTCAAAGTAACAAAATACACACACACACACACACACACACACATATATATATATATATAATTAGGCTATGGCTTCCTTAAAACTGCATTTCCCGCTCGTCATACTTCCAGACGAGCTTCTCTCCGATGTGGCGAATTTGGTTTCCTTCCTCCACCAGTTCATTTCCAAGTCTGGCGGAGTTCTTCCACATGTTCCCTGGGTAGTATTGGGGCTGGCACTGGTTCAGGGTAAGGTGGAACTGGTTCTTCATAGGGAATCGGGTTTTCTAACAGGTTCTGAATTGCCCAGTTGTTAGCCCACCATGGATCTAAAGGGTTTGGTGCTGGAATTCTAGGTATCTCATTGGGATTAAAGGCTGGGATTGGAAATTGGTTTTCCTGGTTCTGTTCTAGGTTGAGGGGTTGGTTAGGAAATAAGGGAAGTAACGGTGGTTCTCGATTTGCTACTTGATTGAAATTAGGTTCTCCTCCTATATTTCCAAACATGTGAAAATTAGCTAGTTGTCTATCCAATTCTTCTTCCCACAAGGGTCTAACTTCTGGGTTTTGGGTGTTTCTCTCAGTTCTAGCTGCTATGGCTTGTTGTTGTACTTGTCTCAGTCTTTTCCTCTTCTCTGCTTTGGCTCTACTAAACCAACCTCTCTTTTTAGGGGGAAAAGGTTCTACGGATTTGGCTTTGAAAACAAAGATATCTTCGGAATCGGCGGTGTAGTCTGTGGTTGGTTGGGATGTTCCTTCATCCATAAGAGAATGAGGTAGGTGACGATAAGCGTTAGAAGTACCTGATCACTCATACTGTGAACTAGAAAAGTTATTAAAATAACACAAAATAATAATATATATACATATATAATCGCGGATATTTTCTAACACAAAAATTTAGGCATTTTAAAAGAACACCTAAATGGCTTAAATCGGTGGCTCTGATACCACCTTCTGTCGCATCCCCCCGACCCCGACCCCGGGAGCGGGAGCCGCGAACCTGTCAAGTGGTACCGGTGTTTATTAATTTGCCAGCAGAAATTAAACATCAGGATCGTAGTTAGGAAATAAATATCAGAGTTTCAAAATACCGAACTTTTATATTAAACAAATGGGGTAGAAACCAAGTTTCCATTACAACACATTTGTAGGACAAACCCTAATTTATGGAAAACATAAACTCCTTTTTTTTATTTAGGTAACTTTTGTAGCCACTTTTCTAAGCCTCCAGTGCTCTCCAGCTGGCTTCTATGACCTTCACATTAAGTTACCTGAAACGCGTTTTAAAACATTTTATCAGCAAGAAATACTGGCGAATCCATCTCAGTTTTATCAAAACAAGTAATTATACTTCACAGTTATTGAGAGCATCCGCATTTACAATGTTTATATCTACCCAATTACTCAATCAGTACTGTCAATCCTGACTTGTGTGTCATAATACTTTGGGCCCTGTCACCCAACAGTAACGGTTCCTGACACATTCCCATGACTATGGACTAGTAATGTATACAAAACCCCAACATACCGGCAGTAATTGTAGATTACATATACTCAATTACTGTTAAGAATAATTAAAACATTTGATGTTTTGGTAACACATTTTGACTCACAAAAAGATTTACAAAAAGAGAATGTACTCGCCATGAAAACGTAGGTATTCATACGGAGTTTCTGGTGACAATTCTTGATTACTTCCTGGAATTTCTATTAAAACATACAATGCACATGTGTTAGTAAATTAACCCAAGTCACTTTAACCATACAAAACTCGACAGAACTCCAACGAACGTAGTCAGGAAGAGCCTAGACATGCGTTGGCGATTCTAGATCGATCGGGTAGGGTGTCCATCCAACACGAGATAGGACTCCAATGAACATAGTCGGGCAGAGCCTTGACAGGCGTTGGTCCTAACTCGGGTAGGATAGTGAATTAGTGATCGGGGGTTAAGTTACTTACAGCGGGCAGCGCTTCGCAGGTTAGGGGTTTAGGAGTTTAGGGGGTGTTGTTCGGAGAAACGGTGATAGAGAGAGTATACGATCGAATTTTTCGTTCGATTTTGAGCACAGAATTCAGTCCCACGCTGCTCTATTTATACCCAATTTTGACCTCCCCCGCGCATCGTGCGGGATGCTGGGTTTCCTCTCACGTGGCGCCAGTGACACCTAGCTAGGCTAGGTCAGCCTGGTCACAAGTGTAGGGTTGCCACATGGTGCGAAACGGTGACACGTCACCTGGATGTCTCCCGCGCGTCGCAACAGTGACACCAGTCTCTGGCGCGTGGCGCCTGCGATGCCCAGGTGGGCCTGCTCCATTTTGCGTGTCGTGTCTTGATTCGCGTGTCCAGTTCTTTGTTAACAGTCTGGTTTGGGGTGTTTTGGAGAGTTGTTACACCAACAGTAACGATTCCTGTCACATTCCCATGACTTTGGACTAGCAATGTATACAAAACCCCAACATACCGGCAGTAATTGTAGAATACATATACTCAATCACTGTTAAGCATAATTAAAACATTTGAGGTTTTGGTAACACATTTTGACTCACAAAAAGGTTTACAAAAAGAGAATGTACTCGCCTTGAACACTTAGGTAATCCTACGGAGTTTCTGGTGACAATTCTTGATTACTTCCTGGAATTTCTATTAAAACATACAATGCACATGTGTTAGTAAATTAACACAAGTCACTTTAACCATACAACACGCGACAGAACTTCAACGAACATAGTCAGGCAGAGCCTAGACATGCGTTGGCGATTCTAGATCGATCAGGTAGGGTTTCCATACAACACGAGATAGGATTCCAATGAAAGTAGTCGGGCAGAGCCTTGACTTGCGTTGGTCCTAACTCGGGTAGGATAATGAATTAGTGATCGGGGGTTAAGTTACTTACAGCGGACAGCGCTTCGCAGGTTTAGGAGTTTTAGGGGGTGTTGTTCAGTGAAACGGGGATAGAGAGAGTATACGGTCGAATTTTTCGTTCGATTTTGAGCACAGAGTTCAGTCCCACGCTGCTCTATTTATACCCGATTTTAACCTCCCGCGCTTCGCGCGGGATTTCGGGTCCCCTCTCGCGTGGCCCAGAGACACCTAGCTAGGCTAGGTCAGCCTAGTCAAAAGTGTAGGGTTGCCACATTGCGCGAAACAGTGACACGTCACCTGGACGTCTCCCGCGCGTCGCGAGAGAGACACCAGTCTCTGGCGCGTGGCGCCTGGGATGCCCAGGTGGGCCTGCTCCGTTTTACGTGCCGCGTCTTTATTCGCATGTCCGGTTCTTCGTTAACGGTCCAGTTTGGGGTGTTTTGGAGAGTTGTTACATCCTCCCCACCTTGTTTTAAATCTCGTCCTCGAGATTCACTTGAATAGGTGTGGATACTTTCTTTGCATTTCTGAATCTAATTCCCATATATATTGTAGCCTCTCGTTGAATCCCATTTAACTTTGACCAGAACTAATCTCTTGCGCCTGAGATTCTTGATCTTTCTATCTTCAATCTGAACGAGTTTCTCTACAAATTTAAGTTTCTCATTTACCTCTACATCTTGAAAAGGTATTACCAGAGATTCATCTGCTAAACATTTCTTGAGATTGCATCTGGTAAAACGGCTGTCCTTGTTAAACATTTGGCAACGTAGCTTGCTATATCCTTCTTCATTCCTATCCACCAGAAATTCTTTCTCAAGTCTTTATACATCTTATCACTTCCAGGATGCATTGTATACTTAGTCTTATGGGCTTCCTCTAGTATTCGATTTCATAGGTCTCCTTGGATAGGGATCCAAATTCTGTTTTTATGGAATCTCCAAATTCCATCTGTTCCTTTCTCCAATTCTTTAATCATTCCTTTTAATCCTTCAGCATCGTCCTTGATTGCTGTTTCCTGTGTCTTTTTAATTTGCTCATTTAAATCTATCTGAATGTTTAGTCTAAGAGAGCGTACTCTTTTTGGCTTCTCATGATACTTTCGACTTAAAGCATCAGCTACTACGTTAGCTTTTCCTGCATGATACTGGATATCACAATCATAATCACTAAGGATTTCCATCAATCGCCTCTGTCTCATTTTTAATTCCTTTTGTCCAAAGACATATCTTAAACTCTTATGGTCGGTGAATACCACGAACTTACTACCTTAAAGATAGTGTCTCCAAATCTTAAGGGCAAAAATTATTGCTCCTAACTCTAGATCATGGGTTGTATAATTCTCTTCATGCTTTTTAAGTTGTCTAGAGGCATAAGCAATTATTTTTTGACGTTGCATCAGTACACATCCATATCCTAATTTAGACACATCATAATAAACTACGAAGTCTTCGGTTCCTTCTGGCAAAGCGAGTATTGGTGCGTTGGTTAACTTTTGCTTCAAAATCCTGAATGCTTCTTCTTGCTTTGGTCCCCATTCAAACTTAACCGATTTGCAAGTTAGCTTGGTTAATGGGATGGCTATTCTAGAAAAATCTTGAATAAAACGTCTTTAATATCCTGCCAATCCAAGAAAACTTTTTCTTCAAAATCCTGAATGCTTCTTCTTATTTCCGTTGTTTTTCTTATTTCTGTTGGCGATTCAGGGACCTTCCATTTGGTAATTGCTTCGATCTTTGTGGGATCCACATGAATTCCTTCGTGGTTTACCAGATGTCCAAGAAATTGTACTTCTTGGAATCAGAATTCACCTTTTGAGAATTTTATGTAAAGCTTTTGTTTTCTTAGCAATGACATGAGTATATGCAAATGCTCTGCATGATCTTCCTTACTCTTAGAATATCATCTATAAAGACAATTATGAATTTATCTAGGTATTGTTTACATATCTTGTTCATCATGTCCATAAATGCAGTTGGGGCATTGGTTAAACCGAATGGCATGACTATAAATTCATAATGACCGTACCTCGTTCTGAAAGCAGTTTTAGGAATGTCCTCTTCCTGTACTTTCAACTGATGATGTCCTGAGCGTAAGTCGATCTTAGAAAAGAATCGGGCTCCTTGGAGTTGGTCAAACAAATCGTTAATTCTTAGTAACGGGTCCCGATTTTTTATTGTCACTTTGTTCAATTCCCTGTAATCAATGCACATACGCATAGATCCGTCTTTCTTCTTGACAAATAACAATGGTGCTCCCCATGGCGATGATCTGGGTTGTATGAAACATTTCTCTAGTAATTCGTCCAGTTGTTTCTTCAGTTCCTGCATCTCCGTCGGTGCTAGGCGATAGGGTGCTTTGGCAATTGGAGCCGTTCCTGGTATTAGGTGAATTCTAAATTCAACCTCTCGATCTGGCGGTAATCCAGGCAACTCTTCTGTGAATACATCGGAGAATTCAGATATTACGGGAATATCTTTTAATTCTTTCCCTTTGGTGTTAATGATTAGGGAAATCATATACACTATTCCTCCTTTCCTTATATAGCTTGCAGCTTTCATCACAGAGATGAACTTTGTTGATCTTGTCGACTTATCTCCTTTAATTGTGATCCTTTCGCCAGATGACACATTTACTTCTATAGACTTTCGATCACATATTATTCGTGCCTGATTGGCTACCAACCAATCCATTCCTAACACTACATCAAATCCGGCTAGATCAATTGGAAAAAGGTTAGCATAAAAATTATGATTTAAAATTCCTATCTTTGCTCCTTGCAGGATTTCGCTTATTTGGATAGAAGACCCATTTGCCGTCTCCACCAGACAGTTTTCGTGAAGTTTAGTTAATGGTTGATTAAGAAAATTGATGAAGGAAGTATTGATGAAACTTTGGTTTGCACTAGAGTCAAATAATACTTTTGCATAAACATCATTAACTAAAAACGTACTGGCAATCACATCCAGAATCATCTTTGATCCTTCAGCGGTTAGCACGAATGCTCTGGCAGTCTTCTTGGGTCCTTCGCTTGTCTTTGCTTTATTGTTGGCTGCCGGAGCTAATTTCGGACAGTTGGTTCTAATATTACCGGCTTCCCCGCAATGGTATCATAGCCTATTGCTAACTTTCTTTCTGCAGTCTTCTTCCTTATGCCCTGGGAATTTGCAGAAAATGTAGTATGTGGAGCATTTCCATGAATGTTTCCTTTTGAAGTACTTACATGGGGGTGAAGAAGAACTTGCCCCTTTCCCACGGTTGGAATGACCATAACGTAGTTCCCGGTTGATCTTTTGAGCTAGGTTCCTTTTCTGGTTTTCTTCTTGCGCACGTACCAACTCATATGTCAAGGTATTTGCCAATTCGACTGCCTCTTGTATGGTTTGTGGTCTAGCTACCTTGACTACATGTCTGATCTCACTGATTAATCCCCAGATGTAACGGGAGATTAATACTGGTTCAGGTGAAGCTAGGGTTGGTACAACCCTTGCATATTCAAAGAATGTGGTGGTATATTCTCTGTAATCTGTCACGGCCCCCGACCCCTACCCTGGGAGCGGTTGCCGCGAGACAGTCAAGTGGTACCGGTGTTTATTAATTTGGCAGCGGAAAATATCATCAGGATCGATGTTAGGAAAATAAATTTAGAGTTTATCAAACACCAAAGTTTTAATATTAAACAAATGGGATAAACCCATATTCCATTAAAATGTTTTTTAGGGATAAACCCAAATTAACAAAAACATAAGTTCTTCATTTATTCAGGTAATCATAGCCACTTTATTTAAGCCTTCAGTGCTCCATAGCTGGCTTATATGACTTCCACAGTAAGTTACCTGAAACGCATTTAAAAACATTTTGGTCAGTTAAAAATACTGGTGAGTTCATTCCATTTTATAAAATGACACATTGTCATATTTTACAGTATCAAGGGCGATTACATTGTTTTTATCTAACAAAAACTCAATCAGTATTTGTCATGATGGCAGTTTCAATGACTGTGGTCATATTACTATTGGCTATCTCGTTGTCCAATAGTAACGCTGGACTCAGTAATGTATATAAAACCCCACATACCGGCAGTAATTGCAGATTACAAAAACTTAATCACTGTAAATACAACTAAAAAATATTTGAGGTTTT
This sequence comes from Scalesia atractyloides, assembly GCA_947069175.1. Classification (NCBI taxonomy): domain Eukaryota; kingdom Viridiplantae; phylum Streptophyta; class Magnoliopsida; order Asterales; family Asteraceae; genus Scalesia; species Scalesia atractyloides. The sequence continues at coordinate 9,484,509 of CAMTDV010000014.1, read as the reverse complement.
GTAAAGCACTTTGGTAAAAAGAGAGAATGACTCACTTTGTGGATTTAGGTTTTTAAGTTTAGAGCTTCCTGGTGCTAATCCTGGTTTCCTAATAAATTATAATGCAACACGTGTTAGTGCAATAATCAATTTTAAACTTTAACGATACCTTGCGAGACAAAACCCCCCAACGTAGTTAACAAAGTATAGCCTTATAAACAGGCAGCACTTTGGCATTCGTTGCTGGGTTTTAGATCAATCGGACAGGGTATTGAGTCAGTGATTAGGGTTAAAACACTTACAACAGGGCAATGCTACGCAGGTTTAGGGGTTTAGGGTGTATTGTTTAAGAGAACGGAGGTTACAGAGAGTGTCATGCATAGCCTTGCAAGACGTCACGAAATGGAGACACGTCACCTTGTACTCTCCTGCACGTCGCGGGAGATGCTAGGGATTCTGGCGCATGGCGCCTGGGACGCCCTGGTGACATTTCTTCGTTTTTCATGCTGGTTCACGCCGTACGAGTCGGGGATACGATTGGGGTCCTTATAAGGTGTTTTTTAGTATTGTTACATCCTCCCTACCTTGTTTTAAATCTCGTCCTCGAGATCTACCGGAACAAATAAGGATACTTCCGCTTCATCTCTGATTCCAGTTCCCATGTATATTCTGGTCCTCTTCTTGAATCCCATTTTACTTTGACCAGTATTAGCCTTTTATGCTTGAGGTTCTTAATCTTTCTATCTTTAATTTGTATAGGCTTTTCAATAAATTTCAGTTTCTCATTTACCTCTACATCTTGAAGTGGTACTATCAATGATTCATCGGCTAAACATTTCTTTAGGTTACATACATGAAATACATCATGTACTCCTGTCATTTCTTTAGGTAACTGTAGCTGATAAGCTACTGGTCCAATGCGTTTGATGATTTTGAAAGGTCCAACATACCTTGGGCTTAACTTTCCTCGTTTACCAAATCTGACAACTCCTTTCCAAGGTGAAATTTTTAGCAATACTTTATCTCCCACCTGAAATTCCAATGGCTTCCGACGATTATCTGCATAACTCTTTTGACGATCTCGAGCCGTTTTCAGTCTTTCCTTGACTTGAATTATCTTGTCAGTTGTTTCTTGTACAATCTCCAGTCCTGACATTTGTTTTTCTCCTATTTCCGCCCAACATGCAGGTGTTCGGCATTTTCGTCCGTAGAGTGCTTCAAATGGTGCAACATTAATGCTTGTATGATAATTGTTGTTGTAAGAAAACTCAATTAATGGTAAGTGATCATCCCAACTTCCTCCAAAGTCTATCACACATGCTATAAGCATGTCTTCTAATGTTTGAATCGTCCTTTCACTTTGTCCGTCTGTTTGCGGATGATAAGCTGTACTTAAATTTAATCGAGTTCCCATAGCTTTTTGAAAACTTGTCAAAAAATGAGAAGTAAAACGACTATCTCTGTCGTACACAATCGATAAAGGGATTCCATGTAGTGAAACTATTTCATCTACATACAGCTTAGCTAATCGTTCAATACTGAAGGTTTCTTTCATTGGTAAGAAATGTGCAGATTTCGTTAGTATGTCCACAATCACCCAGATTGTATCGTTGCCTTTCTGCGTTTTGGGTAGTTTGGTAACAAAATCCATTGTTATCAATTTCCATTTCCAAACTGGCATTTCTAATTGCTGGAGTAAGCCTGAAGGTTTCTGATGTTCGGCTTTAACTTGTGAGCAAGTTAGACACTTAGAAACATAACTTGCGATGTCCTTTCTCATTCCTATCCACCAATAACTTTTCTTTAAATCTTGATACATCTTGTTGCTTCCAGGATGCATTGTATATGTGGATTTATGAGCTTCTTCTAAAATTTTGTTTCTTAAATTTCCTTGGATAGGTACCCAAATTCTTTTCTTATGGAATTTCCATATTCCATCTTCTCCTTGTTCTAATTCTTTTATCATTCCCTTCATTCCTTTAGAATCATCCGTGATTGCTGTCTCCTGGGTCTCTTTTAATTGTTTCATTAAATCTATCTGTAGATTTAATCTGAGAGCACGTACTCTTTTTGGCTTCTCATGATACTTTCGACTTAGAGCATCAGCTACTACATTTGCTTTTCCTTCGTGATAGTGGATATCACAATCGTAATCACTGAGTATTTCCATCCAACGTCTTTGCCTCATGTTTAATTCTTTTTGCCCAAAAATATATCTTAAACTTTTATGATCGGTAAAGATAGTAAACTTACTACCGTAAAGATAATGTCTCCAAATCTTAAGGACAAATATTATTGCTCCTAATTCCAGATCATGTGTTGTGTACTTTTCTTCGTGCTTCTTGAGTTGTCTTGAGGCATAAGCAATTACTTTCTGACGTTGCATCAGTACACATCCAAATCCTAATTTTGATGCGCCACAATTTAATATAAAATCTTCAGTTCCTTCTGGCAAGGCAAGGATTGGTGCATTAGTTAATCTTTGCTTTAGGATTTTGAAAGCTTCCTCTTGTTTTGGTCCCCATTCAAACTTAACTGATTTGTAGGTTAACTTGGTTAATGGAATGGCTATCCTTGAAAAATCTTGAATAACGCGTCATAATATCCTGCCAGTCCAAGAAAACTTCTTACTTCCGTTGGTGAATTAGGGGCTTTCCATTTGGTAATAGCTTCGATCTTTGTGGGATATACATGAATTCCTTCATGATTAACTATGTGTCCAAGAAATTGTACCTCTTGCAACCAAAATTCACATTTTGAGAATTTAGCGTAAAGCTTTTCCTTTCTCAACACTGTCAGAAGTGTCTCTAAATGTTCAGCATGCTCTTCCTTACTCTTTGAATAAATGAGTATATCGTCTATGAAGACAATTACAAATTTATCCAGGTATGGTTTACATATTCTATTCATCATGTCCATAAATGCAGCTGGAGCATTTGTTAGACCAAATGGCATGGCTGTAAACTCATAATGGCCATATCTAGTTCTAAAAGCGGTCTTCGGAATATCTTCCTCTTGTACCTTCAATTGATGATATCCTGAACGTAAATCAATCTTGGAAAAGAAACAAGCTCCTTGAAGTTGATCAAATAAATCATCGATTCTCAGTAGCGGATACCGATTTTAATCGTAACTTTATTCAATTCTCTATAGTCAATACACATGCGCATCGATCCATCTTTCTTTTTGACGAATAACACAGGCGCTCCCCAAGGAGATGAGCTAGGTTGTATGAACCCTTTTTCCAGTAGTTCGTCTAGTTGCTTCTTCAATTCCAGCATCTCCGTTGGTGCTAGTCGATATGGTGCTTTGGCAATCGGTGCAGTTCCTGGTATTATGTGAATTCTAAATTCAACCTCACGATCGGGTGGTAATCCTGGTAGTTATTCTGGAAAAAACATCTGAGAACTCTGATACTACAAAAATATCTTTTAACTCTTTTCCTTTAGTACTAATGATCACAGAGATCATATATACTATTCCTCCTTTTCGTGCATAGCTTGCAGCTTTCATTACAGAGATAAATTTTGCAGATGTCGTTGGCTTATCTCCCTGGATTGTGATACTTTCTCCTGTCGGCGTACAAAGCTCCACAGAATTTTGATCGCACAGAATTCGCGCATGATTGGCTACCAACCAATCCATTCCTAATACGACATCGAATCCGGCTAGATTCATTGGTAATATGTTAGAGGTGAATTTATGACTTAAAAATTCTACCTTTCCTTCCTGAAGGATTACGCTTATATTGACAGAATCTCCGTTTGCTGTTTCCACTATGTATACTTGGCAAAGTTTAGTTAAAGGTTTATTGAGAAATTTACAGAATGTAGTATTTATGAAACTTTGGTTTGCGCCAGAGTCAAATAATACTTTAGCATAAACATCATGAACTAGGAACGTACCGGTAATCACATTGGGAATCAACTCGGCTTCTTTGTCTGTCAGTATGAAGGCTCTAGCGGTCTTCTTAGGTCCTTCAGTTGTTTGTGCCTTGTTGTTGGTTGTTGGGGCTAGTTTCGGGCAGTTTGGTCGGATATGACCGCCTCTCCGCAATTAAAGCATACTTTAGTGTTCATTTTCCTTCTACATTCTTCTTCCCTATGTCCTGGTATCTTGCAGAAATTGCAATAGGCCGTACATTTTCCTGAATGTTTCTTTTTACAGATCTTACAGAAAGGTGAAGAAGATGAACCTGCTCCTTTCTTTCGATAGGAGTTACCAGAACGTAGTTCCTGGGTAATTTTCTGGGGTAAATCCTTTTCCTGATTTTCTTCCCTTGTGCATATCAGTCCGTCTGTCAGAGTGTTGGCAAGCTCTACTGCCTCTTCAATTGTTTGTGGTCTAGCTGCTTTGACTATGTCTCGGATTTCACTAATCAATCCCCATATGTAACGAGAAATTAATACCGGTTCTGGCGATGCCAGTGTAGGTACTATTCTTGCATATTCAAAGAATTTGGTAGTAAATTCACGACAATTTACTCCAATCATTTTATGGTTTAGGAATTTGTTAGCTATTTGCTCCTTTTCGTGAGGAGGACAGAATTTCCTTTCAACTATCTCTTTAAAATTATTCCATTCCATATTATAGACCTTGTTACTCCCTTTTGACCGAAGAATGGTATTCCACCATTCCAATGCTTCGTCTTTGAAAAGATTGGAAGCATACATAATTTTATCTTCTTCAGCACATTTACTAATAGTTAATACAACTTCAGTCTTTTCTAGCCAGTGTAAGGCTGCAATGGCTCCTTCATTACCAGAGAATTCAATTGGTTTACAGGACAAGAATTCTTTATAAGAATAACCATAAGTAATGGTTTTCTTTCGTTTAGGAGATGGAGCTTTGACAAGAACGCTGTTATCTCCATTGACGTTGTGACTAGGTTCAGAGTGAGTACGTTTACTGCCTATAGTATTACTGTTGTTTTCAAGCGCATGATTCTTAATAGCATTAATAATAAATGGCATGGCATCGATTATTCCTTGAGCTACTATGTGTTCTATAGCACTTTTATCCACCTGATTTCCGTTATCATTATTATTCTGGACTTCCTGATTAACTTCATTCGACATCTGAATTGCAAACATTATTCAAAATTAATATCACAGAAAGAAAAATAAAGAAAAAAATATTCAAACACATTTGATCAAAATCGTCGAACATTGTGACTTTCTACTCTTTTATATTATATATAATATATATATATGCATCAGTACAAACTATCACAATCATATGGGTCGATATTTTACATTATACGTCGTTATATATATATATTATATATTATATATATATATAGGTTGAGGATCCTGTAAAAAAGAGTTTTTTTGTGAGAAGTGTAAGAAATAATCTACACCATTAGATATTTGATCTAATGGTTGAGATTATAATGACGAAATTGAAAATAGTATTTACTATTAAAATAATTAATTTTCTAGATTAAGGGTATAAAGGTAAATTTAATATTTTAAATTAAGAAACTCACATTCAATGCACATGCAAGTTCCCCCTTCTTTTTTAAACATCAATAACTTTTTATGCGTAACTCTTTTTAAAAAAAAATAAAATACACCATAATAACGAGTGTTTTTTTATCTTTAATATGAGTACCATATTATTATACTTATTTAGAGAAAAAAATTACGTTTCGATTTAATGTTTCAGTCCATGGTGTTTTAATATCTAGAGTATGTAACGTTGTACTGTGATTACAGCTATAGTGTTATATACTTATTGAATGATGTTATATAATTATTGAATGGTGTTATATATGTGCTGAATGGTGGTTGAAAATGTTGTTATAGAGATCTTTAAAATGGTGTTATATACTTATTGAATGGTGTTATATAATTATTGAATGGTGTTATATATGTAACATTTGTCAAAAACGGGTTTCCAAAACCCGCTCCGTTTTGTAATCGAATATCAAGTTATAAATGTCACGTTGTGTATTTATGGTTATTTTGATTTTTAATGATACATAATTAATAAACAAACTAAACTATAAAAATTATTTTTGATAAAAAGTGAAAACAAAATAAATAAAATAAAATGTTGCTGCCGGGACTCGAACCCGGGTCAGCCGGAATTTAAACCCAAAGACTTAACGCTCACACACATAAACCACTCCGCCACTTGTTTGTTTTCTGTCAACTTAGGGAAACAAATAACTCTTATACACAAACCTAGTTAAACCGGTTGCGCCAACTGAGAAACCAAAATCGGCAATTCAACCGTCTAATCGTTTGATTAATCGCACATTCAGGTTTATAACCGATGCACCGACGATTTTAATCAATTCGGATTTGAATGAACTTCAATTTTTATCATCGTTGGTTTTTATAACCGAAAATAATCAAAGTCCAAATTACTTCAATCAAGACCCCTCTCGCGACTCAGAAACATCATACAAACCTTCCATTTCACTTTCGTCATACATTCAGTCCATCAGAACGCTTAAATCAACTCGCCGGAAATTTCTGCAAGTTCGCCGGAAAACCGTATTCATCATCAAAACGGTAATTCTTTCAATACCGTCGTAGTCTAACAATTGTTAAGCTATTTATAACTTAAACCTTTCAATTGAAATCGAATTCAGACACCGTTATCAGATAATTCCAGTTCGCCGGAAAATTTCTGGAAATCTTTATTTCTGTCTGTGAAACGGTAAGGACCTTCAATCACACTTTTAACGTTTGTTTATCACTTCAATTCCACGATTGGCTAATCAAAACGGTTAATTGTTTTGTTCAGTTGAGGTGCACAAAAACAGAGCCGACGCATTGCCGGAAACTCTGTGATAAATCATTCCTACGGTATGTTTACTTCCAACACCGTCTCTGCTATTTCATTTTAGTCTTATGAATGATTGATAATCGTAAAAGCAAGAAACGGATTAGTAAAACAGTCGACTGTAAATTGAGTGAAGAAGACGAAGATAGTTAAGTTATAAGTTTATTTAAAATCAGTAATATGAACGGGTTAGACACACAGTCCAGCGGTGGACTGTGTGCAAAATATACGCGCATGTCACGAGTTCGATCCCTGATACACGCACTCCCTATGTAATAAAATGCCTTTTTTGTTTAAAACTGAACCGGGTTAACTCCGTTAGTTGTTAAGTATAATAAAAATTGGTATATTAACCAAGTTAGACACACAGTCCAACGGTGGACTGTGTGTGATGTTAAAGCACAAGTCCCGGGTTCGAAACCTGTTACGGGCACCTGTTGAACGAATTAAAATGTTTTTGAAATTAAAAGAATTTTTGTTAAATCGAATTAGTATATAAATATAATTAAAAACAAGATTATTTCGGGTTAGACACGTAGCTCAGTTGGTAGAGCTGCGTGCACGGGTACGGGAGGTCTCGGGTTCGAGTCTCACCCAGCGCATTCATGCACACTGACCGAACCGGTCAACAAGTCAACGGTCAACGGTCAACGCAAAAATAAACAATTTTTTATATTTTTATTTATTTAATTTAATTTAAAAATCAATTAAAAATACTTAAAAATAATATTTTTAAAGATAGAAAATAACCTTAAACTCACAAAAATATATCTAAAAATTCCATTAAAATCCTTAATGAAATCCAGTCATTTACTATATTTTTCCGTTATTATTTAGGTTAGTTATTTCTCGTTGTTCCGCTCTTCCAATTCGTGCGCATCTCACCATCTCCAATCAAACGCACCCAATGTGAGTGAATCTTTACAAATTCCCCGTTTAATCACGTTTTGGGGTGTATCATGTGTCTTGTTATATATATTATATTTAAACCCTTGTGCATACATCATATCATGAACATGTGTATTCAGCTTGTTTCAACTGTTTATGTGGTCATTGTTAGATTCAATTTATTATTTTTCAGTACATGCAATTTCATAGGACGCCGCTCCCCATTACATTATGAGCGTTGAGCATGTTCCCCATTACATTATGAGCGTGAACCTGGCGTGCCCACATACGATCGGCTCCGTTTGATTGAGCCTTGATCGCACAGACATTTTTCATTTTCAGTACATGCAATACGATCGGCTCCGTTTGATTGAGCCTTGATCGCACAGTTTCATTCATGTTATTTATCGTATGATGTTGGTATGTTAATGTATGCTATCATATGTTATTGTATGTTATAGTTGTGATTGCTATTGCCACTGCCTGATTATTTACATTTGCTCATTTATGATTATGCACAATTTTTCATTGATAAACTAACAAGTAAATCAATAATAAATGTTTATCTAACAAGGTTCACTCGCCAACTTATGTTGACCCAAAAACCCCCATTTTTACACATGATACAGGTGAACCAGCTGCAGCCAGAAACACTTAGGATTGGACTAGAAGAATAAAATGATTTAGAGCTTGGAATTGTTTTGTTTGGTTATCTGTCTTTGTATTGTATGGACATGTTTGGATATTTGGGAATGTAATTTTGACTTTAATAAATATGAAACATATTAGTAAATATCATGAGCTTTGGTGATAACCCAATTATGCCCCGACTCTTATTCCGCTGCGGGTCGCGGTGTGACAATATATGTGCTGAATGGTGGTTGCAGTGTTATTCGTAGTGTTTTTATAAAGATCTTTAAAAAAATCATGTTCCTATAAATAAGGGTGGCGGTTATGGAAAGTTATCAATTAATTAAATCAATGATAAAATTACATGTTTACCCTTTTGAATTAATTTAGAATGGGGACACATGTCATCTCCACAATATTTCTCACACTTCTCACACTTTTAAATATATATATATGATATTTATATTACACATTATATATGTTATTTAAAATACTCATACATACATATATATGTATATATTTGTTTTTGTTTTTTTAACATATAACATATTATATATATATAATATATATATATATATATATATATATATATATATATATAATACATATAGTATTATATTAGGGTTGTCGTTTTTCAGAAGTGCCCATCCATCTCGTCGTACTTCCAGACGAGGTTCTCCCCTATGGTGCGTATTCGGGTTCCTTCATTTTTAAGTTCTTCGCCATATAGACGAAGTTCTGCTACGCGGTCAGGGTTCATTAGTGGGTACATCTCGGGTTCAGGTTCTATTGGTGGAAAATATGGATCATTTATTAAATTTTGGAATGCCCAATCATTTGACATCCACTGTTCCAGGGCATTTGGTGCCGGTGCAGGAAACCTAGGGATTTCCTCCGAGTTGAATGTGGGTATTGGCTATTGGTTTACTAGGTTGAGTTCTGGGTACATTGGTATGGGTGCTATAGGCTGCTCTGGTTGAAATAGTGGAAGTGGTGGTTCAGGGTTTGCTAGTAAATTCAGGTTTAGCTGGTTTTCTGTTGGTTGGAAAAGATCACAATTTGCCAGTCTCCGATCCAATTCTTCCCATAGTGGTGTGGTAACATTTATCTGAGCTGGTCCTTCTGGTAGGGTTATAGTTGCTTCTTGGTTTTTCTTTTTCCTTCGTTTTCCCTTTTCTCTTTATTGAACCATCCACGTTTCTTTGGTGGAAAAGTTTCAGCTGATTTGGCTTGGAAAAAAAAAGATTCTTCTGCTCCGACTTCGTATCCTGAGGTGGCTCCAGAGGGTCCTTCCTCCATTTCCAAATCAGCCATGTGGAGGAAAGCATTGGATACACTTTTATCACTCATGCTGCAGACTCATAAATTGTTAAAATAACATAGAAATTTAAATTATATATTTTGAAGTTTATTTTCACAAATATCACCCGTAAGTTAATTACACAAAATTCCTAACATTAATGTTTAAGTTTCGGTATTAGAGGAACACCTAAATAGCTTAAACCAGTGGCTCTGATACCATATTCCGTCACGGCCCCGGCCCTACCCTGGGAGCGGTTGCCGCGAGTCAGTCAAGTGGTACCGGTGTTTATTAATTTGGCAGCGGAAAATATCATCAGAATAGATGTTAGGAAAATAAATTCAGAGTTTATCAAACACCAAAGTTTTAATATTAAACAAATGGGATAAACCCATATTCCATTAAAATGTTTTATAGGGATAAACCCAAATTAACAAAAACATAAATTCTTCATTTATTCAGGTAATCATAGCCACTTTATTTAAGCCTTCAGTGCTCCATAGCTGGCTTCTATGACTTTCACAGTATGTTACCTGAAACGCGTTTAAAAACATTTTGGTTAGTTAAAAATACTAGTGAGTTCATTCCATTTTATAAAATGACACATTGTTATATTTTACAGTATCAATGGCGATTACATTGTTTTTATATAACAAAAACTCAATCAGTATTTGTCATGATGGCAGTTTCAATGACTGTGGTCACATTACTATTGGCTATCTCGTTGTCCAATAGTAACGCTGGACTCAGAAACGTATACAAAACCCCACATACGGCAGTAATTGATGATTACAATGACTTAATCACTGTAAATACAACTAAAAAAATATTTGAGGTTTTGTAAAGCACTTTGGTAAAAAGAGAGAATGACTCACTTTGTGGATTTAGGTTTTTAAGTTTAGAGCTTCCTGGTGCTAATCCTGGTTTCCTAATAAATTATAATGCAACACGTGTTAGTGCAATAACCAATTTAAACTTTAACGATACCTTGCGAGACAAAACCCCCCAACGTAGTTAACAAAGTATAGCCTTATAAACAGGCAGCACTTTGGCATCCGTTGCTGGGTTTTAGATCAATCGGACAGGGTATTGAGTTAGTGATTAGGGTATAATGGGGCAATGCTACAGGGGTTTAGGGTGTATTGTTTAGGAGAACGGAGGTTACAGAGAGTATATTAACGATTTTTACGATCGAAAATGAGTGCAGACTTCAGTCCCACGGCTGCCTTCTTGTAGGTCAGATGGGCTTCTCCCGCGCGTCGCGCCAGCACCCTGGAACGCCCTCGCTTAGCGCGGGGAAGCCTATATTGCCTAGACAGACATCGTTGCATGCATAGCCTTGCCAGACGTCGCAAAACAGAGACATGTCCGTAGGAGATGCCAGGGATTCTGGCGCATGGCGCCTGGGACGCCCTGGTGATATTTCTTCGTTTTTTGTGCTGGTTCGCATCGTACGAGTCCGGGGATACGATCGGGGGTCCTTATAAGGTGTTTTTGAGTATTGTTACACAATCTACCCCGATCATTCTATGATTTAGTAATTTATTAGCAATCTGCTCCTTTTCATTAGGAGGACATAATTTCCTTTCAACTATTTCCTTAAAGTTGTTCCATTCCATACAATAAACCCTGTCACTTCCTCTGGACTGAAGAATGGTATTCCACCACTCTAAAGTTGCATCTTTAAAAAGATTAGAAGCATACATGACTTTATCTTCATTTATACATTTACTTATCTTGAGGACTGCTTCTGTCTTTTCTATCCAGCGCAAGGCTGTAATAGCTCCTTCATTCCCTGAGAATTCTATCGGTTTGCATGATAAGAATTCTTTATAAGAACAACCATATGAGATGATTCTTCTTCTTTTTGGAATTGGAGCTTGGATTAACAGTTTGGGATTTCCATTCACGCTGTGATTTGATTCAGGGGGTACACGTTTATTCCCGTTTATAGAATCTCGATAATATAGGGCATAGCATCTATGATTCCTTGGGCCACTATGTATTCTATAGCACTTTTATTCATTTGATTCTCGTTGTTATCGTTATTCTGGATTTCCTGATTTACTTCGTCTGACATATGAATTATAAACATTTATCAGGTATTAATATCACAGAATAAATTAAATAACAATCACACCAACACAGTGAACCAAAATCGTCGAGCATTGCGACTTTTACTCTTTTCATATATATCCATCTAGTACAAACATAACTGGAATTCAAATATTACTAACCTATGCATCGATATATTTATATAGGTGATATTACTTTTATGTCTGTTTTTTTTTTTCAAAGTATCAAAATACACACGCATATAGCTAGGCTAGGTCATCCTGGTCACAAGTGTAGGGTTGCCACATGGCGCGAAACATTGACACGTCACCTGGATGTCTCCCGCGCGTCGCGACAGAAACACCAGTCTCTAGCGCGTGGCGCCTGAGATGCCCAGGTGGGCCTGCTCCGTTTTGCGTGCCGCGTCTTGATTCGCGTGTCCGGTTCTTCGTTAACGGTCTGGTTTGGGGTGTTTTGGAGAGTTGTTACACCAACAATAATGGTTCCTGTCACATTCCCGTGACTGTGGACTAGCAATGTATACAAAACCCCAACATACCGGCAGTAATTGTAGAATACATATACTTAATCACTATTAAGCATAATTAAAACATTTGAGGTTTTGGTAACACATTTTGACTCACAAAAAGGTTTACAAAAAGAGAATGTACTCGCCTTGAACACTTAGGTAATCCTATGGAGTTTCTGGTGACAATTCTTGATTACTTCCTTGAATTTCTATTAAAACATACAATTCACATGTGTTAGTAAATTAACCCAAGTCACTTTAACCATATAACACGCGACAGAACTTCAACGAACATAGTCAGGCAAAGCCTAGACATGCGTTAGCAATTCTAGATCGATCGGGTAGGGTTTCCATACAACACGAGATAGGATTCCAACGAAAGTCGTCGGGCAGAGCCTTGACTTGTGTTGGTCCTAACTCGGGTAGGATAATGAATTAGTGATCGGAGGTTAAGTTACTTACAGCGGGCAGCGCTTCGCAGGTTTAGGAGTTTTATGGGGGTGTTGTTCAGAGAAACGGGGATAGAGAGAGTATACGATCGAATTTTTCGTTCGATTTTGAGCACAGACTTCAGTCCCACGCTGCTCTATTTATACCCGATTTTGACCTCCCCCGCGCTTCGTGTGGGATTCCGGGTCCTCTCTCGCGTGGCGCCAGAGACACCTAGCTAGGCTAGGTCACCATGGTCACAAGTGTAGGGTTGCCACATGGCGCGAAACGGTGACACGTTACCTGGACGTCTCCAGCGCATCGCGACAGGGACACCAGTCTCTGGCGCGTGGAGTCTGGGATGCCCAGGTGGGCCTTCTCCGTTTTGCGTGGCCTCGTCTTGATTCACGTGTCCGGGTCTTTGTTAACGGTCCGGTTTGGGGTGTTTTGGAGAGTTGTTACATCCTCCCCACCTTGTTTTAAATCTCGTCCTCGAGATTCACTTGAATAGGTATGGATACTTTCTTTGCATTTCTGACTCTAATTCCATGTATATTCTGGTCCTCTCTTTGAATCCCATTTAACTTTGACCAGAACTAATCTCTTGCGCTTGAGATTCTTGATCTTTCTATCTTCAATCTGAAAGGGTTTCTCTACAAATTTAAGTTTCTCATTTACCTCTACATCTTGAAAAGGTATTACCAGAGATTCATCTGCTAAACATTTCTTGATATTGCATCTGGTAAAACGGCTGTCCCTGTCAGACAAAATAGATAAAGGGATTCCATGCAATGAAACAATTTCATTTACATATAACTTAGCTAACTTTTCCATACTGAAAGTTTCCTTCATTGGTAAGAAATGAGCAGATTTGGTTAACCTGTCTACAATTACCCAGATTGTATCATTACATTTTCGTGTCCTGGGTAGTTTGGTAACAAAGTCCATTGTTATCAATTCCCGTTTCCAAATTGTCATTTCCAATTGTTGTAACAAGCCTGAAGGTTTCTGATGTTCAGCTTTAACCTGTGAACAGGTTAGACATTTAGCAACGTAGCTTGCTACATCCTTCTTCATTCCTATCCACCAAAAATTCTTTCTCAAGTCTTTATACATCTTATCACTTCCAGGATGCATTGTATACTTAGTCTTATGGGCTTCATCTAGTATTCGATTTCATAGGTCTCCTTGGATAGGGATCCAAATTCTTTTTTTATGGAATCTCCAAATTCCATCTGTTCCTTTCTCTAATTCTTTAATCATTCCTTTTAATCCTTCAGCATCGTCCTTGATTGATGTTTCCTGTGTCTTTTTAATTTGCTCATTTAAATCTATCTGAATGTTTAGTCTAAAGAGGCGTACTCTTTTTGGCTTCTCATGATACTTTCGACTTAAAGCATCAGCTACTACGTTAGCTTTTCCTGCATGATACTGGATATCACACTCATAATCACTAAGGATTTCCATCCATCGCCTCTGTCTCATGTTTAATTTCTTTTGTCCAAAGACATATCTTAAACTCTTATGGTCGGTGAATACCACGAACTTACTACCGTAAAGATAGTGTCTCCAAATCTTAAGGGCAAAAATTATTGCTCCTAACTCTAGATCATGGGTTGTATAATTCTCTTCATGCTTTTTAAGTTGTCTAGAGGCATAAGCAATTACTTTTTGACGTTGCATCAGTACACATCCATATCCTAATTTAGACACATCATAATAAACTACGAAGTCTTCATTCCTTCTTGCAAAGCGAGTATTGGTGTGTTGGTTAACTTTTGCTTCAAAATCCTAAATGCTTCTTCTTGCTTTGGTCCCCATTCAAACTTAACCGATTTTCAAGTTAGCTTGGTTAATGGGATGGCTATTCTAGAAAAATCTTGAATAAAACGTCTATAATATCATGCCAATCCAAGAAAACTTTTGCTTCAAAATCCGGAATGCTTCTTCTTATTTCCGTTGCTTGCAATTCAGGGACCTTCCATTTGGTAATTGCTTTGATCTTTGTGGGATCTACATGAATTCCTTCGTGGTTTACCAGATGTCCAAGAAATTGTACTTCTTGTAACCAGAATTCACCTTTTGAGAATTTTATGTAAAGCATTTCTTTTCTTAGCAATGACATGAGTATATGCAAATGCTCTACGTGATCTTCCTTACTCTTAGAGTAAATTAGAATATCATCTATAAAGACAATTATGAATTTATCCAGGTATGGCTTACATATCTTGTTCATCATGTCCATAAATGCAGTTGGGGCATTGGTTTAACCGAATGGCATGACTATAAATTCATAATGACCGTACCTCGTTCTGAAAGCAGTTTTAGGAATGTCCTTCTTCCTGTACTTTCAACTGATGATGTCCTGAGCGTAAGTCGATCTTAGAAAAGAATCGGGCTCCTTGGAGTTGGTCAAACAAATCGTTAATTCTTAGTAACGGGTCCCGATTTTTTATTGTCACTTTGTTCAATTCCCTGTAATCAATGCACATACGCATAGATCCGTCTTTCTTCTTGACAAATAACAATGGTGCTCCCCATGGCGATGATCTGGGTTGTATGAAACATTTCTCTAGTAATTCGTCCAGTTGTTTCTTCAGTTCCTGCATCTCCGTCGGTGCTAGGCGATAGGGTGCTTTGGCAATTGGAGCCGTTCCTGGTATTAGGTGAATTCTAAATTCAACCTCTCGATCTGGCGGTAATCCAGGCAACTCTTCTGTGAATACATCGGAGAATTCAGATATTACGGGAATATCTTTTAATTCTTTCCCTTTGGTGTTAATGATTAGGGAAATCATATACACTATTCCTCCTTTCCTTATATAGCTTGCAGCTTTCATCACAGAGATGAACTTTGTTGATCTTGTCGACTTATCTCCTTTAATTGTGATCCTTTCGCCAGATGACACATTTACTTCTATAGACTTTCGATCACATATTATTCGTGCCTGATTGGCTACCAACCAATCCATTCCTAACACTACATCAAATCCGGCTAGATCAATTGGAAAAAGGTTAGCATAAAAATTATGATTTAAAATTCCTATCTTTGCTCCTTGCAGGATTTCGCTTATTTGGATAGAAGACCCATTTGCCGTCTCCACCAGACAGTTTTCGTGAAGTTTAGTTAATGGTTGATTAAGAAAATTGATGAAGGAAGTATTGATGAAACTTTGGTTTGCACTAGAGTCAAATAATACTTTTGCATAAACATCATTAACTAAAAACGTACTGGCAATCACATCCAGAATCATCTTTGATCCTTCAGCGGTTAGCACGAATGCTCTGGCAGTCTTCTTGGGTCCTTCGCTTGTCTTTGCTTTATTGTTGGCTGCTGGAGCTAATTTCGGACAGTTGGTTCTAATATTACCGGCTTCCCCGCAATGGTATCATAGCCTATTGCTAACTTTCTTTCTGCAGTCTTCTTCCTTATGCCCTGGGAATTTGCAGAAAATGCAGTATGTGGAGCATTTCCATGAATGTTTCCTTTTGAAGTACTTACATGGGGGTGAAGAAGAACTTGCCCCTTTCCCACGGTTGGAAATCGTTTGAGCTAGGTTCCTTTTCTGGTTTTCTTCTTGCGTACGTACCAACTCATATGTCAGGGTATTTGCTAATTCCACTGCCTCTTCTATGGTTTTGGTCTAGCTGCCTTGACTACATGTCTGATCTCACTGATTAATCCCCAGATGTAACGGGAGATTAATACTGGTTCAGGCGAAGCTAGGGTTGGTACAACCCATGCATATTCAAAGAATGTGGTGGTATATTCTCTGCAATCTGTCACGGCCCCCGACCCCTACCCTGGGAGCGGTTGCCGCGAGACAGTCAAATGGTACCGGTGTTTATTAATTTGGAAGCGGAAAATATCATTAGGATCGATGTTAGGAAAATAAATTCAGAGTTTATCAAACACCAAAGTTTTAATATTAAACAAATGGGAAAACCCATATTCCATTAAAATGTTTTATAGGGATAAACCCAAATTAACAAAAACATAAGTTCTTCATTTATTCAGGTAATCATAGCCACTTTATTTAAGCATTCAGTGCTCCATAGCTGGCTTCTATGACTTTCACAGTAAGTTACCTGAAACGCGTTTAAAAACATTTTGGTCAGTTAAAAATACTGGTGAGTTCATTCCATTTTATAAAATGACACATTGTTATATTTTACAGTATCAAGGGCGATTACATTTTTTTATCTAACAAAAACTCAATAAGTATTTGTCATGATGGCAGTTTCAATGACTGTGGTAATATTACTATTGGCTATCTCGTTGTCCAATAGAAACGCTGGACTCGGTAATGTATACAAAACCCCACATACCGGCAGTAATTGCAGATTACAAAGACTTGATCACTGTAAATACAACTAAAAAAATATTTGAGGTTTTGTAAAGCACTTTGGTAAAAAGAGAGAAATGACTCACTTTGTGGATTTAGGTTTTCAAGTTTAGAGCTTCCTGGTGCTAATCCTGGTTTCCTAATAAATTATAATGCAACACGTGTTAGTGCAATAACCCATTTTAAACTTTAACGACACCTTGAGAGACAAACCACCCCCCCCAACGTAGTTAACAAAGTATAGCCTTATAAACAGGCAGCACTTTGGCATCCGTTGCTGGGTTTTAGATCAATCGGACAGGGTATCGAGTCAGTGATTAGGGTTAAAACACTTACAACGGAGCAATGCTACGCAGGTTTAGGGGTTTAGGGTGTATTGTTTAAGAGAACGGAGGTTACAGAGAGTATATTAACGATTTTTACGATCGAAAATGAGCGCAGACTTCAGTCCCACGTCTGCCTTCTTATAGGTTAGATGGGCCTCTCCCGCGCGTCGCGCCAGCACCCTGGAACTCCCTTGCGTGGCGCGGGGGAAGCCTATATTGCCTAGACAGGCTTCGTTGCATGCATAGCCTTGCCAGACGTCGCGAAACGGAGACACGTCACCTGGTACTCTCCCGCGCGTCACGGGAGATGCCAGGGATTTTGGCGCATGGCGCCTGGGACGCTCTTGTGACATTTCTTCGTTTTTTGTGCTGGTTCGCGCCGTACGAGTCCGGGGATACGATCGGGGGTCCTTATAAGATGTTTTTGAGTATTGTTACATCCTCCCTACCTTGTTTTAAATCTCGTCCTCGAGATTTACTGGAACAAATAAGGATACTTTCGCTTCCTCTCTGATTCCAGTTCCCATGTATATTCTGGTCCTCTTCTTGAATCCCATTTTACTTTGACCAGTATTAGCCTTTTATGCTTGAGGTTCATAATCTTTCTATCTTTAATTTGTATAGGCTTTTCAACAAATTTCAGTTTCGCATTTACCTCTACATCTTGAAGTCGTACTATCAATGATTCATCGGCTAAACATTTCTTTAGGTTACATACATGAAATACATCATGTACTCCTATCATTTCTTCAGGTAACTGTAGCTGATAAGCTACTGGTTCAATGCGTTTGATGATTTCGAAAGGTCCAACATACCTTGGGCTTAACTTTCCTCGTTTACCAAATCTGACAACTCCTTTCCAAGGTGAAATTTTTAGCAATACTTTATCTCCCACCTGAAATTCCAATGGCTTTTGACGATTATCTGCATAACTCTTTTGACGATCTCGAGCCGTTTTCAGTCTTTCCTGACTTGAATTATCTTGTCAGTTGTTTCTTGTACAATCTCCGGACCTGACAATTGTTTTTCTCCTATTTCCGCCCAACATGCAGGTGTTCGGCATTTTCATCCGTAGAGTGCTTCAAATGGTGCAGCATTAATGCTTGTATGATAACTGTTGTTGTAAGAAAATTCAATTAATGGTAAGTGATCATCCCAACTTCCTCCAAAGTCTATCACACAGGCTATAAGCATGTCTTCTAATGTTTAAATCGTCCTTTCACTTTGTCCGTCTGTTTGCGGATGATAAGCTGTACTTAAATTTAATCGAGTTCCCATAGCTTTTTGAAAACTTGTCCAAAAAAGAGAAGTAAAACGACTATCTCTGTCAGACACAATCGATAAAGGGATTCCATGTAGTGAAACTATTTCATCTACATACAGCTTAGCTAATCGTTCCATACTGAAGGTTTCTTTCATTGGTAAGAAATGTGCAGATTTCGTTAGTATGTCCACAATCACCCAGATTGTGTCGTTGCCTTTCTGCATTTTAGGTAGTTTGGTAACAAAATCCATTGTTATCAATTCTCATTTCCAAACTGGCATTTCTAATTGCTGGAGTAAGCCTGAAGGTTTCTGATGTTCGGCTTTAGCTTGTGAGCAAGTTAGACACTTAGAAACATAACTTGCTATGTCTTTTCTCATTCCTATCTACAAATAACTTTTCTTTAAATCTTGATACATCTTGTTGCTTCCAGGATGCATTGTATATGTGGATTTATGAGCTTCTTCTAAAATTTTGTTTCTTAAATTTCCTTGGATAGGTACCAAATTCTTTTCTTATGGAATTTCCATATTCCATCTGCTCCTTGTTCTAATTCTTTTATCATTCCCTTCATTCCTTCAGAATCATCCGTGATTACTGTCTCCTGGGTCTTTTTTAATTGTTTCATTAAATCTATCTGTAGATTTAATCTGAGAGCACGTACTCTTTTTGGCTTCTCATGATACTTTCGACTTAGAGCATCAGCTACTACATTTGCTTTTCCTTCATGATATTGGATATCACAATCGTAATCACTGAGGATTTCCATCCAACGTCTTTACCTCATGTTTAATTCTTTTTGCCCAAAAATATATCTTAAACTTTTATGATCGGTAAAGATAGTAAACTTACTAGCGTAAAGATAATGTCTCTAAATCTTAAGGGCAAATATTATTGCTCCTAATTCCAGATCATGTGGGTGTAGTTTTCTTCGTGCTTCTTGAGTTGTCTTGAGCCATAAGCAATTACTTTCTGACGTTGCATCAGTACACATCCAAATCCTAATTTTTATGCGTCACAATATACTATAAAATTCAGTTCCTTCTGGCAAGGCAAGGATTGGTGCATTAGTTAATCTTTGCTTTAGGATTTTGAAAGCTTCCTCTTGTTTTGGTCCCCATTCAAACTTAACTGATTTGCAGGTTAACTTGGTTAATGGAATGGCTATCCTAGTAAATCTTGAATAAAGCGTCTATAATATCCTGCCAGTCCAAGAAAACTTCTTACTTGCGTTGGTGAATTAGGGGCTTTCTGTTTGGTAATAGCCTCGATCTTTGTGGGATCTACATGAATTCCTTCATGATTAACTATGTGTCCAAGAAATTGTACCTCTTGCAACAAAAATTCACATTTTGAGAATTTAGCGTAAAGCTTTTCCTTTCTCAACAGTGCCAGAAGTGTCTCTAAATGTTCAGCATGCTCTTCCTTACTCTTTGAATAAATGAGTATATCGTCTATGAAGACAATTACAAATTTATCCAGGTATGGTTTACGTATTCTATTCATCATGTCCATAAATGCAGCTGGAGCATTTGTTAGACCAAATGGCATGGCTGTAAACTCATAATGGCCATATCTAGTTCTAAAAGCGGTCTTCGGAATATCTTCCTCTTGTACCTTCAATTGATGATATCCTGAACGTAAATCAATCTTGGAAAAGAAACGAGCTCCTTGAAGTTGATCAAATAAATCATCGATTCTCAGTAGCGGATACCGATTTTTAATCGTAACTTTATTCAATTCTCTATAGTCAATACACATGCGCATCGATCCATCTTTCTTTTTGACGAATAACACAGGCGCTCCCCAAAGAGATGAGCTAGGTTGTATGAACCCTTTTTCCAGTAGTTCGTCTAGTTGCTTCTTCAATTCCAGCATCTCCGTTGGTGCTAGTCGATATGGTGCTTTGGCAATCGGTGCAGTTCCTGGTATTAGGTGAATTCTAAATTCAACCTCGCGATCGGGTGGTAATCCTGGTAGTTCTTCTGGAAAAACATCTGAGAACTCCGATACTACATAAATATCTTTTAATTCTTTTCCTTTAGTACTAATGATCGCGGAGATCACATATACTATTCCTCCTTTTCGTGCATAGCTTGCAGCTTTCATTACAGAGATGAATTTTGCAGATGGCGTTGGCTTATCTCCCTGGATTGTGATACTTTCTCATGTCGGCGTACAAAGCTCCACAGAATTTTGATCGCACAGAATTTGCGCATGATTGGCTACCAACCAATCCATTCCTAATACGACATCAAATCCGGCTAGATTCATTGGTAATAGGTTAGCGGTGAATTTATGACTTCAAAATTCTACCTTTCCTTCCTGAAGAATTTCGCTTATATTGACAGAATATCCGTTTGCTGTTTCCACCGTGTATACTTGGCGAAGTTTAGTTAAAGGTTGATTGAGAAATTTACAGAAAGTGGTATTTATGAAACTTAGGTTTGCGCCAGAGTCAAATAATACTTTAGCATAAACATCATGAACTAGGAACGTACCGGTAATCACATCGGGAATCAACTCGGCTTCTTTGTCTGTCAGTAGGAAGGCTCTAGCGGTCTTCTTAGGTCCTTCAGTTGTTTTTGCCTTGTTGTTGGTTGTTGGGGCTAGTTTCGGACAGTTTGGTCGGATATGACCTGCCTATCTGCAATTAAAGCATACTTTAGTGTTCATTTTCCTTCTACATTCTTCTTCCCTATGTCCTGATATCTTGTAGAAATTGAAATAGGCCGTACATTTTCCTGAATGTTTTTTTTTACAGATCTTACAGAAAGGTGAAGAAGATGAACCTGCTCCTTTCTTTCGATAGGAGTTACCAGAACGTAGTTCCTGGGTAATTTTCTGGGCTAAATCCTTTTTCTGATTTTCTTCCCTTGTGCGTATCAGTCCGTCTGTCAGAGTGTTGGCAAGCTCTACTGCCTCTTCAATTGTTTGTGGTCTAGCTGCTTTGACTATGTCTCGGATTTCACTAATCAATCCCCACGAGAAATTAATACCGATTCTGGCGATGCCAGTGTAGGTACTATTCTTGCATATTCAAAGAATTTGGTAGTAAATTCACGACAATTTACTCCAATCATTTTATGGTTTAGGAATTTGTTAGCTATTTGCTCCTTTTCGTGAGGAGGACAGAATTTCCTTTCAACTATCTCCTTAAAATTATTCCATTCCATATTATAGACCTTGT
Source organism: Scalesia atractyloides (assembly GCA_947069175.1). Taxonomy (NCBI): domain Eukaryota; kingdom Viridiplantae; phylum Streptophyta; class Magnoliopsida; order Asterales; family Asteraceae; genus Scalesia; species Scalesia atractyloides. Next base: position 9,462,778 of record CAMTDV010000014.1, on the reverse strand, counting down.
TACTCCCTTTTGACTGAGGAATGGTATTCCACCATTCCAATGCTTTGTCTTTGAAAAGATTGGAAGCATACATAATTTTATCTTCTTCAGCACATTTACTAATAGTTAATACAGCTTCAGTCTTTTCTAACCAGCGTAAGGCTGCAATGGCTCCTTCATTACCAGAGAATTCAATTGGTTTACAGGACAAGAATTCTTTATAAGAACAACCATAAGTAATGGTTTTCTTTCGTTTAGGAGACGGAGCTTTGACAAGAATGTCGTTATCTCCATTGACGCTGTGACTAGGTTCAGGGTGAGGACGTTTACTGCCTATAGTATTACTGTCATTTTCAAGCGCAGGATTCTTAATAGCATTAATAATAAATGGCATGGCGTCGATTATTTCTTGAGCTACTATGTGTTCTATAGCACTTTTATCCACATGATTTCCGTTATCATTATTATTCTGGACTTCCTGATTAACCATTCGACATCTGAATTGCAAACATTATTCAATATTAATATCACAGAAAGAAAAATAACGATAAACAAATATTCAAACACATTTGATCAAAATCATCGAAATTGCGACTTTCTACTCTTTTTTATATATATATGCATCAGTACAAACTATCACAATCATATAGGTCGATATTTTACATTATGCTATATATATATACATATATATATATACATATATATATATGATATTTATATAATACATTATATATGTTATTTTAAAATACTCATACATACATATAAATGTATATATTTGTTTTTGTTTTTTTAACATATTACATACATATATATATATATATATAATATATATATATAGTATTATATTAGGGTTGTCATTTTTCAGAAGTGCCCATCCCTCTCGTCGTACTTCCAGACGAGGTTCTCCCCTATGGTGCGTATTCGGGTTCCTTCGTTTATAAGTTATTCGCCATATTGACGAAGTTCTGCTACGCGGTCAGGGTTCATTAGTGGGTACATCTCGGGTTCGGGTTCGATTGGTGGAAAATATGGATCATTTATTAAATTTTGGAATGCCCAATCATTTGACATCCACTGTTCCAGGGCATTTAGTGCTGGTGCAGGAAACCTAGGGATTTCCTCCGGGTTGAATGCGGGTATTGGATGTTGGTTTACTAGGTTAAGTTTTGGGTACATTGGTATGGGTGCTATAGGCTGCTCTGGTTGAAATAGTGGAAGTGGTGGTTCAGGGTTTGCTAGTAAATTAAGGTTTAGGTGGTTTTCTGTTGGTTGGAAAAGATCACAATTTGCCAGTCTCCGATCCAATTCTTCCCATAGTGGTGTGGTAACATTTATCTGAGCTGGTCCTTCTAGTAGGGTTATAGTTGCTTCTTGGTTTTTTCTTTTTCCTTCGTTTTTCCCTTTTCTCTTTATTGAACCATCCACGTTTCTTTGGTGGAAAAGTTTCAGCTGATTTGGCTCGGAAAACAAAAGATTCTTCTGCTCCGACTTCATATCCTGAGGTGGCTCCAGAGGGTCCTTCCTCTATTTCCAAATCAGCCATGTGGAGAAAAGCATTGGATACACTTTTATCACTCATGCTGGGGACTCATAAATTTTTAAAATAACATAGAAATTTAAATTATATATTTTGAAGTTTATTTTCACAAATATCACCTGTAAGTTAATTACACAAAATTCCTAACATTAATGTTTAAGTTTAGGCATTAGAGGAACACCTAAATAGCTTAAAACCAGTGGCTCTGATACCATATTCTATCACGGCCCCCGACCCCTACCCTGGGAGCGGTTGCCGCGAGACAGTCAAGTGGTACCAGTGTTTATTAATTTGGCACCGAAAAATATCATCAGGATTGATGTTAGGAAAATAAATTCAGAGTTTATCAAACACCAAAGTTTTAATATTAAACAAATGGGATAAACACATATTCCATTAAAATGTTTCATAGGGATAAACCCAAATTAACAAAAACATAAGTTCTTCATTTATTTAGGTAATCATAGCCACTTTATTTAAGCCTTCAGTGCTCCATAGCTGGCTTCTATGACTTTCACAGTAAGTTACCTGAAACGCGTTTAAAAACATTTTGGTCGGTTAAAAATACTGGTGAGTTCATTCCATTTAATAAAATGATACTTTGTTATATTTTACAGTATCAAGGGAGATTACATTGTTTTTATCTAACAAAAACTCAATCAGTATTTGTCATGATGGCAGCAATGACTGTGGTCATATTACTATTGGCTATCTCGTTGTCCAATAGTAACGCTGGACTCAGAAATGTATACAAAACCCCACATACGGCAGTAATTGATGATTACAATGACTTAATCACTGTAAATACAACTAACAAAATATTTGAGGTTTTGTAAAGCACTTTGGTAAAAAGAGAGAATGACTCACTTTGTGGATTTAGTTTTTTAAGTTTAGAGCTTCCTGGTTTTATTCCTGGTTTCCTAATAAATTATAATGTAACACGTGTTTGTGCAATAACCCATTTTAATCTTAACAATACCTTACGAGACAAAACCCCCAACGTAGTTAACAAAGTATAGCCTTATAAACATGCATCATTTGGCATCCGTTGCTGGGTTTTAGATCAATCGGACAGGGTATCGAATCAGTGATTAGGGTTAAAACACTTACAACGGGGCAATGCTACGCAGGTTTAGGGGTTTAGGGTGTATTGTTTAAGAGAACGGAGGTTACAGAGAGGATATTAACGATTTTTACGATCGAAAATGAGCGCAGACTTCAGTCCCACGGCTGCCTTCTTATAGGTCAGATAGGCTTCTCCCGTGCGTCGCGCCAGCACCCTGGAACTCCCTTGCGTGGCGCGGGGGAAGCCTATATTGCCTAGACAGGCTTCGTTGCATGCATAGCCTTGCCAGACGTCGCGAAACGGAGACACGTCACCTGGTACTCTCCCGTGCATCGCGGGATATGTTAGGGATTCTGGCGCATGGCGCCTGGGACGCTCTGGTGACATTTCTTCGTTTTTGGTGCTGGTTCGCGTCGTACGAGTCTGGGGATACGATCGGGGGTCCTTATAAGGTGTTTTTGAGTATTGTTACACAATCTACCCCGATCATTCTATGATTTAGTAATTTATTAGCAATCTGCTCCTTTTCATTAGGAGGACATAATTTTCTCTCAACTATTTCCTTAAAGTTGTTCCATTCCATACTGTAAACCCTGTCACTTCCTCTGGACTGAAGAATGGTATTCCACCACTCTAAACCTGCATCTTTAAAAAGATTAGAAGCATACATGGCTTTATCTTCATTTGTACATTTACTTATCTTGAGGACTGCTTCTTTCTTTTCTATCCAGCGCAAGGCTGTAATAGCTCCTTCATTGCCTGAGAATTCTATCGGTTTGCATGGTATGAATTCTTTATAAGAATAACCATATAAGATGGTTCTTCTTCTTTTTGGAATTGGAGCTTGGATTAACAGTTTGGGATTTCCATTCACGTTGTGCTTTGATTCTCGGGGTACACGTTATTCCCGTTTATGGAATCATTATTTCCTGCCTTTTTAATGGTATCGATAATATAGGGCATAACATCTATGATTCCTTGGGCCACTATGTGTTCAATAGCACTTTTATTCATTTGATTCTCATTATTATCGTTATTCTGGATTTCCTGATTTACTTCGTCTGACATCTGAATTATAAACATTTATCAGGTATTAATATCACAGAATAAATTAAATAACAATCACACCAACACAATGAACCAAAATCGTCGAGCATTGCGACTTTTACTCTTTTCATATATATGCATCTAGTACAAACATAACTGGAATTCAAATATTACTAACATATGCATCGATATATTTATATAGGTTATATTACTTTTATGTCTGTTTTTTTTTTTCAAAGTAACAAAATACACACGCATATATATATATATATATATATTAAGCTATGGCTTCCTTAAAACTGCATTTCCCGCTCATCATATTTCTAGACGAGCTTCTCTCCGATTTGGCGAATTCGGTTTCCTTCCTCCACCAGTTCATCTCCAAGCTGGCGGAGTTCTTCCACATGTTCCCTGGGTAGTATTGGGGCTGGCACTGGTTTAGGGTAAGGTGGAACTGGTTCTTCATAGGGAATTAGGTTTTCTAGCAGGTTCTGAATTGCCCAGTTGTTAGCCCACCATGGATCTAAAGGGTTTGGTGCTGGAATTCTAGGTATCTCATTGGGGTCAAAGGATGGGATTGGAAATTTGTTTCCCTGGTTCTGTTCTAGGTTCACGGGTTGGTTAGGAAATAAGGGAAGTAACGGTGGTTTTGGATTTGCTACTTGGTTGAAATTAGGTTCTCCTCCTACATTTCCAAACATGTGAAAATTAGCTAGTTGTCTATCCAATTCTTCTTCCCACAAGGGTCTAACTTCTGGGTTTTGGATGTTTTTCTCAGTTCTAGCTGCTATGGCTTGTTGTTGTACTTGTCTCAGTCTTTTCCTCTTCTCTGCTTTGGCTCTACTAAACCAACCTCTCTTTTTAGGGGGAAAAGGTTCTGCGGATTTAGCTTTGAAAACAAAGATATCTTCGGAATCGGTGGTGTAGTCTGTGGTTGGCTCGGATGTTCCTTCATCCATAAGAGAATGAGGTAGGTGACGAAAAGCGTCAGAAGTACCCCTGATCATTCATACTGTAAACTAAAGAAGTTATTAAAACAACACAAAATAATAATATATATACATATAAAGTCGCGGATATTTTCTAACACATTTGTTTAAAATTTAGTTATTTCAAAAGAACACCTAAATGGCTTAAATCATTGGCTCTGATACCACATTCTGTCGCAACCCCCGACCCCACCCGGGGAACGGGAGCCGCGAGACACAGAGTTGGTGGTACGGTGTTTATTAATTTGGCGGCGGAATTAAAACATCAGGATCGTAGTTAGGAAATAAGTATCAGAGTTTCAAAACACCAAACTTTTATTAAACAAATGGGGTAGAACCCAAGTTTCCATTACAACATATTTGTAAGGACAAACCCTAATTTATGGAAAGCATAAAATCCTTTTTATTTAGGTAACTTTTATAGCCACTTTTCTAAGCCTTCAGTGCTCTCCAGCTGTCTTCTATTAGCTTCACATTAATTTATCTGAAATGCATTTTAAAAACATTTTATCAGCAAGAATCCATCTCAGTTTTATCAAAACAAGTGATTATACTTTACAGTTATTGAGAGCATCCGCATTTACAATGTTTATATCTACACAATTACTCAATCAGTACTGTCAATCCTGACTTGTGTGTCATATTACTTTGGGCCCTGTCACCCAACAGTAATGGTTACAGAAAGGGAATGTACTCGCCTTGAACACTTAGGTAATCGTACGGAGTTTCTGGTGACAATTCTTGATTACTTCCTGAAATTTCTATTTAAACATACAATGCACATGTGTTAGTAAATTAACCCAAGTCACTTTAACCATACAACACGCGACAGAACTCCAACGAACCTAGTCAGGCGAGCCTAGACATGCGTTGGCGATTCTAGATCGATCGGATAGGGTGTCCATACAACACGAGATAGGATTCCAACGAACGTAGTCGGGTAGAGCCTTGACATGTGTTGGTCCTAACTCGGGTAGGATAATGAATTAGTGATCGGGGGTCAAGTTACTTACAGCGGGTAGTGCTTCACAGGTTTAGGGGTTTTAAGGGGGTGTTGTTCAGAGAAACGGAGATAGAGAGGGTATACGATTGAATTTTTTGTTCAATTTTAAGCACAGACTTCAGTCCCACATTGTTCTATTCATACCCGATTTTGATGTAACATTCGTCGAAAAACGGGTTCCAAAACCCGCTCTGTTTAAAAACTTTAGAATTTATTTAAAAAGTTTCGTTACGCATTTTTTTCATTTTATAAAAGGTAATTTCCATAATTTATAAATAAATAATTAATATGTTGATTAAATAAAAGAATAAAAAATAATAGCAATATTTAAGATTTAAAAAAAATAAATAAATAAATAAAAATATATTCAATAGTGTAGACCGCGGGTTTCGAACCCGGATCTCCACTCAAACCAAACACACAACACACCACTACACCACTTGCCCACATCTGCTACAACTCAAAACAATTATACATTTGTAATCACATTCCTTTGATCCGGATTAAAAAAAAACAGTCGCGCTAAGTCACCGGCTATCATCAAGATATCTCGGATTCCTTTTCAATCATCGAATGTAACTGATCACGTAATAGACTCAATCAGGGAGTCAACAATCCCCAAATCGGTTATGAAATCATCTCGGCAATTACATCTTAACCGAAATTCTTGAAACCGAAATCGGTGATCTACTGGTCATTCTATAAATACCAATCGTTTTCACCACAAACGAATTCGTTCAATCTCTCAAACTCTCTCTTAAACTCTCGCTAAAACACTCTAAAGCTGTCCCTGCAAGTCGCCGGAATTCTCAGTTACTCGCTGGAAAACCGAAGAATCCATTCCATTATTGCCTTACTCTAAAATAAGACTTCTAGAGCTCAGACAGAAATCACCCACACTCACCTCAAACTTTCTGTAGAGCCTCTGTCGCAAGTTAGACTTCGCCGGAATTCCTTTCAGTCGCCGGAGTTTCTGCACATTACCGGAATCCAACCGGAACTTCCGTAACATTTTCGATCGGTATATTCATCTTACTCTTTCGAATTCAGTTGTATAGCATTCTAATGTTAAAAAAAAAATTTGAATTAATAGTCGGAATTATGATTCCGGATTTTATTTGATGAAAAAGATAAAGTCGAGTTAGTGTTTAAATATAATTAAAAATGGATATCTAACCGGGTTAGACACACAGTCCAGCGGTGGACTGTGTGCAAACATTATGTACGCACCCGGGTTCGAATCATGCACACAGTTCCGATTTCATAAATTATACCCACCCTTTTTAATACTCACATATAATCAGATTCTGTAAGTGTTTAAAATTAATAAAAACCACTTATTCATCGGATTAGACACCCAGCCCAGTTGGTTGAGCTGGGTGCAACGCAACCTTAAGGTCGTGGGTTCGAGGCAAATCTACACACTGGTTCGAAGGATTTTAAATTCTCTTTAAAAATAAATGAATTCTGAATAATCTAAATAGTATATAAATATAATTAAAATCAGAAATATTTCGGGTTAGACGCGTAGCTCAGTTGGTAGAGCTGCGTGCACGTATACGAGAGGTCCCGAGTTTGAACCTCACTCAGCACATAGAAAACACAGTCTGACCGGTCAGACCTGGTCAACGGTCAACGGTAAAAAAGTCAACTTTTTACTTCTTTTTATTTATTTATTTAAATTGAAAAATCAATTAAAAATACTTAAAAATAGGATTTTAAAGTTAGAAAATTTCCTTAAACTCACAAAAATAAATCTAAAAATCTCATTTAAGAGCACTAATTAAAAATATTAATTTCAAATAAAATTTATTTATTTATCGATTTATTACGTTATTATTTAGGTTAGTTTCCCCTCGTCGGTTGAATCATAAATTCGTGCGCATTTATCATTATCAAGGAACGCACCCACTGTGAGTGAATCCTTACAAATTCCCCTTTTTATTCATGTTTTGGGGTGTATCATGTGTCGCTTTAATTATTTCGTTTATTCAAACTTGTGCTATTACCATTATATGACCTAAACTTATGATGTAAATATTGTTTGTTGTGATGCGTGTTTACATTTTGTCAAGTTGCGTGCAAATCATTCATTAGGCCCATCAGTTCCTCGTGGGAGACGAGTTGAACATCGCGTGCCTCATTAGATCGGCTCCGTTTGATTGAGCCTTGATCTCATTGTTCATCATTGGGTGTGTGTGCTTGTGCATTAATTGATATTATGTGTTTTGTGATTAAATTTACATTTACGTTTACTCATATGTGGTTATGCACCTTTTCATAACCAATATAACAAATTCGTTCAAATGTTTTCATAAGATTCACTCGCCAACTTATGTTGACCCAAAAACCCTATTTTTACACATGATACAGGTGATCCAGTTGAGAAAAGAAACACGTAGGATGGCCTAGAAGAAAAAACAAGTTAATGCTTTGGAATGGACATTTAGTTTAGTTTTCCTTTGTAATTGTATGATTTTTGTTTAATGGATACTTTAGTTTGTAATTCGAATGAAAATGTATTTGAACAGGTTGTGCTTGTATGTTTATTGTAACTTCTTATTTAAAGAGAAATAATAAATATGAAACTCTATAGTAAATGTCATGAGCTTTGATGATAACCCAATTATGCCCCGACTACCATTTCCACTGCGGGTCGGGGTGTGACAGATTGGTATTAGAGCTTTTGACTATAGGGATATAGGATAGGTTATTAGACCCTTAGAGCCTATACTATAGTTGATTAGATTTTAATTGTTTATGTGGTTACATGCAAACTCATGATGTTTATTTGTTTCGTATTTATTACACACACAAATGCATGCAAACACTTCCACTATCATATTGTGTGATATTTAATGAGTTATACTTATTGTCAAACATAACATGCTTACACATACATTCATCACGCACATTTCAATGTTCACATATTCAAATCATCCTCATATTTCCTTTATTCAAGATTTTGTCGCAATTTTCGTTTTTCAATCTCATCAAAGTGAGTTCTACGACGGGCATGTAGTAACTGTAAGGGTACAAGTACCGGTAGTCGGAACGTCCTGTCTAGGTTGGCATTCGTATAAATCCAATATAACGGACCAGTTTGCCTACCTGGGGACTAACGATGAGAGTACGAAGGACCTATTAGGCCAAAGCATGCCACCCCAAACGTCGTTCGAACTAAACCTACTTTGAGTTGTCATTGTGTCTATACCAGGACACCCTCCACCTTATACTTTGCTGTCATGTTTTACGATTTTCATTCGGGTGGCGCAAGTGTTAACAGGCCAACACCAATATGAACCCTACCAAAGCCCAATAGTCATGGGGGCCCACATGACTACCAAGGCCAAGTAAGGGGACATATGGAAGCCCAAACATGAGCAAAGCCCAAGACATCCTATGGATGTAGTAAATTTATTTTATTCATTTGTTTTTGTGAATGTTCATTTCTAAATACGACACATGACACCTAAAACATCAAACTCATACTCTCGATACGTATTCCTTGTAGATGTCTTCTAGTCTCTCTCGTAGAAGTACGAGATCAGGAAAATCCCGCGAGCGCATGGCTGCCCAAATCGCTCAACAAATGGCTGCCATAATACCCAACATCGTAATTCAAGTACAACAGGCCCTTACCGCTAATCCCGTCAACCCAATCAACCAAGAAAATCAAAACATTGTCAATCCTCCACCAAAAGCCACTAAATGCACCTTCAAGCATTTCAAATCCTGCGATCCTCCAAAATACGAAGGGACTGAAGGTGTCACCGCTCTCCTCCATTGGTTTGAGGAAATGGAAAACGCTTTTCTCAATTGCGACTGCCCCGATAATCGCAAGGTGCGATATGCTACCGGTCGTTTGTTTAGAGTAGCACTTACATGGTGGAATACAGAGAAGGCCAAGCGAGGTGCTGAAAATGCTATGACTTTGACTTGGGAAGAGTTGAGGGAAATCATGACAAGACGTTTCTGTCCAAGAATCGAAATCAAGAAACTAAAAGATGAGTTCTACTCTTTGAAACAAAAGGAGGGCGACCACACCACATACAACAAGAGATTCCTTGAGTTGAATCAGATGGTCCCCAACTTGTTCACTCCCCTGTACCATTTAATCGAGCACTACATTCGAGGTCTTCCTTCAAAAATTCAAGACCCTGTAATAAGTACCACACCTGCAACTTTGGAAGCAACAATGGAGTTAGCTATAGAGCTCACCGAAAACCGCATACGGAATAAAGATTTTGCGGAGGAGAAGAAGAAGGATAAAGCATCAACCGAAACCTCAAACCCAACCCAGACCGAATCCTCTTCTCAAACCACTCCTAAGAGAAAACGAGATGGGCAAAATTTCGCTATCACCCAAGGCAATCAACCAGCTTCACAAGCCGTACCCCTCCAAGCCATCCCAATCACTCAAGTAGCACCCAACTCTACTTACCCAAATAAGAAACCTTACATTGGACCTCACCCTCAATGCAACACCTGTTTTTATCACCATCCATCTACCGTACCTTGTCGACTGTGTGCAAATTGTGGGCGTTATGGTCATTGGAGCAAAACTTGTCGTGCCCCTCAAAACCAAGCCTCACCCCCTACTCAAAACATGATCCAAACATATCAACAACCCCAATACCCCATGTTTCCATATGTTCGAGCTTGTTTTAATTGTGGCGACCCTACCAACTTTAGAAACACGTGCCCTCGATTGGTTAACTGTAACATTTGTATAAATCGGGTCTCCAAAACCCGCTCCGTTTTGTAATCAAATACCAAGTTACGAAATTTCATTAAGTATTTATGAGTATTTTGAGTTTAAACGTTACATAATTAATATATAAACTAAACTATAAAAATTATATTTGATAAAAAGTTAAAATAAAATAAATAAAAAATATTTGGAGCTGACCGGACTCGAACCCGAGTCAACTGCCTCCAACGTCTCAGCAACCGATCTTTTAACCACTCCGCCACCAATTGTCTTCTGTTAACATTATGAAAACAATTGAATTTTATACGCAAACACGGATTAACGGTTAATGATATCTGAATAACGGAAATCGGTAAGCCGAATCGCCAAATCAGTTTTGCTTCGCTTAGCTAACTTATAACCGACGAATATCGGTTTCTAATTAAGTTCCAATTTTAATGAACTTCAAGTTTTGGGTTTTTGAAACCGAAAGACATTCAAACTCCAAATAATTCAGATTCCAATCATTTATACGATTCAGAACCGTCTCAAATACACTCCAATCCCTTTTCGTCGCGTTTTCAAGTCTTTTGAGCACAAGAAAACTGTCGCCGGAATTCTCTGCAAATCTCGCCGGAAAACCGTGTTCAACACAAACCAGTAAGAATTTCCTCTCTTGCTGTTTCAATCTATTGTTAGGACACTACTAACATTATTCCGTCACTCAAAATCAGTCACAGAAGACTTTGCTGGATTTTCTGGTTTCGCCGGAGAAATTCTAGAATTTGCCGGAAACACGCTAGTTGACGGTAAACACATTCAATCGTGCTAATAATCCATGTACTCTAGTTCAATTTCAAATCTAATTCTTTAATTCTGTTGTTAGACCCTCTCAGCCGAAGTTTCAAAAACAGAGTTGCCTGTTCTCGCCGGACTTCCTGAAGAAGACGACCTGTCCGGTATTTCTTTTCCCCAAACTGTTCGGTTTGTTCATTCAAACTAGTAGGCATGATATTTAAGTAGTAGAACCATGAATCAGTTGTCTGAGTAAAAACCGGTAATCGTAATGAAGAAGACGAATCTAAAAACGGGATAAGAGTAAATAAAATTCGGATAACTAACGGGTTAGACACACAGTCCAGCGGTGGACTGTGTGCAAAGTTTATATACAAGTCCCGAGTTCGATCCTTACTACACACACTCTGCGTAATAAACATTCCTTTTTATTCATGAACTAACCGGGTTGAAACGAGTAGTTGTTAAGTATAATATAAATCAAGAATATAACCGGGTTAGACACACAGTCCAGCGGTGGACTGTGTGCAAAACAAACTACACGTCGCGCGATCGAGTCCCGTCACAAACACCGGTTCAATGAGATTAAAACGTTTTGCAAAATAAAGGAATTTTCGGTAAATTCGAATAAGTGTATAAATATAATTAAAACTGGAATCCTAACGGGTTAGTCACGTAGCTCAGTTGGTAGAGCTACGTGCGCGTGAACGGAAGGTCACCGGTTCGAATCCCGCTCGGCGCAAGTATTACCGCTGACCGAACCGGTCAACGGTCAACGGTCAACGGTCAATGGTCAAACAGTAAAAAAAATATTATTTTTTTTAAATATTTATTTGTTTAATTTAAATTAAAAATCAATTAAAAATACTTAAAAATAACATTTTTAAGGATAGAAAATAGCCATAAATTCACAAAAATATATCTAAAAATCCCATTAAAATCTTTAATAAAATCCATCCATTTAATATATTTTTCCCATTATTATTTAGGTCAGTGATTCCTCGTTGACTCGCTTCGTCTAAATCGTGCGCATCTCACTAACTCAAATCCAACGCACCCAAGGTGAGTGAACCCTTCAAATTCCCCGTTTTAATCACATTTTTGGGGTGTATCATGTGTCTTGTTCATTTACTTATTATAACTAAGTTATTGTGCATATATCATATCATGACATGTGTGTTAGTTGTTGCTGATAAGTAGTTTGCAAATTATTATTTCAGTACATGCAATTGCTGAGGCCGTAGCTCCCCATCCCTCGAGGTTGAGTTTGATCCCCATTTTATTATGCGGTTGATCAGGGCGTGCCCGCACGATCGGCTCCGTTTGATTGAGCCTTGATCGGTCATTTTATTTACATTTCAATACATGCAATACGCTCGGCTCCGTTTGATTGAGCCTTGAGTGCACAGTTCAATTTACATTTCCAGTTCATGCAATACGTTCGGCTCCGTTTGATTGAGCCTTGAGCGCACAGTTCAATTTACATTTCTAGTTCATGCAATTCGATCGGCTCCGTTTGATTGAGCCTTGATCTCACAGTTCATTTATGTTAATTATCATATGATGTTAGTATGTTCATGTATGCTATCGATTGTTAATGTATGTTATAATTGTAACTGATGTTGCCATTGCTTGATTTCATACATATGCTCTTTTATGATTATGCACAATATTTTATTGATAAACTAACCAGAAAATCATTATTAAATGTTTATCTATAAGGTTCACTCGCCAACTTATGTTGACCCAAAAACCTCACATTTTACACATGATACAGGTGAACCAGCAGCAGCTAGGAACACGTAGGACCTGGATTAGAAGAAATAAAACGATTTAGTATTTGGATTATTATGTTTGGTTATTTTCCTTGTAATGAATGAACATGTTTGAATGTTTGAGAAATGTAACTTTGACTTCATTTAATTATGAAACATAATAGTAAATGTCATGTGCTTTGGTGATAACCCAATTATGCCCCGATTCTTATTTCCGCTGCGGGTCGGGGTGTGACAGATTGGTATCAGAGCCATGACTATAGGGATATAGGATAGGTTATTAGACCCTTAGAGCCTATACTATAGTCGATTAGAAACTTATAAGAATTTTGTGTGTTATATGCCAAATTTCATGATGTTTATATGTTTATGTTAAATGTTACATTTGATATTGTTCAAGCATGTTCATAAGTATGTATTATCAAATAATGCCTATCATGAAATCGTATGAGCATAATATATCACATCTATGCAAGCACACACCACATCATGACTGATTTTACAACGATTTTCGTGTTTTCAAATCTCATCAAAGTGAGTTCTCGTGACGGGCATGTAGTAACTGGAAGGGTACTAGTACCGGTAGTCGGAACGTCCTGTCTAGGCTGGCATTCGTATAAATCCAAAATAAAGGACCAGTTTGCCTACCTGGGGACTAACGATGAGAGTACGAAATACTTATTAGGCCAAAGCATGCTATACCAAACGTTGTGAGAGCTAATCCCACTTTGAGTTGTCATTGTGTCTACACCTGGACACGTTCCGACCAAACATCTCATGAACATATTTTGTGGTTAGCATTCGGGGGATGCGAGTGTTAAATTGCCAATACTAATGTGAATCCTACCAAGCCAATAGCCATGGGGGCCCACATGACTATATAGGTGAAGGTATGGGGACATTTGAGGCCCAACATGAGCGAACCCAAGACATCCTTCGGATGTAGTTGCATTATTGATATTTATGTTATTTTCATTTTCTTAAAGACACATGACACCTTAAAAGATACCATAAACTCACAATCTTCTCATTTTATGATCCTGTAGATGTCGTCTAGACCACATCGAAGGAGTAGGAAATCGGAAAAGTCTCAGGAACGTTTGGCCACTCAAATCGCGAATCAAATGGCCACGATATTACCTGACATCGTAGTACAAGTACAACAAGCTCTTGCTGCAAATCCTACTAACCCTCCTCAACAACAGGACCAGATCATCAACAACCCTCCTACCATCAAATGCACCTACAAACATTTTAAGTCCTGCGATCCCCCAAAATTCGAAGGGACTGAGGGAGTCACTGCTCTCCTACGTTGGTTCGAGGAGATGGAAAACGTTTTCTTAAACTGCGATTGTCCTGAGGATCGCAAGGTTCGTTATGCCACCGGGAGACTACTTGGTGTAGCTCTCACTTGGTGGAATACGGAGAAAGGAAAGAGGGGAACGGAAGATGCGATGGCCTTAACTTGGGAGGAGTTAAGGGAAATCATGACTAGGCGATTCTGTCCTAGGAGTGAAATTAAGAAATTGGAAGATGAATTTCATGCCTTGAAACAAAAAGATGGTGATCACTCTACTTACAACAAAAGGTTCTTGGAGTTGAACCAGATGGTACCAACTTATTCACTCCAACCTACCGTCTGATCGAACATTACATTCGAGGACTTCCCTCGAAAATCCAAGATTCGGTCCTCAGCATTTCACCGGTAACACTAGAAGCTGCCATGGTGTTGGCGACAGAACTGACCGAAAACCGAATTCGCAATGGGAAGTTCAAGGAGGAAAAGAAGAAAATCCCTGCTGAGGGATAAACCTCAAACCACCACACTCCTTCCTCTAAATTTGCTAACAAGAGGAAGCGTAACAACAGGAACTTTGCAGTCACCCATACCAACACCCCTGTTCCTGCTGCACCCATCACTCAAGCCACTCCTCCACCCGCACCATACAAAAGACCATACACAGGACCACTACCAAAATGTAACCGTTGTCAGTATCACCACTCCCCTGGCTATCCTTGCCAATACTGTACCAGCTGCGGTCGCGCTGGACACACTGTACAACACTGCCGCGCACCTCAACGAACAAACCGCCACCAACCTATAACCCAAACCCACCAACAATTTATGGGTCAAGCCCAACAACAACAACCATTTCCACCCACTCAACACTTAGCCCAAACATACTATCAACCCAACTACCCTATGGGCCAACCTATGCGGGCATGTTTCAATTGTGGAGATCCAAGTCATTTCAGGAACTCATGTCCAAGACTGGTCAATATTATTCATGCTCAGGCCCAAGCCAACCCTGTTAACCAAGCAAACCAAGCTCCTCCACCTGCTAGAGGAAGGGCTTTCAATATTAACGCAAACCAGGCCAGAGCTGACGGCAATGTAGTCAACGGTACGTTTCTTATAAATGGTAGATATGCCTCTATGTTATTTGATACTGGTGCGGATAGAAGTTTCGTGTCATTAGAGTTTGAACCTATCTTAAGTAAAAATCGAGATAAGCTCGCGGAATCCATAACAGTGGAAGTTGCAGATGGAAAACCAGTTTCGTTAGACTCTATTTTACGCAACTGTACGCTCACCCTAAACGACCACGATTTCTCAGTCGATCTTATTCCTATGAAGCTGGGAAGTTTCGACATCATAGTCGGAATGGATTGGCTCAGTCAGCATAATGCGGAAGTTGTATGTCGTGAGAAATTTATTTGTATTCCTCTTTCAAACGGTCAGACTCTTCGAATTATTGGAGAAACCTCGGCGAAAGGACTCAACTTAATGTCTTGCCTTCAAGCTCAAAAATACCTTCGCAAGAATTATGTCGCGTTTTTAGCCCATATCATCAAGAAGGGGACCTCAGAAAAGAAACTTGAAGATATCCCTGTTGTAAAAGATTTTCCACAAGTTTTTCCTGACGACATATCAGGACTTCCTCCAATCAGAGATGTCGAATTCCGTATCGATCTTATACCTGGTGCTACACCAGTGGCAAAATCTCCATATAGGTTAGCCCCCTCTGAAATGCAAGAGCTAGCCAGTCAATTGCAAGAGTTGACTGACAAGGGATTTATACGCCCCAGCTCATCGCCTTGGGGTGCACCTGTACTTTTTGTAAAGAAGAAGGATGGATCTTTTCGCATGTGCATCGATTACAGAGAGCTCAACAAGTTAACTATCAAGAATCGATATCCTTTACCTCGTATAGATGACCTTCTTGACCAACTACAAGGTGCCAGTTGCTTTTCGAAAATCGACCTTCGATCGGGCTATCATCAGCTTAGGGTGCATGAAGAAGACGTCCCTAAAACTGCTTTTCGAACTCGATATGGTCACTATGAATTCATGGTTATGCCATTTGGATTAACCAACGCACCAGCTGTTTTCATGGACCTAATGAATAGAGTCTGCAAACCTTACCTTGATCGATTTGTTATTGTTTTCATCGACGATATTCTTATCTATTCAAAATCTAAAGCTGATCATGAGCGTCATCTGCGACTTGTTCTTGCACTTCTAGAAAAGGAAAAGCTTTATGCCAAGTTCTCTAAATGTGAATTCTGGTTAAAAGAAGTGCAATTCCTCGGGCATGTAGTCAATGACAAAGGAATACATGTGGACCCATCAAAGATCAAAGCAGTTCAAGAATGGCAAGCTCCACGTACGCCAACTGAAGTAAGGTCTTTTCTTGGACTTGCTGGCTATTATCATCGGTTCATTTCAAACTTCTCTCGCATTGCGGTGCCACTCACGGCTTTAACCCATAAAGGGAAACCATTTGTATGGGGGCCCAAGCAAGAAGAAGCTTTTCAAACTCTCAAGCAAAAACTCTGTGATGCACCAATCCTCACTCTTCCTGAAGGTTGTGATGATTTTGTAGTCTATTGCGACGCGTCAGGGCAAGGATTAGGATGCGTTCTCATGCAAAGAGGAAAAGTCATAGCTTATGCCTCAAGGCAACTCAAGACTCACGAAAAGAACTATACCACTCATGACCTTGAACTTGGAGCCGTTGTATTCGCTCTTAAGATATGGAGACATTATCTTTATGGTACGAAGTGTGAAATATACACTGATCACAAGAGTCTTCAACATATCTTCAATCAGAAAGAGTTAAATATGAGGCAACGAAGATGGGTCGAACTCCTAAATGATTACGACTGTGAAATCAGATACCACCCTGGTAAAGCAAATGTGGTGGCTGATGCACTTAGTCGAAAGGGTTATGCGAACTCCATTCATCTTCTATGTTCGCAAATTATAACCAATATTAAGGATCAAATTCGAGAAGCTCAACACGTTTCAATAACAGAGGAAGATGTACAAAAAGAGATGTCCTGTGGAGCCGAACTAAAACTTGAAACTAAATCTGATGGTATCTTGTATTACCTAGATCGTATATGGATTCCTAACCACATCAATCTTCGTGAAACACTCATGCATGAAGCCCATAAGTCGCGATATTCTATACACCCAGGAGCCGATAAGATGTATCAAGACCTACGGTACACCTATTGGTGGCCTGGAATGAAGAAAGATATTGCCGTTTTTGTTTCCAAGTGTCTCACTTGTTCTAAAGTAAAGGCTGAACACCAAAGACCCTCAGGACTTCTAGTCCAACCAGAAATACCTGTCTGGAAGTGGGAAAATATAACCATGGATTTCATTACCGGGTTACCTCGCACTTCTAGTGGGTATGACACTATATGGGTGATTATAGACCGAATCACAAAATCAGCTCACTTTATTCCTATTCGAGAAGATTTCAAGAACGAAAAGCTTGCTCGTATTTATATCAACGAAATCGTCAGCCGACATGGAGTTCCGTTAAGTATTATTTCTGATCGGGATGGTCGTTTCACCTCACGAACATGGCAGGCAGTACAATCCTCTATGGGCACTCGACTAGATCTCAGTACCGCCTATCATCCTCAAACTGATGGACAGTCGGAGCGCACCATTCAAACCCTTGAGGATATGCTTAGAGCATATGTCATAGACTTCAAGGGAAATTGGGACGCCCACCTACCGTTAGTCGAATTTTCGTACAACAACAGCTATCATTCTAGCATCGGCATGGCACCTTTTGAAGCTTTATATGGCCGAAAGTGTCGATCTCCTGTTTGTTGGCACGAAATTGGGGAAGCACAAATTACTGGTCCAGAATTGATCCAAGAAACCACAGATAAGATTCATCAAATCCGAAACAATCTTCTAGCGGCTCAAAGTCGTCAAAAGAGTTACGCAGATAAACGACGGAAGCCCTTGGAGTTTAGCGTTGGTGATCATGTGCTTTTAAAAGTGTCACCGTGGAAGGGAGTAGTTCGTTTTGGTCAAAAGGGAAAGCTAGCACCACCTTACGTAGGACCTTTCAAGATACTCGAAAGAGTAGGTCCTGTAGCATACAAGCTTGACCTACCGGAAGAACTCGACAGGATTCATCCCACATTTCACGTGTCGAACTTGAAGAAGTGCCTCGCTGATGAGAATCTTCATATTCCACTAGAAGATATTCAGATCGATGAATCCATGCATTTTATTGAAAGACCAGTGGAGATTATGGACTATGGAGAAAAGCGTCTACGTCGAAGTCGCATTCCTATTGTTAGAGTACGCTGGGAGTCGAAACGGGGACCTGAGTTTACTTGGGAACGTGAAGACTCAATGCGTGAAAAATACCCTTATCTTTTCCCTACTACTTCAACTGTTTAAATTTCGGGACGAAATTCCTAAAAGTAGGGGATACTGTAACATTTGTATAAATCGGGTCTCCAAAACCCGCTCCGTTTTGTAATCAAATACCAAGTTACGAAATTTCATTAAGTATTTATGAGTATTTTGAGTTTAAACGTTACATAATTAATATATAAACTAAACTATAAAAATTATATTTGATAAAAAGTTAAAATAAAATAAATAAAAAATATTTGGAGCTGACCGGACTCGAACCCGGGTCAACTGCCTCCAACGTCTCAGCAACCGATCTTTTAACCACTCCGCCACCAATTGTCTTCTGTTAACATTATGAAAACAATTGAATTTTATACGCAAACACGGATTAACGGTTAATGATATCTGAATAACGGAAATCGGTAAGCCGAATCGCCAAATCAGTTTTGCTTCGCTTAGCTAACTTATAACCGACGAATATCGGTTTCTAATTAAGTTCCAATTTTAATGAACTTCAAGTTTTGGGTTTTTGAAACCGAAAGACATTCAAACTCCAAATAATTCAGATTCCAATCATTTATACGATTCAGAACCGTCTCAAATACACTCCAATCCCTTTTCGTCGCGTTTTCAAGTCTTTTGAGCACAAGAAAACTGTCGCCGGAATTCTCTGCAAATCTCGCCGGAAAACCGTGTTCAACACAAACCAGTAAGAATTTCCTCTCTTGCTGTTTCAATCTATTGTTAGGACACTACTAACATTATTCCGTCACTCAAAATCAGTCACAGAAGACTTTGCTGGATTTTCTGGTTTCGCCGGAGAAATTCTAGAATTTGCCGGAAACACGCTAGTTGACGGTAAACACATTCAATCGTGCTAATAATCCATGTACTCTGGTTCAATTTCAAATCTAATTCTTTAATTCTGTTGTTAGACCCTCTCAGCCGAAGTTTCAAAAACAGAGTTGCCTGTTCTCGCCGGACTTCCTGAAGAAGACGACCTGTCCGGTATTTCTTTTCCCCAAACTGTTCGGTTTGTTCATTCAAACTAGTAGGCATGATATTTAAGTAGTAGAACCATGAATCAGTTGTCTGAGTAAAAACCGGTAATCGTAATGAAGAAGACGAATCTAAAAACGGGATAAGAGTAAATAAAATTCGGATAATTAACGGGTTAGACACACAGTCCAGCGGTGGACTGTGTGCAAAGTTTATATACAAGTCCCGAGTTCGATCCTTACTACACACACTCTGCGTAATAAACATTCCTTTTTATTCATGAACTAACCGGGTTGAAACGAGTAGTTGTTAAGTATAATATAAATCAAGAATATAACCGGGTTAGACACACAGTCCAGCGGTGGACTGTGTGCAAAACAAACTACACGTCGCGCGATCGAGTCCCGTCACAAACACCGGTTCAATGAGATTAAAACGTTTTGCAAAATAAAGGAATTTTCGGTAAATTCGAATAAGTGTATAAATATAATTAAAACTGGAATCCTAACGGGTTAGTCACGTAGCTCAGTTGGTAGAGCTACGTGCGCGTGAACGGAAGGTCACCGGTTCGAATCCCGCTCGGCGCAAGTATTACCGCTGACCGAACCGGTCAACGGTCAACGGTCAAGGTCAAACAGTAAAAAAAATATTATTTTTTTTAAATATTTATTTGTTTAATTTAAATTAAAAATCAATTAAAAATACTTAAAAATAACATTTTTAAGGATAGAAAATAGCCATAAATTCACAAAAATATATCTAAAAATCCCATTAAAATCTTTAATAAAATCCATCCATTTAATATATTTTTCCCATTATTATTTAGGTCAGTGATTCCTCGTTGACTCGCTTCGTCTAAATCGTGCGCATCTCACTAAC
This sequence comes from Scalesia atractyloides, assembly GCA_947069175.1. Classification (NCBI taxonomy): domain Eukaryota; kingdom Viridiplantae; phylum Streptophyta; class Magnoliopsida; order Asterales; family Asteraceae; genus Scalesia; species Scalesia atractyloides. The sequence goes on along the minus strand of CAMTDV010000014.1, from coordinate 9,442,339 downwards.
TCAAATCCAACGCACCCAAGGTGAGTGAACCCTTCAAATTCCCCGTTTTAATCACATTTTTGGGGTGTATCATGTGTCTTGTTCATTTACTTATTATAACTAAGTTATTGTGCATATATCATATCATGACATGTGTGTTAGTTGTTGCTGATAAGTAGTTTGCAAATTATTATTTCAGTACATGCAATTGCTGAGGCCGTAGCTCCCCATCCCTCGAGGTTGAGTTTGATCCCCATTTTATTATGCGGTTGATCAGGGCGTGCCCGCACGATCGGCTCCGTTTGATTGAGCCTTGATCGGTCATTTTATTTACATTTCAATACATGCAATACGCTCGGCTCCGTTTGATTGAGCCTTGAGTGCACAGTTCAATTTACATTTCCAGTTCATGCAATACGTTCGGCTCCGTTTGATTGAGCCTTGAGCGCACAGTTCAATTTACATTTCTAGTTCATGCAATTCGATCGGCTCCGTTTGATTGAGCCTTGATCTCACAGTTCATTTATGTTAATTATCATATGATGTTAGTATGTTCATGTATGCTATCGATTGTTAATGTATGTTATAATTGTAACTGATGTTGCCATTGCTTGATTTCATACATATGCTCTTTTATGATTATGCACAATATTTTATTGATAAACTAACCAGAAAATCATTATTAAATGTTTATCTATAAGGTTCACTCGCCAACTTATGTTGACCCAAAAACTCTCATTTTACACATGATACAGGTGAACCAGCAGCAGCTAGGAACACGTAGGACCTGGATTAGAAGAAATAAAACGATTTAGTATTTGGATTATTATGTTTGGTTATTTTCCTTGTAATGAATGAACATGTTTGAATGTTTGAGAAATGTAACTTTGACTTCATTTAATTATGAAACATAATAGTAAATGTCATGTGCTTTGGTGATAACCCAATTATGCCCCGATTCTTATTTCCGCTGCGGGTCGGGGTGTGACATTAACATCATAAATGCCCAAGCTCAAGCAAACCCAGTTAACCAAGCAAATCAAGCAAACCCAGCTCCACCACCAGCAAGAGGAAGAGCTTACAACATCAACGCCAATCCTGTTGAAGATAATAACGGCCCAAACAAATCACCCAACTAGCTTTCCCTCACCAAGAATCAAGACTCAACTCCAGTCGTCTAGTTTTAATGTTTTCTTTATGTGATCTCAATCTTTACGTATCCCAGTTATAAATTAGGAATTTATGTATCCAAGAATTTTAATGCGAATTGATATCACGGTTTTGTTTTATACCTTTACTCATTGATTTAACTCTCATATCATCATACATCTCGACGTACCTCGATCTTATCATTTAAAGAAGTTGGGTGGTGTCTCACTTTTACATAGACTAACCCCTTCATCATAACAAACGAGAGAGGTACTGTCATCATTCAATCATGTATCCTTTCAGATTTGAGATCAAGCTTTGGCTGCTGTGGTTGTTTTGTAGATTGTAGAGTCACATAGAACTAATCATAATTTACTGATAAAGCCAATGAAAATTTGATAAGAATATGGTGGATACGCCGCTGGTACTTCCTATATATAAGTACTCTTGTCAAAAGATCGGAAGCATTGTCAGGCGGTTATGAGAAGTTCCGTGTAGGTTTTAATATCGTTATGGTTGAAGTTTTTGTTTTATGATATAACCTTATCTGTTCAAACGTATCAATTTCCCCAAAACTCTTATGCATGAGATAATACCTAGTCAATCAACTCGGTTTATCCATGTTCCGCATTTTCATACTTTAGGCATCAAAAAGCGATTCCTGTAGCAGGATATTCGACCCTTACTAGGAACGTTACCGCCTCAAATAAAGTATAAACCTTCACCCTCTTCTGAATATGTAATTGTCAAATTAAAACACCCTCCCTTCGAGTCAAATATACCACTACTTAAATTTCGGGACGCAATTTCTAAAAGTAGGGGATACTGTAACATTCGTCGAAAAACGGGTTCCAAATCCCGCTCTGTTTAAAAACTTTAGAATTTATTTAAAAAGTTTCGTTACGCATTTTTTTCATTTTACAAAAGGTAATTTCCATAATTTATAAATAAATAATTAATATGTTGATTAAATAAAAGAATAAAAAATAATAGCAATATTTAAGATTTTTAAAAAAATAAATAAATAAAAAAATAAAAATATATCCAATAAGTGTAGACCGCGGGTTTCGAACCCGGGTCTCCACTCAAACCAAACACACAACACACCACTACACCACTTGCCCACATCTGCTACAACTCAAAACAATTATACATTTGTAATCACATTCCTTTGATCCGGATTCAAAAAAAAAAAAACAGCTGCGCTAAGTCACCGGCTATCATCAAGATATCTCGGATTCCTTTTCAATCATCGAATGTAACTGATCACGTAATAGACTAAATCAGGGAGTCAACAATCCCCAAATCGGTTATGAAATCATCTCGGCAATTACATCTTGACCGAAATTCTTGAAACCGAAATCGGTGATCTACTGGTCATTCTATAAATACCAATCGTTTTCACCACAAACGAATTCGTTCAATCTCCCAAACTCTCTCTTAAACTCTCGCTAAAACACTCTAAAGTTGTCCCTGCAAGTCGCCGGAATTCTCAGTTACTCGCCGAAAAACCGAAGAATCCATTCCATTATTGCCTTACTCTAAAATAAGACTTCTAGAGCTCAGACAGAAATCACCCACACTCACCTCAAACTTTCTGTAGAGCCTCTGTCGCAAGTTAGACTTCGCCGGAATTCCTTTCAGTCGCTTGAGTTTCTGCACATTACCGGAATCCAACCGGATCTTCCGTAACATTTTCGATCGGTATATTCATCTTACTCTTTCGAATTCAGTTGTATAGCATTCTAATGTTAAAAAAAATTTGAATTAACAGTCGGAGTTATGATTCCGGATTTTATTTGATGAAAAAGATAAAGTCGAGTTAGTGTTTAAATATAATTAAAAATGGATATCTAACCGGGTTAGACACACAGTCCAGCGGTGGACGGTGTGCAAACATTATGTACGCACCCCGGTTCGAATCATGCACACAGTTCCGATTTCATAAATTATACCCACCCTTTTTAATACTCACATATAATCAGATTCTGTAAGTGTTTAAAATTAATAAAAACCACTTATTCATCGGATTAGACACCCAGCCCAGTTGGTTGAGCTGGGTGCAACGCAACCTTAAGGTCGTGGGTTCGAGGCAAATCTACACACTGGTTCGAAGGATTTTAAATTCTTTTTAAAAATAAATGAATTCTGAATAATCTAAATAGTATATAAATATAATTAAAATCAGAAATATTTCGGGTTAGACACGTAGCTCAGTTGGTAGAGCTGCGTGCACGTATACGAGAGGTCCCGAGTTTGAACCTCACTCAGCGCATAGAAAACACAGTCTGACCGGTCAGACCTGGTCAACGGTCAAAAAGTCAACTTTTTACTTCTTTTTATTTATTTATTTAAATTGAAAAATCAATTAAAAATACTTAAAAATAGGATTTTAAAGTTAGAAAATTTCCTTAAACTCACAAAAATAAATCTAAAAATCTCATTTAAGAGCACTAATTAAAAATATTAATCTCAAATAAAATTTATTTATTTATCGATTTATTACGTTATTATTTAGGTTAGTTTCCCCTCGTCGGTTGAATCATAAATTCGTGCGCATTCATCATTATCAAGGAACGCACTCACTGTGAGTGAATCCTTACAAATTCCCCTTTTTATTCATGTTTTGGGGTGTATCATGTGTCGCTTTAATTATTTCGTTTATTCAAACTTGTGCTATTACCATTATATGACCTAAACTTATGATGTAAATATTGTTTGTTGTGATGCGTGTTTACATTTTGTCAAGTTGCGTGCAAATCATTCATTAGGCTCATCAGTTCCTCGTGGGAGACGAGTTGAACATCGCGTGCCTCATTAGATCGGCTCCGTTTGATTGAGCCTTGATCTCATTGTTCATCATTGGGTGTGTGTGCTTGTGCATTAATTGATATTATGTGTTTTGTGATTAAATTTACATTTACGTTTACTCATATGTGGTTATGCACCTTTTTATAACCAATATAACAAATTCGTTCAAATGTTTTCATAAGATTCACTCGCCAACTTATGTTGACCCAAAAACCCTATTTTTACACATGATACAGGTGATCCAGTTGAGAAAAGAAACACGTAGGATGGCCTAAAAGAAAAAACAAGTTAATGCTTTGGAATGGACATTTAGTTTAGTTTTCCTTTGTAATTGTATGATTTTTGTTTAATGGATACTTTAGTTTGTAATTCGAATGAAAATGTATTTGAACAGGTTGTGCTTGTATGTTTATTGTAACTTCTTCTTTAAAGAGAAATAATAAATATGAAACTCTATAGTAAATGTCATGAGCTTTGATGATAACCCAATTATGCCCCGACTACCATTTCCGCTGCGGGTCGGGGTGTGACATTTGACCTCCCCATCGCGTCGCGTGGGATTCCGGGTCCCCTCTCGCGTGGTGCCAGAGACACCTAGCTAGGCTAGGTCAGCCTGGTCACAAGTGTAGGGTTGCCACATGGCGCGAAACGGTGACACGATGCATGATAAGAATTCTTTATAAGAACAACCATATGAAATGATTCTTCTTCTTTTTAGAATTGGAGCTTTGATTAACAGTTTGGGATTTCCATTCACACTGTGATTTGATTCAGGGGGTACACGTTTATTCCCGTTTATGGAATCATTATTTCTTGCCTTTTTAATGGTATCGATAATATAGGGCATAGCATCTATGATTCCTTGGGCCACTATGTATTCGATAGCACTTTTATTCATTTGATTCTCGTTATTATCGTTATTCTGGATTTCCTGATTTACTTCGTTTGACATCTGAATTATAAACATTTATTAGGTATTAATATCACAGAATAAATTAAATAACAATCACACCAACACAGTGAACCAAAATCGTCGAGCATTGCGACTTTTACTCTTTTCATATATATCCATCTAGTACAAACATAACTGGAATTCAAATATTACTAACCTATGCATTGATATATTTATATAGGTGATATTACTTTTATGTCTGTTTTTTTCAAAGTATCAAAATACACACGCATATAGCTAGGCTAGGTCATCCTGGTCACAAGTGTAGGGTTGCCACATGGCGCGACACGGTGACACGTCACCTGGACGTCTCCCACGCGTCGCGACAGAGACACCAGTCTCTGGCGCGTGGCGCCTGGGATGCCCAGGTGGGCCTGCTTCGTTTTGCGTGCCGCGTCTTGATTCGCGTGTCTGGTTCTTTGTTAACAATCGGTTTGGGGTGTTTTGGAGAGTTGTTACAGTATCCGAAGGAACATAGTCTGGATCATCCTCTGTGCGAATCCTTCTAACTCGTCGAACACCACGTTCGTCAAGATAATACGCATATCCTGCCTCTGGAGGATTATCTTCCTCCTCGTCACCCGCTGCGCCTTCCGGTTGTTTACCAACATCACCACCGGTTGGAACAGCACTACTCTCACCACCTTCTCCGCCATCTCCACCATCATCACTATCATCATCACTGTCATCATCATCATCCCGATCTTTCCGTTTCCTCCCAAACCTATCTTCCATCATTTTTCTCAAAGTAGGTTCCTCGTTGTCAGAATCTCTATTGTCATGACGCCATTTGTCATTTCTGGTGCTACGTATGTGTCGTTCCCAAAAATCCAAACAACTTTCTAGGAGGCGTGCTTTCTTTATATGACTTAGCGGCATATCCTTTGAAAACCTTTAAAGAATGTAGTTGCATATCATCAATCTTCAGAGTATCATTAGCAACTTTTAGAAGATCTGGATGCTGAACATTCATTACCATTTGTAGAAAACATCCAAAACTTGCTTCCCACAGTCGTACCACCAGTCCTAGTCAAATTCTCCCTCATGTTCGCCAAAATATACTTTGAAATACTAAACGGTTTGTTTAGCAACAAAGCAACCATCATTCCAACTAAATCAGGATTAGCCATATCGTATCCACTTCTATGATTGCTTAAACACTGAATTAATACATGTAAGAGAAACTTGTACCGAAGTGGTAGACCAGACTTGTTGATTTGGTTTCCAAGAATATCCCCTTGAAATTTCATACGTAGCAAACATCCTCGCTGACATTTAATTGGTATTGGAAAAGGTGTGTTAGGATCATCATTCAACTGTAACACGTTGCTTAGAATCTCGGTTGTAACAACAACGCCCACATCGTTCACCTTCCCACAAACGCCTTCTTTGCCATCAATATCAACTACTTCCGCCGTATCCCAGAATTCCTTGATCAAGGCTCGGTATACCGGCGTCTTGTGAGTGATAGCCTAGCTAATTCGAGAGTCCCGCAACCACTTCATAATTCCATCATATTCAGCTACCTTGTTTTCCGGATCCAAAAAGGCAACCATGTTATGTCGAATTCCGACATAATCTCCACTTCACTCTTATCTTCCTTCTTTGTTGCAGGTTTACGAGCTTTCGGTGTCATTCTACACAAACACATATCCACAATGTGAAGAAAAATATATTAAAGTTGAAAACAAGATCAAAACATGCTAACTATGAAAACTGTAAGTCCTCTGTGAACATAAGGCATTCCCAACGAAGAACCTTAGTTCACTATGAACTCCCTGTCCCACGAAGAACAGCCTCCGAACAATAAGTTTAATCGGTGAAGAACTTGCTTTGTGCAACGAAAAACTTCGGTTAACGAAGAATAGTTCATCGTTGACTTGGATTCTTCACTGATTACCAGTTACAGTAATACAAGGACCTACGAATAACCATGGTCAACGAAGAATAGTTCTTCGTTGACTTGGGTTCTTCGTCTTCCCAGTATATAGCGAACAACCATGGTCAACGAAGAATAGGTTCTTCGTTGACTCTGGTTCTTCGCCTGAGTGGTTCTTCGCCAATAGGTTCTTCGCCGGATTTAAAGGCACAGTTAATTCATGTCAGAGACAAACACCCACATGATTAAAAATCCCTGACAAACAAGATTAAAACCCTCAGACCATTTACTTTTCAAGTGACATTCTTGTCAAAGACTAACAACCCAGTTCATGTAAAACTCATATATCCAAAATATCATTTTCATCATAATCCAAAGAAAGATAATGTATACATCATAATATCCGAAAACACCACTAGATTTTGTTTAAGGAAACATATAGATTAAACACATCTCTTAGATCAGATCAATAATCATGAAGAACACGGATTTTAAAGAAAGGTTTTACTATGATCCCTTTTAGTTTTTGTCAAGAACTTGTTTTCAAGATTTGAACCGATACATTTGAGTATTGGTATACCTTAGATCGATAAACAAGAATAACACAAGCAAATGAGATGAGAATGAGATGAAAAGATTTCTTCTTGAAGAAGAAGATGATAAACAGTTATGGGTTTTGAGAGAAAAGGTTATGAGGGTAAAAAGTGGTTTCAAAAAGGATAAGGTTTTCACCACCTCAACCCTTTTATATACTGATCCCCTAAGAAGAATCTTTAACTCGACGAACAACTAGTCTGCTCGACGAAGAACGGTTCTTCGTCGAGTGTTTGTACGAAAAACCCTAAGTGGTCCAACGAACAACCAGAACTGGGCCTAACACTTGGGCCCAAGTTGTTTCAACGAAGAACTGAGTATTTCGTCGATGGTTCTTCGCTGAGAGGTTCTTCGTGGAACCTTGGTTCTTCGTTGAACCATTTTTTTTTTCGTAGACCATCACCAGTACAAACACCAACTTATGAAGTTTTAAAGAGCAGATTTTGAACATCTTTGGATTTATCAAAATGCACAGTGACCGTTATGAAGTTGTGTAGTATAAGCAAGGTTGATTTTAGGACTTCACCGGTGGAAACCATTCGAGCTTCAATATCGACTAATAAAAAACTAACGGTAAGAATAAAAACAACTAATATAAACAAACCATGCTAACTGACTACGACCTACACTGTACATTACTTTAATCATCCTTTGCGAGTTTCAAGGTAAGAGAATCATACCAGCTTTCGGTTTGGTCAAGCACGATTTTCTAAATTCATTTTAATTTGAATAAGTATTTTACCCAGATTACCGATATTGTTATCCACCTAAACTCAGTTAATCAGATGTAATCACGTTTAAGAGATATGATTTAATGTAGACTTATACTTACTAGCCAGTGTTCATCCACTTCACGACACATTCCTATATCAAGATATGCACGAGAGTTCATCTTATCGATGAGTATACCGCTTATCATCTGTTTTGACGTATATGATGTGAAATACTCACTTATTTTGAGAATGAATACAAGCCCTATGTGATAAAATCACTTATTGATGAGGAACTTGATATTCAATGCATGCAGGGCAAGAGAGCAAGTTCGTGAACAGGTTAGTACCATCGTACCGACAAAGAGACAAACTTGACTCTCGGATGATAGATGTGATTTAAAATCACTTATTCAGGGGTGACTGTGACATGTTTATCACTTATTGATGGTCGTATGCAGTATTTACACGTAGGTATGGTATCATGGAAGTTCTTGACTTGCGTCCCCGTTATTTTTCGGTAAAAGATTCAACCATGATACCCAGATGATAAACAAGCATAAAGACCGCATATCTCAGAACCTCGGCATACTATCAAACGAAATTTCGGTACCAAGACCATATGCCAATGAATGGTTCTCACCTGGCTTTCAAGTTGTTAAGTTTATATCAACCTGCACGTTTTAATCTGATTGTGAGTCTACCGGTACATCGTTAGTAAAGCTACTTATCATTTTGTTTTGCATTTTAACCGCACTTGACTAACCACGGTGTATCATCATCTTCTCTTATCTATCCAAGAAACTCATTTTGATTTTTTAATTTGTTTTTTTTTTTGTTAATTTTCTATTGTTTTTGTATTTTTCTGGATTTCTCCCCCTTAAATGCAGAAAGTAAATAAACGAAAAGCATAGTTTTGTATTTTTCAGTTTTTCTCATGTTTTTATATTTTCTTGAATTTTTCTCCCCTAAAATGCAAAAAGGTAAATAAATTTGAATTTTTTTTTGTGTTTTTAGCCTTTTTAAGAAAATATATTTACATAATCAATTAGTCGACGATGATTTACTTGGGTTTCACCTTGATGCCATTTATCAAAAGCAAATAATTAAATCGAGATTTATCAAAAGCTTTTGTAAACAAGTCGGCATGTTGGTGATCAGTGTGAATCTTAACAACATCGATAAGTTTCTTTTCATAACAATCTCGTATGAAATGATACTTAATCTCGATGTGTTTTGTTTTCGAATGTTGTACAGGATTATGGGTAATCTGTAAAGCAGCTTCATTATCAACATGAATAGGAGTAGTTAGTAATTCAAAACCGTAGTCCCGCATCTGCTGTTGTATCCAAAGAACCTGGGAACAGCACCTGGAAGCTGCAGTATACTCAGCTTCACAAGTTGATGTAGCAACACAGGTCTGCTTCTTGAACTGCCACGTGACTAAACGGTTTCCAAGAAGCTGACAATCCGCCGATAGTTGATTTTGCATCAATTTTGCAACCACTGTGATCAGAATCATTGAAAGCGATTAACCCGAAGTTATCATCCTTAGGGTACCAAAGACCAGTGTCTGGACAACCCTTTATATAACGAAAAATCCTCTTTACAGCTATGAGGTGAGAAGACTTTGGATTTGATTGATAGCGAGCAAGCAGACACGTTGGATACATAATGTCAGGTCTTGATGCAGTGAGATACATGAGAGATCCAATCATTGCACGATAAAGAGATGGATCCATACTATCACCCGACCCCTCAGGAGTAATCCCATGATTCTAAGCCAGTGGAGTTCCAGCAAGCTTTGAATCTTCCATCTGGAATCGCTTGAGAATATCCCCAACGTACTTGGTCTGATGAATGAAGATTCCTTCCTAAGATTGATGTACCTGCAAACCTAAAAAGAAATTCATTTCTCCCATCGTGCTCATCTCGAATTTCTCTTGCATCACCCGCTCGAACTCTTTGCACATATCATCGTTAGTTGACCCGAAAATAATGCCATCCACATACACTTGCACCAACAATAAATCCTCACCCTTTTCTTTAATGAATTGAGTGCAGTCGATCAAACCTCTTCGAAAACCATTCTTGAGAAGATATGAAGACAGAGTCTCATACCAAGCCCTTGGAGCTTGATGAAGTGTAACACCTCGTGTTTTTACGTCCAATTAAAGTCTGACACATGTCCTGGTAATCCTCGTGTGCCGTATGCCGAAACAGGAGGGACCAACGTTGTTGAATCGCTTATTTTATCCTCGTTATGCATGAATGAAGGTTGAGGGGCCAAATATGAAAACATGTAAATTTTCAAACTCTGAAGACCCTTGCGGACCGCAAGGCAGTAGCCATACGGTCCGCAAGGCCATCTGATTCTGTGGGCGCTTGAGGTCCTTACGGACCGCAAGGAAAAGCCCATACGGTCCGTAAGGACCTGCCAGCGACAAGAAATGTGGCAGAACTCAGTTCTGCCACCTGTGGTTATTTTGGCACCATCCTTGCATGGTTGCCACGCCTAGGGACACTTATTAACGTCCTCAAACACTTGGCAAGCTCCTGGACACTCCTTGGCTATTTATGTGTTAGATTTTTTGAAGTTGCAACCAAGTTCTTCAACCTTGGTGCATCTAATTCTTGTTCAAGGAAGCTCTGATTATTCCAAGTGTTCCATTTCGTTCCTACCACTAATTTGGACATAATGTAAGTGTTCAAATTCGTATTTAGTGATTTATTATAGCTTTTAGCCTAGAACAAAGTCTCGTCGTAATTACGCCTTGACCTTGTTCTAAATCCGTGAACACTCCGTCGTTGTAAGTGACGAAAGTTCCTATAAGTTCATAATAATGGAGGTGTAAATCCCTCCAGAGGGCATCTCCAGATTTTCACGGATTCATGACCAATTGACGAGTCAACCGAAAAGTCAAATAAAGTCAAACTGTCCAGTTTTTATAAAAAACATAACTAATGATCTAGATATTATAAAATATGTTTTGATGCACCAACAACCTAAAAATAAGTATTTGAACATATGCCTACGGGTTCGACTCATCAAGTTTTGGTCTAGACTCGGTTCGTAGCCAAAAGTCGCAACAGTTGACTTTTGTTGACTTTTGGTTCTGACCTGTTTTGAGCCACCTTTGCTACTGACTTTTGACCATTTTAAGACTATATTTAAGTATAGGATGACTTCCTAAAGTTTCGTCACTCGATTCATTAGAAATCTGAGTTTTTGTATAAGTCCCATAATTTTTACTAAAACTTTGCAAAAAGGTCCTTTTTGTGCAAATCTTGGTTTTAAACACACATGCATGTAAAAATAAGCTATAAACTGATTTATAAACATTATTAACTTATGATAGTGTCAAGAATCTGATTGTAATATAAAGTTTCCGCAAAGGGCGTGTTTATGACATTTAAATGGCCAAAATGCCCTTATCGGCATTTTGGAAAGAATAAACAAGGTTTAATCATCAAGATGATATATTCGCTGATGTAATAGGATAAGTAAAACCATTTGGGATGTTCATTCAGATTATAACCTGAATGAGGGCTTAAGATTCGTTAATTGCCGATAAATGACTAAATTATCTTTTTTCACGTAACATGACTTTAACCAAACTTTTTATAACCAAATCTTTTACCTACTGATTAAACATGATAAATAACTCATTTTGGTTAGATAAAACAGGTCCTAACCTCAGATTATCTTAAACATCGGTTAAACGGCATTTTAGCGACTTTTACGCCTTTTCGGCGCATAGTATGGTCTAAAACCATAACTATGAGCCAAGACTTATTACCTACTGATTTATAAACTTATTTTAAACATTTTAACAGTAAGTACAAGTCCCAAACTCAGAATCCTAATTTTGGCTTCAAACCTATGTGTGAAATTACTAAAATGCCCTTACAGGAGATAAGTTATTTTAAAACCATCAAACACACATATATTTGAAATCCTGCTGTTGTAGCATTATAAAATAAGTATTTTTACGGATTTATAAAGGTCTTGACATCAGATTCATATTTAACATCTTTAATAAACCTTAAAATGACCAAAATGCCCTTGTAAGGCATAATTCTTTTTTAAATATACCTCGGGCCTATCTTTTGCAAAGCTACTGATCTTATAACATATTTTAAACATATATTCATATGGAACTTGTATATGACTCTCTCGGTTACCCAGTTTCGCCTATGTACGTTTGGTTAAGCTTACGTAGCTAATTTATGTACCTAAACCGAAATGGGTTTAACTTCGTCATTTCTCTATCAAATTCTGGAATGTTATTGGTTTACCCATATTAGACAAGTTGATAAACTTTTCGGGTCCAACTAACATCCTATTCCGGTCACCGCTTAATCTAGTGTATCATATCGTATCTTATTTTATCGTAAGACTAACCGGTCCAAGTCTAGGACTTAATTAAGGACCCGTTAGCATTCTAATATTGGTTATTAATTACCATCACTCCAGACTAAACGCCTTCTGGTAAATTGTACCTGTACTTGCTTTGATGTGCGGCTGAGTTCTGACTTTCCGAAGACTTAACTCCAGGTAAATACCCTTAACTTATTTTCCCTATACGGGCTTGGGATACGGTAAATTATTACCGCTTGTTCGGGTATGGGATTATGTTTTATTCAGTTGTGATCATTAACTAAAATCTTGCATAACCCGGTTTTGATCTGTTTTGTCTGAAACTAAAACATTGGGGGTGGACTTGACCGTGTCCGGGATATCCTTTGCTCACTGAAGTACTAGTGGCCACGACAATATAGCATGGCGTGTAGGCATACACTGGGTAATTGCTATATGCTTTCTATGTGAAAGTTCAGAGTGGTGTGTCAGTCGATCAGGTCTCGATTTATGTACTGGGCTCCATATGTAAAAGCCTGACATGTAAATCTGTATACAAGGTCATTTGTACTATCCCAAGTTATTTATAAAAATGTGCCAAGTGCACCTAACCATTTTCAAAAGGATTTTTAAAATGAGTCGGTTGAGTGTATTTACTAGTGTAAACTGACGTATTTTCAAAGATTAAAATATAGGTACAAGTACGAAATAGGTCGGAAGCTGCGGGGCGTTGACATTAAGGAGTTGCGCGAAGTTGAGCCTGTAGAGTCTGTTATCATTTTGTGTATGTTTATTTCCGATCCGCTTGTGGATCTTATTACAAGCCTTGATGTATATTTGTGTTTCGAACTTTTGGACACTTTGTGGTTTATAATAGTTTATATTTTATTCCAAGCCTTCCGCTGTGTTGCTCTGTGTTGTAATTGGTTATGATGATATCAACTGTATGTCATGATACTCCCCATCGGGCCCACCGGAATACACGTGGAAATCGGGGTGTGACATGAAGACCATACAACGCCTTGTTTAGAAGCCAAACTTTGTCAGGATGCATCGGATCTTCAAAACCAGGCGGTTGCTCTACATATACTTCTTCCTCGACCACACCATGAATAAATGCACTTTTAACATCCATTTGGTACTCAGTGAACTTCTTATAGGACGCATAAGCTAAGAAAATTCTTATCGCCTCAAGTCGAGCCACTAGTGCATATACTTCATTGTAATCTATGCCTTCTACCTGTGCAAAGCCCTGAACAACCAATCTTGCTTTGTTACGCACAACAACACCTCGGTCATCCCGTTTGCACTTGAAAACCCATCTTGTGCCAATCTTCTTATAGTTCTCAGGTCTGTCAACCAATTTCCATACTCCCAATTTTTGGAACTGTTGAAGTTCTTCCTGCATAGCTTCAACCCATGAATCTTCCTTCAATGCTTCTTTCAAAGATTTTGGTTCTACTTGGCAAACGTAGCATGCAAAAGACCAATCGTTTTGTTCCCCGGGTTCTCTGATACTGCATACAATCCAGCATTCTGATTGTTCCTCAGCTGATTACGCGTCTGCACACCGCTTTGAACATTTCTGATAATATTCTGCAGAGGATGGGTATTATGAATTCGTGTTTCTGGCACATCAGAAACACGAGCATTGATACCTAGGTTGTTGAAGTTCAAATCAACCACCAGATCAATATCTGGCATCGTCGAAGACGTCGAAGCATTTCCTTCACCAGTACCTATATTGTTGTCCACAGAAGCACCTTCAGAGACACCTTGAACAGGAACTGATGTAGCTTCATTTGCATCGTGATACTCTTCATCTTCAGACGAAACGTTGTAGTCGGCTGCATCTTCAAACACCTCATTTTGTCCAATATTGTTAACCGATGCCGAAGCTTGAGGATTAACAATAACTGGTCTCACCAATGACGAATCAATTGCAATATCACTCTCCAATAACATTTGTGCTGCTGCAGAAGCTTCATCATAAGTTGGCAGATTAAAGGAACCAAAAAGACCATCATAGTCGAACATCCACGGATCTCCCGGAGCCCTAACAGACTCAGTGTATCGTTAAACCTTGACTTCACCCCATTCCTCTATCTTTCGAGTAGATAGATTCCAGACCCTAAAGTTTGGAGTAGCATATCCAAGGAAGAATCCTTCAATTGCTTTTGCTCCAAATTTTTCAGTTTGCTCGATCATAGTGCATGGAGCTCCAAAAGGTTCCAAATTAAGATACATCAAGTTTCCATCAGTGCAACAGTTCAAAGCAGGTTTTACCATGTCTCTTTACTGTCAGAACTCTATTTAGTGTATAGCAAGCAGTCGCCACAGCCTCCCCCCAAAATTGAACTGGAAGTTGTGACTCCACCAACATAGTTCTAGCAGTTTCTATAAGCGTTCGATTCTTTCTTTCAGCAACACCATTCTGTTGAGGAGTATAGTGAGAACTGTATTCATGTAGAATTCCTTTAGAAGTATAGTACTCATCCATAACCCTAATCTTAAACTTAGTGTCGTTGTCACTTCGAATTCTCCTTATCTTCAAGTTATACAAAATTTCAATGAGGGTAAAGAGATTCTTTAGAATATCTGGAGTCTCGCTCTTGTGCGCCATTACTTATTAACCCACAATTGCACAAAACATTAAAATAATGAAGAAGAAGACACGGAGAGGCACGACACACACAAACACCACTGCCCTTCCACCGTCGCCCCCTTTCTCCCTTCGGCCACACCGCCCTCTATCGAAGTATGTTTAAGGTATGTTTTATTTATTTATTTATTTTGGTTAGTTTAACTTTCTTCGCTATAAAATTTAAACTTAGCATCCCATGTTCTTATGTCCCACTTAAAAAATATTTTTATCGAACATGTTTTTATTTTTCTATTCTTCCACTTCTCTATATTTATGTATTAGTTTATCATACTGGATTCTGGTTTTCATCTTGCTGATCGTTCATGTTTTGTTAGTTTTAATATGTCCAAAAGCAATAATATTGGCTGCAAAAATAAAGAAGACATTACATATTAGATTCTAACTAACCTAATTGTAGATTAGAACAATGAAAATTGGTGAGAGTTCAAGTAGCCAAGAAGTTTTATTATCAGAATTTTAGAGTAAATTATTTCTTATATATTATTGATTAAGCTATTGCTTCTCTTCTCTCGAAACAAGATTTGATCAATCCAAAAACTATACTAAACTAACCTATATGTAATAAAAGATAAAGATCTTATGTTGTCTCGTCATTTTCTTTAAAATGCACTCAGGATTGAAGGAAGATTAGATATTGATGATGATGAACTTTATATGGAGTTGAAGTTATTTGACATATTAAAAACCAAAGAATTTAGCAATTAGATGTTTTGAAGGATTTGAAAGACCTCAATTATTTCCCAAATACAAGGATTGCATATAGAATACTGTTGACTATTCTAGTCACTACGGCATCTACAAAAAAGAATTTTCGAAATTGAAGTTGTTGTAATCTTACTTACGATCCAAAATATCCTAAGATAAACTTAACAGATTAGCGATGATAGCTATCGAGAGCGAAATCTTTGAGAGTACGAACTGTGAAGAGGTGATCAAAGATGCTAGGAGAGCTTCATGAATAATTGGTTAGCTATTAGTCTTTTACATTATGCGTAATTCTTATACTATATTTTTGTTACGTTTATTGTTATAACGTAATTCGTAATTTAAAAAAAATCACTTTATATAATTTGTTAGGGCTAAGGGTGCCTCATGACCGGCTCTGCTCCTCATCATTCAAATCATAAACAAATATGGTGTTTTAGCCCATACCCATTTTCGTTTAATCCTTCAAACATCCCGCAAATGTTAATTTTATTCCCATAAATGTTTTAAATACTCAAACCTATAACGAATTAGATCATCTCCAATGCAAGATCAAGATTCTTGCAAAAAAATTATTATCACATTATCTCCTTATTCACTCTCTTAATTTCCTTTTTCTCTTTCTTTAATTAATAGATCACTACTCACAAACTTCATTCTTTCTCTACAAATGAATGCACTTAGGCCATGTTTAGTGATCAAGTCTCATAACCCCAATAGATGTGGGGTTATACGACATGTGGCAATTGTGTAATAAATGGCGTTATATAACTTTAGTGTGTAGTAGGTTATACCCCTTCAATTGTACATACATATGTATGTATGTATATATATGTGTGAGAGAGAAAAACAAATGTTAAAGGGGCATGGCACCGTTTATAATTTTCGCGAGCCAAACTTTTTTCTAGGTTATAACGCCCCCCGTGGCGGTGTTCACCGGCGCCATAGGGTGTTATAGATGGTGGTGGCACCATATAACTTACCAGTACAGATGGACTTTGCTAAAAACATTTCTACCCTCTCTCTACTCTCTCTCCTCCAGCTCATCATCCATATAACAAATGTATTACATTGGGTTTGGTCTTAGGAGTGTTAACAAACCTCCATCGTTATTTGTATGAAAGAGCCCGATTAAAGTTAATTAGCTTGCTAATCCCCAACCCTATATGTTTTTATCAGCCACAACCACCTCCTTTTTTTGAACGGCAAATTTTGGATCACTGACGGACCATTGGAGTATCATCGTGATACCAGCGGAACCGTCCGATCATATCCATCTCCATTAGACATAATGCCTATACATTAATTTAGAAGGAAACACAATAAATATGAGAAAACTCCCTTATGAGAATCGAACTCAAACCCTATTGATCCCAAAGCCTTATCACATCCTAAAATGTTACCAGACTATAAAGCCATGTAGAATCTAATTTTCCAAGACTGTTCATCTCCCCCTCAAGAAAATCTAGCCCGTGGTGTAGACTCTAATTTCTTTTTAATTGTCTGTAAAAGAAATAGAGAGACATAATATATTTCAATCGATCCAAGAACTAATGAAATTAGTACTGACCTCTACCCGATAGAAAGAAAATTTGCTTTCCATTTGGGAAGCTTATTCTAAATCTTGTCGATAATCGGACAACAACCTTGCTAATTACCCATATTTGATCCAACAGAATAAAAAAGGAATCTTCTTACTTTGCACTCTACAATCTCAGCAAAACTAACAAAATCTCTCTTATCAACACAAATCCTAAAGCGATTTGATTTATGAAAATTTAGCAGTAAACCAGAAGCTAAATAAAAACAAGTAGGCGTTATTACAATATTTTTAAAATTACCTAACGATAACTCCCAAAACAAAATTACATCAATCACATAAAAAGTGTGATAAAGAGAAGTTATATCAATCAAACAAAATTATATAGCAACTTGTTTTATTAAAATCAAATATAACCCTTTTTAAAAGTTGATTTGATATAAGTACGATAGCTTTCGATTATGAAGAATTAAGTTACCTCGTTTTATCTAAACAAATAGTTTATGTTACTTAAGGAACATGATTTTTTAGATTGTTCTCATTGGAAAATGTCTATGTATAAATGTACTTTCTATATAGATAGATATAAATCTTAAGATATGTATTGGAGCTTTTTAGAGTCAAATCCAAGTCATCGGCCTAGAGATGAGCTTGAGTCCGCACCATGCAAGTTCATTAAGTTTTGTCATGAGTCAAACTCGAGTCTATCTAAGTTTGTCAAGCCAAACACAAGCTTCTTGTTTGCGTGCTTAGTTTAAATGGTTTGAATCGATAATTTAAACATAAACCCCATTTGGATTGAGTTGATGAGATCTGGTTAATGCGACCCATTCATTTGAACGCACCTACACCAAGCAGGGCCATCTTAAGTTATAAAATTTTCCAAAGAATAAAATAGAGATTGGTTTAGTGAATAAATTAAAATAAATAAAGTCAAAGGTTTGACAAAATGGGGTTTTATGGAAGTGTTAAGAATAGCATTTGCTTGAACGCGAAGGCAGGTGTTGTTGGACGAATGGTCGGCACCACCTCCTGCTTCCTCTCCGCATTATTTGCACCATATTACCCTCTCCTTTTTCTAAATATATATTATATTATGGCTAGACTAGATAGATACAACCGATGCTTTAATATATTATATTACTAGATAAAATACTTAGTGTAATAAATTAAAAAGTCACATACATAAAATATCAAATGGTTTTGTATATTTTAAACTTATAAAACAATATTTTAATTTTAAGATACAAGTAGATCGACCAAATAAGAGAAGCCAAAAAGAAAACTTATACTCACTGAATTATAACTCCTAATGCATATATCTACATATAGATATTACATTATATTGTATTTTATAGGATAAATTTATTCTACAAATACTTCTAAAAATAATAAGTGAATAAAGACACAATGGATTAGAAAATATAACATAATATAGAGCAAAATATAACACAATGCCGAAAAATATAACACAATGTCGAGCAAAATATAATAGAATGCAGAAAAATATAACACAATGTCGAAGAAAAAAGATACAATAAGTCACGAAAAGACACAATAACGCAAATATAGAAAAGACACGGTGATAAATAAAACGACACAATGATGAAATCAAAAAGTCTAAAATCTACAAGCTAAACATCTAAAAAAACCTAAAATCCCACATGGCACAGTTCAATGAGACGGTTTCATTGCCTATTGAATGAGGTCAATCGGAGTCTGTTTGATACTCTTCTTATAATTTCTCATTTTTAGGAGACTTTGTATTTGATCCTAACCCATACCTGATGACGAAAAGATAAAAAAAATCAAAATTCTGTAATAATTATAAATATTCTTCCATAAATGCAACTTTCAATGGAAGCAAAACGCTCTATTAATTTGTGCAAAGCTATGGTCTACGTTCTCTCTCCCTAAATACTAACTAAACCTCACCCCCTCTTATTACAATATTACTCCCCTCCACCCTCCATGCTCCGTCCTCCCTCTTCCTCCACCGCCACCGCCCGCTATGGTAGCCGGAATATCAAGATCACCCACCACTCTCATCTCTCTAATCTCCCTTTCCCTCCTCCTTATATGGTGCACCACAACCACCTTCATTCTCCAATATCCACCACCTATTGCAACCACCACTCGAATTACAAAACAAGAACAAGAGGATCAACATTACAAATCATTATCAACACGCCGCGCATTGAAAGACAATAATACGGTATCTCCATCTACGCAATTCGACTTCACGCCATTTGTTCATGATCATCAACACCACCATCACCAGCATCCGGCACAAGGGTCAGAAATCCACCCGCGATATGGAGTTGAGATGCGGCTCGTCCCAACAGGTCCAAACCCATTGCACCATTGAGGTTGCACTTGCCCATACTTGATATATTATGTACTTGTAGCATATGTTTATATTGAAAAAACCAAAAAGAGTACAAAATTAGGACGGAATTTATTCTTAAATACATATTTTTCCATCTTTCTTCTTGATCGATCAATGATCATTCACTTTGTATTATGGTGACTTCAGGGGTTAATATTTACATAACCGTGCTGGATTAATTTCCTTTATTTTTTTATATATATCATGACTTGCATGCCTCTATGTGTCTAAGTATATGTTTATGCATATTAACTTTTCTATTATCTCTAATAATAACAAATATCTAATAGTGATATTTGGTTAAACTTTAGTCTTTGACTTTAATTGTTGGATCAAGATTTTAAAAATAATACAACATAGTTTTTTAAATGTCTATCAAGTCCAAAAAAGTAAAATCATAACGGATGAGTAAAAAGTTAAGTAGTTAAGTTACGATCAAATATAAAATTATATGACTTATATATTACATGTATCGTACATGTAATTTACATTAAAAACTATGCTTTAAAAGGGTTATAAATATTTAATATTTTAAAGTTGTGTAAACAATAAAGCAAGTGGATTATTAAATAGATAGATGTGATCATGCTTATTTGTAGCACTAAAATATAGGCAGGTCCTTAGATTCAGCGACGATCAAGGAGTGAATGTGACGGCACGGCGTCTCCATGTTTCCGGAAAATGGAAAAGGAGTAAACTAAACTTAAAACTTGTATACGTAATATTTGTTTATTCTTTATTAATGAACTTATAATGTATCGTATTATAGGTTTTTTTAGGTTTATATTTTATGGGTCAAGGGGTAAAATAAATATAATATATTAAAGAATAAAAGACTTGAATATTTTTCAAGAATATTATGTATTAACTTAATATATTTTTAATTTGTTAAGATAAGTATTTCGTTACTACCATGACCTAGCTAATGGTTTAGTAGTAAAGTGTCTGCCCCCTAAAAAAATGATGTGAGTTTATATTCTTTCAAATGCAAAGTTAAGTGGTATTTAAGTGTAAAATATTTAGTTACTAACCATGACCTAGCTAATTGTTTGAGTATGTTAAGATATAAGTATAAGATTACTAACATAATGTCGACGCGGATTTTATATATAATGCTAAATAAAAGTTTTGCTATGTAGAATTGGTTATATGTTTTGAGTACTTGTAATGACTTCATAAAGTTATGCGTCTAGTCATTGGAGCGAAAATACATTCAATTGGAAGCGATGTTGAGAAAACACAAGATGCTAAACCGTCTTTATACATGTAGGCATGGTTTAGTTAACATGTTTACGATTTGGTTGGTTGATCCGGTTTTTAAAACGTTGCTTGTTCATCGTGTGGTTGATGTTTATTAAAGGGTAGTTTCCCATCTAAACAAATTAATTGATGTTATTATTATCCATAGGGGAAGTATGAGTTTGTCAAATAAATACATAGTGGGTGAATATTGATTTAGCTTTTACTTTTAGATTAAGTCTTTAAAAGCTTATGAGAAAGTATAAAAAAAGGAAGCAGTTTCTAGATACAAAGATAAATGGAAAATGTGTAGATGGATGGTATACAATTATTTAAGGCTTAATTAAGTGGTATTTCAACATGGTTGTTATGACTATTTGTAGAGGGTAGATGTTCCTTAACCATCATTGACTTTCTTTAGTGAAAGGTGAGTGGGTAACACAAGCGAGTGGACATAAATTCATTTCCATTTATTATTATTGGTGCTTTTACTGTACCTACATATTATTACTCTGCCACAAAACCCATCAACACACTAGTCATCTTTTATCATGCTACATAATAATAGAAAAAAAAATATATATGTTTTTATTTAAGTGAGTTATTCTGATTTACATATAATTACATACATGGATTGATCTTCCAACTTTTTTTTATTATACTTGTCACAACCCAATCGATGGCGGAAACATCGGGATGAGACGAAAACGAGATTGCTCATTGCTCACAACATTAATAAGTGACAATAATTAATTAAACCATATTTCATTTCATAAGAATTGTCAAATACATCAATGTAACAAAACAAAGAAACAACATAACATTTGCAAAGTCATAACAAAATTGATACATCGACATTAAACCTAACGTCTAATTTGTGTGTATCTAGTCCTTGCTATATTGTTTTCATAGCATCATCTCCTTCAACCTATAACATGTTTTAAAATAATGTCAATGCGAAAGCAAAGGCGAGTACACAAGTTTAGGCATAGCATACGTATACGAATAAGTTTAAACAATCCTCATGGCAACCAAATCTATACAAGAGCAATATCGAGTCATGCAATACTAATAATCAAACCCTTAACGCAATCACGATGTTTTAACATGACCTCACGAATAACACGATGGAGGTGGATGCGTGAATTCCTATAGCGCTAAGCATGTCAAACAAAGCCCAATCAGTTCTTGCTTCGACATCACGATGTTTGCTCCGAAACAAGCCCAATCAGTTCTTGCTTCGACATCGAGTCCTCGTTGTTGGATTCCTTCTGGGAATCCGTCTTCTTGGACTTCTTGAGGCGGTTCAACAAGTTACGGAAAGGAGGCATCTAGAGGTTGTAAACAAGAAAAAACATGAGACTTGATCATAATAAGAGAAAATAGGTTTTGCATGCATGAGTAAGAATAAAGTTCACATAAGTTTCACATAAGAAGCATGTGTTCATCAAGTATGGTTCACATAGTTTGCATGAGTTCAACAAGTATAACACGTATATTCACGTATGAATACAAATAAAGAGTATAAATTTAGTTTGTTCACGAGGATTAGTATTGTTTTTTATTGCGATAAACGTGTGAGTGTGTAACGGTTTGAAATGAACGAGGTAACAAGTATTAAAACACATAAAATTTGAGTCACATAAAAAGAATAGGCTCATAAAACATGGGAATGATTCGGGTAGAGAATCGTCGACAATTCCAAAGTGAATCGAAGATCTTTTTGAATTAGAGAAACGTGCTTTGGTCTATAGGTAAAATGCTCTCATAGAGAAGCGACTAACGACATTTTACCCTTCCAGTTACTACACGTCTCTAACCGATCAGAAAATCGAGACTTTGGCGAGAGCGAAAATCAAGGAATGGGACTTAATCGACAAGGTGCGGGTTTCACCCCTAACTTGACGATTTCGTACCCTAAGTGTGGTTGGTACTTACCAAATGAAGAGCAAATTCCGATTCGTTGGTAAGGGTCCACTAGAGTTTTGAGTTGGAAATTTTCCATCAAGGTTTGGATTTCACTCCTAACTTGATGGCATAATTGCGTGCAAAAAGAATAAGTATAGCGGATTGAGAGTCGTTCACCAAATTGTGGTTTTCACACCTATTTTAGTGAAGTTGTCTCGTTTATATTACGAGTGTCTTCAAGCGTCCAAACGTGTATTGTGTGTCTTAAGAAGACACCATGTATATGTATTAAGACCAAAAGGAAAGAGAGAAGCAAAGTAGGAAGCATAAAGTTTTAAGCATAATCAAGAATGGTCACAACGGGTACTTAGAACTATAGACTAGGTCGAACATGGTAATTCTACCTAATTCCCTATAGTTATGGCTCTGATACCAATCTGTCACACCCCAACCGATGGCGGAAACATCGGATGAGATGAAAACGAGATTGCTCATTGCTCACAACATTAATAAGTGACAATAATTAATTAAACCATATTTCATTTCATAAGAATTGTCAAATACATCAATATAACAAAACAAAAAATATTTGCAAAGTCATAACAAAATTGATACATCGACATTAAACCTAACGTCTAATTTGTGTGTATCTAGCCCTTGCTATATTGTTTTCATAGCATCGTCTCCTTCAACCTGTAACATGTTTTAAAATAATGTCAATGCGAAAGCAAAGGCGAGTACACAAGTTTAGGCATAGCATACGTATACGAATAAGTTTAAACAATCCTCATGGCAACCAAATCTATACAAGAGCAATATCGAGGCATGCAATACTAATAATCAAACCCTTAACGCAATCACGATGTTTTAACATGACCTCACGAATAACACGATGGAGGTGGATGCGTGAATTCCTATAGCGCTAAGCATGTCAAACAAAGGCTAAAAATAGTTAATGACTAAAGCATAGCATAACGAATATCCAAGACAAGCATCAAGTATAAGATTCAAGTTTTCATGTATATGGGATCGTTTGTGTGTTTCATAAAGTTTAAGTGTTCGTGATTTTGTATATGGAAACATGTTACACCCGAAAAGTGTTATAAACAAAAGTGGGTCGAGCGTACTCACGGTTTTGCTAAGTCTTTTCTACACTTGACAATCCGTGAATACGTTGGTTCGAGGATGACGTTGAATTATCCTACAAGAGGAAACGAGGCGTATGAGTATAGAGTTTCAACGAGAGATTAGGAGTATTCGAGCATGATTAAAAATAAGTTTGATAAAGTATTATGATACGAAAGTATTCACTAAGATGTAACACTCGTTCTTGACACTATAGTAACTCTTACGAGTTGGATGTGATTTCATAGGTTCGGGACCTATTAGAATCGTGACAAGGAATTACATACTTTAGTGTTAAACTTAATAACTTGATAGGTGATTATAAGTTCATTATCAAGGTTTCGGTTTTAGAATTATAATATAGTTATATATATATATCATTATAATCATGTAGGAGGTGGGAGGATGAACCATCCACTTTGTAACCTCTAGTGTCATGTATGTCAAGTATGAGGTGGGAGGTTAAACCATCCACTTTGAACCTCGGATTATGTTCACCACTACACAAGTTACCATTGGTAACAAGGAGTGTACAAGAACTATATACTATACAAGAATGTAAAGACAAGAATGATAAGGTGTCATCTAGATACCAAATAGCCAAGTATTCAACAACCCGACGAGCACACGAGGACAATCGTCAACGGCTTTGTGGGGTTGAGACACTTTAGGTCTAGCAAACTAGTTTGGGATCTTGATAAAAATAATCAAGTGATGTGTGGTCTCAAGTTAGGATAGCCCAAGCTTCCTTGTGGACACACATGAACAAGCATAATAGCTTGCATCACTTGTGAGCTTAATGCTCTTCAAAAACAGAAAGTTTAAGGTGTTAAAACAGCCCTTAGTTCATGTTAACAAGCTTGGTTAGGCTTTACTAATCATAAGCTTGATTGTAAGCACAAGAACACAAGGTTGTTGAAGTTAAAACACAAGTTTGATAAAAGTTTAAACAAAACAGAAAGTTTGTGGACATTTTGGGGCATTTCCAGGTCTGGATTCTCCATCGAAAACCCTAGGAATTCAACCCAAAGTTTATCCAAGCAAGTAGGAAAAAGAATGGAGTGATTTCATTAAGAAATGAGTGAGTTACACTCACTTTAGTGAAGATGAGTAATTCTGCTCGAACTTGTAATTTTGCAGCTGATTTGGAAGGTTTTGAGAGAGATTTGAGGGAGATTAAAGTGTAAAAGTGCTTGGATTAGAGGTGGGTTTTATAGGGGAAGGATTAGGGTATGTTAGGTGGGGTTTAAGTGAGTATTAAAGGCTCAAAAATACAAAAGGGCTGATGTCCGCCCCTTGGTCGCGCTCAGCTCGGTCGGAAACAAAGGTTAAAACCCTTATTGTCCGGGTTTCCTTCAGAAGTTGTTGTGTGGTGGAGTGGTTAAGGCGCGGTTATGTTGAACCGGAGGTCCCGGGTTCAAGTCCCGCGGATCCGGTTTTGTTGATTTATTTTTTTTCATTTAAAAATCATTAAATCAGGTTTCATAAATGACAAGAATAGCCCCTGTAGTTTGAGAATCCAAGAATTACACTTTAAACCTTGGACTTATTAAAAAAGGGTATATATTAACATCTAAAAACTAAATGTTAATATATATATATATATATATATATATATATATATATATATATATATATATATATAATTATATATATAAACTAAATAGCATTTTAATTATTATTATTTTATTTTTATTTTTTTGTAAAAATAAATTAATTAATTTTATTAACTAATTTAATTAATTAATTAAATTAGTTAATTAATTAATTTAATTAATTAACTTAATAAATGAATAAGTAATTATATTTTCGTAACGAATTTAGTTTAACGATTAGAAGTTTCACGTTTGAGTCCCGTTTACGCATACAAACCATGTTTGCGAGTTATCCCACGCTTACGAATAAAGTATCATGGGTACGTTTATATGTTTAAAGTATGAACAAGTATAAGTGTAACAAGATTATGATTAACACAACATGAATAAAATACGAGTTTCTCATTACGATCCAAGTCTCGATTTACAATGTTTACCACGAAAGATGAATACAAGATACAACGATTACAGAAAATAGAAGTACGGTACAAGGTTTCCAAATATACAAAGTATAGAAACGCGGGGCGTTACAATACTAATAAGTAAATTACTGTTTTGGCCCTTGTGGTTTAGCCAGTTTAACCCTTTTAGCCTAAAAAGGAATATTTTAATATATCAGACCCCAAGGTTACATTTTATAACGGATTTGGCCCCTGATACTAACTTTGTTACTTTTTTGCAGTTAAATGTAAGGGTAATTAGGTCATTATATACCTTAGGGGTTGTTTTTGATAATTACAAAGTTCTTTTAATATTTAAGAGATTATTAATGCAATTACTCAAGTTTCTTTTATTATTCCGTTATTTTCACGATTATTGTTTAACAAAATACGTTTAAAATATACAAATAAATATGTATTTTCATTAACCGTTTGTTTTTATAAAAGTCGTTTTAAAAAATAATATGTTTTCTTTACATTTTGTGTAAACAATCTATCGTTTTTAAAATTGTTCCCTTAACCATTTGTTTTTTAAAATCGTTCTTTTTAAAGTGGGTTTTCTTTTAAAGTTTTTTAAACACTTCATCTTATACCTTTATTTTTAAAATCATTTATTTTTTAAACATTTTTAAACAACTCACTTTTTTATGTCTTTCATTTTTCAAATTTTATAAAACGTCGTGTATAAAAAACAAAAGAAATGTAAGATTTGGAAAGAAAAGAAAAACGAAACATTCTAATAAAATGTTTGCAAAAATCGTTTATTTTTCAAACTTTTTTTCGAATGGTTTATTTCTTTTCAAATCATCCATTTTTAGACCGTTTATTTATACAAAATTCGTTATTTTTTAACCTTTCGTTTATTAAGTTTGTGCATTTTTTAGTACCTTACACTTGTTAACTTATTTTTCAAGGTTTTTTTTTTTAAACGTCCTAGTTATTAATCTTCGTTTTTTAAACCACTCATTCGTTCAAAATCGATCGTTTTTAAATTCCTTCGATTTTTTAAATCGTTCATTTTCGGAAGTTCTTTTCCCTAACGACTATAAGTAAACTGAATACAAAGTTTAAAAAATGAACGATTTCAAAAACGGTTCTAAATGGAACAGTTCTAAACGGAACGGTTTAAAAAAGAAACACTTTTAAAAATTAGCGACTTAAAAAAAGCGAGTTCTTTAAAAAAGTTTAAAAAACTTGTTTTAAAAAGAATGGTCAAAAAATGAATCGTTTAAAAAACTTTAAAAATCAAACAACTTTAAAAAGAACAATTTTAATGAACAAGCGGTTTAAAATGAATATTTTTAAAAACGATAGACGGTTTAAAAAAAGGTTAAAAAACAAAATATTTTAAAAACGAAGTTGCTTAATGAAAATACATATTTATTTGTATATATAAAACATATTTTGTTAAATAATAATCGTGGAAATAATAAAAAAAACTTGAGTAATTGCATTATTATTCTCTTAAATATTAAAAAAAAACTTTGTAATTATCAAAAACAGCCCCTAAGGTATATAATTACCTAATTACCCTTACACTTAACTACAAAAAAGTAACAAAGTTAGTGTTAGGGGCCAAAATCGTTATAAAATGCAACATCAAGGTTTGATATGTTAAAAGATTCCTTTTAGGCTAAAAGGGTTAAACTAGCTAAACCACAAGAGCCAAAACAGTAATTTACTCTATACTAAATTTGCACATTTACTAATTAAAATTAATAAAATATAATAATATACTATTTCTCACAGAAAGAAATTAAATATTACATGGATTGATCTAACTTTTTATCATACCCAATTTTGAGGTTCCATTGTTCACAGACTTGCTAAAAGATATCTTTTTTTTTTCTTACAGTAAAACATCAATTTTTAGATCTAATTTAGACATTGGCTAGACAAATACAACCTACTCTTTCAAAAAATGCACACCAACCTTACCTATTTGCACACTTAGGGCTTATATACGCGGCGTATAGACCTATACGCATCGTATAGGGTTTCAAATATACGCAGCGTATAGGCCTATACGCAACGTAGATAAGGGGTAGGTACACGACCAGACAGTCAAACCTAGTACCTTGTCAAATTTGTCTGACATACGTTGCGTATGGACCTATACGCAGCGTATGTACAGTACTATATACGCAGCGTATGTCAGATATATTTAACATGATACGATGTTGTTTAGGCACGTGAATAAAGCTATACGCAGAGTATAGAGCTATACGAGGCTGATAAAGATGAATTTCAAAGTGTATTTAGACATCCATATGTGCCTACGAATTCTCACAATTACTAGCATTCTTCTTCAATTTTTTTGTATACTTACTTCGGTGGGGATAAAATGTCGTCATTTTGGGACGGGAATTATTTCTTAATCGCTATTCTAACGAGGCATGGGAAGAACATGATGCTAATGAGGAGGAGGAGGTTGTGTCTGGCGTCCCTGTTAATAAAAAATACAACTTCCAGACTTGAACGAGGCTCTGACTCCACCTGTTGATGAACCGTATTACCCGGCACATCAAGTGTATCCGGATTACAGATACGGGTTTGAACCTCCGTACGTGCAACAAGATAATATGCATGGATATGTAGGATACGGTGCTGAGAATGCCCTGTTGATGATCCATATTACCTGACGCAGCAATCGTATCCTGATTACGGATACGGAGGTGAAGATTATTACATGCAAGAAGATAGTTTAGATAGATACAAAGGATATGGTGGATACGGAGGATGCGGTGATCAGTCTCCTAACACACGATGACTATGAACCCAGCACCCCGGGCAATCCGTTTCAAAATAACATGGTATCACTTTTTTATATTACTATTGTTAAAATTATAATTATTATTGTTTGTTATTATTGTTAAAATTATATAATTAGTGTTAATTTTTATTGTTATTGTTAAAATTATAATTATTGTTATTATTGTTAAAATTATATAATTATTGTTAAAATTACATAATTATTATTATTATTGTTAAAATTATATAATTATTGGTATTATTGTTAAAATTATAAAATTATTGTTGTTATTGTTAAAATTATAATTATTGTTATTATTGTTAAAATTATATAATTATTGTTAAAATTACATAATTATTATTATTGTTGTTATTATTGTTAAAATTATATAATTATTGTTAAAATTATATAATTATTGTTAAAATTATATAATTATTGTTAGAATTATATTATTATTGTTAAAATTATATAATTATTGTTATTATTGTTAAAATTATATTATTATTGTTATGATTGTTAAAATTATATAATTGTTGCTATAACGTAACTGTTTTTTAGCGTTTCATGTCTCTAACTGATCTGAAGAATTGGGTGCAAACAACGGGAAATGAGAATGCCTAAGTCATTGTTACCCGCCGATCGAAAAATATTAGTGGTAGCACGGGGATGGTATGGCTTGTGTGCGACCGTGGTGGTGAACCCCGTAGTAAAGCAACAGTTAGGAAAGATGGTAGCAAAAAAATTGGTTGCCCATTTACATTAATTGCTATACGGGGCGTGACGAATGACACGTGGGAGCTAAAAGTGGACTGCGCGGAACATAACCACGAGCCTACGCAGAGTTTGTTGGGCCACGCCTTCGTGCAAAGATTTACTGAAATCGAATACAGGCATATCGAGCAGCTCACTGTCCATAACATGGAAACACGTTACATATTTCTAACCCTACGAAAGCAGTTTCCCGACAACTTCCATGTTCAGAAAGAGGTGCAAAATGCGGGACAAAAGATTAGAGCGTCACGGATGGACGGAAAGACTCCCATGCAGGCACTCGAAAGCATGCTGCATGAACACCGATTCATTTACGACACCCGCCAGGAGCCAAAAACAGATGTCGTTACTGATGCTTTTCTTTGTTCATCCTCATTCAATCACTATGTGGCGTGCATTCCCGCACGTGATGTTGATCGACGCAACGTACAAAACAAACATCTACAACATGCCATTTGTCCAGGTTGTGGGTTTGACGTCGACCAACAAGTCTTTTTTATCGCAAATGCCGTTATTTGCAAGGAACGAAGGGATAACTTCGTGTGGGTTCTTAAGCGGATCAAGGCAATGTTGCAGGAACGTATGATGACGCGTGTGATAGTCACGGATAGAGAGCTAGCCCTGATTAACGCGTGCGCTAAAGTATTCCCGAACGCGTCCAGGTTTCTATGTCGGTTTCACATTGAACAAAATATAGTTAAAAATTGCAGGAAAGGGTTCAACAAATTAGATTGGGAGAAATTTCTGTCGTACTGGCGGAAAGTGTGCGACTCTGCTTCAGAGCCCATATACGCATACAACCTGGACAAAATGTATAACCGACTCGCGGCTGCCAACCGTAAGAGTAAGTGTGTCTTCAACAAATAACTCACACAATCTATTATATTTACACACGCTTTTACATTTCATTTTTTTGCAGTGGTCTTTAATTATGTATACGAAACTGGCTCGAAAACTTTAAAGAAATGTTCGTTTTTGCATGGACTAATACGCCTCGCAACTTTGGTCAGAGCACCACTAACAGAGTTGAGAGCCAACACGCAAATTTTAAAAGATACGTTGAGCACAGGAGTTCATTGGAGAAAATTGTGGGTTGCGTCATCGATATAGTTGAAACTCACATAGGGGAATAAGAAAAAGTTTCACGGAAAGCATAGAAAAAACAATGAACCACCATTTATGACAACCACTGTTGGACAACCTACATGGAAATGTTTCCCATACAGCGCTTGATCTGCTAGAAGGAGAGCTATTGAGGAAGCTGGAGGTGTTGCGAAAACTTAACACATCATGTGGTTGCCATATGTGGCTTAGTTGTGGGTTGCCGTGTGCTTGTAGGCTGGAAAACTACAGACGTACAGGTACAAAATATGAACTGACAAACCTTTTGTTATTTAGTACCATTTAACGTAATGATTTAACCGTGCAGGGTGTAAGATACAACTCGAAGACGTTGATGTATTCTGGCGTAAGCTTGACTTACTACCGTGTACATTGGTAGACGAGGAGGTCGATGTTGTAGAAGAGCTCAATATTGTGCGTCAACAACTAGAGTCAGAATCCCCCGTTCAACGAAAAAGTATGCTTTCAAAGATAAAAGTGGTCTTCACCCCGAAATCCTCAACTAAGAAACCACCGATTGTCCAGCAAAACACTCGCGGTCGGCCTACAACAAAAAAAGTACAACAAAGGCTAGAAGAAGTTGCGAGGTTAGACGAAGATGCGAGAAAAAGCTCCTATGGGGAGGCAAGCAACGTATATACCGATTCCCCCCCCCCCCATCATAGGTACGATTTACCCCGACACAGCTCAGACGTACCGTCACAGGGCTCTCGTGAAACTGGTTCGGTTGTAAAGTCTGAAAAGCCTAAAATGCAACGAAGCCGTTCAACGAAAGGCTCTAAAAAGAAGGAGACGCAGGATGATCATGGTTCTCCATTAATAAAGCGGGACGAGGACTTGTTAACAATTAAGAGGAGACGCAGGAAAAAGACTATTTTACCCCTGTGCCCAGCTGCAAACAGACCCGATTACCTGGAAAATGACCAATTTTACCCCTGAATCGGGTCTGTTTGCAGCTGGGCACAGGGGTAAAATAGGCTTTTTTCAGCCTTTATTTTCCAGTAAAAACATATATGTTTTCTTATTTAGTCCAGTCGAACCGTAGCGCGCACGTCCGTACAGCGAGAAACACGATCGCGTAAAAAGAAATATTTTTTTTTTATTTAGTCCGAGTCAACCGTAAGGCGCGCACGTCCGTATCGAGCGCGAAACACGATCGTCGTTAAAAACATATATTTTTTTATTATTTAGTCCGAGTCGAACCGTAAGGCGCGCACGTCCGTTACAAGCACGAACACGATCGTCGTTAAAACATATATTTTCTTATTATTTAGTCCGAGTCGAACCGTAAGGCGCGCATGTACCGAACGAGCGTGAAACACGATCGTCGTAAAAACATATATTTTTTTTATTATTTATTCCGAGTCGAACCGTAAGGTGCGCACGTTCGTAACGAGAGCGAAAAACGATCGTCGTTAAAACATATATTTTTTTATTATTTAGTCCGAGTCGAACAGTAAGGCGCGCACGTCCATAACGAGCGCGTAAAACGATCGTCGTTAAAACATATATATTTTTATTATTTAGTCCGAGTCGAACCGTAAGGCGCGCACGTTCGTATCGAGCGTGAAACAATCATCGTCGTTAAGATATATAAGTTTATTATTTAGTCCGAGTCGAACCGTAAGGCGCGCACGTCCGTAACGAGCGCGAAACACGATCGTCGTAAAAACATATATTTTTTTATTATTTAGTCCGAGTCGAACCGTAAGGCGCGCACGTCCGTAACGAGCGCGAAACACGATCGTCGTAAAAACATATACTTGTTTATTATTTAGTTCGATTCGAACCGTAAGGCGCGCACGTCCGTAACGAGCGCGAAACACGTTCGTCGTAAAAACATATATTTTTTTATTATTTAGTCCGAGTCGAACCGTAAGGCGCGCACGTCCGTAACAAGCGCGTAACACGATGGTCGTTAAAACATATATTTTTTTTTATTTTTTTTTCCGAGTCGAACCGTAAGGCTTGAAAAAAACTATTTTACCCATGTGCCCAGCTGCAAACAGACCCGATTCAGGGGTAAAATGGTCACTTTCAAGGTCAAACTGTATTGACCTGGAAAATGAATAATTTTACCCCTGAATCGGGTCTGTTTGCAGCTGGGCACAGGGGTAAAATAGTCTTTTTCCAGCCTTTATTTTCCATTTAAAACATATACTTTTTTATTATTTAGTTTGATTCGAACTGTAAGGCGCGCACGTCCGTAACGAGCGCGAAACACGATCGTCGTAAAAACATATATTTTTTATTATTTAGTCCGAGTCGAACCGTAAGGCGAGCACATCCGTATCGAGCGCAAAACACGATCGTCGTTAAAACATATATTTTTTTATTATTTAGTCCGAGTTGAACCGTAAGGCGCGCACATCAGTAAGGAGAGCGAAACACGATCGTCGTTAAAACATATATTTTCTTATTATTTAGTCCGAGTCGAACCGTAAGGCGCGCACGTCCATAACGAGCGCGAAACACGATCGTCGTGAAAACATATATTTTTTTATTATTTAGTCCGAGTCGAACCGTAAGGCGCGCACGTCCGTAACGAGCGCGAAACACGATCGTCGTAAAAACATATACTTGTTTATTATTTAGTTCGATTCGAACCGTAAGGCGCGCACGTCCGTAACGAGCACGAAACACGTTCGTCGTAAAAACATATATTTTTTTATTGTTTAGTCCGAGTCGAACCGTAAGGCGCGCACGTCCGTAACGAGCGCGTAACACGATCGTCGTTAAAACATATATTTTTTTATTTTTTTGTCCGAGTCGAACCATATGGCAGGAAAAAAACTATTTTACCCATGTGCCCAGCTGCAAACAGACCCGATTCATGGGTAAAATGGTCACTTTCAAGGTCAAACTGTATTGACCTGGAAATGAATAATTTTACCCCTGAATCGGGTCTGTTTGCAGCTGGGCACAGGGGTAAAATAGTCTTTTTCCAGCCTTTATTTTCCAGTTAAAACATATACTTTTTTATTATTTAGTTTGATTCGAACTGTAAGGCGCGCACGTCCGTAACGAGCGCGAAACACGATCGTCGTAAAAACATATATTTTTTATTATTTAGTCCGAGTCGAACCGTAAGGCGCGCACGTCCGTAACGAGAGCGAAACACGATCGTCGTTAAAACATATATTTTCTTATTATTTAGTCCGAGTCGAACCATAAGGCGCGCACGTCCGTAACGAGTGCGAAACACGATCGTCGTAAAAACATATATTTTTTTATTATTTATTCCGAGTCGAATCGTAAGGCGCGCCCGTCCTGGACGAGCGCGAAACACGATCGTCGTTAAAACACATTTTTTTTATTATTTAGTCCGAGTCGAACCGTAAGGCGCGCACGTCCTGAACGAGCGCGAAACACGATCGTCGTAAAAACATATATTTTTTTATTATTTAGTCCGAGTCGAACCGTAAGGCGCGCACGTCCGTAACGAGCGTGAAACACGATCGTCGTTAAAATAAGTTTATCATTTAGTCCGAGTCGAACCGTAAGGCGCGCACGTCCGTAACGAGCGCGTAAAACGATCGTCGTTAAAAGATATATTTTTTTTATTTTTTAGTCCAAGTCGAACCGTAAGGCTGGAAAAAAACTATTTTACCCATGTGCCCAGCTGCAAACAGACCCGATTCAGGGGTAAAATGGTCATTTTCAAGATCAAACTGCATTGACCTGGAAAATGACCAATTTTACCCCTGAATCGGGTCTGTTTGCAGCTGGGCACAGGGGTAAAATAGTCTTTTTCCAGCCTTTATTTTCCAGTTAAAACATATATGTTTTATTATTTACTCTGAGTCGAACCATAAGGCGCGCACGTCCGTAACGAGCGCGAAACACGATCGTCGTAAAAACATATATTTTTTTATTATTTAGTCCGAGTCGAACCGTAAGGCGCGCACATCCGTATCGAGCGCAAAACACGATCGTCGTTAAAACATATATTTTTTTATTATTTAGTCCGAGTTGAACCGTAAGGCGCGCACAGTCCGTAACGAGCGCGAAACACGATCGTCGTTAAAACATATATTTTCTTATTATTTTGTCCGAGTCGAACCATAAGGCGCGCACGTCCGTAACGAGTGCGCAACACGATCGTCGTAAAAACATATATTTTTTTATTATTTATTCCGAGTCGAACCGTAAGGTGCGCACGTTCGTAACGAGCGCGAAAAACGATTGTCGCTAAAACACATATTTTTTTTATTATTTGGTCCGAGTCGAATCGTAAGGCGCGCACGTCCTGGACGAGCGCGAAACACGATCGTCGTTAAAACATATATTTTTTATTATTTAGTCTGAGTCGAACCGTAAGAGGCGCACGTTCGTATCGAGCGCGAAACAGTCATCGTCGTTAAAATATATAAGTTTATTATTTAGTCCGAGTCGAACCCTAAGGCGCGCACGTCCGTAACGAGCGCGAAACACGATCGTTGTAAAAACATATATTTTTTATTATTTAGTTCGAGTCGAACCGTAAGGCGCGACGTCCGTAACGAGCGCGAAACACGTCGTCGTAAAAACATATATTTTCTATTATTTAGTCCGAGTCGAACCGTAAGGCCGGCGCGCACATCCGTAACGAGCGCGAAACACGATCGTCGTTAAAACATATATTTTTTTATTATTTAGTCCGAGTCGAACTATAAGGCGCCCACGTCCGTAAAGAGCGCGAAACACGATCGTCGTTAAAACATATATTTTTTTATTATTTAGTCCGAGTCGAACCGTAAGGCGCGCACGTCCGTATCGAGCGCGAAATAATCATCGTCGTTAAAATATATAAGTTTATTATTTAGTCTTAGTCGAACTGTAAGGCGCGTGCGTCCGTAACGAGCGCGAAACACGATCGTTGTAAAAACATATACTTTTTTATTATTTAGTCCGAGTCGAACCGTAAGGCGCGCACGTCCGTAACGAGTCACAAGTATATCATCTTTTTATTATTTACTAACTTGTTTTTTTTTTGCAGGTATTTTCACAAGCTGATATCCACTTCCATCACCGCTCGAAACAAGAGCCGGGAGTGGTGTACGAGCGGAGACCTGTTTTTCATGTATTGCCTCCTGTACATGAGGCCCTGCGCTCTCACAGATGGGTTAGCGCAGTACTTCGCCTCCGCGCATCATCGACAGGAGCGCGGGGTTCTGTTCGGCGGCGCCTACGTCACCGTGATAGCCCTTTCTCTTGGCTATCACCCAGAGACTGACCCGCGCGTAGGCGATGCGATACAGTCGAAGCGGATGGGGATGAACACGATATCGGGAATGCACGTCACCAAAAGGTTCCCAGGTGTCGGTAAGCGGTTTAAGGGTCCGAACGGCCAGATTTTCGAGCCTGCGGAGCTGCCGGCACAGTTCGAGTTGATATATCCCCCGCACGATCCGGTGGTGCCGCAGCATGAGCCACAGGTGATCATTCCGGAGCCACCACATCCGCGTGGACCACCCGGGGCGCCTCAGTTCCCACAACATGTTGGGCCCGGTCCTGCCCCCTCATACGCGGAGTTTCAGCGGCTACGTCGCGACGTTGACCGGCTGAACTATGTGATGGAGTGGGTGGTTGTGGAGCTGCAGGAGCGCCGGCAGCGTGACGGGTTAGCTCCACGTCACTTCGTTCCGGCTGCAGAATGGCATCAGCAGCAACAGGAGCAGCAGGACCCGCTACCGTAGTTATTTATCTTTTGTTATGCATGTAGAAACTTTTTGTTGTATATATCAAACTTAGTTGTATATACTATTATATCTTTTGTTATGTATGTACAAACTTTTGCTGTATATATCAAAATATTTAACGCTATAATTTTTTAACGTTATAGTATACGGACCGTACAGGAGTATCTAAAAATAATTAACGGTATAATATTTATATTTAAACGTTTATAGTATTTAAAAATAATTAACGGCACTAGACTTGGTGTAACGTTTTATTTTAAAACCTCGATAACGATATTATATATTTAAACCGTATACACGCTTTTCAAAAAAATTAACGTTATACACTTTTCGATGCGTGAAACGGACGTAGCATCGTTACCGACGACATCGACTAAATAATAAAAAACATTATATATATTTTAACTCGTTATATATTTTAAACGAGTTAACGTTGTAACCGGATGAGAATTTATACCACATATAAGCGAAATAAAAAAAATCTGAAGGTTATATACGCTGCGTGCGTATAAAAACTTGGTGGAAAAATTGATGCTTCAACCCCAACTAAATGACCCCAAAAACTCTGATGGTTTGTATACGCTGCGTATAGACCTATACGCAGCGTATATAGACTTTGATTCCTGTGCAATGATTGGTCAACAGGCTATGAAATCCATGCTTTACCTACGATGCGTATAGGTCTATACGCGGCGTATAGGGTTAAACCTATACGCTGCGTATAATCATGTACGTAACGTAGGTAAAGGTAGGGTTTGGTGTGCAAATATGCAATGTGGTGTGCAAATAGGCACACCCTTCAAAATAGAAGTTAAAAAGATCTTTAACGCACGACATTTAACATGGTTATAATGTAACATAACCTTTAAACAAAAATAGGGTCTTTGTAAGAAACCTTAGTATTTTTGTTAAATTTTGTTTCATATATCTAGCTTACCTCCTGATCAAGTTGATAATTATAAAACAATCCTTTGATTTCGTCTGGTTAAATAATGTATTGTTGTCACTCTGATTGCTTTTTTCCGATTTCACAAAACTAGTTGAAGAAGAAATCATATAACCGAAGAAGGTGTTGGTTTTGGGTAAAAACCAGACTTCGCGAGAATAGGAGAGAAAATGAGCAACTATTTGAATCGTTTTTTGGGGCTTTTGAAAAATAAAATAAAAATAAAACCGGAATTTCTTTACTTATTAGTTATTTACAACAAGTAATGAGATCATGTACAAGAGAAGAATTTGTACAAAGTGTAGGAGACAATCATAACCACATATTTGTTTTTCTTAATTTAAGAAAGAGAATGTATGATGGTTTTTTCTCATTTTAACTAGTTTCCACCTTTATTTTCAAACCGCTATAACTTTTTCATATGTTAATATTAAAAAAAAATTACACAGTATTAACGAGTATTTCATTCTCTTTAATTCGAGCAGGCTATTGCTATAGTATTCTTAAAAATAATTTATAGGACTTTAAATACCCGTTACATGATTACGTGATTTTGAATACCCAAAACCCATTAAGTGATTTTTGAATACCCATTACGTGATTACACCTTCAACATAAATCATTACGCATTCGCTGTAAATTCATTACGTGATTACACATTTAATATGATTTGTTATAACTAATGTTAATACAATTATGCTTATACGTGATTACACATTCAATAATAAGAACTTGATTGTTTATGCTTTATTACGTGGTTAAATCTCTAATATATGACATTATGTTGCTATTATAGGTTGGTTTGGCTAATGTTTTGTATATAATTTATCCTTAATATGTAATTATACCTTAAATATTAGGTATTCCAATGAAATAGTATGTATTAC
This sequence comes from Scalesia atractyloides, assembly GCA_947069175.1. Lineage (NCBI taxonomy): Eukaryota > Viridiplantae > Streptophyta > Magnoliopsida > Asterales > Asteraceae > Scalesia > Scalesia atractyloides. Next base: position 9,404,140 of record CAMTDV010000014.1, on the reverse strand, counting down.
GTTACGTAATCACCCAGTATAGTTTCACATAAATACTATAATGAAATCATGTAATCACGAAATGCGTATTTAAAATCACGTAGTCATGTAATTTACATAGTCAAATATTGTTACGTAATTACGTAATCACTTAGCGTGGTTTCACATAAAACACTACAATGAAATCAAGTAATCACGTAATGGGTATTCAAAATCACGTAGTCACTTACTGGGTATTCAAAATCACGTAATCACGTAATAGGGTTTCAAAATCTTTCAAAAAAAATTAATGTTAAAATATAGCAATAGGCTGCTCGAATTAAAGAGAATGAAATCCTCGTTAATATAGTGTAATTTTTATAAAAAAAATATTAACGTATGAAAAAGTTATAGCCATTTGAAAATCAAGGGAGTGGATTTATGAGTTAACAATATTGGATTTTCCTATTTTACCTTTTTTCTCACTTGTTCCCTTGTTTTTTGTTATGTGAATTCTATATTTGAGGACCACTTAATCTCAACCATTGATCTTGCAAATCAATGGTCAAACTTGTCTCCTACACTTCGTATAATTCTTTCCTCTTGTACAATAACCCCTCTCTTTACAACAATGCCATTTAATGATTTATATCATTGATTAATCATGATTTATTTATTTATTTTTGCAATAATCACTTTCTTTTTATGAATTTTAACTTATCTAATTTAATTATCGTTTTAAATTTTAACTTATCTAATTTAATTATCGTTTTAATAAAGTTACATCAAAACAGAAGGTAGACGGGCAATAAGTTGTGCCACCACCTCTATCCAGTGGCGAACCCAGGAATTTTTTCCTGGGATGCGGAATACTTTTAAAAATTTTGGCCCCTAGCTATATAAAAAGATCTAGTTCATATCGGGTTAGTTCGGGTCGGGTCATGTAAAAAAAAGAACATCAAACAAAAAATTAAATATTCATCAAAAGCACATCAAAGTGTCAACGTCATTACAAACAAGGTCGTTTTGGGCTAGAATATTGGTTTCTCGGCAAAAACTTTGTTGGGTGTCGACGCACAGTTCACGTTGCCGGCGTCATTACAAACAAGGTCGTTTTGGGCTGGAATATTGGTTTCTCGGCAAAAACTTTGTTGGGTGTCGACGCACAGTTCACGTTGCTGGGATCACATGATCGTTATAACCTTTTAATAAAATATTTGTGTTCTTGTATCTTAATACTAGTTTTCAACACTTAATAAAAAATAAACTTTGTTTTAATTTGAGTTATTTTGTAATGTATACTTTTAAAGAAGCATTTGTACATGAAGAAAAATGTGTTTTAGTTATATATTTTCAAAAATGATAAAAACGTTAAAAAGAATGAAAAGTATATATAAAAATGATATATAAATATAAATAAAAAGCATGTAAGATAAAATAATTTAATATATAAGTGAAACAGTACTGAAACTAATATAATAAACTTAATAGATTTTGAGTAACAATCATGATTAATCAGTATCTTTGAATAACATAAATATAAGTCATTGATTTTGAGTTTCGGTTTGATTTCTATTGTTACATGCATATATACTGTTTTTCTATTGTAACACACGTCTTATAAGTTATAAATATCTTAATTCAAGGTTTTGGTTGGAAAACCCGTAACCCATCCCAGAGTATTCCCTAAAACAGGTTGACCTGATGGCCATGTGCCATTTGGGTTGACTGTTAGCCTATATTTAAGGTTGACATGAGGCTCAGATCATAAAAGTTATTATTAACCATTTAAAAAAAAAACAAAAAGTTTGGTATATTCTGTGGTGTTTAAACTTTAAAGAATACATTGTATTATTAAATAGAAGTACTATTTAGATACAAATATATCGTGGGTGTTTGGGATTTCCTTATTTTCACCTACTTTTAACTTATTAACTTTTTGAAAAATTAAAAAGGACTTTTTATGTATTTGAGAATTCATGTAATATGAGGGAATAAGTTAATAAGTTAGAATTCTAACTTATTAACTTTTCATAGAAGTTAAAAAGGAGTTTTAAGAAGGAATCCCAAACACCAACTACTTGAACTAGTTATAAGAAAAAGTTGTAGATATGCATAAACTAAGTTGCTTATATAGCTTTAGACTTTAATTGTGTTGGTGAACATTTATATGTCATTTTCCTTTCTTTCTTTTTTTTTATAGATTTTTCAGTTTCAACGAAGGTACAAATACTTTGATACAAACAAAAACTATAATCTTTAATTGGGTATGATAGTGGTATGCGCTCAAGTCCTCTAGCAAAGATATTATATTTGAACCTAGTTTCTACTCATTGTTAAACCCCCTAAAATAAAAAAACTTCACTTTCGTGTTATAATTAGTTTTGTCAAACATGCGTTTATATATTAAACTTGATTTAGCAACAAAATTACATTAATAGAGGTGATGTCAGTGGCGAAGCTTAAGATTTCTGACCGGGGGAGGGGGAGGGGGGGGGGGGCACATATGCACGACTTGAATTTAACTTTGTTCTCAAAAAATGTTACTCCTACATCCAGTGATGGACCCAAGATTTTTTTCCAATTGGGTCCATTTTTATATGTGTTCAAAATTTTCATAACAAAATGTTAAATGTTAAAATTTTCAGGTAGGTCCTCGTTCGGGTCGGGTCATAACTAAGTTTGAACTAGATTTAGAAAAAAAAAAAACAGAAAAATAGGCTATACAAAACCCATGACCTCTTGTTGGTAAAGAGATGGATTTACCACTACACCAGCTTTCCTTTTCTTTTTATGGTGTCTACCTAATTGTATTTATGGGGTCCTTATACAATTTTAATATACCGAATCTACCAATTCTTTTAAAAACATTAGGGTCCGGAGACCCCGACCCACTCTATGTGGTTCCGCCCCTGCCTGCATCGTTTAGCTAAATACCATTTTTACCATATGAAATATAATTAGTTTTGTCATGTGAACTAATGCAGATTAATAATTGGTTACAACTTACAAGTAATAATAAAATCAAATTGTGATTAATAATTTATATTGATAGTTTTAAAAGGCAAACTAAAATAAAAGGTAAGATCTATTTTGAGTTGACAGCATATATTAGTTCTATTATATAATTATAATTAGATCAATAGAAATTTCACAAATGAATATTTACACTAATACATAGAAAAATTCATAAGTAAATTTCCAAATTGAATATTTACACTAAGATGAAAATTCATAAGTAAATTTCCAAATGAATATAGACTGTTTGGCTAAGCTTATTTGGAGGAGCTTATAACTTATTAACATTTTTGAAAAGCAAATAAGCAGAAAAGTTGTTTGGCAAACTAATAAGGACTTATAAAAATAACTTTTCCAATAGGCAAATAAGTTGGTTTTGAAAAGTTAGAAACTTGTGACTTTTTGGAGGAGCTTATGACTTATCACAAAACAATTGCACATGACACGAGAATTTTTAATGAAGCGTTAGCGAATGTGGATCTTCAATTTCCACATCCCACGGGTGGTTAGTATAATTTTAGTAATAATGTCAATTTGATGCGTTTAATACTTATTTAAAACGAATATCAATTGTTTTTTTTTATTTCCGGATAAATATTACGTTGTTGATGCCGGATATCCAAATACAAGAGGGTATCTTGCTCCATACAAAGGTACGAACATTCGATATCATATAGCGGATTTTCGACGTGCACAAACTAGCGTATGCGTGCTCTCACGGACCAAAAGAGACATTTAATTATTACCACTCATCGTTGCGAAATATCATTGAACGGACTTTTGGAGAGAAAGCTAGGTGAGAGATATGCATGTTGGTTTCACGTACAACCACCAAGTGAGTATTGAGATAGCATCGATGGCGATCCATAGTTTTATTAGAAGGGCCGGTGGGTTTGATGAAGCGTTTGATAGGGCACAACAAGAATCTTACAATCCCAGAGGAGGTGGTACTAGTGACGAAGTTCACGAAGAAGTTCAGGCTACAAGTCGTACACATGATGATGATCTGCATACGGCAGCGACCCGAGATATCATTGCGCAAGATATAATGACATTGCGGGGATGAACATGACATCGTTTTATTGTAGGGATGAATGTACTATGAGAACTATGGTGGTATTATTGTGCCTGTGTTTTTTTTTTTTTGTGAAAGACATAATTTATCGTTTCTATTGTAGGGATGAATGTACTATGAGAACTATGGTGGTATTATTGTGCTTTTGGGTTTGTTTGTGTGTTTGTTTGTTGTTTTTTTTTTTTTTTTTTGAAGACATAATTTTTATTCTGTAAGGTTTTATTAGGAAGGGAAAAGAAACAAAAAAGCTAAGCCAAACACTTTTTAAAAAACAACTTATTGACTTATTAAAAGGATGTCATTTTTAGTAATTTTACATGAATAAGCTAAGCCAAACACTTTTAACAAAACAACTTATTGACTTATTGGTTTTTCCCACCCAATAAACTAATCCAAACACTCTTTTAATAACTTATTTTCAAAAAGTAATAAGTCAATAAGTCCTTTTCATAAAAAGTCCTTTTTGTGTTAAATAAGCTTAGCCAAACAGGCCCTAACCTAAGATGAAAAGTCATATTCTATTGAATTAAGTGCTATTTTATAACATTGTTACACCATCACAACTGAAGCAGTCAGTTGTATTGAAGTTCTTAAAAACGTCCCCTTGGACAAATGCGCTGGGTGGGTTATACGTAAAAAATGTACCCGCTGGGACTACTAAGAGGGGCAGCTAACAAAATTTCTTGGGATACATAGGTGTTAGTTACGCAGGAAAGAGTTCATAAATTCATGAAAGTTGTACATCAATTCAAGTCCTTTCATATGTTTTAATACTGCAAAAGACCTTTTTGTCCTATTGAAGTACCTAGAATATAAATCTTCGGTTTCTAGCTATCCTAACCATGGGAATCGCAGTCAATAAAAGAAGTCAAAAATTGATACAAACAGTTGTCATTCTCCGTAAAAGGGAGCATACTAGTGCTTTAACCAAACGACAAAAAGATATTACTCAACCGCGCATGTATAGTTGACGTTTAGTGCCAATGATGGCCTTTGTTTAACTCGAACCATGAATGAACTTCTTTCTTTTAGCTGATGGGGGCGTGAGAAGCTTTTTAACAGAACCGACAGGATCTTCCACCTGCACGGTAATCAACGATTAGCAGCAGACCACACTTTTTTGTTGCATAATCAATTTAGAGATGTTTTAAATTACAGGAAAACGGGGCTGCAAACAAACATTGTTCGTGTTCGTTTGTTAAGGAAATATATGTGTTCATGAAAACTTACCTAACGGGATTTTATGTCCGTGTTCGTTCGCTAAGGAAATGCATGTCTTCGTGTTCGTTTGTTAATTTTAGGTAACGAACGCAAACGAACGTTCATGAACACAAATGAAAATAAACAAACACAAACAAGCGTTCATGAACATAATATATGATACACTAATACTTATTAAATATTTTATTTGTCGAAATTTGAAGTATTTAAATAAAATACAAAAACTAAAGACACTAATGAACTATCGTATATAAACGTTCACGAACATAAATGAATGAACGTGTGCTCTGTTCACGTTCGTTCATTTAACTTAACAAACGATATTTCTTGTTCGTGTACGTTCAGTTATTAAAAAAACGAACACAAATGAATTTCCCGTTGAACTGTTCGCTGAACGTTCTGTTCGTTTGCAGCCCTATGGGTGCATCAAGCATTATGGGTGCATCAAGCATTCAAGCTATACACCATAAATGAAGACCTCGAAGGTTACCTCAATAAGTGAAGATGAAGCTTCGGTTGTCTCAGACGAATAAACAAACTCTTTCTGGCGTTCTAGAGCAGAAAGCGTTTGTTTCCATCCAGGTGTCAGCTTCCCATTAGATGAAACCCAAGGACAAAAATATCTATGCTGCTTTATTGGATCAAACTTGATTTCTTTTCCGTCAACGTTTTCCGGTTGATCAGAAACCACAGATTTCATAGCACTATCTCCAGTTGCCTCAACTAATCGATTAGTTGTAGAACTATGTTGATCACCGTTAACCGCTCCAAATGCAGATGAAAAACGCGTCCTCAGGTTTTGTCCAACAACAGGCAAAGAAATTGTCGGCCGGAAATTCTGCTCGGCGGGTGGTGGCCCACCTGCAATTGTCAAACTCAAAACATTTTTGTTCGATGACGTGACACTACTATTAGCATTACCGCTACTTGCTGTTTGTTCTCCATTTTCAACACGAGAAGTTTCCAGAACATGATGATCGTTTGGTTCCGCATGTCCAATAAGTCTAACAAACTCAGGGGGCCGTTGAGTCGTCTTAAAAGCCCACAGACCGACCCTGGCCCCACAAAGCCTACATTCTAGAATCACAGACATATGATCTATTTCTCACTGTCATTAACAAAGCCTTCGTTTTCCTCCACATTCTCAGATGTTCTAGAAGAATATACTGTAATACTAGTGTTTGGTGCATCGTTACAATCGACTATGTAAGGTAGTAACCTAGGCTCCCAACCACATAAACTTATAAGCTTTTGCGCCTGAAAATAGCAATTAAAAATCAACACTTTTTAACATTATTAAAACAAGATTTGTAACCTGTATTAGCATAACTGCATAAAGCGGTGGTACGGTACCTGATAGTACAAGACGGAAGAAACTTGTTCGGATTCATCGAGAATTGGAGGGCATTTTAGGAAATGTTCAAGCACAGGGGTGTTCATGTAATCAACGGCTGACGATGAGATCACAGGGAGTTCCGAAAGTTGCAATAAAGAAGCGCATCGGTTTTTGTAGTTATCCACCAAATCCACAGGGGACGCAGGGGGGAACTGTGCTAGTTTTTCATCGCATGCGTTGTCAACCCACGGGCAGAGTAACTTGTGTCCGCTATTCAGCTTTAAGCTGAAAACCGAGGCTGCTTTCTCCACTATATTGCATATAATATAGTAAATTTTGGATTATTTTTCAAATTTTGGTCCTGAAAAGAATAATGATAGTGTAGTAAAAAGCAAGTATTACCTTGTTCTTGTGCCCAAGACGATGGAGTAGAAAAGAAGAGGCGGGCCCCACATGATTCACAAGCAATGGTGTCCGTATCTACATTGATCCAACCTCTCCTGGCACAATTTACTGCACTGACTACCTGATGAAAATAGATAACATGACCCTCTTAAAACAACTCCACAAAAAGTAAAACTTCATTGTAAAAAAAATGATAAAGAAAACTTCAGCATGGTTATTCTTCATGCCGTCAATGCTAAGTTAAATCAAATATGTTCATTTTGTATGGTTATGATTAACTGATAGTCTAAATAGTATAACTGGCGCTATTATACATATTCACCGCTTATTTAATGTATTTAAGACAGTATATTGCCAATTTGGATAAACTGTGACGGGAGATTTAGGATATGACTAAACAAACATCCAATAAAGACATGACTAATCATCAGTGAGGCATTTGCAAAAATGTTTCCGACTCTTAAAAAGACAAAAAACTGCATAACATTACTCCCAAATCAAGAAGTTCACCAACCGGCAACTGCAAGCATAAATTCACGACTATTTGTCTATCACACTATCTTGCTTCCTGCATTACAACAAACAGGCAAGTAAACACAATTAACTTAACATTTAGTAGTCGTATACTCGTATCTAACCTCAGGTTTAGCAAACCACGTCATGGACTTAAACGTAGCAAGACGTTTAAGCAAGTCCTCTCTATCCCACGGTCTGCAAACCGGCAGTTCCACAGCACCACCAGAAGCATTTTTCATCTCCTCAGCCATACTTCTTTTAGACTTCAAATCAACTAAATCCAGCTTTGTAGTCATAGTATACGGGCGTTTCCTGCTTCCCGACGATCCACCCGCAGTCACACTAGCATAAGTGCATAATAAAAATGTAATTACTAAATTTAATTAACAAACACAAAATTAAATTAGTTTCTAATTTACAAACAATACTTCGAATTGGAATTTAATCATTTATACCGAATGTGAAATCAGGAATCTGTATATAGCGATGAACAGATAAAAAAAACCCTAATAACGAACTGAATTTATACGAAACTCATGTGTGTGAATCAAAAAAATCTTTTTTTTTAAACTTGATGGCTACAATTGGAAATGAACAATGAACAAGATGGTTATAAAGACGGAAATCGATTTGTTATACCTGGATAAATTGGGGGAAAGTGAATTCAGATGGAAATTGTTATACCTGGATGAAGGGGGGTTTTCGAGGGTTTGGAATTGGAATTGGAATTGGGGGAGAAGGAAGGAAGAGCTTATCCATGACGGCATGAAATCGCTTCTCTGATTCTTCCGCCATTCGAGTGCAAACTGGAAATTCGTCTTCGAATTGGTGGTGAATCACCGGATGTGATTTGTGTGTATCAACTCAACATTTGCTAATAATAATAATAATAATAATAATAATAATAATAATAATAATAATAATAATAATAATAAAGTTAAAAATAGAAAAACAATAGCGTTTTCACGCTTTTAGGCCGAAGGGTGTGGAGGTTATGGTTAATAATGATTCGTCACGTATGAATATAAGACCGTGGGGTATGGTGGGACGAGTGGGGCATGGGCCGACACGTGGATTGGGTGGGCGTCGCTAGGATGACTCACATGAAAGACGGTATGGTGGGGCGGTGATTTGGGGCGTGGCTAGCGCAACTTTTTTTTATTTTTTAATATAATAATAAGTAAATTTTATTTAAAAAATAGAAAGACAAAAAAAAATTACCTTAACAAAATTACATTAATTTCCTACAATTAATAAAAATTACTTAACAAAAAAACCTACAATTAATAAAAATTTCCTAGTGCTTAGCATATTTTTTTCTTTATTTCTTCTTTCGTCTCCAACATTAGTTCGAGTTCCTCACCTGATAGGCTATCGGTGAACTAGGCTAGAAATTTCATATCTTCTCATCTTTGTTTCAAGGTATTCCTTGCTTCTTTGCTCTTCCTAGCTTTTGCCCGTTGTTGTTAGTATACGTTAAATGTATCTACTTGCTTGCAATGTCTTCCAACCGATCGCTGTATACACCCTATGTAAGCCTGAACTCCCAATTGAAGCCGATGGGTACCCGATCTTGACTTTTGAGCGCGCTTTTTGGAGGCGTCTCTTCCGAGTTTCAGCCGGCTAGGCAACACATCCAAGTCTTCGAAGTTAAGATCAAGCTCTTGGTCTCGTGCATCTGATTGGGTTTGGGACGAGGGTATCCTCGCCCTTTTCGACGACGTTGTAGTTTCGCTACCAGTAGGGATATTCGCCCATTTGGGATGGAACTTACAAATGTCCCATAAATGTATGAAGTTGAAGTCATGACCCACATTATTTTTAATGCAACCAATATATTCGTAACAAAGTTGGCGTGGTTTTCACCGCTTTTTGAGTTTTGCTTTGCATGATGGTAATAACCACTAAATTTGGTTATTTGACCACTAATCTCGGTCCACTTCAAGGAAAGGCTATCGTTTTCACGATAAAGCTCTTTTTCCATTACTTCGTGGAATGCTTTATTTACTACGTCCCATAGCTGGATTCTATGTTGGGAATTTCCTATTCATAAAAAAAATTAATATATTAGAAACATTTAATATATTACAAGTAAAGGCTACAAAATTTTAAAAAAATACCAATAGCTGGATTAGTTGATTTCTCAACCTAAGCTCTCGCCAATGCGACTTCTTCTTTAAGGACCCATTTTTGTTGTTTTTGTTTGCCGCTTTCAAGGCATTTTGGCCTCAGTTTTTTTCTTGTGGCTTCTCTTCTTGGGTTTGGTTGCTGAAGAACCCTTCAATGGGGGTTGAGTTTCTGGAACGGTTTCGTTTTGGGAAAGGTTTATGAAGTTTTGTTGAATCGGGCTTGGTATAGAGTCGTTAGTGTGAGGAAAATTAGTGTACAGACGATTTGCGATAAATGACGCGTAACCAGCCACTTCTGGCATCGAAGATTGTATTACAAAGGGAGGCATTTGACGATTGGATGGTGGGCTAGGTGTAGGCGTTTCGTGGAATCCCCACGGATTGTTTGGATCATAACCACGATTGTGAGGATTCATTTTTCGTATCGTTACGAATAATATAGATAGAGATGAGTATAGAAGAGGTGGGGTAGATTTGGTAAAAAAAAATGGATGGTTGGGTTAGTATTTATAGTAAAAAAAGTAAAAAAAAACTTTTTTTTAAATTTTCACACATAGCCGTTGGGCAACGGCTAGCCCAACGGCTAGTTAAGCTTGGCCAATCAACATCCGCCATGTCACTCGGATAGCCCCGCCCTACGCCGGTCTGAAACCCCCACCCAACGGGCCACGCTAAAACCCAAGCCCACCCGGGGTGGTGCCTTGTCGTTTCCCCCAGCCCACGCCCAAACCCCCGCCCCATACCCCACAACCTAAATGGAAAGATTACATCACCCTTTGTCTGATCCACCATGGTTTATGATTAAACTATGGTAACCGGTTCTCTTTTTCATTTTTTAAGATTTCCTTTTCTTTTTCTTTATACAAAAATAAATCAAAATAAATAAGGAGATATTGGTTTTAATCATGACCACACTCTTGGGGGTTTCGGATGGTGGATTAGAGATGAGTGACATGATGTTGACGTGGAGGGTCATGGTGATCATGAGGGTCATGACCACACCCTATAGCCTTAGTGGCTTTATCACGCCACATAGGCGACACATAAGCTGGGGCTTTATTGTTAACTTGCACGATTTGCAATAATGCCCCATATAAAGCCCTTTTCAACCATATTAAAATATAAATAAATAAACTCAAATCTAATTGGTTCAAATTGTGGGTCCACCCCCTTCTTCTTCTTTACGCCCACTATGGCTTTGGCGGAGGCCACACGCCCCAAATGGTGAAAAGGAGAATCATATATGCCCGGAAGATAGACTGTTACAAACCATACTTGGCATGCGGGATACCTACCGTTTCTTTTTTTTTTTTGGTTAATATCAGCAATGTAGTTCATAAGGATAGCGCCCCGTTGGCGGAGACAGGGTGGTGTAGGAGCACCAAAATGGGTGAGGTGGTAGGGGACGTAAGACCACACCACCCAACCTAAGTTACTAAAGGTAAAAAAACTAATGTTATTATTCATGTTTTGCGGCGGGACTAATAAATTCATTCATAGAATTTTTTTATCCCAAGGTTATGATGTGTCGTCCCGTTTTCACCAGATTTTTCTGTTGATACACCAGCGTCTCATCAATTTTCCAGATTTCTTCGGATTATGTGTTGTCGTTCCAGATTTTCTCAATTCCCTAAAACAAATTATTTTAATCTAATTTAATTTATACTTTAATCAACTTATATATTCAATATTCTAAACGTAAATTAAAATAAAAGATATGTTTTAAACATAAACAAATTTAAAAGAAAGTTGATTGCATCCATGATTGACTGACAAGGGGACAAATAAGATAAAAGAAAATTGAAAAGTAAATGTTTGAGGTAAGAGTATTTTGCTAAATAATAGATGGATAATGTAAACATAAATTATATATATAATATTCTAAACATAAATTAAAATAAAAGATATGTTTTAAACATAAACAAGTTTAAAAGAAAGTTGATTGCATCCATGATTGGCTGACAAGTGGACAAATAAGATAAAAGAAAATTGAACAGTAAATGTTTGTGGTACGAGTATTTTGTTAAGTAATAGATGGATAATTAAAAAATAATTTATTTAGTTATAAATAAATAAAAGATATGTTTTAAATATAAATTAGAAAAAATAACTTAGTTAGAAATAAAAATAAAAGATATGTTTTAAATATAAACTAGTCTTTAAGCCCCTAGCGTTGCGGGGCAGGGGGTGTAAGACCGTGCTACAAACGTTGTATGGGCTAAAACCGTGTTAAGTAGCAATCCAACGATGACTAAAACTGTGAAAAACGTATAATAAAAACACAAATTTTTAACACCATGTGACGTAAAAAGTAAACAAAATCGAATTTATACCAACACGTATTAGAAAGTCGAATGTGTTAAAAAACAGAGGGACCAATGTTACTACCAAACATCGTGCTAAATAGTGACCTATCATTAAAAGAGAAAACCTAAGGGACTAAATGTGACCACCAAATATCATGCTAAGTAGCAACCAACAACGATCAAATCCATGAAAAAACATAAAACAAAAACTAAATAAAAACTAAGCTCGTTTAACTTTTATAGCAAAATTATAAAAATCAAAGTTTTATTACAAAACCGAAAAACTCTAAAGTTTACTTTGTAAAGAAAACAAAAATTACATATAAAAAAACAAAACCAGAAAAAAAAAAACAAAAACATAGATGTTATTCTTCCTAATATGACCAAAACTAAGAACTATGAAAGAGTTTTGTGGTCAAATAAAAAATAAAAAAATTACTATTCCTTATGTGTCAGGAATTAATACATACATAAAATTTTTAGTTATAAATTAAAACAAAAGATGTGTTTTAAATATGAAACTAGTATTTAGGACCTACGTTTTGTCGTGACACCGTTAAATCGTACAAAAACTAAACATAAAAACATTGAACTACGCATGCGCATTGCAGTGTGTTAACTTTTAGACCAAAGCGTTAAATGAAAATTTTGTAAAATATGAAAAACATAGAGAAATAAAGTTTAAAGTGCAAAAGTGTTGAGGTTAAAAATGAAAAAATGTTTATGATAAATTTGTATAAGATGAAAAGAAAAGGATTAAAAGTAAAAGAAAATTGTGACAAAATTGTAGAAGATGAAAACTTAAAGGATTAAAAGTGAAAGAAAAACGAATAGTGATTTTGTGAGAGAGACAAAAGTTGATAAATTATATATACATACTAAAACAAGAATAAACATTGACAAAAAGAAAAAAACCACACACACAAAGACAACACATACACACACAAACACAATACATACTATGAAAAATAAAAAGAAAAAGCTTATTCCCAAATTTATCATGAATTGGTGAGAGGTCCCCTTTTGTCTGGGTAAAAAAGGCTATCAGAATCGGGGGGGGGGGGGGGGAAGCTCGGGTTTCATCGAGCCATCCCCGACTCCCACACCGAGCACCTTAAGGGTGGAAGGGAAGGTCATCACACTCCATCACTCATCACACTATCACACCCAATCATCATTTGACACTTCATTCTATCACATTCCATCACATTTCACTTATCACACTTGCAATGATCATCACATTCCAAAATAAATATCATATCCAATCACAACTTAACACCTCAATATCAAAGTCAAACCCACACACACTATCACCAACGTGATGCGTATCACATACAACCATCCATCACACATGATACACCCCTTTGTGGTGGATGGTTGTGTGTCACGGTATCACACTCCATCACGCCACACTATCAAGTGCCACCCCGTCCATCCTAAAAAAACCACATAAGATTCCTTGTATTTATCTCTATTCAATTAAATAGTACCAATGTTATAAAACAAGGTCTCGGAGGCCGAGTACTCCTTGAATAATCGTTGTAAAAGTAGGCTGTCGAGGCTCACTACTCTCGCCTTGGCCGAGTACTCTCCGAGTACTCTCAACTCCGACTAGGGAGCACATATTACCTTTCTTAACCATGAATAGTACTACTTTAATCATTCTTTTACTATTATATCCCTCTTTTTCACTCGCAAAAGAATTACAAGGGATAAATAGTGAGCTATTATTCTTTTACTATTATATCCCTCTTTTCCACTCACAAAAGAATTACAAGGATAAATAGTGAGCTATTAGATATAAGAAATTACTATTTAATTTGTGTGTATATATATATATATATATAATTCCTTAATATTTAAGAATGAGGAAAAGTATAGAGGGACGGATCTACCATTCAATAAGGGGTAGCCTCCGCTACCGCTCGGCGCTCCGGCGGTAGTGTAAAATTAGAGTAACTTTTGAAAAAATTGACGTTTTTTCGATTTCGTTACCGCTTAGCGGATTTTTTAGATCCGCCACTGGAAAAGTATAAAGAACCGGATGGAGCGGGTAATTTGAAAGATTTTTAAAATTTAACTCAAAATACAAGAATAAGGAATGATTTATTAATTCGGATGTTAATGCTCTAAAACCAAACCGTCCAAACCCTTAAAATTTTATAACCTTCGACTTGGATGTCTATCTAAAGATCACCTAGCTTATTTCTCGGCTCTTCTAGTTATTTTTTTCTGTATTAATCTATTTTACCATGTTGTAATTACCTTAAAGAGTTGAAACATTCCACGTACACACTTTTCTAATCTCCAATTACGTACTTTCACTTAGTGGCGGAACCACAGGAGGGTTCGGGGGGTCCGTTGACCCTCCCGCCGACCAAATTCCGGCTAAATCTACAGTTAATCAGTTTTCGTAAAACTAATTTTTTTGAGTAATTTGACCCTCTAAATTGTCTTGTATGCTTAAAGTAGTGAGAGAATAGCAGGGATAAATATTATTATTGATGTATTACCGGCTTGACTTGGTTTATAAAGTGCGAGGAAATGAGGAATGTTTTTCACGAAGAAGATGAAAAGGAAAAAAAGAGAATATTTAAATATGGATTTATATAATAGGTCTAGGTAAAAGTAAAAATAAATTTATAAACACACTGACAACACAACTAAAAGTAAAAGGGTGCTCATCTGTACCCTTCGTCATTATTCACTCTATAATAGTCTATTCCTTTTTGTATAATATTTTTTTAGTTTTCCTAATTGATTGGTTACATGTTTATTTTACCAGTTTATTAGTTTTTTAATTTAATAGAATAAGTCCCTATATTAGTTTTAAATATTTTTAATTCATACCATTTTTTTCTTTAGTTATTATATATTATTTTATTATTAGATAATTAACGAAAAACATTCCAAACATACATTTATTTCATCAATTAAATACCAGTTAAAATTAATAATATAACTAAATAAATAGAACTGTTAGAAGATTAGATTGATGGTTATGTGAACTTTACTAAAAATCCATTAATGATCATTCGAAAGGAAGTTGGGAGACCTTATTTCTTCACAAAAGAACCTTGTCAACCGAAATGTCTTCTCCCTGTATATGAGATTTGTGAACGTACAAGAAGAAGGTTTGTTCTACGCAAATATTAAAAATAAAAAGAATTTATAACGATTTCAAGATATGTAACTTCAATAAATCTATCACTAAAAACAGTTACTTACGTAATTTCGTTTGTTAAAAAAAGTTTTGTTATGACCCCCCAGTTATAAAGTTCTGGTTCCGCAACTGCTTTCACTTTTATCTGATCATTTTATGTATACTTGTTTGTTATAATTCTTTATATAGTTTTTTATTTATTCTTTCGTTAAAAAAACAAGAAATGATAATATTAATACGTACGCATGCATGTGTGTGAAGTGTGAACCGTGAACATGTGACATCATATGAGGCTCAATGAGGATGAGCCATGAGGTCTCTCGAAGGCTGGTTCAACTTCAACCTAAAAGGGGTAAATGGGCTTCAATTCACGAGTTTGGAACTTGGAAGATTTATATGGGCCCATGAGCCCAAATATTTTATCTTTCACTTTCACATCTATTGTTGAACAACCTAAAATGTTTTTCTAATATCTCGTGAATACAATTAGAGATGGGCATAATCGGGTTTTATTATTACCCGGAACCGGTTTCAACCCGGAACGGTTCTGCTTGGATGTCATTGGAACCGGGTATGGTGTGGAACCGGGTCCGGTTTCTACCGGGTTCACACCCAAGAATATGGAACCGTGTAGAACCGGGTACGGGTATTATGGAACCGGGTATGGTGTGGAACCGGGTATGGTGCGGAACCGGTTCCTGATAGTGTTCAGAACCGGTTCCTGACAGTAAAAACCTGACTTTTACTGTTCAGAACCGGTTCCTGATAAAATGTTACCGGTGGAACCGGTTCCTGATTAAACAAATTTGTATGATTTTTTTCACCATATTTTTTTAAATAATGATCATAAAGTTTGGCCATACACTCATTGAATAATTTTTTTGTTTTTGCTTTTAAGTTGGATCCTCCTCATGCATATCCAACTTGTCATAAATTTCATCAATTAAAGATTCAACACCCGGTACGTTTAAAGCTGGATTTAAAGCAGCGGCACATAGAAAAACGGGTGGTAATTCTAAAAAATATTTTAAAATTTTTGAATCACTGGTCTCGTCATTTTCCTTAACATGTCACTAGAATTTTCAAACTTTTTAAAATTAGTTGTTATCAAATACAATTGGTCCACAACTTTAGAACTAGTAGGATAATAAACACCGGAAATCAAAGTCGTTGTAGTTTTAAAAACTTGTAAAAAAGTACTTAGGTTATTAATATTTTCACAAGCCGTGTCGGGAAAGGGGACGACAAGGTACTCATCACTTAAAGTTGTATGAAAAGATTTTAAAGTGCCCATTTGCTTTATAGCCATTTCAAACATATGACAAGTTGAATTCCAACGAGTCGGTATATTCCAATTCGGTCCAATATATTTTTTGGTTGACATCTTTACAAAGTTTTTTATATTCTTGATATCTTTCTTTTCCACTTTTGAAAACATCTTAGAGCATAGCTCTAAATGCTATAATAAAATCCGATACAAATTGATCTTTTAAACCGGTTTGCACTACTAAGTTAATAATATGTGCAACACATCGTGTGTGAAAAAAAACACCATCAAGTATTGGTTTGTACTTCAACTTTAATTTTTCAATCGCCGTTGTGTTGTTTGAAGCGTTATCAAAGGATATTGAAAAATTTTATCTTCTAAACCATATTTAATTATTGTGCCATTTATAATTTTATAAATATTTTCTCCCGTATGAGGAGAAGGAAACTCGTCAAACGCAATCGTACGCTTCATCATTTGCCATGTATCGGGATCAACCCAATGAGCGGTGACACATATGTACGATTCCGGTAAACCATGTGGAGCCGACCACACACCACTAGTTAGGTTTACACTAGTTTTTAAATTCTTAAAAAAACAATTAAATCTTTTTTTGCATTTTCCCATAAACTTAAACAAAGACGTTTTAAAGTGCGACGACTTACATGTTTATAGCGAGGTTGTAGCGTTTCCCGAATAAGATTTGTAAGATCGGGGTCGTCGAAGTGTCCAAACGGCAACGCTTTTTGTATCACCAACTTCGCCATCCGATCGCGAGCTAATTTTTGCTCATAACGAAAAATGGTACCATCTTTGGATAGTGGAACTTGACCGGATGTCATTTCCTTTAAAACTTTGCAATACTTATTAATATGCTTCGTTAACGTTGAGTTTGATTCCTTGGCTAATAACGATCCACAATGTTTACATTGAGCTTTTTGCGAGCCGTCACTCATCTCGACCAACTCCCAATTGCTCCAAACTTCCTTACTGCGATTATGAGACAATGTTCCAACCACATATGGAACCGATTGATCTTGAGGAACATTGTTAACGGATTGGGAATTTGCGTTTTTGGAACTCTTTGAGGCCATTTGTTGATTAGAATGTGAAAAAGAACAAGAAAAAATGTAACAAGAAGAATAGATATGAGAAATTGTGTGCTAAACAATAGATTTCAAAACAATATATATAGAATCGGTTCTAACGGTCAGGAACCGGTTCCAACGTCAGGAACCGTTCCAACGGAACATTTTTAACGGCTATAACCGGTTCCAACGGTAACATTTTTAACGGCTATAACCGGTTCCAACGGTAATATTATAACGGTCAGGAACCGGTTCACGTAGGAACCGGTACGGTTAGGAACCGGGTACGGTTAGGAACCGGTACGGTTAGAACGGTACGGTAGGAACCGGTACGGTTAGGAACCGGGTACGGTTAGGAACCGGTTACTACCCGATTCAAATGGTAAAATTGTGGAACCGGGTTGGAACCAACGGGTATTTTGAACCCGAAACCGGTTCTACTTAATGTCGGGTAGGAACTGGAACCGGTTCCAGTTCGGTTATACCGGAATCGGTTTTTATGCCCATCTCTAAATACAATACATATTTACCTTTAATATGATACAAACTGAAATTGATTAATACCAACACTTTCTCTTTCTTAAAAAAAGCATTTACGTAAATAGCAAATACTCGAGGGTGTTTGGGGTTGAGTTTTGAAAATGATTATGCGTTTTGAATAAAAATCAAATATTAGCTGTAACAAAACGTGCTGCAGAAAGATTGTGTTTGTATTTGATTATGTTGTTTGATATCACAATAATCAGATAATCAACTATTTGAGTGTTTGGCAAATATATATATTTTAAAAAATAAATAAGCTTTGATCTCTACAAAACGTAAAAACTCAGTTTTTGTGGAATCCCGTTTTCCTGCAGTAAGGTGACTACTTTTAGATTATCACGTTTTGATCTCTACAAAACATAAAAAATCAGTTTTTATTAATTTTTTACCAAACACTCAAAATAGAACTTTTGCGATTTCAAAATACAATAATAGAAAAATCAGGTTGAAAAAACAATACCAAACACACCTTAAAAGTCTAAATAGAGGGTGTTCAATATACTACCATTTTATATAGCAAAACGAAATATAAATTTTGTTTAAATTGATACTTATGTCTTATTACATAATCAAATTACTATGTATAACCTATTTTATATAAACTATAATTTATTTTCTCAATATCATGTAAAAAACCGTACTTCGTTTAGTTTAATAGGTGCTTCAAAAGTGCTCGGGATTGATTGTTGGTAGTTCGAAAAAAATGTAAAAACCAGTAACATGTAAATAGATACCACTTTATGAGGAAAGTTGTCACATGATTCAAAATAACAAATTTACTTCGGTAAGTCCGAGGTATGAGCATGAAAAATCGTCGAACAAAAAACAGAAGTTACCAAGTCAAAGATCGTATCCCCACTTCTCCTCAACCATCTCTCCCACTCTCTTCAAAATAAC
The DNA here is from genome assembly GCA_947069175.1 of Scalesia atractyloides. Lineage (NCBI taxonomy): Eukaryota > Viridiplantae > Streptophyta > Magnoliopsida > Asterales > Asteraceae > Scalesia > Scalesia atractyloides. Next base: position 9,385,218 of record CAMTDV010000014.1, on the reverse strand, counting down.
CACCTTCTTCGCACCAAACCCTAATTTACACCCACCACCCCCCCCCCCCCCCCCCCTTAAACCACCATCACTCACTTTTCTCCTAAACCTAAACCATGAAGAACACCACCACCATTTTCATAGCATTCACCTTCTTAACCCTCCTCAACCTCCACACTGCTCATCAGTTCCAAGTTGGTGGCGACAAAGGATGGACTATCCCTCCGTCTAACGACACCGATCACTACAACGAATGGGCTACCCACAATCGCTTTAGCATCAACGACCATTGCGTAAGTAGTTGTAATCTTTTAGAACATGTTCTTAAATTTGTTTATTGTAATATTGCATGCAATGTGAATGTTAACAATCTGTGTAGGTTTTGAGTACAAGAAAGATTCGGTGTTGGTTGTGACGAAAGAAGAACACGAGAAATGCAAGTCGTCGCACCCTTTGTTCTTCTTTGACAATGGTGACACTAGCTTTGAACTCAACCGGTCTGGATACTTTTACTTTATTAGTGGTGATTCGGGTCATTGTGAACGTGGGCTTAAGATGATTGTTAAGGTTTTGGAATCTGAACACGTTGGTCATCCTTCAAACCAAACGTCGTCTACTACTACTACTACGAGTGAAGCGGCTTCGGTGCTAAAGATGGATAGTGATACGTTGTCGCAAACTCTTATGATCGTTGGAATCATCGCGATGTTTACCGTCTTTTATATGTGATTTTGTTTTTGGAATTTGGATGTGTTAGTTTCTAAGTACTTTAAGTTATAAGATTGTCTTCTTTTTTGTTGCAAAATGGATTGTTTTGTTTGTAAGTTGTTGCAAAAGTTATTGGTCACAAATTAGCGACAGATTTACAACCGTTTTGTGAATACGTGTTGGTATATGTAGTAATACACTATGATGCATATGGGTCAAAAGTGGCCTAAATGGTAGGTAACGGTTATTAAATATATAAAGATTTATAGGGCAATCGATTATGCGATGGGGTACTTAAAACGTGTTTTATGTCTTTAAATCATGGTTTAATAAAATAATAATATTTGAAATGGAAAGATATGATGGTTTCATTCCCATCCATTCAAGGTGCTTTCCGTTTCAATGATGTGTGTTTATTATTTTAATCTTTATAATTATGATTACTAACTTGAAGAGGTGACAGGTGCTTGCCTCGCTTAGATAATTCATATTTGTAAAATGTTATGATTTAATTTACAAATATTATTAATTTTGTTTGTAACATTGACGTGCATATTCAACCTTCAAAACCAAAGTTTTGTCGCAAATTTAATGGGATAACCAAAATAAGTGCATGTTAATTCAATATTTAGGACGGTGATATGACTAGATAAAGTGCATTGATAAATAGGAAAATTATCAAATCAATATTTAATTTAAGTTAGATGTATAATATTGTAATTCTATAATCTATGACATTGGTATTTTCCAATTTTAAGAAGAATTAGTGTACCTATATTTTAAACAAATGCAATACTATTAGTGTATCTATATTAAACAAATGCAATGCAATACTTATATATTTTGGCATTCTATATTCCAACATGATCCAAAGTAGGGTTGAGCTGATGATTAGGGTCACTGATGCTAGGGGTAATGACAAGTGTAGAGGTATCTTTTTAACAAAACAATTGTAGATTTTCACAATAGCCTTTTAGAGAATTAACAACTTTCATTTAACACCCATATGATTTATATTCTCTAATAAACAACCCCCGTGGGTTTACATCCAAATTCATCGAAATTAAACATTAATCAAGGTTCAATATGGTTATTCAATGTATAAAATTAAAGATTAAGGAATATTTGGTGTTTAAAAATTCTAAACCGGACTAATACGCGTAGAAGAGGATGATATCTTTAAGATAATTTTACCCGGTTCACATATATGTGATGATGGATTTTAATATCGTAAACTAAAGAATCAACCAAACTAGTCATTATATATGTGTATATAGACTATGAAGGATGGTTTCTGACAATGACTAAACTTTGAAGGTGGTTTATTACATTTATATAAAGATATTTGGATTACTTTAGTGTTTAGAATCATTGAATAATGATAAGTAGATGATGAAGGATATCTTGTTGATGCAAATATAATCTGATCTGATGCCTGTTGGAGCGTTATTTTAGCACACTTTATTTCACATCATAGCCCTCAAGAAAGGGCCACTCTCTACTTTACATTAAATTATAGAAAAGAATGACACCCTGGTAACAACCATAAAGATGGAACTATAATTGTTGGACATTGCAAAAACTCTCGTACACTATGTTTTTTGTATATGTATATGTATCTTAATTTCGATCTATGTGTATATTCAGAAAAAGTAATATTTAGTTTTTGGTGCGATTATCTTAAATAAGTTTTGATGTTATATAGAACAAGAAAGCTATGTTTATACTTGTTAGTGTGGCTTTTCTATTATATTTTGATTGATATGTATATGTATATTCAAATAATGCAGGTAAATAAAAAATGTAATGTAGCATTTGACCCATCATGTCAATCAATAAAAAAATTAAGGTTTTTATCTAATATGATACTACGTTCTATTCTTTAAAAATTTAGGAACTAACTTCTTATTAATGTATTTAGAAATTTACTATTCATTTCCCATTCACTTTTCTCTATATATTTTGAGTGATTTAGAAATTTACTCTTCATTTCCCATTTTCACTTTTCTCTTTTATTTTGAGTGAAAGAAAAATAAATAATTCCAAAAAATAGCAAAATGTAATAATTTAATTAAATAGAGATAAAAATAAGGAATGATATTTGGGTGGTTTAAGAAAGTTAGAGAACAAAATGGTTCAATTTATGCTCTAATGATGCAGAGCTGTTTTATGTCATCCCAATGTTAATTTAATCTCTTTTGTTCACTAAAGATATTAGATTAATTTGTTTAAAATATCACATTGTATAACATATATATCTAAACAAGTTAATCAATGAAATATATAAGTTTAATGTTGATAGTTTTACTTTTCTTCATTAGTTATATGAAAAATGAATACATTTCTAATAAAATTATAACTCAACGTTTGTTCTTTTACTCGTGAATAGAAGTGACAATATCCTCAATGTCACTCAAAGATATGTGAAGTACATATTTGCAACTTAGATGGATGAAAATGAATCGTATAAAAAGTCGTTTAAAGTATTTCAAATGCCAACAATCTTTGTAACCTTTTTGTATAAAAGATACCATTTTCACCTTTTATAAGCAGCTAAAATAATATATATCGTTTTGTACCACAATTACCAAGTATAACTAATAAGTCGAACTATATACATAAGATTAAAAAAAAACCTTTAAATGTTATAACGAAAATACTAAGAGTAGTTCTAGTGATCATGTGAAACTTTGTATACGGAAAACATGCACAAAATTAGCTGCAATAGTTATGTAACTAAATAATATATGTATATATCCCGTTCCACACTCCATGAACTACAAATTACAACAAACAGGATCACCCTTTAACATTTCTATGAAAGAAATATCAAATTCAAGAAAACATTTCTTTAGCTTCAAACAACTTGAACTTGGATCCAAAGTTTTGCTTAAATAAAACCCTCAAATTCTTAGCAAATAGATGCTTAGCTCAGGAGCACCATTGCTATCTGGATTCATCATATAGAATGCCTCAGAATCCCTTGATCCCACAACTCTTTCAAACTTAGCCCTCATGTACATGATCTCACCTTCATGGTTAACCACCCCTTCATCTTCTTCTCTTCATCTTCATCCCCGGTTTTTCCGCTGGCAGCACACCAGCTCCCATGGATATCGGCTCAACCGCTTTCAAAACCCTCCATTCTTTCTCTCCACACTCTCTTTTCATCGCGAAACCGCACTTCTTTCCATTGCAATAAGTCCTCCAAACAGGCTCTTCCAACATCCTTCTTGAGCTACCCACTTTCTTATTGCACTCGAGTGCGATTCTCACGAGCCCTGACGCCATTTCCTTCACCAACCCGCTGATCGGGGTCTGTAGCTCGATCAGGAACACGGGTTGGTGAGTTGGGCTTTTTTGAAAAGCGAAGTGGACGTGGCCTTTGCGAGAACCGAATAGGGTTCCAGTAACCCTAGTTCCTAACCCATGCACTGAGTTGGGACGGTTCTTGCTCAGTGCTGACAGCACTGAGCGAACCCTCGCGATGGTGATCGTTGGGAGCTTCTTTCTTGATAAGGATGAGGGTAATTCGTTATCTTTATCCTTTTCAGGACAGGAGTTGAATGAAGGAACATGTGAACATGTTCTTGTTCTTCATCTTCGTTGCTAACTTTGTTTGACCAGTGGAAGTGTTTCTTGTCTAGAGAGGGTTTTGCCATGGTGTTTGAAAGAAAGAAAGATAATAGCACAAGTGAAAGAATGCAACTACTTATGTCTTAAACTAGAGAGAGAAAGATAGAGGAGAGAGAGAGTTATTTATTTTGTAGTTTTTGCTTCTTTTAAATCATTGAAATGGAACTTTTATGAACGGCGAGTCTTGAATACTTTTTAGTAGATTATCGGGTCGGATCTTGAAAAAGATGAAGTATATACAAACAACCCGACTAAGAGAGAGGTTGATTTCAAATTAAAAAATTAAAGTAAACAAGGGATACGCCCTTTAATCCTCTTCATCAGCAATAATTTTGCGTAAATCTTTTTAGTTAAATGACAATAAGTAGAGATTTTTCTTAGTGTCTCCAAAGGGAAAATCAAGTTAGGGGATATTTTATAATTGTTGAATGGTTAAGTACTGAATCATTAATGTTGAATCAGTAAGATGTCTAAACTATTAAGAGTTAGTATAATACTAAGCCGTTTCAGAGGCAAACGTCTGACCAATTCAGATTATAGATCTTAACCATTCAGACTCGGTATAATAATTAATTGTTCAGAGGCAAATGTCTGAACCATTTAGACATATGCTCGTAAAACGAACAATCTGAACCATTAAGTGCTGAACCAATAAGATGTCTAAACCATTAAAAACCTCATTAAGAACTAAACAAACAACCCCTTAATAGTGATTTTTGATTAAATATGTTACCATAGTATTCATTGATAATTTTCTTAATTTAATACTTAAGATCTTTTAATAAAAATAAACCTAATTAATACCAGACACATGATTTAGTTATTTTTTTCATAACTTAGACATTGGTATATTGACGCCCCGCTTGTGGTGACGTATATATGTGTGGGCCATCGGAGGTAAAATTGAAATTGCACTAATTTTAACGTTATTTTAATAATTTCGTGAAAATAACGTTAAAAGCGGCGGATGGTTAATTAGGTGTCGTTGATAGCCGAAAGACAAAAGGGTACGTGCACTTGTCGGCCTTTTCCCTGATTGTTGAGTGTTATGTGCTTTATGTCCAAGGCTTGATGCAAAACTACTATCGAGTGGGAGCCTCACTGGAAACATACGGAGTAGAGGTAAGGCTGTCTAATTTTACCCTCCTCAAAGCCTACTTAGCTTTGCTATTAGTGATATTTATGATGTACAGAGTATGATGATGATGATGAGATATTGGTATATTGACGCATAAGACTATCATTTTTATTGACCAATAAACTATAACACATTGACACGTCTCATAATCAACACAAAACTTTCTATAACTTGCGTGATTGACTTAATCTTGATACGTTTGGCGATTTTAATTAAATAAATGTAATCATTTTTAGCAATCAAATTGTTTAATTTAAAATAAAGTTGTGATATCACTGATTTGAGATGGGCATAGATTCTGATTGAATTCAAACTTCGACCCGAATTCCTTGGATTCCGGGTCACATCAATGTTCACAAACATACCCACAAGTCCTTTTTGGTAATTTCACTAGAGAATAAAGGGAAGGAAACAAAGTAAATATGTAACCTCACTTTCTTGGTGGGGTTAGAGATAGAGAGGAGAATGCTTGACTCACTTTTTTTTGTGTTTTATTGACCAGAATCACCAACACAACACCAAAGAATTACAGACAGCAAAAAGAACACTCTTTTTTCCAATACAACCTTTACTGCATACTGTACAACCTAAGTTTCTAGTTTACCACAAAAAAACATCATACATGATCACTAAAATAATACTGCCCCTCTCAGTTCTGGTGGGTTCTGGTGGCTTATGGCATATGGATCCAGCAATCCATTATTGGCTGCAAAAGGAGCACCCCAGCCTTTGTTAGGTCTATTCCATGACCAACATTCTTCAAGACTTGTGTTTAACATCATGTGTGTGTTTAATTTGTCGCTCGTTTTAAAAAAAAAACAAATTACGCTTAAATGAGAATCAAGTGTCTCTACCGTTAGTCAGTGTTGTAACTAACATCTGGCCTGTCGTACCAATCAATATTGTGTGGTTCGTTCATAAGAAACTTACGGCTTTGTGTTTTGTTGCCCGAGTCAAATTAAATTAAACTTCACAGAAGGTCATACATTCTATACTCACTCCAACCCAAACATGATTAAATATGAAGTTTTATCTCCTTTCTTCTACAATCCAAGTATATCTTTCTCGTGCACGAGAAGATGTAAGACAATTCTAAGGGGTCACATATATTATTGGGATATTGGATTTAATAATCTCAACTTTTACCAATTGGCCGATAACACTCCCAACTTTCAATTTGTGCACCAGCACCCCCAACTTTCAACTTATTGGCCGATAACATCCCTAACTAACTGAATCGTAACACAGTTGGCTGATGTCAACTACCACGTCATCAAAAAAAGCCATGTCAGCTTCGTCATAACAAATGCCACGCCAGCTGCCACGTTATCAAAAAATGCCACATCAGGTGCCACGTCATACGCCATGTCAGCAAAAAGGGTTACATCAGATGCTACATCAGCAATAACTAACTGAGTTAGGGTTCAGTTAGTTAGGGAGTATTATCGCCAATAAGTTGAAAGTTGGGAGTGTTGGTGTACAAATCGAAAGCTGAGAGTGTTATCGGCCAATTGGTGAAAGTTAGGGTTATTTAAATCCAATATCCCTATATTATTTAAGGAAAAAGTACTGATTTAGAAATGACAATAACGTGTTATCATATATCTATTTTTTTTGCAGTTAGATTTGTATATTTGTAGATTTGTTTTTTATAGTTTCAAATTCGGAATTTTGTAGTTTCTTGAGTTTTGTTGAACACTTTGTGGTTTGTTTTTATGACTGGATTTGAAGAAAAAGATAAAAAGAAAAAAGGAATAAAGGGTACATATGGGTCTCTTTCTGTCACTTAGTCATTTGTGGACAGTTTATGTCAAAGTTTCACCAGCCAATGCCCTAAAACTAGGCATTTCTGGGCCTAGAAATGGCCCACTTTTCAATAACATTATTTTCAGAATTCCAAAAGTGAAGAGCTTATTACGTAATCATTTGTAATTATATGCACATATAGTCGATGTACCAATACTACCCACTAATAGTGGTGCACAAATCGGGTTTTTTAATACCGTTCGGTTGAACTGTTCGGGTATGACCGGGTTCTATAAAATCGGGTTTTGAGAATACCCGGGTCGGGTCCGGGTTGGTTTTATACAAAAAATGTATACCCTATATACCCGGGTTCGGGTATGGTCGGGGTTTTCTAATACCCGGGTATTATAATACCCTATTTCCGGGTTCGGGTATAGGATCGGGTTGGGTTCGGGTATGGATCGGGTATAAAGTATAGAGATTAAATGTAAACCAAAAAATGGTCAAAATATACTTTCTAACGGCTAAATAGCCGTTACCAAAGTGCAAAACTCGAAAAAACACAAAAAAATGAAAAAAACCCGTAACAGGGTATTGAAAAACCCGGACCGAGTATTGAAAAAACCCGGTTCCGGGTTCGGGTTGAAACCGGATACTCGTAAAACCCGGGTTGAAACGGGTATAAAAACCCGGTTTCCGGGTTCGGGTTTTATAATAGAAATGCATACCCGATCCCTACCCTACAGATAGGGTCGAGTTCGGGTTCGGGTATAAAAAACACGGGTTTTATAATACCCGGTTCCGGGTTTTTTTTTTCGGGTCCGGGTCTGGGTTCAGGTTTTTTGTGCACCACTACCCACTAATGTTGTATCATTTTGTTTTTGGAAAGAAAATGTTTAGCTTTCTAACTAACAAAATTACAAACAACAGGGCTTCTAGGCTAACCGTATAAGGTGTGTAAAAAGGTATAAGGCTAATGTTGTGGAAGGGTAAGCACCCGACCCTAGCCACGTCATCCGCCACATGGCTTGCGAGCGCCATAACGCAGTCAGGCTAGCGCCAACGCGAGTGGCCAAAGTGAGCGTGGTAGCCTGGGTGAGTGGGTGTTTTGGGGTGTGGTAGCTTGGGCGAGTAGATGTTAACCACAATAGGCTCAAGTGAGGGAGAAGTGGGTGAGCAAGGTGATAAGTATACGTCTAGTCAACACCATATGTCGTAATATTAAAGGATCAATCTGGGTTGTCAAGTGAGCACCAACGGGTAGTCTAAAATGTGTAAAAAGGTGTTTATTTTTAATAATTAAGGATTTTAGTTTTATAAGGGTGTAAGAGGTGCATACCTAATCCCTTAGACAAAGTTTCTTCCCACCCAATCATGTTGTACCATGCAATTTGCCTAAACGTTTTGCCTATTACCCAAAAAGACTACGGGGTGCATGCCTAAATTAAGATTAGGCATACTAATTAAAAAGAAAAAAATAAAAAAGGATGATTGGTTGACAAGAACTGGCCTCACCACTTACCCCTATCCTCTTCTTTGCCGCATGCGGCATGTTTTCCCCGAAAACTTGTGCCCCTCTTCTTTACCGATCGGCAATATATATGTGGCGGTGGACTCCCCGATCGCATAACGCTTTGCCGAAGCCTTTGCCGACTCGACCCCGTACACCCTTATGAATAAATGTATTGATATAAAAGTAATAGTAGCATCTGAGTTAACCTTTCTAATTAATTGAAAATGTCTTTTGAAATTTTACTGAAACACTCAGTAACCTGCATCTTTATGTGAAGTATCAACACCACACACATAATGATGGTACAAAACTACAAACTTCATACAAAATAAAAGAATTCTAAGCAAGGGCAATCTTGATTATCTATATGATAGCAATTTAAACCCATGATGTAACCGAACAAAAATAAAATATTTTAAAGTTTTTTCTTTTACTTGCTACGACGAGTGTCAAAAATGTTTATTAAGCGAAATGCAGTTTGAACCGCTGCAACGGAGCAGGTGTCCAACTAGTTTACTATACATACAAAATACAGATAAGGGAATAGTGCCAGACAGCTAGCCTGACACTTCCCTATTCGACCAACCATTTTATTCTTTTATATTCACTTTAAAATTACTGTTTCACCCTCAGTTCAAAAATACGATTTTACCACGAATTCAAAATAAAATTATGCTTTTTCACTCAGCTAAAAAATACGATTCCTCTCCGTTCCAAATTACGATTTTATCCCCAGTTTAAATTTACAATTTTACCCTATGTCAAAATTACGTTTTTGCCCACAGTTTAAAATAAAATTATACTTTTGCCCCCAGCTAAAAATTAAGATTTTGCCATCGGTTCACAATTATGATTTTGTCCTCAGTTCAACATAAAATTATAGTTTTGCCCACAACTTAAAATTACTATTTTCCCTCGGTTCAAAAATATGATTTTACCCCATTTAAAAAATTATGATTTCGCCCTGAGTTCACAATTACGTTTTTGCCCCCAGTTCGAAATAAAATTACGCTTTTGCCCTAGCTCAAAATTACATTTTACCCTCAGTTCAAAATTTTGATTTTGCTTCAAGTTCAAAATAAATTTACGCTTTTGTCCCCAGCTTAAATTACGATTAGCCCTTAGTTAAAATTACAGGCTACTGCCTAGCACTCTTCCATTGGTTAGGGTATGTTACAATTTTACTGTAACATCCGTCAAAAACGGATTTACCAAACCCGCTCCGTTTATCAACCGAACAGTCAGTTAAAATTTTAGTTGCGAATTAAATGCCCAAAATAATTTTAAACGATCCGTAATCAATTATTATGCGGGGATATATATTTAGTTTTTGAAAAACTGATAAAAATAACAAAATAAAAATGTTTTAATCATGCCGGGTTTCGAACTCGGGTCTGTACCGGTTCAAACCAAACACTTATCCCTCAGCCAAACAACCACTCCGCCAATTTGATTTTATGGTAATATCAGGAAACATTAAATTCAAATATTCAAGTTCCGAAGTTAAATTCAGTAAATTGCCCCCAATTAGCAGTCGTCGGAAATCCCGACGACTTCGCCGTTTAATTACGTTTTCGCCCAATTTAACCGATGACTTAACTATTACGACGGTTATAACCGACATATGAACCCGCGACATCAGCTGTAACCACCGAAGAACGGCTGACTTCGAATTAAGACCGAATTCAGACCCCATTCATCTCAATACTACCCTATAAATACACCCTCAACTCGCCAGAAACCTTTCACACTCAAATCGCACCTTTTCTCGGCGAAAAATCACTCGCCGGAAATATTTGATACATCGCCGGAAAACCGTATTATTAGCCTCCGAGCTTTACTGAAACCCCTAAACTTTTACCGAAGTCACCCACAACCTTTGTAACCTTTCGGAAGACTCTCTGCTGCAAGAGACTCGTCGCCGGAAGAACTTGCTGCCACCGGAGTTCTGCCGGAAAACAGAGGAGAAACAGCCGGTTTAATCTCACTCGTGGTTAAAACCACTTCGCGTGCATTCAACGTCATCAACCGAACGCACCCAATGTGAGTGAATTCTTACAAACTCCCCTTTTTATTCATGTTTTGGGGTGTATCATGTGTCGTTTAAACTAATTCTCTTATGCAAATTTGTGCTATACCATTATATGAACTAAACTAGAATGTAACTATTATTGGTTGTGATGTATTACATATTGTCAAAGTTGTATGCAAATTATTTAGGCCCATCAGTTCCTCGTGGGAGACGAGAACAACGCGTGCCTTAAAACTCATTCATTAGGCCCATCAGTTCCTCGTGGGAGACGAGAACAACGCGTGCCTCAAAACTCATACATTAGGCCCATCAGTTCGTAAGAACAACGCGTACCTCAAAACTCATTCATTAGGCCCATCAGTTCCTCGTGGGAGACGAGAACAACGCATGCCTCAAAACTCATACATTAGGCCCATCAGTTCGTAAGAACAACGCGTGCCTCAAAACTCATTCATTAGGCCCATCAGTTCCTCGTGGGAGACGAGTCGAACAACGCGTGCCTCAAAACAATCATTTGGTGTTTGTGTGTTCAATATTCAATATTATGTGTTGTGTGAATAAATTTACATCTACATTTACTCATATGTGGTATGCACATTATTTATAATCAATTGGATAAACTTGTTCAAATGTTTTTCCATAGGATTCACTCGCCAACATTATGTTGATCCAAAAACCTTTTTACACATGATACAGGTGGACAGGTTGAAGCAAGGAAAACATAGGATATGCCTTAGAAGAGAACCAAGAAGCTTAGACTGATAGTAGAACATGTTGTATCATTTATTGTAAATTTCCATTAAATTGTATTAATGAATATGAAACATATAATAAATGTCATGAGCTTTGATGATAACCCAATTATGCCCCGATCACCTTTTCCGCTGCGGGTCGGGGTGTAACATTTACCCCATGTTCAAAATTATGAATTAGCCCCTGTGCAAATTTACAGTATTGCCATCGCTTTCGGTTTTGGCAAATTACGATTTTATCCCAGTCATAAAATACATTTTTTGCCCTCAGTTAAAAATTACAATATTGCTATCATTTTAGTTTTTTTTCCCCAAAACTATAAAAGCATTTTGTTTTAATTTTAATTGGTTGACTCGATTTTGTGTCAAGGAGATGTTTAACACTCGCTCATTAGTCCTGAAAAATTACAGTTTTGCCCCGAGCTCAAAATTACGGTCTTGCCATCGTTTTAGTTTTTTTTTCTAACAAAACTATAATAATGTTTGTTTAATTGGTTGAGAATTATTCGGCCTATTGCCCCGCAACGCGGACGAGACATCAACTAGTATAATATAAAAATGAATCTTGGCATTTAAAAATATTTTTTGATTATATATTTGTTTTAAATAAAAGAAGAAAGATATAAAGATGGTAAAAGAAAAGAGAAGGTGATACCCTAACCATCCAAGGGTTTGAGGGTACGAGCATCATGTTCATTTTTTTATTCCCAACTAATCAACGAAGTAAACACTATCAATTTTTCGTTAGCGATAAAAACCCACCCAAAGTATTCGCTTACTCATTACCTGCATGTATTGAGTATACACGTCATTGATTAAATTATTACAAAAATCTATTACTAAGCTAATCAGATATGTCATTGATTAAATTATTACAAAAATCTATTACTAAGCTAATCAGATATATGAAATTAAAAAAAATCACTTGATTATTATATTAATATACTCTATTACTTAATTACAAAAGAAAAATATGAATTTGGGTAAACGATTAATATGAATTTGCAAATAAAAATAAGAAAACAATTATTTGTAAAGAAGACATACAAGACATCTCCCACACCGTTATGAATCTTAACAGTTAAAAATATCATAAAAGAAAAGAGAAGGTGATAAATATGTCTTTGTCTCGTGTTTTTGTGGTATTTTATATACGAAAATTATAAAATCACTTGATTAGTATATTGCTGTACTCTATTACTTAATTACAAAAGAAAATTAGAATATTTAAAAGTATGACTGGGTAAATGATTAATACTTATGTTTTAGGTAATTCGATCGGGTATCACCCATTAGCATACTCGTATCATACCACGAAATTTCTTAAAACTAACATCATGCACAGTCTCGTACTTTATTACTCGTCTTATTACCTGTCCCGATCATTTCGAATTTTGTGTTTACCCGACAAGTTCGAGTTCGCATAAGAACCCTATCTCCCAGTCTTGAAACCAAAACACAACCATACACGCATCTTTTCTTAGGCTCCACGGAGTGGACTTCCGAAACCACTCAGTGAGTTGCGGCAGAAAAAGGGAACATTGCCCCTCCTTGATTGGGAAACAACAAAAAAAACTCGAACATGGGAGACCTAACAAAGCGGGGAAGGAGAATATGGGTGGGTGACCGTTGGAAGGAAAAAAAATAGTCTAATATTTCTTGTATAAACAAATATAAATCTACCATTTTATACATAATCCACTCTACTCAAAATCATTCTATGTACTTCACAATCCACTCCACCCACATGGATCTCTATTAATAATTTACCATTTCTAGCTCGTCATCTTCTTAAAGTTCCGCTTCTTTGTCCGACGAGACGATCACACATAATTTTCAATTTCTCGTTGGTGTTGCTCAAGCCTCTTTAAGTGTTCAAGAACCCCAAGCACAAAAAGATTTTAAGTGGTGATTGGGAAGGTGCAAAGTATCATCTCCTACAAGACTACTTCGTTGAAAATTCTAGCTACGGTGATGTGGGGTCGATAACTCGAATGAGCGACTCGTCTGATAGCACCTGACACGGAACAAAAGCTATAAAAATGCTAGATTACAAATGAGTCTTTATTTATAAGTTATTATAGTAATCTACTACTAATTAAGTTAAGTCAAAGTAGACGAATAGCGACTGCAATCTTAAATGAATTAGAATACCATAATTGAAATATTAGTATTAGTTTAATTTCAGTTAACATAATCAACATCTAGACTTAATTAAGATAAACAATAAAATCAACACACTAATATAAAACTTAAATTATTAAATAAAAAGTCTTATGTTTATTATTTCTTTGAGTTATATGTCTTTTTTTCCAATCTTCTTTCGCATTACCATCGTTACACAAATGAGTCAGTTGTTAAGAATTATTAATCCCTTATCATTAATGGTGCAGGGCAAATAACTTGAATGAGGGACTCGTTTGTGGGAATCGCTGGTAATGCGGAAGAAGGTGAAAAAATGATTCTTAACTCACAAAATAATCATCATAAAACCTTTTTAATAGTTTAGTTTTTTATTTTATATTTTTGGCTTTTTAGTTTTATTTAACTGAGACTAGTGTGTTGGTTTTGTTGATCGAAGTTAATATTTCAGTTATGATTTCTTTTTCATTTAAGAGTAAAGTCAATATTCTATTACTTTGATCGAACTTAATTAGTGGGTTAAATAGCTATAAATAGAAGCCATCAGTATTTGTAATGTTTATAATAATTTTTGGTATTATAATAATCTTACCCATGGTGGTTTTATCTAACACTTTTATAGTTTTCATCTCGTGTCAAATGGTATCGGAGCTCGTTAGTATCCTGATGACACGTTGCGTTGGAGTAAATCAACCTCCATATTCATTCTTATGGTAGAGATTATGGGGCTGATGGTTTGTGACGTGCGTTGGATGATCTTTATATTAAGGAAGACAAACTCAACAATCGTTGAAGAACTACGTGCCATGATTGTTGGTGTAGGAAAGGTCCACACAAATTATGAGCTAGGTTGGTTACCATAGAGTTACTCAGCATCCCATTGACCATTGTGAGGAAGGGAGGTATCAGCAACACTACTACCGGTAGCTATCGACATCTTGTCAACATAAAGAAGTCCATGCCTTATTCCGACTTTTTACTTGAAGAGAGAGAGGTATGTTCAGTTTGACGATAACTCCTATGTTGAAACCAATAAATCTTGCAACGATCATGATACGCCACATCAGCATATAAAAGTTTACAACAAACGTAAAGAAACTCCAACCATAATGTTGGTGGTAACAAAAGAAATTAGCGTGAAGGATAGTCGAGTTATCAAGAAAACAAATGATGAAGAGACGAAAGACAATTATGATTTATGAAATTAATAACTTCATTTGTGTTCCTAAGGTAGGGACTACCACAACGAAATTTATAATTAATGAAAATGTGAAATCAAAGGTGATCATGACAAAGATACACATGGAAGTTGTGGTGGTTCTGTGGGGGTTATTCGGCTTTGATTAACTTGCTTCAGTCCGGGCAATGATAGTGTCTTTGTAAATGATAGGACAGGAGAACGCCGGATTCGTGACCGGTGAATGGAGGTGGTAGGATAAGGTGTTTGGTAGAGATGACAGTGACTGGAGGTGGAGGGTGGCAGTGTTCGATTGGCGGTGGCAAAATGGGGGTGGTGGCGGCGACGTAATAGGTAGGTGGTGGTGTGTGCGTTTGAGATAAGAGAGAAGGGGAGAAAAGGGGGTGGTGGAGGTGGGTCCCACTATTTTATAATATTAAATCATTAAGTGGGACCTTAAAAATCTCTTTTATATATTTTTATGTTTTATTTATTAGTTTTTACTAGTAGGAGCAATTTTGTTATTTCACACCGGCTTAACTGAGATAACTAAGTTCATTCACTTGAGAGACTATCCAAGTAACAAACGAGCAAACCATAAAGAACATACATGTAATTTACAAAAGTTAGGGACTATAACACTGGAACCATCCATTTTACTCTTTTTTTATTTAAAAAAAAATATAAACTGATTTATTATATATTTTGAGATTTCCAAATTATAAGAGCATTCACAACGCCACTTATGTGACTTAGTCTTGTTTCACGGATCATACCCCCACATATCATCTAGCGTTGTAGCAGTGGTCTGGACCACAATTAGTCCTTGGCCTTAGTCCGTGTATGCGAACCTCATCCGGACGAGGCGTGGGACCTAATTAAAAAGTAAAAAAAAAAGCAATTCCTTAAATGTTAAAAACAAAAAAAATATTTTTTTACCTTATCTACTCAATCCCTTGGGCCTCGTATGTCTAACCAAATCCTTTAACCGTTTCTATCTTCTATAACTCTTCAAAATTCGTTTTAAAAATATGGCCCAACACCCGAATCGACGTGTAAGCTTTTTCGTACTTTCGATATTTGGAAAGCTCGCCTTGTAATACTATTTTTGGAAACTTTGTAATCTTGTACTCGTCATTTCATTGTAATCTTTGTGAAATCCAAGACTTGAATCATAATGAAATTCGTATTCTTTTACAATTTATACTTTACACATTCATGCACCATACATATGATACTTGATTCGTTGTTCTTAGAAACATGTGATAAACTTACCAATACGCGACATGCATGCTTTATACGACACTTATACACGAAGCTCATACTAAATCATACTTGTTTATACTTGATTACACGATTAAATTACATATCAACACTTGTACTATAGTCCTAAGATACTTAGTATGTAACAATTAGACAAGGCACCAAACAACAAAGAAAAAAAATAAAAAGTTGGTTTCCTCCTAGGCCTTGCGGACCGCAAGGGAAACTTATACGGTCCGTAAGGGCCTCTGGCGGGCAGACCCCTTTTGGCAGCTGCGTTTTACCACGAATCCCACCATCTTATTTTCCTCTAATGTCCTCCAAACCCATTAAAACCCACCTAACTCAACCCTTATCACTTCCCTATAAATCCTACACCTCTTTCAAGCATTTCACACTTTGCAAATCATCCCAACTTCCTCAAATCAATCCTTAATCAGCTGATAATAAGAAGTTCGAGCAGATTTACCTTACTTCACTAAAGTGAGCATAACTCACTCAATACCTAACCTTTTTCATCTATTCATTTTCCCACCTACTTGGAACAACTTTAGGAACATTTTCACAGGTTTTTTATGAAAAACCAAGCTCTGGAATGTCACCAAAAAGGCTCCAAAGTGGATTGTTACTTTCTGTTTTCACTTAAACTTTGTTAAACTTAGCTAAACTTGAGTTTTCTCATCTCAAACCTATGTCCTAATGCTCATAATCAAATGAAAGGTTAGTTAGGCTTAAAAACAAGGCTGAGACATTCAAAATCAGAGGTTTAATCCTCACAAATATTCTGTTTTGTTTGAACTATTATCCACAAGTAGTGAACAAGCTTGAAGCTTGATAATTGTGTGACTAAGGTTAGCTTGGGCTATCCTACTTAAAAGTCCATCATTGCTTGTTGATTCTTAGATTAGTTATGTTCTATGTTATCTATAGTAAGTTCATGACCCTCCTTGTTGTTTATAACAACAAGTGTAGTGGTGAACAATAGAGGTACCTAGATGGAAGCTTTGATCTTCATACCTCATGTATGAATTATATGACTCAAAGAGGTGTTTAAATGGAGACTTTAATCTCCTTGAAATCCTTATATTCTGTATATATGTATATATATATATATATATATATATATATATATTAAGTAACAAAACTTGATGGTAACTTAGTAGTTACTTGTCAAGAATATGTTACATCATCCATGACCATGCACTTGTTACGATTCTAATGGATCCTTGAATCCATGAAAACACACAACTCCTTTGAGTTACAATAGTGTCAAGAACAAGTGTTACGAGTACAAGATGATTATTTTCATATGACTATTTTCCATGTTATTTAAATTCCAAACCTATAACTTCCGTTAACTTCCATACTTACACACCTTCGTTTACCCCATGTAGGGTAATCTGGTGTTCACAACTCCAAACTCTTCAACCTTCACGGAATAACAAAAGAAAGCTTTGCAAAAACGTGAGTATACTCGATCCCGTTTTCTATTTTAAACACTTTGGGTGCAACATGTACATTATACAAATCACAAATCACAATGAAACTTGTTTACACACTTACTCTATCCGTTAACGACATGATACTTGTTATTATACTTGATTATCGCATGCTATGTTAGACTTGTGTTATATGCTCATTAACTTTGCTAGCCTACCTTAACAAATATCGCGTTATAGAAGTAACGCACCGCCCGTAAACTTGTGGTCTTGTTAAGTAAACTATATTACACCCTCTTCGTTTCGACGATGTTGGGTAATCACGATTGCGTTAGACTTTGGATTGACATATAAGAATACATGTTTAGTATACTTAAACAAATATATCAATGTTACCATTTGGATATGAGGCAATTTTATTCACTATTATGCTATGTATCAAACTTGTATGCTCGCCAACTTTTTGTTGATATATATTATTTTAATACGTGTTGCAGGAATCTAGTCAATGCCGTTGAAGAAATATATTAGGGTGGATTAGATACACACCTAGATTTAATTTATGTATTTCCTTTCATGTTGTAATGCTATTGAAACTGGTTGTATTTTCATTTCGAAACAATGTATGATCATTTAGTATCAATGAAATTTTGAGTTGTTAAATATTGTCGCAAAGCAGTGTTATGATGTTTTGAGCAATTTGTTCGTCTCATCCCGATGTTTCCACCATCGGTTGGGGTGTGACACGACTTCGTAATAATATTTCCTCGAATCCGAAACCGGCTCCAAAAGATGTTCCTGAAAATGGTCTGGTGTTAAAACTAGACAACCCCATCGTTGGTCGAACCAGACAACCCATCGGTGGCCAAGGGGGACATCGCTTCGGTTCAAGAAGATGGTAGTCCATACAAAGACGAGATACCGGATCATGAATTAACCGATATATACGATGTCCTAACGATACCAAAGGCATCATAACAAATGAGTCTATCCATGTTTTGGCCCATGCGACAGCAGTACGATACAGACTAGGATTGGTCAAACCATGATAGTCGTTGGACGTAAATCACGTAATTAACCTGTGTAGTTTTTATTTTTATGTGGTTTATGTGTTTTTTTATTGTAGTTCATAAATATTTTTAGTTTGAATTTAACATAATATTCTAGCAGTATTTTATAACCGACTTATCAAATCTAATCTATAGATTTTAGTAAATTAAAACCATCTTAGGCCACATGTCAATCACTTAAGCTATTAATTGCCACGTGGCATAGTTTTTAATCATTATTATTTTGTTTTAGAAGGGAAATACAAGACTTTTGTTTCACTTGTTTTTGTCACAAATTTTTAAAAAAATCAGATTTTCCTTTTTTCAAACTATTTCCTTTTAAAGAAATTACTTGCAGACATATTATGGATTTATCATCTTTTTAAAGTATATCCACTTTCCTTTGTTATTTTTATAATAGTATTTTCTTCATAAAAAATTAGTTGCAGAAACATGCATATGATTAGTTATTTTACACCATTTTTAACTAAGTATTTGTTCATCCGTTAAATTTTTTCAATATTTAATTACTTTAACATTTCCAATGAAAACTTCGATGCTATTTTAAAGGTTTAGTGTATCATTTGATTTATTGACATATAATAATATTCTTTCCATTCAATATATATATATGTCAATAGTTTATTCAAGATTATATAATTTATTTTTTTTATCAAACTTTCTATAATAAATCTTAATCAATTAACGATTGTATGCGTATTTTTTATATTAAATAATTAAAAATTGTTTTTGATAATTTGATGTATCATTGAAATTTTAGTTATATTCCTTTTAAGATTATCAAATATTTTTTTATGTTTATGAGATTTTTTACTTTGGTTTCGATATTGTGTTCTCCTTTATATAAATTTCTTTCTGTAATTAAATTTTAAGCAATTTCGTTATAACTGTCATATATTTTTTCTTTTTTAAAGTCGTCATTTTTAAAACACTCAATAAAATACAATGACCTTTTAAAATATAATATGTAATTATCTATACACTTAAAAGACAAAGTCGGTGGAAACCCCACCGGCTTTGCTCCACTTCCCCTTACACTTTCAGAATATTACAATTTTAGCCCTTTTATTTTGGTGCCTTTAAAGTTTTATATAATGTCAAATATAGTCCCTGAACTACTAATTTATTTTACAAATATTTTGCTTTTGACACCCTAACTTTGTGGTAGTTTCCTTTCAGCCCCAACTTTGTTATAATTTCTTTCTTACCCAAAACTTTATTAAATTTTATCTTTGCCCTTTCTTAGCCCTTAAATTTAGGAATTCAATTTTTAACCACTTAACTTTTTATGCACTTTGTAAATGCCACATTGACCCCGTCGAGAGTTTTTGCTTGACGATATAAATTAGAGTTAGTCGGGTCGCGTATAATACGTTATGATTGTACGATATAAATTCGATTTACGTTACGTTTTGATCCAATCGCAATGCAACTATAGGATACATTGAGTTCAATCGGTTACGTCAAAATGTGTGTTTTCATATGGTTAACACACCATGTAACGCTTGGACTAATCCGTTCGATATTTGCGAAGTACCCGCCCCGCAACGCGCTCGGGTCTTATTACTAGTTGTAACTGAAATTATAACTGACTTTTAAATATTATAATATATATTGATTGCATTCAAGTTATAAATTAATTAAAGTGTTTAATTATGTTCAAGAATGGTAATAGTTTAAATTGTCTTCTTTTTTGTTTAAATAAATTAATATAATAATTATTACTTTTTGTGTATTGTTATTATTATTTTTAACAAAATCTTGAATGATAACTGCAAATCATTTTCTATTTAAAATGTTTGCTTAACTTATAAATAAACAACAACTTGATATTTAGTCAATGATTATTAATAAAAGTTAAACATAATCAATATTAAAGGTTGGTTTGTACTTAAAAGAATCGATTTTTTTCTCATGAGTTGTGACACTATAAAAAATAAAAAGAAGATACAAAGTTAAGTTACTAATATTAGACTCCAAAGATGAAAAATCTTACAAATAAGACAACATATGTGATGTACAAAGAAATATTTAGAGATTTATAGGTTGTTATATGTTTATTACTTATATATTGTAATTACCAATGACGTTGGTGATCAATGGGCAAAGGTAAAAACATTTAGGTACACTTAGATTTCAAGGTCTTAGGTTCAAAACTTCAAATCTCATATACAACAGAAATAAAGAACAAAAAAATTTGATTATTGTAATTTAACATTATCCATATTTAATGCATCATTTCGTATTATTATAAAATGAATTGTACTATATATTAAGTAAAGTAAAATATATTATATAAAACGACCTGTGATTTTTTATTTATTTATTTGTTCATGAAAAGCCACATCGTGTTAAAGGGTGAGGGTATTAATGTATGTTAATAAGCATAACACGAAACCAATTGTGAGTATAGTATATTTAATCTATGTGTAATTTATTAAATTAATAGATTTATAAAAAAGTATTTTTTTATACCACCCGTGTAACACACAAGATCTTAAACTAGTTAATTGTAAAAAAAAAAGGATGACATGGAGTGTGAGGTTGTGGAAAAAAATAAGGATTTCTAATAAAAGTTTGAAATCTAATTTGATATATTATGCAGTTGTACTATTATTATCAACTTTTCAAATGTATAAATTACTCGTAAACTTTTAACAAATTTATGTATCGTTTAATCTTAAGTGTTTAGAATTAGATAATGTGTATTCGAAAACAACAGATAAAAAGAATTGAAACTTGAGAGAAACTCGATCAGATTAAATCATAAAAACTAACAAAAGTTAACAATTCATTAACAATAATTACTTCATGCTGCTGCAACATGCCTAACAAATAAGATGCAGCATTGTCTTTAACTAACTCTTACTAATCAGCAAACATATCGACAAAACTAAGATTACAAATTACATTGACATTCAAACAGGTAGCAGTTAACTAACCCAAATGGACTGTACATGATAGGGTTGGTAGGTAAGAAATCCTACGTAATTTTATATTTTAAAACAGTTAGCCGTATAGACTTGGTTCCGCATCAGGAGGTTTAGTTGCGGTTGCAACACCGTTCATTCTAACACGTGCTTCCGCAAACATCCTTTGCTGCTCGGCTAATGCTTCTTCTTTAGTCATCTCAGCTCCATTCATGCACTTTCCACCTTTAACAGTGTCCTGTGCAATCATTTCGGTTAAAGTTATTGCATTACAATAGTGATTACTTATTTAACTCCGCCTCAAAAAAGACACCATCATATATTCATATAATAAATAGCAAGAAATAAACGGTTACCGCAGTTTCGACTTTGTGTTGTTCGTATGCAGCATAAACGTCTTCTATGTAATCCCCAAAACCAAGAACCTGAAGAAACAAACGAATTAGTTGAAACGTGGAAAACAAATACATTTATTAAGATTAACAAGTAACTAACGGACCTCTAACGCCTTTAGAACATGTTCGGGTGCGATTGTTCTTTTGTCTTCTCTACTACCGACTTCATTTGATTCTGATGATACGAGATTAATAAACTCTGCAAGAGGGAGAATAAAGGGCCTTATACGAGAACTAAAATTTAAAACAACTATTTTTAACACACGAATTTAAATTATGATAAGGGTCTCACCTACACAACACTCGATCAAAAGATCTTGAGTATCTCGCGCAACACGTACATCTGGAGGCAACATCTCCTTGATTATTTTAGTCATTGTAGCTGCACATAAACATTCACTTCATTACCAAGAAACGAATGTTTGTATGAACAAGATTTAGCATATTCTACAACAAACCAACAACAGATAACAACTAGACCAAAACTTAATTAGGCGCCAAGTAAAGTAAATTATCTTGTATGGAGAGCGGATATGGGAAAGGTGGCGTCGAAAGAAGCTCTAATGATTCGTGGCCTGTCTATTCCTAATGTTTTTTGCAGCAGGTGTGGTATTCAAATAGAGTCATGTGATCACATATTTGCTACTTGCTTATGGGCAAGGAGTGTGTGGTGGGCCATCTTTAGCTGGATTAAAATTCCTACATGGTGTGATTCTACTTGAGTAAGCCACATTCTGGAGTATGTTCAAGACCAAGTGGGATCAAAAAGGTGGAAAAAGATGACACATCTGGTGACTCTAGGATGCTTATGGAGACTTTGGTTGACCCGTAACGAAAAAGAGCTCAATGGAAATATGGTGCCGGTGCAGAAAATAGTTGAAATTATTAAGGAGGAGAACTTTTTTTGGGTCAAGAGCAGAGCATCAGGTGCCGCGATGGATTGGAATAGTTGGTTAGAATTCGATATTTTTGTATGACCATTTATTTTGTGTTTTGGAACTTTGTTTTTCAGCCTCTGGCTGGTTGCTATATTTATATATGGTCGTTGTTGTTCAAAAAAAAAAAAAAAAACTAGACCTAATATTCAAGATACAAGTAGACCTGCAGCCAAACAGGTTTGGCTGGCTGGCCCATGTGCCCATACACCAAGTTAGCAAGGCGTGCGCATAAAATTCAGACATGTAATACAACCAAATAACAATCATTATGCAAGTTGCACAAAATCAACAGCTCAAAACAATAGTATATGAAGTTTCCCCCAAATTAGTTACTCAAAGTGAAGAATATGCTTAAACATATTTATGCATCATGATCACAATTTAAAATCAAATAACAATTATAAGATTGATTTTACAACATATTCTGACACCAAGATCTAACACAGATGATTAAACAAAACTAAATTCCTAAAGTCATCAGAATAAAATGAAATCATCCAAGGAGATATTTTATTATTTACCACGTTGCTAATTATATTATATTATATAAAAATAAAAACACTGTAACTGAATCTAAAAGTCATATGATATTAGGTAAATTGACTACAAAATCAAAATCAAAGCTTATTATCAGATCTAAACGTGAAAAAATCAAACAAACCTTTTGGTAATGAAGCATCCTCTTTCGTCTTACCAACAATATCCATAGGCTCCATCTTTGACTCTTCAAATTCAACCAAAAAACACATATAATCATCAGATCTAAACCAAATTTCAACAAAAACAGCCACAGATCCAAACAATAGTAAAAAATTAAGGATCTGAAAACTCACCGAGAAGATCTAAAACAATGAACAGAACAACCACAATTTCCAGATGGAATTCGAACAGAAACACAGGGATCGGAGGCGTGAACGATGGAGCATGATGGTGCACGATATAGGGGTAGGGGGAGGTCGCAGGCGATTAGGGCAAAATTCTCCAGGGCGCGTGGGGGAGTGAGAGTTGACGCGCGTAACGGCGCGTGGGTTGGGGTGAGAGTGGGGGGATTCATGGAGTTGTGGGTTAAATATGGTTTTGATAAATGAAGGTGTTTGGAGGGTGGGGGTTAATGAACGAACAGGTGGTGTTTGATGATCGGTGAGTGATATGAAGGACCGATGCTACTGGATCACCTGCCACTCGTGTGGGACTCACCTGTGTATCTCGATTGGGCTCAGAAGTTTGTGGATTTTGAGCCCAATTATACAAAATGTGAAGTCCAAAAGCTTCGCCTTGGCCCATTTATGCTAGATCCATGGGGGATACGGGATATGGGATGATGGAAATGTCTTCAAAATTATCGTGTAATATTAATTCTAAACAACAACGTAATTTACTTTCAAATTTCACTATTTGGGCTGTTCACGAGCTGAGCCGAACTGAGCAGATCTTTGCTCGTGCTTGCTTGTTTACAAACCGAACCGAGCGGCTCATTTAAAACCGATCTTCAAATCAAGTGAGCAATTTTCCAGCAGTAAATATTCTGAGCGAGCGTTGAGCGAAATTCGAGCGATTTCGACAACCGTGTCGCCCGACTTAAATTTGTTGAGAGAGAAAGTGACAATGTTTGTCTCAAGGTTTTATGTCTTTAAAAACATACACATTTCGTGGCATAATATTTTTCTTATGGATTATAATGTTGTGGCCTATGAGCCGATAATAATATTGCACGGACAATTATGTTGAGAGGAGGAGACGATCGACTTAGAGTAACGACATGAAACATTGAAACAATGAGCAGCTTGTCGTTTATCGATTTAGGGTTTAACTTTTTGATTTGATATTAATTATTTTATTGGCGTGGTTGGGCTAATGCGTATATATATAGTTGTAAATTTGTATATAGCGGACCAAAATCTAATAGAGTGGTATATATAAAACTATAAATTTAATTTATATTCAAGTATATATGTATGTGTAATGTGTGTGCATATATAGGTGTGTGTATATATATATGTATAATTTATATTTGTGTATATACATGTTTATATATGTATGTGTATATGTATATGTATATGTAAATATATACTAATTAAAAATAATAATTCGAGCCGAACCGAGCCGAGCGGACCTTTGCTCATGCTTGGCTCGTTTACAAACCAAACCGAGCAGAGTGACTCGTTTACAACCGAGTGTCAAATCAAACGACCATTTTCCGAGCAATTTCCGAACAAGCGTCGAGTGATTTGAACGGCCCTATCCACTATAGTAACAATAAACATAATCCTGACCGCGGTTCCTTTTTTTTCCTTTTATGTACCATAGGTTGCAAAATCTCGCAAGAGAAAACATATCTATTAGGTCAGACTTATTGTACAAGTAATCCGGGCCTTTACTTAAAAGAAAATTAATATCCTAACTAATAAAATTAATGCAAACTTATTGTTTTATATTATTTGATTCCTTATACAATCAAACCACTTTCAATTATAGTTGTGGTAGATTTTTAATTCGTTGCAAACACGGATAAAGGAGTATCATTTAGATTATACGGAGTGGGGGACATGAAAGAGTGACGTTATTCGACTTGTGACTGCCACGTCAGCACGCGTCAGAAAATTGGCATGGTGCAAAAAAGAGAGGAGTAGGAACGGCGTGATTAGTGGCGTTTTTATAAAAAAATAAAAAATACCATCAACCAATTAAACACTCAAAATCCACTAACCAATCAAGAGCCTACACCTCACAATCCAAATGCCCCCCCCCCCCCCGCGCGCGCCGCTGGTGGAAAACTCCCCACCCTTATCACTACGCCATGCCCACACCACCAAAAGGGGCGGTGTTCCCAGTGTGAAAGGGCCACCACACCACTGTTCCATGCTCACACCTATATGGTCTTATAACAACCAAAGAAGAAAAATGGGCTCCAAAATTTCATTTCGCCTTATGCCTAAAAAAGATTAAAACAGCACTGACATCTATATAAATCTTTGAAATCGCAACCTTTGTATCAACACACACAAGGAAATTGATGAACTGAAAATTCTTACATACTTGTATATGACAAATAGGGGTATCAACAACCAACTACTAAAAAGCTATAAATTAACAACATATTTGGGCATATAGGTATATACTTAGGGTGTATGGGGCCATCACTCATCACCCACTCATTACTTACAACTTCCAATCAAGTTCTGCCACGCCATCGAGCCAAATTCCATCACTAGTGATGGATTTTAGTGGAAATTCCCCATCACTCACCACACCCAACAATACCCAACAATTTCCCCACATTCTCACTTTCAACACGCGTTGTCCTGGCCACGAGTTTTCCATTCCACGCATTGTCGACAAAGGTGGCGGTGGTGTTCCACGCTATACCACGCGTGGTGGTAAGTCACCACGGAGGCGCCCTAGGTTGCCTTAAAGCTTTGAGAGTTTTTCAAATTTTTTTTATATTACACTGTTAACCCAAATCTATTTGACCTTTTACTTTTAACTCAAAAGTTTTCATCTATTGCATTTAAACCTCACAATTTTTTCATTCAACTTTGGTATTTCATAGATTTTTCGTGTTTTTAAATTTTGCGAGTTAACACGGCGTAACATGTGTGTGGTTCAACATTTTAATGTTTTTTGCTTCGTACTAGATTTTGCGAGTTAAACGACTCAACGTGCGTGTGTGTGTGGTTCAACGTGTTTACGTCGTCTATTTTTTCCTGTTTGACAGTTGTTACAACGTGCAGGGTCCAAAATCGACTTAATTATTATTTCTATGTTTTACGTTACCGTCTAATTTCTTCGTATTAACACACTGTAACTTCGGTATTGGTTGTCGTTGGCGGGGTGTGGCATTGGTGTTATTCGGCATGGTTTTACGTCCTCGCCGCATTGCGATGGGTGATAAATCTAGTTATTACGAAAGTTGAAACTGTTATAATATCACCAATGTGTTCTTTTTCTCATCTTGCAAACTTATACATCGTATAAACTTCCTTGCAAGGTTGTTGGATCTGTCTTACAAACTTGTACAATATCGAATAAAAAAGCTGCATAAAGAATAAATTGTTTTTCCTTTGTTATGTGCTTGAGGCTTCTTTAGTTTATTTACTGATATGAGTTCATTGAAGGGCGGACCTACATATAATAAGGGGTAGCCCCGTTACCCTTTGACGCTTCGACGGTAGTGTAAATTTTGGAAAAATTTGACTTTTTTAACGTTTTTTCGATTTTGTTACCCTTTTTTTGAAACGTTACCCCTATAAAGATTTTCTAGATCCGCCTATGTATTTTACAATCTTGTGAACTTGCTCATGAAATCCTATTTTCCTGAAGAGATTGTAGTTTTTTTTTTCTCTCGTGAGCTTTCTTATCAAATATATTAAACTATGAGAACTTTCTTATCAAATATATTCTACTACTATAGTAAACACGTACATGTCCTT
Source organism: Scalesia atractyloides (assembly GCA_947069175.1). Lineage (NCBI taxonomy): Eukaryota > Viridiplantae > Streptophyta > Magnoliopsida > Asterales > Asteraceae > Scalesia > Scalesia atractyloides. The sequence goes on along the minus strand of CAMTDV010000014.1, from coordinate 9,357,930 downwards.
GGATGTAATTCTTTTACAAGTGTATGTTCGTTCTCAAAGACAAGGTAAGCATGCGAGTTGTGTCTTGCAAGTTTAGTATGATTTGTAATATTAGAATCGATTAGGCAACGTCCAAGTTAACGAACCGAACTTGGTCCCTCTGGGTCATGACCTCCGATACTTAGTCCGACCTAGCTCCTCCAAGCCGGACCCAGAGAATCTTTTGTAACTAACTTGGGACCCACTCCCCTAACTATCTGAAAAGGAGTACAGCTGGTCCGGCCAAGACCATCTCGGCCACGTCAGCCACTCCTAAAGTATAAATACCATATTAGACTTCCCAGAAAGGGTAATCTACTTGTCACTCTAAACTCTCTTTTCTCTCTCACTAACTTCATTGTACTTATTCTCATGCTTGAGCTTGATCACATAAAGGCCTCCTAACGGCATTGTTTTTTGTCCACTTTTGCAGGACACATCCAATCTCTGAGACTTATTCCTGTCATCGCTCGAGCTGCAGGTTCTTGAGTCTTCAAGAAGCACGCGGTAAGGGTGGATTTAGCACAACCCTATGCGATATAACATGTCATCGATGATTAAAAATAATGATTTTGTAGATGGCAGTATTGGGTGTACGTTTAAACCTTTTGTAAAGTCTTTAATCATTAACAAGAAAAAAAGATCGATGACGATATAATAATTTACATTAATTTACTTTTGTAATTACCCTCAAAATCAACCAAAACTATCACAATGAGAACCCAAGAGAATCGGCAGCCGATCTAGCGATTATCCCTTGAAACTCCTTAAAACTAATAACCACCATCGCCATCCGTATCCGCATCTCGAACCATTTGAGACAGCTCCCGGTACGACAACGGCTGGCCCATTTTCGTCATCGATTTCGCTAGCTCGCCGGGGTAATGAACCCGCTATTATCCCGATCAAAATATTTAAAAATCTCAAGAAGCTGCTGTTGATTCATTAATATATCTTCGGTCATCATCTGAGACGGCATAGAATTAACCAACTCATCAAACTCCACGGTCCCGCTCCCATCGGAATCCATGTGCTTGAAGAGTTTATGGAGCTGATCGCCCGACGGTTTGAGGCCAGGCGAGCGGAGGAGGGCCGCCACCTCCAGGTGGGTGAGGGACCCGTCTTTGTCTAGGTCGAACCGGGCGAATATTTCCTGGAACTGTTGCAGTTGGTCCTCCGGCAACCGGGACATGGTGGTGGTGTGGGTTGGATGTTTTTAAGGATGAGCGTTGAAAATGGTTTGATTGGATGGGTGGGGTTGTTAGGGTGGTGGTGTTTTTTTGTTTTTTGGTGTCTAACGGTGGCAAGAGAGGGCGGAGGGTGGTGGTTGATGTGGGTGGTAAAGGGAATAACGTAGGAGGTATGCATGTATATATTCATGGAGAAATATGCGGTTGATGGTCAGTTGGTCACCGGTCAATAAGTTGTGACCAAATAGTAAATAGGTTATTCTTTTTTGATTTCTAATAATGAAAATTCATAGTGGATTGGGTCTGATTTAATAATAGCCTGTTCAAAAGTTAGAAATGGTTTTTTGCTTGATAGGGAGGTATTTGTATTTGAAATGTTAGAGTTTGCAATTTAGAAAGGGTAATGGCGTAGCTTGTTGCTCGTCTACCTTTTGTTTTGATGTAATTTCACAAGTTTTTTGATGAAATCTTTTAATGGAAAAAAATTAAAATAAAATAATAAATGATAAAAAAAATTTGTCATTACATTCTTTTTGTCGTTATTAACAGTTGCCATAAAAAATATTATGTTTGAACTATGAACAAGGGGCAAAAGAAAATAACAATCTGGGCAAAAGAAAATAACCATTATGACAATCACAACCAAATCAACCGATAAAATTGTACCAATAATGCAAACCACAACCTAATTAACCGATAAAGTTGTATCAAAATAACATATTATTCTATCTATTTTTTATAGAACAACAATTTCTAAATTTTCTAACATAACTAGATCACAACTTGTTTTTTTACAGCATTTGAACTCTTAATTTTTTCATTTAAGGTATACAACTTTTTTTTTTGAATGACGATATTTCTACAACAGGCGATAGAGATCGCACCTACCCTATAACTCGGGTAGGCCCCTCCGCTCCACTCCGGCATCCAAGACTATGTTGTCTTAACCGGGCCCACGCTTGGTGCATCAGAGTTTGGCTAAGGCGTTCCCCGAGAAAATTCTCAGTCTACTGCCCACCCGACAACCGGGAGTGTGTAGTTGCACCCTCCACAAGAGTCGGGGACTCTCTGGAATAAATGCACTGTAGTAGAAAACTCGGGGTGGCTCCAAGGATTCGAACCAGTGACCGGCCCTCCACCTTTTCATTGCCATGACCAACTGGGCTAGCCCAGAAGGTCATGAGGACAACCAACCCTATTTAATAACTAACAAGTTGTTTTTGTTTTAGTTTTAAATCTATGGTTATACCTCATTCCAAAATCGAACCAAACCGAATTTGATGATCTAACTGCACTAAACTTGTTTGAATCTTCGTTATTGGATTTATGGTTCAAACTCATATTATTTAAGTCTTAACACTATCGAGCCAAAATTCACTAATAGTGGTTAGCAAGACTAAACATTTCATATGGGGTCTTGTTGTTAATACTTTGGAAAATTACTAATCTAGTGTAACATTTGTAAAAATCGGGTCTCCAAAACCCGCTCCGTTTTGTAATCTTGTACCAAGTTATAAAAGTTGCGTTAATTATTTATGATTATTTTGAGTTAAAACGTTACATAATTAATAAATAAACTAAACTATAAAGATTATATTTGATAAAAAGTTAATATAAAACAAATAAAAAATATTTGAAGCTGCCGGGACTCGAACCCGGGTCAGCCAAGTCTTTAAACAACTTAACTTTCATTCCCTAAACCGCTCCGCCACAATGTGTTTTCTGTTAACTCTAGGAAAACAAAAGAAACTTATACACAAACTCAGTTTAACCGATGATACCATCTGAAAACCGGTAATCGACAAACCAATCGTCAAATCGATTGTTTACCTCACAATTTCAGTTATAACCGATGTATTACGGTTTCTAATCAAGTTAAAATTGATTGAAACTTTAAGTCCTATCATTTTCGGCTTTTGAAACTGAAAATTCATCAAGTTCTGATTTAATTCAAGCTCCAGATCATTTGCACGATTCAGAACTATCACAACAATATTCAATTTCATTTTCGTCGCATTTTTGAACCATAAGATCTTTTGAATCAGTTCGCCGGAAAATTTCTGCAAGTCACCGGAAAACCGGGACTCACATTCTCACGGTAATTCCTCCGACTCTTTCTGTTTAAAACATGTGATTAGTCAGTCTCTAACACAACTCCATCATCAGAATCGATCCTAGTCAACGTTTATCAAAAATCTTACCTTCGCCGGAAAATCTCTGAGACTGCCGGAATCACACTGTGAACTGGTATGATATCCTAAACTTCTTTTAAACCTTGTTTAAGTGACTCAAATTTATGAATAATCGATCAACGCTGTTAATTGGTTCAACAGCCGGAGTTCATTTCCAGTACCGACGAACCTCCGCCGGATTTCTGTGAATAACACCAATCGGTATATTCTGTTCCTTAAACTCTCTCCATTATTTACTTTTGAATTACTGTTAATGTCTGAGAATTGTATAAATGACAAATCAATCATAACTAGTCGAATTATGATGTCTGTGTAAATCGGCGAAGAAGATGAAGTCATAACCGAACATAAGATTAATTAAAAACGGTTTTTTTAAACGGGTTAGACACACAGTCCAGCGGTGGACTGTGTGCAAATTTCACACACACGTCCCGAGTTCGATCCTTGCTACACGCACGCCTTGTGTAATAACCTGCCTTTTTGATCAAGAACTGAACCGGGTTAAAACAGATAGTTGTTAAGTATAATAAAAACCAAGAATATAACCGGGTTAGACACACAGTCCAGCGGTGGACTGTGTGCATCATGAACTTCACGTCGCGCGTTCGAATCTCGTCACGAGCACCGGTCCAATTGATTTAAAACGTTTTTGCAAATAAAGGAATTTTCGGTTAATTCAAATAAGTGTATAAATATAATTAAAAACGAGTTTATAACGGGTTAGACACGTAGCTCAGTTGGTAGAGCTACGTGCACGCGAACGGAAGGTCGCCGGTTCGAATCCCACCCGGCGCAGAATTATGCGTTGACCGAACCAGTCAACGGTCAACACTTAAAAAAATAAAATATTTTTTTATATTTTATTTATTTAATTTAATTTAAAAATCAATTAAAAATACTTAAAAATAACATTTTTAAAGATAGAAAATAACCATAAACTCACAAAAATATATCTAAAAATTTCATTAAAATCCTTAATAAAATCTATCCATCTAATATATTTTTCCATTATTATTTAGGTTAGTATTCCTCGTCGATCCGCTCATCTAAATCGTGCGCATCTCACCATCTCAAATTCAACGCACCCAATGTGAGTGAACCTTTCAAATTCCCCGTTTTAATCACGTTTTTGGGGTGTATCATGTGTCTTTGTTTAAATACATATTATAACTAAACTATTGTGCATACATCATATCATGACATGTGTAATTAGTTTGTTGCTGTTAAGTAGTTATTATTGGATGCAAATTATTATTTCAATACATGCAATTGCCGAGGCCGCCGCTCCCCATTCGTGAGGTTTGAGCCTGTTCCCCATTTTATTATGCGGTTGAACCTGGCGTGCCCGCAACGATCGGCTCCGTTTGATTGAGCCTTGATCGCACAGTTCATTTTACATTTCAGTACATGTAATACGATCGGCTCCGTTTGATTGAGTCTTGATCGCACAGTTCAATTTACATTTCAGTACATGCAATACGATCGGCTCCGTTTGATTGAGCCTTGATCGCACAGTTCATTTTACATTTCAGTACATGCAATACGATCGGCTCCGTTTGATTGAGCCTTGATCGCACAGTTCATTTATGTTAGTTATCATATGATATTGGTATGTTCATGTATGCTATCAAGTGTTATTGTATGTTATAATTGTAACTGCTATTTGCCAATGCTTGATTACTTACATTTGCTCTTTTATAATTATGCACAATATTTCATTGATAAACTAACCATGAAATCATTATCAAATGTTTATCTAATAAGGTTCACTCGCCAACTTATGTTGACCCAAAAACTCCCATTTTACACATGATACAGGTGAACCAGCAGCAGCTAGGAACACATAGGACCTGGATTAGAAGAATAAAACGATTTAGTATTGTGATTGTTATGTTTGTTTATTTCCTTTGTATTAAATGAACATGTTTGGATGTTTGAAAATGTAACTTTGACTTTATTAATTATGAAACATAATAGTAAATGTCATGTGCTTTGGTGATAACACCAATTATGCCCCGACTCTTATTTCCGCTGCGGGTCGGGGTGTGACATCTAGCCAAGACTTTAATCAACTAATTATCAATCTAGCTACCTCATGCGTCCTTGGAAGGCCACTAACATGTATGAGATGAGTCTTTCAAGCATGAGATGAGTCCTTGGGGCGAAACCCAATAAAAATAGACACGTGACCACAGATGCATGGGATGAGTGCGCAGACGCATGCGAGGAGTTTTTCAAGCATGGGATGAGTACACAGACGCATGGGTTGAGTCCGCGGATGCATGAGATGAGTCTTTCATGTGTGGGATGAGATGAGTCTTTCCACGTGTCAGTTGGCGATTGGCGGACGCATAAGAAGACTTGGATCTGTGAGTGGCCTTCCAAGAACGCATGAGGTGGCTAGATTGGTAATTTGACTTTTTTTTGGCGAATTTCGTAATTTCCCTTAATATTTTTGGATGGCAAACAAACTATACTCTATGTAGCACGGGGACTCCATTTATGTGGCCGTACCCGTCTCGGGTACTTGTCGGAGACGGAAACACCATAGGTACTCGCCGGGGACGTTTCCTAAACGTTTCCAATGTGGGGGACGTATCTGGTAGAAGTATCCAGCCCGTTTCCATTTATTTTTAGGGTTTTAACCCTTTCAAATTCCACAACCGGCCATTAAATAAATAGACCTATTATATTCGGCCTCTCTAATCTCTAAACTCCCAAGTCTCATCATCTCTAATTCTCTATCGATTGCCGATCTCTCACTAGATGAACTGGAAATTGAGAATGATTTGATTATTGATAATTAATTACTTTGGAAGATGTTGTATTTTAGGAACTTGTTTAATATATTTATTTTTTTATATTTTTATTGCCGTACCCGTATCTTAGAATTTTGAGTTTTGCCATTCCTCGTTCCCGTACCCCGATCTCGTACCCGTTTCGGTGCTACTTAGGCTGGGCGGTGTGGGGGTCGGCATAGGGCCGGCTTGGCTCGGCGCCGCCCCCAACACCATTTCGCCCCCACCCCCCTGTCATCGTCGTGGCCAACATCCCCAAGACGAAGAGGACGCACACAAAAGGAAAAAATCCAGCCATACCCCCTTTCTCACACACCTAACATACAATATATACATAGACATTTTAGGTCCATCCTCTCATTTCCATACCTCCATCCTCTTTGCCCCATCCTCATACCCATCCTACGTGGATCCTACGTGGCGGATCATCCTCCAAGGAAGGACCAACACCATACCGTGTAGCCTTAGGTTATAATGCATTCCCCCAAAACCTTGAAGGCAAAGCTTCAAATTTTAAAGCTCTAGCAGTCATTCCACCACACCATTCTGTTGTGGTGTGTACGAACACGTTGTTTCTAGCAGGCTTCCATTTTTTTTTGGCATAAAAGTCATTTTGTTTGAAGTAAACTTGCCCCATTATCACACAAGAAGTAAACCGGTTTTAAGAGGGTGTCGGTGGCAAGTAAACTAGCCATTTTGTTTGGAGTAAACTAGCTAGTCATGTGATTAGAGCCCGTCTTCTTCGGTTTTCTGATTGTTCCAACGACGAAGCCAATCTTGTTTTTAGCAAACAAGAAGTTCCCCATCTCTTGAATCCAATCAAGGAAGTTGTTGTCGTTCAAGACATCATTCGCATGCATTTGCCTTGGATAATCAGAAGGGTGTAAATAATAAGAGGAATTGTAAGAGGAACCAGCAACTCCTCATACTTTGAACCAGAACTTCGGTCTTTATCTCATGCCAGCGAGCTTCAGATCAATCGGCAACCAGGGGTTTTGTTTTTTTTGGATCGAGCAACACCGCTCTAATACCATAAAGAAAGCAATGTACATTCACATCGATACATAGCAAGGGTATAAATACAATGATAAAGCTAAACATGAAATCCTAAAATAATGAAAACATAATCAATCACAGTAAATAAGGAGGACCAAATCTTTCTTTCTATATGATTAGATCGTGTTTCTTGTGTTGTTCACATATGTATCTATTTTTATTCAATATCCATATCAGATCGGAAAAAGAAAAGACAAAATCCGCTATTTCACGCCTTCCCGCAATGCCAAAAACAAATTGATCGCTGTCCGTAAGTACTAGTTTCTACCAAAAACACAGATTCTATCACCTTTAACACCTTTGGTTATACATGTGCTCATATTGGAGAACTACCAAGCAAGTTAAAAGGCCTGGTTAGAAACACAGATTCCATCAACTTTGGTTATACATGTGTTCATATTTGATCTATGTCCCGTAATAATGAAGTTTATGTGTTTGGACTTATTATAACGTTTATTGCAATTTTAGCACGATCGTAATTAACATAATCATAAGATAGAGACTAACATCATTCCGTTATAACACTATGAAATACCAAAGTCACATACTAAACAAACATGAAACAAACAAGCAAACCAAACATGAAACATCCAGTACATAAGTTAAAACATAAATAAGGTAGCAAAAGACATAAATCTAGCACATAACTTCAAACATAAACAAAACAAACACCCCTTCAACTCAGATATGGCAAGGTTGCGGTATCTCGTTATTGTTCCTGATAGCACAGCAACTGATGCAGTAGATAATGATCACAAAAACAAGAATGCTAAAGTTAAGCATCGCAAACTTCCTCCACAAATGCTTCATGTTACTCAACACTCCAACCTTGCACGACCCGCAATCGTAGCACAGCTTCTTCTGGTTATTACTCCAACTCTTGCAGTCCGGATCATCTGACTGAATACCCGTCTTCGGTGGCACCCAATACGTCGCATTCACAAACACATACTTGCAGTTCAACGGTGGCTTGCAGCAACCAGACTATTATGTCCATAAAACATACACAACATAGTTAAAAATTCTAAAAATTAACTCACTACATATTATTATTTCAAATGCATATTAATGTATTGAGGCCGGTTAACGTACAAAATGCGTTAACGTACGATGCGTACGCGATGCATTATCAACATGCGAAATCTGGTAACTAACGTGCGACTTTCATTTTTTTCTTTACATGCGATTTCACTTTTTTATGTACATGCGATTTTGAGTTTTTTTGGAACATGCAATTTCCCTTTTTATGTACATGCGATTTTTATTTTTTGGAACATTATGTGTGATTTTGCATTGCGTACGCTTCGTACGTTAAAGACATATTGTACGATACACTTTTTCTTAATGTATTATACAATATACAATATACATTATACATACCTCAAGTTGAGTCAAACTACTCCGGTAAAACTCCTTAGCGGTCCTCGCTCGCGCGATCGCCAAACAAACACGTGAATCGATCAAACAACTCTTGATATTATCCCAATTCTTCTCGGTGACAACATGTTTCTGCAGCCACTTAGAGTAATCCCTAAACCGGTACTCTCGAAACCTGTGGTTCGACACGGCCTTCCCAATTCGCTTATTGGTAACCACCAGAGCAAAGATTGCAAAGGCCAGTAAGCCAACAATAATAATGAGCAACACAGCGGAGTAAATGTATAGAAATGAGTTGATCCGGAAGAAAGCGCCAACGATCCCGAGGACCGCGAGTAGCACGAGGAATATCCCGGTGAACAAGTAGGGTTTGGCGAATGTTTTTTCACATAAGGTGGCAGTTCCGGGGTGGACAGACGTCCATACGCCGCCGGTGATCAGGATGATGCCTAAGAGCAAGGTCATCACGTTTAGGATTGTGGTCAACACGTTGCTTGTGCTCGCCATTGGTAGCAGGAAACTAGGGTTTGATGTGAGAGGATAGTGAAGAATGAAGGTGAGAAATGGTGAAAACTGTGTTTTATGATGAGGATTCAAGACGGTTGTATACTTGTATGCATATTTGTGGTAACTACTGCCCCTCATGTTGCGAATAATTACGTAAATGCCATCAACTACTGCCATTACGGTTCTAGTTTGTGGAGAACGTGGGGGCTAGATTTTGTGGCATGATGTCTGGTAGTTTGAGTTTAGTTTTGTTGTCGATTCATGTTTTTTTTAACATTATTTCGAATTTAACAACTATTGATTATTAGAATTATATAAGAGTGAATGATTAAAACTTACAAGATAAATGGGTTCAAGCAATTTTTTTTATTAATTAAAGAAATATATCTTTACATATTTAGGACTTATTTTAAATAAATGTGTGTGTTAGGGTTTTTTGTCGACTAATTCTTTTGTTTAATATTTTCTTGATCCTAATATCTTCCTAGTTTGGCTAAACTTTTCTTTTTAATTTGACATTTAAAATAGGGCTCGTATGTATTTTTTTTCAACTAGATATTGTTACCTTGCTTTTTAATCGAGTCATATGATATTGTCTAATCAATCACCATAGTTTTACTCAGGTTATATTAATCCGTATGTAGTACTGTATAGCTGAATATTCTAATAAAATCTAAACGAAAGATTTATTTTTATAAAACTAAAACACTTATTATGATGATCATTCAACCTTATATAGTAGTAAAATACCATAGATGGTTATCTAGTTAGAGTACACACCAATGAAATTTGTAAGACGAGAACCTAACATAAAGGTTTCCATTCTACTCTTGAACTATACTAATTGATTTATTGAAGAATTGTGTAGCAAGTGACACTCTTTGCAACACAACACCATCCGAATCGAACCTCACTCCTTGAGGAGTGGTGCGTGGTGTTGGTGGTCGAAAATCCAACCGAAAGCGCCACCCAAAACTCTCCAAATCTTTCCGCTCACTTTATCTTATTTGGGCTCAACATTATTAGCAAAAGTTCTACGGTATTTACTTTAGGCCCCACTAGCCAGTATTTCGATATCCTGCTACCGCCAAGCTCAGGTACGAGAACAAATTACCATCGCTACTAACCGCTGGACCACCCCCGCCCGAAAGACCACTGAGCAAAACAGACACTTGTCTAGTAAGTGGGTTGTAACGCAACAACCTACCTGTTGAACATAAAGTCGGGTTGTGTCGTATTTCTGCATCACAATATATACTCAGATTGTGTTGGACAAGTGTTAAGACAAGTTTAGTAGCATCTTAATTCACGATTTGAGTTAAATATGTTTACCTAATTTCATAAGTCAAACTAGCATCAGTGAAATAAACATTGCCCGTTATCAAGTCAACATCAACACCAGTAACAAACTTAAATCCACCAGCAAGCTGAGTTGCAAGGAGGGCTGGACCTAGCATGTTACTAGGGTACCCCTTGACGCTCCGGCGGTTGTGTAAATTTTCGAAAAATTTGACGTTTTTTGATTTCGTTACTCTTTTTATATGAAATGTTGCCCCTATAAAGATTTTCTAAATCCGCCACTTCTTGCAAGTCCACTGGTTGGCCCCACAACAAGAAGACCAAAATATGTGTCAGCTATGACCGGTTATAGGCTGAAAGCTAAGTGCCATAGGCGTTCCGCATATCGGTCCCTTATCCTCATCTGTGGTACCATCACAAAGTTGCTTGGTTCTGATCAAAATATCCAAAATAATAATTGATAAGATAGCATATGCTAAAAAGATATCTCGAGAGAATATATTTTTATATTAACTCATTAATAATCTAATGAAATGTCAAATTCATATCATTTAAACAAGTTTTGTAAGTTTTGTTTATGCATATGAATTTCTTGAATATCGTCTAGTATATAAATCAAAAGTTGCAGTTCGTTGCAGCTAGAAGTTCATTCATCTAATAAATGAACGAACATAAACAATTTTTTTTTAACTAAATGAATGAATAAGAACGCATTTCTGGTGCCATCATTTACGTTAACAAACACTCAATTATTTTCATTTGTCTATGTTGATCCGCTTTATATATTTCTTTGAATAATAATAATAATATTAATAATAATAATAATAAATAAATAAATAAATAAATAAATAACGTTTTGAGAGCCATCAATCCATTTCCGCTAATAAGACGATAAGAAAACTTCAAATTATCAGCCACCATCGCCAATGATCTTTAGATCAAGTGATGAAAAACTTGCATTTCTTTGAGAGATGCGACGTTCTACTCCACTTGGTGCAGAGTGAGACATTGGTGGACAAGGATAGGAGACCCAGGGAAACCTGGGCTCGATCCTTGAGCCATACCGGTTTTACCGGTATTTTCACCGTCATGCATACGGGCGGGTGTGTTACTGGGTTTCCCCGGAAATGGTGGTGGACTCGGGTTACTCTCGGGTCTAGTGGGTGCCCCGAAGTTGTTAGTACAGTATGTCTATGTCTTAGTTCTGTATCGAGTTTGTTTAGAATAGATGAGATTATGTTAGAAAAAGTCGTATTTATGTAAATAGTAGATCAAGTTCGCCCTGGAAGTTAATGTTGGAATAAGTTCGGCCGAACTTGTTCAAACAAGTTCGCCCGAACTTGTTGTCCTCCCAAGCGAACTTGACTATCTATATATAGGTGCCTCTAGGATCTCATTTGTAACTTTGGCAGAATAGAGGCGAAGCTCTGTCGGATCCGGAACTTGAATGTAATTGACTTTAAGATCAATAAACAGACAATTTAACTAGTAATTCTTGCATATTTGATTAACATGTCATTTAGTTTCCGCCTATTTGGACATTAGATACCAGTTTAGGTTCCTGTGCTATCAAGGAGCGATCTAACAAGTGCTATCAGAGCCACGGATACCTGATTTGGTGAAATCATCACAAGAACTACTCTAAGTCTACTCATATCTACCATTTTTCTTAACTTTTTCATGGAGAACAATGAATCTACGGTTAAAATTTGCTAAATTTTGAATATGTCACGTAAAATACACTAAAGATAAACCCCTGAAAGTTTCAAGACCTAATTCAAACGAATTGATGTCGAAAAGTTAAAGTTATTCAAGAAATAAAGATTCAGAGATTTTGTGTACTGGACGGCGAAGCTCTGTCCAAGTGTTTCCAGGATCTGTAACGTTCACTCACTAAAGAAACGGTGTTAATCAGTAAAAACCAGTATCCAATGTCGCCTATGCAAATGGATTCCGCACGTTTATCTTAGGTTTGCCAGATTAGGACCCGAACGATCCGTACAACGGACCTTCAGTTGGTATCAGAGCAGGATTGGCCTAATTTGAAGACATTGGACATAGAACATCTCATCTTCTACTCATTTCATTCTTTTTAAACTTTTCTTGGACATTACACGGACGAAATGGACTGATTTTCAAGTATAATACTTAAAATCCATAATAATAAAACCCTTGAAAAGACCAAAGCTTAAAACAAACGAATTCATGTCGAAAAGTTGAAAAAATCATGATTTGCAAAACCTGTTTGAACGAACTTGTGATCAAGTCCGCTCGAACTTGACTGAAAAATTCACTTTTTGAGTGATTTTTCATCAAGTTCGCCCGAACTTGATTGATTTTTCATAGATTTTAGATAAGTCCGCTCGAACTTGCTTAATTTTCATTCAAATTTTATCAAGTTCGCCCGAACTTGATTAAATCTTGTTGAAAATCTATTATAAGTTTCGCCCGAACTTGTTTATTTCTCTTGATATTCCATACAAGTTCGACCGAATTTCATCAGGGTGAAAATTTTCATAAACTTCAACATAAGTTCGCCCGAACTTGTTTGAAACAAAATCTGATTTTTCCTTACTGCACAAGTTCGCCCGAACTTGTTAGTGTACTTATCAACTTTTCAAGTTTGTGAACGTGTTTTCAGCGATACTCATCAGTTTTCAGCGATGGAAGATATCCACAATTCGTATATGACAGCTGGGGCTTCAACATCGAATGCCCACATGATGAATCAAGTGAATATTGATAACGAGATGGGTACGTCAGTGAAGCCACCGAAACTTATGTGCATGGATGAATACGAGAGGTGGAAGGAGAAGTTTACGAACTGGGTTCAATCTACATTCTTTCACAGCTGGGTTGCGGTTGAAACAGGTTATACATGGCCAAGAGATGAACATGACAATGTTATCGAGATGAGCAAGTTTTCTACTTCACAGAAGGATGCGTATGTTGCTGAAAAGAAAATGATCAGTCTGATTCAGCAGTCCGTGAAGGAAGATATCTTAGTGCTATTGCCAGAATACAAAACTGCACAAGAGTTATGGAGGTCTCTAAAGACCAAATATCTGTGACAATTGTCAACTTTCGGGTAATTTCCGTACAGTTAAACTATTAATTTAATCATGCAATTATGTGTTAAAATGTCTTAAACTGCTTGCTTGCATCTCATATATCATAAACTGTCATGAAAATATTTAAATAGTGCATATCATTCATGTGGATAGTCTCGTTTAAAAACAATAACAATGCACTAAAACAACTAGTAGACTTGCTGGTTAGACTAGTAGTGTCAGCACTAGTTCGGTACTCAGCTTAACGTCAGTTCTAGGACTTAGATAGAAGTCCAATAGCAATAATATATTAAATCCAAGAATGGAGAACAAGGATTTAACTTAACACGTTCCGGAAATCATTTAATGCACTTAAAAGTGCCCAAAACAAACTAACATTTATCAGCAAAATTCAGCAATTGTACATTAAAATATAATGCAGAAATAAGGTTAAAGTGTCCAGAATAACTTGTAAAGTGTCGGGAATTAAAAACCGTCATAAAAGGTACCTCATAACACACTAAACTGTGCCATTTAGCACTTTAACGAACCAGTAACCAACCAAACAACCGGACACTACTCGAAACACCAAATTTTCACTAGAAGCATTGTTTTAGTGTTACAAAGCTAGTTAGGACCACCCGACACCTTGAATCATCTCAAGATCACTAATACACATAACACCCTAACTAAACATCCTAGATTCCAACTAAACATCTAACTAACATTTGAAACCAAACCAATACCCCCCTCATGTTGATGATCACAAGGGGCCCCACCATGCCCCAAGCTTTTGATTATTATAATGGGACTTGTTAGGGAGATATTAAGCATATTATCCAAAAGTTATATGTGTGTGGAGGATCTTGATACAAGTAACCTTCCAACCTTATCACTTCACCATTTCAAAACTTCATCTCCTCCCTCTCTTCCCTCCTTGTTCACGGCACAACCACCTCTACTTCACCTCCATTTTCAAGCCACTTCCTAGTAGATTAAAGCATATTCAAGGGTGTCCCAAGGGTGATTAAGGAAGGATCAAGTGCTAGAAGTTGAAAGACCACCTTGAGGAGCTTTTATCCACCACTTTTGCATCATCTTCTTCATCTAAGTGTTCTCGCCACTTCCCTAGCCACTAGAGCTAGTACTAAGCCTCTTGATCTTTGTTTTAATCCTTGTTACTAGTATATTTATCATGTACAAGTGAATCCATCAAGAGACATAAACTAAAAGTAATGAACACATGAAGGACACTAAAGATCTAAAGAAAACAAACATGATATTGAAATGAAATGATGTTATGTATGCTTATTTTATGCTTAGGTTGATGATTATCATGTGTAGTAGTGTTGTATGTAAAGATCTTGAAAGTGTATACATAGATCTTGAAAGATCCATGAAGAACTAGTTGATGAACTTGAGGTAGGTCACTAATGAATTAGTTAAAATAATTTACAATACGTAAACATGGACTTAAAGTTATTTTTGTAAATGGATGAACAAGTTGTTAAACATGATTTTCTACAAAAGTTGTGTAATTAGTGGATAATTAACATTTTTGAAGATAACTAAACATGTTAAACACCATACTAAAAGACTACATGTTTTTATAAAGTTGTTTAAACTTATAGAAATTATTTTGGTGATCAAGTGAGTTTTGTAAAGCTTAAACACATGTATTAAACATGAGAAAACTCCTAAATCTAGGGGAAACTATGGCCAAATTTTTATAAAAATTCAACCCTTAGAAACATATAAAGTTTACTACTAAACTTTTGATTTTTAGATGTTTAAATAAATTAAACATGGCCATGCCCTATTTTTTTTATATATAAATACAAGTTAAGAAATAAACATTTCTTAAAGGATAAAAACAAGTATAAATATATATTTAGGGAAATATATATTTAATGGTCACCAAGGATTTTTGTGTAGTATGTGTATATTATGTGTAATATATGTAATAGACAAAATAGGAAATTAAAACACTAAATACTCTCAATGGAGTATGAACACAAAAACCCTCAAAATACCAAAGAAAATACTCCAAGGAAATGCACACAAAAATACCCATACTTTGGTGCTAGGACAAATACAACAAAATACATAAATCAACTTATATATATTCCTTGATTTATATGGACTTGGACAAGTAAATGGACTTATACACAATATATATATATATATATATATATATATATATATATATATATATCACAAGATTGGTAAAATATATATATTCCCTACAAACCTTAAAAATATATTATTTTTAAGAAATATAATTTCCCGAAAAAACATAAAAATTACAAGTAATAAATCTTGCCAAGAAATAAGAAATACGCGAACCTTAACACTAGAATACGTGTATACTTTCCTAAGTGTACGCTTGGAAAATAACAAATATACTTATACTAAAAATAATATTGGAAATATTATTTTACAAGTATACATATTTATTTTGAAAAATAAATATAACAAGAATACAAAGACATGGGCTAGGCCCAACAATACAAACACGTGGACTAAGTCCAATGACAACAACACATGGGCTAGGCCCAATGATACAAGAACATGGGCTAGGCACAATGACACAAGAACATGGGCTAGGCCCAATGATACAAGGACGTGGGCTAGGCCCAATGACAAGTGTGCTAGGCACAAGGACAAGGAACGGGCGACGCCGTTAACACACTATTCCAGACTCGATAACAAAATATATGTTACTAAGTCAAGAAATAATTAATCAATAAAACGATTAAGAACAACTAACATAAGATGAGAACTTGTACATAGAACGAACATAGACTTAAGTGTGTAATGGGAATTAGAACACTTGTAGGTTTCGGTTCGAGACCAAGGAAAACATTGTGAGTTACACAAGGAACGCGAATCAGTGAGTCATGTCCCCCTTTTCTTTTAACGCTTTCGGTTTTATAACATTCAGGGGAAATACATGTCAAGACATATGGTATGTTAGTTATGGAGTTAGATGACAATAAGATCGATGTGCGTAAGTAGGATTGGATAACAATACAACATTAGTAACCATTAATCACTTAGTGACCAAGGTGCAAAAGGTGTAGATCTATTGAGCTTGAGGCACGCTCCACTCCTAGTTATATACCATGGAGTGCTTTTTTCCCAATTGAGAACAAAGTGTCTCGGTTTGGTTACATACTTACGGTGCATAGTATCGGAGGGCTCGCTACCCACTGATAGATCCTTATCTTCCATAATTATTTACATACCTGGCTTTCAATATTGGATAACAATTATGAGAACTTATTCGAAAACAAAACTACATGAACTCGCTCAACTTTTGTTGATTTTTCAAATTACATGTATTTCAGGAAACAGGGCTTAACCGGTGATGGATTCTCAGAACATACAATGATGGCCACTTTTGGAGGATTTGCCTCATATATCCCTTCCTTGTTTGGGCATATAGGGGTCAAAACCTCGACTTAAAACTACAACTATCGCAAACATATTTTGATGATGTAACTTAACTAAATATTGTTTTGGTAAACTTATGAACCTTGTTGGAACATGTAAACTTGAATTCGAATTTGTATAACATATGGCATCATTGTTGGATTATAATTATGTTTACACGATTGATTGCAATGATTACTGTTAAGTCACACGTTTGCGCTTCCGCTACGACTAGGGCGTGACAATATCAGGGGAGTGCAGAGATGGTGAAGAGAAAAAAGGCTCTAACCATGAAAGAATTTGACATCTTCACAATGCTTAAAGGAGAAAACAATGAAACAAATGATAGAACGATTATGTCATTTGAAGGTGATTATGAGAAGGCATGGTCTTGAGAAGACGGAAGAAGAATACGTTGACAAATTGGTTGACGCATTACCAGAAGGTGAATGGAAAATATATCTCATGGTGCTAAAAGAAAATCCAAGCTGGGAATTTTTCAAGTTATTCACTTTTATCGATAAGTTGGAGGGGCACGGGATGGAATTGTTGAAGATTGCCAAGTCAAAGAATTCGAATATTGCCCAAGATGTAGGGCTGTATTACAAGACTGGAGCTCAAGAGAATATTTCAAGCCCGAAGATCCAAACTGATTTTAGTGCGAATATGAATTCCTTGAATCATTTGCCATAAAGCCAAACTCAATCATATCCTAACTATGACCAGAGTCCTCAGAATGCATCATATTCAAGCACGGGTTCTAATCAGAATAATCAATCAAATTCTGATCCAAATGTGTTTAGATGCAACATTGCAGTCAACCTAAACAATGCCGTTTCTGAACAAGTGGCCCAACAACATATGGCACTACTTGCCACAGTGTTGGAATCTATGAGAGTTTAGTGGCTGGAAAGATCAGAAATCCTGAAATGACTGCTGAGGATTACGATGAAGTGGATGAGGAAGAGCATGAGTTGATGGACATTAAATGGTCCTTAGCTTCGATTATTCGGAGAGTTACCAAATTTATTGCACTAACCGGAAGAGATATCGGAAACTCGAGCAACAAATTGGGATTCGACAAGATGAAAGTTACTTGCTTTAGATGTCAACAGAAAGGGCATTTCAAACGAGAGTGCAAAAATCCAGAAGCTAGTGGCAATCAAAGTCCTTTTGGAGGAGGCAATGATTATTACAAGAAGTCGTTGCAATACAAGCCATTCCCGAAGAAAACTCAAGTCGAAATCCAAGAGAAACCATCCAACACCACAGAAAAAGCAATGGTTGCTTCGAATGAAGATGACGGTTTTGATTGGAATTCATACATTGCCAAAAAGACTGGAGTCGCTCTAATGGCCGAGATTGTGGAAGATACATCTGCTGAGGATGTAGCTTTGGAGAACACAATGCTAGAAGAATACTTACAACAAACAGAAGAAGAGGAGATCTATCAGCATACAAGGATGCAGAGTGTTCTTTCTCCTAACATTACTACTAGTTTTGCAGGTTGCTTTGGTGATGCAGTACCTTCTGAGCATGTTGTTGAAGAAACAAAACCGGAAGTTGAAGAATTCATCAACGTGACTAAAGAGATGAATGAGGAAAACCTCACGGAGATCGCAAACAAAGCAATGATGGCAAATTTGACAAAGGTAGGTCTAGAGGTAAAAATTGTTGAAAAAGAAGTTGTAAAAATGCAAATCGTTGAGGTTGAAAAACCTTGCACGAAATGTACCGAGTCTTGTCTGCAATGCGCTGAAGAGTCTCAAATCATAAGTGAACTCAATGTGCATAACAACAATTTTAAATATGATTATCGCACAATGAAGGAAACTTATGATAAAATGAAAGACGATTACAGTAGGCTTGATAAAAACAACATTGAACAACATGACCCAGTGAGAATGTTAAAAGCAATAGTAATGGAAAAACAGAAAGCCATTAACATTTATATAAATACCATTGCTGAAATAAAACAAGAGCTTCAAGATATGAAAATTGAAACCGAAAGGGTGAGACAGCTTTTGAAAAGCTATACCACGAATGCTTATGTCATCGATCATATTCTTCCAATGATACGTGGGGATTATAACAATGTTCCACCACCCTTGTGTGAAAAATATTGTCACAAGAAGGCTGAAGGGATGAAAAAGGCGCTTAATATAGAACTTTTGACCGAAAAGAAAAATGAGCTGCCTGAGAACATTGACATAACCTACACAAAAGATGACAGTGAAGTAGTGGTAAAAAATGTTTTTGAAAATGTGTTGAGTGAATCTGATGATGGAAGCTTTGAGAGCGCCAATGCAAGTTCGAACAATTCTGAATCACAATCCGAAGATGACGTTACATCATCGGAAGATAGCCTAAGTGATGATCCTAACGTTGTCATGTACAAAGTTAAGGAATCTGATAGATTATACTTCGATGACACTTTTCGATTCGAAATGTGAAAGAAGATCAACTTGATAAATTGTTCAAACTTGTTGATGTCACACCCCGACCCGCAGCGGAATAAGAGTCGGGGCATAATTGGGTTATCACCAAAGCTCATGATATTTACTAATATGTTTCATATTTATTAAAGTCAAAATTACATTCTCAATAATCCAAACATGTCCATACGAATACAAAGGGAAATAACCAAACTAAACAATCCAAGCTCTAAATCAGTTTATTCTTCTAAGCCAATCCTATGTGTTTCTTGCTGCAGCTGGTTCACCTGTATCATGTGTAAAAATGGGGGTTTTTGGGTCAACATAAGTTGGCGAGTGAACCTTGTTAGATAAACATTTATTATTGATTTCTTGTTATTTATTCAAGGAAAACTGTGCAATAGTCATATGTGAGCAAATGTAAATAATTAAACAATAGCAATAACAACCACAACTATAACATACAATAACATACAATAACATAATGAACTTGCATGAATATATAACATGAATGCCACTGTATATGTTGGCAACGTCACGTTCACGCTCATAATGTAATGGGGAACGGACGGCCTATGATGAATGTCTGTGCGATCAAGGCTCAATCAAACGGAGCCGATCGTATGTAGGCAACGCCAGGTTCACGCTCATAATGTAATGGGGAACTGCTCAACGCTCATAATGTAATGGGGAGCGGCGGCCTATGAAATTGCATGTACTGAAAATAATAAATTACATCTAAACAGTAACCACACAACAGTTGATACAAGCTGAATACACATTTGTTCATGGTATGATGTATGCACAATGATTTAAATATAATAATTGGTAAGACACATGATATACCCCAAAAACGTGATTAAAAATGGGGAATTTTGTAGAGGTTCACTCACATTGGGTGCGTTTGGTTGGAGATGATGAGATGCGCACGAGTTTGAAGGATTGAACAACGAGGATTAACTAACCTAAATAATAACGGAAGATATAGTAAATGAGTGGATTTTATTAATAATTTTAATAGGATTTTTAGATATATTTTTGTGAGTTTAAGGCTATTTCCTATCTTTAAAAACATTATTTTTAAGTATTTTTAATTGATTTTTAAATTAAATTAAATAAATAAAAATATAAAAATATGTTGACTTTTGCGTTGACCGTTGACCCTTGACTGTTTGACTGTTTGACTGTTTGACCGGTTTTATTGTGTAAATGTATGCGCCGGGCAGGACTCGAACCCGAGACCTCCCGTACGCGTGCACGCAGCTCTACCAACTGAGCTACGTGTCTAACCCGAAATAATCATGTTTTTAATTATATTTATATACTAATTTAGTTTATTCAAAATTCATTTTTTTAAAAAGAATTTTAATTATCAACCCGGTGCTGTCAACAGGTCTCGAACCCGAGACCTGTGCTTTAACATTACACACAGTCCACCGCTGGACTGTGTGTCTAACTTGGTTAATATACAGATTTTTATTATACTTAACATCTAACGGCGAAAAGGATCCGGTTCAGTTAGAAAAATAAAACATTTTTATTACAAAGCATACGTGTGTCAAGGATCGAACTCGCGGCGTGTGATATGTATGTGCACACAGTCCACCGCTGGACTGTGTGTCTAACCCGAGATAATATCCAGATTTTATTAAAACTTATAATCAAACTATCATCGTCTTCTTCGTTACAAAATTACAGTCTGCGATTACTATATTGTTTCTTGTTTAATTCGATTGACAAACATTCAACAGACTAATATGAAATGACAGAGACAATTTTTAGAAGTAAACATACCAGAGAACGATTTATCTCAGAATTCCGGAAAGTCGTCGGCTCTGTTTTTACTGATTTCGACTGAACGAATAAATTAACAGTTTTGATTAGCTAATCGAGGAATTGAAGTATTAAACAAGATCTATCAGAAGGTTTGAATGTCTATACCGTTTTACAGCTGAAGATAAGGATTTTCAGAAGTTTTCCGGCTAGCGGGAATTATCCGATAACGACATCTGAAATTGATTCCGATTGAAGGGTTTGAGTCAGCAATAGCTTAATAATTGATAGACAACGAAAAAATTGAGAGACTTACTGATTTGATGGAAAAACACGGTTTTCTGGCGAAAGTCCGGCGAGTTCAAATAGCTTCTCCGGCGGACTGAAAGTTGTGCGAAAATGCAATTGAAGGTTGGCAGAGTGTGTTTGAGTCGCGAGAGAGGACAAAGATTGAAGTAATTCAGGAATTGAAAGTTTTCGGTTATTAAAACCGATTCACTCTAGAATTCAAGTTCATTCAAAGCAAAATTGATTGGAGGTGTCGGTGTATCGGTTAAACTCAGTAAACCGCGATCAATCAAACTTCTTTGGACGTTTGGTGACCGATTTCGGTTACAGTTGGCGTAACCGGATTAATTTATGATAGACCATAAAATTTAATTGTTTCCTAGTATTTATAGAAAACAACAAATGGCGGAGTGGTTATATGTGTGTGTGATAAAGCTTTGAGTTTAAACCCGGCTGACCCGGTGTTCGAGTCCCGGCAGCCTAATTTTCTTTTTAATTATTTTATTTTTACATTTTAACAATTAAAACTTTTATATTCTAGTTTGTATATTAATTATGCATCATTAAAAATTAAAATGGACATAAATACGCAATGAAACATTTATAACTTGATATTCGATTACAAACGGAGCGGGTTTGGAAAACCCGTTTTTGACAAATGTTACAGTTGAAGTATCATCAGAGGATTTGGAGAGAAATGAGAAGAAGTTTTACTCCAAAACTAAAAGAAATTATAATAACTACCGAAGGAATGGTGGTGACTTTCCTGACATAGGAGAGCGGGTTTGGGTTTAGAGGAAGAAGATGAACCGAAAAAGAAAAGGTCACCATTTCGCGAATATAAAGATAAAAATATGGCATTTGTGTATGGGACTAGTACGGTTCTGGAAGAGAATTTGATTGGAAAGCAATCAAATGATGAATTTAAGAAGGAAAAAGAACTTCGGGATAAGGCTAAATTCCGCAAGTGGAGTAAAACCCACTAGTGGACATTCTCATGATACTCGGACTTGCTTTAAATGCAATGAAGTTGGTCACATTGCTCGCAAGTGTCTGAAATCAAAGCCTGTGGAAGAAAGACAAATTCAGATGTTGAGAAACTTAAGCAACCAGAGATTGTAAAACCAATCACAATCTTAGAATGAAACAATGAATCTAAAATCGAAGTGAAACCTAAAACTGAATCGAAGTTTAAATTCAACTTTTGAGAAAGGTGAAACTTCCAAATCGAATGAAAACAAAGATTCAAGATTCTACATTAAGAAAGCAAGAGTTAAATCACAATCCTTGGTTGCCAAGAAGAAAACAACACCATCTAAAGTAAGTTTAAGACAATCAAAATTGATAAAGACAAGGTGTCTGAGTCAAAGGGTAAAACTGAAACTGACAAAGTTTTTCCAAAATTTTCAAAAGAAAAGAAAAAAGTCAAGTTTGAAAACGTTAATGTCAATGAAATCTCAGATGATGATTTTGAATATCAGAGGGCTTATGAGAATGTTTATGAAGATTATTATCCCAAACCCAAGACCAAAAAGGCTTGGGTTGCACTTTTTCACTGAATTGTTAATGTGTGCAGGGGCTCCAAAGATCCATATTATCGAAGTGGATTCTGGATAGCGGAGCGTCGAGGCATATGACCGGGATGAAAGCACTACTCTTTGATATCAAATCATGGAGGGTATGTAGGCTTTGCTGGAAATCAAGGAGGTTGGATTGTTACTGAATGAAAGCTTTCGAACAGTGTGGTATCTTTTGATCGTGTTAACTATATCGCCGAGCTAGAGAACAATCTCCTTAGTATCTCACATATTTGCGATAAGCAGTTCACTGTTCATTTCAATGATACGGAGTGCATGATTTTTAAGCCGGGCTTCAAGATTCCGGATGATTGGATTCTCATGCGTGCTCCACGCGAAAACGATCTCTACGTGTTAGACATGGGTATTGCTACTACATCGTCGAAGTCGGCTCAATGTTTTGTTACTAAAGCCACGGAGAAGGATTCGATTCTATGGCACAGAAAAATGGGGCATATACATCTGAGGAAAATGAATTTTCTGGTGCATAACGATTTAGTCGAAGGAGTGAATCTTCGAAGCGTCCATATGACAGATCATTGTCTTGAATGCAAGAAAGGGAAGCAGATGAAGAAGTCACATCCTAAGAAGATTCTTAACTCCATAAAGTTGCCGCTTGAACGTCTACATATGGATCTTTTTGGTCCGGTGAACGTTCAAAGTATATCCGGAGATCTGTACTGTTTAGTCGTCACAGATGATTATTCTCGATATTCATGGGTTTTCTTTCAAGAGTCTAAAGATGAAACGTTTGAAAATCTTATGATTCTCTTCAAGAAACTCGAAAATCTATTTCATCTCCCTGTTAGACGGATTCGAAGTGATAATAGCACGGAGTTCAAGAACAACAAGATGAAAGAGTTTTGCAACGCCAAAGGAATTCTGCATGAATTCAGTGCACCTTATACTCCATAACAAAATGGCGTAGCTGAGAGGAAGAACAGAACGTTGATCGAAACAGCAAGAACTATGCTTGCAGACTCAAAACTTCATGTTAGCTTCTGGAGGGAGGCGGTTGCAGCGGCATGCTACACTTTAAACAGGGTCTTAACTGTCAAACTGACTAAAAAGACTTGTTTGAGATGATTAACCGAAGGAAACCAAATCTGAAATATCTAGAACCGTTTGGTGCACCTTGCACAGTGATTGATTCGGATGGAAAATTCAGTGCTAAAACGCTTGAAGGTTTCTTTGTCGGTTACGCTAGTCCGCTCAGGAGAGTTTACATTCCTGCTTTGAGAAGGTGGTCGAAGCACAACACGTTGATAACTATCAGCACACAACTCCTATTCAAAGGAAAGGCGATGCGTGATTGTTCAATTAACAAGATTTGTGGAAGTCATTCGACTTGCAGCTCTTTATTATCTACAACAGTCGGCAAATCAGGAACAGATTCTAAGGCCAATTGTGGTTAATCAACCCACTGTTGGTACATCGTCTTCTGGTGCATGTCCGATAATAGTGGTGTTCTGGTTGAACAAGTTTCTGAAGCAGAAGCAACACCTACTACAACTCCAGCAAATGTTTCCACTGAACCGAGAAATGTTACTACAGAGTCCAATATTCCTCAGAATCAGAATTCTGACTCTAATGAAGCTCCAACTTTCGATGATAATGGAGAATCTTCCTCTGATGAAGAATCCGAGCAGATATCTAATATGTTAAACCAATTTGTTGGCCCGAGCAATCAAAATGAACCAACATCGAGTACTCCTTCACCTGATTTGATCGTTGATCTGAATATCACAAATCAGAACAGTACGGTTAATATTCCTAGTGAGGAGATACCGCGGTCTTATTCATATCACCCTTCGAACAACATTATTGGAGAGTTACAGACTGGTATGAGAACGAGAATCCAGATTAACAAAGCTTTAAGTTGTTTCTATACATCCGACTCAAGATTATTGCTATTATTCATGTTTCATATCTCAAATCGAGCCAAAGACTGTGAATGAAGCTTTGGGTGATGAAAACCGGGTTATAGCGATGCAGGAAGAGTTATTACAGTTTGAGAAACTGGGAGTTTGGAGACTTGCAAACTTACCACCAAAGCAAAAAGCGATAGATACGAAGTGTGTCTTCAAGTGCAAGAGGGATGATCGAGGTGTGATCGTTAGAAATAAAGCTCGGTTGGTTGTCAAAGGTTTCCACCAGCAAGAAGGAATTGACTATACGGAAGTTTATGCACCGGTTGCGCGTTTAGAGTCAATCCGCATTTTCCTTGCATTCGCTGCTTGGAAAGGTTTTAAAGTGTACCAGTTAGATGTGAAATCCGCATTTCTCTACGGTAAGCTACGCGAGCAAGTGTACGTCGGCCAACCACCGGGGTTCGTCGATCCGCTGAACAAGAAAAAAGCTTATCTTCTAGACAAAGCCTTATACGGATTACACCAAGCCCCAAGAGCTTGGTACGACGTTATCTCAACATCTCGTTGGAAACGGTTTTACTAGAGGCACAGTGGATAGTACATTAGTTACCAAAGAAGTCGAAAGCCATCTAATCATTGTACAAATATGTGTAGATGATATCATCTTTGGTTCAACAGATGATAGTCTTTGCAAAGAATTCGAGAAGATAATGAAGAAGAAGTTCGAGATGTCTTCTATGGGCGAAATGAAATTCTTCCTCGGGTTACAAGTTGATCAGTTACCAGACGGCATATTCATTCATCAAACGAAATATGTGCATGATATTATGAAGAAGTTTGAGATGGATAGCTCGAAGCCGCCTTCTACTCCTCTGGCGCTGAATCACGGAATTTGCATCGAAGAAA
This sequence comes from Scalesia atractyloides, assembly GCA_947069175.1. Lineage (NCBI taxonomy): Eukaryota > Viridiplantae > Streptophyta > Magnoliopsida > Asterales > Asteraceae > Scalesia > Scalesia atractyloides. Next base: position 9,332,158 of record CAMTDV010000014.1, on the reverse strand, counting down.
CAGGAACCAAAGTGGATGATACGCTCTATCGGTCGATGATAGGATCTCTTATGTATCTGACGGCATCTCATCCAGATATCATGTATCCTACCTGTCTTTGCGCAAGATATCAGTCCAGTCCCAAAGTATCTCACATGCAGATAGTGAAGAGAATATTTCGTTACCTGAAGGGATGTCCAAGCACGGCTTGTGGTATCCAAAGAGCGATAATTTCGATCTGACGGGATATGCTGATTCTGACTTTGGGGTGGACAAGCTGAATTCAAAGCCTACGACGGCTGGTTGCCAGTTCTTCAGAACTCGATTAGTAACGTGGCAATGCAAGAAACAAACCACGGTCTCTCTCTCTACTTGTGAGGCAGAATACATTTATGCTTCCAACTGTTGTTCACAAATCCATGGATTCAACAACAGATGAGGGACTATGGATTGCAATTTCTTGATACGCCTTTATATGTAGACAATAAGGCAGCAATCGAAATTACTAAAAATCCCGTTCATCACTCTCGATCTAAACACATAGAAATTCGTTATCACTTCATTCGTGACTGTTACGAAAAGAAGTTGGTGCGAATAGAAAAAATCCACACCGGTGAAACAAAAGCTGATTTTTATACCAAAGCTTTTCCTTTAACAAGATTTAAATATCTAATGAGGCTTAATGGTATTAAAAATTGTTGACAGGTGCGGAAGCAGAGGTTGAATATGGATCGGACGACGAGTTCACGTGATCCACATTGGTTTGTTTATCTTTTAGATTAGTATTTCTTAAAAACTAAAATACTAAAATATGTTTTTGATTTTATGGGGAGAAATGTTTGAGAAAATCCAAAAACATATAAAAAATGAAAAAAGTACAAAAAACATTGAAAAAGACAAAAAAAAATTAGTGTCAAAAAGGAAATGATAGTACATTAGTGGACTATCACAGTACGCTAAAGAATTGTAAAGTTTAAAAGTTTAAACAAGTCTTACTGTGGATGTGTCGATAGGCTTTACACATTCAGTAAATTGTTTCCGTGATATAAACTAAATTTTACAACTGCTTAAACTTGTGGATTAACATCTCTCGGATATATGGACTTAGTACTCCGAAATTTCGTTTGAGAGATTGCCTGATTCTGAGATACGAGGTCTTTATAGATGATTGATATATGGGGTATTATACAAGTTCTTCTGATTTTGTGGAAGCAATAGCCTAGAACTTCTATAATGCTTTTGCTAAAAACCCTAAGATGAGCAAACTTGAAAGAATAGAAAGATCTAATCATTTGCAGTGCTTAAAAGATTCCTTAATTGGAACACACCTTAAAGTCAAGCCTCATCTCTTTGTCGATACGGTGGTATTAATGTAGATGCATATTTCTGTTGCCTACGTCATCGTATAAAGTCGAGTCTGTATTTAGGAGCGAAATGTCAAAGTTTATGTATGTCTAGGGACAAGTTCGCCTGAACTTGTCCATGACATAGTTCAAGCGAACTTGTCATCCTATATATAGATGTCTTGTCATTTCATTTATAAGAATCAGAGATTTTGTCACGACAGAGTCAAAGCTCTGTCCAAGTGTTTCCAGGATCTGTAACGTCTATACATCAATGAAATCAGTAGATTACTTGTATCCAATGTCGCCTATGCAAACGGATTCGCACGTTTACCTTAGGTTTGCCAAATTAGGACCAGAACGATCCATACAACGGACCTACAATCGGTATCAGAGCAGGATTGGCCTAATTTGAAGACATTGGACATAGAACATCACATCTTCTACTCATTTCTTTCATTTTAAACTTTTCTTGGACATTTCACGGACAAAATGGACTGATTTTCAAGTATAATCCGTAAAATCCATAATAGTAAAACCCTTGAAAGATCAGAGCTTAAAACAAACGAATTCATGTCGAAAATTTGAAAAAAAAACATGTTTCAAAACACATGTTCGCTCGAACTTGATATCAAGTTCGCTCGAACTTGACTGAAAAATTTATTTTTCATCAAGTTCGCCCGAACTTTATTGATTTTTCAAGATTTTTGGATAAGTTCGCTCGAACTTGCTAAGTTTTTCCTCAAATTTAATCAAGTTCGCCCGAACTTGATCAAAGTTTGCTGAAAATTTCTTACAAGTCCGCTCGAACTTGATAAATCTCTTCAAATTTCAACAAGTTCGCTCGAACTTGTCAAGAAGGGTACAAGTTCGCTCGAACTTGTCCATTATAAGTTCGCCCGAACATGTCTAAGGGTTTATAAAAAAAACGTCTCGGACTTTATATATCGTTAGATTCATATCGATGAGACGAGTTTAAAGCTTTAATCTGGTAATAACAGTTTTCCGAAAAATTTTAAACGTTTTTAGCAAACCGATACGTTAATATTGTCGATTAAAAAGTCAAATTTTCCTAAAATTGTCTGTTTGCTAATCATTTTAATTTTAAAGTGTTTTTGAACGACATATTAGTTTGGAAAACGAAATGGGGTCCGTGAAACCGCCAATGTTGTTAAGTTTTGATGAGTATGAAGTCTGGAAAGGAAAATTCGTGAACTGGGTTCAATGGAATCATTTCAACAGTTGGGTTACGTTTAAAACTGAATTTAAATGGCCAACGGATAGATATGGAGTTATTATTGCAATATCAAAGTTTACACCAGAACAAGATAGGGCATATGTTCATGAGAAGAAGATGCTTAGTTTGATACAGCAGTCTGTGATAAAAGACATCGTGAGATTGTTACCAAAATATGATACGTCACAAAAGCTGTGGGATGTTTTACATGCTAAATATCTGGAATGTGCTGAGATGATCAAGAGCAAGAAAGCTCTATCATGAAAAAGTTTGAGACTTTCACGATGATCAAATGCGAAACGATGAAGTTAATGATAGATCGCTTTTGTCATTTGAAAAATCAGATGAATAGACTTGGTATTAAGAAAACAGAAAGAGAATGCATTGACAGGGTGGCTGAAGTACTTCCGAAAGGTGAATGGACAGAATACTTAAACATATTAAAGGAAAGTCCAAGTTGGCAATTTTTCAAGACATTCCACTTTCATTGACAAGTTAGAGAAATATGAAATGGAATTGCTGAAGAAATCTGAACTTGTCAGTAATTAAAGGAATGATCAGGTGAAGAGAGAAGAGAATGTAGTGGTTAAAAATTGTGAAGCTCAACTTTCAAGTACATCTACAAATTGATTTTCAAGTTCTAAACCAGTCTGCCCAGTTTATGATGTAGATATCTATCGGGCAGATAATGCCAAACTCTTGAGTGCGATTGAAAGTTTGACATTAGAAAATAAAAAATTAAAAGAAAATGAAAAGAATTTTAAAAAAAATAAAAGTTTTAGAAAATGAAAAATTACAAATGGTAGTAGATTTTCAAAATGAAATAAAAATGTTTAAAAATGAAAAAATTGTTTTTGAAAAATTAAATACATAAAATCAAAAGTGTTTAAAAGATAAAAAAAATGTTTTTGAAAAATTAAATATAGAAAATCAAAAAGCAATAAATTCTCATATTGAGAAAATTGCTCAACTTGAAAAAGAAGTTGAGACTGTTAAAAATAAAGCTGTTAATTCAGAAAAGTTATTGAAATGTTTTGTGACTTCCTCATTAAAGTTAGATCATATATGTCCAAAACCGATCAATGTTAATAAAAAAAATTCCAATAAATGATAACGTCACAAATTAGGACAATGTCATAATTGAGAATTCTGATGATGATACCGATGATGAAAGAGCTAAAAATGATAAACATGAAATATTTTTAAAACTAAAAGAAAAATTTCAAGAAACTGTTCTACAATCTACTGAGAAAGGTAAATGCTCAACGCATAAATCTTCTAAGCAGAATGGAGAACGAAAACAAAAAGAAAAACAAAGTTTTAAAAATTCTGAAAATTTTCAAAATAAAAATAAAAGCTCATCGGTACGATCATCCAATCATTATAGAAACTCACATAAAATTGTGAATAAGTGGTGTAGGTCGGACCGCAGTGCTTCAACGTCAAATCAAAGTTACAGGAGAAGAAGGAAAGATGACTACCACACATCAAATCAATGTTATGATTTGAGTGTATGGTTTGCTAAAAAGGATCAGTATGAGAACATGAAGTGTAATAAATGTGGAGTAACTGGACACATTGCTAGAAAATGTTTTAAATTAATCCTAAACCTGTTCATATTGAAAATTTTTTTTGAAGATTTGAAAGTATCAACTCAGGTTTGGAAACAATGTACAGAAACTACAAACAAGGTGAAACCAATTATTACAAAGTTTTCAAATTTTAAAACTGGTGAATCCTCGAATATTAAAGAACAAAAAGTTTCTACATTGTATTTCAAGAAAGCTTTAACGAAAAATCAATCATGGTTAGTGAAAGAAAAAGAAGTCATACAATCAGTGAAACTTGAAAGTTTAGAGAACTTTCCAAAACTTGAGAAAGTAAAAAATAAACCTGATTGTGAAAAGAAAATCAAAATTAAGGTTGAAAAAATAACACCTAAGACTACAAAGGTTTGGGTGTCACTATTCAACTAATTGTTTGAATTTTTATGCAGGAACTTTGAGATGAACGCAAATTACTAAGAATGGAGTTCTGGGGCATACAATGAAAACGGGTCGGGTTATCAAGTTCTATATAAAGGCCTTATTACATTTTAAATAACGTTTCTTTTACAATTTTTGAAAATTTTTTGGAGAAAATCTTTCGAAAACATGTTTTATAACGTTACTGAAATTTTACAATTTTGAAGAAAATTTTACAAATTTTTGAAGAAAATTTGAAAAATTTCACAGAACCCTCACTTTTGAACAGACAAAACCCTGGGATATAAATCTTTTATAAACAAAAAAGTGTCATCATGAAGGGGAGAGTGCTTTAAAAGTAAAATTGTGAAGCGGTAATGGATGGGGAATTGAAGTGATTCTCATCAGTTGTTTATGTTTTTCTATAAATAAATATTACAAAAATATCTTTTTGAATTTTAGGGGGAGAACTTTTTTTTTCAGAAAATACAAAAACATATAAAAAGCAAAAAGTACAAAAACACTGAAAAGGCAAAAAGAGTTTTGTGTCAAAAAGGAAATGATATTACATCAAGACTATCACAGTATGCTAAAGAATTGTAAAGTTTAAAAAGTGATAAACAAGTCTTATTGTGGATGTGTCGATATGCTTTACACGTTCAGTAAATTGTTTCTGAGATATAAACTAAATTTTACAACTGCTTAAACTTGTGGATTAACATCTCTTGGATATATGGACTTAGTACTCCAAAATTTCGTTTGAGAGATTGCCTGATTCTGAGATATAAGGTCTTTATAGATGATTGATATCTGGGTATTATATAAGTTCTTCTGATTTTGCGTAAGCAATGGCCTAGAACTTGTAGAATACTTTTGCATTAAAACCCTAAAACTGCATTAAATTTGAAATATCGAAAGATACTACAATTGCAGTTCAAAAGATTCCAAAATTGGAACACTACCTTTAAAGTCGAGCCTCCATCTCTTTGTCGGTACGGTGGTACTAACCTGAGCTCTCAAGGCCTCGCACAACCCAGATACATATATCAATTACGCTATACTCACCTGTAAGATGAAATCTAGGGAATCTTGATGCGGGAGTATATTCTGAGATGAGAACCATAGTTAAGTCAAGTTTCTTAATTCTACATAATGTATCTTGGAACAATTGCGAAATGTGTTGAAGTTTAAGAGGACAAATATATCGATAATCTAGGTAAATTTGTTTAAAACTTATGTCATGAAGAGGACAATGGTACTTGTGATTTGTCTCAAAAACTGATATGATCCTTTAACACAAACTCAAAAACAATATGTTTGTAAATAGGTTTATACATACTTAGAGTTTGATATTCATTTCATAAAACAAAAAAAATTATATTATCTTTTAGTTTTGACCACTGATGATGAAATGCTGATTTTCAAAATCTAAAGCTGCTGATCAAAAGTTTGAAAATTTCAAATTGATCTGAAAGTTTAAAAGTTCATTCATTTGAAACTTACATTTGAATAAATGTGTCAGTTTGGTGTCAAAATGTTTAATCAAGATCATTAAGTTGAACTTGATACATGAATCAGATATTCAAGGTCATTAATTTGAACTTGATTAACTGAGAGGGTTTAAAACTGATGAGAAGATTTAAATTTAAATGGTTGTATTTATAGATTTCAAAGTTTGAATCTAAAATGTATTTGAATGTTTGAGGGACTTTGAAACAGGAAGTAAATTTTAAGGGGGAGCTAGATAAAAACGATGAAGATACCAGAAAGCTCAAAGTAAGGGGGAGCATGGTGATTAAAGTTTTATCAAGACAAGCTCAAGAAAAGAGAAGGATTGAAGAAGAAATGAAGATCAAGACGTTAAAGTTATTCAAGACTAAAGATCAAGATTCAGAAGCTTATTTGAAGTCTGATGACTACGGCAACATCCAAGGGGGAGTCTGTTGATGCATATGTCTGTTGCCTACGTCATCGTATAAAGTCGAGTTGTATTTAAGAGCGAAATGTCAAAGTTTATCTATGTCTAGGACAAGTTCGCCGAACTGCATAGCGAGACAAGTTCGCCCGATGTCATGGCTAGACAAGTTCGCCGAACTTGTCATGACATAGTTCAAGCGAACTTGTCATCCTATATATAGATGTCTTGTCATTTCATTTGTAAGAAACAGAGATTTTGTCATGACAGAGGCAAAGCTCTGTCCAAGTGTTTCCAGGATCTGCAACGTCTATACATCAATGAAACAGTGATTAATCAATAAAGTACTTGTATCCAATGTCGCATATGTAAACGGATTCCACACGTTTACCTTAGGTTTGCCAAATTAGGACCAGAACGATCCATACAATGGACCTAGAATTAACCTGAGCTCTCAAGGCTTCGCATTAACCCAGATACAGATATCAATTACGCTATATTCACACGTAAGATGAAATCTAGGGAATCTTGATACATGAGTATATTCTGAGATGGGTACCATAGTTGAGTCAACTTTCATAACTCTAACTAAGATATCTTGGAACAACTGAGAAATGTATCGAAGTTTAAATGGACAAACATATCGACAATCTAGGTAAACAAGTTTAAAACTTAAAGTCATCAAAAAGTCAACGTTACTGGTGATATGTCTCAATCAACTGATATGATCCTTAGACACAAATTCAAAAAAATATGTCTGTAAATATGTTTGTACATAGCTTACTTGCTTTACAGATTAAAACCAAAAAGATTTTCAGAGTGTTTTAGCATAAACTTTCAAAAATACAAAAAGATTTTGTTTCTACATTAGTTTCAACAAAACTATGTTGGAAAACGGATCTTCGAAGTCTGGTAAGGTGCTAAACTGGTGGAAATCTGATTGACAATGGGCTGGGAGCTAATCTGTAAATTCTGATAAGCAAAAATGATTAAAAGTTCATTAATTTGAAACTTGAATTTGAGAAAAACCAACAGTTTGTTCATAACGAGTCGAACCGAGGTCATTAACTTGGACTCGACAGACAAATCGGTTAACCAAGGTCATTAACTTGGACTTGGTCAACTGAGTGGATTGTTAAAACTGGTAAAAGTTTAAAAGTTCAGGGTTAAAACTGAAAATTTGGAAAAGTTGGTTTGAGTTTGATCAAGTTCGCCCGAAGTTGTTCTGGGTAAGTGAATGTTGATTCAAATATCAAGTTCGCCCGGACTTGTTGTGAAATATTGATGGGATAATAAGTTTGCCCGGACTTGTATTATAACTGTTGAAAAAGGTGTTTACAAGTTCGCGGACTTGTAACATTATATAAGTCACAAGTCCGCCCGAACTTCATTATCTGTTACTTGAATCTGTTAAGCGAACTTGAGCGAATTGTGAGCGATTTCGAAATTGCACACTTGATACCAAATTGCTGCCAAAATTTCTTGTGATTTGCACACTACTAATCATGGAACATGTATTAATTTCAAGATTGGACCGTAATTTGACAGCGTTTGAACATATTGGATCTGAACATGATTAAATGACTAGTTCTAGGATGTTTAAGGATGAAATGGACAATAAAATCTGTTAAACCAACATAAATGATCTTAAACATAATCTTAATTTGGCCAGATTGGCTTGAATAGGTTGATTGCAGGTTTGAATGTAAACGATGACAAGTTCGCCCGAACTTGTCAATTGGTTTTTTGAACCAAGTTCGGCCGGACTTGTCCTCAAATGTAAAAGTTTGTTTATCTAACAAGTTCGCCCGAACTTGTTGGATATTCATTCAAAGTGTAACATTCATCGTAAAACGGGTTCCAAAACCCGCTGCGTTAAAATTCTAGAATTTATTAAATGTTTCGCTACTCATGCATTCATTTTATAAATTATATTAGTAAATTTTTATAGTTGATAAATAAACTAGAATGTAAATATATTGAATAAATAAAAGAATAAAAATAATACTAACAAATAAAAGTTCAAAAATAAGAAAATAAAGGAAAAGGGGCAACCGGGTTCGAACTCGGGTCCCCATCAAACACACAAACAACTTACACCATTGCGACACCTGCACAACATCTGATATACCTGAGTCAATTAATCCTTTATATTTACGTTTATCTTGATCTGAATTCAAAAGGGAAAACCCGCCCTGTAAACAGCCGCGCATAAATCAAGCAATCATCAATTTGCCGTTTTTCCTTGCAATTACTCGGTGAAAACCGTTTTAATCATGAGTCTTAACTCAATCATGAGTCAAACACAATCAATTTTGATCTGCAAATCATTCGCCCATCATTAATTTTGACCGAAACTTCCGAAACCGAAAATTCAATCCAAGTTACTGGCCTCATCTATAAATAGTGATCCCTTGAACCCATTTAGAACACACACACTCTCGCTAAACTCTCTTACAAGTCTCTGTTATCAAGATCTACTCGTCGGAAATACTTTCACTCGCTGGAATCCTCATCGGAAAACCAAAAGCATCACCGTTCGGTAAACAATTCATCTATTACCTTTCGTTTTATTAACATCTTATAAATCAGTGGAAATTATGATCACAATTCGGTTAAATCAGATTCAGTTTATGTTTTAATGGTGAAGAAGATGAAGTCGATATAGTGTATAAATCTAATTAAGATTTTATGTTAACCGGGTTAGACAAACAATCCAGTGGTGGACTGTGTGCAATTTGAACAAGCAGACCCGAGTTCGAGTCTTATACATGTTCCGATTCGCCCAATAATAAAACCTTTTTAAATAAACTCCTATATGAATCGGGTTGGTAAGTATATAAGAGTAATAGAAATTTTATATTCTTCGGGTTAGACACACAGCCCAATTGGTCGGGCTGTGTGCACACGAGGCTAACAATGCGGGTTCGAGTCCTGATCCACACTGTCTCTTGTAATTTACCAAATCTTTTTAACTGAATAAAAAAATATGTTAACCGTAGTATGTGTATAAGTATAATTAAAATAGAGATTATTTCGGGTTAGACACGTAGCTCAGTTGGTATAGCTGCGTGCACGTATACGAGAGGTCACGAGTTCGAACCTCACACGATGCCTATAATACCAAAGTCTACGCGGTCCGACCGGTCAACTCTGTAAAAGGGTATATTTTTTTATAATTATTTTCTTTATTATTTTTATTTAAAAATCATTTAAAATACTTCAAAAAATATGACTTTTTAAGTTCAAAAATTGTAATAAATACCACAAAAAATAGATCTAAAAATCTAATAAAAGGCATTAATTAGAAATATTAATTTCAAATAGAAGATATATATTTATCGAATTATTACGTGATTATTTAGGTTAGTTTTCTCTCGTCGGTTGAATCATAAATTCGTGCGCATTCATCATCATCAAGGAACGCACCCACTGTGAGTGAATTCTTTCAAATTCCCCTTTTTATTCATGTTTTGGGGTGTATTATGTGTCATTTATACATTTCATTTATTCAAACTCTTGTGCTAGTACCATTATATGAACTATCGTGTGATGTAAATGTTGTTTGTTGTATTGCGAGTTTACACTTTTTGTCAAGTTGCGTGCAAAATATTCATTAGGCCCATCAGTTCCTCGTTGGAGACGAGTTGAGCATCAGGTGCCTCATTAGATCAGCTCTGTTTGATTGAGCCTTGATCTCATTGTTCATCATTTGGTATGTGTGTGTGTGCATTAATTGATATTATGTGTTTTGTGGTTTAATTTACATATACGTATACTCATATTTGGTTATGCACATTTTTATTCAAATAACCAATATAACTAATTCTTTCAAAATTTTAAATAAGATTCACTCGCCAACTTTTGTTGACCCATAACCCTATTTTTACACATGGTACAGGTGGACAGGCTGAAGCAAGGAACACATAGGCAATTGCCTTAGAAGAAAAATGTATTTGAACATGTTGTGCTTGTATGTTTATTGTAATTTCTTCTTTAAAAAGAAATAATAAATATGAAACTTTATAGTAAATGTCATGAGCTTTGATAAAAACTCAATCATGCCCCGACTACCGTTTCCGCTGCGGGTCAGGGTGTGACACAAAGCTTGTATAAGACAAGTTCACCTGGACTTGATGAATTCTGATGTTTAAATGCCTACCAAGTTCGCCCGAACTTAGTATGATTTGTGAAAATTGAAAAATGTTTTTAAGTGTTTTGTCTCGATTTTCGTGTGTGCAGAATATTCAGCTTTCTTTCAACAAGTTTCGCAACACATGCGTCACGCTTGACAAGACGGTCTGTCCATCTTTAGCTGCATATGATAGTATTCTAGACTTCATGGAACGTATTCCGATACACAAGGCAATTACGGAGAAGACAGTGGTTTATAGATCGCACGTCTACAGATTTTGGAGCGCAGCGTCACTAAACGAAGACAATACAGTGATCAAATAGATTCTCCGCATTGGAAATGAAGACAAGGAGCTTACTGTATCTGAAGCAGATACCCGCAAAGTGTTAAACTTCAACGATGAAGCGAACGATCCAGTGTTACTTGATGAGAGGATGGTTCGTGGTTGTTTTTGTCGGATGGGGTATAAAGGTCACGCGAATGAATCGACACTGAAGAAAGGGGGAGTTCCTAATCCCTACAAGTTTTTAATGCACACGATTATTCATGCATTCAGCCATCGTAAAGCGGGTTTAGACGATGTTCCAGATTATATGGCGTGTATGGCCACAACGTTAGTCCTAAACAAGAAGTTCAACTTCTCGAAGCTAGTGTTTACTCACATGAAGAACAACATGGGAATAAACAGGTTTGTTATGTATCCAAGATTCGTACAAATGTTTATCGAAGACAAATTCAAGAAGATTGCGAAGGATCCAAACGACATTCTATATCTTAGCCACTTAGATGATACAACAGTGAAGAAGCTTATCACGTTTCAAAAGCAAGCTTCAGATCTTGTTGCAAAGCCACTATTTGGTGCCATTGTTTCTGCTGATTATGTCACACCGCCTGAGTATAAGTGGAGAAAGGCAGGGAGTGGTGATGAGAAAGAAGTTAATGCTGAAGAAGAATGGTTATCAACTTTCAAGGAAAAGCGAAGTGATTGGTTTTTGAAGAAAGTCGTTGAGGAAAAGAAGAAAACATCTAGAAAGACAAAGAAAGTTGAAACTATGCTTATCGATGAAAACGAACCTGAAAATGTTCAAGTTGAAGCTGGTTCAGTGTTGGCGTTAACATTGAAAGTCAAGAGACAGAAAAGACTACATAAGAGGATGATGTGATTTCTGCGGCGTCTGACAAAGACGAAGATAGTGATGATTCTCTCGAGAAAGTGACAAAGAAAGCTATCGCAGAAAAAGAGTCAGGAAAGCTAAAGGAAGGTGATGCTGACTATGAACCAGATTCTGATAAAGGTTCTGACGAGGAGAGACCAAAGAAAAAAGCAAAACGCGTAAAGTCTTCTGCTAAAGATGTTAGTTCGAAGACTACAGGTTCTCCAGGCATAAAAGGGAGAAAAGATGCTCAAAAGCCGAAAAGCCGACGTTACACTGGCCGAAAGAAAAACACAGAAGTTACACAAGAACCTTCTGGTGTAAAAGAAACAGGAGCTACACAAGAACCTCCTGCGGCTGAAACAGTACAAATTTCTGCTATTCTAGAGACTACAGAGCAACCAGGAGTTACACAAGAACCTCCTGCGTCCGATTTGCTAGAAATTCCAATTATAGAGTCTCAAGATCCACCAACAACTTCACAACCTGAAAGTTCTATTCCTAAAGAAGTTCCAGGGCATACACCGAAGAGTACGCCAAAGTCTACACCAAAGACGATTCTGAGGTCAAAGTTATTTGGAAACATTCCTGATGAGCCAGTAAATCTTGAAGATCTGAACGATTTCTTTCCAGACTCAAATGTTGAAGAACTAGAGAAAAGAGTCAAAGTTTTGGAGAAAAAATGTCAAAGAACGAAGCTGAAAAGGCTGCTTTGGAACAAAAGATGAATCAAAGCGAAGTTGAGAAAGAAATTCTAAATGAAAAGATGAAATTCTTAGAAGGTGATCGTGGATACTTAAAGGCACTGATTGAAAGTCTGCAAGATGCGAATGAAAGACTGCAAAAAGAAATTGTAGAATTACGATCAGAAAGGGATTTGAATGATAGAAGATTTTCCAGACTACAGAAAGTGTTGTCGAACAGTTTGGGATTAATTTCAAAGAAGAATATGAACGATTGGATTGAAAGAGGCAAAGAAAAGGCAGAGAAAGAGCTCACAGAACTAGGAAAAGGTAAGCATGTGATTGAAGGAATGCCCAAGACAACAGAGCATGTGATTGAAACTGCTGATGCTGCTAAAGTTTCTGAGTCCGAGATTATTCCTGAGGGTATTCCAGAGAAAGAAACAGAACAAAAGGATGATGAAGAAGCCGAGGTCGATGATAATGATGATGAACCTGTTGATGATCCGAAAGATGATTCTGATAATGATGATGGTAATGATTATGATCAAGGTGGAGTTGGTATGAAGGTTGTTGATGCAAAGGTAACTGATGAGTTTGATTTTTCCTTGCTACTGAATGATGATGTTAATATGATGGAAGATCAAAGTAAGGGGGAGCAAACAGGGAAACATGGCAAACTGATGAAGACATGACTGAAGCGATTATTGCAATGCCTGTTGTTGCTATGCCTACAAAGCCATCGGTACTAATGTTAGAACACAACGTTGAAGAAGGAGAGTTTGTTCACAAGTTTTCGAAGGAAGATCTGGCAAAGCTACTAAACGTTGATGCTGAAACGTTTGATTTTGATTTTGAAGAGCAAGTGGTGAATATCGATACATTTGAGCCAAATGAATACTGCTACAAACGAAGATCTGATGCTGATGATTATAATAAAGTTATTATTGAAGATTGCTCAGATGATGAAACAGATGAAGGAGAGATATATGTTGGTTTGAATACAAATAGTTTTCCTACTTTTGAAGAGATATACGAACAACTGAATGAAGATCTGCTAAAAGAGAAGATTGCAGAGTCTGTGTGTGAAGGAAAGGTTCCGAAGCTAATGACTAAAGCAGAGATTGCTGAAGCTAAGAAATCCTGGTTTAAAGAAATGCCTAGAGAAAGAAAGTTTCAACGACCGTTAGCATTCTTTACCAGAGATGCAGATAAGTCATTAGGTGATATCCTTAGTTGGGGTTGGTTGAAAGAGCTGAATGTCTACGCCATTAAACGTGAATTTGGCGTACAGTACTTTAAATACTTGGCAGACTTCAGTACATTACCGTATTGGGATGTGGAGGAACTAGTGCAGACAAGAAATGTTAGTTATCAAATGAAGTTTATTGATCAATTGTTGTGGAAAATAATAAAGTTTGAAGCGACGCAAGGATTCAAATACTGGAAGCCGTTTATACCAAAGCGCAGAATAAAGACGAACAAGCAAACGGCAGAAAAAGACATAACGTTGATAATGAAACGTCCGCGTGCGATGAAGAACATGCCCCTAATGCCAATAGAACAAGATTTCTATCCGTTGTTCAAATGGTTGCAAGTTGATCCAACGACATGTGAAGTAGTAATAGTGTTGAAGTTTGAAGAACACTTGGATATTACGAAAGAAAGATCAGCTGAAGTGTTTCAGAAAGAAGGTTTGTGGGGGTTATGGAGAACTATACGCATACTAGACCCGATGTGGCTAGTAAACTGTTCAAAGGAGGATATTCGATGTCTATTCTTCAATAAGATTTGTTATGAAAAGCGTGAAGAGGTTCAGGCGAAACAGTATCAAGGGATCGTAAATGTTTGCTACGCTCACGGCGTAAATTCTGGTAGAATGTGGGAATCAAGTTGGCGTGAGCTTGAACGCGAAGAGTTTTTAAAAGAAGAAAGGCGTCTTGAACGTATACATGAAAGGGTTTGGGAGGCAAGACTCAGACATTTTCAGTTTGTGACTAAAGTGCCACCGCGCAAGAAAGAAGAAAGAAACCGTACAAGAATTTCTTTGGGCGCTGCAGATAAAGTATTGGAAGACAGAGTTTTGAAGACTAATCAAGACGAAGACGATATCCAAGGGGGAGTCTGTTAGTACAGTACGTCTATGTCTTAGTCTTGTATCGAGTCTGTTTAGAATAGATGAGATTATGTTAGAAAAAGTCGTATTTATGTAAATAGTAGATCAAGTTGCCTGGAAAGTTAATGTTGGAACAAGTTCGGCTGAACTTGTTCAAACAAGTTCGCCCGAACTTGTTGTCCTCCCAAGAGAACTTGAGGATCTATATATAGGTGCCTCTAGGATCTCATTTGTCACTTTGGCAGAATTGAGGCGAGGCTCTGTCGGATCCGGAACTTGAATGTAATTGACTTTAAGATCAATAAACAGACAATTTAACTAGTAATTCTTGCATATTTGATTAACATGTCATTTAGTTTCAGCCTATTTGAACATTAGATACCAATTTAGGTTCATGTGCTATCAAGGATCGATCTAACAAAATGCTCAGGATTGATTATGTTGAACGTTAAAAAAAATTATCAGCCTTCTCAAAGTATCATTTGCATCTATATTTTATCTTGTTTTTGTTCCTGTATCTCTGTAGAAAATAATAGCAATTAGGAAACGAACATAAACGCATATGGGCAAGTTATTTTTTAATGAACGGATACAAACAAGAAAAATATGTCCATATGTGTTGTGTTCATTTATTTGTTTGATTAAGGTTCGGTCACTTCATTGACATCCCTAAATGAAAATAATGATTGAATATACATAAAACATAACCTTGTGGGTGAAGTATATACGAAATCCACGAAACCAATGTCTGGGCCTTGCCATTTCAGTATCCTACCATCGGTAACAGTTGTATAGGGACCTTCGGTGAGGAGGAGAAGTTCGTGAAATGTAGCTGATTCAGTCCCGGTAACTCCTTGAGGCAACTCGAGTTTACGAAACTTATCACATTGACAAGAAACAACAACAATGTACAAGAGTGTGACAAATAGATGAAGCATATATAGATGGTGTTCGCATTCGCAGAGTTGCCATATGTTGATACGTGATTTAAGAGTATTACACATAGCTCTTATTTATAGAGAAGAAACAAGTCATTGAGTGTTTGACTATTCATTTGGGTAAATGTTCAATTACTAATACATGGTTTTGGCCTTTGTTGTTTTAAAAGTTTTAAACACACGTGCGAGTTTCTCTAAAAATATATAACCGGATAAAACAAATAAGAATATTTTTGTAACAAGCTTAGGAAATCATGTGGAGCGTTGATATAAGATGACAGGAGAGAATAGCAAAAATAAGAATATTTCTATATAATTATATAATAACTAGATAGCAGGGTGCCCGCATGATGTGGTGGGAAACACAGACATTGACAGGGTGTGCATTGTTTTGTTGGTTCGGTTTTATCCTTAACCGAAATCATCGGTTAGTCTATTTTATTAACCAATCAGTTTTCGGTTAATCCGTTCAGTTAATTCGGTTAGATTTGACGGTTTTTGGTTTGATTCGTTTAATTTTGGTTAATAGCCAAAACTAAAGTTGAGCTATAATCTTTTGCTTAGAAATACATGAAATTAAGGTATAAATATATGAAATTGATGTACAAATACATGAACTAGAAGTATAAATAAATAAATAAAATAGAGGTATAAAATATGAAATACATGAAATAAAGGTATAAAAGCTAGAAATATATGAAACTATGAATGGTTTGGTTCGGTTAATTTTTGTAAACGAAGGTACAGACAACTGATAACCAGTTTTAGTTAACTCAGGTTTCAGTTAATCAACCGTTTTCGGATAATTTAGTTTTTGGTGATTTCGATTCGGTTCTATCTGTTTTCTTTCAATGGAACTGACCAATAAAATATAATGGTCAACAAAATATTTAATTTTCTATTTACACTTTATATTTTTGACAGTGCTTATGTATGAACCATTGTGTGTAAGCAAACTTGCTTAGCAAATCAAGTCCATTTGTGGTTTTTACTAACCAGTACTCTAGTATGTTGAAGTTTGGTAATATTGTTAAGCTAATATAACTTGATGCTGTTGAGTTCAAAACCAAATTTAATTTCGGTTTGTTATGTAATATTGTTGTTGCGTTGACGATTATTATGTCGTGCCGATGATGTTGTCCTTTGATTGAGGTTGACTAATTGTGGCGTTTCTGAGGCAATGGCGAACGTTAAATAATGGTTAAATATTTGTTGATTTGGCGCGGCAACCTTGATGTCAATGTGAATCCGGTTTTTCGTTTTCATATAACATCCTGGTAATCTCTTACAACCATAACATTTATTATGATAATCATTCATCCTTATTTAGTAGTAAAATACCATAGATGGTTATCTAATCATAGTAGACACCGACGAAACTTGTTTCACGAGAACCCACATAAAGGTTTCCATTATGTTCCCGAACCACACTAATTGTTTTGTTGAAAAATTGTGTAGCAAATGACAATGTTTGCAACACAACACCATCCGAATTGAATCTCACTCCTCGAGGTGTGATGGGTGGCGTTTGAGGTTGGAATCCAGCTAAAAGTGCCACCCAAAACTCTCCGAATCTTTCTGCTCGCGTTACTATGTCTGGAGTCGGAATGTTACTTAGCAAAAGTTCCACGGTATTTGCTTTGGGCCCCACTAGCCAGTATTTTGAAATTCGGTTACCATCCTACTCGGGTACCAATACAAATGTACAAATGCTACTAACTGCCGGGCCACCCCCGCCCGAGAGACCACTGAGCAAAACAGATACTCGTCTAGTAAGTGGGTTGTAGCGCAACAACCTACCAGTTGAATCGGGCATAAATCCGGGTTGTGAAGTATTTCTGCATCAAAATAGACACTTAATTTGTTGGACACATTTTAAGATTATTTTAGCTAAAGTTTAATTAGTAACTTAAGTTAATACGGTTACCTAATTTCATAAGTCAATTTAATACAGTTACCTAATGTTAAAAGTCAAACTAGCATCACTGAAATAGACATTGCCAGTTGTCAAGTCAACGTCAACACCAGTAACAAACTTAAATCCACCAGCAACCTGAGTTGCAAGCCCACCGGCAGGCCCAACAACGAGAAGACCAAAATACGCATCAGCTATGTAAAGACGGCCCGTTATGGGTTGAAAGCTGAGTGCCAGAGGCCTTCCTCATATTGGTCCGTTATCTGGATCCGTTGTGCCATCACAAAGTTGCTTGCTCCT
Organism: Scalesia atractyloides; assembly: GCA_947069175.1. Lineage (NCBI taxonomy): Eukaryota > Viridiplantae > Streptophyta > Magnoliopsida > Asterales > Asteraceae > Scalesia > Scalesia atractyloides. Next base: position 9,314,479 of record CAMTDV010000014.1, on the reverse strand, counting down.
GATAAAAAAAAATTAAATGTATACAAAAATTAACTAAAAGCATTGCACATTTTCCTATAAATCATAAACAAAAAAAAACTTTCGCTTCTATTTAAAAAAGTGAGGAACCATGAAACATTCTTAAAAATTCAACTTAATATGTTAAAAATCATTTTTTTAATTTGTTTCGACGCTTTTCTTTATAATACATGTAGAAACAATTTTAATAAAAGAAATCAAAACTAAAACCATAAAAAAGTGTTTAAAACAAAGGCTAAAGTATTTTTTTACAACATGTTTTTATTAGAATAGTTTCTACCATTTTTATAAGAAAAAGCGTTGAACTTTTTTAAAAAAATTTATTTTTAACATGTTAAGTTAATTTTATAAGATATTATTTTAACTGTTTTAAATTTTTTAATATTTTTAGTTTTATATTTTTTTATTAAAATACTTCTTACAGTTAATTATAAGGAAAAACTGATTATATTTTTATAAATTTGATTTTTAACAATGTTTTAAGGTTGAATTTTTTAAGATGTTCCAGAATTAATTTTTAAGTGTTCTCAATCAAGGTTCTCAATGAATTACTATATATATATATAATAGGGTAATGTTATTGTAAAAAAGACCAAAAGTGTGAGAAATGTAAGAAAGAATCTCAACCATTAGATCTAAATTAATTGAAAATGGTAATCAAGTAATTTTATCATTGATTTAATTAATTCAAAACCTTCCATAAACCGCCACCCTAATTTATAGGAATACCGAATAACACTGCAAACACCATTCAGCACGTATATAACACAATTCAATAATTATATAACACCCTTCAATAAGTATATAACACCATTCAATAAGGTATATAACATCATTTTAAAGATCTCTATAAAAACACTACGAATAACATTGCAACAACCAGTCAGATCATATATAACACCATTCAATAAGTATATAACACCATTCAATAATTATATAACACCATTTAACACATATATAACACCATTCAATAAGTATGTAACACCAATCAATAATTATATAACACCATGAACTGAAACAAAAAACCATTAACTGAAACATTCGATTGAACATAATTTTTTTTTCTGTATATAAGTATAGTAATATGGTACTCATATTAAAGATTAGAAAACACTCGTTATTATAGTGTATTTAAAAAAACGAGTTACGTATAAAAAGTTATTGGCGTTTAAAAAATAAAAGGGAACTTGCATGTGGATTGCATGTGACTTTCTAAAATTAAAAATGTTAATTTTACCTTCATACCCTTATCTAGAAAATTAGTTATTTTAATTGTTATACTATTTACAAGATTGCCATCAAGATCTCAACATTAGATTAAAGATCTAATGGTTTAGATTCTTTCTTACCCTTCTCACACTTTGGGCCTTTTTTACAGGATCCTTATATATGTGTATATATATACATATAATCTTGAGTAAAATGCCCAGATAGTCCCTGTGGTATGGTAAAGTTTCACCGTTAGTCCTCACTTTTTCAAACTTACATGTATACTCCCTGTGGTTTGACAACTTGTTACTCGGATAGTCTCTACACTGGATGACAGTTAGTTTTCTAAGTTAAGGTTCACGGAGGTGTTCCAACAATGGTGGATGAGGCTGGAAAACGACCGGAAAAAAGAGTTGTGTAACACCTCGTAAAATCATGTCCAATAATGTATTAACACGTGTCCTTAATCTTATTTGTGCCTAAAGTTGGCTAGGAGGGACTATTCTTGCAAAGATTGAAAACTATGAGTATGGAGGGACTAAAAGTGTCAACATACTAAAACTATGCCTCTGAGTGACCTCAGATGGTGTTCGTATTCTCAATTGAGCCACTTGTTGGACGTGAGAAGCCGTTTGTAGAATTGTTGGGAAGTTTGTGTGACGGAGGGCTAAAAGCGTCAACATGTTAATTCTTACCTCTAAGTGACCTTTAACAAACCGAGAGTTTTATGATGATGGTCATACTCTTGGGTGTGCCTAATATTGACTAAGGAAGGCTTTATATGCTAATTATAACGTTACACACAAGTTTGTAAGTCGAAGGGGCCAATATGAGCAACAAATGAAAGTTATGGGTGTGCTGGCCAGACCTCGATCGTAGCTTATGGTTCATGGACCATAGCTTACGGTTCAGGTCTGCCAGCTTTTTGTTTTTACACTGTTGCCCACTCCAAGCTTACAAAACCCATCCATTTGAAACCACGAGCTTGTTTGTCAGTTGTGCCACGTCCATGGACACTTATGGCCTTCTCATAACTCCCCATAACACCTGTAACCTCCTCTTTGATTCTCTTCAAGTATAAATAGGTGCTTTGTTCAGAGTTGAAACTTGCAACTTTCTTAAATTCATTCTATCTTTTCCTGAGGAAGTTCCTAACTGAAAGGAGCATCCAAACTCAGTCCATTTTTGTTTATTAGGCTTTTAAAGCCAAAAGTCAAGCATTTTCGATAAATGCTTTGACTTTCGGTTTAGACCTTTATGGTCCAGCCATTGTTCGAGACGAACATGGGTACCTGATCGTAATTAGGTAGGTGTTAATCTCTCAAAAAGGCACCTCCTAAGAATCACGTTTGCTTGGTCAATTGACGGGTCAACATATTAATGTTTAAAAAGTCAAACGAGTCAGTTTTGAAAATAATCATAATCTGATAATGTAGGTGTTATAAAATATGTTTGAACACTTTAATAACTTGGTAATAATTATTAGAACATGTGTAAACATGTTCGGCTCATCAATTCCAGTTCTAGGGTCGGTTCGCAACCGAAAGTCGCAAAGTTTGAATTCTGCTTTGACTTTGATTTTAACCCGATTTAGATTAGTTTGCTACTGATCTAAGGTCCCATTATGATCATATTATTTTGTAGCATAACACTCTGGGATTATATTACCTGATAATAATAGTAATCTGAGTTTTATGCAAGTTTTCGTTAATATGCCATAATTTGACTATATTGCCATTTTGTTAAAAATAAGGTTTTAAACAAGAATGAACTTGCAAATGGATTTCCTACTGATATTTAATATAATTAACATATTATGATGTTATTATTCTGATCATAAACTGAGTTTTATTATAATATCGCAAATCATGCTTTTAAAGGACCAAAATGCCCTTTTGGCATCTAAAATGGTTTTAAGCATATAAAATACTCATTACATACTGATGTAATATCATAAATGGAATTATTTGGGATGTCAAGTCAGTTTATATTCTGAGTTTAAGTACGAGTTTTTGTGTTATGTTGATAAATGAATATAATGCCCTTATGGCACCTAAATTGGTTTAAATCATGCTTTTTATACAAAACCTTTTTACCTGATGATATGTTATATTAAATAACATATTTTGATCATATAAACCTGATCATAACAACAGTTTTCATAATGCATCGCGTAAATCGTCATTTAACGACTTTAACGCTGTTTCAGCGCATAGTATGGTTTTTAACCATATTTACCAACCAAGACTTATTACCTACTGATTTCATAACTTATTTAAAATCTATTTACAGTAAGTACATGTTATAAACTCAGAATCCCAATTAAGCTATCAAATTATGTGTGAAATGACCAAAATACCTCTACGATGCATAGTTTGATCTTAAACGATAAACCATACATATATTTGTTAATCTACTGATACTATATCACATATTAAGTATTTTTACAGAATGATTATGATCATAACATCAGAATATACACAAGTTCCTTTTATACGTCACTTAATGACTAAAACGCCTTTATGAGGCATAGTTTCATCTTAAAACCTTAACGGGCATACAAGTTGATATTCAACTGATATTATAACTTGTTTAAAATAAAATAGCATATATGTAACTTGTTCATGACTCATCCGGTTACCCGGTATCGCTTATATGCGTACGGTTAAGCTTATGTAGCCCATTTACGTAAATTAACCGAAACGGGTTTAACCTTATCATTTTAATCTCAAATTCCTGAATGTAAATAGTTTAACCATGTTATACAAGTCTTAATACTTGTTGGGTTTAAACTACATTCTATTCCGGTCATCGCTTAATCTAGCGTATCGTACCGTTATTCACTCTTTAAGCTAGTCGGTCTAAATCTATGACTTAAATAGGACCCGTTAGCATTCTAATTGGTTCATTATACCATCATTCCAGACTAGAGCCTTCCAGTAAATGCTACCTACACTTATTTAATTTTGAATACGGCTGAGTTAATAAAATCTTGCATCTGAATCAAGTTTTAGCTCAGGTAAATACTTTTAACTTATTTTCCCTACACGGGCTTGGGATACGGTAAATTATTACCGCTTAGTCGGGTATGGGATCACTTAGCCGCATTGTGGCTATTAAATCTGCATAACCCGTTTTAATATGTTTTGTTTGATAACTTAAACATTGGAGGTTAACGCGACCGTATCCTGGATATCCTCGGCTCATTTAAGTTACTATTGGCCACGACCTAAGCACGGGGTGTAGGCATACACCTGCGAATGCTAAAATATTTTATCACCCACAAGTTGAGGATAACTCCTTTGTGGGTTTATAAATGGTGTGTCGGTTAATCATGTATCGGTTTCTACACTGGGCCCCACATGTATTGACAAACATGTGAAACTGTATACAAGATTAAAATTCTTAATTATCCCAAGTTATAAAAGATTTTCATATGCCTTGTGCATTTAAATCAATTTTGAAATATTTCAAAATGATTCGGTTAATTGTATTTAGCAGTGAAAAATGACGTATTTTCAAAAGACTAAGTTACAGGTACAATACGAAATAGGATGGAAGCTACTTGGTATTGAAATAAGAGGATCTTGCAAATCCTTAGAAATGCCTAACGTCTGTTGATTCCTTTTGTATATTTTACAACCCCCCGTGGATCTTTATTACAAACATGTCTGTATAATTATTTGAACTTTGAACATTTCGGTTTGTAATAATATTTTAAACTCCAAGACTTACGCTGTGCTGTGTTGTTTGACTATGACGATATCAATCTTAGGTCATGATATTCCCCACCCGGGCCCACGGGATTTGTGTTGGAAATCGGGATGTGACAAGTTGAAAGTGGGTGGTGATATGGTGGTTGTGTGTATGGCGAAAAGGTAAGGCCGTAAGGGTAGGGGTGGGACCCACAAGTCTTTTTTTTAATTAAATTGTTTTTATTATTTAGATGGGGTATAACTAATGTAAGAGCATTTTAGTTAATTTAAATGCAGTTAACATTGAAAACTAACCTTTATTCACGTTATGGACTAACCGAGTAACAAGTTGTCAAATCACAGTGAGCATACCTGTAATTTTAAAAAGGTTGGGACTATAGGTGAAATTTTACCAAACCACATGGACTATCCATGCATTTTACTCTGTTATCTTTTAACAATTTAAATGAAAAATTAAATTTAGATCCTTTAAACAAGTTTAATTTGTGCATATAGTGTTTCACTATTGTATACGTTAAACAAATCCTTCATGATCATGAACCATTCTGTGATATCCCGGGTTTTTCGGATAACTTGCACGTGACACTTGTTGAATAATATATGTGTTAAGTATTAAACGTGCATGGAATGAATACGTGATGAGTGTTGGTGTGATTGTTTAGTATAAAGTAATTAGTGTAGATATGTACACGAACCGAACCGCGACACGAACCAACCTCGATCCTTTGTGACTTTAGGAGTTAACAAAGTTTAAACTTTGAACTTAAGTTTTCGGCCAAAAGAAAACAAGGATCAAACCTAGACCTAGAGTTCCAACTACTCGGCCGAGAACAACCTAAACCGAAAACCGTTGCATGCCAAACCTAGAACCCCTCGGCCAAAACCCCAAACCAAACCAACTCACCTTAATCTTTGGCCGCAAGATAAAACCCAAACCGACCCAACCCAAGTCCCTCGGCCACAAACACTAACCAAAACCGAAACTCATAGCATGCAACTTTAGTCCCTCGGCCACGTGATCAAGACCCAAACCAAACAACCCAAGATTCTCGGCCAACAACACTTATCCCAAACCGTAAACCTTATCATGTGCGCCTATAAATTCAGATCATGCATGTTTCCTTCAGAATCCGAAAACCCTAACCAACAAGACTGCCGTCGGCAGCTTTATTCTTGCACCCTCTGATCGCGAACAACTTTCCCCTTTATCATCTCGATCTGAATTAGTCTTGTTCACCCTCTCGATCGCAACAGCTTTCCTTTCTTCCCTTCTGGACGCAGCAGCAACCATCGCCATCTTCTCTCATCACACTCACGGTTCGTTTAAGTTGTTTCGGATGATATGTATGCTTAGATGTTTAAGTTGTTTCGGATGATATGTATGCTTAGATGTTTAAGTTGTTTCGGATGATATGTATGCTTAGATGTTTAAGTTGTTTCGGATGATATGTATGCTTAAATGGTTTAGTTGTCTTGAATTATATCTATGCTAGAATGGTTAGTTGTTTCGGACGATGATTGCTGAATGAAAGCGGCTTTGTTAATCCTTGTTTATATGTATGATAGTTGTCGGAACATATAAGCTTGCCAAGCATGATTGAACGAATGTTAGAATAGCTGATTTGTTAATGATGTTTGCGTTAGATGATTGTATGATTGCGGAATGTTTAAACCGAATTGAATGTTATATTGAAAGCTGATTGTATAGGCTGTAAATTGTGTATAAAAACTAAAGTTATTGAGAAGGGCTTGCATGGATAGGTTATTAGTATTAATCTAGGACTAGAAATCAGTTCTAGATCGCTTAGATTAATCGCATGAACGGGATTATACGAGTTTATTATAAAGAGATGCTGAAACAGTCTGCTGAATAATAGTTACAGCCGACTTCATCTGGCTGTAACTTGGTCGTTAGTTGTCGAAAAACGGATTTTTTGATGTCTAGAACGTAGAGATTTGAATAAGGAATCTAATGGCGCTGGATTCATAATTTTCTGAAATCGTTTGATATTTTTAAAGGGCTAAACAAGTTCAGTAGGTAAAGCTGTTAAAATTCTGGAATTTTGTTGGTTGTTTATCAAGCTAGATTTTAAAATCAGTAGAGAGTTGAGTCATGATTTTTGTACAGCAACTAGGTATAGAAATTTCCGGGCAACTCCAACTGGAATTTTGTTAATCGGACGATCAGTGATTTTTAAATAAATTCTTCCGTGGACTGCAGTCAGAAAGCGGTAAATCTGACTGCAGCTTAGTGAATTAATATTTATGGTTAATTGGTAAAGATTTAGGACTTGGAAAAATTATATAAATTTCTATGGTATAAATGTCACCTACTGCAAAAATATGGGAATTTTTGGAATGTTAGAACTATTTTATAAAAATCCTAGAAAACAGCTGAATAATTGAGTGTTAAGCAGAAAGTTGTTAACTTGTGATTTTATGCATTAAAGTGTTGCATGGATTTGGAATATGTTCATGATAAGTTGTTTGATTACTATGATCACATGAGAAAACTTGCATGCATGTTTGAGTGTTAGGTATGTTGTTTGTGTGTATCACTTTGTGAGTAAATTGCGTGTGGAATTTGTATTGGTGTGATTACACACTGACGTGGAATTAATTGGTTTGTTAGGACGCAACTAGCGGTCCCATCTCTTATAACATCTTTGCTACACTAACCGAGCAAATAAAGGTGAGTTCAGGGCCCCTAACTTTATCCGGTTTTTAAACAACAGGGGGAGAAACATGTATACACTCTCAAACTCAAACTCTTTACGTTATACGAATTTAACGTCACACAACTATACGGTAACTAAGTTAATGTTAATGTAATGTTATGGTCACTATGCAGCTTTATCACTTAAGTCCTCGACAATCTCCTCGGATCGTTAGTATTTGGGTTAAATAGCGGGGGAATTATAAGTAGTACTACTGGGTCTGACGAGCCCCATCCGAGCTAGTCGCGCTAGCTGACCGGGTATGGTCAACGGGTGTATGATTGGCCTAACATCGCCATGGTCATGTGATAGGCCTGGCAAAACGGAGGCACAACTGTCAGCTTCGATCGCGAACACTTAGTGACATGACTTTAGGCTAGCTACCTATATACATTAATATTGAACTTAATTACGGGACAACGTAATATTCCGGGTTTGGAATATTGGAAACATCAACTTATTATCCCGGGTTGGGGATAATGGAAACAACAACTTAATATTCCGGTTTGGGAATATTGGAAGCAACAACTTATTATTCCGGGATTGGAATAGTGGAACTGATTAGTTATCCCGGGTTGGGGATAACGGAGTAACAAACTATAACTGAACAAACGATTTTATGAAAACCTGTGAACTCACTCATCTTTAATGTTGACACTTGTTTCTTTACATGTTTCTCAGGACGCTAGGAGCTCTAGGTGCACGCACATGCATTGAACAAGACATCATTATAGAGTCTTATTTATTAGTATTGTTTTGGGATTTTTCAAGTTGTTTTGGCGTTTGTGTTGGCGCCCGCATCATTACTTATTTATGCTTCCGCTCAAACTTTAAAACTAATGCTCTGCTAAATATTGGTAATTGATATAAAATCTACAAAGAATAATTTTGGAAAACGTATAATCAAATCATATAGAGTCGTTCGACGTACTAGTGTTTCAGATTCTGGTTTGTTCACACGCCTCGCGGTAAAACTCCGCAAGTGGAAATTGAGGGTGTGACAGATTGGTATCAGAGCCACTAGCTATAGAGAACCAGGTTTGCATTAGAAGTAGACCTAAACTATAGCTGAATACACGACACTAGACTTAGTTTGGCACCGAACTGTTATATCTTGTTATGTGATGTACCACAACTATGTTATGTGAAATATGAATGCATAATTGAAACGAATGCAACTCGTAACTAACTACACAACCTAAAGGCAATGTCATCATCATCCTCATCATCATCCGACAGACTTACGCAACCAAGGGCGCCAGGAAAGGCACCTAGGGTGGAACCCTTACCATCTTATGGCGTGGAGACACGCTCAGCTGCGAGGAAAAGGCTCGCTCTGGGGGAGGAGTCGTCATCACGCCCAACCATCGCTGTGCCGATTGAACCGGTTAACCCTGTAGAAGTAGGAATTGACCTACTTTGAATCATATTACATAAACAACAAGCACAGATAGAAAGAATGCAGGAAACCATCCTAGCACAAGGATGGATGATCCGCCAACTGACTGGTAAAACCGACTCGCTCGAGGAAGAGCATCATACGAGTAAGATAGCTCGTAACACCATAGCCAGAGATCTGCGTGCTGAGCAGATAAGAACTGACTGGCTGGAGAACAGAGTCCTGGAAAATAGTTGGAACATTCAGGAACTGCAAAATCAAGCACTTGCACCAGCACCGGCCCCTCCAATGCCGGTAGAGGATCCAGAAGAGGATCCAGAGGAGGATCCGGAGAAAGACCCGGCTGTAGAAGCTGGAAACGCCGCGGAGGATGACGGCAACGATAGCAACTTGGGAGATGGAGACGTAGAGGACTAACTCGTCTCGCCAATTCCCGCTTTGTTTTCTTTAGTTTATTTGAAAGGGCAACTGGACGTCGCGGAAACCTCAACATGTCAACAAAGAATTGGCCGCAACGATCCAAGAACACGTGAACGCTGCTCTGGTAGGTGTTCAAAACCCACCAGCAGCAGGAGGGGGCTTTAACCCCTACAAGATGTTCCTCGACGCGGAACCAAGCAAATTCTCGGGGGCGGAAGGACCCATTGGACTGGTCCGCTGGATCGAAAAGTCGGAATCCGTTTTTGAAATGTGCAACTGCCTCGAGGCCAACAAAGTCAAATATGCAGCCTCAACACTGGAAGAGGGGGCACTGACATGGTGGAATGCCCAAGTCCAAACGCGTGGACTGTTAGCTGCAAATGCAATGGCATGGGCTGAGTTCAAGGCCCTAATTAAAGAGGAGTACTGTCCACGAGACAGAGTGCAACAGTTAGAGCAAGCTTTGTGGAACCACAAGATGGTGGGATCGGAAATTGAAGCTTACACCGCAAAACACCATGATTTGGTATTTCTGTGTCCTGAATTGGCCAACACGGTGGAGAAAAGACTCGAGTTCTATCTCGGGGGTCTGGTTCCGGAAATTCAGGGCATGGTAATGGCTAGTAACCCTGTAACAGAACATCAAGCAATCCGATTGGCTCACAAACTCACCGATAAAGCGGTGGAACAGAAGAAACTGCCAGCACGGGGTACCACTGAAGTTGCCTCAGATAACAAAAGAAAGTTTGAAGACTCCACCATTCGACAGTCTTCGTCACCTCATCCACAGCAAGGGAACCAGAAACGGTTCAATCACTACCACAGCCACCGGGGTCATCAAAATCGTTCCAACAACAACAGCAACAACAACAACAACTACAACAACAACAACAACCAGAATGCAGGCGGTTATGTAGGTCGAAAGCCGCAGTGCAACCGCTGTAATCTCCATCATAACGGCCCTTGTGCCGGAAATCGCTGCCAAAGATGTGGCAAGATGGGACATGCGGCAAGGGATTGTCGTGGGGAAATTATGTCCCGACAAAATCAGAATCAGCCCCAAGGTCAGCAGCAGGGTATAAACCGGGGATGCTATCAGTGTGGTAGCACCGCTCATTTCAGAAAAGACTGCCCACAGTTGCGCAACAACAACAATAATGGTGGAAACAACCACAACCACAACAACCACAACAATAATAACAACAACAACAATGGGAACGGTGGCACAGGAGGTGCCAAAGGTCGTGCATTTACATTGGGCCGCGGAGAGGCCAGAAACGACACGAACGTGGTCACCGGTAAGTTTCCCCTTAATGAACATTTTGCTTCTGTGCTTTTTGATACGGGTGCGGATAGGAGCTTTATATCTGAGTCTTTTAGGAAGAACCTAAATCTCACGCTTAAACCATTAGAGACCCCTTATGTGATAGAATTAGCCAATGGTAAATCGGTAGATGTGACCCAAATCGTATCCGGCTGTCAACTCAAACTCGCGGGCCACACTTTTACCATCGATCTGATGACAACTACCCTGGGTAGTTTTGACGTGGTAGTCGGAATGGACTGGCTATCCGACGTCCGGGCTGAAGTTCTCTGCTTCGAAAAGTCTATCCGTATTCCACTCACGAACGACGAAATCCTGACGGTACAAGGCGACAAGGCAAGCGCCGTCACCAACATTATCTCATTTATGCAAGCGCAGAAGTATCTTCGGAGAAAGAACACTTTCGCTTTACTCGCACTAATTACCGAACAGCCTAAGGACGAGAAACGTATGGAAGACATCCCTGTCGTCCGTGATTTTTCCGATGTATTCCCAGAAGAACTACCTGGTCTTCCACCACATCGACAATTGGAGTTTGAAATCGAATTGGCAAGCAATGCAACTCCCATCGCCAAAGCTCCATACCGCCTAGCTCCAGCCGAGCTGCAGGAGCTGTCTACCCAACTTCAAGAGCTGCTAGAAAAAGGATTTATCCGACCAAGCGTTTCGCCATGGGGAGCTCCAGTCCTGTTTGTCAAGAAAAAGGACGGGACTTTCCGCATGTGCATCGACTACAGGGAACTCAACAAGGTTACAGTCAAGAACCGATACCCGTTACCTCGCATCGACGATCTATTCGACCAACTGCAAGGGTCAAGTTACTACTCTAAGATTGATTTACGGTCCGGTTATCATCAGCTACGCGTCAGGGAGGAGGATATCGCTAAGACAGCATTTCGCACTCGGTATGGCCATTACGAGTTCTTGGTCATGCCATTCGGTCTCACTAACGCACCTGCGGTATTCATGGACCTCATGAACCGCGTGTGTAAACCATACCTCGACAAATTTGTCATTGTGTTCATCGATGACATACTCATCTACTCCAAAAGTAAAGAAGAGCATGCTGAGCACCTACGATTACTGCTAGGATTACTTCAACAGGAAAAGCTATATGCCAAGCTCTCGAAGTGTGATTTCTGGATCCGGGAAGTTCAGTTTCTCGGGCACGTCGTGAATGAAAAGGGTATCCACGTAGACCCTGCCAAGATTGAAGCCATCAAAAACTGGGAAGCACCTAAGACACCGACGGAAATCCGCCAATTCTTAGGATTGGCTGGTTACTACAGACGCTTCATCGAGGGGTTTTCAAAGATTGCACAACCGCTTACTACCCTCACCCAGAAAGGTATCAAGTATAATTGGGGTGACAAGCAAGAAGCAGCATTTCAACTGCTGAAGCAGAAACTTTGCAGTGCACCCATTCTGTCCTTGCCGGAAGGGACAGATGACTTTGTAGTGTATTGTGATGCTTCCATTCAAGGATTGGGATGCGTATTCATGCAACGTGATAAGGTCATTGCGTATGCGTCACGACAGCTGAAAGTTCACGAGAAGAACTACACGACGCATGACCTAGAATTGGGAGCAGTAGTGTTTGCACTTAAGATTTGGAGACACTATCTTTATGGAACGAAGTGCACAATCTTCACTGACCACAAAAGCCTCCAGCACATCTTTGATCAGAAGGAGTTGAACATGCGACAGCGTCGCTGGGTCGAACTCTTGAACGATTATGAGTGTGCCATTCGGTATCACCCGGGTAAAGCTAACGTGGTAGCTGATGCCCTCAACAGGAAGGAACACTTGAAACCTCGTCGTGTACGAGCACTACAACTCACTATTCATTCGGGGCTACCCGATCAAATACGCGACGCCCAGTTAGAAGCAGTTAAGGAGGAAAACATCAAAGCTGAATCAGTGGGAAAAATGGAACGCGATTGGGAAGTAAAGCCCAATGGAGCCCGGTATTTCATGAATCGCATATGGGTACCTCTCTACGGGAACCTCAGAGAGCTAGTCATGGATGAAGCTCACAAATCTCGATACTCTATCCATCCGGGTTCGGATAAGATGTATCAAGACCTTAAAGTTGCGTATTGGTGGCCCAACATGAAAGCCGATATAGCCACCTACGTGAGTAGATGTTTGACTTGTGCAAAAGTTAAGGTGGAGTATCAAAAGCCATCGGGGCTACTCCAACAACCTGAGATCCCAGTGTGGAAATGGGATCAGATCTCCATGGATTTTATCACTAAACTCCCGCGAACCTCGGGTGGTTGCGATACCATCTGGGTGATTGTGGATCGTTTGACTAAGTCCGCACACTTCCTAGCTATTAAAGAAACAGATAAGATGGAGAAGTTGACTCGCATCTACATTAAGGAAGTAGTTTCTCGGCACGGAGTGCCAACGTCCATCATATCAGATAGAGATGCTCGCTTCACGTCAAACTTCTGGCAGTCACTCCAGAAAGCGTTGGGAACACGCTTGGATATGAGCACAGCTTATCACCCTCAGACTGATGGTCAAAGTGAAAGGACCATACAGACCTTGGAAGACATGCTTAGGGCATGCGTAGTGGACTTCGGAAATAATTGGGAAATTCACCTGCCTCTAGTAGAATTCTCATATAACAACAGCTATCACACGAGTATTTCGGCAGCACCATTTGAGGCATTATACGGTCGTAAATGTAGATCACCGGTCTGCTGGGCAGAAGTCGGTGACAGTCAACTCACAGGCCCTGAGTTAATACTTGAGGCTACTGAAAAGATTGTACAAATCAGAAACCGCATGGCGGCGGCACGAGATCGACAGAAAAGCTACGCTGATCAACGACGCAAACCGCTCGAATTCCAAGTAGGCGATCGCGTCCTACTAAAGGTGTCACCCTGGAAGGGTGTAATCCGTTTTGGAAAACGGGGCAAACTTAACCCACGGTACGTAGGCCCGTTTGAAATCTTGAAACGAATCGGACCCGTAGCATACCAATTAGACCTTCCTGCCGAACTCAGTGGAGTTCACAACGTATTTCACGTGTCAAATCTGAAGAAGTGTCTATCAGATGAAACTTTAGTTATTCCATTGGATGAGATCCAAGTGGATGAACAACTACACTTCGTGGAAAAGCCTATCGAGATCATGGATCGTGAGATCAAGACTCGGAGGCACAGCAAGATTCCGATCGTTAAAGTTCGTTGGGACTCTAAGCGTGGACCGGAGTTCACGTGGGAAAGAGAGGACCAAATGAAAAGCAAATACCCACACCTCTTTGCAACTGAGCAGCAAACTAACGATACCAGTAACTAAATTTTCGGGACGAAAATTCTTTCAACAAGGGGATGATGTGAAAACCTGGAAACTTCTCATACTTTCGTGTACTATTGTTGACTAAATTCTTGTGCATGGATTTGGAAACCTTTGTGTATGACACTTGGGAACTTCTTGTAACGTTGCGTACCATCATTAACAAACTAACTATTTGTGCGTGGCACTCTAAACATGTACGCTACATGCTAAACCGCGTTTACTCAATTTTCGGGACGAAAATTCTTTCAACATGGGGATAATGTGATATCCCGGGTTTTTCGGATAACTTGCACGTGACACTTGTCGAATAATATATGTGTTAAGTATTAAACGTGCATGGAATGAATACGTGATGAGTGTTGGTGTGATTGTTTAGTATAAAGTAATTAGTGTAGATATGTACACGAACCGAATCGCGACACGAACCAACCTCGATCCTTTGTGACTTTAGGAGTTAACAAAGTTTAAACTTTGAACTTAAGTTTTCGGCCAAAAGAAAACAAGGATCAAACCTAGACCTAGAGTTCCAACTACTCGGCCGAGAACAACCTAAACCGAAAACCGTTGCATGCCAAACCTAGAACCACTCGGCCAAAACCCCAAACCAAACCAACTCACCTTAATCTTTGGCCGCAAGATAAAACCCAAACCGACCCAACCCAAGTCCCTCGGCCACAAACACTAACCAAAACCGAAACTCATAGCATGCAACTTTAGTCCCTCGGCCACGTGATCAAGACCCAAACCAAACAACCCAAGATTCTCGGCCAACAACACTTATCCTAAACCGTAAACCTTATCATGTGCGCCTATAAATTCAGATCATGCATGTTTCCTTCAGAATCCGAAAACCCTAACCAACAAGACTGCCATCGGCAGCTTTATTCTTGCACCCTCCGATCGCGAACAGCTTTCCCCTTTATCATCTCGATCTGAATTAGTCTTGTTCACCCTCTCGGTCGCAACAGCTTTCCTTTCTTCCCTTCCAGACGCAGCAGCAACCATCGCCATCTTCTCTCATCACACTCACGGTTCGTTTAAGTTGTTTCGGATGATATGTATGCTTAGATGTTTAAGTTGTTTCGGATGATATGTATGCTTAGATGTTTAAGTTGTTTCGGATGATATGTATGCTTAGATGTTTAAGTTGTTTCGGATGATATGTATGCTTAGATGTTTAAGTTGTTTCGGATGATATGTATGCTTAAATGGTTTAGTTGTCTTGAATTATATCTATGCTAGAATGGTTAGTTGTTTCGGACGATGATTGCTGAATGAAAGCGGCTTTGTTAATCCTTGTTTATATGTATGATAGTTGTCGGAATATATAAGCTTGCCAAGCATGATTGAACGAATGTTAGACTAGCTGATTTGTTAATGATGTTTGCGTTAGATGATTGTATGATTGTGGAATGTTTAAACCGAATTGAATGTTATATTGAAAGCTGATTGTATAGGCTGTAAATTGTGTATAAAAACTAAAGTTATTGAGAAGGGCTTGCATGGATAGGTTATTAGTATTAATCTAGGACTAGAAATCAGTTCTAGATCGCTTAGATTAATCGCATGAACGGGATTATACGAGTTTATTATAAAGAGATGCTGAAACAGTCTGCTGAATAATAGTTACAGCCGACTTCATCTGGCTGTAACTTGGTCGTTAGTTGTCGAAAAACGGATTTTTTGATGTCTAGAACGTAGAGATTTGAATAAGGAATCTAATGGCGCTGGATTCATAATTTTCTGAAATCGTTTGATATTTTTAAAGGGCTAAACAAGTTCAGTAGGTAAAGCTGTTAAAATTCTGGAATTTTGTTGGTTGTTTATCAAGCTAGATTTTAAAATCAGTAGAGAGTTGAGTCATGATTTTTGTACAGCAACTAGGTATAGAAATTTCCGGGCAACTCCAACTGGAATTTTGTTAATCGGACGATCAGTGATTTTTAAATAAATTCTTCCGTGGACTGCAGTCAGAAAGCGGTAAATCTGACTGCAGCTTAGTGAATTAATATTTATGGTTAATTGGTAAAGATTTAGGACTTGGAAAAATTATATAAATTTCTATGGTATAAATGTCACCTATTGCAAAAATATGGGAATTTTTGGAATGTTAGAACTATTTTATAAAAATCCTAGAAAACAGCTGAATAATTGAGTGTTAAGCAGAAAGTTGTTAACTTGTGATTTTATGCATTAAAGTGTTGCATGGATTTGGAATATGTTCATGATAAGTTGTTTGATTACTATGATCACATGAGAAAACTTGCATGCATGTTTGAGTGTTAGGTATGTTGTTTGTGTGTATCACTTTGTGAGTAAATTGCGTGTGGAATTTGTATTGGTGTGATTACACACTGACGTGGAATTAATTGGTTTGTTAGGACGCAACTAGCGGTCCCATCTCTTATAACATCTTTGCTACACTAACCGAGCAAATAAAGGTGAGTTCACGGCCCCTAACTTTATCCGGTTTTTAAACAACAGGGGAGAAACATGTATACACTCTCAAACTCAAACTCTTTACGTTATACGAATTTAACGTCACACAACTATACGGTAACTAAGTTAATGTTAATGTAATGTTATGGTCACTATGCAGCTTTATCACTTAAGTCCTCGACAATCTCCTCGGATCGTTAGTATTTGGGTTAAATAGCGGGGGAATTATAAGTAGTACTACTGGGTCTGACGAGCCCCATCCGAGCTAGTCGCGCTAGCTGACCGGGTATGGTCAACGGGTGTATGATTGGCCTAACATCGCCATGGTCATGTGATAGGCCTGGCAAAACGGAGGCACAACTGTCAGCTTCGATCGCGAACACTTAGTGACATGACTTTAGGCTAGCTACCTATATACATTAATATTGAACTTAATTACGGGACAACGTAATATTCCGGGTTTGGAATATTGGAAACATCAACTTATTATCCCGGGTTGGGGATAATGGAAACAACAACTTAATATTCCGGTTTGGGAATATTGGAAGCAACAACTTATTATTCCGGGATTGGAATAGTGGAATTGATTAGTTATCCCGGGTTGGGGATAACGGAGTAACAAACTATAACTGAACAAACGATTTTATGAAAACCTGTGAACTCACTCATCTTTAATATTGACACTTGTTTCTTTACATGTTTCTCAGGACGCTAGGAGCTCTAGGTGCACGCACATGCATTGAACAAGACATCATTATAGAGTCTTATTTATTAGTATTGTTTTGGGATTTTTCAAGTTGTTTTGGCGTTTGTGTTGGCGCCCGCATCATTACTTATTTATGCTTCCGCTCAAACTTTAAAACTAATGCTCTGCTAAATATTGGTAATTGATATAAAATCTACAAAGAATAATTTTGGAAAACGTATAATCAAATCATATAGAGTCGTTCGATGTACTAGTGTTTCAGATTCTGGTTTGTTCCACACGCCTCGCGGTAAAACTCCGCAAGTGGAAATTGAGGGTGTGACACATTCGTTGTTCATCTAAAGATTTTGTTTATTTGACAAATTAATTAACTAATTAAACAAACGAATGTAAGCACTTGTCTTGTCCTTCTATAGTTTTATATATGTTTATAAATATCATTTATGTTTGTTTGTTTATGTCTACTTTACATATGTATTAAAATAAGTTAATATTAATAATAATGCAAATAAATTGGGTGCTTGATGTTTTGAGAGTCATCAATGTGTTTCAACTACCAATGCGAGGTTAGCTTATTTGTTAGAGACACGTGTCTTTTAGAAGGGATGTCCTAGGTTGAAAATCCAGACAAAAGGAAGTAATTTAGGATTTTGATGTAAAGAAGAGTAAAATAATATTTGCCGTTCAAATTATAACACCCAGTTGCTAACATTTAGCAATTAGAAACGCTACTCTCGCAATCTCAGCCCTTCACAACTGGATTATTATATTAACTTTTATTTATGTTATGCATGTTTTGAATATTATCGATCGAACGTAAACGGACACAAACACGTTTATTCATTTCTTAATGAACGATACCAACAAGAAAAATGTGCCCGTTTATATGTGGTGTTCGTTTATTTGTTCGATTATAGTTAAACGTACAAACACAAACATAGTACTTTTTGTGTATGTTTGGTTCATCTACATATGTACATGAAAGCAATGATTGATTATAATACATATGAAACAAGACCTTGTGGGTGAAGTATATGCGAAATCCACGAAGCCGTTGCTAGGACCTTGCCATTTCAGTATCCTACCATCGACAACGGTTGTAAAGGGACCTTCCGTGATGAGAAGTCCGCGAAATACAGGTGATTCAGGGCCGATAACCCCTTGAGGCAATTCAAGCTTACGAAACTTGTCATATTGACAAGAAACAACAACAATGTACAGAAATTTGACAAAAACATAAAGCAAGGATGATGTTCGCATTTGCAGAGTAACCATGTGTGGATATGTGATTTAAGAGTAATACAAATAGCTCTTATTTATAGAAAGGAAACAAGTCATGATTGAGTGTATTACACTAATGTTCAATTACTAATATATGGTTTTTGTCTTTGTTGTCTTAAAAGTTTTAGATACACGTGCAATTTTCTCTCAATATATATAATCCGATCAAATAAATAGGGATATTTATGTAATAAGCTTCGGAAATGATTAGACCATACGGTGAGAGTACATGAAGAATGAGCGTTATTCAATATGTGGACGTCACGTCAGCGTACGTCAGAAAAGTGGTGCGGTGGAAAAAAAAAGAGGGGTGGAAAGGGGTGGTATCCGACACATGACACATATTTTTTATTATTAATTTTATTTAATAATTACATATTATCTATTAATTAAAAAAATAGCATTATTACTAATATAATAATAAAAACATTTACAAAATTTAAATAAAAAAAGATAAAATTACTAAAAAAACCGATTATATAATTTAAATTAAAAACGAAACATAAAAACATAATCTAAAATAATTGAAACTAGGTACGATATTTATCCATGATTTCTTTTTTAGTTTCATGTACGTTCCCCGCTCTTCACCTTCAAGGTGATCGATCTTCATAGCGGGTATTTTGATATCCGTTCGCTTTTGGTTTTCTTCGTAAAGGCTAAAAGCCTGTATTTTTGAGTATTTCTTTCTTGTTGGATGTTGTTGACAACGTGGATTTCTTCTTGGATGCCGACCAAAGCGGGGTTTTTTTCATCACTCATATTGGATGATTTTTGGGCCCACTTGCTTTTTAGACTTAACTCTTCTCGGTGACCGTTCGGCTTCAAAATCGTCGTCGCTTAAGTTGATCTCAAAGTCGGTACGAGCATCCGAGCGACTAGTGGAGGAACAACTTTTTGACCTTTTGGAGGATGATTGTCCCGCTAAAGGTACTCGTGCCCATTTTGGCGAGTTTTTCGCAATGCACCAACAATGAATATATTTAAAGGTGACCCTTTTTTGTCTTCCGAATACAAGGACTTCGCACGCGTCAACAAGTCGGTGTCCGCTTCGCCACTTTTTGGGTTGTTCTTTAGGTTGTTGTAGTGGCCGTTGAAAGCGGTCACGGCGGTGTTTATTTCACGCCACTTTTTAGATGAGAGATTATCATTTTTCCGACAGAAATCTCGTCCCAAAGTTTTGTAATAAAGCTCGTTAATTCAGTTCCAAGAAATGTCACTATGTTGGTTGATACCTATCAAAAAAATATACATTTTAAAAAAATATGTTATAGTTATGAAATGTATTTTTACAATAAAAAAATAAAAACATACCTATAACCGAATTCTCCGAAATCGAAAGCTAAGCTTTTGTCAACACCAACTCTTCGCCGTTTGTCCACAGATATACATGACGATCCTCTTTTGCCTTTTCCTTTTCGGACTCGGTTTTCTTTTTTTGGTTTCGTTTTCTTCGCGTAGAGGATTCAGGTGGTGTAGGTTGAGTTTCCAGTACTTATTCGGGTGTAGGTGGAGTTTGTGATAGAGGAGTGAGCAGTTGTTGTGGAAACATAAAAGGTAGGTTGGCGAGAAGATGACCGTATGCTAATATGTTCACATCATTAAAACGTTGTTGGTTTGATTGAGACCCTTGAGGCGGCGAAGCGGTGTTCGGTAGTTCGCCAAAACCATACGGGTTGTTCGAATCAAAGTTGCGGTTGTGTTGATGCATTAATTTTTTTTTTTAAAAAGGTTGAGAGATTTTATAAAAATCAATGTTGGGTAGAAGAGAGTGAGGTGAAAGTGGTGGAATGGTGAGTTTTTTTTATATAGGTGGGGTGATTGATTTTTTGAAATAAAAAATCTTTTTCTTTTTTAAATTATGCCGTTGGGGTCCAACGGCTATCTGCCACATATAACCAATGCACGCCACGTCAACGAACAATAAATACAACGCCAGTGGGATTCTTCAAGGGCTTGAAACAATGCCGTTGACAACGCGGGGGGGGGGGGGGGGGGGACGGTGTGGTGTGTGCGGCGTGGAAGGGCATAAACGCCGGTCCTCCATGCCCACACTGTGTGATCTTAGTAAGATAAATCAACAGGTTCGACGATTCTAGAGGGCAAAAACTGAAGGATGAAACTAGAGGATAAAAATGAAGGATGAATTTCATGTCTACTTGTATAAACTTTTAAAATACCATACATATCTCAAACTTATATGATTAAGATAATCAACTACAACTATTGATTAAAACTACTAAAACACAATATTATACAAAGTGGTGGCCGGTGAATGGTGATGTTTAAGGGCTTGAGCTTGGTCTTCAATTTGTAGGCAAATCACACTTCTAGTATGCGGGTTGTAACACAAGAACCTTCCTGTTGAATCTCCCATAAATCCGGGTTGTGTGATATTTCTGCATAAAAATAAATATTCAATTTTCCTTTTGGTTGAACTTGAACATCTGTTGATAACTTGATAAGACAAGATTAGTAAAAACTTAATTTACAATTTAGGTTTTTTGTGGTTACCTAATATCATAAGTCAAACTTGCATCACTGAAATAAACATTTCCTGTTAACAAGTCAACGTCAAGACCAGTAGCAAACTTGAAACCACCAGCAAGTTGCGTTGCAAGACCGCCTTCCGGCCCAACAACTAGAAGCCCGAAAAACGCATCAGCTATGTAAAGACGACCGGTTATGGGTTCAAAGCTAAGAGCCAATGGCCTTCCACATTTTGGTCCCATTTCGGGATCAGTCGTACCATCACAAAGTTGCTTGGTCCTGATCAAGATATCCAAAATGAACTTTAATAAGATTGCAAATCCTAGAAATCAAAATAATAATAATAATAATCACTATCAATTAAAAATCAGAAATCCTACATGTCAATATCAGTTTGGTGGCATCTTAAAATTAACAGTTGGTTTAACATATTGGGTATATTTGACAAAAGTAGCTGGTGGCTGAAAGCTGATAACTGGTAGTTGTAGCTGGTAAGGGATAAAGTCAAAATTTTCACGTGTACGTAAGGGAAGAGACAACTTACCAGAAAATCGGTGATGAAGGGGACGATCGAAGAAGAACGTATGGGAACAATACCATACGAAGATCATGTATATATAATCAAAGAATTTGTTTAAAAGATAACTAAGAAATTGATTTTTCATTATCTTTAGAAAAAAAAATTAAAAAGTTTGTGCATTAAAAAGTTCATTTTCTTTAGATGTTAAAATAGTCATTTTTTTCCCTAAAAGATTGTAGCTCCTTCTAAACACTACTAGTAAGAGGTTCAACCAAAAGCTTCAAGCTCCTAACATAAAAGTTTGAAGCTCCTTCAACCAAACAAAACTTTTTATTAAGTAAGAGCTTTTTCTTATAAAAAACTTAAAGCTAAAAGCTCCTAAAAAGCTCCATGCCAAACATACTATAAAGGTACCGACATTAACTAACATGGATAAGTTCATTTTCATAATGAATCGACACAAACAAGAAAATATTTGCTTATGTTCGTGTTTGTTTATTTGTTGGTTAAGGTTAGATGAACAAACAACAACATATCATTTGTTTGTGTTTGTTAACCCTGCATCAACGTAATCGTTGATTATATTCAAAACCTGACCTTGTGGGGGAAGTATACGCAAAATCCACGAAACCAACATTAGGGCCTTGCCATTTTAGTATCCTACCATCGGTTACAGTTGTATATGGACCTATAGTAAGGAGAAGTTCGCCAAGAAATGCAGCTGATTCAGGGCCTATAACCCCTTGAGGCATGTCGAGCTTACTAAACTTGGCGAATTGACCCGAAACAACAGTGGCGAAAAGAATCACAACAGAAAAAGAAAGCAAGGATGATGTTAGAGTCGTCATGTTTGGATACGTGATTCAAGAGTATTGCACATAGCCTTTATTTATAGAAAGGAAAGAGAACTAGTTTGTGCATAAAGAAATCGTAATACCTTTATTATGTTTATCTTGAAGGATACACACATAACGATGGCGAATGACCTCATACTTGATTTGGGTTGGTAACTTAACGGATACTAAAAATATGTTTTATTTTAAAAGCCAATTTTTTAAACATAGATAGCATATATAGTACTTATAAAAGAACTGTCTTTTTGGTAAAAGAGGGTCTCATGGATTTGGTCACTAATTATGCCTTAATTTATTAAGCAATTGTAACTTGATGTTTCAAATGCAAGTTAATTATTTCACAAATATAATTTATAATTTATTAAGTTATAGAATCAGTTGTAAAACTTGTGTTTTTGTTTTCATTAATCTTTTTTTATTTGATAGGCAAATGTTATAGTAACCCTACTCTTAAATTACTTCAAATTAATCATAATCTACCTCATGCTACGTTTTAAACTGTAGTCTTCTCCACAGGAGACAGGAGTCTCTACCACCCATTCACAGCTGGAATGGCTTTCATTAACCTTGTTTAATTCATCTATATAACTTCGTCAAATAAAATTTAGAGTAAATTACAAAAATCATCCTTTATGTTTACATCAATTGCAAAGTGTGTCCTTTGTCTTTAAAGTTGACGGGATTCATACTTTATGTTTACAAAACCTTGCATAGTATGTGTTTTGGTAAAAAATTACCGAAGCAATTTAGTGATCAAATTAGTTTTGTGAGGTAATGTGCTATGTAGATTAGATAAAAATGTGATAACTTGATTGAAAATATAAGCAGTTTCAGGATATAGTTCCAGGATACAGAACTATATCAATTCGTAAAAACAATGGAATAAAGTAAAGGTTGACACGTGATATACGAGGAAAGCACTTGATCAATCTAGATCGCCGGCATAAAACCTCGGGAGCTGACAATCGCCAGCTGCCTTGTTCTTCTTATTGATCAAACAACAAGATACGACTTCGGGATACTGCTTGGATCAGCTCTAGGTGTTACAATGTTTGAATAATGTGAGTGCAGTGAGTGTTTTCGAGTGTTTCTGTAATCAGAAAGTGGAAGAGTGCGAGATGATGTGTGTCTTACTGCTGATCCAAGTGCCCTTTAATAGTAAACAAGACCAACTAACTATCCTACATTTTAGGGATCCTTCGAATATTCCCTCTTGACTGTTGTAGACCCTTTCTTCCGGCCTCCAACGTCTTTCTTTCAACCGTCATGACCGAGTCTTCAGGAGGACCAGGCCCTGTGAATGTTGGTACCTTGCATCCAAAGAAAATCATTAGTAACTTAAGGAACGAGCCCTTCCTACTACAGAGTATGAGGAAAGAATCAAAGCAATTTACAAATTACCTGAAAGTGATGGAAGTTTCACGTCCCTTCACTCAAGTTCAAGCCAATACTCTTCATCCAATATGTCTGGTAGAGATTACATATTTCTGTACATAACTATGTGTTTATAAAATTAAAGTTAAGATTAAGAATTCTCCCCATTATGCAGATCCAGCCAAAAAGCCTGAAGTTTTCGACCTTGAAGAACTTGACAGCTACTCTGGCCCTGTCCAAGTGAAGAAGAAATCCAGCAAGCCATCCACTGCATCCAAGCCTGCCACCAGTTCCAAGGCCATGACCATGCCTAAGCCTTCCCCTGCGACAAAGCCACGAGCCACCAGCTCTCGAATGAGAAAAGAAACATACTCCCCAGATACCGGTGAGGCTTTTCCCTACGAGAACCAGGGATTCCTCGAGTCCAGTGCCTTGATGACTTCTTCTCTTAACCAGGTGAATATCCTTATCATGTATCTTGTACATATATGTTGGACATATATCCTGATTATATTATATATGTACTGATACCTGTATCTCGGACTGTAGGGTCTCGGTCGCCTGACGCATCTTTATGAGGACGCATGTGGGGTCAACAGGATGCTAGAGGCCAAGCTAAAGGAAACTGAAGTCACGATCAAGAACCATGAAAAGATTGCCGCCACCAAATCCCAGCATTACGAGGACAAATACAAGGCAATGACTCAGGAAGCTCAGGCTGCCATCCAAAAGGCTAATCAGGATGCCCAGGCCAAGGTGGATGCAGCCCAACTCCAGCATGAGTAGGATATGAACTCCTATCGGGAAGGCCTCAAAGGTTCTGTCGTGATTTCCCTCCTCCAAGCCAGGCTGAAAATGTCGTATGAAGCCAGAGCTGCGGGCTTCGAATGCCCTACCTGGAACATCGGCTCTTGGGAGGCGAAGCTAAAGGACCTAGGAGGTAAACCTGTGGAGTATCTTGCCAAGCCAGCGGTTGCAGAGTCTTCCAAGGCGGTTGAAGTTGCTGTTGAGGCTCCCAAGGATCCTAAGGCTGATGTTGGTGCTGGTGGTCAAGGTGTTGATGCTGGTGGTGAGGATGTGGTTGATGATGCTGAAGAAGTGAAGAAGGTTGGTGAAGATGCCGCTGTGTGAGGGCATCGAAGTGGGCAATGATAGATATTATTTCTTAGGCCGGAGCCCACTTTTTTAATTTGAATGGTCTGTAATCCCCTAAACAATTTTACTTTTCCTGCATTTGAACAATTTATATTTCCTGCACTTTAAACATTAGTATTTTGTGATGACCTGAGGTGGAGGGATCCTGGGTTTCAGGACGAAGCCTTTGGTCATCATTGTTTATATGCTTTTAGACCTTATCACATTCTTGGTGGATGGGTCTTGGTTTAAGACGAAGCCAAGAATGTGACATTTTGGAATGTTAATAATAAACTAACATTTCTGTTTTATCTGTTGTTGTTATATTTTTATTTTGAAAGACATGTTTTTAAACATCCTGATCAAATATCCTGGTCAGGATCCTGATAAGTTTTTGTCACCTTTAATTAAAAATTGTTAGACAAAAACTTGGTTGAGTATAATCTTTATAGAAAACTTAGGTTACCCAGATAAGATTTCCAGAATTCGATAAATAAGAAATCATACCAGGAATACTTAGGCAAAAACTTTCGATTCCAATCTTTGAATCCTTTGCAACGTGCCCAGCATGGATTTCCCCTGTCTGTGCAGGATGTTGCATCAGTATATGACATATTTGAGTATCCCTTCACTTAATGATCAAATTTGTAACGCTTTCTCCATGAAAGGATGTGTGTGATCATGGTCACATTCATGAAATCTTCCAAAAACTACAGTTTCACTGGGGACAAGCCCTTAGTATCCTGGGGATAAACTCTTATTATCCTGGGATAAACCCTTGTTTTCGTGCGCTACAGGCGGGAGTGTATAAACTCCAAGACTTAGAAAGGTGAAAACCTTTAAACCTTAGAGAGTATGAAAATACCCTTTCGCGAGAGAGGGTGATCAATCCTCATGTACCGTAAGGATCCGGGATGTAGCCAACAATAACGAAATTGTCAGCCACTTTTACATGAACTGGTCCCGCCATCTTGAACTATACCCGGATACTTGCGCTCCAGGTGGGGTGTTTAAACCCAATTCGGAAGAAATGTGAATACCTTTAAACCTGTGAAGGGATCTGAATCCCTTAAACGTGAGAGAGGGGGTCAGTCCTCTAATCTTTCGATTGAGCAAGTATCTTGAAGCATATCCTACAAAACACCTTTAAACTAAGGTGGGTGTTAGCTTGGGTAACACCCCTTCGATGCTTAAGTCAGTATTGGGTTTCAAAGAAAAATAACTCAAACTAAAAATATATATTTTCAAGATATAGAACTCATACCATCCTGAGTCAGAAATCAAATTCTAAACTCACTTGAAATAAGCCTTAAGATGTATAGCATTCCAGGATCTTGGTATCATATCTCCCTTCATGGTCTTGAGCCGATATGCTCTTTTCCTGATTCTGACTCAATCTCATATGGTCCTTCCCATTTTAGAGCTAACTTCCTATCAGCAAGATTAGTTGTATTCTGAAATGCTTTTCTCACTACCGAATCTCCAACTTGGAATCTCCTAGTTCTTAAATTCTTGTTGTACGATTTGGCTATCCTTTGTTGATATGCCGCCATCCTTAGCTTTGCTACATCTCTAGTTTCATCAACAGTATCCAGTTCTTGACATAAGGTCACAGGATTCGCTTCAGGATCCCGTAGGCTTGACCTAGCTGTGGGTATCACCATTTCTGTTGGAATCACTGCTTCTGCCCCAAATACCAAAGAAAATGGGGTTTGCCCAGTAGCATCCTTCACAGTTGTTCTATCAGTGTCACACCCCGACCCGCAGCAGAAAAGGTGATCGGGGCATGATTGGGTTATCATCAAAGCTCATGACATTTATTATGCGTTTCATATTCATTAAATACAATTTAATGGAAATTTACAATAAATGTTACAACATGTTCTAGCTATCAATCTAAGCATCTTTGTTCTCTTCTAAGGCATTTCCTATGTTTTCTTTGCTTCAACCTGTTCACCTGTATCATGTGTAAAAAGGTTTTGGATCAACATAAAGTTGGCGAGTGAATCCTATGGAAAAACATTTGAACAAGTTTATTAAATTGATTATGAAATATGTGCACAACCAATCATGAGTAAAAGTAGATGTAAACTTATTCAACAATCATTAGATATTAAATAAATCACACATGAACAATAATGGAACATTTAGAGGCACGCGTTGCTCTACTCGTCTCTCACGAGGAACTGATGGGCCTAATGAATGAATTGCATAAACATGAATGTATGAATGACACAACTACAAACAATATAAACTCAATGATACACACATGAACAATAAAGAATTGGTTTTGAGGCACGCGTTGTTCAACTCGTCTCCTGCGAGGAACTGATGGGCTTAATGAATGAATTTCATATAATTTGACAAAATGAAATAAGTAATCACAACAATATAAACAATCTAAGTTTAGGTCATGATATGGTATGGCACAAATTTAAATAAACGAGTTAATTATTTTGTGACACATGACACACCCCAAAACGTGTAATTAAAAAGGGGAGTTGTAAGATTCACTCACAGTGGGTGCGTACGGTTGATGATGTTGAATGTACGCGAAGTGGTTTAACCACGAGTGAGATTAACCTAGATAAATCGCATTATGGTTTGGTAAGTAAACGGATTTTATTAATCTATTTTAGTAGGATTGTTGGGTGTATTTTTGTGAGTTTAAGGCTATTTTCTAACCTTAAAAATGTTATTTTTAAGTATTTTTAATTGATTTTTAATTAAAATAATTAAATAAAAATAATAAAAAAATTTGACTTTTTCTGACCGTTGACTTTGACTTTGACCGTTGACTGACCGTTGACCGGTTCGAGTGCGAATATAAGTGCGCTGGGTGAGGCTCGAACCCGAGACCTCCCGTACGCGTGCACGCAGCTCTACCAACTGAGCTACGTGTCTAACCCGTCATATATCCGTTTTTAATTATATTTACATATTAATTAAGTTAAACAGAAAATTCTTTTATTTTAAAAACGTTTTAATTGATTCGGACGGTGCGCTCCACAGGTCTCGAACCCGGGACCTGTGGGTTATAATAACACACAGTCCACCGCTGGACTGTGTGTACAACTTGTTAACTTAACTGATTTTTATTATACTTAAACACAAATTAATTATTTTCATCTCTGACTTATTTAAAAAGCTTAATAATTGTCCGGGTCGATGCAGAAGACCGGACTCGAACTCGTGCACTTTGATTAAACATACACACGGTCCACCGCTGGACTGTGTGTCTAACTTGGTTATTATTCCGGTTATTAATATACTTAACATATATATAAAATGAATCCGGTTCAGTTAACAAAAAAAAAAACATTTTTATTTACGCAGCGTGTGTGGAACAGGATTCGAACTCGAGACCTTTGTGTGTTTATTGTGCACACAGTCCACCGCTGGACTGTGTGTCTAACCCGAGTTATTTCTTGATTTAAATTATACTTATGAGTTACAGGTTCATCGTCTTCTTCGTCGGATTTTAACCAGAGATGATGTCTGACTGGTTCGAGTTTTTATTCAGGTTTCTTTAGCGTTTTAGGTTAATTACCGACGAGATAAAAGTAAAAAGAAAGGAAATTAGGTGTGAGGTATACCGACTAGCTTCCTCTGTTTTCCGGCAGAATTCCGGCGACAGCAATCCCTTCCGGCGACGAGTGTCTTGCAGCAGCGAGTCTCCAGAAAGCTTGAAAAAGGTATGGGTGACTTCGGTATAGGCTCAAAGGGTTTAGTAAGGCTCAGAAATGGGGAAACCGGTTTTCCGGCGACGAACAGAATAATTCCGGCGAGTGAGTTTTCGCCGAGAAAAGGTGCGGTTTTGAGCGAAAAGGTTTGCAGAGGTTCGAGGGGGTATTTATAAGGCAAATTATCGATGAACTTGGTCTGATTTCCGACTGGATTCGTCGGTTATAAAAACTCCGGCGGTTATAACTTTGGTCGCGGACCCAGACGTCGGTTATAACCGATGTCTTAGTAAATGTTTACGTTATAACGGAAGAAGTCGTTAAAACTCGCGAGATTGCCGGGATTTCCGACGACTGAACTTTTGGGCGCCGGTTTTGAATTTGTAAAGTCATGATATCAATTAAATGATCTTAATGGTTAACAAAAGACATCAGTGGCGCAGTGGTTTGTGTGTTGTGTGTTAAGTTTGTTGTTGGACCGGTGCTGACCCGGGTTCGAAACCCGGCAGGAACAAAACATTTTTATTTTGCGATTTTTAACAGTTTTTCAAAAACTAAATATATATTCCCGTATAATAGTTGATTATGTATCGTTTAAAATTATTTTGGGCATTTAATTCGCAACGAAAATTTTAACTGACTGTTCGGTTGATAAACGGAGCGGGTTTGGTAAATCCGTTTTTGACGGATGTTACAGTATCCCCTGCTTTTTAGAAATTTCGTCCCGAAATTTAAATAGTGATATATTTGATTAAAAGAGTGATGGTGTTTAGTTTGTCAGTTACTTGCTTAGAAAAAGTAAGGGTTTAAGTTTTTGTTCGAGGCGGGTAAAGTTCCTTGTAAGGGTTAAGTACCCTATTACAGGAATCGCTTTTTGTTGCCTACTGTAAAGGTATTGATAAGCAGAATTGATTCGCTAACTATGATATCATGCATAAGAGTTTGGATATGTTTGTAAGGGTATGGTTATATCCTAAGGCAAAACTTCTAATACTACAACCTACATGGAACATAAATAAACATAACAGCTAATATTTGAACATAAATAAACACAACAGCTAATATTTGAACATAAATAAACACAACAGCTAATATTTGAATCCACATTCTGATAGCATATATGTTTGAATGGTGGAAGTTCCTCTCTCGTTTGTTATGATGGAGAGGTTAGTTTATGTAGAAATGGAACACAAATCCAATTTCTCTAAATAGCAAGATGATATAAATGTAACACAATTTCAACCAAGGCAATACTAAGTCCTACATGGAACTTCTCATAACCGCCTGATAATGCCTCTGATCCTTTGGCAAGAATACTTATATATAGGAAGTACCAGCGGCGTATCCACCATATTCTTGCCAAATTTTCATTGGTTTTATCCACAAATTATGATTAGTTACCAAGAAACTAATAAATCCTACATAGAACTTCTCATAACCATCTGACAATGCCTCAGATCCTTTGACAAGAATACTTATATATAGGAAGTACAGCGGCGTATCCACCATATTCTTGTCAAATTTTCATTGGTTTTATCAGTGAATTATGATTAGTCCTATATAACTCTACAACCAATACAACAAACATAAAGTTACTGAAATGAAAAATATCCGTGCGATCAAGGCTCAATCAAACGGAGCCGATCGTATTGCATGTATTGAAAATGAAATGTCTGTGCGCTCAAGGCTCAATCAAACGGAGCCGAACGTATTGCATGTACTGAAAATGAAATTGTCTGTGGGCTCAAGGCTCAATCAAACGGAGCCGAACGTATTGCATGTACTGGAAATGAATAACTTAATCTAAACATCAATCACACAAACAGCCTATACATGGAACCTCTCATAACCGCCTGATAATGCCTCCGATCATTTGACAAGAATACTTATATATAGGAAGTACCAGCGGCGTATCCACCATATTCTTGTCAAATTCTCATTAACTTTATCCGCAAGTTATGATTAGTTCTATGCGACTCTACAACAAACACAACAACCACAAGATACTGATAATGAAAATGTCTGTGCGATCAAGGCTCAATCAAACGGAGCCGATCGTATTGCATGTACTGAAAAGGAAAAATGTGGGCACGCCAAGTTCAACCTCATAATGAAATGGGGAACATGCTCAACGCTCATAATGTAATGGGGAGCGGCGGCCTATGAAATTGCAAGTACTGAAATAATAAACAATAATTACTCTAACAGTCTACACATGGAACCTCTCATAACCGCCAGATAATGCTTCTGATCCTTTGACAAGAATACTTATATATAGGAAGTACCAGCGGCGTATCCACCATATTCTTGTCAAAGTTTTATTGGCTTTATCCTTAAGTTATGTTTGGTTCTATGTGATAAAGAAAAACATAAAAACTAAACGATAGGAGTTGAATCTGGATCTTCGGTGAAGAGGACTAGTTGGGTATCTTCGTTTGGGCCGTCATTATCTTCGACAGGATTGGCGTTGATGTTGAAGACTCTTCCTCTAGCTGGTGGCCTAGCGGTTGGGTTTTCTTGGTTTACTTGGTTAACTGGGTTTGATTGGGCTTGAGCGTTTATGATGTTAACCAATCGTGGGCACGTGTTTCTAAAGTGGGTAGGGTCGCCACAATTGAAACAAGCTCGAACATATGGGATCATGGGGTATTGGGGTTGTTGATAGGTTTGGTTCATGGTTTGAGTAGGGCCGTCATTATCTTCTGCCCATTTTCCTCTTAGCACCTAATCTCTTCTTCAAGTTATTTACAATTATCTTGTTCGAGGATTCTGCCTGTCCATTAGCTTGAGGATGCACCGGTGTTGACGTGATCATCTTAATTCCCCAACTTTTGCAAAAATCAGTAGTCCTTTTGCTGATAAATTGGGAACCATTGTCGCAGATTATCTCGGCCGGTATCCCAAACCTTGTCAGGATATTCCTCTTGATAAAAGACACCACTTGCTGATCCCTAACTTTGACAAATGCTTCTTCTTCAACCCACTTAGAGAAATAATCTGTCATTGCTACATGAAAACCTTTCCTCCAGGAGCCTTTGGGAGTTTTCCCACTATATCCATCCCTCACTTCATAAATGGCCAAGGAGATATGATAGGATATAATGGTTCTGCAGGCTGATGTAGTATATTGCTATGTCTCTGACATGCATCACATCTTCGAGCATATTCCGCAGCGTCCTTCCTCATGGTCAGCCAGTAGTATCCTGTTCTCAATACCTTAGAGAATAAAGATCTGCCTCCGGTATGGTTGCCACAATCTCCTTCGTGTATATCCTGAAGTACCCCCTTGGTTTCAGGATCTTCCAAGCACCTCAGATATGGACCTGCAAGGGATTTCTTATACTAAACATCATATATAGTAAAGTGGGATACCTTCATTCTAAAAGCCTTGCGATTTTCGTCCTTTGGGACATCTCCTTTTTCAAGGTACTTCACAATTGGAGTCATCCAGGATTCAGGATTCTTATCAGGATATTCTTCACCAGGATCCTGAACAGTTGTTACCTCCTTATCCTGAAACTTCAAGAGTTCCGTCGCAGGATACAGGATATGTAATATTGGTATCTGAGTTCCTTCCGGTATCCTGACAGTAGATCCTAGATTTTCTAGAATGTCGGCCTCAACATTTTCCTCTCTTGGTACCTGTTCAAGTGTAAAATTTTCGAACTATCTGCTAATTTTTTTAACAATTTCAAGATATTCAGCTAACTTTTCACCTTTACCTGTATAAGATCCATTG
Organism: Scalesia atractyloides; assembly: GCA_947069175.1. Classification (NCBI taxonomy): domain Eukaryota; kingdom Viridiplantae; phylum Streptophyta; class Magnoliopsida; order Asterales; family Asteraceae; genus Scalesia; species Scalesia atractyloides. The sequence continues at coordinate 9,282,144 of CAMTDV010000014.1, read as the reverse complement.
AAATGGTTAATAATCAACAAGGAGTCAACATACACTTGCAAACACTTAACATTCATATTCTTAGCCAATTCTAATCCTGCTATCAGGGCTTCATAACTGCTTCATTATTAGTAGCAGGAAATTCACATCTAATAGCTTGGGGTAATATGTCCCCCTGTGGCGATTTTAGTAGCATTCTAATCCTACACCCCTTATATTAGATGCACCATCAGTACACAATATCCAAAATCCTGAACCCTCACCTAGTTGTTGTACTTCTAGGCAGCTTCATTTTGAATATCACTACTAAAATCTGCCACAAAGTCTGCTAGAGCCTGAGACTTTATAGCATTTCTAGGTTCATATACTAGATCATAAGCACTTAGTTTAACGGACCATTTAGCCATTCTACCAGACATTTCGGGTTTTCTAAGCACATTTTTAACAGGGTAATTGGTTTTGACACGAATCCTGTGTGTTTCAAAGTAATGTCTAAGTTTAGTTGATGCCATGACTAGAGCTAATATTAGTTTTTCCAAATGTGAGTATCTGGATTCGGCATCTTGTAAGCTTTTACTAACATAATAAACAGGATATTGCTGACCTTCGTGATCCTTTACCAAAACAGCACTTACTGCATTCCCTGATACTGCAAGATATAGGGATAAGGGTTCACCATCCTCAGGCTTCATCAACAGAGGTGCACTTGAAAGATATTGCTTCAACTTTTGCAAGGCAGCTTCATGTCTTTCACCCCATTCAAACTTTTTGTTTTTCTTCACGATATCATAGAATTCCTTGCATTTATCTGAGGATCTTGATATGAACATGTTAAATGCCGCTACTCTTCATGTTAGCCTTTGAACATCCTTCATATTGGATGGTGATTTGAGATCTAGGACAACTTTAATCTGTTCTGGACTTGCTTCTATTCCCCTCTTGGTTACCATATATCCTAGAAATTTTCCTGCCCCCACTCCGAAGTGACACTTAGCAGGATTCAGCTTCATATTATACTAGTCCAGGATATTGAAAGCACATTCAAGATCTTGAATATGATCCTCAGCTTTCTTGGATTTTACCACCATGTCGTCAATATACACCTCCATTGTGTCCCCCAGTTTGTCTTTGAACATCATATTGACTAACCTTTGGTATGTTGCACCTGCATTTTTTAAACCAAAAACGCATGGCAGTATAACAGTATATACCTGTAGGTGTCATGAATGCTGTATCTTCCTGATCAGATGGCTCCATTTGGATATGTTGAAATCCTGAAGATGCATCCATAAAGGTCAGCATTTCATGGCCGACAGTCGCATCTACCATCGAATCTATGTGAGGTAATGGGAATGGATCTTTAGGACAGGCTTTATTGAGGTCTGTGTAGTCTACACAAACTCTCCATTTTCCATTCTTCTTTTGAACCACTACTACGTTTGCTAGCCACTTAGAGAACTTGACTTCCCTAATCATCCTAGACTTCAATAATCTTTCAACCTCCTCTTGTATAATCGCATTTCTTTCAGGAGCAAATTTCCTCCTTTTTTGCTGAATTGGCTTGAAAGACCTGTCAATTCCAAGTTTATGCGTTATAATATCTTTCAATATACCTGTGATGTCCTCATGTTTCCATGCAAACGTGGACATCCTGCATTTCAAAAAGTTAGTAAGTTGACTCTCAATATCCTGAGGGATATTGGTCCCTACAAGCACCGAGATATCTGGATTATCCTGATCCAGGATAACTCTTTTAACATCCTGCTCAGAAGTTTCCACAATATCCTGGGCTTGTATCTTTAATTGCTATCCTGCCCTGGATTTTGTTGACGCCTTCATCGAGGAGGAATAGCATTCCTTTGCTTCTTGCTGGTCGCTTTCCACCTTGACTACCCCCCAAGGAGTAGGAATCTTGACACATTGATGATAAGTGGAAGGCACGGCTTTCATATCATGAATCCATGGCCTGCCTAATATAATATTGTAGCAGGAAAATGAATCCATAACACAAAATCGCTGCATAAAATTTACTCCCTCAACGTAGACATGTAGCTTTATCTCTCTAACAGTGTTCTTTGCCTCTCCGCTGAACCCTATAAGCACGGTGAATTCCGAGGTAATCTCCATTTCTGGAATGTTCATCCTTTTCAGGGTTTCTAACTGGATGATATTGACCGAGCTCCCGTTGTCCACCAATATCCTGCGTACAAAATGGTTAGTGATATATAAGGTAATAACCAAACCATCATGGTGAGGATCATTGATGTTATCCCGGTCGTCACTATCGAATGTTATGACTTTGTCATTCGTGAGCATCGTCATCCTTGTTGGCTTATCCTCTCTTTCTGCCTTTGCCTCTTTGGTATGCCTTTTAGCGGCAGAATAAGAGGTCTCACATATATCGGATCCTCCGGATATGAAATTGATTATTTTGGCATCTGAGGGAGGCGATGCTGCTCGTTCAAGATCCTTGTCAGTATCCTGTCCCTTATTTTTCTTCCTGCCGATAAGATCTTTCAAGTAGCCTTTGCTTAGGAGATAGCTTATCTCCTTTCTCAGGGCTATGCAATCTTCCGTTACATGTCCAAAATCTTCATGGAAGGTGCACCACTTGGATTTATCCTTCCAATCAGCCTTTTGTTGGTTCCTTCTAGGCCATCTTGCTTTATCTCCTAAACCCTGCATGGCATATATTAGTTCAGTAGTATTAACATAAAAACAATACTCAGATAACTCAGGATACTCCTTAGGATCTTCGTCCTCAACAGCATTCACTTTTTTGTTGTCATTCCTGCCATATGGCTTAGGGCGATGTGGCTTGTACGAGGATTTTGACTTCCTGTTAGTTGATTCATATGTTGAGGATGAATTCATCCTCTCTTGCATTTTCTTGTTATCTTCAAGCCTGATATATCTCAGGGCCCTGTTTCGAGCTTCATCCAGATTCCTGCAAGGATTCATCACAAGATTCTGATAAAATTGGGAATCCTTCTGTAATCCCATCTTGAATGCTTGTACTGCCGTAGCAACATCAAGGTTTGGGATATCCAGGGATTCCCTACTAAATTTGTTCAGTAATCCCTAAGGGATTCTTGAGGTCCCTGTGTTATCCTGTAGAGGTAACTTGTTAGTTTTTCAAAGCTTCTACTACAAGAAAATTGACTGTTAAACAAATTATCCAAATGAGCAAACGATGTAATTGAATGAGGTGGAACGCTTAAGAGCCACTTCAAGGCTGATCCTGTCAGAGTAAAGCCGAAGCCCTTGCTGAGACATGCTTCTTTAAGATCCGGCGGAATAGGATTCACTTCCATCCTCTCCCTATACTGGGCAATATGCTCTTCAGGATCCGTCGTCCCATCATAAAGCTTCATGGTGGGAGTTTGGAATCTCTTTGGGATTTCAGCATCACAAATGTGGCGAACGAAGCGGGATATGTTGTGACTATCCTGGGACACTTCCGGTATGGGCTGCACTACCCCAGGTACACTTGATATCATATCCTTCAATTTATGAAGCTCTCTAGAGAGTGCCGAGGTTACACTTGTATCCTGCGAAGATCCAACATTGTTAGTAGCAAAAGTATTAACATTATTAGATAAGTTACCAGCCTGTTGATTCTGGCCATATCCTGGAACGTATCCTGGATCCCTGACAATTGACATCCTGTTTGATGAGGGGATCTCTGGGATATTGCTCCAGGAGTGACTCGGTATAATGTTGCCCTGATTATCCACAGTGTATACTGCCGAACTAAAGTTCAGCATCCTGGTTGCAATGGAGTGACAATATCCTCAGCAGGTTTCCTGGGGTTGGATTTTAAAAGTTGTATTTCTCTTATCAGCATCTGGTTAGTTTCCTGTTGTTGCTTCATTTGACCCTGTATACTACTAAACAAAGATAAAATTTCGTCGTTAGAAGCAAAAACAGGAGTTTTCCCTGAAACTCCGGATCTGGGGATATTTTGAGCAGTAGTTGCATCTCGAGCTGCTTGCCTTTCATTCCTCCTTTGGAAGTCTGGGCTGGTGGAGGTGGAAGAGGCTATGAACCAGTTACAGCAGAGGTTGGTGCGGGCACCGAAGAAGAACTCAAACCTGACTGAGAAGCCATCAGAGATAACCTCGTGAAAAGATTAGAGAATAAAAACCGATTAATGATTTTAGAAAACTTTTGGTTAGAAATAGCACCACTTGCCCCACAGTGGGCACCAAATTGTTTTGGTCAAAAATTATCCAAAGCAATTTAGTGATCAAATTAGTTTTGTGAGGTAGTGTGCTATGTAAATTAGATAAAAATGTGATAACTTGATTGAAAATATAAGCAGTTTCAGGATATAGTTCCAGGATAAAGAACTATATCAATTCGTAAAAACAATGCAATAAAGTAAATGTTGACACGTGATATACGAGGAAAGCCCTTGATCAATCTAGATCGTCGGCATAAAACCTCGGGAGCTGACAATCACCAGCTGCCTTGTTCTTCTTATTGATCAAACAGCAGGATACAACTTCGGGATACTGCTGGATCAGCTCTAGGTGTTACAATGTTTGAATAATGTGAGTGCAGTAAGTGGTTTCGAGTGTTTATGTAATCAGAAAGTGGAAGAGTGCGAGATGATGTGTGTCTTACTGCTGATCCAAGTGCCCTTTAAATAGTAAACAAGACCAACTAACTATCCTACATTTTAGGGATCCTTCAAATATTCTCTCTTGACCGTTGTAGACCCTTTCTTCCGGCCTCCAACGTCTTTCTTTCAACCGTCATGACCGAGTCTTCATGAGGACCAGGCCCTGTGAACGTTGGTACCTTGCATCCAAAGAAAATCATTAGTAACGAGTTCCCGCAGGATGTTACCAATATCCTGGTCGTTGTAATCAATATGTAAGGTCAAGATATATCCTCAGGATATGAGTCAGAAAATTCCACCCATGACAGTATGTCCTTAAGGTCTAACTCAGTTAATTATTAACGTTAAATCAGGGTAGATTGGTAATTTTACCCTTTTATTTATAATATATTTATTAAATGAAACAAAAAAATAAAAATATATATCAAGAATCCCCTTTATCACAGCTATCTTTCTCTCCCTCAACTCTCGTTCCCCCCTCTCTAACATACTGTACCCACCGCCGCATAGTACCACAACCACCATAAACCACCCTCCCTTTTCTCACCCCTTTCTCTATGTATCTGTTCTTTACCAATTTCGAAACCTAAAATTGAAATAACAACAAAATCAATTCTCAAATTCCACTGGATCTGAAAACAAAAACAAAATTGAATCAAATCATATTCAAACAATACCTTAGCAACAAGGTAATTGAGAACGACAACAAGGTAGATCGGTGCTCTAGATCTACCTCCGACGAAGGCCCGCTTCTTTCTTTCCTAGACACCTTTTCTTCCTCTAGAAGCCTTTCCATTTATAAAGTTTGAGTTTTTTTTATTATTGATAGATATTGAAATGGTTGCCAAGAATTAGAGGGCGGTATATTTATCTGACGTCTCCGGCGATGGCTAGGGTTTCTGACCTTTGGATCTCGCTGTTGGTAGCCATCATCGCTCGAGGCGATGGCTAGGGTTTCTGGCCGTCATCGTCGTGGGGTAGGTGGCGGCGGCAAGTGGGTGGTAGTGGTGGGGGGAGGTGCTGGTGGTCGTGGTGGTGATGGTGACTGTGGTCGGAAGGTGGTAGTCGGGTGGGTGCAGAGAATAGATTGAGAAAAGAGTGAGGATATATGTTTACTCCAGATGCTGCTTGGTGTTAGAAATTTTAGTTTTTGGTAGTAAAAGTGGTCTAGGGCTCTGTTGCCATGGTGATTTTTAGATGCCACATCAATTTGTTTTACCATCTGTTTGATATTCTTGGTGGTGGTGGTGAGATCAGGTTTTAGAGAGAGAGAGAGAGTGTGTTAAGATCTCATATATTTATCTTTTTATATATTTTGATTTTTTGAATCTTTGATTTTTTTTATCAAATATAATTTAAATAGTTGAGTAAAATTACCAATCTGTCCTGATTTAACATTAAAGTTTAACTGAGTTAGGGCTAAATGACATACTGTGCATGGTTTTGTAAACATAAAGTATGAATCCCGTCAATTTTAAAGGCAAAGGATATACTTTGCAATCTGGTGTAAACATAAAGGGCGACTTTTGTAATTAACTCTAGAATTTAAATTTTTATTGATGAAATTATTGTTGTTATTATTATGTTAGTGTGTTGTTAAATATGACAAAAGAAGTTGAATGCTTGATATCAAATGTTGGTTCTATACGCCCAAGGCACAATACATAACTTGGAAAATTAAAGATCTGGACAAGATATTGAGGCCCTTCTTAACTCAGCATCATCATGCCATGCACCCTCCACCGTACACATCACCGATTGATCGGTGCGTGACAATTGAGAGGGCATGTATTATTTTAATTTTAATCTACAACATGTATTTAATTTGTACTAATTTATGAGTATATTTTGTGAAAGGTGTGGGACAACAATAATGGAAAAACAAACTCAAAGGCCGATTGGGTATGGTGGAAGTCGTTTCGGCACACCATCCTTCACCAAAAGGATTTTCGACGGATCTGTTGCGTTATTGAAAGTTATTCATCTTGTAGTGTGAGTTAGGAACGTCAGAAGCACACTCTTTCTGTTTCCGCTATACGATCTCCTTAAATAAGCCAGCGTTCGCAAGAGCCTACTATGCCTTTAAGTTATTTGTTTGTTCTAAGTTCTCAATGTGTTCTAGACGAAAAATGCATGTAGCACGAGTTATAAGAATATTGATTAAGGGTATTCGACGCAATAATAACGGATAATATTGAAAGTATAATTTAATTACAATTGGTTACACAAGTTAGTGATCATGCTATGGTGATGGGTCATATTGGGCTAAAGTTTTAACATTAAAGGATCATAAGTTGAACATAAAAAAAAATAGTAGAGAATGTGAGGATTATAAAAACATACTAAAACGGGTATATATGAAAATCACGGACATGTATACTATTGACACTGATAACAATATAACAAATATCGGTGGATTTGCCATATTCGGATGAAAAAAGAATATTGCATAACGTATGCATGTTAATTGGAGTACGTGACTCATTACGTCAACTTCTTACCTTTTTAGATTTAGAAGGAAAAATTACAAAACTAACTAGAATCACTTTCAAAACTAACCACTTTTCGCGTCTTTAGAGCGACACATCATGCACGGGATGCATCTTTGGAGAGATATCATGCACGAGATGCCTCTGTGGGTTCTCATCGTGCGTCTGCGGGACCACCTCATGCGTCAGGGGGTTCTCCTCATGCGTCTTGGGGTATGCAACTTTGGAAAACGCCACCTGTCCATTTTTATTGGGTTTCAATGACATGACTCCAAAGATGCATCCCGTGCATAATGCGTCGCTCCAAAGATGTGGGAGATGGCTAGTTTTGAAAGCGGTTTTGATTAATGGCTAGTTTTGTAAATTTCTCAAAAAAATAAATTGCTAATAGTTGATTCACGAATTTGCATATAAATTTAATTCTTTAGTCTAGAAAAACACAGATTATATAATATATGGAAAGAACTCAATTTTGCTTAGAAAGCCAATTAGGGTGAAAAGGGTGCTCCTCACATGAGGAGTGCTAAACTCTCCATCTAACCAATTATCTTATGTTATGTCAACTCCTATTTTCATTTCTCATTTTGCACTAAAACACTAGGGGTGTTCCAACAAAACATTTTTTATTAAAAAATAAAATAAATGTATGATTGGTTGGAATAGAGTGGGCCCCGCCCTTAACCTTCTATCTCTCCTCTTCCCCAATGCGGGACTACTCACCGATCTTAAAGGGTCACCAACTCAAACATGGGACTGGTGGTGTATACCGGCTCGGTGAACCCTATACCACAACCCACTTACCGCACACACCCCTTTCACTCTTAACGGTAACATGCTTTAACTATAAACAGGAGCATATCCACCTTGGTAGAGTAACACGGTATATTTTCATACATCACTTACCCATAATTGATGTTACACGTACTATGATACACATTGCCTTTGCGGCGGTTATGGTGGCCAGTTACTTATAAGACGATAATATTTTGGGACTTGTTGCTTGATTTTTTCTTGTATAGAGGGATTATTTTTATGTTTTCCGACAAAATTCTTCCTTTCTAGACGGAAAAAGATCGAGATCAAACCAGTGATACGCTCAAATCAAATTAAGAAAACAAAAGTGAGAAACAAAAAAGAGAGATTCGGAAGAAACACAAATATGAAATTTGATTAACACAATAATGCGCAAGAGTAATTATACCTTTATACAATTAGCAACTTGGGTTATGTCATATTTGTTTAAAAGTCACACCCTTTAATTCATTTTACTCACACCCTTTCATTAAGTATATTATATTAAAACACAATAGATTGGATCACACCCCTTCAAAAAGTCACAACTTTTCAAACTACTTTACACGTATACATCCTTGCAAAAAGTCATAACCTTTCATACATATACAATTACCAACTTAAAAGTCACGTCACTTAGAAATTATATGTAAGTTTGTACTCCTTCATTTAAAAGTTGTGTCAGTTAGAAATTAAATTGATAACCCTTTGAAAAGGTGTGATGCTTATAAATCATATGTTAAAACAAAGGAATGAAATGGAAATGGTACGTAGTTTTATGAGTTTAATCTAACATTTGCATACGTTAGCAAATGAATTTACTTTAAATTAAATGACCATGCATTAATTTGAGGGAAAAAAAATACACGTGAGTCGTGTTCCATTATTTCTTCTTTTTTCTTTTTTTATTTATTTTATATATACATATATATCCTTTATGAAATTTATATATGCAGTGAACCAACTTGATTTATATATATACACACAATTATCAACTTGAGGTTTGTACGCCTTTGTTTAAAAGTCATGTCGGTTAAATGATGATTTAGTTAAAGGGTTTGGATACCATTTACTTTTTAATCGAAAGACACAACCATTTGGATAAAGGGTGATTTAGTTCTATGAAAGGTTGTGTTGATAAGTTAATGAAGATTCACCACTTCATGTCGGTTCATTTCGATATGATTCCAAACGTGACTTACTTATAAATGGTCATAACGTTCTATGAAAGATTGCATTTAACTTAACAATGATAACAAAACCCACATGTAAACAAAGTATCGTTTGATCGTTCGTAGTTATAACTGTTTTATTACCACTGTTTGAACACATAAAAAGCAATTTAAACATATACGAATGTTTAAAACCGTTTGATTACAAAAACTGCAATTTTAAGTATGAAAACCGTTTGATTACATAAACTACAATTTTAACACATATATTATCATTGTTATTATTAAATAAAAGGTATAAAATGCTCAGTCACAGCCATTTGGATACCACCGTTTGAATTCATAAATGAAATTTAAACACATATATTATTATTATTATTATTATTATTTTTATTATTATTATTATTATTATTATTATTATTATTATATAAGGTAATGGATAATTGTAAATGGGTGTTGATAACTCTTATTCTATGAATAATTCAACAACTACATTAAAAAACTAATTAAACCCAACATATCCCATCAATCATACCGCGTCCTAACTAAAATTCAGTTTTTGTTTATCGTGCAACGTAACCAAGATTTGTTGAATTAACAAAAAAAAAGATATTTACTAAAGTTTCGTTTGAATTAACAAAAAAATATTTATGAAAGTTTTGTATAATCAAAGAAAAGGATGAATAATTCAAATACTAAAACATGACAATTTGGTTTTTATGATATGATACTTTATAACTCATTTAATTTTCCCTCTATTTATTGGGTTCGTTAATCTTTTAAAAATGTTGAATACATAGGTTGGTTTACCTTTTTTATTTCTTAACGTAATAGGTTATAGTGAACTCAGTATCGTATCCATAAGAAAATTTAAACAAGATATTTTATTAAAACTCTGAGTATGCCGTTTCTTTGTATTTATTATTTATATTCGTCTCAATACAAATTTCAACTAAAACCGTTTCGACATTAACCGGTACCGATACTATTCCAATAATTTTGGATATAAAGTTAATAAATGTATTCAATCAACATCCCGCCGCAACGCACGGGTTAACATCAACTCGTTAGAATGAAATCAGAACAAAAGTAGTCATATATATATATATATATATATATATATATTAAAGAGAAAGGTAGGTGACAAATTGCTTTACTATATGCTATTAATTGAAGCTTAATTGACTTTTTAACTTCCTTTTTGTTTTTTCTAAGTTAACATGTTTTTCTTTATTAATTTTCATCCTTGTTCAAACACTATTTCATAACCTGATGTATTTGAAAAGGTTTTTGTTGAATACACTTTAATCTAATTTTTGTTTGGAAACAAGGCAAGTCAACAACATAAAGTTTTGTTTTATGTACGTTTTGAGTAGCACATTGTTTTGTCGTAAATTTTGTTTAGAAATAAGTCGGATGAAATATAATATATTTTCATTCGACGACAAAAATTTGAGTTACTATATGTTTCGACGTAAGTTTAGTTCGGAAACGAGTAGGGTCGATTATAGTCTAGACTTTATCACGCCGCGTACAACGCCAATATACGTGTATATTTTGTGTACATTTTGAGTTGGTCTATGTTTCAACGTAAATTTTGTTTAAAAACAAGTCGGGTCAGATATAATACATTTTCATTCAACGATATGAATATGGATTGCTCTACGCTTCAACGTCAATCTAATTCGAAAACGAGTCGGTGCCGCCGTAACGCGCGGCGGGTAAAAAAGCTAGTTAGAGTGAAATCAGAACAAAAGATAGATACATATTTAAGGGACAAAGATTCTAATTTATACATATGGGGGGGGGGGTCGGTATTTTTGGCATGAAACTATCATTTGATAGTTAATATGAGGTTACTGAGGTTAACCCCTAGTTTACTTTTTTTAAACGGAAGATTAGCTGAATTTCCAGCTTACTTTAAAGGGTCAGTATATGTTGTTTAAGCTCCCCAATTCAAGTTCGAATCCCCCTCAGAGGCGCTCTCTCATATTTACATAATTTGCATTTAGTAGGAATCGAACCCGAGACCTCACCAGGAGGAAACCAGTTAGTGGAAAACCCTCTGACCAACTGGGCTATACCATATTGGCATTAACCCCTAATTATCCTGATTAATCATCGTCCTCATAATTTATTAATATTAATACATAATATACAATGACATAAGTGTTCTTTCGATTTAATTTCCATCTGTGGATTAATAATTATGTGCGCCTGAAATATACTCTGGTGTTACTAAGTCGTCATGGAAAATGAGAATGATATGATAGTAATATATTACAAAACTGTATTAAATAAAATAGGCAAATATAAAATTATAATTGTTTTGGAATTAAGTATTTTTAATATTGTTAGATGAATATTTACATTATATAAGTTTGTAGGGGATTTATGAAACTGCGAAATGTCATTCATGTAAGTTTTATTTTGGCTTATAAATTTGTGTACATAACGTCATAACAAATACGAAGTTGTGGTTTAAGTATCTCTGAAATTAAATTTGAGTTCCATATATTAAATGGGGTTAATTAGTGGAATCACGTCATCTGAAATTGCTTATAATCTATCCACGAATTTACTTACAAGTTTAATTCAGGAGATAATAGAAAAAAAGTGGATTTTTAAAATTATTCACAAGAACTCACAGTCAAAAACCAGTAAAAGGTAATTCATCTTTGAATATAGATAACATTGATCACTCATATAAAATCAAGGGTACATGCTTCAAATCTAATGTTGTAATGTTGTTTGAAAAGAAATCGGGGCGTATTATTAAATTTGGCGTCTAATAAACACACATAGAACGTGGCTATTACATTTTAATTTGAGTTAAATGCTTGGTTGGTCCCTGTGGTTTGCGAAAATTTCAGACTTGGTCCCGGTGGTTTACTAATTACACGCTTGGTCCTAATAGTTGTAATTTTTGCACTCGGGTGGTCCTTATCACTAACTATGTTAAGTTTTTCAGTTAAATACGTGCAAAATTACTAACTTGCCCCTAAACAAAAAAAAAAGAAAAAGAACTGAACCCCCTTTATCTTCTTCTCTCTTCTCCCCCCCCCCCTCTCTCTCTAAAACCCACCACCCACCTCCACCGTCAGCCCATCACCACTACCACCGCCACCTTCAACCCACCACCACCTCCTTCAACCCATCACCACCACCGGACCCTCAATCGAATGCAAACTTTTACAAGTTCTTGTTGGACTCACAAGCTCTCCGGTTAAGTTAATCAGTGTCGTTTCTGCTATCAAAAGCTCAGGTGCGATTACCAGTTTGGTTCAGTTCATCGAAGACCCGCAACAAGATCTCCGTTTGGCTGTGATTAAACTGTTGCAAAAACTTTCACCAAACATGGGTCAAGAACTCGCGAGTTCGTTGCGCGGGTCAGCGGGTCAACTCGACGGGTTAATAAAAGTAATTGCGGAAAACATTGTGAGTTCCGAAGAATAAGCGGTAGCTGTTGAGCTTCTTGCGGATCTCCCGGAACGAGATATGGGCCTCACGCGTCAAATGCTCGATGAAGGTGCGTTCGAAATGGTGATTGCGAGAATCAAAATGATTCGGCAAGGAGAACCGAGACGAAGCCGGTTCGTCACACCGTATCTAAAAGGGCTCGTCCGGGTACCTTTGAGGATCACGTTTGAGGTGGTGGTGATGGGTTGAAGGAGGCGGTGGAGGAGGTGGTGGTGGGTTGAAGGTGGCGGTGGTGGTGGTGATGGGCTGACGGTGGAGGTGGGTGGTGGGTTTTAGAGAGAGAGAGGGGGGGGAGAGGACGAAGAAGATAAAGGGGGTTCAGTTCTTTTTATTTGTTTAGGGGCAAGTTAGTAATTTTGCACGTATTTAACTGAAAAACTTAACATAGGTTAGTGATAAGGACCACCCGAGTGCAAAAATTACAACTATTAGGACCAAGCGTGTAATTAGTGAACCACTGGGACCAAGTCTGAAATTTTCGCAAACCACAAGGATTAAACAAGCATTTAACTCTTTTAATTTTAACAGAAATTAGAAAAATAAGAACACTTTAAAGTGTAATAGAATTTTGGTCTTCTTTTCACAAGCAACCCGATCTATTACACTAAAATAACGTCTAGTGAGCATTTAAAACTTATAATTACCATATGTTCAACTCACTTCATTGATACGGTTTCTTTAAGATACGTTTTGGTTAAGTTTTATCTTCTTTTTATTTTTTGAACGGCCAACAAAACTTTATTCAAAAAGCTAGCAAGCAAAGCATAATCCGGGATACATTTGTCCGAAACTACAATCCGAACCCATTTTAATTGCATCAAATCTACCCCAAAGAATCCCAAGACATATCCGCCATTCTTGAACGTTTTGTAATCCACAAGTAGCTCATGACCTTGATTTCCTCCATGATTTTCTGAACCAACACTTGTTTATGATTGAATGAGCCCCATTCTTTGCCGTCAAATGGTATGAAAGTAAATCACGAGCATGGAAGGCAAAGAAACTCGGAACAAGACACCATGAAAAAACAAGTTGCCACACATCCATAAACTTCGGGCATCCCGTAAACAAATGATCAATCGATTCAATGTTTGTCTCACAGATACTACATACTTGTGTGGCTACCGGAATGTTTCGCCGTGCCAAAGCATCTGCTGTTGGAAGTCTGTCATGGAAAACACCCCACGCGACCATCCCAACCTTTTTGGGAACCAATTACACCAGTTGAAACCCGAAACGTATTGGTCGCATCAAAAATCCAATCCTTTATATTACGCACCGAGAAAACAATTTCCCCACCCGTCGACCAGGTCCAAGAATCAACTCCTGGGGATAAAGTCACATCCGATAGTAAAGAAATAAGGTCAGCATACTCTACCTGCTCTTCTGCCGAGAATGACACTCGTTTCCAGTCCCAACAAAACTGCAGCTGCTTTTCGAATGGGAGAAGGCGTTCGGACACCACACAAACTCGCTTCTGTTCCAAGGCCAATAATAAAGGAAACTTTATTTGTAAGATATCGTCCGAGACCCACCAATCATAGCAGAATAAAACACACTGTCGCCACTTTTAACATTTCCTTTAACAAGAAGATTAGGCCCGGATCTAATGTTTTCCAAAATACCCGGGACACTCGCTATTTGTTTCCACGTACTGCCTAATGTTAATTTCACCGGAATATAAGTCCAACCCCGACCACTTCCATGAATGGACCATACCACCTTTCACCATAGGGAGTCTTGGCTTGTTTTGAACCGCCACCACCACTTGGTTAATAAACTTAGATTCGCGTCTCTAAGAGAACCCAAACCAACACCACCATATTTATTCGGAGCGACAACCTTATCCGAAGCTAACCAACTCATTTCATCAACCGCTTCCACCCCTCCCCAAAAGAATTTCCTATGCAACTTCTCAAGAGTATTAATAACTTGAATCGGTGCTCCAAATAAGGAGAAGAAATACAATGGAAGAGAGCTCGATACGAATTTAAGCAACGCTATCCGACCACCATACGAAAGGCACTTAGACTTCCAGGCCCACAACCGCTTCCGGAACTTCTCGATAACCGGGTCCCAACTTCTAACTAAGTTCATGTTAGACGCAATAGGCACACCTAGATGGCTAAAAGGAAATCGACCTCGTGAGCATTTAAGGGACCTAGCCATACCAGCTATGTCACATTCTCCCACTCCAATACCAAACATACTACTCTTTTTTGGAGCTAATCTTCAACCCGGATATAAAAAAGAAGCCCCTTAATAGCCGTCTGAGATTAATGGCATTAACAGTAGACCATTCCCCACAAAAAACCACATCGTCAGCATACATAAAATGTGAGATTAGAGGACCCGTTCCACCCACTCTAATACTATGGAAAACACCCAAGTCACATGCTCCTCTCATAATCAGAGTAAGACCCTCCATAGCAAGAATAAATAAGAAAGGAGAAATTGGATCTCCTTGACGAAGACCACGCTGACAAGAAAACTCACTTGTGGGCTACCCATTAACCAAAACGAAGGCACAAGAATTCCGGACAATAGACGTCGTGGAAGCAAATAGACATGGTTATCTAATTAGTAGTGTGGTACAATAGACATGGTTATCTAATTGGAGTAGACACCAATGAAATTAGTGAAACGAGAACCGACATACAGTCGTCTATTCTGCTCCTGTACCAGTACCACACTGATTGTTTTATTGAAGAAATGTGTAGCAAATGACACTGTCTACAACACAACACAACACAACACCATTCGAATTGAACTTACTCCTTGAGGCGTGATGAGTGGCATTGGTGGTTGAAATCCAACTTAACCCGCCACCCAAAACTCATCTAATCGATCTGCGTGCTTCATCTTATTCGGGTTGCTAACGTTATTTAACAAAACTTCCGACTGATTAGCTCTAGACCCTATGAGCCAGTATTTCAAAATTCGGTTACCATAAAGCTCAGGTACAAGAACAAATCTATTATCGCCATTAACTGTTGGTCTACCCGCACCTTAGAGACCACTGAGCAAAACAGATAATTGCCTGGTAAGTGGGTCGTAACGCAAGAGCCTACCAGTTGAATCAGGCTTAAATCCGGGCTGTGGTGTATTTCT
This sequence comes from Scalesia atractyloides, assembly GCA_947069175.1. Taxonomy (NCBI): domain Eukaryota; kingdom Viridiplantae; phylum Streptophyta; class Magnoliopsida; order Asterales; family Asteraceae; genus Scalesia; species Scalesia atractyloides. The sequence continues at coordinate 9,266,494 of CAMTDV010000014.1, read as the reverse complement.
GCATCAAAATAACTCATTCGTTTTTCGACATGTGTTAAGACAAGTTATCTAGAAACTTAATCCATGATTTGAGTAAAAATGGGTACCGGATATCATAAGTCAAACTAGCATCACTGAAATAAACATAGCCCCTAAACGAGCTAACGTCAACACCAATAAGAAACTTGAAACCACCAACAAGCTGAGTTGCAAGACCGCCGTTAGGCCCAACAACGAGAAGACCAAAATATGCATCAGCTATGTAAAGAAGGCCATTTAAAGGGTTAAAGCTAAGATCCATTAGCCTTCCGCATATAGGTCCATCATCCGGGATCAGTTGTGAAGTCACAACGTTTATTCGTCCTGAGCACAATATACATAATAATAATTAATAAGATTGCGTATCGTATGAATTAATTCCCATATATAAAATTGTTTTCAATATGTATAATAAACTTTTAATAACTAAACTAAAAATCAAATGCAAATAAACTAACCCAGTGTGAATGTTCATTTTTCTTTAATTTAATTATAACAACACACTGATCACATATTTTCGAGCCGGGGGTCTCACTGGAAGTAGCCTACGGGGTAGAGGTAAGGTTGTCTACATCTTACCCTCCTCAGACCTTACCTTACCTTAGTTTTGCTGTTGGTGGAATTTACTGAGTATGATGATGACACTGATCACATATTTCTCCTTCAATTTTCAAACATGAATAATCATTTGTGTTTGTTCGCTTATTTGTTACATACTCATTAAGTAATAATACTAATACAGTTGGTGTAGCCCATTTCGAGAGCCACCGACTGATTTGAGCTACAAGAAACCTACATAGCTTCAAAGTTGAAAGTTTTCTGACATATAGAAATTAGAAACTCTAAGCTTGCAGTCTCGTCTCCTCAAATCGCCAGCTAGATTTGTATATGAGTTTTGTTTTTGTACGTTTAGGCTCATTTTGTTTGCATATACTATAAACAAACGGACTTAAATGAACAAGGTCCGGTCTAGTTTCTTAATAAACAAAAAACAAGTTCATTTTTTTAATAAATGGACATCAACAAGAAAATATGACGTGTTGGTTTTTTTGTTTGGTTAAGGATGAACGAACGGACATTAACATAACCCTATTCATGTCCGTTCAGTTGATTTATATTGCTACATGAACTAATTATACACAACACATGACCTTGTGGGTGAAGTATATGCGAAGTCCACGAAACCAACAAAAGGGCCTTGCCATTTCCGTATCCTGCCATCGTTTACAGTTGTGAAGGGACCTTCAGGCATGAGAAGCCCACGAAATGCAGCTGATTCAGGGCCGGTATCTCCTGGAGCCAAGACGAGCTTACTAAACCTTGCAAATTGACCAGAAATAACAACCACCATGCAAAGAAACACAACAAAAAAAGGAAAGAAAGGATGGTGTTAAAGTCACCATGTTTGGATATGTGATTCAAAGTATTGCACATAACCTTTATTTATAGAAAGTAAGAAAACTAGTTGTATCATCAAAAAGATCTTTGGGTGATGATTTCATAACTCGCAAGTGCCGTCCTTTGGATTCTCGAAATAAAAAACCCAGTTCTAATTTTAGGAAATTAATTAAGAGATTGTTATATATGCATGTTTATCTTGAAGAATACACACATAACGATGGTGTGTGACCTCAAAGTCCCCCCCCGGTTTATGCGTTCAAATTTTCTGATCTCTTTCAGGTTCCTGCGACACTTTTGGGGGATAAAACCAAAACGAAGGCTTTTAATGCAGTTGTATTAACAACTTGTTGGGTGTTATGGAGGGCTCGGAATGACATCATTTTTAACAACAAACGGTGGACCATTGCTATGATCATTGAAGAAATTAAAGCACTTAGTTATCTTTGGGTAAAAACTAGGTCCACAATTGTTAATCTAGATTGGGCTAAGTGGTGTATGTTCTCATTTTAATCCTCTGATGTAATCTCCTGGTGTTTGGTCATCTAGCTACTTGCTAGTTGCCTTTTAATGAAAACTTGCCTTTCAAAAAAAAAAAAAAAAACTGATTTGAGTTGGATATGAAACATAAGGATACTAAAAATATGTTTTATTATAACCTGTTAATTTTCGTGTCTAAATAAATAAAATACATGTTTACATGTTAAGTATCCGTTAATACATATTAAGATTTTTCATTAACTAAAAATAGGATGTGGGATAGTGTGGGATACAAAGGGGTTTATCAACCAATTCAAAATGCATATTGTTTGGTTTGTTTCTGCAATTGTTATTAAGATGAATAAGAGTATAAGTTATTAAGTTCTATATTGGTTTGACCGACTTCTATATTTGACTTTTTGGAAGAAAGCAACAACAGAATATAATGTATGTATGCAATATGCATGTAACGACATTTTGATTGCTCTTCTATTTTGTTTTTTACTTGATTAATTATTTAAATAATTGTTGAACAGGTTTTAATAGTTATTTTCGTGTATACAAGGTTCCTAAATGTGTGATTATTATAGCTTCCGGTGAACATGTCTTAACAGGTATTTTTTTTCATGTATACCTGTTAAATAATAATTCGTGTTCGTGTTTGAAAAAAGGACACGAGAGGGAAAAGGCTTCCAATCAAAATCAACTCATTTATGTTATTATTTAAGGGAAAATGAATATCCCCTCTTGAATTATTTGACACCCTGAGTTTTTTCATACCAAACCTGACTCAAATAAAAAATTGTAATGATCGGTTCCGTTCCAAAACTGCAGGTCCTAGCTCTTGAAATCGAAATAGAAACCAGAATCAAGGTTGTGTTGATGTTTGAAGATTGGTCTTGTAGTTAAACCATTATTCATGATCCCACATTGTCCACCAGATTTCTTTCTATGTTTTATTAGTGTAACTTATTTATAATAATATTTCAATAGATCCTTGTTGTAAAACTGGGCTACATATGTCGTTTAATCTAAGCGAATGTATACATAATTCCAGCCAAAGATTTATATTATAAGACCTTAAACTTCTATTATGCTAGAACATTCAACCTTATTTAATAGTGTGATACAATATATATACATAGTTATCTAATTAGAGTAGACACCAATGAAATTAGTTACACGAGAACCCACATATAGTTTTCCATTCTGCTCTTGTACCAAACTGATTGTTTTATTGAAGAACTGTGTAGCAAATGACATTGTCTGCAACACAACACCATCCGCATTAAACCTCACTCCTTGAGGTGTGATGAGTGGTGTTGGTGGTTGAAATCCAAGTGAAACTGCCACCCAAAACTCTCCGAATCTTCCTGCGCGCTTTATCTTATTCGGGTTCCTAATGTTATTTAACAGAAGTTCCGCCTGATTTGCTCTGGGCCCCTGAAGCCAGTATTTCGAAATTCGGTTACCATTAAGCTCAGGTACAAGAACAAATCTACCATCTCGACTAACTGCTGGGCCACCGCCACCTGAGAGACCACTGAGCAAAACAGATACTCCTCTAGTAAGTGGGTTGTAACGCAAGAATCTACCAGTTGAATCGGGCTTAAATCCCGGTTGGGTTGTATTTCTGCATCAAAAATTAATCATTCATTTTTTGTTGGACATTTGTTAAGACTTAACTAAGACAAGATGTGAAAATGCTTAATCCATGATTTAAGTAAATATGGCTACCTGATATCATATGTCAAACTAGCATCACTGAAATAAACATTGCCCGTTAATAAGTCAATGTCAACACCTGTAGCAAACTTGAAACCACCAGCAAGTTGAGTTGCAAGCCCTCCGTTAGGCCCAACAACTAGAAGACCAAAATATGCATCGGCTATGTAAAGAAGTCCGGTTGCGGGTTGAACGCTAAGAGCTAGTGGCCTTCCGCATATAGGTCCTTTATTCGGATCAGTTGTAGCGTCACAAAATTGCTTCGTCCTGAGCACAATATACAAAAATACAATTAATAAGATTGGGTATCATATGAATTCCCATATAAAAACTGTGTTCAATATGTATATGAACTTTAAGTAACTAAATTAAAAATCGAACTTGAATAATTTAATTTGAGCTAGTTTCATTTGTGCATATTAAGTTTTCAAATTTAATTTTTAATAAAAGAACATACTGATCTGATGTCTCTCCTTCATTTACATACATGAACGAACGCATATCGTATTCATGTCTGTTCAGTTCATTTACGTTACTACATAAACATAAATATGCAGAAAACATGACCTTTTGGGTGAAGTATATGCGAAATCAACGAAACCAACATTTGGGCCTTGCCATTTGAGTATCCTACCATCTGTTACAGTTGTAAAGGGACCTTCAGTAAAGATAATTCCACGAAATGCAGCTGATTCAGGGCCGGTAACCCCTTGAGGCAAGTCGAGCTTACTAAACTTTACATATTGACCTGAAATAACAACAACCATGCAAAGAAACACAACAAAAACATAAAGCAAGGATGGTGTTAGAGTCATCATGTTTGGTGCAAAGAAACACAACAAAAACATAAATCAAGGATGGTGTTAGAGTCATCATGTTTGGATATGTGATTCAAAAGTATTGCCCATGGCCTTTATTTATAGAAAGAAAGAAAACTAGTTTTTTTCATCAAGATCTTTGGGTGATGATGTTGTAACTCGCAAGTGCCGTCATTTGGATACACGAAATAAAATTCTTTTCTAAATTTATAGAATTTAATACAGAGATTGTTATCTATAACATGCTTATCTTGAAGGATACACACATAACGATGGTGAGTGACCTCATACTTGATTTGAGATGGATATGGAACATAACGGATACTAAAAATATGTTTTAATAGTTTATTTAAGGGAGGAAGGGGCACTCAAGGGTACTACCCTAACCCTAGTCAATCTCGCATTGTCATGTCAATTCTACACCCAAGGTACTCTAAGACCAAACCCAAACCCAATGCAATGCATTTGAGGAGCATTTGTGATATGGATGATGAGTTGAAGGAGAGAGAGAGTAGAGAGAGGGTAGAAATGTTCTTGGCCAAGTGCAGGCATTTGTAGAAAGATAATAAAGTTTGTGAGTAGTGACGTCTTAAATGAAAAACGAGAAAGATGAAAGAGAGTGAATATGGAGATGATGCGACAAAAAAATTTACAAAAAGTTTCATCTTACATTGGAGATGGTCTAAAACCACAAAACACTGGCGGCAGTTACCCATAGTCACCCTAGAACATGGACCTAACTCTTTTACTCCACCCACCAATCACAGAACCTTAAACACCCTAACCCTCAAACCTTTACACTACCCTTGAGCTAGTAGGTAAACCCGTGACCAGAACTCGCATGGCCTACCCTAGGGGGTGGCAGCGATGTTACCATGCGGGTAAGGTACCCGCATACTCCTACCCATGGAGTACTCGATGTTTAGGAAACTTTTTGTGTAAGTGTTGAAGAAAAATGATGAAAGGATCTGATCCTTCTTATCAGATTTGGTGCTGACAAAGTCAAAGAGTTGTACAAAAAGAAGATATACGACTATTGGACAAGAGAAAGACAGAATTGGCATCAAGAAGATCAGATAGTCGTCTACAACATAAGAAGAAGATTGAATGAGAGGAATCTGATGTTTCTGATAAGAAATATGATAATTGTCATCAGAATCAGATTTCTGATAAGGAGCTCATCAGAATTATGATAAAACAACTTGCTAAACTGATAAGGTTTGCACGAACTCTAGAGTTACTAGTGGACCAAAGGATTCGATGTACATGCCAAAAAGCTACTTTTCACAATACAAATGCATAAATAAACAAATGTTTAGTCATGCCCAATATTCTCTATAAATAGAGAAAAGAACATCGAAGAGTAGAGTGATTTAAGCCTTACATTTAATACATCTTACAAACTCCACCACCCTTCATCACATAATTCTTTAAGTGTTCTTTTGTAATAACCAATAATCATACAATCACCTTGTAAGCTTTTCAAAGTGATATAAATTTGAAAATCTGTATCTTTGAAAGTTTGATTTCTAATCCGCACCTTATTTTCTACACTTGTAAAAAACATTTGCTAAATTTAGTTCAAAAAATTGTTATCAGGGATGAACACTCGGCCACCCTGATTGATATGTTGCAACTTTTTTAATCACATATAGTTATTATAAAAGTCTGTCTTTGTGGTAATTAAATAGGACATCATAAAATATGATCACTAATTATGCATACATATTTTAAACAATCATTGTGTTATATTTTCTCGGCATTGTCTTATATTTTGTGATACATCGTGTCTTTAACAGGCTAATGGAGGCCCAAGTGTGGAAGATCAAGCCACAACGTTTCTGGAAGCCCACAATCAAGCTACAAAGGGCGCTATACGAAACTAACCATAACTTTGTCTACGGGTCTCCTTTTTAGGCGGTCAACTAGTCAAATCGAAGCTTGAAGCGAGAAGCACGGCGTGATAGGGTGTTGCGTTGCCCAAGTTTGAGTCCAAAAAACAAATTCTAGTAGGAGTTACTGGCACCTTTATGTTTTTCTTCATGTTTTATACATTTTGTTTTTAGGTTTGTGTTTGGCTCATGGCTTTTTATGGCCCCTTATGAATTTCTATTCTTATTTAAGTCCTTGTCAAGTAATTGGATAGTCACTTATCAATTTTGCAATAAACATCCTATCATTTCAAATTCTCTACCCTTTAGGACGAATTAGGGAAGATTTATATTATAAGACCTTAAACTTTTATTATGCTAGAACATTCAACCTTATTTAGTAGTGTGACACAATAGACATAGTTATCTAAGTAGAGTAGACACTAATAAAATTAGTTACACGAGAACCCACATATATTTTTCCATTCTGTTCTTCTACCAAACTGATTGGTTTATTGAAGAACTCAAATGACACTGTCTGCAACACAACACCATCTGCATTAAAACTCACTCCTTGAGGTGTGATGAGTGCTGTTGGTGGTTGAAATCCAAGTGAAACTGCCACCCAAAACTCTTCGAATTTCCTGCGCGCTTTGTCTTATTCGGGTTCCTAACGTTATTTAACAAAAGTTCCGTCTGATTTGCTCTTGGCCCCACGAGCCAATATTTAGAAATTCGGTTACCACTAAGCTTAGGTACAAGAACAATCTACCATCTCGACTAACTGCTGGCCACCGCCACCTGAGAGACCACTGAACAAAACAGATACTCGTCTAGTAATTGGGTTGTAACGCAAGAATCTACCGGTTGAATCGGGCTTAAATCCGGGTTGGGTTATATTTCTGCATCAAAAATTAATCATTCATTTTTTGTTGGACATTTGTTAAGACATAACTAAGACAAGATGTGTAAATGCTTAAAAAATGGCTACCTGATATCATAAGTCAAACTAGCGTCACTGAAATAAACATTACCCATTAACAAGTCAACGTCAACGCCTGTAGCAAACTTGAAACCACCTGCAAGTTGAGTTGCAAGCCCTCCGTTAGGCCCAACAACTAGAAGACCAAAATATGCATCGGCTATGTAAAGAAGGCCGGTTGCAGGTTGAAAGCTAAGTGCTAGTGGCCTTCCGCATATAGGTCCTTTATCCGGATCAGTTGTAGCGTCCCAAAATTGCTTCGTCCTGAGCACAATATACAAAAATATAATTAACAGATACATGGATGGTGTGAGGTGTAAAAGCCAATCCTGCTGAACTATGCATCCATTCACCTGGATGAAATACAAAGGTAATTCGATAAGTCAAGGTCTATTTTTGAAATTATGGTGCTTAATAAACTGTAAGAGATTCGTTGCTGGTTGTGTGTTCATATCCCGTTAACCGTACTTGTTAATTTAGATTGTTACTTTTGATAAATTTGCTTGACTTTTATCAAACGTACACGTACAAGTTTTAATTTTGAAAAATGTTACAATAGAACCCTATCTCCGGTTTATCGTCTTTTAACAGGTTATATCTCTTCGCTAATTTTTAAACGAACAATATGGATTCGATTATGGTAGTGTATAAGTGAATGCTTAGAGCATTCACATTGGAGCCTATATATCCATATATTCTATATAATATGAAGTAAAAATAGAGAAAACAACAAAAACACCACTACATAGAAATTTCTATAACAGAGGAAAATTATAGGAAGCAAAATACACCTCTATATTTAGAGGCTCATATTATCCCTCTATATTTTTATTTGAGTATGTAGGAAAGAGAAAAAAAAATAATTAAAAAACTGGTTGTGAGTATGATAGAGAAAGAGAGATGGATGTAAGAGGTTCTCAAAAAATAAGCAAAATATATATATTTTTTTAGTTGAATTATATAGATAGAGATGAAGGCTTCACTTCTTACAAAATTTCAACCAAAAATTTATCTTATAAGAAAAAATTACACTGTTGGTCCTTTTGATTTTTGCCAAGTTTCAATATTGGGTACTAATAGGTTTTTGTTGCAAATTAGGTATTAACGTTTTAATTTGTCACAATGTTGAGTAATAAGGCCAAACCTTGTTAATTTTTTTGTTAAATCTGACTAAAATGCCCCTTAAGTCTATTTTTGTAATTAATTATATTTGATAACTTATAAATTCAATATTTATAACTAAAGTATATTATTTATAAACTTTAAGTTTATAAATAATATCTTATTTAAAAAATTATTTTTAATTTATAAATTATATCTCAGTTTTAAGAGTTTATTAAATGTAGTTTATAACAAAAACACCATTTATGATTGATTTGATAACTGAATTTGTTTTTAAAAAAAAAAAAAAGCATGTGTTATTAAACTTGAAACCGAAATATATTTAAACAAAATTTGCAGTTACACAAATTCCCTCCAAATCCACCAGAAACCCTAGCCCAAGATTCCCAAAATTGATCACGAATGTCCCACTATTATACCGAATTCACAGAGATTTTTTGTTTGATTTATAAAAACAAACAAGAAACGTGGATAAATTGTACCTAGACAAGCTTGGTTGAACAACTTGAATCTTGGCCGGAGTTGTGTTATTCCGGCAATTTGTAGAGAAGGAATTGGGAGAAACTGAACTGAAAGTGATGATGAGTTGGGGTGAGGTCGTAGTGGGTTAATGGGTGGGTATTTATACACAAACAAATCAATTGACAGAGAGAGATCAGATTTGTATTCTCAGAGTTTTAACGTTATTTGATAACACCGGTCTTAGCGAATAACAGGATGGTTATGGTGGTATAGATGTTCTTAGGGTAGAGATAAATATTATCGAGTAAAAGAACGAGTTAAACAAATGAATTAAGAGATTCCGGTTTTGCCGGAATCCGGTTTGGTATCGCCGGAGAAGAAGAACCAAAAAGCAGGCTTCATATTTTTTTATAATTTTTGAAAGTTTTGCTATTTGGCAAACTAAGTCCCTGTGGTTTTTATGTTTTTATAACAGGTGTTACAAATTGAATTTTCTTTTGTTTTTGAACTTTATAGGTATGGCGTTTTAGACGCTCTAGTTATCAAATGGCATTTTAGTCATTTAAGTTAGACTTACCAAAAAAATTAATAAGGTTTGGCCTTAGTACTCAACATTGTGCCAAATTAAAACGTTAATGCCTGATTTTGCAACAGAAAACTATTAGTACCCGACATTAAAACTTGACAGAAACCACAAGGACCAACTGTCTAATTTTTTTCATCTTATAATTTATAAAAACGCACAATACATCATTCAACCTTATTTAGTAGTGTGGTACAATAACTATGGTTATCTAATTAGAGTAGACTCCAATGAAATTGGTGAAACGAGAACCCACATAAAGTTTCCCATTCTGCTCCTCAACCAAACTGATTGTTTTATTGAAAATTGTGTAGCAAATGATATTGTTTGCAACACAACACCATTTGAATTGAACCTCACTCCTCGAGGTGTGATGAGTGGCCTCGGTGGTTGAAATCCAGGTGAAAGTGCCACCCAAAACTCTCCGGACCTCCCTGCTCGCTTTATCTTATTCGGGTTCCCAACATTACTTAGCAGAACTTCCACCCGATTGCCTTGGGACCCACTAGCCAGTATTTCAAAATTCGGTTACCACCAAGCTCAGCTACAAGAACAAATTTACCATCGCTACTGACCGCCAGGCCACCCCCGCCCAATAGACCACTAAGCAAAACGGATACTTGCCTAGTAAGTGGGTTGTAACGCAACAGTCTACCGGTTGCATCGGGCTTAAATCCGGGTTGTGTAGTATTTCTACATCAAACTAGATAATCAGATTCCCTTTTGGTTGGACATGTTTAAAGACAAGATTAGTATACACTTAATCCACGATTTGAGTTAATATAGTTACCTGATATCATAAGTCAGACTAGCATCATGAAATAAACATTGCCCGTTACCAAGTCAACGTCAACACCAGTAGCAAACTTAAAACCAGTAGCAAGCTGAGTTGCAACCACACCGTTAGGCCCGGCAACTAGAAGTCCACGATACGCATCAACTATGTAAGAAGACCGGTTGCGGGTTGAAAACTAAGAGCCATTGGTCTTCCGCAATATGGACCATATGGTCCCTTATCCGGATCAATTGCACGATCACAATATTGCTTCGTCCTGACCAAAAAATCCAAAGTAATAATTAATAAGATAGCATATCATAAAAACCAAAAAAAAAAAAATCTTGGTGCTTAATTTGTATATTAACTTGTAATAATTTCCTGGAACATTAAATTTAGATCATTTAGGCCAACGAAATAGCTAAAACATACAGTTCATTTCTTAATGAACAAACATGAACTAAAAAATATGTTTGTGTTCGTTTATATGTTTATTTAAAGTTAAATGAACAATTATTTAACAAATATCCGTTCGTTTTTGTTCAATTCATTTACAACTACATGAACGTAATCATTGATTACACAAAACATGACCTTGTGTTGTGGGTGAGGTATATGCGAAATCCACGAAACCAACGCTAGGTCCTTGCCATTTTAGTATCCTACCATCGGTTACGGTTGTAAAGGGACCCTCAGTCAAGTTAAGCCCACGAAATGCAGCTGATTCAGGGCCAGTAACCCCTTGAGGCAAGTCGAGCTTGCTAAACTTTGCAAATTGACCGGAGACAAGAACAACGATGTAAAGAGACACAACAAAAACAGAAAACAAGGATGCCGATAGAGTTGTCATGTTTGGATGTGATGCAAGAGTATTGCACATAGCCTTTATTTATAGTAATTCGTAAGGGCCGTCATTTAGGATTCTTGAAATTAAACCCGTTTCTAATTTTAGGAAATTGAATGATAAGTGACCTCATATTTGAATATTGGTCATGGGTTGAAAATCTTAACGGATACTTAATATATAAATATGTTTAACGTTTTATTTCATGAATCTGGTGATAAAATTATGCATACTTGTTAACTTTCAAAAAAAAAATTATGCATACTTGTTTTAAACAAATATAGATATGCTCATTTAAATGGATGCATGTTTAAAATGCAAGAGAAATCTTTCACAAATATAGTTTGTTTTTTAATATAAATATGTTTTTTAATCTGGTGTGGGGGGACATGGTTGAGTCATCAATTGACACGTAGGATCATTAATAGATTGCTATACCACCCCTTGCCTTATCCACAATGATTCCCATGGATTAAACCATGACAACCATGAGCCTCATTTCCTTATTCAACATGTCCTTTCCTTTTCACAAAAATAAATTAAAATAAAAGAATAGTGTTTGAGTCATGACTACACCCTTATAGTAGTGGTTTTGAATAATGGATTAAAAGTACGTGACATGACGCTAGTGTGGAGGGTCATAGTGATCATGAGGGTCATAACCACACCCTATAGCCTAGAATCAATTACAAGTTATGTCTTATTTTTCAGTTGACTTTTAATTGGACTTCGTCAAAAGGAATCTAACATTCTTTATCTGCCAATCTTTTTTCTTAATTATTTAATTAATCGTCTTATCGGTCATATTTATGCCGGAAAATGCTCATTTGGTTTAGACTCGATTGAAAGCCGCTCTGCTCGGTTTGATTTGTAAACAAGCCACACATGAGCAAAGGTTCGTCCGCTCAGTCCGCTCGAATATTATTTTAATACATATACTATCCATACGTATATACACACATATATACCAAATATGAATTACACATATACACACACATATATCTGTGAGGGTTTAAATGAGAACGTTAAATATTGCGAGAACCGTGAAAACGAATGAAAAACCACGAGAGCTTGGTAAAAAAAATAACTCAAATTCAAAATTTCTTTTTACACTTATCATTATTATTCAGAATAAAATACTAGAAATTAATTTTACACGTTTAAATTTACATTATTCGTAAATAAAGAAAATTTACACATGTGTAAATTTGTTGTATTTACACATGTGTAAAAAAAACTTATTAAAAATGATTTTGAAAGGAGAGGTGAATTATTTAAAGAGTAAAATCTTTTTTTAATGTTGTATTTTAATTTAATTGAATTTGTATTAAAAAATTGATTTTAATTGGTTTTTTCATCCGTTCTCACCGTTCTCGCAATATTTAGCGTTCTCAAGATAACTCTCCCCCATTATACATATATATATATATATATATATATATATATATATATATAGGGTAAAGTTATTATAAAGAGACCAAAAGTGTGAGAAATGTAAGAAAGAATCTCAGCCATTAGATCTAAATTAATTGAAAAGGGTAATCAAGTAATTTTATCATTGATTTAATTAATTCAAAACCTTCCATAAACCGCCACCCTAATTTATAGGAATACCGAATAACACTGCAAACACCATTCAGCACTTATATAACACCATTCAATAATTATATAACACCCTTCAATAAGTATATAACACCATTCAATAAGTATATAACACCATTTTAAAGATCTCTATAAAAACACTACGAATAACACTGCAACAACCATTCAGCGCATATATAACACCATTCAATAATTATATAACACCATTCAATAAGTATATAAAACCATTCAATAATTATATAACACCATTCAACATATATATAACACCATTCAATAAGTATATAACACCATGAACTGAAACAAAAAACCATTAACTGAAACATTTGATTGAACGTAATTTTTTCTTTATATAAGTATAGTAATATGTACTAATATTAAAGATTAAAACACTCGTTATTATGGTGTAAATTAAAAAAAACGAGTTACGTGTAAAAAGTTATTGGCGTTTAAAAAATAAAAGGGGAACTTGCATGTGGATTGCATGTGACTTTCTAAAATTAAAAATGTTAATTTTACCTTTATACCCTTAATCTAGAAAATTAATTATTTTAATTGTTATACTATTTACAAGATTGCCATCAAGATCTCAACCATTAGATTAAAGATCTAATAGTTTAGATTCTTTCTTACACTTCTCACACTTTGGGCCTTTTTTTACAGATCCTCTACCTATATATATATATATATATATATATATATAGGATTCGGTTCAAATAACCAAATTAAATCAAAATGGTATTTTAGTCTTTTACTTCTCATGTCACATCTTTTCTCTCTCTTCTATTTAAAAGTCAACATTTCACATCTTTTCTTCTCTTCTATTTAAAACTTAACATGACACATCTTTTCTATCGTTCGATTTATTGACTGAGCATCTTTGAGTCGTGATTTGCTCAGATGTTTGGTAAACCCGAATTCGTACCGAATGGAGTGTCGGGGGCGTAAAGAGATGTTTGGCGTAAAAAAATAGTAAAAAAGTTTTTGAAAAAAAATTGTAAAAAAGTTTTTGTAAAAAAGTTTTTTGTAAAAATAAAATATTTTTGTTTGCCGTAAAATATTTTTTGTTTTTTTGTAAAAAAGTTTAAACCCGTAAAAAAATTATTTTTTGTTAAAAAGATTTTGTTTTACAGTTTAAAACTAAGCGTAAAAAATGTTTAAACTCGCGCGTAAAAAAATTTTAAAACCGCGCGTAAAAAAATTTAAAACCGGCCGTAAAAAAGTTATAAACCGACACGTAAAGAAAGTTTTAAACCATCGCGTAAAAAAGTTTAAAACCGCGCGTAAAAAAAGTTGAAAACCGGCACGTAAAAAAAGTTTAAAACCGACGCGTAAAAAAAGTTTCAAAAACGGCGTGTAAAAAAAGTTTGAACCCGCGCGTAAAAAAAGTTTGAAACCGCGCGTAAAAAAAGTTTAAAACCGGGGCGCAAAGAGAATTTTAAACCGGCACGTTAAAAAAGTTTTAAACCGACGCATAAAAAAATTTATAAACCGGCGCGTAAAAAAAGTTTAAAACCACGCGTAAAAAAATTAAAACTTGCGCGTAAAGAAAGTTTAAAACCGGCATAAAAAAGATTGAACCCGCGCGTAAAAAAAGTTTGAACCCGCGCGTAAAAATGTTTAAAACCGGCGCGCAAAAAGTTTAAATCCCTATGTAAAATAATTTTCTTACTGCATGATTCAAAAATAATATTAATTAAATCATATTAATTAAATCACAAACATTAATTAAACACGTGCCCTCAATTAGTTAACATCATACACGCCCAAGCTCAAGCAAACCCAGTTAACCAAGCAAATCAAGAAAACCCAACCACTAGGTCACCAGCAAGAGGAAGAGTTTACAACATCAACACCAATCCTGATGAAGATAATGACGGCCCAAACGAATCACCCAACTAGTTTCTTCACCAAAAATCAAGAATTCAACTCCAACCGCCTAGTGTTTATGTTTTATTTATGTTTATCTCAATCTTCACGTATCTCATTTGTAAATTGAAAATTGAATCCAAGAATCTTAATGCGAATTACTATCTCAAGTTTGTTTTATACTCATTGTTTTAACATTCATATCATCAGACATCTCGACGTACCTCGATCTCATCATTTAAAGAAGTTGGGTTGTGTCTCACTTTTATATAGACTAACCCCTTCATCATAACAAACGAGAGAGGTACCGTCATCATTCAGTCATGTATCCTTTCAGAATTGAGACTCAAGCTTTGGTTGTTGTGTTTACTTATGTTTTAGAGTCACATAGAACTAATCATAATTTACTGACAAAACAATGAAAATTTGACAAGAATATGGTGGATACGCCGCTGGTACTTCCTATATTTAAGTATTCTTGCCAAAGGATCAGAGGCATTGTTAGGCAGTTATGAAAAGTTCCATATAGGATTTAGTAATGTCTTGGTTGAAGTTTGTTTTATACTCACTGATTTAACATTCATATCATTTCAATCTCATCATTTAAAGAAGTTGGGCTGTGTCTCACTTCTACATAGACTAACCTCTCCATCATAACAAACGAGAGAGGTACTGTCTTTATTCAAGCATGTATACTATCAGAATTAAGACTCAAGCTTTGGTTGTCGTGTTTGTTTATGTTCTAGAGTCACATCATAGAACTAATCATAATTTACTGATAAAACCAATGAAAATTTGACAAGAATATGGTGGATACGCCGCTGGTACTTCCTATATATAAGTATTCTTGTCAAAGGATCAGAGACATTGTCAGGCAGTTATGAGAGGTTCCATGTAGGTTTTAGTAGTAAAAGTTTGTTTTAGGATATAACCTTATTTTTCCAAAGTATCAAAATTCTTATACATAAAATAATACTTAGTCAATCAACTCTGTGTATCCATGTTCCGTATTCATACACTTTAGGCAACAAAAAGCGATTCCTGTAGCAGGGTATTCCACCCCTACAAGGAATGTTACCGCCTCAAACAAAATTTAAACTCTTACTCCCTTCTACGTATGGGATTGTCAAATTTAAAACACCATCCTTTTGAGTCAAACATGCCACTACTTAAATTTCGGGACGAAATTTCTAAAAGTAGGGGATACTGTAACATCCGTAAAAACCGGATTAACCAAACCCGCTTCGTTTATTAACCGAACAACCAGTTAAAAATTTCGTTGCGTATTTAATGCTCAAATTAATTTTAAACGATACATAATTAATAAGTATTAGAATATAGAATTTATATTTGAAAATGTATTAAAAATAGTGAAATAAAAATTAAATGTTGATGCCGGGTTTCGAACCCGGGTCAGCCGGGAACCCCAAAGTCTTAACACACACACATTCCACCACTCCGCCACTTGATGTTTTTGTAAGTTTTAGAAAACAATTAAAACTTATGAACAACCATGAATCAACCTGTTGCGCCAAACTGAAACCGTAATCGGCTTTCAACCGTCCAAAACGTTTGAGTGATCGCGGATTCTGGATTATAACCGATGCACCGACGATCCTAATCAATTCAGTCTTGAATTAACTTAAATTTTGGTGATGTTCGGTTTTTATAACCGAAGATATTCAATTCCTGAATTACGCCAACAATTGCTTCCTCTCTCGACTCAAAATCATCCGCATAACCTTCAATTTCACTTTCGCTATACTTTCAGTTCGTCGGAAAAGCTTTTTGAACTCGCCGGAAAATCTCTGCAAGTCGCTTGGAAAACCGAGACTTTCATTAACACAGTAAACACCTCGACTATTTCTGTTTCAATCCGTTGTTAGACTGTTACTAACTTCAAACCAACAATCAGAATGAATCCCAGACGACGTAGCCGGAATATTCAGCTCTCGCCGGAAAACCTCTGAAATTTCTGATCTTACGCTGGAAATCGGTATAATCATCCAAACTTCTATTAATCCTTGTTTAAGTACCTCAATTTTCATAACTAATCGAACAGAACTGTTAATTGATTCTAACAGCCGAAGTTCACTAATAGAGCCGACGGACCTTTGCCGGAGTTCTGTGAAAGACACTGATCGGTACCTCCTATCCCCAAACTCTCTCCGTTCATTACCTTTCAACTACTTATAATGTTTGTTAATCGAATTAGACATGAATCCGTCGAATTATCATTGTCTGTGTTCTTGAGCGAAGAAGACGAAGTCCGGTTATGTTATAAGATTATTTAAAATCAGTTTTATGAACGGGTTAGACACACAGTCCAGCGGTGGACTGTGTGCAAACAAATACATACACGTCCCCAGTTCGATCTTTGACACACACACATTCGCTGTAATAAAATGCCTTTTTTTAAACCGAACCGGGTTAACTCAGTAAGATGTTAAGTATAATAAAAATCAGAATATTTACCAAGTTAGACACACAGACTGGTGTGCCAAACTAAACCACAGGTCCCGGGTTCGAGACCTGTGGAGAGCACCGGGTCGATACATTAAATCTTTATTTTAAAATAAGTGATTTTCGGATTAACTTAATTAGTATATAAATATAATTAAAAACAGAAATATTTCGGGTTAGACACTAGCTCAGTTGGTAGAGCTGCGTGCACGAGTACGGGAGGTCTCGGGTTCGAGTCCTGCCCGGTGCATACATACACACAATAAAACCGGTCAAACAGTCAACGCTTATGGTCAAACAGTCAACGCTTATCGTCAATGGTCAAAAGTCAACATTTTTTTTATTATTTTTATTTATTTATTTAAATTAAAAATCAATTAAAAATACTTAAAAATAACATTTTAAAGTTAGAAAATAGCCTTAAACTCACAAAAATATATCCAAAATACTATTAAAATTGTTAATAAAATCCATCTATTTACATTATTTTTTCGTTATTAATTAGGTTAGTTTTTCCTCGTCGATCAATCCTCTAAACTCGTGCGCATTCAACATCATTCACCGAACGCACCCAAGGTGAGTGAATCTCTACAAATTCCCCGTTTTAATCACGTTTTTGGGGTGTATCATGTGTCTTACCATTTATTATATTTAAATCATTGTGCATACATCATATCATGAATAAATGTGTATTCAGCTTGTATCAACTGTTGTGTGGTTATTGTTTAGATTTAATTTATTATTTTCAGTACATGCAATTTCATAGGCCGCCGCTCCCCATTACATTATGAGCGTTGAGCAGTTCCCCATTACATTATGAGCGTGAACCTGGCGTTGCCAACATACGATCGGCTCCGTTTGATTGAGCCTGATCCACAGACATTTATCATTTTCAGTACATGCAATATCATAGGCCGCCGCTCCCCATTACATTATGAGCATTGAGCAGTTCCCCATTACATTATGAGCGTGAACCAGGCGTTGCCAACATACGATTGGCTCCGTTTGATTGAGCCTTGATCGCATAGACATTTATCATTTTCAGTACATACATTTATCATAGGCCGTCCGTTCCCCATTACATTATGAGCGTGAACGTGACGTTGCCAACATATACAGTTTTATTCATGTTATATATTCATGCAAGTTGATATGTTATTGTATGCTATTTGGTTTGTTATTGTATGTTATTGTTTGTTGTTGTTTGATATTGTATGCTATTGTTTTGTTATTGTATATTATTGTTTGTTGTTGTTTGATATTGTATGCTATTGGTTTGTTATTGTATGCTATTTGTTTGTTATTGTATGTTTATTTACGTTTGTTCATATATGAATATTGTACAATTTTTCCATATTAAACACAATAAGAAATAAATAATAAATGTTATCTAACAAGGTTCACTCGCCAACTTTTGTTGATCCAAAAACCATTTTTACATATGATACAGGTGAACAGGATGAAGCATGGAAAACATAGGAAAGTGCCTTAGAAGAAAAATAATGAAGCCTAGAAAAATGTATAGGACATGTTGAACTTGTATGATATGATTGTGTGATCTTCTTTAAAATTGTGATAATAAATATGAAACGTTATAATAAATGTCATGAGCTTTGATGAAAACCCAATCATGCCCCGATCACCTTTTCCGTTGCGGGTCGGGGTGTGACAGACACCAAATCTAAAAGTTAAACCCTAAACCGCTAAACAAGAGTTTGCGCATCACCTTAATTACTCATTTGGTTACCCTAATCGATGGTCTCTTTCTCTCAACGTCATTCCTCATCAGCCACAACATTGTTATATCTTTCTCTACAAATTTAAATAGGGAGATACAGTTGTCAAAATCTCTCAAAGTTCACTCGACGCTCGCTCGGAATATTCACTACTTGGAAATGAGGCTTGGTTCTAAATGAGCCGCTCTGCTCGGTTCCGTTTGTAAACGAGCCAAGCACAAGCAAAGGTCCGCTCGATTCGGCTCGTGAACATAACTAGTCATATTCTTTTGTTATTCTTGTTAGTTTATTTTAACGCCCCCCCCCCCCCCCCCAATGTCCGTAGTTAGCAAGTAAGATTTTCTCTGTATCTCTTCGGTTATATGTTAGGATTAAATGAGCACACACAAACACAAATAAACAAAAAACAAGAACTTTGACACGTGAGATTTACGTGGTTTAGTCGCGGTGTCCACGGGGGCAACTAGGGTTTTCGTATTATTGAGTGATAAAGATTACGAGTACAAGAGATCTATATATAAACTAGAATTAGGGTTAATTCCTTGCTAAACAAGAAACTAAACAACTGGGCCTAAATACATAAAAGCCGATTAAGGTTAGGGCCGACCAAACCCATTCCCCTTGTCCTCTCTCATTCTCGGTTTTGCCACTTGGGCCGATGGCTACATATCGCAACAATCTCCCACTTGGAGACTTTGGGCCAACTTCAAGATCTCTTATGAACTTCTGTAAATAAAAACCCTTTTCTGATCTTCGAATCTCCCAAGTTACCTTAGTCTCCTCCACATTATTCTAGGAGACAAGCTATCCAACACCACATATTTGGTAAACATACATGTTGGATTCTTAGTACTCTTGGTGTTCTTCAAGCTGATTGGTCCATCACTGATCAATCCTCTCACGAAGTGATACCTCATCCTGATGTGCTTCGTCTTCCCATGATACACAAGATTCTTGGTAAGTTTCATTGCACTCTCATTGTCACGGTACAATGAATAATCAGACTGTTGTTTACCCAACTCTTCACGAAAAGTCTTTAACCATACAAATCCCTTACTTGTTTCAGCAACAGCCATGTACTGGGTTTTTGTTGTTGATAGAGCCATACTTTTCTGAAGTCTGTACATCTAGCTAACTGTTGTTCCTCACATTGTAAAGGCATACCCCCATAGTGCTTTTAAATGTCCCTTTATATCCACCTAAATCAGCATCTGTATAACCCCTTAGAATGGCATCCTTCCCTCTGAAACATATCATCTTCTATGTACCATTCAAGTATCTAAGCCCCCATTCAACAGCTTCCCAATGTTCTCTTCCCAATCATACATAAACCGACTAACAACCCCAACTACATGAGCAATCTCTGGTCTAGCGCAGACCATGGAATACATAATTTGAAGAGTATGAGCTTGTGATTTCGATTTCGATCGATAGTAGAAGGTATTTGTTAGTTGTTATCAGTTGCATGGGAAAATGCGCAAATTAGTTTGAAATTGTCTTGAAAATTTATGAAATAGAAGTTGCACAGGAAAATGTGTAAAATAGTTTGAAATTGTTTTGAAAATTGGTGAGATAGTAGAATCCAAGAGTTTTAAGTATCTTTATCAGTAGTGGTACAGTGTACAGAATAAACAATATGAATTGAAGAATAGTTTGTAAACTATGCAAATTTTATGATGAACTGGAGAGTATCATGAGAATTTCAAGGCTTAAAAGTAAAATTTGAGAGCTGTTTTGTTTATTTCATATGTTAAACACCTCTAGTTCACCTCTAGCTCACCTTCCGTAATTGGTTACATCTCAATTGCAAAAGCTACTTTGATTCACTTACTATAATTAGATCTTATATCTTCTTTTTCAGTAATTTGATGATGGAGAAAATACTAGTAATTTGATGATGGAGAAAATACTGGCAAAAGGGACATCAAAGTGCATACTGCAAGAGAAAAAGATAATGGAGGGGTGGTGATGATGATGGAGGTGGTGCTGGTGAGTGGTAATTACAATGAAACCACACGAACACATACCGCCAAAGAAAAAAGGTTTGGGATCCAAGATTACGATTTAACCTCTAGGCCAGACGGTCAACTCAACGTTTGACTGGTGACCGGTGCCAGAGGGTGTGATGGAATATCCACCACAGGGTGTCATTTGGCAAAAACTAAAAGATATGGAGTCAATATGCAATGGACCAAACTACAAGATGACAAATTGCACTTTAATCTAATTTAACAAATGAAACCCATTACCCACTCAAAGTAATTTAAATAACCCGAATTTTAAACCCATTACCCTATTCCCTTAAGGGTATGATTTAACAAATAAAACCCATTACCCTCTCAAAGAAATTTAAATAACCCCAATTTTAAACCCATTACCCGATTCCCTTGAGGGGTATGATATACGTGTGGGAGAGGGTACGAATGGCCTCCATCCTAAAATAACACCATCCCTCTCACTCAACCTCGAAAAAAGTTGCTCCCAATTGGTGAATTTTCACCAAGCCTCGCAAAGAAAGTTGCCCCACTTTCAATTAGTGTTTTCTCACTTCCAATTAATTTATCATTGTTATTAAATTTTTATAATATGTCATTTATCTGGAAAATTGGCCCGCGTGTTGCCGCGGCGTTCTAAAAATTATTTACGTCAAAATGTAGTTCAATCGAAAACTTACATAAAAATAAGAAAGAAAACATATTATATTTGACCCTACTCATTTCCGGAAAAAAAAATTACGTCAAAACGTAGGCCAACCGAAAACGCACATAATAATAAGCATAAGAACATATTATATTTGACCTGACTCATTCCCGGAAAAAATTACATCGGAACGTAAATCAATTTAATTTATACCGACATTTACATAAAAATAAATACATAAAACTCGATTACAAAGTCTTTAGAAAGTGAAGGGGTCGTAAGTATCAATGTTAAAAGTTGAGATATAAAAGTTAAAAAAAAACAAAAAGACTAAAAAAGAGAAAAGAAAAGGTTAAAACATTATTCATGAAATTTGCTAATTGCATTCTAGATAATATATGATATGATTTTTCTATAATATATTATGCTCATGCTCCTTTAAAAAAAAGTTTACAATTTTTTATACTTGTCGTCAACATTCTGATATAAAGTTTGACGAGTATTATATTGTATTCAAAATAAGTAATTTCAGTGTCATAAACGGCTTTGGCATGTGCTTGGATTGGCTTTTCAAACGAAACCAGTACCGAGTTGTATTCAAACTAAGTTTTAATGAAAATTGAGTTTATATTTATTTTACGTAACGTTGAATCATGTTAATTTATAATTATTATGTTTGTTTTAAATCTTAACTAGATGTAACACCCGCCGCGTTGCGGCTGGGTTCACATTCGCATATCATAGAAGCCAAAATGACTGGTCGATATTCATTTGATTCGTTACAACATCGGCACACGCTAGAGGCAAGTTCTTTTTCACATATTTATATTACAAACATACATATGAACATGATTACATATTTACATTTCGAGCATTGAGGTAACGAACATTGTGAGCAACACATAGATTTTGCATACTTTCTTCAATCTTATATTGTTGTAGAAGATGAATCCATAGCAATTCCACTCATGCCTTCTTTAGCACTAACATCTCTTTCTATCATTATGTATATGTTATCTCCTCAACTTGCACCCCATGAGTTGTTGACCAACCAATACTTTGTACCATAAGTTGTTCCATATCCGACTACTGTAAAACCATGATCCAAATCAGTTCCGCAATCTCCTGTAAAAACCCCAATCGAGTAAAACTAGAAACCATATCCACTTGCATCTATAGAAACTGAAACAGGTTGATTCGCCAATGACTGTAATAATGCCTTTTCATTGTTAGCCGACACCTTTTCACACCCACCGATTTTCGCAGCATGAATGGATTCTTCCTTGGTGTTGCGGGTTCAATTGGCAACTTGGTATGGGTATCCTGCTTCTGTGTTAATGCTTTTGTTTTTACGATGAATTCAAACCCGATATGGAGATCATCCAGGGTTGGCAAACTCATATTTAGAAGAATTGGATAGAGACAAATGTGCTAGAAAGCCAACTTAAAATGGTCCTAACTACCCTCGGTTTGGTGTTACGGACCGATATGTCATGGGCGTAGCGTCTCAACGGGTTGGACGCTTGGATGAAAAACTATAGGAGGTTTGCCTCAACCCTATTGTCCCCCACCCCCACTCAACGTATTTGTTACCATCGTACTGGCTACGAGTAGGTTAATTTGGCATCAGGTAGTTGTTTAGGTAGTCATCATTCATTAATGCTACCCATTTCCATAAAGAAAACGTACCATATTACCAATCCCTCATCACTACAGCAGGAGTGCAAATTCATGTCGCCATAGTAGGTGTGTGAGAAGCCATACAACAATTCGATCTATAAAAACAGTTCCCAACATAAAGATTTCACCGAATGAAACAACAATTTGAATAAAATTTAATATACAAAGAATACAAATTTCATGTGTAAGTAACAAATGATAACAATAATCATTCCATGAGTATTAGACACAATATGATTTAATTACACTTGCTGGGATATGGTAATAATCTAAATGCGCATAACCCTACTCAAACTCAACATAAACACTAATGTAAGCACCAATAAACCAAAAATATTTGATTTAGTTATTTTAACCCACACCCACCATTAAAGCCAACAAACAAAGTACACTCTTTTACACATACCATACAACTCCAAATACACCATGACCTTTTTTTTAGAAAGCACCAAAAGCCAAGGGTACAACCACCCTAAGCTTAGAAGTGTTGCTTTTATAATATATAATGGATAGTTTTAATTGATCTTATATTATTTTTTTTATTTTATAGGCAATTGATTTAAAGCTAGTAGTTATTATTTGTATTAAAAAGTTAACTGAAAATAGTTGAAGAATAGGAAAGATGCATACAATTTGTTTAGGGATGTGGAGTTTTATTGAAAAAATATGATGTGATGTTGATGTGGAGCAAAGAGAGTTTAAGGATGGGAGTAATGAAAAATGGATACCCACCACGCACATAAAATTTCTGCTTGAGAGTAAAACATCAGAATTTGCCACCCGCATGTTTCGGTTGTAAAGGGACCCTTAGTCAAGATAAGCCGTAGAATGGCAGCTCGGTCAAGGCGGGTAACCTCTAGAGGCAAGACGAGCTTACGAAACTTTGAAAATTGGTCAGAAACAAAATAGCCGAGTCAAGAAACGCAACAAAAACATTAACACAAATGATGTCATAGTTGCCATGTTTAAATAAGTGTATTAGAGTATTGCACATAGCCGTTATTTATAGGAAATAGAGAAGACTGGTTGATTAATCAAGATCTTTGGGTGATGATGTTGTAATGCTTATGTCCCATCATCTAGGATGTTCAAAATAAAAGTTGGTTCAAATTTTAGTAAATTAATAGAGAAATTTTTAAATATATATGTTTATCTTAAGGGTTTAGTAAATTAATAGAGAAATCGTTAAATATATATGTTTATTTTAAGAGATAACTTTACTAAATATGATCAAGTTTTAGGATTGTTCCAATCAGGTCATTAATATTTTTTTTGTTTGAATTAGGTCACTAAAGTTCACTTTGATGTTTTAATTCTAGATGTTTTACCTAAATAAAGGGTTATCCATCTTACATGACATTTATTAAGATTTAAAAATATATATATATATAATTATATATAATGACATGACTTATAAATACAAACATCGATTAGAAAATTATAAAAATATATTTTTAAACATGCAAAAAATAAAAATTACGAAAAAGTTATTAAATCCTGAAAATTTATTTGAATCCCAAACCATGGAATTACTCATTTTTTACATATAATCCAATCCAATTTTAGTAATAAAAGAAATTGATGTTTATAACCATCAAGAACTAAATTCAATTTTGGTGTATAAAAAAATTGAATGTGGTTGACAAGTATGAAATTTGTGTTCACCAAACAATACATCACATATGAATCGAATGATGGCTTGTATGTGTTTTTTGATTTGATTTATCTCTCTTATTGATATGTGTTTTTTTTATTTGATATATTTGATTATCTCTTTTTTTAATTAAATTATGTTAACATGTTTCATAAAAATAAATAAAAAATTAAATGTCATCTAAGATAGTTTACCTGCTATTTAGATTAATTATATAGGATTGGCACATAAAATAAATTTTGATGAGTTGATTTTAACAAATTGTTTTATAAGTGATCTGATTGGAACATTCCTAAAACTCGGTTACCATTTTGTGAATTGTTCTCTTATCTTAAAGGATTCACACGAGTGACCTCGTATTTGATTTGGGTTGAAAATCTTAACGGGTAATAAATATGTTTTTATTTGCGTTGTTTTAGGGATGGGTTTTGTTTATTTTTCTTGATTTTCTGAACTTGTTATATGATGTTTGAAATTGATGTACGATTTATATATATGTATTTCTCTAGTTATACACACCAATGCAAGATCAAAATTCATGTAAAAATTTTTGTCACATCATCTCATTATTCACTCTCTTTTCTCTTTCTTTACTCATAAACCTTATCCTTTTCTACACAAATTGCATGCACTCAGTTAATAACTTTTCTACTCTCTCTCTCTCCTTCAAAACTTATCATCCATGTCACAAATATACCTCAAGTGCATTGAATTAGGTTTAGACTTAGAAAAGAAATCACAAAAATAGATATTTTGACCCGCTCTGTTTTTCACAAAAACAAAATAGAATTGGCTTTTATAGCTCACTAGAAACAGACAGATCCAAAACCAACTAAAAAGAAAAAGAGTAATAAGCTCCACCAGCTAAAGAGGATAAGTTTAGTCTATACGATAAAGCCTGAAAAGTACTAGGGCTCTAAGAAAATAACCAATCAAACTAATACACGGGTAATGGCTGTAGGACATGGGTCACAATTATAATAAAAGTTATATAAATAAAAAAAATATTTAAGATACTCTCTTTTCATATTTGGGAAATTGTAGTAACCGTACCATGTAAAAAAACCTAACGAAATAAATTATAATACAACATACGTAATTAAATGGATTTCAACTATAGTCTTCAAAAGAGCTTTAACTGGGTCTTCGTGTATGGTCTCTGTTGTGTTTTCAGTCTGTTGTGTAGGCTTCA
This sequence comes from Scalesia atractyloides, assembly GCA_947069175.1. Taxonomy (NCBI): domain Eukaryota; kingdom Viridiplantae; phylum Streptophyta; class Magnoliopsida; order Asterales; family Asteraceae; genus Scalesia; species Scalesia atractyloides. The sequence goes on along the minus strand of CAMTDV010000014.1, from coordinate 9,240,583 downwards.
ATGAGGTTTTGAACTCTTGTATAATAATTTCCTACAAAAGAACAAACAGGTGTTGAGGTTGTGGTTGAAGCACATGTTCAACACGTTTCTTTTAAAAACAGATTTTGTGCCTCTACTAAAGACGACGCGTCTGTCTCACAGGATACAACAGCCGAAGCATTCTGTACTGCCGAAGAAAGCCACACGCCCGAGGTTACACTGGGTAAAATAATAGTGTTAGAACTTTTGGAAACTAAATAGAAATGTAGTTGAATCGTGTAGAGAAATTTATCTCTATATGTTCCCAACATATGGGTCTTCAAGTGCTTCTTCTGTAAGGACTCTTCATGCATACATCTATCTTTCTTATATCTTTTTACTTATTTTTTTTCTAACCACATCAAAAGAGGCACATAACCTACTAAGTATAAAGAGCCATAGATGATAAAAAGTCCAACATAATTATAGACTTCATTTTAGCTATAAAATCTCGAGTCAAATTGTAACACCCCGAAAACAGGGTTTGGTAATCAAACCACGTTAACATTAAAGAGCAGGTAAAATACCGTTAGTGGTAAAAGTGAAACCGTAAACAAACTAACTAGGAATTAATTAACCCTAATTAGTAACATGAAATAGTAATAAAATAATGAGTTGTAGCTCTTTAAAAATAAAACCTCAAACACGAGGGACCAAAGAAGAAAAGCTGAAACTTTAATATATAAAAATTAAAATAAAACACAACACACAAAAAAGGTGTGGTGTGTGTGTAACGACCAGGAGCAAGACAAAGGGGGAAAAACCCTTGTTCATCTCAAATCATCAAATTAGAGGTCAAATTCGGATCTTCAAATCGTGCATGAACTAAATTTCGATCACCTAGACTAGATGATCATAAGGTGTGTCGAAAATCTCAATTTGGTGATATTATGATTGTAGGTAGAATTCATGGATTTAAATCCATGTATGAATAAGAGAAATCGAAGTAAGATAAGAGTTATGTACGTGCTTAGGATCAAACCCTAAGTGAAAATTTTAAATAAATTGCCATGATTTGGGTGTTTGATGAATTATCACATCTAGTTAAATGGGGTTTGATTATGTGATGAAATTGATATATAAACATGTTTAGAATCATCATGCATGATGGTGACAAGAAAGTTGACTAATCTACGAATTCGAGTATATGATCATACTTGTCATAAGATGGGTCTTTGTATAATATAATGAAATTGATGTTAAAATTATGTTATAGATGCTTAAAATCATGTTACCTACTAGTTAGTATCATGTAAAAACTGATTTCATTAAGTAATCAGATGAAATGCCAAGTGAGTTCGATGAACCAATTGTGCATTTGTATATGTTAATAAGTCAATTGACTTTTTAAAAGTCAAACTGACCAATGATAAGATCGAATGATAAATTCGACATAAAACCCGTAAGATAGAATAGTCTGATTGATAATGACTAATCTAACCATCTTACGAATTATGATGACAGTTTGACGCTTGACAATCTAGGTTGAGGCTAGGGAAGGAAACAGGTCAAACGAATCAAGTATGAAAGAAAAACGTAATTTAGATGCAAGGTAAGTAAAACTTACACCCTTTTATTTTGTAAAATATCTCCTTATTGTATTGATTACGAATAAGGTAAATAAGTAATTGGAGTATGATGTCCCGATGTGTAGTAATACAGGACGAATTAAGTGAAAATAATATGAAACCATGTTTGATGGTTAAAAAAGGAGTAAAACGGTAATTCGGTCATACAATGACGAGTAAACAACGAGTTTTAATTTAAGTTACCTTATGGTGTAACTCATAATGAGTAAAAAGGGTAATATAGTAATTCGGTTACGAGTTAACGGATAAACATTAGATTTGAAAAGACACCCTATGCTGTAAGCCATGATGGGTCAAAAGAATTAAGAATTTTATTTTTAAGTAATATGGTTATACGGTGTAAACCGGAATGGATTACATGGACGAGATGGTGAATAAATACCATGTCACAAGGATAAAATGGTCATTTAGACCAAACGGGTCAAAAGGTGATGATATCGCCATTTGACCATATCGACTAATGTTTGTTTCTCGAGTCTTATGCTCACAAGAGTGAATAGCGAATGGAAATTTGTATTGCTATTAATTAGCGGCTATTAAAGCAAAGTATTAAAACGGTCGATACTTTGACCCGAGCAAGGTATGTGTAAACAAGATTTTAGCTTAAATGTGCGATTTTGGTCAAATAGGTTATTGAAAGTCCTTCGTTGAAAAAGGAGGGACTAAAGTTGACCAAAACACATTTGATCGATAAACCGGGAAAACAACCCTTTAGAAATAAGAGTTATGGTCAAGTAACTCTTAGATAAGTGTAAAAAGTATATAAGCCCTCTTGGGTTAAACGCCTCCAATTAGGTCTTTTCCGTAAAAGGACTAACAGAAGAGTAGAATTCGGACTAAATGTGTAATACCCGGAAATTTTACAAGATAAAATTTATAAATAACAACCTATTAGATATCATGGCTATATATTAGTACAATTTTTTATAAAATATAACTTATAGAAATGTTATTAGTCTATAAGAAACTTAAAAGTTATATTTCAATTAAGTGTTCTATTATTATGTGAATAAGAAATAAGAATAAGAATATATAAAATAAATATAGAAGCTTAGTATCATAAGATAGTCACATACATTTATAAGTTTCTAAATGAGCTTTGTTTTATATACTAAAAAGTAACATGCACAGTATGTATACATACTAATATTTGAATTCAATTTAAAAAGATTTGCAAGTCTTGTTAAAAAAAAGGAAAAGAAAAATGGAATAATCATAATAATAATATATAATGAAATAAGAAATATATCTATAGAAAGCCAAACAAACAAAACGTAACTATAAAACAAGCATAAAGGATAATTTTTATTCACCATCATATAACAATCAAGGAAATAATTTGAGAATTTAAAACGATAAGATTAGAGTTTTTTTCCCAAAAGGGTGGTGATGGAAAAAATATTTACAAAAGTGGATTATTTATAAAGTATTTACTAAAATGAGTGTTTTCTTTAAGTTTTTTTTTCCTAGAATGAGGTGGTGGAAAAAATATTTACCAATTTAAGTTTTTTTTTTAAATATTTGTCAAAATGAGTATTTTTCCTTATTTCTATGCTTTTAACTAAGCTATTGTAATTTTTTTTTGCAATCAACCTATTATCAAGTTTCTATATTTTTTTACTTCAAACAGCTTATTGTGCTCTTTCTTTTCTTTTTTTAATTTTTTTTACCTTTTTACTAACTTACTATAATTTTGTTATTTATTTTGATTTTTTAAATGTTTTTCCTTTTTTTTCTTCTATCAGCTTATTATATACATTTTAAAACTAACTTATTGTTATTTATTTATAATTAAACCATGTTAAAAGGTTCTCATATTGTCGAACTTGAGTTACTTTTAATGCAAGTACCTCTCAGCTATTATTTTAATTTAACTAATTGGAGGTAATATATCATTTACGAGTTTGTGATTATCAATTTAATATCCAATATATATATATATTGTATCCTAAAGTTATTTTAATTTTATAAATAGTCATTGTGTAAAACGTTTACTTGGTTTCATGGATATGTTGGTTTGTGATATTTCACTCGCGTAATAACTCAACTCGATGCTTTTTATCTGTGAACCTTCCAACTTATTTTTTCATAGCCACATACAATATTTTTTGTCATTTGGATAATGAACTAACATGAATACATGTCTTGTTGGTTCATGTATGTTCGTAAACGTTTATTTCCGCTCGTTCATTTAAATTTCGATTCGTTCGTTTTATATTAATTTGAATCTTTTAGTTCTATTACAATGTCTAGTTTTATAAGTTAAAATATTAAAAAAAATATATTTCACAAAACTGTACAAAAGGGAATAAAAGGAAAAATATTTAAAAATCAAAATAAATAACAAAATTATAGTAAGTTAGTAAAAAGGTAAAAAAAAAAAGTAAAAAAAGAAAAGAAAAGAAAGAGCACAATAAGCTGTTTGAAGAAGAAAAAAATATAGAAACATGATAATATGTTGATTGCAAAAAGAAATTACAATAGATTAGTTAAAAACATAGAAATAAGGAAAAATACTCACTTTGACAAATATTTTAAAAAAACTTATATTGATAAATATTTTTTCCACCATCATCATTCTAAAAAAAATTTAAAGAAAACACCTGTTTTGATAAATACTTTACAAATCACCCATTTTAATAAATAATTTTCCACCACCATCCTCTTAGGAAAAACTAAGATTAGGTCATACTTTTTGTTTAGTCACCTCCAGTGGCACACACTAGATATACTCAAATTTTATCAAATCTTGGTTCAACACCTTGCATCCAAAACTTGGGCATAAAGGAATCTTCATTATAAGAGTCTGAGATTTGATATCTCAATTTCTTTACTGATTCTCAAAGGTTCTCTTGAATATTTATAAACCTCACTGTAAAAATCATTTTCTGGCAACTAGATCGTTATTTTAAATTCCGTCAATGCTTGGTTTCATCATTTCGACAAGCTATTTTCGTCTTTAAACAAAGGATTTTATGATCCACATATTCGGTTATCTCAGTTTTGTTATCGTTTAAGGTACGGATAGAATCCCTTATTTTTATAAATGTTGTTTGGCCTACGAGCATTTCATTCCTGATTTTAAATTCGGTATTAAGATTATGTTATGACACATGTTTTGGAAGTCACTAGCATTTCGAAAAGGTTTTGTTTTATATCTCCGCTATTTAAAAATATGGCTTCTGAAAAATATAATTTTTATGTTTACTAGTTTACATGTTTGTTCATGATTTATGGAAAATATTATTTTCATGTTTACGAGTTTACATGTTTGCGAGTGATTTGTCTATGAGTTTACGAGTTAACGAGTTTGCATGTTTACGGATTACATGCTTACGAGTTTTCAAGTTTATGAATTTACAAATTTGCGAACTTACATGTACACAAGTTTACGCATTTGCATGTCTACGGACTCTCATGTTTACAAGTTACAAATTAAATATTTCAAGGGCTTACATATTACAAGTTTAAGATTACGTTCATTTATTATGTTACCCAAGTCTATCCCTTTTTGTGAGGATGACCACAGACCCATCATTGTGGCATAAAATCATGTGGCACCATCCGTGACGGTGAGTTGAGTTCACGGCGTCTCAAATTTACAAGTTCATGGTACTTTGTGTATATACAAGTTACAAGGAGGCGTATGGATCGATCCTGCGAAAAAGTAAATAAACATGTTACATGGGAATTAGGTTGTGTGATTTGCCCGCACGTCTTTTTCCACATGGACGTATGGGCTAGCTACCCTACGTCACTCGTGCTAATTAATTGAACCACATGGACCTTGGGTAAATCTGCAAGTTATGTTCTGATAATATATATATGCTATTTTATATGTTTTAGATTATGAAAACTGAGCATTTATACTAAAAAGATTTTTACGACTTGTTTTTTTTTTCTCTCAAACAAAACATGCTATTTTATTTTCTTCTATCAGCACACTGGGCAAAACTTTCAAATTTTGCTCAGACGTACGTTTTTGTGTTTTTCCTTCTTTGCGTCAGGTTATCAAGACAACTGGGACGGGGCATGGAAGAGTGTTCGAGTATATGAAAAAGACCATAGAAATAAATGTACTGGATTAGATACTCATTTTCCATTAAGTTGTAAAGCCTTGTAATACATTTAAGTATTAATGAAATTATGTTTTTGGATCTGACTCTGTAAAAGTAAAGTGACAAGTCAGCCCATTCCGGGTTGGGGTGTTACAAAATGTTTCATGGTATTAAATCCATCACAAATATAGTTGTGGTGGAAGATAAATAGATATTTTAATGTGGAAATAGGATGTTTGAAAAGAAGGAGAGATATTTAAACTTAAATGTTTAAATCCTCTAAACTGGTCAAAACGAATTATGCGCATAATGTAACTTTTGTCAAAAACGGGTTTCCAAAACCCGCTCTGTTTTGTAATCGAATATCAAGTTAGAAAAATCACGTTGAATATTTATGATTATTTTGACTTAAAATGATACATAATTAATAGATAAACTAAACTATAAAAAGTATATTTGATAAAAGGTTAAAACAAAATAAATAAAAAAATATGATGCTGCCGGGACTCGAACCCGGGTCAGCCAGAAATCAACTTCAGCGACTTAACACACACTCACAAGACCACTCCGCCACATTGTGTTTTCTGTTATCTCTAGGAACACAAATGAGATTTATACACAAACCCGGTTAAACCGGTTGCGCCAACTGAAAAACGGTAATCGGCAAATCAATCGTCAATTCGCTTGTTTACTCGCACATTCAGTTTATAACCGATGCACCGACGATTTTTAATCAAGTCGGAATTGATTAACCATAAAGCCTCATCATTATCGGTTTTTATAACCGAAAAATCATCAAGTCCAGATTTCTTCAACTTCAGACCCTTCCTGCGACTCAAAACACTCTGCGTGACTTTCAATTTCATTTCCGCAACCTTACAGTCCACCGGAGAAGCTTAAATCATCTCGCCGGAATTTTCTGCAAAAGTCGCCGAAAAACCGTATTCAACTCAAACCGGTAAAATCCCTCGACTTTACTGCTTCAATCGGTTGTTAGAACTTTACTAACATTAACCCATCGCTCATACTCAACCATAGACGACATTGCTGGACTTTCTGTTCTCACCGGAAAAACTCCTGGTTTGTCGGAAACTCGCTGATTACCGGTATGATCATTCAAACATGCTGATAATCAATACTTACTAGTTCAATTTCTCATCTAAACTCTTAAACCTGTTAATTGATTCTCACAGCCAAAGGTTCCAAAACAGAGCCGACGAGCTTCGCCGGAGTCTCTGAAGAAGACGATATGTTCGGTATTTTTTTTCCCCAAACGTTTCGGTTCAATGCTTTCAAATTGATCATCTTGTTCATTAACTAAATTAACCACGTATCAGTTCCTTTGGTTTATGTCTGTGTTTGAAATGAAGAAGACGAGTTCAGAGATGACATAAGATTAATTAAAATCGGAATTATAAACGGGTTAGACACACAGTCCAGCGGTGGACTGTGTGCAAACAAAAATCATACACGTCCCGAGTTCGATCCCTCACACGCACTCCTTATGTAATAAAATGCCTTTTTGTTTAAAAACTAAACCGGGTTAACTCAGTTAGTTGTTAAGTATAATAAAAACCGAGATAATAACCAGGTTAGACACACAGTCCAGCGGTGGACTGTGTGCAACACTGAATCGCACGTCACGAGTTCGAAACCCATCACAGGCACCGGTCCGTTGAATTAAAATGTTTTTGCAATTAAAAGGAATTCGGTTAAACTGAATAAGTGTATAAATATAATTAAAAACAAGATTATTTCGGGTTAGACACGTAGCTCAGTTGGTAGAGCTACGTGCACGCGTACGGGAGGTCTCGGGTTCGAGCCTCACCCAGCGCAAACCATGTCCCTGACCGAAACCGGTCAACAGGTCAACGGTCAACGCTAAAAAAACAATTTTTTTTATATTTTTATTTATTTAATTTAATTTAAAAATCAATTAAAAATACTTAAAAATAACATTTTTAAAGATAGAAAATAGCCTTGAACTCACAAAATATATCTAAAAATTTCATTAAAATCCTTAATAAAATCCACTCGATTAATATATTTTTCCGTTATTATTTAGGTTAGTATTTCTCGTTGTTCCGCTCATCTAATTCGTGCGCATCTCACCATCTCCAATCCAACCACCCAATGTGAGTGAATCTTTACAAATTCCCCATTTTAATCACGTTTTTGGGGTGTATCATGTGTCTTGTTATATATATTATTATAATTAAACCATTGTGCATACATCATATCATAACATGTGTATTTAGTTTGTTTCAACTGTTGTGTAGTTATTGTTGGATGCAATTTATTATTTTCAGTACATGCAATTTCATAGGCCGCCGCTCCCCATTACATTATGAGCGTTGAGCATGTTCCCCATTTCATTATGAGGTTGAACCTGGCGTGCCCACATACGATCGGCTCCATTTGATTGAGCCTTGATCGCACAGACATTTTACATTTTCAGTACATGCAATACGATCGGCTCCGTTTGATTGAGCCTTGATCGCACAGACAATTTACATTTTCAGTACATGCAATACGATCGGCTCCGTTTGATTGAGCCTTGATCGCACAGTTCATTTATGTTATTTATCGTATGTTGTTGGTATGTTAATGTATGCTATCATATGTTGTTGTATGTTATAGTTGTGTTTGCTAATTGCCACTGCTTGATTATTTACATTTGCTCATTTATGATTATGCACAATTTTTCATTGATAAAGTAACAAGTAATTCATTAATAAATGTTTATCTAATAAGGTTCACTCGCCAACTTATGTTGACCCAAAAACCCCCATTTTTACACATGATACAGGTGAACCAGCAGCAGCTAGGAACACATAGGATTGGACTAGAAGAATAAAATGATTTAGAGTTGGGATTGTTATGTTTGGTTTATTTTTCCTTGTAATGTATGAATATGTTTGAATATATGGAAATGTAACTTTGACTTTATTAAATATGAAACATATTAGTAAATGTCATGAGCTTTGGTGATAACCCAATTATGCCCCGACTCTTATTCCGCTGCGGGTCGGGGTGTGACACATAACTTGGATATTGGTCCGCGTAATTCATAAAAGTTATGAACCCGAGCTAAAGATTTCAAGTTAAATACGTTGGTGTATGCTTTATAATTATTTAGAAACAAGTTTGAGGTTTAAAACATGAACGGGTCAAAAATGTTGAAAATGAATATAAAGCCAAGTGCTTAAAAATTTAGAATTTTGTTAGTTCGGATGTTGAATTTTAACTCCGTATGATGGAGAATCGAATTACGATCATGTAGGAAGAAACGGGAGGTCAAACGGATAAGCGGATCGAAAGTTATGGAGAAATCCGATTTTGAAAAAGGCAAACTCTAAAAATCCTGCAGCTAGCCACTGCCGTAGCAGAAATTGCAGACCGGAAGCCACAGGTCTATAGCCGTAGCTTACGGTCAGGTATGAACCAAAATGTTGTTTTTGGTTTTTTTGGTGTTATTGGCCTTCGGGCTTATTCGGTTATGTTATAATTCATTTATAACTAACGTTTTCATGTTTTATGAAATATACGTTGAATTTGAAGTACCGGATGAAGATCAAGCTCAACGACGAACCGAACACGATCAAAGATAAAGCTTCCGCATTTCGATTAAAACGTTTATTAAATCGAATTATGATAAAATGTTAAAAAGATTTTGAAATACTTGTAAAGTTCAAATCAACTAGGATTTCGGATCATCATATATTTGCATTATACTTATTTTAATTCAAAAATCTTTTATAAAAGTTACGTTATAAGATGTAGGGTCTTAAACAATTATCATACACTGATTTAACAAACTAACCGATGGGATAATTGAAGGGATATTGGATTTAAATAACCACAACTTTCACCCATTGGCCGAAACACTCCCAACTTTCGAATTGTAAACCAGGACTCTCAACTTTTAACTTATTAGCCGATAACACTCCCTAACTAATTGAGCCTAACCTAGTTAGTTTTTGCTGATGTGGCATCTGATGTGTCCCTTTTTGCTGACGTGCATATGAGTGGCATTTGATGATGTGGAAGCTGACAAGGCATTTTTCGATGACGTGGCAGCTAACATGGCATTTTGATGATGTGGCAGCTGACATCAGCTAACTGGTTAGGGTTCAGTCAGTTAGGGAGTGTTATCGGTCAATGGATGAAAGTTTGGGTTATTTAAATCCAATATCCCATAATCTGTCGAATTCGCCTGCATGTATTTTATTGCTTAATAAAAAGATAATAATTACATCGAGATAGAAGGTAAACTACTCGTCTACTCGAGCTGGGTGTGAAGTGTTAGATCGGAGACCGAATATTATATTGAATTTTTTTGGCAATTGTTGATTTTAATATGCCTATATATTATAATTTATATTTTGACTTTATAATAACACTAGTATTTTTTTTCAATAATAAACTAGGTTATTTGTCCATACGTTATAACGATACTTTATCGCTGGCATTTGATCAATATCAGTTCGGATCGTTAGAGTACTAGTACGATACATGCATTCGGTATAGAAATTAACATGTATTTTACATTGTTCGAAAACGATAAAAACGAACACTAGTACCGTTGCCGATGTTGTTCGAACGGTATCAATCGATTGGTTCAGACCATCACTGATAACCGTACTAGTACTGATATTCGTTTATAATCGCAGATAAAGTTGTATATATGAAAATTTATCAAAACTATTAACCATAAAAAAAATGCTACAAGTACCGGTACCGATGTTATTCGGTAGGGTATTGTAGTGATACAGTGTTAGTTTATCGAAAGCAAAAACAATAAAAACAAATACCGGTACCGATGTTGTTCAATAGGTTTCGGTCTGATTTATAACGGTAGCGGCACATAATCCGTTATCAAACCATGAAAATGAATATAGATACAAGTACCATGTTGTTCGATACATTAGGGATACAATGTCATTATCGAAAGAAATATAAATAAATACGATTACCGATACAAATATTGTTTGATCAGTTTTAGTTCAGCTTGATATTATAGTGACACAATAAAATCTATCGCAATTGTAACGGTTCGGAGCTCTAGGCCAAAATAGTTTTTTGATATTCAAAAATTTACTCTTTTGCATAATTTTTCCTTCACATAGGAAGCTGATTTGACATACTTCATGGGCTATACTGTAACGAGGAGGCCCACTCTACATCAAGAGAGTCTAAATAATTTTTTCATTTGCATGAATGTCTAATTATTATTATATATATAATTTATAAACTTTTTATTATAGTAATTTTTGTCCTTTTATAAATCTTTGTGATTTTTTTTTCATGTTTTCTTTTTTGTCTATCTTTTTCTTTTTCTTTTTGTTTTTCTTTTTTAAGTTTCTATCGAACCTGATATTGTACATGTAACAAAACAAGTGGTCTAATACTGACTGAACAACGTCAGTACCATTCGTTTTTATTGTTCTGATCGACGTAAACACATCTCGGTAATTTTTGGTCGTATCATGACTTTTATTTGTTTTTCTTTCAGTAAATGTTGGTATCATAATAAACCAAACCAATATCAAATGAATTCCTGTCATTAACGTTATTTTTACTATTGCGTCTATATTTCCATTAAAAATTAGGTTCTCCCGCCGCTGAGCGCGGATGTAACCCACTAGTTAAGTAATTAATTCGTTAGTGTCTAATTAGCTGCTTTCTTTGTTAGGCTTCTCTTAACACTCTTTTGATTTAATAAGAAAAATCAAATATCTACATGAAATTACTAGATGCTAAACTAGATTATTATTGAGTTAAAATTAGAATTTAGGATTGAGCTTCCAAAATATTTAGAAGGGTGTGCAGATGCAATTTGTTAATTTGTAAGGTATCCAATGGTGCATTTTATTAGAGGCATTTGTTTTGGAAATATTGGTTTATAAAAGTGCAAGACACAAGGTTCTTTATGAGAGGCCAAAGATTTACTTTTTTTAAGTGCGTTTGAAACTAACCTTAATACTTAAGTGAACCTTTTTGAGACAGATGTTATTGTTTACATATGTGCGTTTGAAACGGTAATATGGTTCGAACATTCAGAGAAATGTTTAGTATTTTAATTATTATGAAATGATTAATTAGCATTTAGTTAATTGTTAATTAAAAAATAAATTAAATAAATGATGGAAGATAAATAATATTAATATATTTTATTCATTAAATAAATAGAATATAAAGGTGATAAGTATATTTATGAGATAACTAATATAATATTATATTTATGAGATAAATATAATAAGGTATTAGAATTAGATTATAATACCTAAATGGTTGGTGTTTAAATACAAATACAATAGACGGTGTACCTATAAATACATGAGCTCACAAAGGTTTTGGGTTACACCACATAACACACAAACAACCAACATCTCATCTCCACCACCTACTCACTTCGGCATACCCACCGCCGTCTGGAAAACGTCGTTGCCACTGCCATTCCAGTCGGTCGTCACCTGTCCTCCGCCACCAATCGATGGAGACCACCATCGCACCGCCAATGAGGAAACTTACCATTGTGAGAAAACCCACTTGAGTCAGATTTCCTTAGACCAGAAGGCTAGAGACTTACCTAAGAAGTTCATTTATATATACAACCTAACAATCTATATGTATAAACAACTTAGAAAGAAAAACCAAATTAAAAAAAAAACCGAGAAAATAGGTCGTATTTTGCAAGATCATAACTTGCGTCCTTTCTTTAGTTCTTTTGACGTGTTTGTATTTTTATAGAGATTATAACTCGGGCCCTTTATAATTCTTAAATAACGCTTCTAAGATTAAATATGAATTTCATTTCTAACCCTTAAACAGTTAAGAGCTGATTATTTTCATGTCTTGTAAAAATTCTATCATTATGCATATATATGCAGTTTAGACTAATGCATATCCGTAGGTGCCCATAAATATATTTAGTGAGATAGTGAGGTCTTGGTTTAAAAGAATGCGAGGCATTTAGGTTTGAAAATTGGGGAATTTACCAAAATGTGCGTTGACGGAATGTGTTTATCAAAATGTCAAGCCCATGCGCCAAGGGAATGCCTCCTCCCACACGGAGACGTCGGTCTGCCATGGCCAAGCGTCCATGCGTTTACCAGTTGACACGTGTCCGACAAGCAGGTTGCGTCGACGGCGGACGCTTAAGCAGTTCCACGCATCCGGCTACGTTGGTGGCTGACGCTTTCCACGTGATCTGTTATTAGGCTAGCCCGACTCCTCGCGGGGTATAGGCCGACGCTAATAATCGGCTTGGCCGACTCTTCCACAACGGCTTGGCCGACTCTTCCACTACGTTTTGGTTAGCTTGACGCTAATCAACGGCTTGGCCGACTCTTCCACAACGTAAGATAAATTTACATGCAAATTTTGCCTAAAGTCCTTAACGACATCAGTGGCACGGTAAACTCGACCTCCGTCCTTAATTTGTTCTTTTACATAGCTTCCGACAACCTTTGGGTTAGCTTGACGCAAATGGGATGTGTCTGCGTCTTGGAACATGTATGTTTGTGGTTAAAATATTTTTCATAAAAAACATAGCTTGATTGCCGGCTACATGCTTTAAAAACCCACTCACGTTCGGGATATAGACATGATGCAACATAACTAGTTTTGGATGACCTTACAACTTTATATTCAAAACATTCTTCAAGACATAACCTTCCTAGTTCGATTTTCATTTGATCTTTGTTTGGAAAAAGATAACCTACTTTAAACCGACTAGATGAGCCAACTTTTTGTGCACCATTGAAAGGTTCTGATAAGTGGTCGTTTAAATCGGGGCATTTGAATCCGCCCAAATCATGATCAATTATATCGGGGCTTTTGTAATTTAGATCGGGGCATTTGAAATTAGTACGTTCCCCAAGAGAAGACGAACCTACTCCAACTTCTTGAACTACATATAATTTAAAAAGTTCATGTGGATTGTTATTAGTGAGTTGAAAAAAAAAAGCAAGATCGTAATCATTCGTTAAATCAATAGGATCAGTAAAACAAGACATATTGTATGATAATCGTGTGATGTTTTGAACACCAAACACCTCAAAAAGATATTTCAAAAACTGAGGATAAGAAATACTAGTGTTTGGGATCTCTAAAAACGTCTTTGAGATTCAGAATCAACAACATATTCCAAGGTGTTATTAATAACTTGCCATTTCCCACCAATGTAAACAACAAATCTAGCACCCATAATAATATTGAAGAGCATAAAAAACGTGACACTACTGTCCAAAGAAAAGTTTTTCAGGTATAGATTTTATACTGGGTCCCAAAGCGTACGGAATATTGTCAACGCCCACCATGCGTCAACATTATAATCTCAGGATAACCCCATGCGTCGCTGACCGGCTGCGTCAGACTGACCACTCCGTTGCGTGTGTCGGCCTCTACCTGTCACTCCGACCGTTCACGTGCGTCAGCCTGACACTCCGACCGTTCCCATGCGTCGGTCTGACAGCGCCTTTGGCCAAGGCGTCGCCCGGCGTCTGGGAATCATTTTAAATATTTATTTTTCAATATTTTACTAGCCTTTAAATAGGTGATTTCGGAACGTATAATGCTCATCTCAAAATTAAAGTCCCAACTTATGCGGTTCAAAATATTTTTCCTCAATATCTCCTGGATCATGTTTCGAGATCCTATTTTAGTTCCAATTTCCAGATACAAAAAAAGAAAGCTACGCTGCCTGGACGATTATCTGGGAGATGGAAAAAAAAACATAATGTTTTACTCAGTTTTATAATTGGTATACCTGTTGAGAATAGGTGGGCAGAGGATAAAATCCTTTACCATCCTACGCTTTCGTGTACCGTGATAATTGTTTAACTGCTATTGACATGCCATCGACAGCAGATTGGAAAGTTCTACCCCGCATGTAACTGCATCATCCCAGTGCGTTCGCTAGGTCTTGTAAAAGGGTGACAAAACATACGGATTCATAAAAATGCGCACAACGCTTCCCCGTAAAGCTAACAACTACAGAAACCTACCGATGAACTTATTAGTTATCGTTGAAACTTTTGTATATGCTTCTTGTTATGTGTTTTATGATTTAATAGAAAATCTGTAAAAGATGAAATAACACCTGTTAAATGAGAAGCACATCATGCGTTTTTTTTTGTAACGTTTATAATTAGGTGCGAATTTGGTAACGTTTAAAATTTAAATTTAGAGTACTATAACTAATGTAAAATTTGGTACAAATAAATTTTTAATTAATTAAGTGTAATTAACATATCAATTCATTTTAATTAGAAAAAAGGGAAGACATATCTTTAAAAAACTATGGAGTATCTTTTTTTTTGAAGCGTCACCCATGGAATGCGTCGGCCTTAACGATTTGGAAGCGTCAGCCGTTGGAAGCGTCAGCCATTCGAAGCCTGACGCGACATGTTTCCCGAGCGTCGATCGTCGACGCAAAGGGGAACCCGGCCACGTGTCTCCATGATAGCTCACTGACGCTTGGGCATGCCAGACCGTTAATTTTAACTCCTGAGCCAGACGCCTCTAACGCGTCAGCCATAGAGATAAACAGACGCAAGCCACAAATGACCTGTTTCTTTGACGCAAGCAAACCTGGTGCGTCAAGACTTTGCGTCCGTCGACGCAACCTGCTTGTCGGACACGTGTCAACTGGTAAACGCATGGACGCTTGGCCAGGGCAGACCGACGTCTCCGTGTGGGAGGACGCATTCCCTTGGCGCATGGGCTTGACATTTTAGTAAACACCTTCCATCAACGCACATTTTGGTAAATTCCCCTTTTTTATGCAACTTTTAAAATCAACCTGTTTGAGAGAACTCCATTTCTATCTTTTTCTCAACACTTTTATTTCTTCGATTTTCGTAAAACAATCAATTAAATTAATACCAAACACATAATTTATGAAGATGTATGCCTTAATGCTTGTAGTAACTAGAAAGTTACTAATTGTTTAGCATGCATTAAATCGAAAGCCATTGAAGGTACGATAAGTTTTGCCATTTACATATTCCTTGAGCCATCCATATAAGTATCAAGGATTAGTTGATGTTGCAAATATGAACTTAACCTACAAATGAAGGCAGTTACATTTTTCAGGGCAAATAAGCTTGTTATTTTAATGCAAATATGAACTTAACCTACAATCAAGTAAATTAAAAGGGTGGAGATCATTTGATTCGAGATACAAAGGTGGATTTCAAACTTTCAGGAGCTTTTATTGCATCAAACATTTGGCGCGTTGTCAACGTGTTTTGTCACCTTGTAATCTGATTGCAGGTGGAGATATGGTTGGCCTGCGCAAGAACATGCGAATGATATAGCTGATCATGAGAGCGTTTCCTTTGATGGTTAACTTCAGCCGGCAGGAAAGCACCCCCAAACCATTCACGGCAAGTAGGGAAATCGCTGAAAGTGTCCCCTTATTTGGGTTTTTAAATGGGGGCGTGCCCCCCCCCCCCAGTTGTCGTCGTATGACTAGTAGTAATAATCGCCTGGAGTATCATCTGGTCGGATAGGAGATTACTCCTTGTGCTCAGCACACCCTTAGCCTGATTAATCTTCCCAGTTGATTTTCTCAACATGAGTGTGGATGGACGTCAGACCTTCGACATGCGCGATCTCAACTTCCGAGCTAACATTTTCAACAGTGGCACTGCCCACCTCCCTCTCATCACCAACAACCTTCACAGGTTCTCCACCAACAACAACATCTTCAACATGTTTCTCCCCAACCTTAACCACCTCGGTTTCCTTTTCTACTTCATGTGTTGCCTCCGGCACACCCTCCACATTTTTGTTTTTACTAGCACTGGTTAGAGGAAGTGGAGGTGGTGGAGGCACAGCCTTTGAATGTATGATTGATGTTTTCAGTTTTGTGTTTTTAAAGAGGTTCATGTTACCCTTAAAAAAACGATTTAGAAGTTTGTGCAGATGCAATTTGTTTGTAAGTTATCCGATGATGTATGTTATTAGGCAGATATTTCTTTTGGAAACCATGGTTTTAATAGTGCTGGACACAAGGTTCTATATGCGAGGCCAGAGGCTTACCTAAGATGTTCATTTAGATATATAATGTGTTGGAACTCAGGCCTTTGATCGAACACAAAAAACATAAGACTCGTCTTTTTTATTATTAACTAAAGCACACAATTTACAATAAACCTAATCGGCTATTTATACTAAACTTATTCTAATCCTAATCCAACTCAGACACTATTTTTAATAATTAAATAAACCAACTAAATAAACATATCTAATAAACAAATAATTCAAACTAATTAGTAAATAAACTAAACTATATTTATCTCCAACTAATTTGAATTATCTTTAACCTATTAAAACTTTATAGATAATCCATTGAATCATCTTTTGACAACCTAACAAGTTATATGTATGAACTAATTAGAAAGAAAAACAAAACTTAAAATAAATAGGAAAACCAGAAAATAGGTCGTATCTTGTAATAGCATAACTTGAGTACTTTCTTTTGAAGAATTTAAACTTGAATTAAGGAGATTAATATTAAGACGGGTTATAGATTTGTAAGAGCATAACTTGAGTACTTTCTTTTGAAGAATTTGAACTTGAGTTAAGGAGATTAATATTAAGACGGGTTATAGATAATTATGGTGAATTATTTACTTTGTCTTGTATACTTAAATTCAATGTTTTAAAAACCGGTTTAAACCGGCTGGTTAAACCGGATGCCGGATGCCAGATGCCAGATGCTTGGCCGGTACGAATCATACCGGTAAACTAAGAAAACGACAAAGAAGTTGTACCACCGGTAAATTGAGTTATACCGGTTTAAACTGGTGTATGGGTACCAGTTTATATCTGGCCAAAGGTTAAAAATTTAAACTTTTAATTTTTATGAGCCTAAAAGTGTGACTATTCAACTTTTAAGCGATCGTGAATTTGATGCATTCAACACTCCAATGGATTAACTTGATGAGGGTGACGTTGATAGTGAACTTTTTGATTATGGATTAACATCTGGATTATTTTTTTTATTATGGAATGATGTTGTTTGGATTATTTTTGAGGTAAAATTATATTTTATGGATTTATAGTGTTAATTAGTCAACACGGTGGAACCGCCTGTTACAACCAGGTTCAACCGGTTTAAACCATTTCTGAGTCTAACCCGGTATGATTTAAAAACCGGGTTTTAAAACATTGCTTAAATTAGAGATAATTGTTGGTTTATTAGATAGGTTTATGAAGTTGGTTAATTTAATAGAGCTTGAGTCATGGAAGGACTAGTCAAGTACAAGGTCGCAAGAATGTTCGAGCTAGGAAGGAGCCGAAAAACACAGTTAGAGATCGAGAGAACTTACAAGTGAATCAAGGCAATGAAGACATGTTTGGAGTGAAGGCCTACCTATTTTGTGTCCAAAATTACGGGTGGTGATTGTTGGTAATTTACGGACATCAAGTCACAAATCGGTGAACTTGATAGACCAAATTTAATAGTAAGTTAGATTGGTTAAGTTTCCTAATTTTGTTATAATTATATTTGGTAATGTCTTGGTCACCAAGTTAGGGTTAGCTTATATAAACCAAGTTAGGGTTGAACATTATTAAGATAAAAGACTAGAGAAAAATCGAGTTATGGTTTGAGAGTTTGTAATTAGTTTTGAGTTATTTTTTTTATTAATAAGATTGAGAGTTATTCGATTTGATATCAACGACTAAACATGGCTCTGATACCAATTCAAGTCCCACTCGACAATCAAACCGAATAGAAAAGTAGAAGAAAAGAATTTAGATCGAATTACTCTTAATCTTATTAATCAGAATATAACTCAAAACCGATTATAGACTCTCAAACCATAACTCGATTTTTCTCTAGTCTTTTCTCTTAATAATCTCCAACCCTAACTTGGTAGCCAAGACATTATCAAATAAAATTATAACATAATTAAGAAAAGTTAACCAATCTAACTTACTTGTTAAATTTAATCCCCAAATTCACCGAGGGATGACTTGATGTACGTAAAATACCAAGATCTTTAGTTCTTTTAATGTGTTAGTTTTTTTTACAGAGATAATAACTCGGGGCCTTTATGATTCTTAAGTAACGCTTCAAAAATTAAATATGATTTTTTCTAATCATTATTTTCATTTCTTGTAAGAATTACTACCATTATGCATATATGCAGATTCGACTAATGCATATCCGTAGGTGCCAGTTAATATATTTAGTGAGATCTTGAGTTAAAAAAATGTGAGTTACCCGGGTTCGAGTCCAAGGGGGCGTAGTATTACCTAATCCACAAAGTTTCTGCGCATCAGGGGTGTGCTACGCTTTCTAACGGTGGTCAACTAGTCGGTCTTTGGACATAGCTCCGAAAGGGTGGGTTTACATGTGGAAAACTGTTAGCCGTCCAAAAAAACCATTATTAATGAAGATGTATGCCTTAATAATTCTTGTAGTAACTAGAATGTTACTAGTTGTTTAGCATGCGTTAAATCAAAAGCCATAGAAGGTACCACAAGTTTTGCCATTTACATATTCCTTGAGCCATATAATTATCGTAAATTAGTTGGCTTTGCGAATGTGAACTTTAGACTAGAAAGGTAGGCAGTTACCATTTTAGAGAACAATAATCTATTCATAACCTTGTTCTTTTAATGCAAAGGGTACAATCAAATAAATTTGAAGGTGTACATCATTTGATTCGAGGTACAAAGGTTTGTTTCAAATTTCAAGAGCTTTTATTGCATCGAACATATGATGCGTTGTCGTACGTGTTCTTTAACTTAAGACGTGTATTGACACACTAGCAACACATAGTCGCTGGATGTGGCATGGATGATGATGTGAAGGTTGGGTACCTTGGAGAACACTGCCCCATCCTACTTTGTACGACCATCGTTAACAACACATGGTGTCTTAAAAATCATCATCATGATCCCTTCATGACACATGTTCCTCGATTTTTCCATCCATATAGTACGTCCTTGCTTATTAAACACATAAATGTATAAATACGTATACGACATAAAATATCAAAATCCTAGCATATATACACAAAGGAAGTTCATTTCAGAACCAATAACATTATGAACTAGCTAAAAGAATCACATAATACACTTGTAACTCTTGTTACATAATCGTCTACTCCATCATCTCATTAAATCATTAATGCATTGCATACAAGTGTTTTATTCAGTTCTCACAATTCTCAACATATTTTTGTCTTTGAAAAAAAAAACGCATGCATATATATATACACAACACATGTGATAATGTGGAGGTTGGGTACCCTGAGAACTCCTCCCCATCCTACTTTGTACGACCATCGTTAAACACACATGGTGTCTTAAAAAATCATCATCATGATCCCTTCATGACTCATGTTCCTCGATTTCTCCATCCATATGGTACGTCCTTGCTTATTAAACACATAAATGTATAAATACGTAGACATAAAATATCAAAATCCTAGCATACATACACAGAGGACATTCATTTCAGAACAAAAACATTAAGAACCAGCTACAAAAATCACATAATACACTTGTAACTTTTGTTACATAACCGCCTACTCCATCATCTCATTAAATTATCAATGCATTACGTATAAGTGTTATGCCGTTCTCACAATTCTTAGCATATTTTTGTTTAAAAGAAAAATGCATCCATGTATATATACACACACATGCATTTATGGTACCTCATGCATGTAACAACATCCAAATGTGGACGGTTGAACAACTTCATATGGAGGTATAATTGCACCACAGACATTTGGTCCAGTCTCAGGTCTTCCTGGATCGTGAGGTAAGCATCACACTCTGCTTTGTTATCATTACATTCTTTTGCTAATTTTGATTTAAATAATTATATAAAATTAGTTTTCAATGGATTTGGATAAAAGATTTGAAATTGAACATTTGGTCCGCTAGCCACCTTGGTCCTACATCCATAGTCCATACACCATATCCAACCTAACAAGACGACGCGTCCACGTCCGCTAGCTAGGTTGTGCTTACACTGTAACTTTCTCTTTGTAGGGTTTCGTAGTTTAAAAAGAGGAAGACAAAAGGAGAAGGGGGGGCCACCAGATCCGAAACAAACAACATTTGATGTGGTTACTTTGAGGACCAGCAAAGCAATAAAACCGATAAAGGACATTTATTATGTACTATGTTTATGTTTAATACTTTGTGGTATGTAAACAAGAAGTCAATTATGAAAGAAAAAAAAAAGCCTACAAATGTTTTATATTAAAAAAAATGAAGGTGAATAGATCTTATTTTGACTATTCAGCAATAATAAATGTAAGATCTTGTAGATCAAAATATGGGATTAATTTTGAAGTAAAGATTCATAAAATGTTTTCAAGGTCAAATGTGACCGAACCAACCCGAACTTGATTACATTATATATCTAGGACTGAGGCCCGAACCAAGTACGTATGTATATATCAAGGGGTCTCCTTTAGGGTTGGGCTGATTACTCAAGTTAATCTGGATAGTCCCGAAAGTTGCTCACCCCTACCTAAACCTCTTGCTAATATCATGTTTCTAACACATATTCTTTAGTGATCTTAAATTCTGCCCGTGTGACTTAAATATAGACTTTGAGCATTGAAAATGAAATAAGAAATGAGTCACTGTGCGGATGTTCATGGTTAGGTTCAGTTGGTTTTGATAGGATTTCTAGTATGAACTAGTAACTACACGTTTTGGATCAACTAAACCAAAAAGGCTGGGTCGGTTAGACCAGCCAAGCTGCCTAGGTTTGGCTGGATAAACCGTAAAATGAACCGTGTTACTTCGAACTTGGTTGAACCAACCAATTTAGCTCAGTTTGGACTACATGGATGTTTTTAATGGTTATTAAACATCCCTATGCATAAAAAGACTCAACCTGATCACTTAATACAACAACGACCATGCCCAGTAAAATTTCACTATTGCTTAGTTATTTTAAGATTTAACAAGGGTGAGATGTTGACAAATATTATCAGCATCTATTAAGAAAACACTAATATGTATATAAAATTTAAATAAAAACATACATAGCTACTAAAAAGATACACCACATAAAACCAAA
This sequence comes from Scalesia atractyloides, assembly GCA_947069175.1. Lineage (NCBI taxonomy): Eukaryota > Viridiplantae > Streptophyta > Magnoliopsida > Asterales > Asteraceae > Scalesia > Scalesia atractyloides. The sequence continues at coordinate 9,218,846 of CAMTDV010000014.1, read as the reverse complement.
GTGCTACTATACAATTTTGGTAAGGTAGTAAAAAGGGAAAATTAGTGAAAAGATATGAGTAACATATTACATATCATATAGACACACACAAACATTAAAATACAAAGGCGGTCAAAATAATAAGACAATCTAAGCTTCTAGACCATATCTGATCACTTATGTAATGTTAGAGCATTCGCAACAGTTTCATTGTATCTCTCCCTACTTTTAAAATTTAAGGTAAATGTTTAAAAATTATCATTTTTCACTCCACATCAAAACTACCAAACCTACACCCTTTTATATATATTAAAATATTGTTACAGTAAATAAAAAACCACATCACAACAAAATTGTTACATTAAAATATAATCCAAATTATATAATATATAATCTAAATTTTAAACTATATATCATATTTGTTTTATAAGTTTATTAACGTGGCGGTATAAAATTTGTTGAGTACATAATTATATTCACAATAAAGTATTTTTTTCTATCGGAATATATTAATAATAAAAGATGGATATTAATCTAATATATTATTAATAAAATAATTATGTTGTTAAATTAAGAGATACCTACGCGTATTTATTTGCAAACAAATTATTAGGTTATTCGAAAATTTATGTCATATATGAAAATAAAAATAAATAAAATAGAATAATAATATAAGATAAATATTTTTATGTATTATTTATTTATCTATAGTTATATATAGATTAATAAATTGGATATATTAATATGATATAATAATAACTAGGATTTCATAACAGCTGTTGCAGCGGGGAATCCGTATACGAACCAAACGGTAAAAACAGTATGAAGCTATAAAATATAAATGTGTAAAACAACAAAAAACGAATAAAATGTAACAAATAAAAGAAAAAATGGTGACATGGTACCGGTACCTATGATGTGGTGTTGCCGGTTGCGACCACATGTGCCAAAGATTACCAACTACAATAGCTATCATCACTGCAACTCATGGTTGTGGTCGGTATGGTTCGTTAAACATGAAGTTATTTTTTAATATTAACTATTATAGTGGCGGGGGCCGACCAGATTTAAAAAATAAATAAACGGAAACATATCTAGTTTTTGTATATATATATATATGTATATATATATTTCAGTCGGTACCGGGTTGGTTCGTTTTCAAAATAAATGATATCTCGTATTTAGTTTTTGTAAACAAAACTAACGAACGAACGAACGGATATTATAAAAGAATAATGAAACTATTTGATTAAAGACGTATATTATTTATAGTATAAACAGGTTAAATTAAAACTAAATAAAAAACAAACAAACAAACCTACTCTAGCTGTTAGTGTGTAGTTTATGATGTAATATACATATCATTAAAAGTAAAATTTATAAAGATTTAGTGGTAAAATAAAAGGTAAAAAAATGTTTGAGGCTAAAAACAAAAATAAGAAAATGTCATGTAGCTAACATGATGATATTTAATGTATAATATAATATAATATAATTAAAATATAATATGTATTTATTTGTTGTTGTGTATAGATTAATAAATTTTATATTAATTAATAATAATCTAACTTATAATAAAAGACTACAAAAATGCCACATGGCAACACCTCCTTTATTCTAGATTTTACTTTTTTTAAATAATATTATACCTAAATATTTATTATTATCTAATAAATAAATAACTAAACTATATAATAACAAACAAATCAATTACGTTCAAGTGGTTTATTAATTTAAATATTCCTTTTTAGTGTCACTCCCGTAAAACAAAATTTGAATCTTCATCCAAATAGTCCATGTAAATTTTGAATCTTCATCCAATAGTCCATGGAAATTTGTATTATTATATTAGGGTAACTTTGTAGAATAGTAACCAAGTTTTAAAAGTGTTCTAATTAGGTCACTCAAGTTTCAAAAGTGTTCTAATCAGGTCACTAATTCATTTTTTATTAAAATTAAGGGTTTTTTTCATCAATTTCACAGATAACCGTGGTGATGTGAATTTTTGTTTCTTTTTTCCCTTTCATTTGATGGTCCAGTGATGACGTGGATTTTAACTTGTTTTTTCAATTTTTAATGTAACTAAAGTGTTTTATTTTTAATAAATAGAATTTCATATATTAATATATTCCGACCCTAGCATCTTATGCTCATTTTTCTCTTGACACATGGAAAAAAGGACATGACTCGATTTGAATGTTAAGTTATCTAATTGGGAGAAAAACGATACGAGTGATCTAATTAGAACACTTTTGAAACTTGGTTACTATTCTGTGACATTTCCCTATTATATTTTGTTAAATGATTTTACGAATAAAAGAAAATATATATACTCAATCTATGAGGGAGTATAAATAAAATTTTAATTTACATTGTGATGGGTGCTAGATAATTTGATCGTGCTTCACGAGTTTATAGGCTGGGTAATCACAAGCTCAAAGCAACTAAGTGTTTAAGATATAACAAATAATTTCTTAAATTACGGTCGATTTACCAAATCCAAAAATCTCTAAATAACAAATAAATTGATAAAGCTTTACTAAGATTCAAAGTTCTATATTATCGCTTTCAAAGTCAAATCTATCTATACATATTATAAAATAAATCATATGGGACACATGACGCTATATGAGCTGATTTTAACTATTTTTTCCCGCCTAGATAAATAGATATAGAAGATATTTGTTAATAAGATTCAAATAAAAAATATATTATTTTAATCCATAAATTTTATATTATTATCTTTTACCTAAACAAATAGATATAGACAATATTTGTTAATAAGATTCAAATAAGAATATATTATTTTAATCTATAAGTTTTAACAAAATTAAATTATAATAAAATAAGCATAAATAGATATAAATAATATTTGTTAATAAGATTCAAATAAAAAACATATTATTTTAATACATTAATTTTATTTTTTACCATTTTGTTTTCCATTATATTTATCATGTCTTTGCTATATAGTAGAGATTAATAAAATTGAATTATAATAAAATAAGAATATAAATAACTAATGGCTTTACTAACGTTAAAGACTTTTAATGTAAATATATAAATAAAATAAAAGTAATAATAAAATACACAAATAAGAACTAAAGTTTGTAGGCGTAATCCCCATGGGATTATTTTGTTTAGAATTTTTTTGATTTTTTTATCGTTAGATATCAACAAATTAATCATTTTTGATTGGTTGTTTTTATAGGTGAGACCGGTATACTTCCATATGATAAGAGGATGAGGCAACTGAGCGACAAACGAGCTGAGATAGTTTCACTTTTTCATTAGACTTATGTAGTATGTATATTCAACATTCTTTTATGCACGTTTAATGTTTAGTTTCAATCAAAACCATTAAATATTCAAATTAGATAACATTGAGATATTATAAATAAGATAACCAAAGTGGTGTACAAGTGACTTTTTAGTGAAATCTGAATTATTCGTTGTATTTTTTTACCCATCATATGGGTTTTTAAGTTTATTTTATTTATATTAAAATTAATTCAAAGTATTTTCATTTGTTAAACCACGTGTACACGTGGGCTCTAACCTAGTAATAATAATAAATTTAAGGAGAGAATGCCACAGGGGCGGAACCACAAAGTTGGGAGCCATAGCACGGGCTACGGCTCAACCCCGTATTCGTAGTGTTTTTTTTTTTTTTTTTTTATACAAAGGATATCCAAAAAAAATACGAGAATTCCCCTAACCAAAAAATATGATACTTGATATTACTAAAATTTCATTTTTTTATAAGCACAAATATTTTACAACCGGAAAACTTGTAGAATAATTAAGCCTAAATGATCAAATAAGCCCGAATTAACAATAATAGAATTGAAAGGAACCCCTAAATAATTAATAAAGTTAGCCCAAGATACAAAACAATATTATAATTGAATAAGTGATCTTGTTTGTCTTATGGTGGAAAACGGAACACATAGTTCTTATCTTTTGGTTTATCGGGTAGTAAATCTAGCTTTGGTTTTACCGGTTGCAACCGCAACTGTTGAAAGATGTTTTTTTTCTTCTAAATTGAAGCTTGTCAAGGCGGACTTACGCAATCGAATGTGCCCTGAATATTTGAACAATGCTATGATTTGTGCGGTTGGAAAAAAAACTTTTGATAAAGTAAAATACGAGGATGTGATTGAACGATTTTAAGCTATGAAAAAAAGAAGAAGACAAAACTATTACGTATTTGTGTTTACTTGATTGATTATTGTTTTTTTTATTATTATATGATTGCATGACAAAAAAAATTCAGGATACCTCTAAGTTAATGGGCTAGTTTCGCCACTGGAATGGTACATGACATTAACTTGAATTTTAGAATGCCATGTGGCATTAACTTGAATCTTTTATTTTTATTAGATTTAAATACCAATTCAAACCCTTGTGTATCATAAGAGGTTGGGAGCTATAACATATATTTATAGCGAGTTATCCAACTCTCGGATCAAAGTTTCATTGTATAAAATCCTAATTTCAGTTTTCCGCTTATTTTAATTTTGTGATGATATCGGTTATACTTCGACTCCAATCTGATAGTGAAACACACGTACTAAAATTATAACCACAACTTCAAGTCTAATCTTAGTAGTTTAGCTTTATGTTAATTTTAGATTATCAATTTTGATCATACCTACTAAAAGTATAACCATAACTTCTAGTATGTATGTATGTATGATATAAGTACAAATCATCAACAATATCTTACCTCATATACAAATCACTATTCGGTATGATATAAGTGTTCACTTTTTGAATTTAAATAACGTCAACATTAATTTGCCTGAAAAATATTTAAAGTTGGTTTAAACCTCTTAATTGCCCAAGGAGGTATATATTATAATTTATAAGAATTGACTGGAAAAAGAAATGAGGGGATCAGTGATATGGGTAATAGTAAGACCATGTGTAGTGGTTTGAGTGAACGGTTTCTGTCATATGGCAGTACAGTTAGCAAAGGGCATTATTGGACGTTTTTTTTCTAAAATGGTGTACTGGGGATGTGGACATTATATTAAAAATGGGTGTTAAACAATTAAATAAAAAAACATCTAAACAATGGTATTGGGCAAACATAGGAAAGAATGCATGTGATTGGCCATGGGGGTGGGGGTAGGGGTGGGGCGTGATTGGGCGTGATTGGGGGAAAAAGCGCAAGATCAAGCCCACTATGGGTGGTCAAACAAAATTTGTCAAAATACAGTTACATTTTTATTATTATTGAAGGTCCGTGATCAGGCGGTTCTAGACGGAAGTTAGTGGATAAACGTAAACCGATTCGGTAGAATGTTTTTAAGAATGGAGTAGAAGTAGAATGCAGCAGAAGTCTTCATTCATACCGAAAGAGTATACATCTTTATAAGTCCAGCTGCCGGAGTCCTGGAGGGAATCCGGCAGCACCTCCCCGTAGGGATGCCAAAAACTTAAATGACAAATGAACACACACCACCTATTTATAGAGTAAGAAGTTCGCTGGTAAGCATCTAAGTTCGGGCGAACTTGAGCTAGTCAAGTTCGGCCGAACTTGACATCAACATTACCATTATGAGCGAACTTGACCTTCACAGGTCAAGTTCGAGCGAACTTGTTACATTTTACACTGAAAACTCCGTATTTCGGTCGTGTGTTCAATTCTAACCTATACAATACTCAACACACGCTCTATCTAGACTATTCTACAAGGGGACACAAAGTGCACCAACAATTATCTAACCTCATAAATTATTGAACTTACTAACTATTCATTAAATTCAATCAGACTTAACATATTTTTACAATCAATACTTTCTTGTTTTGCCCTTCAACGTTTTGTTGCTACATTTTCGGGTTGTTGCGGGTGAATACTATCAACAAATAAAGCATGCTTAAATGTGTGATAATCTCATCATTTTTATCGTCAATACGACGTTTAAAATACTAACTAAATCATCACAAACTAAATATAAAACTCTCATACTAAACAAGCCAAGATCCAATGACGTATTCATAATATTCATCCAAGGAACTAAAATGGATTAGGTAAAAACAAAAAATAGAAATTATGTGAGCTCATGAACAAGCGATTATGTTCCGCTATTAATTTAAAACGGTATGACTTTTACATACTTAAATACTCTAAATAAGTAACATTGTTAGGCATATATGGTTTATACCTTGTGCTTTGAAAGTTTTTCAAAAAAAACTTGATGTTTTTTACTTTTAACCCAAAGGTTTATACCTTTGGTAATTTTAGCCTCACATAATTTGTTTTCTTTTTTAATTTTAACCTAAAACTTTTCATTATTTGCAATTTAACCTCACAACTTTTTACTTTCAACTTTTTTCCTCTATATTTTTTATCTTTCGCAAATTTACGTCTCGCCGCAACGCGGGGTGCTTAATCCTGGTTATTTATTACTTTCAAAGTAAAAAATAAAAAAATAAAAAATAAGAGTTTAATTTAACTCAACATTTGCACATTTAGGTGCTTTTTTTAGGCCCACCTCTTTTTTTTTTTTTTACTATTTTTAATGCTTATGGGGTTGAAGAAGATGAAAGAGGTTAGATTCAATAAAGGAAAACAGGATTAAGATTATAAATCTTTACACTACAGCTTGTAATGATTTGTTTGTCGCATTCACATCGTCAAAAATTCCCCTTAAAAAAGGGAATTTGTAACTTGTAACTCTTTTTTCATCACATGGTTCCGAATGTACAAAAAATATGAAAAACATACTTATAATGACGTCACTTTGTCTGACTAAATTGGCCCAAAATTTTTACTATTTATATTGGTCGATTTCGCAAGCCTACTTCTATTACAAAGGATCCGTCGGTGGATAACAAATTAACAATTAAAGAAGAATAAAACACTCTCCACTTTAACTCACTTTATAATAATTTAATTACTCACCTAATCATCATTTAAATATTGGTTTTAGATTTGAATCCTTGTTTGTTTTATCATAATTTCAACTATGAATTAACAACTATGTTTCATATATCTATTTTTACCATGCTGATTAGGCATCATTTGTTTTTTTGCCTAATCTATTTATACCTAATTAATAAATCTATTGTGCTTAATTACATTAATCGGTGGAATTATGTCTATATTTTAAATTGCTTTGGTCTTTACTGTGTCTTGATATTGAAGTATATATAGAAAATAAATACATAAATAACTGTCTCTTGTTGGGTAATTTTAGAAAAATCATGATTACTCTATAGTGATCTTGTATAATAATTTTGATCTTGTAGGGTAATTTTGAACTGTATGTTGTTTCATAAACTTGTAGAGTAATTTTGATACACTGGTAGATTAATTTGATAATTACCCTAAAAAATCAAAATTACCCTACAAGATCACTTGTAACATAAAATTTGAAATGGTACTAGATTTTTAATGGTTGAGCTCTAATTACGAAAATGTCACCGCATTTTTTATTTTTACTTTTTCATGTTTTTCGTACGTTTCATACGTTAAACGTATTTATACGCAGACTTAACTCTTAATATATAATCCTTTGTGAGAATATTTGCAACTTAATAGGAGAGGATTGTTTTGTAACAATGGAATTTGAAAATGGTACTAGTTTTTTAATGGTTGAGCAGTTGAGCCGCCTGTGTATTTTATTATAATATATTTTGTATTATTAAATGACAAAGTTTATAAAATAAACTATATACATTTCACTATCTAAATCATATTAAAATTATTTATGTAAATAAATTTTTTTTACAGTAATATATAAACAAAGTGAAAAGATATTAATATAAATAATTGACTGACTTTTGAATATGAGGAATTGGATTTAATGCTTTAAGGTTTGGTGCTTGTTGAATTTTAATATTCTATGCTATATTTTACTAGTGAGCTTCATGGTTTTTTTATATTACACTAACAAGGTGAGCTCCGTGGTTTTTTATTTATATTACAGTAACAAGTTGCAAGCTTTTTAAAAGTTTTGTGACTAATGAGTAACATTAGCCAATGATATAACATTTATATAAAGAAAAGCTCAAGACTCATACGCACCCACCTTATAATCTACTATTATATATCATATCCTCTTTCTTATTTTTAAATCAATATTTTAAAATTCAATATAGTAGATGATTTGAATACACTTTTTCGTAATTTGATCCCTTAATTTTGAACGACGATTTACCGAACAAAACCAAAACTTTAAGCATTTGGAAACCTTTTACTTGGAAACATATCCAAGAATCACTCAACTAATTTATAGTTGAGAGGATCCATGAACCGGATTGGTTACCGGAACTCCTAGTTTCCCTTTTGCGATGTTAAGGTATTGCCCGACCTGGCCTTTTAGGGCATACCAAGGCCCATGTTCACTTAACTGAATTTTGTTTTAAGTCATCTTTTGCCTCTTTTACGACGGATCTAATTATGATTCTTGCATATACATATAAGCTATAGAAGAACGGCCGTACATGATAGACGATCCGTCATCAAAATGTGTTAAGTTCTACTATGTATTTTTAGCAACGATGGTGTGTAAGTTACCTTTCAACCAAAGTGAGTGATTAACAAAAACTTTGGTATCATTATGTCTTTTCTAAGTAATTTTATAATAACGTTTATCTTTCAAGGAACCTAAAAAAACATAGTTCAAACAACATAAAACACGCATGAACTCAATAGTCACTTCAATGTCACAAATTGAAGCGTGGGAATCCCAATTGACTTATATTCAACTTTTATTTTGGTCGAAAGTGTGGAGAATTTGTTGAAATTGATAGGCGAACCAAAGACAGTAGAACATGTTATTGCTAGCCTACTTGCGTGTGGTTTCCTGCTTTTCCAATTAAGAAAACCATATCATTTTACTTTAATTTTCTTGTTTGTTTAGTTTGTTTTTTTTTTTATTATTTGCAAGAGTCATTAACTTATTAAATATTGTGAAGGAGACGTTTTACATAATTTATATGAATTAAAGCCCAATATATTAATACCCACAAATATGTTATATTTTTTTCAAGATGTTGGAAAATTTGCCTCTAATAGGCACGTATACCTCATCATTAATTTCGTTTTCGTTGCCGATGATAATGTGTTTATAAGATGTGCAAACTAAGCTAGAAGATCAAGGAATAATAAGGATACTACTTAGGCTGAAGGGTGTGAAGGTCATAATATTGGAAGATGATTTGTCACATTGGAACATGAATGGAAGGCTACACCACCTCTTGTCTGATCCACCATGGTTCACATGGGTTAAACCATGATAACTGTTGTCCTCTTTTCTATTTTCTAAGATTTCTTTTCCTTTTTCTTTAGACAAAAATAAATTAAAATAAATAAGAGGATAGTGGTTTGGGTTTTGGCCACACCCTTAGGGTAATGGTTTTAGATGATGGATTAGAGGTGGGTGACATGGCATTGACATGCAGAGTCATGGTGGTCACGAGAGTCATGACCACACCCTGTAGCCTTATAGGTAAAACATCGCTTAGTGACTAAGCTAACCTAACTTAAGCATGCTTAACGGCTCATTGTACATATAATCGGGACATAATACTTCTAAGTTATGTAACTCCAACAAACAAAGGGCATGGAGCTAGATTCATCAAGCTTCATCATCATCATTATCATGCTCAGTAAATCCCACCAATAGCAAAGCTAAGGTAGGGTCCGAGGAGGGTAAGATGTAGACCGCCTTACCTCTACTACGTAGGAATAGAGAGTCTGTTTCCAGTGAGACCCCCGTCTCGATAGTAGTTTTGCATCAAGCCTTGGACATAAGACACATAACACTCGACAATTAAGACAAAGTCGATTAATGCATGTACTCCCTTGTCTTTCGGCTATCAACGCTACCACACGATGCATGATTAACCATCCCCCTCTTTTAACATTATTTTCACGAAAGTAGTAAAATAATGTTAAAATTAGTGCACTTTCGCTTTTACCCCCCAAGCGTCCACGCATATATATTAGAGCTTGAAAAGTAGAAACGTGGACAAATTGATTTGCCGAACTTAACCTGTAATTTCTTCTGCGCGACTTTTTCCCAAACTATATGAAAGCCAAATTCAACTTGTTTCTAGGCTAAAACAAAGGGCTACAACAAGTATCACCATCATTATCACAAAGTACTTGTGTTTAAAGATAAAATGATAATTAAGAAGAAACTTTAGTCAAGCAAGCTTAAAGAGTTGTGTTTAAAGATAAAATGATAATTAAGAAGAAACTTTAGTCAAGCAAGCTTAAAGAGTTATTGATAAAGGTATTTTACTCAAATCATGAGACGAATCAAAAAGACTTTGATATTTTTCTTATTCGTTTTACTTATTTACAAGTAAGAGAAATATCAAAATCTTCTAGATGTAAACAAACTCCCATATCACTTTATAAAAAGACAAGATTGTTATTATAATGATAATATATACTTAATCATATTATTTTAGTTTTTTTTTATAAAGCCTAGAGATAAGGTGTTGGAAGGTTCACATGAACTACCATTTGTGACTCGTTTTAACACATTATTTGTTTGGACACAAATTATTTTGTTATGTTATCCCTTGTGACAAATATCTTTTTTGCTAAATCCTTTTGAAGTCAAAAGATGGTAAAAAAACAGAAAAAGGAGATGTCTTCATTAAATTAAATTCTTTGAAAAGAGACATGATAAGGATGCAGAGAGTAACGACAGAGTCTTCTCATGTTGGCTATTCTTCTACTACCAAACAACTTCTCATCAATTCAATAATAAACACATAAAAAATGTTATTTTTATCTTATTTTAACACAAGTTTTCACTTACCACATATCTAACACCATTCATAATGAACAGTAAAGATAAAAACATGAATCTTATTGACACGTGAGGACAATCTCTTCGTCGTTTTCTTAAGGATGTCCAAGGATGAGTCCCAGTAAGATTAAGTCCTCCATGACCATTCACAATGAGACAATAAAGATAAAAACATGAATCTTATGGACACTAAGAACAGTTTTTCATTGTTTTCTTAAGGATGTCCAAGGATGAGTCCGAGTACGATTAAGTCCTCTGATAAAAAGGAAACAAAAAACAAAACAAACAAGTGTAGGCCAGTGTTGCAAGGACTTGTTTTATAAAATATAATGATATATAAACTATGACATTACATGACATGTTACACAACAGATGTTCTTAGATATGTGAATTTTACACGTACGCTAATTCTATATTTAAACTAGGCTGTGTCATGTAAATGTATTTATTAATGTGATAAAATAAGATTAGAAATGTATACAATCAACTAACAAAACCTTCAAGAGAAAACATGGAATACGAATGTATACATAGAATAAGACAAAGATGACAAACAAACAACAACATATTAGTCACTTGGTCTTGTCTACATCTGTTTTAGCCACGTTTAAGGGCCACTCTTTTAACATTCGTTCACACTCACTTCCAAAACTAGAATCAACTAATGTAAGTATCTGCTTACAATAACTGTTGCACACACTTCATTTCGTCTTCTTTCATCTTCAAACTTTTCTTTAAACCCTTAAAACCGTGTTAGTTTGTTATCGTATTCTTTCATTTGCTTTTATATATAAATAAACGTGAGATAAACTACTCTTCTCCGCTTTTTTATTAATCAACTTTGTGAGAAAACAATCTGTTATGACATGATTTACATCCTCATGTTGTTTTGTTGACTATTCTTATAACTTATAAGATTATGTGACATCAAAATTTAAATCCAAATTCATATTAAATGCCATTCTCTAAGACATTTAACTTAGAAGTTTATGTGACTTGGAAATTTAAATCCAAATTTATATTAAATGTCATTCTCTAAGACATTTAAGAAGAAAATTGGTTTAAAGGGTCACATGCATTATGCATATACTCATTGTCACATCAAGGCATATAAAATATATGTCTGTATGTATACATGCTCACCTGTATATGCATTTATCTAGTCATAAAAACACAAGCTTTCACCTTTGTAATAAATGGATGCAGTCTAATAGTAAATATGATTGGATATTCACTGAACAACCCACCTCCCCTCTCCTTTGAATATTCAAGAACCTTGTGTTAATTGTGCCGTTTGCTTTACAAAAAAAAATATTATTCTTTATTTCCTTAGATTCCTTTAAAGATTTCCTTTGACAGCTGGTGATGGTAAACAGGTATATAAATTCAGAGAAATTATGACCTTATTTAGATTGCTAGATAGGTTGAGAAGATGGAGAATTTAATCCTCCATGAAAAAAGAATAAATAAATGAATTTACATTTACATTTTAAGTTTAAATAAATCTTGTTACTTTTTAATTAACAGTGTTTTTTTGTCCAACTTCCAAAAGGTATGTCTGTTGTTTGATAATCTTTGTTTGTGATTTTATATATGAGGTGGGGTGGGGGGGTGGGGTGGTGGGTGGGATTGGGGGGTGGCTAAGATCCAGCTAATGGTTTGTATTTATATATAAAGATGTATAGAAGAGAATAAACCCTTCTTCTTATCTTGTGTTCTTTCTTTCATATTCTTATGTGATAATTTGTTTCTTAATCTATGAGTTGACTATTGTTGAAACAGGCAGATAATATGGAGCCATCTTCCAAACTATATGGAGATGGAACAGAAGAATGTCAGAGCAGTGAATCTGGGTGGACAATGTACATTGGTTCTTCCATGGATGATGATGATGATCATCATCATCATGGTGGTGGCACTGGTGGTGGAGTATATGATGGTGGTGGTAGGAAGAAGGGTGTGAAAGTGAAAGATGAAGATACAGATGATTCAATGGCTTCTGATGCTTCTTCTGGTCCAAGTCATCTACACCTGCAACAACCATGGGAGGTACAAGAAGATAATAATAAGAATAATAATAATAATAACAATAATCAAGAAAAGTATAAGTCTTCAAGCAAGAAGAATAAGAAAACATCAGGGAAGAAGAAAGTTGGGTATGATCAAGAAACAAGAAAGAAAGATGAGAGTGAAAAGAGAGGTCATGTGATTACTACTGTTCAAAGTGGCAATCGGACTTGTTTCCGGTAAACGAAAGTGAAAGAAACGCGGTTGTGGTTGGCGGTAGGCGGCGGGTGGTGGTGGTGGCAGGTAGCTAGCTAAAGCTTTTGACATGAAGTTGTTCTAGAAAGAATTGTTAAATACTAGGAATCATACTGTTATTTTTTGTGTGTATGGTTTCTGTAAATCTAATTAAAGATCCATCATATGTTTAAATCCATGTTATGTTTCTTCTTTTTTTCTTTTTGTTATTTTCAAATCTTATGTTATTGGTTTATATTATTCATTCATATTCATATTTGTTGTTTGTTACATATGTAATGATACCCTACTTATTTCCAAAATCACATAAAACAAAGTGAATGTATATGATCATTGCATGGTACATGTTACATAATCCATGGTTTCTCGAAGCAGTCTTTCTATAATTCGAGAAAGAGGGTTATTTTGTATATCCCACCATTCTTAAACCCTACCAATAACTTAGTTATTGTATGGTACATAATCTGTAAGTTGCAAAACCTAAACTCGATTATAGAGTATGGTCGAGTTTGTGTTGAGGATACTCGTATTTAATTCTATGGTCTAAAAAATTAAAAATAAAATATTAAACTAATGGCCTGAATTCTAACACGTCAAGTTCTAATTAAAAACGATTATGCCAACTGAAAAATCATACTTTTTGCGTGTATGGTTTTCAAAAATCCATTAATCCACACTAATTGATGATACGTGTCAAATGATGATGATTTTCTCATCTCAAAAAGGAAAAAAAATAATAAAAATGATAATAAAAACAATAGGGTTATTTTCAATCGAGAATCTAACATATGCAGCATGAGTTGTACAGTACAAAGGGAGAAATGAAGTAGTAGAATGAAAGTGTTGTAAAGTTGGTAAAGCACATGAGATGAAGGTAGGAAGAAGGTAAGGTCTAATTATAAGCCACAGCTCAAACACCCAACTTCACAGATAGATCACACCATAACCATTTCATGCTGCACATGCTCCACTCCTTAATTATCTTATTTATTATTTTATTATTATATTATTATTATTATTATTATTATTATATTATTATTATTATTATTATTATTATTATTATTATTATTATTATTATTATATTATTATTATTGATTTATGAATGTTTGTTTGTTTGTTGTGACGGGTGTAATGTTGGTCACTAAAACCATCACTTTCATGACCTTGCTGCATGAGACGTGTACGGTAATAACATGCAATATTACAATTTCACCATCCAAATTTTTACTTAACATATACGAATTGTTTTTCTTTCCTGTTACCAAAATGATATTAACTATTGTTTTGTTAATTCCACCGTTGTCGTAACCGGACTACACCGGGCACTTGAATCGGGAATCGTCAACTTTTGAACCACCTTCATTTGGGTTGGTTGTTGTTCATGGTGCCGACAAGCTTTTTTTTTAACAGCTAAACTTGCATACCATGGGGATTGAAGTCCTGATCTTCTACTACCCTAAACTCAATCTAACTCACCAACACCATTGGACTATTCCCAAGTGGATAGCGCCGACTAGTTGAAAGGTCGATCATCAAACATGTGATTGTATTTGTGTACACAAAAGCAGGGCTATTAGTAGGGTAGGAGAGGGTGAAATGTTGACAAACTTTGTCTCTATCCATAGAAATAGAGATGCTGCTTACAATGATACCATCGGCTCCAACACAACAAACAAACATAGCTATAGATAAAGAAATTGTGAATAACAAAACAAAAGCGAAAGAAGTAATGAAAGGGTAACATAGCAAAAGAAGGATCAAGTATAACATCATAAAAGAGTGTATATGCATACGTACACAATCACAATCACATGTAGCATCCACCTAAAGTGTAGAAGTATCTAAGCTCCTATAACATTATTTTTAATTATATATTTTTTTTAAAATGAATTAAATTAAAGAAAAGATTAAACTATTATTACTTTCTATATATGCACTCACTAAGAGCAAGAGCATTCATACTCATTTCGATCATATATCAACCTTGTCCTAATAATTTGAGAAAAAAAAACTATAATTGAATCTAATTTGACTTTATCTCATTTCTCATATATGTGGATTAAATTTATAATCACTTCTCATTCTCATGTTTATAGATTTCATTACTATTTATCTATACATAGATTTTTCTCATATAATTTAACCTAGATCTTTAGTCAATCCTTCACCATTATTGATGTTTTACATCACTGGGTGGAAAATTTTAATTGTGAATCAAACTTTCAAGTTTTTATAATTCGAGTCGTATTGCCTATGTAGAATTACAAGTGTGATAGTCTTTTTTGTTAGCATTTAATGTAAGACTTACTTATTTGTAGTCATTTTTCCGGTTGTTTAGTTTGTTCATTTATATTTTACTTTTATGTTTAGCCGGTTGTTGTGTTTGTTTATTTATATTTTATTTTTACTGATTCAGAATACTATATATTTTTTGTGGTGTTGTGTTTTACTGTCTTAATTGGAAAAAGAGATGTTAATAATAATTATTATTTGTAGTTATTATGTAGATAGAAATAAATCCATATGATGGAGGAAGCTTTTTAAATTAAATAAAATTCAGATATTATAGCTTAGAATGGAAAGATATAATGAATTCATTAGTGATAGAATTATTATGATAGCTTAAATTTATTAATAGATAAATAATTTCAATAAAATCTTTGCTGATGACACCAAGTACATTGTATGCATGTTTGTGACTGCTTTTCATTTACTTATTTATAATAAGAAAATCTGGTAACATGGTACAATGCTTGTCGTAATAATGCCAGTATAAAGAAAATAAAAACAAGATATTTGTTTCGACTTTATTAAATGCTTTTTGGACATATCTTGTGGCCTATAATTATTTCCTATATATTTTAATTATTATATAAAAAAATTATTGTTGACATGAAACTATTAAATCTTGAGATTATTTTTTAGTTATATTTCTGTAAAACTATGGCATCTCTTATTTATTTTGACCGAGACGAAACCAGAATGAACTATATGGTGATGAGTTAAGTATGTATGCTCTTAGTTAATCGTTGAGATGTTCCCTAATGATCTAGAGTAGCAGCTAGGAGCCCATGCGGTGAAGCACAAGCTAAGTAGGTGATCCTCAAACATGTGGCTTGTCATGTTATCACACCACCAAAATATTCATGTCCACATGCATCGCTGCTCATCTATGACTAACACTCCAAAATACGAGCTTTTCTTTGGCGCATGGACACTTGACAAACATTTAGTTCCAGCGTGCACGATCATTTTTCATCAAAAATTTGAATGTTATCCCTTCCTTAGTGTTGTCTACTACTCTTTCTAGAACTCGAGCAGAATACATGATCCCTTCCCGACTAGTTTGACTTACTGTTTAACAATTCTTGAGATATTGACTTTGACTTTGTAGTCGTCTGAAAGTTCAAACCTATTTTGATACCACTTGTCTAGGATCCTCTATGAGGCCCATCCTTGTCGAGAAAGGGGTTATAACATGTTGGCCATATCATAACCCTAGTACAGGGAAGGATTACATCCACCTAATCCCAGAACATTTAAGAACTATCACATAACCCGGGCATTGCCATCATGTACATGTTTAGACATGGGCATGTGATGTATATCGTATGGAGTAAGAAAATGATGATTTTTAAACACAATTAAGCTTTGAATTTATGAAAATGATATTCTACTTCAACTCACTATGATACACAAAGGGCAAGTGAACCCAAGGATATAACTTCGGTTAGATATCAGATATCATCCAAGGATACAAAGA
The DNA here is from genome assembly GCA_947069175.1 of Scalesia atractyloides. Taxonomy (NCBI): domain Eukaryota; kingdom Viridiplantae; phylum Streptophyta; class Magnoliopsida; order Asterales; family Asteraceae; genus Scalesia; species Scalesia atractyloides. The sequence goes on along the minus strand of CAMTDV010000014.1, from coordinate 9,202,061 downwards.
ATGTCAATAATCAATGCCAGTCATTGTCTAGCCAAATCCAAAGTGGTGTGTATGTGAACAAGAAAGGAGCACAACAATTAAAAAATCTAAATGATAATCAATCACAAGACGAATCAATCAGGTTTGACCTCCCTCTCAATGATACAAAGATTTCAAAAGACCACTAATCAAAACTAGAAATAGCTCTAATTAAGGTTACAAAATCATACGCCTTTTCTAAAAGCTGCCACGATCATATCACATGACAACCACTTAAAGTCATTCTATGAAGATCAGGTGATAATGTGTTTGCTCTAGCATAAGATTCTATGCAAAAGTGGACTATTTGACCACTTTATGTCTACACGAAACTTGACCCATTTCACATGTGAACTTTTGACCAAATTTACTAAGTTGTTCAAGCGTTTTGTGAGGGTCGGGATCATCTAGCTTATAGTATACACTAGTTATTTCCATAGGTAAGTTCTAGACCCCCTTTAGATTGTTTTTGAATTGTGTGCATACTCGGTAAAGTGTTTTAAAGTATAGTTAGATTTCCAAAGTAATGGATGGTGTTTATGAAAAAGGTATTTTTCGATTTTAGCCGTGATGTTTGTCAGAAATGTTTTCCAAGTAAATTGTCTAAAGCTAAGATTTTCTGAAATACAAACAAGACACGTGTAATGATTTCTAAAGGCAAGGTTTAAAGGTGAGTATAAAGTTTTCTAAAGTCATTATATCGTCAAAATCTGCTATCTCCTTTCGGGATAAATATCATAGGGCCGTACTTACGGGGCTGCAAATCTTGCTACGTAGTACCTTGGTCCTTGGGCAACATGTCTTAAGGCAGTACTTACAAGGTTGCCAATAATTGTACAGTATGTCATAGGAATGATAGTATGTCATAGGAATGATGATGATCACTCGAAATGTGAATATCACCTCATTGCTAAAGTTAAAGTCGTAGCGCATAAATTAGATACTTAAATGTTTGACTTATGATGTACATTAAAGTAGGTTTATTTTAAAGTTACACATCATGTATTAAGATTTATGCAAAGTATGTTACGGTAAAACTATTTCGATGCCTATTAACCATTAAAAGATATTTTTATGAAACTAGAAGTTACTCAGTGTAACTAACTTTTAATATACACATCAAGTTAAAGTATAGGCAAGCTTGAGAGTTGGTGAATTTGGCTCTAGAGAGAAGGCTACCGTACCTAGAGACTGGCTTCCCATTTGTTTATGTTTTGAGGATTATGTACTTAACTTGGATGATATGTTTGAACGCTTTTCCGTTGCTTATGTATAAAATTTCCGGTTTCATAGATTTGTTGTGATGTGTAAATCCAACAGATGAGACTCCCGAGTTTTGAGTGTTTCAAACCAAGTATCTTTATCTGTTGTTGTAGACGTTTTTATTGATAATCTGATAAACACTAAAATAAATTGCATATCGTATGAATAGTTGCAGGCAAGTTACAATATCATTTTATTATCACACTGTGTAAGTCAACAAATGTTAACAAAAGTTCCATTTCAAATAAGTTATGTATAAGTATTAGTGTTAAAGTTTAATAAATTTTATCTTATGTGATTGCTTTAGAATTAATTTATAACATTTCAAAATGGTAAAAAAGTTTTATATAGTTTTAACTTTAATTATAACAGTTAGCCTTTATAACTTGTTTCTAATCATCTTTTCTATTACCTTAGTCTCACCCATGTTTTATGAATAAGTTAATATTTCATGCAACATATTGGATCAAATGTAGAACATCAACAAGATTGCCTAAACCTGTTCAGCAAGTGTCTAAATCTTTTCATGGTATTTAAGAATGATAATATAAAATAGCATGTAAAGGATCATGTACAAGATATAAGATTTGTATGAAGGGTACGCGACCAAGGGAGGAGGACAAGTGTCATTTTCTTGAAGGGCAATTTAGTCATTTCTCACCTAAACAACGTTCCCTCCCTTGATTTTCAAACGGCTATAACTCTTTCATACGTTAATTTTTTTTGAAAAAATTACACCAATTAACAAGAATTTTATTCTCTTTAATGCAAGCACCCCCATTGCTATAGTTTTCTTAAAAAAAATTACAGAATTTTGAATACCCGTTAGTTCATTACGTGATTTTGAATACACAACACATGACTACATGATTTTGAATACCTATTACGTGATTACATATTCAACATAAACCATTACGTGATTACACATTCAGTATAAATCCATTACCTGATTACACATTCAATATTATTTGTTATAATTGATGTTATTACAATTATGCTTATTACGTAATTACACATCCAATAATTATAACTTGATTGTTTATGTTTTTATTACGTGATTAAATCTCTAATATACGGCATTATGTGGTTATTATAGATTTATTTTGCTATTTTTTTGTACATAATTTATCCTAATACGTGATTGGACCTGAAATATTGGTATTTCATATGAAATACTATGAATTACATGTTCTTATTTATATGTAATTACGTAATCACTCAGTGTGGTATCATATAAATATTATAATGAAATCACGTAATCACAAAATGAGTATTCAAAATCACGTAATAATACATAGTCAGCTATTGTTACGTAATTACGTAATCACTTAGTGGGGTTTCACATAATATATTGAAATCACGTAATCACGTAGTCATGCTGGGTTTTCAAAATCACGTAATAGGTGTTCAAAATCATGTAATTTTCCTTAAGAAAACTATAACAATATACTACTCGAATTAAAGAGGATGAAATGCTCGTTAATATGGTGTAATTTAAAAAAAAATATTAACGTATGAAAAAGTCATAGCCGTTTGAAAATCAAAGGGGAAAGAGTTTTAAGTGGGAAATGACCAGAATACCTTTTTGCTATTTGTTTTTTCAATTGTTTGAATCTCATATTTACGAAAATGTCACTGGATTACTTTGAGCCATTGATCTTAAAAGATCAGTGGCTCACATACTCACGTATGCTTCGTACAAGACTCTGGTCTTGTACAGAAGCCAACCTTTAAAATAGCATCCGGTTCATACAGCTTCCTGCCTTGCATCATAAAATCAATTTCATGGACATAAAACTCCTATATGTCCAAGTAATCGATAAAGATATAGCTACCATATTCTCACGAGTCAAATATTTGAAGATCGCAATGCTGTGGGCTGGGCTTGAACGTTTGGGTTACTGGCTAGTCCTGGACTTTATCAGGGGACGGAGTCAGTGTCAATGAAAAGGCGTACGTGCCTAGTCATGTTTACGACGAAAACACCAGTGGTCGAGAGCTGGCGCCGCTCTCCTGATGATTTCATGGCAGGACGAAACCAGTAACTCACACAAATAAGCGGAATGGATTGGCTTGTCCCCGGGGACTTGGGGACGACACGCGGGGTCAAAAACCAACCCCGTAACAATATGCTTACCTTCTTCCGGAAAGTTTCTAAAAGAACCTCCATTGTAGATCTTTACTAAGAAATAGTCGGGAAAACCATCTATTGATCACAAGGAAAAAAACGAACATGGAAAACCTAACGTCATTGATTTTTGAAAACCGTAACTTTGTTCATTTGAAAGTCTAATAATGGAGAAAAGCTTAGAAAGAACGTTTGCTAGTATGAAATCATCGTTTGAATTCCCAATCTTTCAAGTCTTATGTCTTTCTCTTCCCAATGCACGTTCAATGTTGCTAGCCCACCTTTGTTTTGGTTAGGACAGCAAACGAACCGAACTAACACGGATAAGATTTTGTTCGTGTTCGTTTGTTAAGAAACATATGTGTTGACACACAGTTGTTCATGGACACTTATCGAACGAGATTTTATGTTCGTTTTTGTTTGTAAAGGAAATGAACATGTTCATTTGTTAATTTTAGGCAACGTACAGAAACTTGATTTTTAACAAAGAATGAGAAAGAAGATGGAAAGAGAAAAAACGGAGGAAAATATGTGAAACTAAGAAACAGAGTGAAAAGATGAAATAATATGAGCCAAATACATATGAAATACGAATTCACAAATATTACCATCACGTGCTCAAATTTCACAGCAAAATTAAACGTCCATCCATGATAGGGATCAGTAATGTTACCCACTTATGAATAATGATGAGTATTTATGTTATCATATTGAGGTGGGGAGCAAACCTATAGTAAGGGCATACAACAGGAAGCATTATAGAGTAATTACTCCTTCGTCCTTTGAAGATGATTCCCTTGTTTGGTAACTAACAACATTTTCCAAAAAAAAATATATATATATAGCAGTATGACTTTTTGGTTTTCAGAATCTATTAAAAGGAATTTAAGGCCGTTACGAATTATAGTCTCAAAAAATTAAAGTTGAAATTTCTCATGCCTTAAATTGACACAATGTAAAAGAGTAAATTATTATATTTTAGTGGTTTTAACCACTTGAGTCCAAAACCATTAAAACACGGAAACTCAAAACGTCATAAAATAAGTGGTTAGGGACACATGGCGTTAAAATTTATGATTTTAAACTAAAATAGTTAAAACCACTAAAACACGAGACTTAAAAAGCAATTTACTCAAAGTAAAATCTAGTGGTAGTAATTTTTTTCTAGGGTAAATTAATTTTTGAGTCCTTGTGTTTTATGAGTTTTAACTACTTGAGTCCTAAAAGCAAAAAGTTTAACGCCCTGAGTCCCTATAAGCATTTTCCTTAACCATTTGAGTCCAATTTTCTAACTCCATCCACCTAGTCTGTTAGCTACAAGGGCAATTTAGTCATTTACTCACAAAGTACAACTCTTATATGTACAAAAGGTATTATGAACAAGTCTTTAATGCATAAGATTTTAATACTATATAAAACTAATTACACACACATTTCACACACTCACACTTTGCGCTCTTTTGCTCTCTCTCTCTCTAGAAATCCTAGCACCACCATCGCACTACCATCACCACCGCACCAACCACACCACCATCACACCAGCCCCACCACCCGAACCACCACCGTACCACCATCACCACCACCGCACCAACCACACCACCATCACACCAGCCCCACCACCATAACCACCATCACCACCACCGCACCAACCACGCGACCATCACACCAACCCCACCACCAGAATCCCCACCGTACCACCATCACCACCACTGGGTTGTGTCTCCCAGCGGCTACGACCCAGTGTGAGATCTGGAACTAGAGACGAAGACGAAGATCAAAGAAGAATGTGGAACGAAGCAAGATCTGGACCCGGAACGGTGTTGGAGGGATCTCCGGGTGGTGTCTCCCAGCGGCTACGACGACGTCTGGTTGGTTTGGAGTTAGGGTTTCGACGACATTTTTTAGGTCAGATTTTGTTTTTGTATTTTTATTGTGACCTAGATTTTAGGTCAGAATTTTGTTTTTATTGTGATGGTGGAATTATGATCTTTGTTTGGTCCGAATGAATTGCATTTTTTTATTATGATGCAGATTTTAGGTAAGATTTTGTTTTGTAATTTGAAAATTAATATAAAAAATGATTCGTCTTCATTGTGTTTGTGGTGGTGTTGACGGCCAGAGTTTTTATAGTGGTGGTGGCAGCAGCGTGGTGGACGGTGGTTATGGCTGCAGGTGTGGTGGTGTATGGTGGTTATGACAACCTTTAGAGATAGAGTAATGGAAGGTTAAGTGTGTGTGGGAGATAGATAAGATGGGATATTATTTATTTAAAGGGCATTTTAGTCTTTTCATTAAAAACTAACAGAATAATTTAACTGTGTTAAAAAATTGGACTCAAAAGGTTAAGGAAATGCTTATAGGAACTCAGGGCGTTAAACTTTTTGCTTTTGGACTCAAGTGGTTAAAACCTCTAAAACACAGGGAGTCAAAAAGTAATTTACCCTTTTTTTCTACCAACATAAAAATACGGGGGAAAGGCCCATGTAGAGCCCATATTCTCTTCAGAAAAACATTTTCTTTTCCTTTCAACTTTTAGCCCAAAGTGGAAATAGTTTTAACTGGGGGCCCAAGCAGATGAATTAAAAAACTAATCTTTTTTTATTAAACGGAAAAAAGAAAAATCCAATCTCTTCATTTGACATTTTTATGATTAAAAAAAATCAAAATTTGCGATCCTAAATCGCAGTCCCGTCGCCACCACCGTTCGCCACCGCCGTACGCCACCGGAGTACCTTACATTTCAGGTATCCCGATCTTGAATCATATAAGTTTCATGTCCACTTAACTGATTCTTTTATCGATATTTTTATGATGCCGATATGTTAGGGTATGCATCGCTGGATTAATTGATTTTATCGGCTCTTTTATGCGTGTGTTGTGAAACTCAACTGTTCAACTGAATCTACATTACTTAAAAATAAAATTTTGACATGTTTAATTGTATTATCAAGTGTGGAGGAATTAGGGTTTTGGAGGGTATTTTTGTATGATGAGAAATTGGGTAATTTGTGTCTTTATCATTGATTTGTTATGAATTGTGTTGTATGATAGGGATATGGATTGCAATGAGCAAATTGAGAAGTTGAAGAACTATGAAGCTCGGTTTGCGGGTTACTTGAAAGCAAAGTACTTTTCGGATAAGGATATATATGGAGGTAGAATTCAGTGCTTTGAATTTCATTGTAGTTTAGTTGACTGTAGATGTGGTTATTCGTATGAAATATGTCGAGTTACTTACAACGGTGTCATCTGATAGCGTAAGCGTAATTTTGACCCGGAAAGTGATGGAAAATACGTCTTATAGAAGCTTTGTTCTCGATCGAAAAGGTGTTTCTTGTTGTGTTGTTATCAGACGACTTGCTAACCGGACAGTTAATATGTTTGCAGGTGAGTTGTTTGAAGAGAAAACAACCATAGGCGGGATGACTATCAGGGCAAGCAGGTAATAACTGAAACGAACCAAAAGTTCTTTTAATAAAGAGTTAACTGCCATTTCCGTCCATGTGGTTTGTTCACTTTTGTCATTTCAGTCCAATTTTCAAAAATGCGCCAGTTTCCTCCTTGACATACCGGAAACGTGCCACTTCAGTCCAAAAATTAAAACCCAGTTAAGTCAGACTTAATTATCTAACATAAAATAAGGTGAAATGAAAAGAAATATAAAAGGACAATAATACCCTTTATTAAACCTGCCCGACTTAACTGAGTTTTAGTATTTGGATTGAAGTGGCACGTTTCCAGTATGTCAGGGAGGAAACTGACGCATTTTTTTAAAATTGGACTGAAATGGCAAAAGTGAACAAACCACAAGGACGGAAATGGCAATTAACATTAACTGTCTTGCAGCATCAGTGACTGTGGAGTAAATGCCCTTGTTGGTTTTGGTTTAATTTTTTTTCTAGGAGGCTGGAACAAGATCTTATGCTGACCCGTTTGCTTATTGGAATGAAAAGTATGCCCAGAAAGAGCCGAAAACAGAAACAAAGACCAATCTTTCTAACGGAAAACACTCTTCTGAGAAGAGTTCATAAGTTTTTTGTAGGCTAAGGGTCAGAACTGTATCTTAGAACTAGCGGTTTAGGCGATAATCTTTCTGTAAATCTGTGCATGATGTTAATTATGCATATATAATCCATCTTATTGTAGTTCACATTTTGCAGCTTCTGACAATTGACCAACTGATTATTGCGCATTCTTTTGGTGTTTTTCATTTATGTTACCGAGGAAATTGCATTACTGAGTTTGGCTTCTCAGGTGGATTCTTGTCTTTTGTAGATGATGATTCTGGTACATTGTGTTTGTTTTAGTATTGTAAATGGCATCTACAATGTTTTTATGTAATATGCCCATATACTAAATGATATGGGACATCATATTTTTAAGAGTTAAATGCTTGGTTGGTCCCTGTGGTTTGCAAAAATTGCAGACTTGGTCCTAGTGGTTCACTAATTACACACTTGGTCCCGGTAGTTGTAATTTTTGCACTCGGGTGGTCCTTATCACTAACATCTGTTAAGTTTTCCTGTTAAGTCCATGTTAAATGACCAAAATACCCTTGCTTATCACCAAGTTATATATATCTTCACATGTCTCTTCTCAAACAAGCAGCACAACCACCACCATATCACCTCCGCCGCCATCTCACCTCCACCCCCGAACACCCACCGCCACCGTCTCACCTCCACCACTTCTCACCTCCACCCCGGAACACCAAAACACCCACCAACACTGAAACCCACCACCACCAACGAACACCTCCACCACCGGGCAGGCTATCACCACCGCCGATAACCACCACACCAGCTCGTTGCCCCTGCTGCTTCACACCGCCACAACCACTTCTTCCCCAAATCACCGCCACACACATATGCATCAATTACACATAACACACGTCAATTTTTAAATAGCACAAACAATCAGGAACAAAATTACACAAAAACAAATCATCAGAAACTAAACACGATGCAGTGAGGTCGAAGGGGCGACGGAGGAGCCGGCGATGTCGGATCCGATGATGCACATATCGGTGGTGGAAGATGAGTTGCAGGTTCATTTTTCCGGTAGTAGGTTCCGGCAGTTCGATGTGCATCGTCAGCTGGGAGGTAGAGAGAGAGGTTGAAGGGTGTACGGTGGAGGTTGAAGGAGGTGGCGATGGCGATGGCAGGTAGGTTTTGTGGTGATGGGCGGTGGTTTACGATGACGGCAGCAGTAGCAGCGACTGTGTGGTGTTCCGACGACCCACGTCATTTTTCCGGCGGGTTGGGTAGTTGAGGGCAGTGAGGGTGGTGGTCGTTGGTTGTTATTGGGTGGTAGGTTTTTTTAGGAGATAAGATGATGATGAAGAGGCCCCCTGTTTTAAGTTTAGGAAAATTGAGAGATTAATTACCTGAAACAGTGAATGGGAGGAGAAGGTAGGAGACGGCGGTGGAGGCAGTGGTGGAGACGGTGGTGGAGGTGGGAGACGGTGGTCTTGTGGTTTTAGAGAGAGAAAAGGAAAGTGAGAGAGAGAGATCAGGGTGAAGAAGAAGAAGAAGGTGTTTATTTATTTTTGTTTTTAATAGTAAGGGTAGTGTGGTAATTTTACATAGACTTAACTGAGAAAGTTAACATGGGTTAGTCATAAGGATCAACCGAGTGCAAAAATTGCAACCACTGGGACCAAGTGTGTAATTAATGAACCATTGGGACCAAATCTGCAATTTTCGCAAACCACAGGGACCAACTAAGCATTTAACTCTATTTTTAATGTGATCACAAATGGTGGATTGGTTAACGGGTCAAAGCGGCCTATGGTTCTAGTCAAAACGAGTTGGACAGGTTGACTAGAAACAATTTTAGTCTGATAGAGGTGGTTTGTGGGTGGAGGAGATGCTGAACGACGTTGGTGGTTCTTCAAATCTTTTTTTTCCGACGAGTGGTTCTTCAACTCCGTTGGTGAATAATAATATTAATAGTTCTTCTGGTATCCAAATCAGCAACTTTCCAGAAGATTGTTATCAGAAAAAGCGGCTTTCATGAATGCAGTGATCCTAATCAGCGACTTTTATGAAGATTGTGCTCATAAACAGCGACCTTTAAGAAGACAACCATCAGAAACAGCGGTCTTAAAGGTTGTTGCAGGTTTTGGTCTGAACAGCCAATAAACATCAGTGAAGACTGCTGTTTGGTTCAGCGATCTACCTATTTTCGCTCACGAATGTTAAGCCCACCTAGAATCACTCCTGTTTCTTCTAAACCACCTATATCTGCAAAAAAGTTCATACAAGAATGCAGTTCTAACATCTGGTTCAAAGTTGTTGCATGAAGTTAATGTTGATATAACTCAGTTTGACCAAATATCAATGCATAACCATTCAGGTAAATATCTCCGAAACCTATAGGAGGAACCATTGAAACACACCCAAGTGCGGTTAAGCAAAATTTTTTTTTGTGTGTAATGTATTGGTAGTCAAAGATGAATAAATAATGCTGACCCAAAGGATTGCTAAATTTTTTTTTTGAACGGCTAATAACATCAAGAAATGTGTTTTAAATTTTAGGTCTACTTGGAAAGATATAGTAGCTGATCGTGCATAGTTCAAGTTCACATTATGATCCATGTGATTGTCGTACGCATATCATAAAAAAAGTGAAGGGGTTCTTTTGTATAGTCCGAGGTGTGTTGACGACATGGTACCATATGTAAAAGCCATTCCTTTTTCGGTTAGCAGTATATAAAAATCATGCTAACCACTTTTTAAAGTACTACTATGTAAGTTGAAGCTACACACACCCCTTGCAACTCGAGAACATATATCGTGTTGAGCCCTTAGTGGCTTAGTACATGATCATTTAGAAGTTAACAAAACATGTGTGCATTAAATAGGTATATAAGACATATGGTGAAGTGAGATCTCAGGTTGGATCACCATCTAACCCACAAGGTATTTTTGTATATATTTACTAAAACAAGTACATATAAAAGGAATCATTTATAGTTTATTTCTATGTTAATATGTAAATGTTATTCTGTTTATTGTATCTTTCTATTATTCACAGGTTGTGCAAATTAGATAACTCGATAACCCTGGATAATTGTTAAAGCTAATGACAATCTTGGTTTGTTTAGTTATGAACATAGTCACAGGAAACGCTAAAAGAGCCGTGTACCGCGTACCAAATCGGTCGTACCGAATCGCGGTACAAAGTCGTCCCAATCGCCTCTGGTAGGCTTTACCGGATCCCTAAATTGGACCGTTCCCGATTGTGTACTATAATGGTTTTCCAATCGGTAAATTCACGTTTTTAATCAATCCGAAACGCGTTTCCGTTTGTAGTGGCTGGCGTTCCGGTACGCCCAGATTCATGTACCGGAATTTGAATATCCATTAACTTTTTCCCGCTTTTTATATAACAGACGATAGATTGAGTTTTATGAAATTTATGTTTTGATTATTAATTTTCTTTTATGAAGTTTCTGTTTTGAAAATTTAATAAAAGATCTATTCTATACTTTTTTATATATATGATACGTGTACCAAACTACAGTGGTACACCATAGGATACACCGTACCACGTACCGAATTAGCGTTCCCAAATGAGCCTACCCCCCAATGTACCTATTTTTATAAAGGCTCGAATTGCGTATCGGTTTTCGTACCGCGTTCCATGTGACTATGGTTATGAACCCTTGCTAAGGATATCTTTTCCGGAGGTTACATCCAAGGCGGAGTTACCCCAAGGCTTGGTAGAGACTTTGGGTTCGGTATTGTTGATGTTGATATGGCATGATTAGCGGCTCTTGCCATGTTAGATGGATGCTTAAGACTTTCCCTTGTTCAAACAAAAGCATATAATACTAGTATGGAGTATAACACATTTAAGTACAAGAGCTTCAATCTTATTATTCTTGCAGTCTATGAATTGCTGTTTTAACCCTTTCTCTTTGATTAATTGTAAAACTTTAAACCTCGCCTTGATTTATCAGACTAGCACTCTTCAGACCTCACCCCGATTTACTAGCCTAGCACTCTTCAAATCTCAACTCGATTTATTAGGCTAGCACTTTCTTTTTTGATGTGTATCTCATGGTCGATGTAGAAGTACACCACATAGCAACGGACCTGCAGATATTAGTTCTGAAGAAACCCTAGATCAACTAGACCGGAACCTAAGTAGATCTATGGAATGGGCTCTGCATAAAAGGGTTAACCCTTCGTTTGGTTTCACAATGAATGATGAATAATACTCGGCTGATCCTGTAAAACAGAACACCGTTAGCTCGCCACGGGGAGAAGGGGGGTTCTCTCCGTGACCACCCTCCGGTGTGAGAATAAGTACAAGTAGTCGGAAGTAAAGTATTATAAGAGAGAGAGTAGTTGAGAGTGAATTCCTTTCCTTGAACTCCAAGTCACTTATTTATAGCCGGTGTTTGGCGCCAAAAGAAGAGATTGTTAACTTTAACGGAATCTTCTGCTATTCCGTCAATGTTTGTTGACAATCCGTTAGTGCACACGGATCGTGAGCTCATCAACGGTTAGGGAGGTGCCACGTGTCAACATGAGATCACTTCATTTTATAAATGTGAGCATGCCATCACCCTGATCTTCCTCAGCCGTCCAGATGCTGCCATGTGGCAATTGGTTATAACCGATAAGATGCTTGCACGATTGGGTGTTAATGGCTTCTAGAAGATTTCACAGTTGTTACCTATCTGTTGTTCGCCACGTGTGCATTCTGTTACAACAGAAAAGATTCACTTTGCTTCTGCACCAAGTCAAGGATTTTGCTAAGGGAAAGTTTCTTGGGGTTAACTGTTTCCTTGCGCGAGAAGCGCAAGTTAGCTAACTGATCTTCTTTCTTCTCCTTGCTGCTTAGCGCAACGTTTGGTGGATATTTGGTTTGATATAAATATCCACGTAAGGTTTGTCCATGAAGCATTATCAAACGAGATTGTTTCAAGGTTAACTTTGAACCTTGCGCGAGCCCGCGCAAGGTAGTTAAATAAAGCATTATCAAACGAGATTGTTCAAGGTTAACTTTGAACCTTGCGCGAGCCCGCGCAAGGTAGTTAAATGAAGCATTTATCCAAAGAGAATGTTTAGGCTTTTAACTTTGAATCTTGCGCGAGTCCGCGCAAGGTAGTTATATGATCCTTTCCTCTCTTTGATATTTGGCGCAGAGTTCTAATAAATCTCATTTTGGCAAAGAAGTCTGCGCGAAGTTTCCTTAGAAGTTATTAATGGGTATGGTTTCCTTGATTGGCGCAAGGTTTTTGGGACCATACCCCTTCAAGTCCCCCAGTCCAATGTTGCTCCTATGTAAGAATAAAAAGTAGTTGGAGCACTGGACTTAAGATAAATGTGTTGCGCTAGGTAAGTACTAGCCTTTAGTTGTTTTCTGCATCTTGGTGACGTGTCGTAAGTGAATTTTGAAAAAGTATTTGAATTTCAAATATACTTAGACACGTGTCACTTATCCGGCTGGTGTAGTTGGTGAAGATGCACGTTCTTGAGACGTGGTGGTACTGTTGACAGGCTGTCAACAGTACATGCCTTACGACATTTAATGTTTCGGCGACACTCAGCGCGCGTGGGGCGGTTACTGTTCCCCACTCGCCCCTGCAGTTACTTGGGGAGACGTGACTGTCGCAAAAGTCGCTGCAGTCAATCGTGCATTAATTGCGATTAGTATATAAAGGGATCAACGATCCATTTGCTTCCTCACCAGATTAAATCTTGAGAGAAAAACTTGTGTTCATATATTCCAGCGACCTTCAAAGTTTTCTGAGTATTCTTCGAAGTTTGAGTTATGGCCACCGGTGCAAGTTTTGCTGAGATACCATCGACGTCAAGTTTGCCACCGTTAAAGTGGTCGAAGAAAGATTTTGATAATCTTGCTACCAACTTCCTGTTTGCTCCGTCCTGGAAAGCGTTTTTCCCGGTGGCGAATGCCACGGTAGCTGATGCTCCGGCCGGCTACATCACGTTATTCTATGACTATTTTGCCGAAGGAAACTTCAGGCTTCCGGTGATCCATTTTCTGCTGGAAATTCTTGGTTTTTATAAGCTCCATATTTCTCAGTTGAGCCCGATGGGAATGGTTAGGACCCGGCATTTTGAGTTTGTTTGTCGGTCGATGCAGATCATACCGACGGTTGAGAAGTTTAGAGTCTTCTATCAGTTGCACTGCTCGTTGGGTTTCTACTCGTTCCAACAACGTGTGTAAGCAAAACGATTGTTGTTAGTGCCACCTAAATCTTACCACAACTGGAAACAGAAGTTCTTCTTCATAAAGGCGGCAATAATCCCGATGAAGATGACTTTCCGAGCCGGTGATGATATCGAGCTGGAGACCCTCCCCATACCTGCCGACGAGGTGTGGTACCAGGATATTAAAGATGTGCCCAACATTGTTTTGCCGGAGAGGGCCCTCATCGCTGCTGGGATGAGTATTTTTTGGAAGAAAGAACGCCGGGAAAAACCGGTGTATACTGAAGACGGAACTGGTACGTAACCGTTTAACTTCCTAGTAATATCTGTTAATAGATATTTACTGATGCAAAAATGTTTGTTATGTAGCTGCGCCGCTCTACTTGGTCTCTTTCAAGAAAGAGAAAGGGAAAATGACCGTCGTGCCCATTGCTGAGGGTGAGGATACTTGGTTCTCACAAATCTTGGGGAACTTTGAGCTGCCCAAGAAGGAGGATTTGGAGGCGCCACCATCTTCTAAGACTGGTAATTAAATTCTTACAAGGCCTAAGTTGATATTGCAATATTACTCTTGAACATATTTTCTAAGTAATATTGCAATATAACTAATGGCGCAACCTTTGTTCAATATGATTGATTATGTAGGTGATTTGCTAAACTTGGGCGTAGGCCCTGACTCGAAGAAGAAGAAGAAACCAACTGCTGCTGCAGCTGCTGCACCTCCCTCTTCCAAACCAGATCAAAAAACCAAGCCATCAGCTGCTGCGAAAGCTGAGGGTAAGAAAGGTACGCGTCTCGTATCTGACTCTTGGTGTGATTATGTGGTGGTGTCGGACTCACTTGAGGGTCTTGCGCCTATAGGTTTGAGGAAAACAAAGCCCGAACCGATTGACACCTCTTCTCTTCCAGCTTCGATCCCAGATGATCCCTTGGAAATACCCTCAAGCCTGGAAGAAGCGTTGAAGCGCACTTCCAAGAAGAGGAAAGAGGCTGAAACTAAACCTCCTGTGCCAGCAAAAGTTGCGCGCCCGCGTATTGGCAAGAAGGGCAATCTGGATGCCTTTGCAAAGAAGTTCTCACCTGGTATGTTCAGTTTGTTGCACATTTCTGTCAGAAAAGTTGCTCAGAATCTTATACTTGGTATTTGTTAATATGCTTTGCAGAGAAAATGGTGAAGGCTGCGCCGGCCACCTCATCTGCTATACCATCGCCGCGCAGGCCTGAAAGCGTTGAGGAGGGAGATGCGGAGCGAGAAACACCTGTTTTTGATGCTGACCCCATCGTCCCAGAAAATATTGAGAAGGTGGCTCCGGAAGAACAGCCTAAAAAATTTGATGCTGAGAATCCTGCTGGCGAGCAGGTTAAAGATACAGCTACAGATGCTGCTGGGGTGAAAGATACTGCTACCGCGGAGCAAGAAAAAATATCTTCCCCTGTGCCGAAGACGTCAAAGATGATATCCAAGGGAGCTAGCCCTTCAACACAAAGCGAAGGCTTTATGTTTGTTGAGGATTCTGATGAGGAGTCGCCCATTCGCCCAGAGGAGACGCCTGGGGATTATTACTATCGTTCTTATTCTGAGAGGCGGGCCTCTGCGATCCATCATTCTGTGTGGAAGGTTAAACAGGGTGATGTTTTTACTGATTGGCACTCCTGCAGGGAGTGGTATAAGGGCATCTTCCCTCCGGCGGAGGTGAAGCGCCAAGAAGAGAAAGATCATGAGGCTACATATGAGTCATATTTGCAAGAGTCTGCCCTTGCCTCTTCCACAATAAATAGGATCGTGCGCGAATGGCGCAGTATGAAAAAGGAGTGGGATGAGGTTGAGATTGATAAGGCGAAGGCCAAACTTGAGAAAGAGAAGACGTTAAAGATGCTCATAGATTTTGAGGCTGAAAAAGCCAAGTTTGAGGAGGAAAAGAAGACCGAGGAGTGGTCTGCGCTGTCTTGGAAGCGCAAATGTGAGGCCTCTGCTGCGCAATATGCGGACGAGCGCAAGTGCTTTGTGGAGGCTTGTGATCGTGATAACAAAGAAAAGATATCTCTACGCAACGAAATTGAGAAGCTTAAGAAAGAGAAAGCTGATGCAGTTGCGGCAGCAGAAGAGGCGCGCTCACATAGAGAAAGGAGCGAGCAGAATGAGGTATCAACCAAAATGACTCTCCTTCTTAAGAATAAAGAAATTGATGATCTAATTTCTATGCTATTTGACCAGGCACGGCTGCAAGATGAGGTTGATATTTTGAAAAAAGATATCAACCTTCACCGAACAGAGACAGCCGAGTTGACCCGCCGTTTAACTGAAGGTGAACGAAAACTTAACGACACGGAGGTCGCTCGCGCTACAGCAGAAAGCCTGACCGAATCCCTCATGGACCAGCTTACCTGGTTGCGGGAGTACGGGATTGTGGAGGTAATATTCCCTTTTCTTTATACACGTCTGGTTTGATTATCGTAACATATACTGATTGTATTTGTTATACAGATCGTAAATGCCATCCTTAATTCCACGGAGTTGGATGAGAGAGTGGCATAATTGATGATGGTTGCGCGCAGTGACGGGTATGCCGAGGGCTATAAAGAGTGCACTTTGCACGTGGCACATGCGCTGAAGACCAAATGGGATACAAGTCGGGCTGCCACGCAGGGGCTAAATACTGCTGCCATTTATTCTACTGCTAAAGAAAAATATGATCAGTTGCAGATTCCGATTAGGGACCTTGTGGATGCCGCGCTGCAGCAAGATGACTTTGTTGATAAACTAAAGGAGATCTTCTCTACAACAGGGAAGCAGGCGGGAACAAAATCCATAGAATAGGAAATTTGTAATTCTTTATTTTGTAACTACTTGTAACGTTGCGCTGCTGTGCAAGTACTGTTGATGTTGATGTGAATATAATATATTTTAGCTTTACAATGTTTGCATGGGACAATTACTTGTGTAGGATAGACAAATGAACAATTACTTTTCTCATGTGCGAGCGTAAGTATTAAGCTAGCTTGTGGCTCATGAGTTTGTGATTTTTGTTTATCCAAAGGGATTGCATGCATTTGTAAATGAACATATACAAGACTGTAAGTAGTGGCAGAGTATTTATTCATACTGATAAAGCGTAAGCTACGGCTGCCACTAAAATTACATAAGAAATAAAGTAAGCAGTCTCGTTATGCAATACCCAGAAGTTGCTTAGAGGACTGAGTAGTTGTTGGGCATTCCAGGTTCGAGGAACGCTGGATCCGTCCATACGCTTCAGAGTGTACGCGTCTTTTCCCAATACTTCATTTATCACGTACGGACCTTCCCATCGCGGGGCTAACTTCCCCGGTTTTTCGGCATTTGACGCTTCATTATCGCGAAGAACAAAGTCACCAGGCAAAAAGGAGCAGATGCGTACCCTTTTGTTGTAATATTTTTCAAGCTGAGACTTGTACTTAGCTTCGCGAATCGCTGCATTTTCTCATCGTTCTTCCAATAAGTCTAGGTCGATGCGCCTTTGTTCTTCGTTATCTTGTTTTTCCAAAGCTAGCATTCTTGGAGATGGTAACCCAATTTCGGCAGGAATCACAGCCTCCGTGCCGTACACAAGGCTAAAAGGAGTTTCCCAGTGCTAGTCTTGGGCATAGTTCGGTGTGCCCACAAGATGCTAGGCAATTCGTCAACCCACCCCCACCGTGCCGTGCCAAGGTGGGCCTTGATACCGTCGACCAACTGTTTGTTTATGCTTTCAACTTGACCATTTGTTTGTGGGTGCGCAACATAAGCGAAAACATGCTGGATTCCCATTTCGGTCATCCATGTTTGCAACTCTTCAGCCGTTAAATTTGTACCGTTGTCTGTGATAATGCGCATGGGCAGACCAAAACGGCAAATAATGTATTCCCAGATGAATTTGCGAATTAACATCGCTGTAGTAGAAGCTAAAGGTTTGGCTTTAACCCATTTGGTGAAGTAATCGACCGCAACAATGATAAACTTGACTGCGTCGGGCGCATCCGAAAATGGTCCCACTAAATCAATGGCCCATTGTTGAAACGGCCAAGCTGTTGTGACGGGTACCAAAGGATTCTTTGGGCGTAACGTTTTAGGGGCATGCGTTTGGCAGGACATGCATTTGCGCAAGATCTCTATAGCGTCAACGTACATTCCGGGCCAATAATACCCTGCGCTTTTCACTTTGGCTACTACCATGCGCGGCCCAGAATGTATACCACATAGCCCCTCATGAACCTCCCTGATCAGGTATTGCGCATCATGTTTGTTAACACAGCGGAGCGAAGGACCCATGTAAGAGCGTCGGTATAGAATATCGTCAACCATTTCGTAATTGAGGGCCTTGCACCGTAACTTACATGCTTCCGCTTTATCTTCTGGTAAAGAACCATGTAACAAATACATCATTATTGGAGACATCCATGATGGATCTCCTACTTAACCATTGTTACTTGTCTGAGAGGGACTGATGGGTTACTTAAAACTTCGATGCGAACTTCCTTTGTCAAATGTTTGAAACTAGTTGCTGCGAGTTTACTTAGAGCGTCAGCATGTTTGTTTTCACTTTGTTTGACGTGTGTGACTTTAAATTGTTGGAATTGTGCTATAAGAGCCTTGGTTTGCGCCAAGTACAAAGCCATGATATCTCCCTTTGCGTCGTACGTTCCAATTACTTGCTCAGCAACTAGTAATGAATCAACATGGGCTTCTAAATTTGTTGCACCCATTTTGATAGCGAGGCGTAAGCCTGCTAGGAAAGCTTCATATTCGGCCTCGTTGTTGGTGCTTTTAAAATCCAACCGAATTGCATACGTGAATTCTGCTCCCTCTGGACTCATTAATCGAAGACCTGCTCCAGCCCCATCACTGTTTGATGCGTCATCTGTAAACAATGTCCAGGCTCTGTTGTCTATGTCTGGGACTGGGTTTTGAATTGCTTGGCATTCTTCAAGTTTATCAGCAGGAATTTCAGCGATGAAATCTGCCAAAACTTGGCCTTTGATAGTTGGTCTAGGTTTATAACATATGTTATAACCCCCCAATTCCATTGCCCACTTCACAAGTCGTCCAGAAACATCTGGCTTGGTTAGGACTTGGCCAATGTGAAAATTTGTTAAACTGTAATAACATGTCCTGAAAAGTATCTTCGCAGCCTGCACGAAGCGTGGACCAATGCTAAAACTAATTTCTCCATAATTGAATACGTTATCTCTGTATCGTTCAACATCTTGCTGATATAACAAATTGGAGACTGGACCCCTTCGCATTCTACCAACAAGACAACACCTACTACTACCTCAGATGCAGCAAGATATAAGACCATGGGTTCTTTTTCACGAGGAGCAGTAAGTGTGGGAAGTTGAACTAAACAATCTTTCATTTGTGGAAAGCTTGATCAGCTTCAGGAGTCCATGCGAACTCTTTGCTCTTCGTACAATTGCGCAAGTTTCGAATAAATGGATAAGACTTTGCAGCATGATTGGCAAGGAAGCGGTTTAGCGCAGCTAACCTTCTAGCCAAACGTTGCATCTCTTTGTTGGTATTAGGAGAAGACAATTTTTGTATTGCTTCGACCTTCTCAGGATTAACTTTGAAACCTTCCTTGGTGACGATGAAACCCAAAAATTTACCCTCCTCCATGCCGAAGGAGCATTTGCTTGGGTTTAACTTTAGATTTACCTTTCACAGAGAATCAAAAGTTCGTTGGATGTTGTCTAACATAGTGTCTTCTGAATTACTCAAATGACCAAATCATCAATGTAGACTTCCACAGTTTTCCCGATGTCATCTCCAAAAACTGTATCCATCAATCTTTGATAAGTAGCTCCCGCATTGCGGAGACCAAAAGACATCTTGGTATAACAAAAAATGCCCTTCTCCGTGCGAAAAGCGGTTTTATCTTCGTCCTCTTTTTTCATCAAGACTTGATGATAACCTTTATAACAATCTAGAAAACATTTCCAGCGAAAGGAAGCTACTGAGTCAACCTTTTTGTCAATCTCATGAAGAGAATAACAATCTTTCGGACACGCCTTGTTTAGATCTTTAAAATCTACGCACATCCGCCATCCGCCATTATGTTTCTTTACCATGACTGGGTTTCCCACCCAGGTCTGGTATTTAACTTCGGGCAGAATACCAGCATTTAATAACTCGGTGACTTGTTCGTTCATCGCCTCTGTCTTTTCTGACCTGAGGCTGCGCTTTTTCTGCACAACTGGTTCTGCTGACGGAAATACATTCAGACAATGTTCCGCAACGTTGCGCGGGACACCGACCATGTCGACAGGTGTCCAGGCGAAAATGTCTTTGTTGCGAAACAACAGTAGTTTAAGTTTTGCGCGAATTTCAATACTAACTAAGGCCCTAACAAGATTGTTTGCTCAGGATACTTATTGTTGAGTACCCATTTTTCTGGTTCGTTACTTGGCAATGTCTTGACAGCCTTCATAACTGGTTCTTCAATTGACATGATTTCTTTCCGCGCGTAAACTATAGCTATACCATTTGGTTTCGGGAAACCACAAGCAGCATGTGGAGCGGAGGTAATCATACTAAAATCACGTTGCGCGCGGCATCCCAATAGTACATCGTGACGGGAATTTGCCGGCATCACCATGAAGTTGACGTTACTCGTTCGAGAACACCTCCGATCAGATAAAGTAATAGGAAAAAGGATTTGTCCTAGAGGAAAGAAAGCCTCATTGCAGAACCCAGTTAATGGAAAATCAACTGGTTCCAAGCGTGCCTTTTCCTCAGGATCTAGCTGCTTGAAGCACTGCTCATACATAATATCCATGGAACTACCAGGATCTATAAACATATAATATGTTTGGTAGTGCCCAAAGATACCGGTGATAACTACTGGCCGGTCTTCTTGAGGACCTCCTGGAACGATAGGAAAAATGACTTGCTGTTCGCGTCAAGTGTTGTTTTGAAAATGTTGAAGGCTACGCTTGTGCGATGAGCCACCTTGAATCATGGAAACGTGCTGTTGCATTTTCTTATTGCTAGGCCCTTCGTTCTCGCGCATAACATGTTTAATCTCTTTGCGTGCATTCTGGAGTAGATGTGTAAGCTTCCCACTTTTTAATGCTTTTTCAATCTCCGTGCGCAGACTGATGCAGTTATCTGTTGTGTGGCATGTGTCTCTATGATAGTCACAGAACAAATTTGGGTCTTGCCCTTTTTTGTTTTTCATTGGTTGTGGCTGTTTGAACTGATAATTCTCAGTGCTAAGAACTTCAGCCGAAGATTTCGTTAAGGGAGTCCACTGGTGTTCCCTATTCTCTTGCTTAATCGCTTTTTGAGTTGTTATCTTGTTGATTGTTGCACCGCGCATTTCACCAATGAATAAGGAGAGTACGAATTCTGACTTGACTCTTTCCAATTTCTCTTATACTTGCGACTACCTCTACTCAGGTCTTGCGGACGATTCTGAGGTAGAGGTGGCCTGTTAGAATTTAAGTTGCGCTCAGTCTGGGCGTAGACCTTGGCTGCCGCCATGAGTTTATCCCAGCTTTTTGGAAGGCCAGTTGTACCGGACATTACTTTAATCATTTCATCACACCTTACGCGTACTTGAATTGCGCGCGTATAAGGTCTTCGTGAACAACTCCAATCTCCAACACCTCTTTGTTGTAACGCGTTATCTTCGAGGTTCTCATCGTCCCTCCGCCAGATGTTCATTACATCTGAGGAGTCGCGCATGTATCGCCGTTGCTGACTGAAGTGTGTAAGAAAATTTTCTTTTAAGTCATTCCAAGAGGAAAGTTTACCTGTCTGCAAATTATCAAACCAAAGGCGGCAGCGCCGGTAAGGGTCTGTACAAATAGGTGACACCACATTGGCAATGTCCAGCACTCAAGTAACCCTGCACCGGTAAAGAGGCGCATGTGATCATCAGGATCGTTTAAACGTTAAACTTTCCAACGTTGGATGGTAATTTTGCTCGCTCCAACGGAGCCAGTGCTATCTCTCTGGTAAACTTTGATTGTTCAGCTGCTTTGATTGGGCGATACACCAAATTGTAATCATGCTCAGCTTCTGGATTGTATACTGCACGTGCTTTTGGCTTGTAACTAGCATGATCTGCAGATATTCGATTAAAAATACTTGCACTATCCCCTTCCTCATAGGTCTTATCGAGCTCATCGTGTTGGGTGTCCCGTTTCTGTGAAGACCGCGGGCCCAAACGAGAGTGGACAGATGCACGACGCTGAACGTTGTCTTCTTGCCTTCTATTACCAGAATGAACATGATCATTCCAGGTTTTAGAATACATTTCTGTTCCATCTTCAGGCATGTGCGAAGGGGAACGAGCATGACTTTGAGTATTTTAACTCAAAACTCGAGGTGCCGGCGAAGCACGGACCTGAGGAGCGTTAACCGGAGCTTGAAAGCTGGAGTTCCGGTTTGGGTACATAACTGAGCATACATAGAGTTTAGAGCTGCTTGAGATTTGATTAACCACGATAATGGAGTCTCTCCAGGTGGTAAAATTGACGTAACATCAACCTGAGGAGCCGTCGGCGTTACAGGAATACTCGCATGATTAGGATCATACTGAGCATTAGCTTCGCCGGAAGAATCCTCAACTATTTTTCCGTCGATCTGAGGTCCGACAACGACGCGTCGAATCTCCGATCGAGGACCTTGAAAAGATGATCCATCAGCCATGATACTGCAGATCTAAGTGAAACGAAACGAAAGATGAGAAAGAATTGAAATCGGTGGGCGCCAATGAAGAACCCTAGATCAACTAGACCAGAACCTAAGTAGATCTATGGAATGGGCTCTGCATAAAAGGGTTAACCCTTCGTTTGGTTTCACGATGAATGATGAATAAAACAGTACTCCGGCTAATCCTGCAAAACTGAACACCGTTAGCTCGCCACGGGAAGAAGGGGGTTCTCTCCATGACCACCCTCTGGCGTGAGAATAAGTACAGGTAGTCGGAAGTAAAGTATTGTAAGAGAGAGAGTAGTTGAGTGAATTCCTTTCCTTGAACTCCAAGTCACTTATTTATAGTCGGTTTTGGCGCCAAAAGGAGAGATTGTTAACTTTAACAAAATCTTCTGCTATTCCGTTAATGTTTGTTGGCAATCCGTTAGTGCACACGGATCGTGAGCTCATCAGCGGTTAGGGAGGTGCCACGTGTCAACATGAGATCACTTCATTTTATAAATGTGAGCATGCCATCACCTTGATCTTCCTCAGCCGTCCAGATGCTGCCATGTGGCAATTGGTTATAACCGAAAAGATGCTTGCACGATTGGGTGTTAATGGCTTCTAGAAGATTTCACAGCTGTTACCCATCTGTTGTTCGCCACGTGTACATTCTGTTACAACAGAAAAGATTCTCTTTGCTTCTGCACCAAGTTAAGGATTTTGCTAAGGGAAAGTTTCTTAGGGTTAACTATTTCCTTGCGCGAGAAGCACAAGTTAGCTAACTGACCTTCTTTCTTCTCCTTGCTGCTTAGCGCAACGTTTGGTGAATATTTTCTTTGATATAAATATCCGCGCAAGGTCTGTGCATGAAGCATTATCAAACGAGATTGTTTCAAGGTTAACTTTGAACCTTGCGCGAGCCCGCGCAAGGTAGTTAAATAAAGCATTATCAAACGAGATTGTTCAAGGTTAACTTTGAACCTTGCGCGAGCCCGCGCAAGGTAGTTAAATGAAGCATTTATCCAAAGAGAATGTTTAGGCTTTTAACTTTGAAACTTGCGCGAGTCCGCGCAAGGTAGTTATATGATCCTTTCCTCTCTTGGATATTTGGCGCAGAGTTCTAATAAATCTCATTTTGGCAAAGAAGTCTGCGCGAAGTGTCCTTAGAAGTTATTAATGGGTATGTTTCCTTGATTGGCGCAAGGTTTTTGGGACCATACCCCTTCAAGTTCCATGGACACAGGATGTAACATTTGACTCCTTATACCAACCAATATCGCCCGTTTTGCTTACAATGAGCTTACGACTTTGTTTTCCGTTGTCTCGGCAGAGACTTCGTAGGAAGTCATCTATCTTTGGATTTCTTCCCACTAAATCACTCTTAATTGTAGAGTTCTCCTCTCATCCTCAACCAATGCGCCAAAACGTGTTGATGAAATTTAAGGCATGGGCAATATGTCTCTTCAGACAAAACATAACCGCGTGGAATTTTTCTAGGGTGTCACAAACACGCATTGGGACTGATTATCCATCGTTGATAAGGCTTACCCACCATCGTACATAAACAAAACAAAACAAGAGTGTCCCTGATACCATTTGTAACATTCACCCCTCAAACAAACCAATATTTCCCGCTTTGAGCTCACAACTTAATTTTTGGATGCCCTGGTGAAGTTTTTTTTCACAAACACGTTAATGATATTTGAGACGGGATATTCCTTATGTGGGAACAAAATGTGAGATTAAAGGTGTTACAATTGGATGGATTTCTTCCCACTCAAGCACACTTAACTATAGAGCTCTCCTCTCATCCACAACAATGCGCCAAAACGTGTTGGTGAAATTTAAGGCACTGGCGGTATCTCTCATCAGACAAAACATAACGATGTGGAATTTTTCTAGGGTGTCACAAACACCCATGGGGACTGATTATCATCCTCGATAGGGTTTACCCCACCATCATATATAAACAGAACAAAACAAGAGTGTCCCTAATACCATTTGTAGCATTCACCCATCAAACAAACCAATATACCCCGCTTTGAGCTCAGGACTTTATTTTTGGGACCCAGTGAATATTTTTTCACAAACTCGTTAATGATATTTGAGGCGGGACATTCCTCATGTGGGAACAAAACAATGTGAGATTAAAGGTGTCACACTTGGATTGTAGTCTTTCAGTGAAACCAATGGTAGCTAATCATAAATTAGTATTTAGTACCCATCATTGTTTTAGCAACAACCCCTAACACCCAAGGAGCAAATGCATATGTTTTTGTAAAGAATTTTGCTAATGTTTGTGAACCTTGCTTCCATCATATTATGGTAAAATTGTTGCAATTACAAACTAGCTATGTATGTCAACTTTTTTGGAATTACTGTTGTTTGGACTCCAAGAAAGATGCCTTAGACTCCAACTTCCATTGATATTTCTGGGCCAAACCTTTGTGGGTATGTTCTATATATAATTTCTAGGCTATCTTCTACATGCTTTCTAGAGGAGAAAGTAGGCAATTTTATTATCGAGCAACACTACGAAGATCTTTAGTCATTTTAGTTGGATTTATTTATTCATAGTCACAGAAACATGTTACAATAAATACAGCCTTCATGGTTACTTGTTTGTTCTGATCTTGATTATAAACTAATGACATTTGCTCATCCAGATATGACGAATCCTAGCAATTGAGATTGCATTGTATGCTTTTGATTCTTAATACAGGTGTGTTGCCAATTGGATTGTACTTGTGGATTTGTTGAAACAATCATGTGTTAGAATGTTGGACAAATGGATTAATTTCCAACCCGAGCCCGAGGGTCGGATGGGTCGAACCCGAGCCCATGGGGGAAACCGAAAATCAGTAAAGATAATTAATTTTATTATTATTATTAGTTCCATGTTTATCTAAGATTAGGGATAATTGTGGAGAGTATAATTGTTTAATTATCTAATATATAGTTTTGAATCCTAGTTTAATTGTAATAGCCATGTTTATGAGGCTATAAAACTTCAATCCTACTGAGTTGTGGTAGAGATTGAGAGAGCCAAAGTTTTGGGTTATTTTCTTTGATAAATGAAATAGGAGAGCTTATTCCGGTTTTAATTCTCTTGTTTCTTGTGACTAAATTACCGATTGGGACTTGAATTGATATCAGTATGACTTATCCAGATGACTAAGTAGTAAGCTTTGCACTATATCTGATGTTATCCAAATGACTAAGAAGAATTAAGGCTGCTTGAGAAGATACTGCAAAAGTGGGAAACATTAGCTCTTCTACGAAGGGCGTTTGATCTAGATTTACATATTTCTTAGCGTAAATGGGGATCTAGTTGCTCGTTTTGAGCCATCACACATATGTAGCAACTAGCAAGTGCATGTCTCGTCTTGTGATTTGTGAAAGACAAGCTGTTTGCAGTGTTGTTACAAGCATTTCCGAATTTGAAGTAGTAAAATATGAGCTAAGAAAATGTTTTTTATAGTGAATTTTGATTAGTTTATGTATGGGGCTGGATACTTGGCTTGGATAGTGTCTAATTGTGCAAATATGGGCGGGAATTCTTGGCATGACTTGAACATGACTTGAAAAAGAAAATTGGGCCAGCTACCATGAAAAAGGTAAACCCAAGCACAGAGCCGTTCCAACGTTTTTGGAGGCCCTAAGCGAACTACAAAATCGAGGCCATGTTGAATTGGTATAAAGGTATTCTGATTGAGCTTTGAGACATTGAATAACCATAGCGGTGTTTTTCCTAATCTCGGCCCCTATTTCGCTCAATCTGTAATCAGTTGCACATTGGTTATTCAAAAGATGCCGCAAGTAACGAGGGTTGATGTGTTGCGTGCATGGATAGTGCGAACTCCTAGTGTAAAATCCTAAATGTTGGGCTTGAAACGTTCAAATGGCAAAAAAACAAGTCTAATTACATGAAAAGAAAAAAATTGGAGGCCTTTATTTTTTGGAGGCCCTAGGCCTTAGCCTAGGTTGATAAGCCTTACGGGCAGACCTTGCCCAAGCATGACAATTTTATTAAATGGGAAGGCGTCCTGCTTGATAAATGCGTTAACCTTTCAATTCGTTTAAGGGTTTTAAAAGGTTCATATTTAGATTTTAGAAGGGGTTATCTAGAAATTTGAAATCAAAGTTCGACTTATTGTATTTCTATAATTTCACTCTTTCAAACTTGATTTACCATAGACAAGGGGAAGACACTAACTGATAAACAAAGATCTGGTGGCGATAACAGCAAAGAACTAAAGAAGGATAAGAAGGGACATGTTAAGTTATAGAAACTATGTTTCCGTAAACTTATTGTCTCATATATGTGGGTTTGTCAAATGCCCCTTCTAGTTAGTTGTTTTTTTCTCTAATTTTGCCTTAGATCAAATAACATGGGTTCCATATACAACAATATTCAAAATTTTCATGGTCGTGACAATGGTGGTGTTTGTTTTTTCAGAGGTAAATGTCTGCAGTGTGCGGACAACATCTATAGACATCTGGTAGCAGAAGAGGTGGACCAAACTACAACGCGATGGGCCTCGCGGTTTAGTACACAATAATAAATAACATAATAAAATGTGATGACGGATCATTTGAGTCGGGTCCAATACCCTACCTCTACAAGTCCCCCAGTCTAGTGTTGCTCTCGCGTGCAAGCGCTGAGAGGATCACTAGACTTATTAGGAGTGCTTGGAAATGAAACTAATTCTAGGATTACCTATCATTGGGGCGCGAGAGCTTTGCTGGCCACGCTTGTTGTCTTATCTTCAAATGTGAGCGGAGATCATGGAGCAATGAAAGGCGCATGATTGTCCATCATAGAAATTGGTTGGGCAGAGCCCGGCTGTTGTCTTTTATACTGGAGCACTCTTATGAGCTGCCATGCGTGTATGCGTACATGTCCCGTGCATGAACCTTGGAACAAGCTGAGTGTTTTGGTTGTTGAGTATGGGAATTTCCCAATGTGCATATGACTTGCACAACATTTGAGACCATGTCCCTTCGAGTCCCCCCAGCCCGGTGTTATGATTGAAAATTATGATATCGGACTAGGATAAATCCAAAAAATGGAAAGGAGACAACCTTTAGGAAATGATCTGAACGTCGTTCAAACCACTGAAAAGGTTATGTCCATGCATTGACGATCCCTGCCACGTGTCCGTGTCACCAGGTGTATCGCCGTTGCCGGAATGTGTAGCCGTTGGTGGTTGTAAATGCAGATATGGATGTGGTACCACCTCAGGCAAATGTAGAACCGCTGATGGTTGCACCAGTCGTTGTTATTGATGATCCGGTTATGGCAATCATTGTTGCAGCCAGTGAGGATGATGTGCAATACACCCCTGAAGAAGTGCTTGCTACGCTCGGTGATCCCCTAAAGGGTGATTAGAGCGTTTTTTGTGTTTCCCACCATGGTTTGTTATGATGAAAGAAGGACTTGGTTTTTTCTGCATCTATTACCCAGATACCCACTGGGATAATAGTGGTTGAATATATCTATTACCAAGATGCCCACTCTTAGCGATGTATTTTTGTGACAAATATTTTTTGAATGCGTCGATGTTTATATTAACTACGTTATGTTTAGTATTGTCATATATGTGTTTCACCGTATTTTGCAGTTAAATGCGATGGTGAATTGTGTTGATAGTGTTCACACGAACACTTGTTGAAATAAGAAAGTGTTTTGTAACGTGTGTGATGTTAATGAACACTTTGAACAACAGAGTGTTCTATAAGCACATGGTGTGAATGAACATTTGAATAGCAGGGTGTTTTATAAGCGCTTGGCGTGAATGAACCCTTTGTTTGAGTTACCATGTATCTTTCCTATATTTCCCTAAAAATTGGGGTGATGCATATAAAACAATTTAGTATAAGTCTAGAAGATATGAATCCATGGTAGCATGTTTTCGAGAAATTGTGGTAAAGAAAACTATGTACCAGTTCAAGAGAGCACAAATCTGAATGTTATTGCTCTATGATTTATTTTGATGAACCGTTATCTCGGTTTGGAAGCTGCGTATAAAACTTGAATATGGAAGTTTGATAAGAAAAGAAACGAGATGTGATTGCTACGGGTCCCACGGATGGCGCCAATATAGAAGCACGGACTCACCGCTTTCCACAAGAGATCGAGAACCACACCTAGTTCTCCCTCTTGAATCTAGACATGCAAAGAAGAAAAGAGAGAAGTGGGGTAGAGACGACCGGTAGAGGAAGAATCTTCTATTTCCAGCTATAAAAAGTATGTTTGCCCATGTCTCATGCCCTAATAATGAGGTGAAGACCCCCTTATATTGGAGACATGGGTAAAACCCGGCCCAGTTAGGGGTTGTCTCTACAAGCCCACAGCCTAGTGTAGTATAAACTACAACGCGCTGGGCCTCGCGGGTTAGTACACAATAATAAATAACATAATAAAATGTGATAACGGAAATAACGGATCGTTTGAGTCGGGTCTAATACCCTACCTCTACAGATATAATGTACACAAGTGAGCATGACTGAAGCAAATATGTATATGTGCAGATTTATAAATATCGAAATGCTAAACAAAATCCAATGTAATTAACATTGCTTAATTACATTTTAGTGAAGCAAACTGGAACGAATCATCATTTAACACATCCTAAATGCAATTAATATAGAGCTACTAAGATTAAAATATTCAAGTGTCATTCCACACTTTTAGAGCCACATTCAATCAAATCAAAACTCAACATTACACCATCTGCTTTATTTCAAGTAAATAACTTTCTCCCAAAACAATTATGGTTTCAGGCAAAACTTCAATGCACAAAAAAAAAACTACACATAAATTTACCAATTCACGCTGATCTTCGGAGAAATCTGGCTCTGCTTCAGGCTTTAAAGCAGGGGAGAAGGGAGGAGATCGACGGTGTGGCAGGGGAGGAAGGGCAGCAGCAGCAACGTTGTGGCAGGGGAGGAAGGGCAGCTGCAGCGATGGCGTGGCAGGACCGGCGGTGGAGGGAAGGAGAAGGCGGCGGCTGTGCAGAGGGGAGAAGGGAGGAGACGGAGAAGAGGTAGGGTTTTCTTTGGAGTGTTTTGTTTGTGGTAGCTGGGGATAATGAAAGAAGGAGAAGAAGTTAGAAGACATAGATCCACATCTGCACCAAAAAGAGGCGTATAACTTTTTTAATGAAATTACTTCGAGAAAACAAACACACTACAGACTCAAACGTTGCGCGTGATCTGCGTGGGGCAGACATAAGAGGTCAAGAAGAGCTTTTCACATAAAGCAAACACCCCCAATATATTTGCACCCGCTTCTTGAGTAGATAAGACAGAAGGTAGGTTCAGGAATTTAAAACTCTATGAAAATCCACTGATGAGGTCCAACATTTTGATGCACATATATTGTTGATCCTTAAACGCATCGAGCGACTTTGTATGAAGTGCGTTAGTCAGGCCATTGATTTGTTATTTATTTCCTCCTTTAGTGGCATTGGCTTCAAATGGAATAACTTCAATTGAAACCTATAGAATAAATATTTTGTATCGTAGGTTTACTGACGTAGACGAAGCACAAACAAACTAAAGATGAGTGGGACGATGATGACTAAAATCGGAAGTGGTGACAAGAACAAAGATAAGAATCAACGGGATGATGATGACTAAACTCAATTTGAATTGGCAATCTATATTATTTAACTTATCAATTAAACCGGTCATGACTAAAACAATTATAATTACAATCAATTTTAGTCAAATTGGAACGACGATGAAGCCAGAACCGGCATAAATCAAATAGAACAACTAAAACCATTCATTTCAACTAAAATCATTAAATACATCTGATGTGGCTAAAAAAAGTTACGTGGGCCGGAGCTTTTTAGAGGTGACCTAAAAACGGAACTATGTATGGAGGTGAATGGAAATACGGTTTTGGAAAATGGTATTTTTGTCATTTAACCTTTTTTTTATAATGGCATCAATTATATTAAGACCGTGTGTAGTGGTGTTCTCAAGTGGCATGAGGCACACCGCCCCCAGGCAGCTTGATGTTTGAAATTCGGTGGCGTGATTTGAGTACGCTTGTGAAGTTGTGGAGGGGTTTGATCTTCAAGGGATGCCACGTGTCGCATAACCCCCAAGGGAGGGCTTGTTAGTTATGTTAATTTGTAATGGAAAACATGTAAATAATGCATGTTATAGCATTCAAATCTAGTAATCCAGTAATTGATGTAGACTTGATAGTCAACTTGATCTTAATATGGTAGGATGTATATGATTGATGGTTCTTCCGAGTTCTTTAGGTTGGAAGAACTTGTAATATGGAGAGATAGAGGAGGTCGAGATTATGTGATGTTATTATGAGTGTCTAACCTAAAACCCTCTCTAGTCACCTTCTTAATACACCCAAGGGAAAACCTTATTAGTTAATAAGTGTAAATCGGTCCATCAACAGTTATCAACTAATATATTATAAGGTATAATTATATTTTGATCTTATAAATATAAATGATAATGATGGCTACTAGATAGATACATGATTATATATTTAATCTTATATGATCTTCAAGCCACAATACACATGATCCAATATCAAAGGAAAGATACGAGCAAGATTCCAACAAGAAGCTAAAAGAAAATTGAACCATGACCCTATACAATTATATAATTACCAATATTTAAATAACGTCATCTATCCCAATCTATGTTATACATAATTTTGATATGTTTATCCATAGAAACAACACGTACCTCCTTGATACCATCTACCAACTTGCGAATAGATGTTACTTTATTCTGGAACTGTTCCTCGTTACCGCCTTCCAAATCCACAGCACGTGATAAATAATAGCATGATTTAACTTCTTCCATTCATTCGACACGATTGTGTAACAAAATCCAACATCTGGATCTTTCATACACCGGATGGAACATTTTTTTTTTACATTAATTTCTTTTTCGAATTTACCAACCTAGAACCATACTATTTTTCACGAAATTTAATTCAAATTACTTTCCAATTTCAATTTTCATTAAAACATTCTTGTAAAAAGACAAGTGTGATATCTTTAAATTAAATATTTATGTAAATAGTAAAACTACAAGTGTGATATCTTTAAATTAAATATTTATGTAAATACTAGGAGGTCAAAGATATCATCTGATAAGTCCAACCTTGCTTGCAATATCATGTGACAAGAGCACTATAAATAGAGCCCGGAACTCAGGTTTAAACGCAAGTCTTTCTCCTTGAACCTACTTCAGTTTATCGGCTCTCGTATGTAATTTTTTATTTTTAATTTATTTATTTTCGTGAATCCGTTTATAGATTTTAATCTAACTGCTGTTTTGATTCATTGGTAATTATCTAGCTAGGGTTTTTAATTCGTTCCCTATCATTAATCACGATATTTTTTTTGCTAAATATTGTGGGAATTAGGGTTTTCATTTTTAAGTGTGTTTGTATGATAGGAACATGGATCCCGAGTTGCTAAAAAAGTTAGAGGAATATGGAGCTGGGTTTCAAAATGTTTTGCAAGACAAATTCTTGGAAGAGGATGCTACCAAGATAGGTAAATTCTATGCTCATTGCAGATTTCTTATTAAAAGTAGATTTATTTGGAACCATTGATTTCTACTTGTTATGTGTTTTTAATATTTAAATTGAAACACATGATTTATGAATTGATTCAGCTAAAGGGAAGGCTATTGACTTGAGGGACTGGGATGACGAGAAGAGAGAGATGATCAGGTACAAATGAATTAAACCACGATCCCTTTGTCTGGCCTGCAGAAGAAGCAGTTACTAACTCTTCTTATATTGTGTAGCCGCGGTTATGTGGTACGTCGCATTCCACCCAACGAGTTTTGGGCTGATCTTGAAGAAATGTTGAAAAAGCTCAGAGCGAAAAATGCTGCCTCTACTAGTGCTATGCGTTGCGTAGTAAATCACAATCCACTAGATACGGACGACGTTTCGGCTGATCTTAAAGAAAATGAGTTGAAAAGGCTCCGAAAGGGAAAAGCTGCCTCTACTAAGAAGGGTGTGTGATCTTAATTTACATCTCTTTCTGTATGCAGGCTCTAGTCACCGGTCTTGAGCCATCTTAATTTGTTGAAGCTAGTGTATGTAGCAAGTGTCTGTTTCGTATTCAGAATTGTGAAAGACAAGTTATTATGCGTGGATTTAAATAGTATATTATGAGCTAAGAAATTGGCTTTCTGTTTGGATTTCTCATTTTCGGTATCTTTATATGCGGTTGGGTACTTGGATTTGTCATTTCTTGATTTTGGTAGTTTGTAATAATGAAATGCTAGCTAGGGGGTAGTAAAGGTGAAATCTGAAAGTTCAGTATGTTGAGGGCAGGAGCAAATTAAGATAGAATGTAAGGAGTCCAAGTAATTAAGATCCCATAACATCCATGTACGTTGTGAACAAATAGAGAATGATGGAATAACATAACGATAATAAAGGGAAACTAATCGCAAACATTAAAAAGATAATCCTGATAAAATCAATTCGCAAACAATATTACATAAATGCTAGTTCATCATATATAGTAGCTGGAAATGAGTTACAACGTATAGGACTAGTGAAATAGTGTGAGTCCTTGGTGAAAAAAATTACATAGATGTTAAAGTTAGATATATGTATTTTCAAAGGTATATTAATTAGACGGATAGTGTGGTGAGTTTTCAAGATTCAATCTCCATCTGACCAACAGATTGAGTGCGATTTAGTAGATATACTAAAACGGGGTTCACATCAATTAAGGAGGCATTTATGGTCTATCTTTATTATGCGAACTACGTGTTATTTTGAGTGTGTTATGTGCGAAAATGTGATTATACGTATTATATACTGTTTGTTTCTATGCTAGCCTGCAAACGTTGTTTTGGTAATCTATGTCCTTGTATAATTTATAGGTCGCGCACATTAGATCATCCGATTTCCATGGATAATTGATAGAGCTGATGACAATTTTAGGCTAATACAATTATTAACACATGGAAAGAATAATAACTAAGAGCTAACCATAATGAGATAATAAGTAGTGATGCCTAAGGGAGATTTTGGTAGTGATGGCTGGTACTGTCACCTGATAAATACATGGCATATGCTTCATGATTCTTGCCTTGTTGTATGGATGGAGACTCTTCAGGTTGAAAATTAAGGAGCATTAATAATACTATTAAAGTAAAATTAAATACTTGGTATATCAGAAACCATAAGGTGAACTGAGATATTGAAAAAATAAATCTAGTGAGGAGTATAACATATTTTAATATAAAACTTGAATCTTAATATTCATGTAGTCTATGAATTGTTACTGTAACTCTTTCTCTTTGACCACTTGACTCTTTCTCTATTCCTAGTGTGTATCTCAAAGTCAATCGAGAAGTACAACAAGCAGTGAGAGACGCGTAATGAGGGACATTTTAGCGACTATATGTAGCAAGTTCCTGTTTGGTATTGTGATTTGTGGAATATAAGCTGTTTGTGGTGTTGTTAGGAACAGAGGCGCAGCATAGGGGGGCCGGGGGCGCCCGACCCCCCCCCCCCCAACTTTTCGCTCAGTAGTGCCCGGTATGTAGTTTTCGTATAGAATTTTTAGGTATATACGTTTTCGACCCCGGTTTTATAATTTTTTAGGTATCCCCGGTCGGAAATCTCAAGCTTCGCCACTAGTTAGGAACATTTCTGAATATGAAATAGTACTGTTACTGTATAATCATTTCAGTATTTTTATATGGGGTTGGTGCTTGTGTTGGTCGGCACTTGGGTGGTGTGTAATCATTTGAATACCAAGAAAGTATTACAAACTAACCTTCACCTTGAATCAGTATGTCTCACAATACATGAAATGATGAAATGCTAGGGGTGGTAAAGGTTAGATTTGAAAGTTGATCAGTATACATGGTTGAGGCCAGCAGCTAATGAAAGAAAATCCTCAAAGATATATATAATTTGCAATTCTCCTAGCGAAGATTACATGAATGTTATCCCACCGTAGTACTAACTTCTTGGAGGGAGTTAAACCTTAGGAAAATAACAGATGATCAATGTTTGTGTATCCAAGAAAAGATAATCTGATCACAATACAAGAAATTTCCTTCAAGTGACACAAAGAAAATTATGTCACAATTCCAGGAGTTTTATTAATAAACACCTATATGTGGTGAAGAAAAAGGATAAAGGAATAGGTTTTTGATCTGTGGCCATTGTTTTGTGTATAGTGACACACACCTAACTGCAATATAAAAATAGTATCATCACATTGATACTTTGCAGTTTATCGTTGTAATGTGTCACTAAATGACACTTTCCTTTAAGTGCCAACCTTGTTCTTGGGATGCCTGAAAATAAGTTTATATCACCTCTCCTGTTTGGTGGTCTTGGTTGGTAGTCTTCCACCTAGTAATCAAGTTATGCTATGATGTAGAATATTTGAATCATTTCACAGATTTTTTTTTGAACGACCAACATCTATATATTAATATAGAAACCGGGCAGCAAGTAACTAGAACCCAAAAAACAACAAACAACTACAAATTACATATATCTCTAACATTCTACGATATTCGCACATTAAAATCGCACCATCTCTCCCAATTTAAACTGCTCTGATCTGGCTTTGATCCAAAGAAAAGAGTTTAACTTAATATCATAAATCGTCTTTGTGATCGACCCGTGAATCCCATTGAATTCCTTGTCGTTTCTGGCTTTCCATAATTGCCACATAGTCGTGAGTACCACTGCTCCTACCATTTTCTTCCACACCTTTGACCCGCTGACTTCCTTCACCACTGTTAGCATATCCTTACATGATTGTCGCGTCGTTGTTGTCGGGATCTTTAACCATACTATAACTTGCCACCATACTGTTTGCGCTATATCACATGATATTAGAAGGTGATCAGTGCTTTCAGCTTCCTTTCCACATTTACAACATAACGAATTTGCCATCTGAATGCCACATTTGCAACAGAAATGTGTTGCTTCTAATTATAACACATATCAATCTGTAGTTTATAAGTATATATTGGAGGAATTTAACTAGATTATATTAGAATATCCAAAAAACACAACATTAATATGCATGCCTAAGTTATTCAAAATTAAGCTTGGTAGAAACTCAATGTTACAACCCTCCTATACATGACTTTCAATACCGAAACCTAGGACTTTCTAGGCCGCTCTTGAAGAATCAAGGCTCCTTCAAAAATCTTGAAGGCCTGTTAGCATGCGATCTAGAAGAAATCTCATGTATGTAAGGAATCAGCCGGAGTCTATACTTGAAAGCAAATGGAGTGGTCATGAACAAACTTCCTGGTTCCATATAAGTCTAGTACTCTCACTTTGTAAGGTCCTCTAAGGCAATAAAGTATCTTTGGTTTATGTTAGTTAATAGAACCGTTGCTATGAACTTAGTACAAAACTAATTAAGTGCTGCATAAAAGTATCTAGATCCATGTATAGATATTGGTATGTATCAGTTTAGAATTGGAATGATCCAGATACTTAGCAACTACATAATTGGGAGGTGGGTTCCTTTGTGCAAACCATCCAAGAACACCTCCAAAACTTCAGCTTCAAAGAATTACCTCATAAGTCCTTGTAAAAGATATAATTTTAAGATGCCAGAACTTAGTACGAACTAAAGTATTAAAAGATAACCAACATCAAGCTACCATATTCAAGAGAGATTTAAGATCTAGAGCCATATCTCTCTTTAGTGGGCCATGGCAGATCCATTAGAGCTTATTAGAACTTATAAACATAATTATATTTATATAGTTATATGTATGTAACTAGGTTTTATTTGACTTATACTTATATGTATGTATAACCGAGATATTGAGTGGTTGTGATAGTTGGATGGCACCGGTTAAAAGGGTGGTTATTCCCTCCTAATTCAACTGCTTATAACTGTCTTATATGAATGCATATTATATATATATATATATGTCTGGATGGGAATCATAACTGGCACCAAGACAATTTCTAGATACCAAATTGCCCTTACTTCGTTACTGCAAATCTTGATCAAATAACAATCAATCATGAAACAAATGATTTATGATAATTCCGCTGCAAGATGTTACGAAGATGATCAACAAAGTGGTATCAGAGCCACGTTCGAAAGCGATGATGATCTCAGGCCAACTTCATCCATGTTACCGTGTAAACATTGTTCAGACGAGAAGAAAGAACGAAGATGGTTGCAGAGGCGATGTTATTACTGCAACAAACCTGGTCACCAAATCTCAACATGCAAGATGAAGGAAAATGACGAGGAAACACAACTGATTCATCTGGCTGTTGATACCGGTATACAGCAACAACAAAATACAGATCATGATCATCAAAGTGATTAGAGAATGGAGTATATTGTAGTCGGGACTGATGGAGGATTCTGGTCAGAGATTTGGTATGTAAGTAAAACCTTCAAACATCATTTTTCTGGCAGTCTAGATATGTTTAAAGAATTAAGGGTATGTCGGTGTGGAAACAAAACTGGAGAAATTCATTTTTATTTCATAAGGGGTATAGGAGTCGTCGAAGTAATGTCCTGGGTCGGAGAAAATTTCGAATTCAGAGTGTATTCTACACTCCGGATGTAGACAGGAACGTGCTAAGTTTAGATCAGTTAATAACCCAAGGTTTCACGGTGAAATTCATCGGAGATAAATGCAAAATATTTCCCACATTTAGTGTTCCTATAATTAACAAGAAAAGTGACTTAACTGGGATGACTAAAAGAAGAGATCGGAATGTCAGAAAAACAATCCATGATAAGTAAAGAATCGGAATATGAGAAGTATAAAATATTTTTTGAATGAATATTTCAAAAATCTGAATGTATCTTCAAATGAACCCGATTGGAACATAATGATACTTCAAGCAATGCAATTTAAAGAATTCCAGGATTGTAAAGCGTTACTTGAAATGATGAATGATGGTGATTATGTTCGAAAGTATAAGTTTATTTTAGAATCAAAATTCGATAAGATGGTGGACTGGTTTCTGACCAAGAAACTGGAAGTTATGACGAGGCCAATCCCTGCATATGCCTCGGACAATCGAAAGGTTAGTTTGTTAGAGTTATACTTGGTGATTGAGAGAGAAGGAGGGCATCGACGTGTGACAGAAAACAACTTATGGGCCATGGTTGCTAAGGATATGGGATTTGAGTATTGTGAAGGAGATTCATGCGATTAATGTATGCTATGTATCTAGACATCCTAGTCTACTACCATAAGTTCAAAACAACTCAAACAAAGATATATGAAAAGGAGGTGGCAAAAGTGAAAGAGACAAAGGGGCCCGAGGTTGATCCGAGAGGAAGTAGAAGTGAAGGAGACAATGAGACAAAGATTGTTGCAGATCAAACCGAGAAGAACAAAGGAAGCTGTGATGATGCCGGATATGAGACAGAACACTTTGCATTCTATGCTAGGAACAATTGGCAAGGAATGAGAAAGTTGTATACCAGAAAGAAGTTCGATTTTAATCGAGCAAAAGTGGTTGTGGACGATGCTAATAGAAGCGTATTAATGCACTCGTACAAACATAATTATGTTTAGGGGAGTGTATTAGAACTTATAAACATAATTATATTTATATAGTTATACGTATGTAACTAGGTTTTATTTGACTTATACTTATATGTATGTATAACCGAGATATTGAGTGGTTATGATGGTTGGATGGCACCGGTTAAAAGGGTGGTTATTCCCTCCTAATTCAACTGCTTATAACTGTCTTATATGAACGCATATATATGTCTGGCGGGAATCATAACTGGCACCAAGACAATTTCTAAATTTCAAATTGTCCTCACTTCGTTACTGCAAATCTTGATCAAATAACAATCAATCATGAAACAAATGATTTATGATAATTCCGCTGCAAGATGTTACGAAGATGATCAACAGAGCTTGCCCAAAACCTGAAACTATCAGCGAAACTGTAGAACTTCTAAGGAACATGTTCTTTTCCATTGCTACAACTCTCCATCCAAAATGTAGAACCACCCTCGAATACTTATTTTTAGTACAATTGTACCTGCACTCTCTCTCTCTCTTCATCTTTTTAATTGGATCTTACAATGAGGTTTTTTCATGACAGTTGTTTAAGGTTGCAAACGGGTTATTTGAACGAGAAGCCTCGACCTCATTCACGTTGCCTATATTATTCTTAACTGATCTTTTCATTTCTGGTTTTATTCTTACTCCGCTCCAGTTCCAATTCACCTCCACAAGCTTAGCTGCCCTGTCAATCTTGTTGTTCTTCACAAAAGATGATGAAAGTTGACTGAATCTACGATTTGCTTTTATTAAAACCAGTTTTGGCCTCTGTTGTTTCTCTAAACATGGTCTCGCTCTTTGGCCTCTTTAAGCAATCTTTCCGGAATTAGAATCCAAGAATTAATACCGTTGAGTTGCATATGTGCTTTTTTGTCGTGTTGAACCTTTCTGCCAAATTTGGTAGCTTCATTTTCCGTCACAACCGTCATTACACATCTAGCAGATTTCTCCATTGAAAGAATCTTAACAAGTTCTATAGCCCTTACAAGTTTATCCCTTAGTATATAACATTATGAGTTTTTGTTCTTGTTTAATTCGAGTACAAACTTTTGATAATTATATATGGTACAGTAGATGGTATAGAAAAAATTGAAATTCTTGTTTTATTTTCTCTAATTATCATAACTTTTGGAATAAGAAAACAGACCAACTGGTACAGCAGGATGCAATGAGCTTCAAGAATCAAGATGCATCTGGCCAAAGCCGCTTCAGAATTACGGACCTTGTCATCGACTGACGTGGCATCCTGACCCAGCGTCAAATATACCTGGGAGAGATGCATGTTGCTGAGAATTTTAATTTCAATATTTTCTGCTCCCAATACAGACTATGCAAGAAGGATTGAAAAATCTAATAATGTGACAACTAGGGGCAGCTTAAATAATGAACACAGTATTTAGTTTCAAAAATACAAATTAATAAACACACACACACACAAATAAGATGTATTTTTTGTATTAGCACGACCTGCCTCCGTACTGATTAGCATTTTTAAGTAGATTCAAATACCATTTGCCTAAAGATTTGGACTCATCTACCTCCATACTGATATAATCAAATTTTTAATTGAGTAAATTGCACAAAACGTCCTTTAAGTTTCACCAATCTTGCTCAGCCTTAATCTTTAAAAGTTGCCAAAACCAGCCTTTAAGATTAATTTTGTTGCAGGTTTCATCCTTTATCACTAACCCAGTTACTAATCCATGTTAAATGGCCTCACATGCATAGCATGTGAGGGTAAAACCGTCTTTTCATCTCTCTCTCTCCACTTTCTTTATCTTCAAACTCTTTCACCTTCACCTTCATCTTCAAACTCAAATCACAACCAAAACTCCAAATCCACAAATAATCAACTAATTGAGCATATATAACTACGATTCAAGCAAACAGATAATAGATGTAGATCGATATTAAAAATGTTAAAAATGTACACAAATTAATTACCAAATAACTATAATTGCTTGAAGTGCAAATGATGAGTATAGTATAGTAAAATAAAGCAAGTCAAATAACAGATCTATAAACTTGAAATAAAGTAAAAACAAACAAACAAACACAATGTAGATCTGAAAGTGATCATCAACCAATATTTTATTACAAAAGTAAAACAAAACAAACAGATCTGAACAAAACCAGCATACGAATGATGACGTAAGATCTAGAGTCGGTAAAATTACCCGCGAAGAAGCTGGTTGATGTTGTGGATGAAGCAGTAATCTATGCTGCTCAGACGCCATTTTCACCCAAAATCAATCAATCAATCAATCAAGCTTTAAACATAACATCCAGCTAAATACAAATATGCCATTGAGATGTTTACAAATTACATACACCTTTTAATCGAACTTGATAACTGATCCGTACAAGTACATGTGTGAGTGTGAGTGTATGCAGTAGTTACAGCATAACAATTAACAAATCTTTTGGTAAAGAAATAAATGGGGGTAAGCTTGATTAGTTAATGGAGGTTTTGGGGATCCAATGAGTGGGGAAATGGGTGATCAAAGAGGGGAGGCCATTGTTGAAGTTGTGTGCTTGCTTTATGATGCAGAGAAAAAGAGAAAGAGAAAGAGAAAGAGAAAAGGGAAAGAAGAGGGGGGGGGTTTGTTTTTATTTGGCCTTAAAAGAAGATCAGAAGAACGTTCAGGACTACACGCCTGCCCAATTGTATTTCGTCTCTTTTTAGTAAGGGAGGGTGTGTTTGGTCAATGCTTGGTTCTTCAAGGGTTGTTTATGTACATTACAAGTTTGAAGATAAAGAAAGTGGAGAGAGAGAGATGAAAAGACGGTTTTACCCTCACATGCTATGCATGTGAGACCATTTAACATGGATTAGTAACTGGGTTAGTGATAAAGGATGAAACCTGCAACAAAATTAATCTTAAAGGCTGGTTTTGGCAACTTTTAAAGATTAAGGCTGAAACCAGCAAGATTGGTGAAACTTAAAGGACGTTTTGTGCAATTTACTCTTTTTAATTTGATTAACACAAATAATATTACGGACTGAGTCATTGCAAGGTATAGGACTTGTCCCACATGGGTTGTAACTTGTATGGGCAACAGATGTGGGGTTTATAGTCTAAATGGGGTCTCTCACCCATCATATTAATCTTTTGGGTTGAGTTCTCCCCATGTTTGGGTTGTAACAAATAATATCTTGGTTGCATGTAGGAATTAACTGGATTAAGGCATATCATGGAATCAAATGAACTTAGTTGACATCAAACCAGGTCAAACATGAATCTGGAGTCAACGGCAACCACCCTTTAATAGATGGGATCCCATTAGAAACATTAAAAACTTCAAGTTTTAGCATTTGCGCATTTTATGGGATGGTGAGTGTAGAATGTCTGACAACTGAAAGTTCATCTCTAAATCCTGATGCAGTACGTCACTACTGGTCAATCAAGAGAAATAAAGTATCTCTGAAAATTAAATCTGATTTAATCAATCAGTTTCAAACAATCTCATAATATAATTTAGTTAGGATGCAAAAATAAACCCTACAAATCATCCTGTGAAATTCACAGAATATTTAAACTTGTAACAGCAGCTACCCAAGAAAATTATGCATTGGTGTGGAAGTGTTTTTCATAAAGTGATTACTTTTTAAATATTTAAAATTATGTATGCTAAAGTAGCAGGGACAGAGATAATAAAATGACAATTCTAGTTTAAATTGCTAAATTCTTTCGGTATATTTATACTGTTTGTTTTTTGTTGAATATTTTATTTGTGATTTTTCTTATAACTAGGGGCGACTCTAGAGAAAAAACCATCGCTTTAGGCCCATAAAATATTAGGCCGGGTTTAGGCATGAGGGGTTAACTCACTTCTTTAATGTGTGTATTCAGCCCCGAAATTTTGTAACCACCATTCATTCGTCTAAAAATTTGCATTTATATTCAAGGTAGTATACAATGAACTAAATTAGGATTCCGCTGTTAAAAAAAAACTAAATTCGGATGGCGAGTTGATTGCGAATTATGTTCATGTTAGACCTAGTAATGATGTAATGATAGGTCATTAATAGGATTGTTATTACAGGATAGTGACCAAAATAGTTAATTTTATTACGAAAGGCCTCTATTCTAAGATTCATTTTAGGCTCCTTTAGACGTTGAGCCGACCATGGTTATGATGTTATCATGTTATCAATTCTTTTTTTTTTCTTTAGACAATGGAGATATGATATTTGGTAAGTTGTAAGAATTTTGTGTGATGAAACAGTTGTAAACTTTTGTTATGAAGGCTCCAGAAAACTTTAGGCCTGCTA
Organism: Scalesia atractyloides; assembly: GCA_947069175.1. NCBI lineage: Eukaryota > Viridiplantae > Streptophyta > Magnoliopsida > Asterales > Asteraceae > Scalesia > Scalesia atractyloides. The sequence continues at coordinate 9,159,954 of CAMTDV010000014.1, read as the reverse complement.
CGATGTTACAAGATGCCGTCACTTATTATTGTTGAATCTCTAATTAGAATTTCGGAAAACGGCAAACCAGATCATATAGGTTGGCTGAGCTTGAGCCGGCCAAACTAGGTAAAACTATCTGGCCAAGTGGTTTGGATCATGTTTTCTTGGGTTTTTTTCAATACGATTATTTTTATGATCTACGTTGTTAAATAGTAAAGATCTTCCTAAATATTATATACACGTGTTTACATATTTTAACAATAAAGATAGATAATAAAATTTTTTATGCCCACTTGATTACACACGGTTTCAAGTAGGGTGGTTCACAAGCCAAGCCAGAGCAAGTTCGCGTTGGATTTTAAATTGAGCCGAGTAGGCTCGAATTTTAAATTAAATCAAGCTGAAAACTTGAGCCCGCGCTCGGCTTGGCTTTATAAATAATCGATTCAACTCGGTTAGATTGGTAGAACTTAGAAAAAGGTAAACGTCTTGATGTTAATTGGACGGAGAAATGATAGAGAGTTGTACTTAAAAAGTTAAATATTTTGCAGGTGTTGGCAACAACCTAATTCAAAATCACTCTCATCAATTACGATTTTGTTGATAAAGATAAACCTGAAAATCTCGTGGTGGTTAAATACAGAGGAAGTAACGGACGGATTCTATATAAGCTAACAATTTGCATATTTGTATAACAATTTGCAATATCCATGCCATGGTCAAACAAAATATTTTTTAGAAGTCAGAATATAAAGCCAAAACAATAATTATGCTACTATTAGTCAAAACCACAATCATGCTACTATTCTTTGTTTTTACAGTAACTATAGCCTTAGAAATTTCTTACCTTCATCATGTTATGCATTTTTGACAGGAAATTACTATTCTTTTTTTTTTTCAGTGTGATTGTGATCTCATTACTTGTTTTACCTTCTCCTTCTTGGTGCTTTGAATATTCGGTAGCAATCCAACCAATTATCATGAAAACATTGAGAAAGGGGATCATCTTTAACAATGCGCAATCCCAGTCATTTTTAGAAAATCAATGTTCTCAATTGCCTGTAGAATATCATCCTTCCACTTTGATTTCAAGAATCTTTTTTTCTTCTTGGTAGTAGTGAGTTCTCTCCACTTTTCATGTCAAGGAAAACAAAAAAGTTTATGGTGTATTAGAGTATATATACATGAGCTAGTTAGTTGACTATTAGTTTTGACTAGTTGTTACCGGTTGTGATGTTGTTACATTTGCTTTGACTACTCTAGAAGGCTCTATAATCCAGAATGAAACAGATTTATATATTCGTTAGAATGTTCATGAATCTTTTGGTAAGTTATATTACTTGACCCGTTACTTAGAATTTTATCGGTTTCGCTCGATTAAGCGTTGACCGTTTAGAATGTGGTTTATACCATTCCGAGTGCGAAGCCTCATTGGATATAGGTTATTTAACCAGACATTCTGATTTGGAGTGATTTTGAACGGTATAAACCCAATTCGACTAGTTTATATTATATTATATTATATTATATATATATTTTATATATATATATATATATATATATATATATATATATATATAATATAGTGGTAGGGTTTTAGAGTGAACACACTAGTGTATTTGTGAACTGAGTGAACAAATCCTGGCCATTGATCTACACACTGTGTATGGCTAGGATTTCACACAAATCATAAAATACACTAGTGTATTTCATCATCAAATCCTGGATTGATCTACACATGTGTATGCAAGATTAGTTCGCACAGTTCACAAATACACTAGTGTTCACTCTTGAACCTAATCCATATATATATATATATAGCCATATGCGTAAACACGACATTTGGCGGTCAAATGGGTCTATGACAAGTCCGTGATGTCAAACATATTTCAAAACATCATATAATCAGTTTCGGGTCATATTATGTGCCCCGTAGGTTTTTTAACCATTTTTTTTGCCGTAGGGGCATTTTCGACATTTTTAAAAGTATAAATAGTTGACTCGTCGATTTACCCTTCAAATGGTATGACCAAGGTATAACCTCAAAAGGTTATTCCCTATAATATTATGGTCAAAACATGCCTTGATTGGTTTCAAAGTAGATCAACGGGTCAGAATCGAAAGTTAAATCAAAAGTTAAACTGTTTGACTTTCAATATAAGGATGAGTGTTAAACTGAATATGACAAGTTGGGCATGTCAAAATACGCTTTATAAGTTTATACAAATTGTTATGATGTCAAAACAATTGGTTTAGATAGTTAGATATTCAATTATCTCAAAGCTCATATTTTCTAGTTTTGACTTTTATATATAACATGCTTGACTCATCATTTCGCCTACTTAACGTGATTGTCGGAAGGTATGATCGCAGAGGATTCATACCTTCATTATTACAATCATATAGGAAAGTTTGATTCGAACTTTGACTTGACCATAGTGGTCAGAACGGAAAGTCAAACGAAGAGTCAAATTGTTTGACTTTCAGTCGAATACTAGCTAATTAAATGAAATTGACCAAAAGAGAATGACTTACTGGGTTTAAAGACTATAGAGAACACTTGAGAGCAGCTCCTAATCTCAAGAGAAACTCCAAGAGAAGGTTTAGAGGTGAATTGATTTGGTGTGATCAAAATGAACACCAAAGGAAGCTATTTATAGTGCATAAAGAGCTCCCAAATCATGACATGTGTTACCATGAGTCAATAGAGAGTGAGTAGTGGCAAAACACTTGTCTTCGAAAGGAGAATTGGTGGCAAAATCACGAAGTGGTGGCAGCAAAGGAATGACAGCTGGCATTCTGCTGTCACTGGGCACCCCTTACGGACCATAAGGTTATGCCTTGCGTCCGTAAGGACCCTTGTCGTGCAACAGTTTTGAATCTTCCTTACGGACCGTAAAGAATACCCTTTTGCGGTACGTAAGGGACATCAGAAGCAGACTCTTGGATTTTTATATTTTTAGTCCTGGACTTTGCTTGGTTCCCCATTTTGACGACATTGGTCCCTCTCCTTCCACAAATCGGAACTTATGTGGAGAATTTGACACGTGTCACGTTATAATTTGATAAAATTATACGGGAAGTTAACTTACAAATCATCATCATTGTACCAAAACAAACAACTAACTTCATACTAAGACCTAAGATAAACCAATTGCATCATTGTACAAAGTAATTGACTTGATACTAAAAGACCCAAAACAACCTAACTTGATGCTAACTGACTGGAGGCCTGACATTGCAGCTTGTTACCTAGCTTGTGTTTTAACTCCACCTTGTGTTCGAACCCTAGATTGTGTTTCACCTCCACTTTATGTTCCAACCCCCTAGTTGCAAGTCCCTTTGTTATGACTTTCATTTTGCACATATCACAAGTCATAATATTCCCTTTTTTGACTTATTCCCACTACTTGAAATTGCTTGATTAGCCTTTTGTAACTCTTTTGCATTTTTCTTTCTTTATTTTTGGTGTGTCAATCAGCTAGTGATGCCTTAGAGTTATTGAGGTAGTTGGGCATTCAGATGATGGCCACAAGTCCCTTCCATTTATTGGGTCTATGATATGTGCATACACATCTTTCATGTCTCTAACCAATAAGCTTCCTCTACCCATTTTTCTTGTATACGGTAAACATACCATCACCAATTCCATGTGTGGCCATATTCCGCATACAAACCATAATTGTACCTGGATTGATATAATCATTTCCTCGGAGTAGATCTTAGGCTCTCATATTAAGCCTTGTAATCACCTTGAACCTTCTGATTTACCATCACCATAGCAACGATTTATAAAACAGATAAAAATTTGTTGTGTGTTAAACCATATTCCACATATGGATAAAGCATATCATCGGGCTCCCGAACACACCACATTTTGTCACTTCAAGCTTCATCGTCTTTTAATTTCTTGTTATACTAAGTCTGAAGTTTGATTACTAGACTCTAATAATGAAATGTATATAAGGACGGTGGTGAAATCTAGGGTTTTTTTATCGTCCGTAAAGGAGGTGAAGTGAAAAGGGGCGAAAACAATAAAAATAAACATAAGTGCATGATGTCAAATTACCGCTTAGGTAATGTTATATCTGGACGGAGTTAGTGGGATCGATGAAAATTACCAAAACTAAAAAACATAAAGGGTCCATATCCAAAAATTCAGTATCGATCCCGAAAATCGCCAAAATGGGTATCAGTACCAGTATCAAAAGAGCTTAGTACAGTATGGTACCTATACGGTACGGTATTCGAAAGTAAAAAGGTGAGTAAGATATTGTATCGTCCGAACCGAAAGCACCAATCCCAAAAAAAGCCAAAATTGAGTACCGAATTTGTACCAAAATTCGGTTGGTATGATATGATCTGATACGAGTATTTTTGGTACCCGTACCGATTACTCATGCCTAGGCAAAAGAGCCCAAACCAACAAGGACCAAATGTGACATTACTCTAATTTTAGTTGGTTAATTGAAACTAGTTTAGAGATTAGAAAGACATAGGGTTTGCCGTGGTGTGATAGGTTTCAACGGTTCCTCTAAACCACCTGCCATGGTAGAAGACGGAGTTACCATTGTCAGTAGTTAGTTAACCCCTTGACGCCCCCCCCCCCTTCCCCCCCCCCCTTTTAGTTTCATCGTAACCTCCACTCAACAAACTGCAACCACACCACCAACAATGTCGCCAATCAAGCAAGAGCCCATCGATAATTCACCGGAGATGATGCCGGATATCAAATCAGAGACCATTGAATACTCTCCACCATCCAAGCGACTCAAAACCCTAAGCCCAGATTCCCCATCAGCATCCTCAAAGGGCAAATCTAAAATTGAAAACGAAAACGATGATGAGGATGATGATGACGATGAATTGCAGCTGGGGACTTGCGGCGTGTGTTTGTTGGATGAGGGGATGTCTCTACGAGGTTTTATTGACAACTGCGATCATTATTTCTGCTTTGTGTGTATCATGGAGTGGGCTAAGATCGAATCTCGGTGTCCGATTTGTAAGCGTCGGTTTTCGACTATTCGTCGGCCTCAGAAAGATGGATTCTTTCTATCTGAGAGAATTGTTAATGTTCCTGTTCGTGATCAGGTTGTTACTTTTTATTCACTATGTTAATTCTTAATTACAAAAGTTTAAATTAGGTTATGTTCTGTACTCATGTATTGACATATTAATCTGTGATTTCGTTATGAGCCGTATGATAGGGCGAAGAAAAGTCATACACGCGGTATGGGTCAATTAGTGGTCATATTTTTGTCATAATGGTGTCATTCGGGCCGAATGATTTGGCTCTGATATGACCCATATGACCATTTTTCACAGTATCATACGGACAGTTAGACCACTTTTCGCCCCTATCATGCGGCCCGTTAGTTTGCCGTTAAAAAAGAAAGCATGTCATTGGTGTTTGAATAACACTGCCCTGTCTGATAAGATTTGTTTGTGTTGTTTCAATGGGAATCTACTGCAGATTTATAATCATGGTGGCAATGCAACAATTGGACCACCTGATCCATATTCACAAGTAAAGTGCAGCGTTTGTTGCGGTTCGTCAGATGAGCAACTTCTTTTACTATGTGATCTATGTGACTCGGCCGCTCACTCATACTGTGTTGGTCTTGGAGCAACCGTACCAGAAGGTGATTGGTTCTGCAAGGACTGCACTCTTTCAAGGGATGAACATGCTAAAGTCGAAACAAATACGACTTCAGATGATGATGATAAACCCCGTTTAACCTCCAATACAGAGCAGGTTACTTGTCCCGAGGTGTCAATCCATGATATTGTAAGAGATTCCTCCGAACAACGGTTAAAACGTCAGTCGAGTGTTGACCGGTCAAATGCACCAAACACTAGAACCTTGCAGCGTTGCCTTAATGTGCATTCGCGTATAAGAGTATTACGTGAAAATTGGGAGGGGCTTAGAGGCAGGTCCGTGAATTTTTCGACCAGTTCCGAAAACGGGGTTACAACAAGTCAAAATCAGTCAATGTCGGTAAAGCATGAGTCAACTTCACAAAATCATCCGTATGATATCAATAAAGCATGGAAAATGATGGATATTGCAGCAAAAGCTTTAGGAAAAAAGGCTGGAAATAAAAATTCCGGTCCTAAAGGCTCGGAACTTCATAAAAAGAAAGAAAAAATATTGAATGAGGCAAGCAAGGTGAGGCCAAACAGCAATTGTTTTGTGGGCTTGAAAACGAATGAAAGATTGCTGAATGACGCAAGTAAGGTGACGCCCGAAAGCAATTATTTTGTGGGCTCGAGAAAGAATGAAAGATTATTGAATGATGCAAATAAGGTGAGGCCTGAAAGCAATTATTTTGTGGGCTCGAAAAAGAATGAAAGACTACTGAATGACGCAGATAAGGTTAGGCCCGATAGCAACCATTTTGCGGGCTTGAAAAAGAATGAAAGATTATTGAACGATGCAAATAAGGTGAGGCCCGATAGCAATTATTTTGGGGGCCTGAAAAAGAATGAAAGTGGGATTTCGTCTTCTACAAAGATTATTGCACCTGCCCAGATGAAGAATGATGGTGACAATTGTCGGAATCTATCAACTGCATCTAATGGCGTTGGTTCTAGTGGTCAATCGTCATCCATAGCTACTGATAAACGCTGTGCAAAAAAGGTGGTTGATGCGAGTTTAGGGAAGAAGGAGAATATTAAGAAAGAGACACCACTTGATGGCAATATCAGGGAAATTGAGAATGCCAAAAGTGAGATTCAGTCACTTGTTAAGCTCAACTTGAAGCTTTTAAGCAGGGACAAGAAACTAGGTATGACCATCTTTAGCTTAAGTCTTGCATAATGCATCATGATTTCGTTATTTTTATCTACAAGTATAGGTGGCAGTTTTGACCCGTTTACTGATGAATTTGTAAATTTTGATTGTTTCTAACCTCAAACGGGTCAAATTAACCAAAAAGAGAATATGTTGATTTTGGTTGCTTTTAATCAACGGATCAAATTAACTAAAAAGGGAATTTGTTGATTTTGGTTGTTTTTAATCCCAAACAGTTGTATCATTAAAAGATTTGGATTATTATTGTAAGTATAGCTGTTGATTAACCTTATTTAATGCGTTAGTTATTTATTAACAAGGGATAATGCATGCATAGGCCACCTAAGTGTTCAAATGGTTCCATTAAGGCCACTCTAATAGCATAACAACTTTAGAGAATAGAGACCACCCAAATAGCATAACTTTGTGACTCGTAAAAGAAATTGTCCCACCCGCTCATCTGTCATATATCTACAGACTGAGAAGAGCTTGCGATAAAGTTTGTAGTTTACCCTACTTTTTTTCTAAAATTCAGGTTGCTAAATGTCTTTTTATAGAATGCATGTCATACGGAACTACTATTGTGATTTTTTTGTTATAAAATTGAAGGATGTAGGCACTTGTGTAACGGTTCCATTAGATAGATCTTCATGAGTGTCATACATGTGCAGAAGTTGATGCATTTAAGGAAGTTGCAAGACATGCAACTCATTCAATCATGGCTGCTTGTGGCATTGAGCCACCAAAGGCGCGATTTCGGTCCTTTGAAAGAGTGGTATGTGACCATGGTCAAACACGGAAGCGGCCTAGCTCTACGTTAATGCCGACTTCCTGCAGAGAATGTTTTTTCATTTTTGTCAAGGATGTTGTCACCGCCATCGCATTTGATGCAACCACCTCCAGAACCGTAACCTGGTTAGTTTAGCTTTATTAGAAGTAAATTGTTTGTATGTAACATTGTTCATGTTTTTTTCATTGTTAGTAGCCTTAAGTCGATCGGTAGTTGAATGATACTTGGAAACACCTCTTGACATCTTGGAAACATTTAACTTTTTAATCGAACAAATAAACAACGAACACAAACGGACATATGTTCTGTGAAATTATCTCTTTTTTTGGAAGTGGTACCTCCAGATTTCGTCTCTGATCACAAGAGTGAGTTACGACGATGACAATAATAAAAAGGTCACTAGGCGGAAGTATTGTTATCGAAAATTACCATGAATTAATGAAATATTAACAAAATGCTATAGCAAGGCTATTTCAATAGCTTTTTCTTTTTTGAATGACAACACGAAACTTTTATTAATAATCGAAATAGACCACAGCAAGATACTATGGTCCCATATTACAGCACAGAAAATACATGCAAACAATAGCATTAATATCAGCAGCACCCTTAACTACAAAATTCCTCCAATCATTCCATGATACATCGTTTTTTTTTTAACGGCAAATTTCTTTTAATCCATGTCGTCGGTGGGACTTGAACCCAGGTGTTAAAGGATCTGTGAAGAACCCAATGATAAGAGCTTTCCTTAATTTCCTCCACCAGCCTTTGGATCGATTCAGTTCTATTGTTGGAAATTTTTTTGTTATGTGCTTGCCATATACTCCGAATGTTAACAGAAAGATCTCAAATAGATTACTGTGAAATTAATGAAACGTTTGATGTACATTTTAACTTTATGTTTTCTTTATTGTATTCTTTTATGTAAAATTATAGATCGTCGCTCTTGTAAAAAAAATGCATAACTAGGATTCAATAACACAGAGGCCCACGCGCACATACACAAAAGAAACCATGTATGAATGAGATGTATCATAGGAAAAGGGTTGCATTAAGAATGTTTGGGGTATAGTTTCAATGCAAAGCTTAAGCTTATTATACATGGTGGTGGTTGTTATTGCGGAAAAAAAACTCCTAGTTTAGGAAACGTTAAAAAGCTTGAGCGCGTGCTGGATGGGATTTAGATTGCGTATCTTATCAAAATTAAATATATATAAAATGATGGAGAATTTAACATGAAATTGGCAACCAGATGTAATAATTGTGACAAAGGTAGTGCCGGGTGAGTGTTTGATCAATTCAAACTTCTAATTACAATTACTTGATTATGTTCACCCCTTGCAACTCTCAAACCATCAAAATATATTAAATTAATTCATATATCTACAAAATAAATTGTACTTAAGGTTATAGTGTTTGACTTAAGTTAGGTTTCTCAGTTGCAACTTGTGTTTGTGGATGATGGTGAGTGGAGAAGCCGATCATGGTTCATGGCTGCGTCGAAGTGGGTAAGACGATGACAGAAGAAAGTGACACTAAATGGTTTTCTTGTTCTTCCATCATAATTTGTCTAATGGTTTTGATAATCATATGAAAACTGGAAAAAAAAAATGTGACATTAATTGACTAATTAAATACAAATAAATCCATTTCACCAACTAATGACATTAACTAATTAGTCATAAATAATAATACATGTAGTGTTTTACTTTTGTTATGAATCTAAGAAGTTTCCAAGTCAACAACCTTACATTCCTGTCATGTATTGTTAAACACAGTCAGTCCAATGACAATAATAGTTGAGTGGATTTGAAAAATGCCACCATCAAAGAATGTGTTTCTGGCTTCCAATCATTCCCAAAATGTTATCATTATTTTTGGTACTCCACTAATGCCCACATCTTCTTTTTTAGAATGTATTTGTTAAACAATTCTAAAGAATATGTTCCACAATCAGTTGGAGGTTATTATTATATTATAATAAAGAGAATAATATCACTATATGGCAAATTTCCACTTATTATCATCATCATATTCGGTAAATCCCACCAATAGCAGCTAAGGTAGGGTCTGAGGAGGGTAAGATGTAGACAGCCTTACCTCTACCCCGTAGGAATAGAGAGACTACTTCCAATGAGACCCCCGGCAAATTTCCACTTATGTCAGATAATAAACATGTCTATAGATTGCGTCTCTAAGTTCCAACTCTAACAATACATGCGGTACACAAAGGAGCGTTCGCTTATCACTTCTTGAGCTCGTGTATTATCGTTAAGCGTTAAACATACAATATCATACACATGAAATGAACTCATGTAGTAGTTTTCTTCGCTTATTTGAGACGTAAGTTGAGAATGTCTATAACTTGTCGCCTTAATATTCATTTTCATACGAGTTTATACTGTCAATAGGCCGATACTACAAATACTCAGAATGTAACCGTTCACAAAAGTAAAAGTAATAGTAGTAACAATAATAATGTGCTTACCTAGGAATGAAAAAATGGACCACACCTATGGTTTTCGACGCTCTCTGTGTACATATCGCTAGTTTTGAATAACCCTGAAATGTCAGGGGGAGTTTCTTTTCTATACATGAATGGGGATTATTGACAATAACCATACATATGAAATAAAAAAACAAGACATCAATAATAAACGCCACAATATATCCGTTCATGGGAACATTCTTGTCTTCATGCATCTCTCACCATCTGTCCCACCAAAATGTGTTAGCATAGTACACCGACTGATTTGAGGGCCGAGAATCATAATCCTGTGGTTCAGACAGTTCATAGATCCCAACGGGCCAACCTAACCAACAAATCCCCACTCACAGGATGCTCAGAGGTTCATCATCTGATGGCTGCAGGCACTCTTCTGGATTTGAGTAGAAATAATCTTCTTCTTTGGGTCTATCGGGCATAACCAATCTTTTCGTAGGGGCCCCCATACGTTGCGCGTGTGTATCCTTAACCGCACCAGAGAATTCATCCCAGCTCAAAACTCCACTCGTATATTTGTCTATTAAATCAACCAACACCTTCCTGTCCAATAGAATCGTCTTCTTGAAACCCAAAAATCTGAAACCAATAAAATGTTAAATTAGAATATAATCAATATAATCAACCATTGGATCTTGAATATTAAACGTCATAATCAGAAGTGTACCTGCGGTGGCCTTCAACAACTTTGGCCATGTTTCCATCATACGTAGGAACAAAAATGTCGCTCTCTAGTGACACAAGGTAATCCAATGCCGCCATTTGTGACGAATGATTTTGAAAATATTGAAGGTCAGCTGGCCCTAAAAGTGTCTCCTTTCTTACCTGTAAAAACATGTAACTGAGAAACCGCGCTTAAACGTCTTTTTAAAAATTGATATTATACTATTTAAAAGTTCGAACCAGTCTCGGGTAGGCATCTGCAAGACTATCCATTCTCCTTTTTCCACCGTATATTTCACCAGCAGCAATGTAAATCTGGATATCGCGGTCAATATCAAGTGCTTTAAGTGTAAGAGCGGTTTCTTCAGGGGTTAAAGGGCATAAACCGTCTTTTCGTTTCAAATCAGAGTTTATGATCTTTTCCTTCCACCATGGGTAAGCATATCTACATAAAGAAAAGAAGTTACCACATGCAAAACGGAACGTTTTCCACTGCTCAAATTTGGTAATGTAAGAAGGTCAAACCTCATTCTGGTCAACTCTTCAATCTCTTCGTCATTGCATCCTTGTGTACAGCCGGAAAATGCTAACATATCCATTTCATATCTGAGATGAAGCACTAGAAAAGGCCCGTTTTGTCTCAGAAGCTTAACTACACGTCCACCCAATTCTTCTATTTGAGGAGTAAATCTCAGGGCGTCAAAATTTACTCGGCATCTTAGTTTTTGAAGTTCAAGAGGTTGACCATTGTTGGCAAGCCGAGCATCGGTTCTGTTCAAGTGCACAACTTTGTACTTTTTAATCAACGGAAGAATCTGTTTGCATTGTGTAAAAAAAAATAATAACACCATCAATTATAATGTATACTATACACAAAAAAAACGTTTTTATATAAGAAACAAAAAAACGTACCTGATTATGATAGTAAGAGATATCAGACCAACTAACAGGAGGCATGGTATGCACAATTCCTAATTCAACTCTCTGTTTAAGCCTCGGAGGAAGCTCTTTAAGTATCCGGACTTCATCTCTCAAAGACGTAATGAAATGATCAACGTCAAAAATGTCTTCAAACTCGCTGTCACACACAAATCACCATAATCAAAATCATGTAACACTAAACTTCAACACGTAGAAAAGTACATACAAACTTCACCAATCAGCATACCTTGGATCAGCCCAGAAGGAAGTTTTATCCAGCTCAGGAACTATAAGCGTAACATTCAAATCTCTAGCAATCGCAACCATATCACAAATCTGCATCATAAAACCAATCGTTTAACAACTCATAAAACGATCGCGTTCGCTTAAAAGTTACACCGACAACACTCACCGCAGAGCGCATTTGATTAAGTCCACCGTTACACGAAACAACCAAGTACCCATTGTTCTTATAAACCCCTACATTCCAACACAACATCAAGCGCATAAACGGTTAAAATTCATCTCAATTTCTATACAAACAAAAAATATCATACAAAATTTACAAAAACTCACTCTTGTGTGGAAGAACTTTAACAGGAACAGTAGGCAACAACTTAACATCCAATGCAGAATCTTGAGTAAAACAAGAAGGCCAACCTTTCAAAACCCTAGGTCCCCATGAACCACCACCTAAAGCAGTCAACTGAACCAAACAAGTCCACAATAACACCATAGTGGTTGCCCTAATTAACCACATCTTCATTTTAGTGGACCTTACATTCACCATAGAACTCTTCAATTTCTCAACCCTAAGTTCCCCAAATTTCTTCAACCCCATACTTCCAATTGCAAACCTCCTCATCTTCTTCTTATTGTTATTACTATCTCTCTCCTCTACCCTACACATTTCTCTATCATACATCCACAACTCAAAACCCTAATTCTCCAAAATCAAGATATACTGATCAATAATTACAGATCCGAATCAGAATTCAATAAAGGAAACAACTTTCACAAGTAATTGGTTCTCAGTGAAATGTAGTCTCGTTTACAAAACCTCTAGGGTTCCGGTAACCGATTTAGGGCATGAATTGGAAACAAAAGTGGCATTAAATTTGTTGTTGAATCTGAATCCGGAGTTTAGAACTGTAAAACAGACCGGCAGTTAAAGGAATTGGAATAAAAGGAATCCGGTTTGAACCGGTGTGAAGGATGCCGGAGATTATGAAGGAGAGAGGAGAAGTTGCCGGAAAAGAAAGTGTCGGTGGCCGGCAAATGGGGAAAAATGGTAAAGAGGAAGAGAATGTGATTTGTAAGTTGTGTTTGTGTGATGAGATAACTCGGTGGAAAGGTGCACAAGGATCATGAGAACTTATGTACTTTTCAAATTATGCATAATTTTTTTAAATTAATATTTTAAAACATATACAGCGGCCGACGGTTAATCATGGATTATCTGATGACGGTGATTGCCGAAAGATAAAAGGGTATGCACTAATCGGTCTTTCTCCCGATTGTTGAGTGTTATGTGTCTTATTTTCAAGACTTGATGCAAAACTACTATCGAGTTGAAGTCTCACTAGGAGCAGTCTCTTTATTTCTACAGGGTAGAGATAAGGTTATCTACATCTTACCCTCCTCAACCTTACCTTAGCTTTGTTTATTGATGGGATTTAGTGAATGTGATGATGATGATGATGGAGACAGGGTTATCTGGTAACATTGTACTACTAAGTGATTAAGAGATCTGATCGATTAAAAGGTAGCCTTTGAATTGGTTTTATATTTTTGAGCCCTACTCATTAAAAGGCTCTAAGAACCATTAAAATGTATCTTTTAAGCGAATCACACACAATATACCTCTGATCAATTAAGAGATAGCCTCGTAAAAGAATCATTAATAAGCTACCAAACAGCCTTTTTAATTTATGTTCAAACTTTATAAATATCTTAAACACCTATTGTTTTTCTTTTTTACAACTTGTAGCAATTTAATCATATGTAGGAGAAACGGTAAACACGCATTACCAGTTTACATGTGATTGTTTTAAATGCGTTACTTATAAACGATTATCCAATTTTAGTAAATTTATGCTTAATGTTAGTTTTGTACTGATAATTTTGTTACCTCTAAAACATATAAGAAAATAGATAAAAGTACACCCGTGTTTATGTATCTATGGTGTTGACTGGTATTAATCTTTATATCAACATGTGATCATTTATGCTTTAATAATAGAATATCACTTTATATAATGTGAAAAAAAATAGAGAGAGAGAGAGCTTAGAATCCAATAGATGAAAAAAGCTTGTTTACATTTACATATTCTATCCTTTTGTAAAAGATTAAAATAATGATGAAAAAGAAAAGAAAAGGAAAAATAAAAAAGATTTGTACGTTGTGCAAGAATGGTGGTACAGAAAGAAAGAAGATTCGGGCCGAACGTGAAGCCGAGTCGTAATGGGAAGAGCCAATAAATGCAAGCCAGCCAGCTAAAACAATGCAGTGGGTCCACCATGTATTTATTCAACAACCCACCGAAACTTAAACACGTGTCACGACAACCTTACATTTATCACATATTTCTATAGATTTCAGATCCGATTTATTTAATAGTCATCGCCGACAATATCTCGCGATACAATTCAACTCTCCCGATATTTTACGAGAGAAAAGTGTCGGATATCCTTGTGGTTTGTTTCGATTTCATATTTAGCCTTTACATTTTTAAAATTACAGCGATAGTCCTTAATTTTGACAAATTCGTTCTCGAATAATCTCTAAAGCAGATGAAGGTTAGTTTTTGATGTTAAGTGGGTGTAAAATGACTTAAATACCCTTATTGTTAAATAAATAACTATAAACTTAAAAAAATATAATTAAAACATATATGGTACCCACCACCTACCCACCTTCTCCATCTTCCCCAATCTTACCACCTACACCTTTCACCGCCACCATCTCCTCCACATCTATTTCCATGGAACTTTATACAGAAGAACTCCGTACACCACCGGTGACAGCATGCATAAGACCTCTACGCTAGGATCTCAACTCACCTCCATTCCGAACAACCGCCGATCAACACACTTGCATTGACGGATTTCTCCAAGATCTCCGTCATAGACCGAACCCCTAAGGATAAGGAGGATCGATTGCCCTCAGCTTACACTTCTACCAGTATTATTAAACGCGATTGGCTCTTGAAGCATCGAACTAGGGTTCCGGCCACTGTTGCTGCTTTCTTTGATGTCGATCAGCTGTCCGGTGATTCTGTTCAGTGGCAGCAGGTTGCACGATCTCGAAAACCTCAAGTATGATGTTTATTTGTTGTGATTTTGTTTTATTTGTTTGTGAATTGTTTGAAATTTTATGTTTGTGATGATCTGAAATGATGTTTATGTTGCTTTTAAAACTAGTAGGTATGATATATGAAATTGTGAATTAGCTATGGCTTGATGTGTGTATGTGTTATTGTGTATATATATATATATTTTTTTGTTTTGTGTAACAGGGCATTGGATTAGAGGGAGGAATATCAAGCTGGTAGTGGTGGTGATTGTGAGGTTTAATTCAAAAGGTAAGTGTGGCTTTACCTGGTGTGTATGATGCTTGATTTATTTGTAACTTCATATGACATTTTAGTTGTTATGTATTTTAAATTTTATGAGTTGGAGATTATGAATAAAATTCTTGATTATCAGCTATTTGTTCCTATTGCAAATGAACAAAACCTTCGTGTTGGTGGCGTTTTCTCTGGTGGGGTTACGTGGTGGTGGTGGAAGGTGGAGGCGGTAAGATTGGGGAAGATGGAGAGGGTGGGTAGGTGGTGGGTCCATATAATTTTTTAATTATATTTCTTTATTAAGTTTTTAGTTATTTATTTAACAACATTAAAGGTATTTAAGTCATTTCACACCCACTTAACATCAAAAACTAACCTCCATCCCTCCAGGGAGTATCCGAGAACAAATTTGCCAAAGTTGGGGACTATAGCTGTAATTTTGAAAATGTAGGGACTATATGTGAAATCGAAACAAACCACAGGAACTATCCGGTCAGTTTTCTCTTTTATAGTTTGAGACATTCAAATAATATGTATAGATTAGACAATTCACATCATCGAATGCTTTAGGCACATAAAGATAATAATATTTCTGTTTTATGTTTAAAAGGTGGACCACTCCTGTGGCGTTAGAAAAAGAGGCTTTTTTAATGCTAACTTGTATTAAGATTTGTTGCGTTGAGGTGGGGTGTAAAAGCAGGTAAATAACTAATAGCGTGCGCGTTACCAAGAAACTAACATTATATGATAAAAGTCGCTTCCAACCATTACTTTAGATGTGAAGTGAATTGAGAAAGGCATGACGCAATTTACACCAGGTTACAACCCAAAGGACACCCTATTGTAATACCAACATTAAGTAAATTGGGGGACTAAACATGTAAGTAAGCAAAGTTAACAAGTGAACGAACGCAAAACTTTATTAAAGTCGAGAGACTAAACATGTGTATTAGGAAAGTTGAAGCAAAGGAATTGTCTGATAAATATAGTAAAAAGAAAGGTGTGCAATTAAAAATTACATTAAAAACTTGCTAACGAAACCAAATAAAACAATTATGAATAATGACAATATTTGAGATATTATCAAGAGACTACTCTCCCATGATCAAGACACCATCCGCATAAAGAATATGAGAAAGACGGATATCTTTCCCAATTTGACTCACTCAAAAATACCCGAAATCAATCAAATCATCAATAGCCACATGTAAACCTCCCATAGCTAAGATGAATAAAAAGAGATAAAGGATTCATTTACTAGAGACCCTTCTCAAGATGAAACTCTTATATTGGGCTACGATTCACCAAAACCGAAGCGGTAGCCAATTCCAAGCATGCCCTAATCCAATCACACCATTCATTTTCAAAACCTATAAAATCTATCATAGTTTCCAAATAATCCCAACTTAAAGAATCATAGGCTTATTCAAAATCAATTTTTAGCAGTAAGATTTTTTTTTTGTTTTTCTTTTTTACTAATCAACCACCTCATTCATAATTAAATGAGTATCCAAAATTTGATGGCCCTTAATGAAAGCTGATTGTTCACAACTCACAACAGAATCAATCACTCTAGCTACTTGATTTGCCGAAAGTTTAGCAATAATTTTATATTGCACCCCCAATAAGGATAATAGGCTGAAAATCGTAACAAGCATAGGGCTACTAGTCTTAGGAGTTATTAATGTGATAAAGGAACAAGTGTGTGTACCTTTGCAGGGACAACCATGAGTAAAAAAATGTTTAACAAAGTTGAAGATTTAACCTTCAAATCCTTTTAATAAAGTTAAAGATAAACTCATCCAGTACAGAAGACTTGTCATAGCCGCAAAACCACACTGCCTCCTTAACCTCAAACATAGTAATTTCCACGTGCAACAGGTTAACTTGGCCAAATTTAACGATTTAAGTGTTGAATGACAAACATAACACATAATTTTTTGATAAAAAAGAAAACCACAGCGCCTCCTTAACCTCAACCATAGTAATTTCCACGTGCAAAAAGTTAAGTTGGGCCAAATTTATCGATTTAAGTGTTGAATGACAAACATAACAGGTAACTTTTTGAAAAAAAAAAAAGACAAATATATTTTTGGTTACTTTTTCTACAAAAATAAAGTAAAAAATTTATTAAACTATTAAAAATAATATAAAAAGTTATGCCGCTCAACAAGGTTTAATTTATATTTTGTACAAACAAAACTAAACACATTTTTTTAACGGCCAACAAAATCAATGCTGAGCACTCTCGCGACACCCATTAGGACCAAACGGAATACTCCGAATCTGAGTCTTCAATATCCTATAAAATGGTTTTAATAATTAACGACAATAATAACAAAAATTAATTGGAAGGAATTTCTTATATATTAATTTTTGGTAGATATGATTTTTCATTCATTCAAGTAAAAGAAAACATATTATGCACCCTCCCAGCAAAATTGCTTCATTTCTCTTGAAAATTATATAATAAAAATGATGTTTGGTATAGGATCTTGCTACTCACAAACGAACCAACTTATTTTCACACCTCAAAGCGTTCCGCTTTGGGCAAAGCGGGCGTTTAGGGTTACTTTACCAGACAAAAGGTGAAGTGACTGATGTCTGAGTGACATAAAGGTGATACGAGGTTTGACCTCGTACGATGTTGTCCCGTGATCCCTAAGCGGCGCCCTTTGGCCAAAGCGCGGCGCTTCGGCCCTAAATATTTGTCTTTAAAGCTTGCCCGGGAGAAGAGTTAACGTATTCTATTTCTAAAACTCATTATATTGTTTCTAGACATACGTGAGTTTTTTCTGTGTTACTTATGTTTCTTCAAAATAACGCACGGTTACGATGTTGTGGTTAAGCAACTATCTTTTTGGTGAATATTCTAACGAGTCAGTTGTTCCTGATTCTTACGAGGGGACCGCTATTTCCGACACGTATGAGAAACCGGTCTTGTCCAACTTGAGGGAGGAGGAGAGGTTGTATCTGGCATTCGTTATCGGGATAACACGGTGGAGCTGGATTTGAATATCCCTGTGGAGGACCCGTACGCACAACAAGGTTATTCGAATTTCGGATACGGAGGCGAAGCGTATCGCAGGTTGAATATTCGTACGGTCTTCCAAACTATCCCGACTTTGGTCACGGTTGTGAGCAGAGCTTTGAACATCAAGTCTATTCGGAACTCGGTGACGATGGAGAGTAGGAGGATGTGTCAGTTGACGAGGAAGGTTGTTACCCGGTTACATTTTCGTTTGATACAACGCAGAAATTTTCGTCACGTAAAGAGCTGGTGCGTTGGGTACAAGACATGGCAAAAGACAATGGTTACCTCATTGTGATTAAGAGGTCGAATAAAAGAGGAGAGAAGTACAAGATTTGGTTTCAATGCCTCTTGGTGGGGAGCATAAGAGCATAGCTACACAGAGGAAAACGGGTAGCAAGAAAATAGGCTGCCCTTTCGAGATGATCGTGTAGCAAGAAAATAGGCGCGTTGCCAGAGGTGATCCCCGTTGTTATTGAGGTCAGGGAGGGCATACTTGCGCCTCCGGATGTTCAGGCTGCGGCTTACCTGGCTCAGCTTGAGGCTCTGGGTCTGCCACCGCCGCCGCCACCGACTTAGCATGACCCCCCCAGTAGGCTCAGGGTGACGCGCCACCACCGCCTCCACATCCGCCGCAGTACCCACAGCACGTCATCGCCGACCTACCTCCAGCTGCGCAGGCGGTGGCGAGGGACTTCGATCAGCGTCTCCGACGGTCTAAGCGACAGCAGACGTGGATTATCCAGACGCTCAGGGCTATCAGTGCACATTTGGGACTGCCGGAGATTCCACTGCCACCGTCTCCACCGCCGGAGGATCAGTAGATTTACTTTTTATTGTTTTTTCCTGTACTAGACATTTTGTTTTGTTTTGTATGTACAAACCGACTTTTTATGTATATATGCAGTTGATCTTTTATGTATGCTTGTGTTGATTGTTTGCGCTTATTTCATACGTCTAATTCGCGACATGTCGTACGGTGTTTTAATAAACATGTTCGTGTAACTCATTAAAAATTAAATCGGATAACATTTAAACAAACACCTTTAAATTATATACGTTTGTAAGAAAAAAACGATTGATTGCGCTTATTTCAACTTTAATATAAATGTTTTGTAAACATAAAACAAAAATCTACAAGTTTCAAAAAAACAAAAAACCAAATGCAACAAAAACAATCAACCAACAACCTATTTTTTCACCAAAACCTAACTCATTCCACCAAATAAGTCTGGCAGCCCAAAGCGCCTCGCTTTGATCATAACGGGGCGTTTCACACTAGGGTCAACAGACAAGGACTGACAGGCTCAGTCCTTGTCTTTTGACTTTACAATGAAACGCCCCGCTTTGCCCATAGCGGGGCGCTTTGTGTGTGTAAATAGATTTGTGCGTGTGTGAATAGACCAGGCCTTGGTATATTGTCGTAAACTCAACAGTAATTAACTATATTTGGTTAGAGTTCGAATCTATATTCAAAACAAAAGTTCAAGGCTATATTGAAGATAGTGGAGTACGACCGAACTATGCAATATTGTACCACTACCATATATATGGAGGTCGAGGACCACATCGGTGTAGCCTAGTTATCATGCCAAACCAAATGGTCCACAAGATGAAAAATGGACCCATGAAAATGGACCCTCATGAGATTTGGGGCTCTCTAAAATACAATTTTGTCTATATCATTCCTTCACAATTTCACATTTAGCAACATGAAATATTCTAAATTCAAAAAGTTATAACGGTTCATTTTGCTTTTGACATTTTGCTAAGCATAAGACTAATCATGTTGGACACAACGGCTAAAGTTATAACGGAAAACTTACATGGGTAGGCTTATAAGAGTTAAGGGTTATTTGTTTAGCTTTTAATGGGCTCTTAATGATTTAGATTTCAATGGTTCAGCACCTAATGGTTCAGACTGTTTGTTTCGCGAGTATATGTCTGAATGGTTAAGACATTTGCATTTGAATGGTTAGACATGTGCCTCTGAATGGTTAAACATTATACTGAGTTTGAATGTTTAAGACCTATAATCTAAATCGGTTAGACATTTGCCTCTAAAGAGTTAAACGTTATACTGGCACTTAACCATTCAAAAGTTGCCAAACAGCCTCTTAGTTATTCTCTTAGTTATTCTAATAAATAGTAAAGGATAAATTGAATATCATAATTTAGTTATGTTTTTAAATGTCTAAAAACACTAGACTTGACATTTTTAATGGTGGGCAAAGAGTTGTGGGTGGGATGGACCGATCCTCGTATTAGGTTATTGGCCTTAGATGCTATGCCTAGTGGTATGCAACAATGTATGGCTTCGCTTAAACACTATAAATCCATCGAATGATTGGGTAGGATTGAAAGTTATCTGAATGATTGATATGTATTAAAACGAATGAAAAAGATTGTTTCTTTTTCTATAGAATGTTGGATCGAAGTTCTTTATGAACCATTGAAAGCCTTTTCAATTAGTTAATTGATAACGTGTAGCTAGATACCGAATATACACCTTACATCATACATACACCTTACATCATAGAAGTTCCAATATTAAGCTACACCACATTTACCAATTTAAACATAATTTTTTTCGACTTACTTTTGACCCATAAAAAACGAATTTGGCTTGATATGTTCAACAATCTTGGTCGTTGATAACTTTGCTTCTAATTTTAAGTATATTTGTATTATAATTTTAACTACAACAATTCTCGATACATGATGGCTAAAGTTATACATACGAGAAAGAAACTCAAATCATCATCAAGTGAACCAATAAGATATATAGTTGTTCGGACAAATGTTATAAAAATTATCTCACATTCACCCCTTGGCTTTTCATCAAGAATTCTTCTCCACTAGTATTCTCTTTAAAAATCATCGGACACATGTTTTCACTAGCAAGCAAGGTAGTGATCACCTTTCTACAATTCTACTTATCATTTAAGATTTATAGTTTTATCTTACACAAGTATCTTTTATCTAAGATTGTAGATGTCCACATGTTTTCTCTTTCATATGATATAGATCACAAATACCTTTTCATATTTACAACGTACTAGGGATACCTTGTAACTTGAGGCCTACCCGAAAAACTAGAGGGGAGAATGTGGAGAACAGACTTTATATCTTTCTAAATGTTACAAGAGTTAAATAATAAAAGAAAAAATAAAAACTATGTCTTAAAAATTTAGAGTTAATTGTGTGGTTATTTCAAGCAAATTGCCTTTAGAGACATGTAGCTCTAGTAAACCTGAAATAATTTGCAAAATGCCTTAACGTTAATCGCCCAGACAAGTAGTTAAATTTTTCAAAGATGTTATATCTTTGTAAAAGTTTTGATAGTTTACATGATAAATTGAAGATTAATAGGTGATAAGAAATAGACATAATAACATATATTTACCTTTTAGAAAGATGTATTGTTAAACACGATAAGAAAACAATTACATATTTAATTACATATTTATGATATTTAATTACATAAATATTTTGAAGTAGTGCTACCAAATATTTTGAAAAATATATAGAAGTTGAGAACTGTGTAAGCATTTATATGTTATGCTTGGCAAGATATAGTAGAAGAGAGAAAAAGAGACGATTATACAGTTAAATAAACCTTTGAAACTGACTGATTCAGTCGTGTTAAGTTGGTTGTATCGCAGAGTAATACGGTCTGGAAATCAATGTTTAAGCTGTATAAATAGAACGGACTGAGATGTTGTAAATTATATGGAATATATTTCTATACAAAAACATGTATTTGATCCGATGGAATGAACTTGCAAGCCTTCAGTTCTAGTTTCTGTTAGGTTCAAAATCTTTTACTACTTTCCTTTCATAGTTTTGTGAGATATTGTGCCCCGCTTGCGGTATGCGCATATAATGTATATATGCGTGGCTGCTCGGGGAGCAAAAGTGGATATGCACTAGTTTTAACGTTATTTACTAATTTCGTGAAAATAACGTTAAAAGAGGGGGATGGTTAATCATGTATCATGTGGTGGCGTTGTTAGCCAAAAGACAAGGGATGTAACAACCCACTTCCTCGTAAGTTCGTCACTCTCGTTACGCCTAGCACCCGAGATTTGGATCATAATGTAACCTATATCGCTTATTACGCTATATCGCATATTTTCGCATCGCATCACACATCACAACGCTTACACTCATATCGGACTCGCTACCACACTACAAACTTTACGTGAAGTTTCCCAGGCTATCTGCTCGCTTAAACTGCAACGCGACTCTCGCAAGACTTGGGAACAAAGCTGCATGCAACCTCGTTTGTCTCATCGAATCTTAGCTTAATTTAATCGATTAATACGCTTAATGCCTTGCTAAAACACTTAATATAACTATATAATACGAACCGAATCGTCAAACTAACTCTTAACGCGAAATAAACAAACAAAACTTCGCCTTTTGGCCAAGTTCGGCCGAACTTGTGCATCACAAGTTCGCCCGAACTTGACCAGGCCAACAGAACTCCTCAATTTCACCCAAGTCCGCTCGGACTTGGCTTGGAACCTCATCAACTCAGCAAGTTCGACCGAACTTGACTGAGAATCCTCATAAATCTAACAAGTTTGCCCGAACTTGTATAGGAATATACAAGTTCGACCGAACTTGACTCCATCAGCTCCCATCTTTGCCTTCACCTATAAATACTCAGCTCCATTCTTCATTTGCACTTGCTGCAAGTTCGTCTGGAGCTCCCCAAAACCGAAACCATTTGTTTTCTAAGTAAGATTCAACCCGTTTTCAAGCTACAACAACGTTTACAACGATTTTCACAAGGTTTCTACCTTCGATTTCATCAAAACTCTTCTGTTTACGAAAATCTTCATCTTATATACAAAACTTCTGTTTTTCACTTAGATCCATGCTTAGATCTAAGTAAAACCTTTGAAACATCGATTTAACACAATATTCAGACTAAATGACGTATGTTTCGTTCACTTTGAAGTGGAACGAGGCGTTGTCAAGCTAGATCTCAGATCCGGAAGCACAAGGACGAAATCGTCACTTTGCACAAACTGGACTAAACCGTTCGAACCTTCAAGTTCGCCCGGATTAATCCGAGTTTCTGTAAAATGGCTAAAACTCCCTCCAAAAGACCTCTTCAGCCTTGGTTTTGCTCAGTAGCCTAAAGTTGGATGGATGGACACTCGATTTCCTCAGCAAACGACGCGAAAACGCACGATTTGGATGCCAAAACAGTCAAGTTCGCTCGGAAGACATCAATTTCGCTCGAACTTGTCACCAAATTGGTGACCAAGTTCGCCCGAGCATGATCAAATGTGATAACAATCATACAAGTTCGCCCGAACTTGTACTGATTCCAAGGAATCAGGACAAGTTCGCCCGAACTTGTGCTCTTTTATAGAAATGGCACAAGTTCGCCCGAACTTGTCTGCTGTTCTCTCAACCGTCAACCATTTCAGCAATTCGAAAGACTGATGCACTTCTGTTCGCTTACAGACTGAATCCGGCACTGTCACACCCCGACCCGCAGCAGAAAAGGTGATCGGGGCATGATTGGGTTATCATCAAAGCTCATGACATTTATTATGCGTTTCATATTCGTTTAATACAATTTAATGGAAATTTACAGTAAATATTACAACATGTTCTAACTATCAATCTAAGCTTCTTTGTTCTCTTCTAAGTCATTTCCTATGTTTTCCTTGCTTCAACCTGTTCACCTGTATCATGTGTAAAAAGGTTTTTTTTGGATCAACATAAAGTTGGCGAGTGAATCCTATGGAAAACATTTGAACAAGTTTATTTAATTGATTATGAAATGAGTGCACAACCACACATGAGTAAAAATAGATGTAAACTTATTCAACAATCATTAGATATTAAATAAAGTACACATGAACAATAATGGAACATTTAGAGGCACGCGTTGCTCTACTCGTCTCTCACGAGGAACTGATGGGCCTAATGAATGAATTGCATAAACATGATAATATGAAAGACAAAACTACAAACAATATAAACTCAATGATATACACATGAACAATGATGAATTTGGTTTTGAGGCACGCGTTGTTCAACTCGTCTCCCACGAGGAACTGATGGGCTTAATGAATGAATTTCATATAATTTGACAAAATGAAATAAGTAATCACAACAATATAAACAATCTAAGTTTAGATCACGATATGGTATGGCACAAGTTTAAATAAACTAGTTAATTATTTTGTGACACATGACACACCCCAAAACGTGTAATTAAAAGGGGGGAGTTGTAAGATTCACTCACAGTGGGTGCGTTCGGTTGATGATGTTGAATGCACGTGAAGTGGTTTTAACCACGAGTGAAATTAACCTAGATAAATAGCATTATGGTTCGGTAAGTAAACGGATTTTATTAATCCATTTTAGTAGGATTGTTGGGTGTATTTTTGTGAGTTTAAGGCTATTTTCTAACCTTAAGAATGTTATTTTTAAGTATTTTTAATTGATTTTTAATTAAAATAAATAAATAAAAATAATAAAAAAAGTTGACTTTTTTTGACCGTTGACTTTGACTGTAACAGTGACTGTTGACCGGTTCGTATGCATTATCGTGTGCGCTGGGTGAGGCTCGAACCCGAGACCTCCCGTATGCGTGCACGCAGCTCTACCAACTGAGCTACGTGTCT
This sequence comes from Scalesia atractyloides, assembly GCA_947069175.1. NCBI lineage: Eukaryota > Viridiplantae > Streptophyta > Magnoliopsida > Asterales > Asteraceae > Scalesia > Scalesia atractyloides. The sequence continues at coordinate 9,135,046 of CAMTDV010000014.1, read as the reverse complement.
AACCCGAAATATTTCTGTTTTTAATTATATTTATATATTAATTATGTTAAACAGAAAATCCTTTATTTTCTAAAAACGATTTAATCCAAGACTCGGTGCGCTCCACAGGTCTCGACCCGGGACCTGTGGCTTATGCAAACACACAGTCCACCGCTGGACTGTGTGTCCAACTTGTTAACTAAACTGATTTTTATTATACTTAAACACAAACTGAACATTTCCTTTTCTGTCTTATTTTAAAAAGTTAGATAATTGTCCGAGTCGGTGCAGTACACCGGACTCGAACTCGTGACGTGCGATTAAACATACACACAGTCCACCACTGGACTGTGTGTCTAACTTGGTTATGATTCCGGTTATTAATAAACTTAACATATAACAGTGGTGCCTCCGGTTCGGTTAACAAAAAAAGGCATTTTTATTAAGGCAGCGTGTGTGGAACAAGATTCAAACTCGAGACCTTTGTGTGTTTAATGTGCACACAGTCCACCGCTGGACTGTGTGTCTAACCCGAGTAATAACTTGATTTTAATTATACTTATATGTTTACCGAACTTCATCTTCTTCGTCAGTTTTAACCAGCATCGGAAATCCGACTGGTTCAAAGTTTTAATCGTTTTCTTTAGTGTCTGATGATTAAATACAAGTGATATTAAATAAAAAGAATGAAGAAATTAGGCGTGAGGTATACCGATTGGATTCCTCTGTTTCTCCGGCGTAACTCCGGCGACAGCAATCACTTCCGGCGACGAGTGTCTTGCAGCAGAGAGTCTTCAGAAAGCTTACAAAGTATGTGGGTGACTTCGGTATAAGTTCAGAGGGTTTAGTAAGGCTTAGAAGTTAAGGACTCGGTTTTCCGGCGATAAGCAGAAGAATTCCGGCGAGTGAGTTTTCGCCGAGAAAGGGTGCGGTTTTGAGCGAAAATGTTTGCAGAGGTTCGAGGGGGTATTTATAAGGCAAATCGTCGATGAATCTGGTCCGATTTTCGACTTGATTCGTCGGTTAGAAAAACTCCGGCGGTTATAATTTGTGTCGCGGACTCAGACGTCGGTTATAACCGATGTGTAGTTAAAGTTTACGTTATAACGGAAAGAATCGTTAAGTTTCGCGAGATTGCCGGGATTTCCGACGACTGCAACTTTGGGTGCCGGTTTTGAATTCGGAAAGACACGTTATCAATTAAATGCTCCCAACATTTAACAAAGAACATCAGTGGCGTAGTGGTTTAAGTGTTGAGTGTTAAGTCTGTTGTTGAACCGTGACTGACCCGGGTTCGAAACCCGGCAGGAACAAAACATTTTTATTTTCATATTTTTAACAGTTTTTCAAAAACTAATTATATATTCCCATATAATAATTGATTATGTATCGTTTAAAATTATTTTAGGCATTTAATTCGCAACGAAATTTTTAACTGACTGTTCGGTTAATAAACGGAGCGGGTTTGGTAAAATCCGTTTTTTACGGATGTACAGGCACTCTCCGCAACTCTTCTCAGATCCCTCATCTCACCCGAAACGCACCAACAGTGAGTATACTTGACCTATTTTCGCTTTAATGCACTTTTTGGGTGTAACATACGTTCTTATAAAAAATACACAACACACGCTAAACTGATTTATCACATGTGAATATCTGTTATACATATTTATACGTGATTGCTAGAACATATATGCTAGGGCACTTTTCGTTATCTCCACCTTGGCTAGTATGGTACTGTAGAGGGACTCTCACCCGACGGGGTTTAGCTAAGATGTACGCGCGAGCTCTCTGAGAGTATAGCATGAGAAATTGTCTTGTGAGTCTATGTGTTGTATGAATCATGTTTATGTATGAAGAAATTCGCCATACTTTTATCTATTATGCTATTATATCAAAACATGTATGCTCGCCAATACATTTTTGTATTGACAAATTATTTTAACGTATGTTGCAGGTTTTTGGGATCTACTTGCTACAAACTGGATTTAGGATTTATCATTAGAAACGCATTGTAATAGAAAATCTAGGGAAGATCGAATTGGAAATATTTTATGAGATGCTATGTTTTGTAATAATTGATTATGGAATATTGGTTGATTGTATGGGAAATCGGACTATTTAAATATTGTCATTATTATTTGTTATGGAATTTCTCGTGAAACAATCTGATTCGCCTGGTGCCACGCCCCGATGATTCCGCCATCGGTTGGGGTGTGACAGATTGGTATCAGAGCCATAACTGTAGGGAATTAGGTTGAATTGCCATGTTCGACCTAGTCTATGGTTAGGACACCAAATCAGACAGATACGCATCGATTAAACGCCGAAAACGAATATGAACAGACAAGTTCGCCCGAACTTGTGGGCAAGTTCGCTCGAATTGATCAAGTTCGCCCGGACTTGACCAAGTTCGCCCGAACTTGTCAGTCCCCTACAACGTCAACAAGTTCGCTTGGGTTTAGCAAGTTCGCTCGAACTTGACATCAGTCTGATGCCAAGTTCGCCCGAACTTGACCAGAACTCTTCGACACGAACTTTTAATCATATGCTTTTCCTAAAGCTACCACAATACACGTGAAGAACGCTCGTATCACACCAACGAGTCGATTTGTCGGGATTAGGTGTGAAAACTGCGAACTCTCGACGAATCACTCACCCTGCGTATTCTCATCTACACGAAATTGTCTGTTAAGTTAGGAGTGATATCCACATCTTAACGGAAATTTCCCATTCTATCCGATGGAAGCCTCCTGATGGGTTCGGGAGGTGAAACCACAATCAGGGATTTGAAGTTATCAAGTTAGGGGTGAAACCCGAACCTTGAAAACTCGTCCCACTCCACGATTTTCAATCTCACCAAAGTCTCGATTGTTTCCAACGTTTTGGGACGCGTAGTAACCGGAAGGGTGATGTCGTTAGCCGCGGGGATATGTTAGATAGTCACCTTCTAGGTTGAAAAACTTAAAGGATGTGTTGGAACATGATAAAATAGATGTTGGTGAGAGGGAGCTTTTGTGTCCTTCAACATATGTTGATTTTAAGCTTTGAAGTTTATGATGACATATGACTGAATGTAAAAGAATTTACAGTATATTAGATAATTTTTAATGGATCACTAGCAACACTCATTTCACCTATGCTAGAACTTTTCTTTAATAGAAATATTGTAAACCATCAAAATTTACTAAACTTTCATTGAATTAAAAAAACACATAACGTAGAATATACCAAAATTTAACTAGAAAAATACATAATTAAAAGAATGGATCACAAAGCCAGTAAACTAATTAGAATCATTATCCAAAAGTCAATTTTTAACCAAACTTAAAGTTGAACAAATCTTAACAAAACAGAAACCATAAAAGCAGTATTCAAATGATTATTCATAAGTCCCACATCTTAAAAGTTCTATGCCTTACCGAAGACATAAGTAACCATGCATTTGTTGCAGAAGGTTGCGTTTGGATCGTCTTTTGAAACTTTCTTGTTTTCATAGTATGGATACTCCGACAGAGGGAATCTAACCTTTTTGAGGGTCACAAGCCCATGACGTTTCGCTAACTCCTCCACCTCCCAAGGGTTGTACGGCGGGTTTGTCTTAACCGAGATATGGATCTGCTGTTCAAGATGGGGAGGCATCTCCTGTCGACTCACTTGGCTTCTTTCTTTTTGACACAGATTTAGCACAGGTAGTCATCGCTTTAGGCTCCGTCTGGCTTAGGCCCGTGGCCAGCCCTTTCTTCGTGGAACCTGGGGACATGATGCTCTCAAGATCTCCGAGGCCGAATTTGGAAGCGGATTTCGATGCAGACTTGGCAGCACCTAAAGCAAAGATAAGTATTCGCGAACCTTTATTTTTAATTTTACTTTTATAAAATAAAATATGGATACTTACTTGACATGGTGAAGGATGCAAAGCTGGTCTCTTCTAACTCTTTGCTTTTTTACTTGAAAGTTCTTATACTTGAATCCAGGGCCCAAAATGCAGTTATTTTTCTGCAGTAGCCAGAGTATCCTTGAGAGAGGTAAAGCTGCTCACTGCACAATTAAATCAAACATGATAAGATGTTCTCATCAAAAAGTAAAGAACTTTCTACAGTCCTATCCTAAGGATCCTATATCCTACTATTCAAGTTCCACTTTTTTGGAAGACTATCCCCTAAAGGAATAGAGTCTCTCCTCACAAAGAATAACTTGTTTTTCCAATTAGTGTCGTTTTTGGTGGTTTTAAGGAGTGGGAGCGGATGTTGAGGCTTAGCTTTGAAAAGAAACCGATGGGATCCACGGGTCACAAGGTTATATAGGTGTGGAAGTTTAGAAAGAGAGAAACTAAAGCCCTCGTCGCTAATGATTTGCTCGAGAGTATATATCACTCTCCACAACATCTGCATCGCTTGGCTGTAGCACAAGCCGGTTTGGGTGAAGAAACTTTGGGTGAATGTCGGAAAAGGGAAGGTGTAACCGATTTGGAATGGTGCAGCAGGGAAGCAAACCCAGAAAGTAGATTCAGAATCACTTTTCAGTGAAGAATCAAAAGCTCTGAAGACGGTTCCCTCAGGAAAGCAGCTTCGTAACTGATCAATTTCAGGATCACTGAAGCGACATAACTCCGAGAAGGGATTTTTAAGAGGTTTTGACTCTTGGGTGGCTGTCTGGTGTCGGATCTTTGTTTGGATAGGATCGGGTCACCATCGTTGCCATGGATTATAAGAGATAAGGGGAACAATTACAAAGAATAAGGATTGAAATAGAGAGAGAGGATACCTGAACGATCTTTAGAATGGAGATTTAAATGAAAAATCTTGTTCTTAAATGGGTTATCAAACTCTATCTCTACCCTATTTATAATGATGTTTGTTGCAGGTGGTCACATCATGACGTTAGGATTCGCAACGGATACTTATCGCTAGCCATGGCTAGTTCATTTTTAACGGAAATATGCCTAATCCGATTAGCATCCAATTTGCCATATTTGGGGGAAATTCTTAGGGATTGAATTTTATTACTATGGATCACACATCCTTAGATTCACCTGGATCACTGATTCTTAACAGATGGTGCAGGATGTCTGAGAATCACGGATCCTTAATATTGTTTTTACTAACTGACAACTGTATCATCTATTTGAAACTTGTATATGCAAGCACTTAGCAAATTGGACCTAGTTAAGATGGAATCTTATGGAATATACCGGATTTGAAGCACGTGTGAAAGCCCGTAACCATTATGGACGAACGTGGGAGCTTCCCGGATCTTCGTATATTTAGTTAGCTAGTTATCTTACTATTTTTAGGGGATATTGAGCTCGATAGAACACAACCTCTTTAGCATACTGATTACACACACTTTTGTTGTTCTCGTAATACACTCTCGAACACATATACTAGATTTCATTGTAACAAGCTCAATATCTTCCTAAGTTGTACCTTTTATCGTAATAGAGTTGGTGATCGGTAGTTTCATCACCCGAGGCTTTTGTGAGACTCACAGGTATTGTTTTGTAGTGCAATACTACAACAAAGATGGTGTTTTGATTACTTGAACAAGGTTACAAGTACAAAGTGTTTACAATAAGTTGGGTGCTTACAAATGAGGGCCTTCATGCCTATTTATAGTAGTTGGATCAGATCTAGAATGATCCCAGTCTAGATATTTCCATACATGATATTTATATCTTTGATTCTAGGGAGTTCCTCTAAAATATCCAGCATTATGGGGTCTTTATTGGGTGATCTAGATGGTTCTTTCGTTGCATTTGAGACCAACCTTTTCTAGGTCATTCCATAGTAATATCTTAGTGTTTTCATGAGCCTTCAAGCCCTTTCTAGAAAGTTCTTGGCTGGGACTTTTGGTGCTGAATTTCCAACCGATTCTAGAGGGTTCTGCAACCTTGTAGTTTGGTCTTTGAGACCAGAATTGTGTAGCATTCTGTGGAATGTTCCAGCAGCCCCTAGCGTGTCTTGAATAGCCCAGAAGGCTCTGGAATCGCGATTCTGATTTTTAAGCGGGACATAACAATAGGGCTACTAGTCTTAGGAATTAATGTGATAAACTAACAATTCGTACCTTTTGCGGGGACAACCATGAGTAAAAATAATCTTTAACAAAGTCGAAGATTTATACTAAAGCTAAAAATAAACCCATCCAAGACCAGGTGATTTGTCACGGCCGCAAAACCACACTACCTTCTTAACCTCAAGCATTGTAATTTCCACGTGCTAAGTTAACTTGGGCCAAAAATTTAACGATTTAAGTGTTGAGTGACAAACATAACACATAATTTTTTGAAGAAAAAAACAAATACATTTTGGTTACTTTTCTACAAAAATAAAGTAAAAATTATTAAACTATTAAAAATAATAAAAAAATGTATGCCGCTCAACAAGGTTTTAATTGTATTTCGTAAAGAAAAACTAAACACATACTTCAGTATCATATAAAATAAAAGAAGTGTCACAATCTTGCAATAAATTGATTCAATTGTACTTTTTGTCGTATTATATTTACATCGAGATAGATGGTAAACGGCCAACAAACTGCGTCGCTACCCCTTTTTAATAGCAAAATCAAGTCTTTCAAAAACTACGTTCATAAATCTCGGGGTCATAACATTACTATGCATGACCCTTTGAACTCTACCAATTAGGACCACAACCTCTGACGCCAGAAAACTAAAAGTATCAAAAGCAAATAGGATAAACACATATTGGTTTTCAAGGCACGCTTTCTCGTGTTTGGTCACTTTGACCGAAGCAGCCTTTAAAGCAGCCTAACCTACCGTAAAAGCACTACCCCTATGCCCACATGCGGGAAAACCTCTGTTAGATCCACACATGCATGGTTTTCGTAACCGGTTTGGACCGGTCGGTTCAACTGGTCCAACCGGGGTTCGGTCACTAAGCCGATCCGGTTTGGCTATTTTCAGCAAATATAAAAAATTCGGCCGGTTCGATTCGATGTCCGGTTCTCCGGCTCGGGCGATTCAACCTGCAAGTTTGTTTTTTATTAATCTTTTTTTTCCTCTTTCCCCCTGAAACACATAAAACCTTACTGTGAAAGCATTCCATCACTTTTTCAGCCGTAACCCACTGTCCTCACAAAAACAAAATCCCTATCACATCTTCACCAAAAGATGAGATACAACCTACAAGAAAAAGATACTTCGAAGCTATTGATCACAATCTAGAGTTCAGCAACAACTTTAGGCTTCAGTCTGTGGAAATGATAATGGTAGACGTGGAGAGAGGATATGGGATAAGAGAAAGTAAGTTAGGAATGAAATTTAACCCTAATAAGAAAAAAAAGGGTTAAGCGGTTATATTGAGCTTTTTTTAAATAGTTGGAAACAAGTAATAATGGGCCTCAACAAGTATGTGTAAAAAAACAAGTATAAAAACTATACTTTTTAATAATTAAATTACCAAGTCATTGTGATATGGTCCGGTTCTTAAATCCGGTCCAACCGTCTGACTGGTTCGACATCTGGTCCGGTTATGAAAACATTGCACACATGCATGTTTTCTTCCTACGCATCCTAAGACCAAAATATCGGCTGGTCGAAGGGTAGATCTCCCTTCCAATGGGCCAGTCAAGAAATTAACGGGTGCCTCTTTCTTAGCAAAATACTAGCACCTAAATATGTCAAAGAGCACATCCCTAACCAAATCATGTCAGTATTTGAACCCTAGGAGCTCTCTACAATGAACTCGTACTCCCCAAAAGTATCCAAACACGCCTTATGACAAACAGTGCATATCTTATCAACTGGAAATAAAGGAATCATGAGGCGATACTTAAGGATAGTACGGTACTTCACCGACGACATATGCTGGCCTAACCCATCTATAGGTATAGCAATAATAAAATCTTATGCATGTGGTGCCCATAGACACTCAAAAACGGCTTTTTTTCTAACGATCAAGTCAAAATTGTACTTCAATATCGTGGACAATTTCAGTGTTGTAAAAGTCGGATTCCAAGGCCTTGTACTCGGTGAGTACTCGGTCTTCGGAACACCTCCGAGGCGATTTTCTCCTAGGCGGACTCAATTAGTCGCCGGCGGTCAAACTCGGTCAACATCGGGGAGTAGTCGGTCTAGTCGGGACTAGTCGGGCATAGTCGGCCTAGTCGGTCAACCTCGTTTATTGACTTTTCCAAGAGTAGTCGGAGAGTAGTCGGCCAAGTCGGGACTAGTCGGCCTAGTCGGTCAACCTCGTCTGTTGACTTTTATATTATGCTTATTTTGACATGGATTATGTTTATTTTGATTTGAATTATGTTTATTTTGACATATATATAATATCCAATAATTAATTTCTTTATATTTACCATGTCCGAGTACTCGTCCTGTACTCCCGAGTACTCCGAGTACTCCGAGTACTCCCCCTGTACTCCCCGAGTACTCCGAGTACACCCAACTCCCACGTTGGCCGACTAGGTCCGCCTAGCGACTTTTGCAACACTGGACAATTTTACTAAAAAGAGCACTCGCCAATGCGTGTTGGCCTCACACAAACCTTTGTCAAAGACCAACGCTGGATCTTCCAAGCGTACAGGTTGGCATGTCCTCAAGCCGAAGAAAAGTTTGGCAATGCCCATACATGATCGAAGCAAGAGTAGTTGACTATGCAGGTCATCCGGTTTGGGTAGAAGACGCATCAAATCTACTGCCTTAGCAGCTCTTTTCTTAGTCAACCCACTAATAAAGCTTGTGTCTCTACTAACAGCCCCCCAAGAAGCTTCATCCCTACTAATGGCCTCCCAATGTCTGTAGAAAATAACCTCTCACGAAACTTGCTTCCATCACAAGAAGGCCAAATTAGCTCAGTTTTCTTAATATAAAATAGTTTTAATATTTTACGACCTTAATAACAAAAATTAATTGGAAGGAATTTCATATATTAATGTTTACCGGATATGATTTTCTATTCATTCACGTAAAAAAACATGTTATGCACCCTCCCAACAAAATTGCTTCATTTCTCTTGAAATTATGTAGGATAAAAATGATGTTTGGTATATGGTCGTAAACTTTAATAATTTAACTATTTTCGGTTAGAGTTCAAATATTCAAAACAAAAGTTCAACTCTATATTGAACATAGTGGGGTACGACCAAAGTATGCAACATTGTACCACTACCATATATATGGAGGTCCAAGACCACATCAGTGTAGCCTAGTTATCATGCCAAACCAAATGGTCCACAAGATGAAAATTGGACCCGTCATGAGATTTGGGGCTCTCTAAAATACAATGTTGTCAATATCATTCCTTCACACTTTCACATTTAGCAACGTGAAGTGTTCTAAATTCCAAAAAAGATGGTTCATTTTGCTTTTGACATCTTGCTAAGCATAAGACTACTCATGTTGGACACAACGGCTAAAGTTATAACGGAAAACTTACATGGGTAGGCTTATAAGAGTTGGTTATTCTAATAATAGTAAAGGATAAATGGAGTGTCACAATTTAGTTGTGTTTTAAATGTCTAAAAACACTAGAGTTGACATTTTTAATGGTGGGCAAAGAGTTGTGGGTGGGATGGACCGATCCTGGTATTAGGTTATTGGCATTAGATGCTATGCCTAGTGGTATGCAACAATGTATGGCTTCGCTTAAACACTATAAATCCATCGAATGATTGGGTAGGATTGAAAGTTATATGAATGATTGATATGTGTATTAAAACGAGTGAAAAAGTTTTTTTTTTTATTTTATAGAATGTTGGATCAAAATTCTTTATGAACCATTTAAAGCCTTTTCAATTAGTTAATTGTTAACTTTGCGGGTTTTTTCTTTGAACGGTATGAGAGTTTTATGAATAACAAAAGTTACTAGCTCTAGCAAGTAGCTAGATACCAAATATCCATTGAATGATTTGGTAAGATTGAAAGTTATATGAATGATTGATATGTGTATTAAAACAGGTGAAAAAGATTTTTTTTCTATAGAATGTTGGATCTTTATGAATCATTAAAAGACTTTTCAATTAGTTAATTGATAACTTTACACTTTTTTTTTTCTTTAAAAGATATGAGAATTTTATAAATAACAAAAACCACTAGCTCTAGCAAGTAGCTATATACCGAATATACACCTTACATCATATATTCACCTTACATAATAGAAGTTCCAATATTATGCTACACAACATTTACCAATCTAAACATAATTTTTTCAGACTTCTTTTTACCCATAAAAAACGAACTTGTTTTAATATCTTCAACGAGATCATTTTACAAAATTACCCTACGAGATCATTTATAGGGTAATTTTGATAATTACTCTATAGTAAATAATTAACGAAAATGTTATCGTGTTTTTTTACCTTTTCATCATATTCGTACGTGTTGTATGATAAGGGTATTTGTATTTAATCTTTGTCTTCATATGATATGCAATCTTATTAATTATTATTTTGTATATTGTGCTCAGGACAAAACAATTTTGTGACGGTACAACTGATCCAGATAAAGGACGTATATGCGGAAGGCCACTAGCACTTAGCTTTCATCCCGCAACCGGCCTTCTTTACATAGCCGATGCATATTTTGGTCTTCTAGTTGTTGGGCCTAAAGGAGGGCTTGCAACTCAACTTGTTGGTGGCTTCAAGTTTGTTGCAGGTGTTGACGTTGAGTTGTTTATTTCAGTGATGCTAGTTTGACTAATGATATCAGGTAGTAGGGGCGGACCTACCTTAAGGGAAGGGTAGCCTCCGCTACTGCTTGGGCTCCGGCGGTAGTGTAAATTTTGGAAAAATTTGAACTTTTTTTGACCTTTTTTTATTTCGTTACCGTTTTTTTATAAAACGTTACCGCTACGAAGATTTTCTAGATCCGCCACTATCAGTTAGCCATATTTACTCAAATCATGGATCAAGTTTCTACATATCTGGTCTTAATAGTGGCCAACCAAAAATGAATGATTTGTTTTGATGCAGAAATACGACACAACTCGGATTTAGCCTGATTCAACCGGTAGGTTCTTACGTTACAACCCAATTACCAGACAAGTACCTGTTTTGCTCCGTGGTCTCTCGTGTAGGGGTGGCCCTGCAGTTAGTCGATATGGTACATTTGTTTTTGTACCTGAGCTTACTGGTGGCCGAATTTCGAAATACTGGCTCGTGGGGCCAGGCAAATCAGGCAGAACTGTTGTTAAATAACGTTGGGAACACGAATTAGATAAAGCGGGCAGAAAGATTCGGAGAGTTTTGGGTGGCGGCTATACATGGATTTCAACCGCGAACGCAACCTCAAGGAGTGAGGTTCAATTCGGATGGTATTGTGTTGCACACAGTGTCATTTGCTACACAATTCTTCAATAAATCAATTAGTATAGTTGAAGAGAAGAATGGAAACCTTTATGTGGGTTCTCGTGTAACTAATTTCATTGGTCTCTACTCTAATTAGATCACTCTATTGTTTTTCTTCACATCAGTTTTAGTTCCGGGTTTGATGGCCACCCACACGCCATGAACGTTAAAAATTGCGCGATTACGCATCGCCCAAATTGTGTAATTTACCGAATTCAACATCGGGCATCGAAGCGATGTTGAATTTTGAACCGATTTCTCAGTATTTGAGCCGCCACTACCTTCGCCTTAAACCATATTTTTCTTTCGTTGACTATACATATGAGTAAACGAACCCGGTGTAACTGGTTCAGTTTCATATGGTCTACACCAAGTTCCAATTCGAACGTGAACCCTCTCGAAACCAATTGGACTTCAATTTTTTGATTTGGGCCCAAAGTCTCTAATCCAACTTTAATCTAATAAACCCTACCATCCCCCTCTTTTCGTTTCGACGTAACAGAAGCAAAGGGCACCCGTTCACGTACCTGCTTCCTCCTCTGTCTTCAATCAGAACCTTCAGCTCCGATTCACGCTAATTCCGGCCGATCAAATCAACGGCAGCCTCACGCTACTGCTCTCTCTGTTTCTACGATCCCAGTCTTTTCTTCGCAGATTGCAGGTTCGTTGTTGTGCTCTGATACCGATCTAACGGAAATTAATATTCTAATAATCATCCACTCCATGTTCTTGACATATCCGATCCATGCTCCTTCGTGGAGCTCAACATCGAGAGCTTTCTATAAAGGCTTGATTTGATCGTGATAGTTTTTTTTCGTGGTGTTCTCGTTCGTTGTAATTGACAGTTTAAAATTGGTTGAAGGAGTGTACAGCTGCACAGGGCCCACTATTGTGGGACGTGAAATGCCGGTTCAAAACCCGACATCCTTTTTTCCCTCAAAAGTCCCAAGATCTAAATATATTTTTTTTTCTTTACTAGTTTGCTTTGGGGCCAACCATGTTATCACAATTTATTTATTTTTAATCAAAATATTGATTTACACGTAATCAAAATTGACACATTTGCAATTGTTTTGAGTTCTCAAAACGTTTCCCATAAAATCTCATTGCCTATTTTTTAATTGTACAAGTCGTAAGAATATTAATCTTTCTAAAAAGACCCAAATTTAAAAATGATCTAAAATGTGTCCCATAATTTACCCTTTACCTTTAGATACAAATGTATATCTCAGGGCACATATTTTTTACTCGTACATGGCCCTCGAAAGTCCTCAAATTATCACGGACGACCATGGTTGGTTAGATTGAGTAGCATAAAAACCCTCTTCTTAGCGTGTAATTGTTTGTGTTTTGCCTTGATTAGTTAATTGCTAACTGGATGCGTGTTTTAAATAAAGCTGCCTTTCAAATAAAAATTAAACATGCCATGTCATACGGGAGCGCCCAAGCCATTCACTAAATAAGTTTGGATTACATAGCTTGCAGTGGCGGATATAATAGCAAAGTAGGAGGGCAAAGGTCCCTGTAGGGCACAAGAAAGTTAAAAAAAAGTGCTTTTGATGCTAATTTATTATATAAATTGGAAGCACTTTTGGTTTTTTGTGGTGTAAATTGAGGGGACAATGGTCATTTGACGTATAAATTGGGGCAGAATGATCCTTTGTGGTAGAGGTGCATAAAAGCCTGTAATTAGACCGGACCCGAAAAAACCCAGAGCCGGCGGTTATTTTTGTACTCGAGTATTTTGTATCTGTAACTAGGGGCGGACCCACCCCCATGTCAAGGTGGGCGGGCGCACCCCCGGGAATTTTTTTTTAATGTTATTATCCGACGAAAATCCCGTCTGCACCCCTTGGATTTTTTCGTCCGCATCCCTTGGATTTTTTCTTCGGCACCCCTTTGCATTTTTTGTCCGCACCCCTTGGATTTATATTAAAAAAAATTAGTAAAGTCTGATTTTTTTTTATAAAAACTATCTATATTATATAAACTTATACTAACCAAACCCATTATATAAACTTATACAATAGCCCACTAATAATCCTAGCCCATAAACCACCTAAAACTAATTAAAATAAGCCCAAAAACCCTTCAATATCCACTCCCACCCAATCTGATCTCTCTCTCGTCCTCTGCCGCCTCCTTGCCAGCGACATCATCAACACAGCAACAACACCAGCAGCCGATTGCAGCCGGTATCCGGCATCAATCTGACCGGAATACCCACGAAACCAACCGGAATTCAACAAACAGTAGGTTTTATGTTTTTTTTTATTATTTGAATTGATTTTATCGGAGAAAAGGCTAAACAAAAAACTTAAATAGGTTTGAAAAATCGCAAATTTTGACGTTTCTTATTGTTGTTTAGTTGCTTCTTAGGATGAACTAGAATTAAGCCCCGATGCGGAGGGGAATAGAAATCGTGCCAAATAGTATTACTACCCCATCACCGTCAACGACATCAACACTAGCGCAGAGGGGGCGTAAAATCACGCTAAATAGTATCACTACCACACTAACGAAGAAATGGCGTAAAATCGTGCTAAATAGTATCACTACCACATCACTGTCATCGACCATCAAACACTTAATCTGTGTCGTGTTAAGTCTTTTGTTCTAGAGGTTTAATTTGGTTGTATGTTACCTAGCTGTACAATATGGAAGGTCAAAATATGGAAAACTAAATCAATAAGAAGACGAACAATTAGAAAATGATATGGGATTGCTAAATAATCGAAAAGCTGCACAATCAAATACGTTATTTCAACACATAAACCAACGCCTACTCGTATCACTTCCATTATTATATGCACATAAAATTAACAACAACTTGGCCTCCTTAAAATCTCTTCTTTTAAGTTTTTAAATCTTTACCCTTTCTCCATCTTTATACATTCTCTTCTCTCTACATCAATTCTGCTATCGACTATGTGTATCACCACCATCGTTTGCGACCCAAACAGCCATAATTAAAAACCAAGTAACAGAGCAGATTCACAACCCTCTTTTATCACCATCATTTGCAACCCAAACAGCCAACATCACTTTCACCACCATCAATTACAGTTCCGCTGAGACCTCCGTCACCAATGGTCACTTTTTGCAAACCATCATCATAATGGCTAGCCACCACCAGTTGTCTTTCGTACAAACGACAACGTCGCCAATATTTAGAAGTTGACCAGAGCTCTATCAAAATCAAAACAGCCTCAATCATCAAAAATAGAGATTGATGTTGAGTGGTACGGGTATTGAATTCACGCTTACCTGAATTTGACGGAACTGTTGTCGGTACTCCAAATCGAGTCGCCGTCATCGTTACCCTCCGTGTTGCTGGAATAACCGGTCCAGTCATGCCGTCTACCCAGACTTGGGTCGTCGGGCATCACCATCGGACCATCTAGGGTCACCGGAACCCTAGTCGTCACGGCTGAGAACATGACCACAACCATTCCGTTGAATCCGTCATCATAATGAGATTCCTTAGCTTGGGTTTAATGGGTTGAGGCCTACCAAACACCGAAGCTCGACCAATCGCCAGAGACTCGCCGGCTCTGTTTATTTCTCTCTCTACCGTTCCCTTTCTTTCTCTGTTTTGTTGATTCTTGACTCATTTTCTCTTCCTCTTTTTAGTCATGACGTAGCACTTAGCTTAATAGTGGCCCAACATGATACAACCACTTAAGCACAAAGTACAACCTGTCACACTCCAACCGATGGTGGAATCATCGGGACGCGGCACAAAGCGGTTCAAATTGTTTGAGAGAATCCATAACGACTATTTTAAAATGACAATATTTAAGCGTTAATTTCCCATACAATCAACATAAAATCATTCCATAATCATTATAAACTCAAGCATTCTCAAACAATTAATAATGTCGATTACAATTTTATTATGAGTTTCTAAGCAAAATCCTAAGTCCATTTGCAGCGAGAAGAAATCTTTAACCTGCAACATACGTTAAAATAATTGTCAATACAAAAATGTATTGGCGAGCGTACATGTTTTGATATAATAGCATAGTAGATAAAAAGGTGTCGCGAATTTCCACATACAGAAACATGATACACATAACATATAAACTCACAAGACAAATTTCACATGTTAAGCTTTCGAAAAAGGCTGCGAAGCGCAATGTGTTCCTTCCTAACTAGACCCCGTCGGGTGTTAGCCAAACTATAGTACCATACTAGCTAAGGTTGAGTTAACGAAAAAGTGTCCTACTTTACATGTTTCTAGCATCACGTATAATTATGTATAACATATATTCGCGTGTGATAAATCAGTTTAGCGTGCGTTGTGTACTTTTGATAGGAACGTATATTACACCCAAAAAGTGCATTAAAACGAAAATGGGTCAAGTATACTCCCAGTGAGTGCGTAAACAGCGGACACCGAGAGTTGATGAAAGGTGAGAAGGAGTGTCGGTTTAGCCTGCGCGTAGAGACGGAAGTGCATCAGTCTTCCAGAGTGTTGAAACAGTTGAAACGGGGAGTGGTGCGGGAACAGTTCATTTCGCACAAAAATGGAATTTTCGTGCGAAAATGTCTGTTTTTGTATCCAAAATCGAGTGTTTTCGCTTCTTCTTCGGGAAACTCGAGTGTTCATCCCTCCAACATTAGGTTACTGATCAACCTAGAGTCAGAGAGCTCTTTTGAGCGAGTGAGTCTCTTGTACGAACTCGGATTGGGCCGTGTGAACCAAGTATGGTTCACGCGAGCCAGTCCAGATCGCACAAGTGACTGTTCTTGCGACTTGGTGCGTTCGGGACTAAGACTTCGTCTGAAACAGATTTATTTTCGAGTCTCTTTCGTGACGGTTTCGACAGCGCCTCGTTCCACTATTTAGTGAACGAAACATTAGTCGGTCTGATCCGTTTTCGTATGAAAATCGATTTGATAAAACAGTTTTGTTAGGATAAACACTTGGTGAGTGTGAAACAACAAGGTTTCGGGTCTGAGAAGCCAGGGCTAACTCAAACATGCTCGGTTAAGTGCTAAATCCTTAATAAAATCAGAAAGTTTTATGAAAAAGATAAAGGTTTTCGTAAAACAAAGAAGTTTAGATGAAATAGGAGATAATCTCGTGCAAAATTGTTGTAAAAACCACTGTGATTCGTGTGAAAAACGTAGTTTTCTTACTTGGAACAGAGAGAATCGGGCTAGAGAGCGTTTTGGTGCGGAATGGTAGCAAGTTGGAATGAATGGTGAAGGGTTGTATTTATAGGCGGAGAGGAATGGAGGTAGTTTGGTGATATTTTCGTGCGGAAGTCCATATTTTCGTGCGAAAAGTGCCATTTTCGCACGAAATATGTCATTTTCGCATGAAAAATATCATTTCAGACCAAATAATGCAATATTTTCGCACGAAAATACAATTCGTACGAAAAATATATTTTTTTGGATTCTAAAACTTAAAACACGCACTTTTTACAAAAGGAACCTATGCTAGAAAAATTCCTAAAAATTATTAAAAATCCTTTTGTAATGCTTTCGTTCGTATTAGTTAATTGTATTAAGCGTTGCGTATAAAATGGGGTAAAGCGAGTTGTTTGAGCGAGAGTGTTGCGAGTATTAAGCGTTTAATAGGCGTCTCAGTTCCCAAGTCCTGAGAGAGTCGTGTTGTCTAAGCGAGCAGATAGACTTGGAAACATCACACAAAGTTTATAGTATTTAGCGAGTGCGTCATAAGCGTTGTGAAGTGCGATGTATGTGCGAAAATAAGCGATGTAGTGCGAAATATGCGATGTAGCGTAGTAAACGATATAGTTTACATTATGATCCGAATCTCTGGTGCTAGGCGTAACGAGAGTAACGAGCTGCGAAAATGCGGGTTGTTACATGCATACAAATGTTACTAATTATCCTATATATAAATATGTTATTTAGATTATTATTAGGGTGTGATTAAACAATTCTAGGGTTTGATTGCTTGAATAGTTGATAATTAAAATTGAAACATAACATATGGAACGACAAACTTATGGTCATGGATCAATTTGATTGTGATAGGAACCATGAGTAGAGATGTTATGGCATGATTTCTCAAGAGGAAAGTGGATACATCTTTCGAACTAATTGATTTGGATACTCTTCCTTCGGACCCGTATGATCGCAAGCCGATAGAATCATGATTCACCTGAATCAACGGGATGAGATTAGAAGGGCATATCTACTAAGAGGACCGTATCAACCAAGAGGTATCGAATTCCCACAAACAACGATTCAAGGTGACGAGTTAAGGAAATTTAAGGAAGAATGGTATGACAAACATGAGTATAAGGGATGGTTAGAGTATAGCTCAAAATCGGATCGCGTGTTTTGCTTATGTTGCTATTTGTTTAGGAGCCAATTTGGAGATCGTAGAGACACATTTATGTGCGGCGGGTATAACAATTGGAAAAAGGTACATGCGTCACGTAAAAAACATGTTGGTTTAGTTAATAGCCTCCACAACAAATGTTTCCAAATGAGTGCCGATTTAGTTAACGAAAATCAAGCGGTACACACACAATGGGACAATAGGAGCACTAAGGAGAAACGTGAATACAAACTTAGACTTAGTGCTTCTACTTTGCTTGGAAAAAGGTTGTTGAATGGCGGATTGGCGTTTCGTGGTCATGATGAATCAAAAGATTCACTAAATAAAGGGAATTTCTTAGAGCTTTTAGAACTCATGGGTGAAATGAATGAAGAGCTTGCTAGCGTTATCTTAGAGAATGCACTCGCGAATAACCAAATGACAAGTCCTAAAATTCAAGTGGACATCAAACATTGTTATGCTCAAGAGGCAATTAAACAAATTTTAGAAGAACTTGGTGATGATGTTTTTTTCTTTATTAGTAGATGAATCATGTGATATATCAAAAAAGGGCGGTTGTTATTCGTTTTGTTGATAAAGTTGGGATTGTTAAGGAGCGTTTTATTGGCTTGTTCATGTCAAAGAGGCAAGCGCAATAACACTCAAAACGGGTATTGATGATATATTAGCACGTTATGGGTTAAGTTTGAAAAGGATTAGAGGCCAAGCCTATGACGGGGCAAGTAACATGTCGGGCGAGTTTAACGGCCTAAGGTCTCTAATCTTAAAGGGAAATGTTTCGGCTTTTATATTCATTGCTTTGCACACCAACTTCAACTAGTTGTTGTGGCGGTGTCTCACAAACACACACCAATTTGGAGAATTTTAGAAACGATAACATGTTTAACAAATGCCGTTTGTGCATCTTCTAAACGACAAGATACGCTTCGTGAAAGCCAAAGAAGACAATTGGAAAATATGGAAGACATACTTTGTACCGGAAGTGAGTTGAACCAAGAAATTACACTTTCAAGGCCCGGGGATACACGTTGGAATTCCCATTACAAGACACTTTCCCGTTTAATTTCTTTATATTCAAACATTATTGAAGTTCTTGGATGGTTAGTGGAAACGGGTCAAACGCTTCCTTGTAGTAGACAAGCGGACGAGCTTCTAAAGGATATGAAAAAATACGACTTTGTATTTTACATACACTTGATGGAGCATATTCTAAACATCACACATACGTTGTCCCAATGTCTTCAAAGAAATGAGCAAGATTTGATGAGTGCGGTTAAATTGGTTTCTTCCACCAAAAACCAACTTGAAACGTTTAGGTTGGAAGGTTTTAATGACTTTTTGGAGAAGATTAACTCCTTTTGTGACATGTATGAACTTGAGGTGAAAAAATTGGATGATGAATACGTTAACCCAAGGTGGCCAAGAACAAAGACGAACATCATAAATCGGCATTATTACGAGTGTGATTGCTTCGATGCGGTTCTAGATTTGCAAATTCAAGAATTTGGGAACCGTTTTAACGAGGTAACATCTGAACTACTTGTTTGTATGAGTTGTTTGAGTCCGTGTGGTAATTTTAGCGCATTTGACATAAATATACTAAAGCTAGCCGAGAAGTATCCATATGATTTCAATGAAGAGGAAAACGAAGGCTTCCGGTTCAACTCGGAAATATTTTGATTTTGTGAAAAAAAATAAACAATTCGCCAACTTGGATGGTTTGTCAAGTCTTGTTAGGTTAATGGTTTCAACAAATATTCACGTAACTTATACATTGGTATATTGGTTATTGAAGCTTGTTCCGTATTACCCGTCGCAACCGCAATCGTTGAAATATGTTTTTCGGCAATGAAGAATGTGAAGACCGACTTGAGTAATCGGATTGAGGATGAGAATTTAAGTGATAATTGTGTATGTTATATAGAGAAAGATTTGCTTAAGAAAGTAGCTTTAGATGATGTTTTGGATAGATTTCAAAAAATGAAAACCGTAGGGCGACGTTTTAATTATGTTTGTAACAAGGTTTGAAGTGTTTGACGAATATATAAATTTAATTTGATGTTCTTTTGTCTTACATGACCCGACCCGACCCGATACAACCGATTTTTTTTACTTATATACTTAGGGGCCTAAAATTTTTAAAAATGTTCTGCACCCCCATAGGAAAAATTCCTGGGTCCGCCACTGTCTGTAACCAAACCGTATCCTACCTGAAAATACCCAGTGATTTGAGTGTAGATCATCATCATGATGGTCTAGTTATTTCGATTGTTGAGAGTTGTTGCAGTTTTGTATAGTTTGTATTTGAATATTTGTTTGATTTTTAGTTAAAGATACTATAATTTTGATAGTTGAAGTTGTTCCAGCAAAACTTGAGCATGTTTTAAATCAAGATGAGCCAATTCAAATGAAAATGAATACACACATTTAACCCAATTGATATTTTTGGATCTAGACGTCAGTATATTAAAAGAAATAACAAAATAACTATTTTATAACACATCTAAATATACTACCTTAATAAATGAAGACTTATATTATTATAGCGTCAAAATAAGTAGGCTGCAAATGAACGGAACATTTGACAAACAATTTGTGAACCATTCGACTAAAAGTTCGTTTGTGTTTGTTCGTTTGTAAATTAACGTACACGAACAAGAAATTTCGTTCGTTTACTTAATTGAACGTACATGAACAGAGGCCGTGTTCATTTATGTTCATGAATGTTCGGTAACATGTTCATTTATATGTTTGTTTTTGTTAACGAACGATTCTTTGAGTTCGTTGTGTTGATGAATATTCGTTTGTGCTCTTTGTGTTCATGAACGTCTGTTTCTGCTTTTTTTTTTGCGTTCCTTTGTGTTCGCTACCAAAAAATTAACGAACACACGCATACAGACACGAACACATGCGTTTGTTTTTGTTAACGAACGATTCTTTGAGTTTGTTTGTGTTCTTTGTGTTGATGAATATTCGTTTGTGTTATTTCTGTTCATGAACGTTTGTCTGTACATTTTTTTGGGTTCATTTGTGATCGCTACCTAAAATGAACGAACACGAACACATTCATTTCCTTAATGAACCAACACACACAAAAATTATTGTTCGGTAAATATTCATAAATAGCTCATAAACAAATAACACATTTATTTTCTTAATAAACGAACATAAACAAGATCTTATTCGTATTCTTTTTATCAGTTTCCAACCTTAATAATAACAAAATAATATTTGACGTGATGTTGGTAAGTCAAACTTTAAATAAATGGAGAAATGTTTTCCTATCTTTTTTTTGAACAGCAAACAGAATTAATTAATCCCGAGCACTCTCAGAGCACCCACTTGGACCAAACGGAGTACTCCGAGAGTAACACGAGTCTACCAGCAATTCCGGGGAAAACCCGATAACCCACCCGCCCGTAGGCACGACGGTAAAATTACCGGTAAACCCGTTTGGCTCAAGGATCGAACCCAAGTTTTCCCGCGTCTTTTATCATTGCCCACCAGTATCTCACTCTGCACCAAGTGAAAGTTGAACTTACATCTCTCAAGAGAAATGTAAGCCTTCCACCACTTGATCTAGAGATTCTTGATAAATGTTTTCCTATCTACTTACCCAAAAATAAAATCAACAAAGAACAAGCTTTCAATGTCTCAAAATTCCCAAAAAATGCAAATTAATCATTTTTAAACCACTCCCCCATTAACCTAACGTTGACTTCTCCAAGGAAGAAATCTTCATCCACATGTAGCCCCAAACCCCTGTACAATACACCCTTTGAATTTCATTCAAATCCCAATTCACTCTCGCTCCAACCTTTCACCCAATTCAATTGAACAACTCCATTCTTTTTCGTCGTCAACTGCATCATCCGCCATAGATAAAAGGTTCGTTCTTGTTTCCTCATTTCGGTTGGAAATCGTATCCTCTACGTTTATTACTTCGATTCGAACATGGGTTTTGTTTGATTAAGAATCTTTTTTTTGATTTATGGGTTGCTTTTCTTATGTGTCGTATTAGGGTTACTAACCTATAGTTTTAGCTAATTGGTTAAAAAGAATGTATTTTTATCATAAATTTCCCCTTTTGAGACATGGGTCTTGCTTTATGTCATAATCTCTTTTAGGTTATTATGTTAATTTTAGGTTTAATTACAAAATCAATGGCCTTTATGTGTTTCTGGTTATTTGGGGTTTTGAATTTTCCAGTGTTAATTGCTTATAATCTGTTATATAATTCTTTAAATTGTCTTTATCTTTTTGGCAATTGGAGTTTTGGATTATTCTGATTATGGTATTACTTAATTGTCTTATTTTAGGGTTTTTTAAGAACTCAATTTAACAAATTTGGGGATAATGACGATGTCACATATGGAATCAAATGATCAAAGATGGCCAAATGTAAGATTGGGGGAACTAGGAGATATATCTGCTGCTTTTAATAATGGGTTTTCTGATATGATGATGAATAACTTATGGGTGTACGATTTTAACGTACTCGATGAATCACAAAGCCATCAACTTTCTGGATTCCCAGTTCAAGAATCGTCCGAGTATACAGTTTCCAATCCTGCGTTATCTTCTTCGAGGTTTTTGGTCGACGTGAATCAAAACAGGGAGAATGACGATCCAAACTCCATGAAAATTACGGAAAAGATTGAATGTAAAGGGACCCAAAAGAGCGTAAAAGGCCCGCGAAGCAAAAGATGCAAGCGGACCGTCTTTGAAGGCCCGTGGGACTTCAAATCAACTTCTTCTTTGGATCTTTACGGGCCGGTTGATAATCAAAGGTCTGCTAAGAGCAAAAGACCGTTGGGAGAACATGATGTCAGTAAACCGGTTTTCAAGAAACGAAAGGGTGAAAATCTTGGAAACAATGATTTCGTTTCGGGATTCGTAAGTGTAAATAGCGTTGGTAGATGGTTAGAAGACGTGGGGTTTGGTAGATATGCAAGTGTGTTTGAAATGCATGAGGTTGATGAAGAAGCATTGCCGTTGCTTACTATTGATGATCTGAAGGATATGGGTGTTCTTGCTGTTGGGACTAGAAGGAAACTGTATGCTGCAATATGTCAACTTGACGGGAAGAGATTGAAAAACCGGACATGATAATGTAAGTAGTATGGTTTTTTGACATGTATTTTGTACACACACTTTCTTGTTTTTTGACCTGCTGATAGTTGTGTTTTTAGATAACAATAGATGAGATGATAAGTTGTGTTCTTTATTTTTTGGAAAGGTCAATATGCGAAAAAGATGTTGAGCATAAAGAAGCTTGTTTCAAATAATTTGAAAATAAAAACATCCAAAACAAACAACCATGATATTTGATAGTTTACATGATAAATTGAAGATTAATAGGTGATAAGAAGTAGACATAAAACATATATTTACCTTTTATAAAGATGTATCGTTAAACACGATAAGAAAACAATTACATAATTATGATATAGAACTAATATTATTAGGAGAATGGGTAGATTACATAAATATTTTTAAGTGGTGCTACCAAATATTTATGTAACACCAGTTAGAAAAATATATAGAAGTTGAGAACTGTGTAAGCACTTATATGTTATGGTTGGCAAGATATACTAGAAGAGAGAAAAAGAGACGATTATACAGTTAAATAACCGCCTTTTAATAAGGGTTTTTTTAAAAACCTTTGAAACTGACTGATTCAGTCGTGTTAAGTTGGTTGTATCGCAGAGTAATACGGTTTGGAAACCAATGTTTAAGCTGTATAAATAGAACCGACTGAGATGTTGTAAATTATATGGAATATATTTCTATACAAAAACATGTATTTGATCTGATGGAATGAACTTGCAAGCCT
The DNA here is from genome assembly GCA_947069175.1 of Scalesia atractyloides. Classification (NCBI taxonomy): domain Eukaryota; kingdom Viridiplantae; phylum Streptophyta; class Magnoliopsida; order Asterales; family Asteraceae; genus Scalesia; species Scalesia atractyloides. Next base: position 9,111,587 of record CAMTDV010000014.1, on the reverse strand, counting down.
TCAGTTCTAGTTTCTGTTAGGTTCAAAATCTTTTACTACTTTCCTTTCATACTTTTGTGAGATATTGTGCCCCGCTTGCGGTATGCGCATATATATGCGTGGCTGCTCGGGGGACAAAAGTGGAAGTGCACTAATTTTAACGTTATTTACTAATTTCGTGAAAATAACGTTAAAAGAGGGGGATGGTTAATCATGCATCATGTGGTGGCGTTGATAGCCGAAAGACAAGGGGGTACATGCACTAATCGGGCATTTGTCTCAATTGCTGAGTGTTATGTGCCTTATGTCCAAGGCTTGATGTAAAACTACTATCGAGCTAGGGGTCTCACCGGAAGCAGCCTCTCTTTTCCTACAGGTAGAGGTAAGGCTGTGTACCTCTTACCCTCCTCAGACCCTACTACGTTAGCTTTGCTATTGGTGGGATTTACTGTGTATGATGATGATGATGACTTTTGTGAGATTAAAAGGTAAAACATTGTATTTCATTTTTTTAGCCTACCATTCTTCTTGACTGTTACGACTTCTCTAGCTCTCCTGTAATGACTTCTCTACTTCTTGAAGTATGACTCTGTCCTAGCCATTCGTTCTGCTCGTCGTGCCCCACTGCCTGATTTCAGACCCTACCAATGACAATCGTTTTTCTCGACTTTGGTAGTAACTGATAAGTAATCCTTTTTGTGCTTTAGACTTTAGAGTTAGATGGCAACGGGTATTGTTTGTGTACGATGTTTTTATATCTTTACAAGGGTAAAAGAGAAGTGGGGTTACTCAATTTGAGAGTTATAATTATTTGTTCATTAATATGTGCACACAGCATGCTCGATTGGTAACACGGATTATTACAAGCAAAAAAGTTGTATTCACTCTTTATAACTCAGGAGAAGCCACTTAAGATTGTTAACTTTTACATATGTGTCATGCTCATACATTAAACTTAGTAGGACCATTGGTCTGAAAGAGTATGCTCATACTGAAAGAATTTACAGTATATTAGATAATTTAAAAGGGATTGCATGATGCAACCTTGTAGTCGTAACTGGGAAGCGTTAACAAACTTTATGAAGTTTTGGAATTATTTTATTACGGTGAAGAAATGTTTTTTTAGGATCGTTATATGATACTTCAAGTATATGTTTTCAGGATGTTTGTACTCAGGGCCAGCTTACCCATGCCGTCGCTTGAGGTCCAGATTTTCAAAGGGCCCGAAAGGTTTTTATAAACTTTAATATACATACTATATTTGACCGGTGTTAAATTAGTCGATATATACGTATTCAATATTTATAATTCTTTATAATTGTTTGTGAAGTTGAGTCAAATTTAGGTTAAGCATTGTCTCATTAATTTGCATTGCATGTGTTAGGAAGAGGAGCCACATGGATTACGAGTAGGGGTGATTATTGGGTAAGAACCGGGTTAGACCGAAACCAAAAAAATGCAAATATTAGAACCTAGAACCGAACCAGATAAGAAAGTGTCAGTCCTGGGTAATGGGTTATGACAGGTCGGGTCTCACCGGTCAGACACTTGGACATATTAACCTTAGTTTAACTTAATTTATATTATGTTAATTATCATGGTATTTTTACAGATCAAAACCTTCATATTAATACATATTTCCCTTTTTAGCTTTTTTTTTAAATCTCATTATTGTACATGCATATAATTATAAACGAAAAGTTGGGATATACATGTGTGACGATAGATGAATTGGTAGGTTGAGAAACGAGTCAAAACAAGTTTAGTTCAAAACATAAAGTTTTTATACGTATATGAGTTGAGTCACTATTATCATTTTGATTCGTTTCAACCCGTTTTACTGAATCTTTTTCTGAATATTCTTAACATAGATTGTTTGATAGGTTGGTATGTTCGGACCGAAGCCGGTCTAACTTTGACTTTTTGTAACATAGCACTGACTTTTTGTATATATTTCCAACTCTAAACATAGAATTCCAAGACACCCATGATTGCATGTACTTGTATAGTTCATCTCTCGTTTACACTCAATAGATCCATTGCCTATTTTTACGTCTTTAGTCATTTTAAGACAAATTCTTCGGTTTGACTTTTTCAAGAAAGTCAAGCTAATGCATTTTCTTGCATGTCCTTTAATCTCACACATGCATACCTTATTTTATTCATTTACAACATGAATTCATACTATGACCAAAATGGTAGTATTCTAGCATTAAGTATATTTAACATTTCTTCTCTCGTGTAATGGTTTTTACTTTTGATCTTTCTATATCCCTAATTACGGATTCTAAGGGTGGAGGGGCACTCCTTTCATCTACTCCCTTGAATCCTATAGTGTCACCTTATTTCTACACTAAACTACTCTTTAATACCCCAAAATCACTAGCTACAATCATTTCAACTATCCTATAACTTTTCTTTAATAGAAATATTGTAAACCATCAGAAATTACTAAACTTTCATTTAAATTAAAAAAAACATATAACGTAGAATATACCTAAATTAAAATTAGAAAAATACATAATTAAAAGAATGGATTATAAAGTCTTTAAACTAATTAGAATCATTAAAAGTCAATGTTAATCAAACTTAAAGTTGAACAAATCTTAACAAAACAGAAACCATAAAAGCAAAGCAGTATTCAAATGATTATTCATAAGTCCCACATTTTAAAAATACTATGCCTTACCAAAGACATAAGTAACCATAGACTTGTTGCAGAATGTGTCGCGTTTGGATCATCTTTAGAAGCTTTCTGTTTTCATAATAGGGATATGGGAATCTGACCTTTTTGAGGGTCACAAGCCCATGACGTTTTGCTATCTCCTCCACATCCAACGGTTATACGGCAGGTTTGTCTTAACCGAGATATGGATCTCCCCATTTTCGGTAATCAACCTCTTGGCATTGTCTAGAAAGTCATTAATTAGCTTCTGATTTTGCCTGAAAAAACAAATAAAACTTGTTTAGTGATAATGTAAGTAGACATGTAAAAACCGGTTCGGGCTCAACCAACCCGACCAGTCGGTTATAGACTGTTTCTTCTTCGCGAAATTGGTTACGGTTTAAAAACCGGACCGAAACCGGGTAAAACTGGACCAAACCAGTTAGTACCGGTTCTGGTTCTCCTCGTCTTAAACCGATTTAAAAACCGGACCGGTTTTAAGAAAAACCGATTTGTAATAAGTTAAACGAGAAAGAAAAAAATTAATCAATAAATTTACATTGACTAACCGTATCACATAGTCTTCGGTGTCTCGCTTATGCACTCCTACATTGGTCTATTGAACACTATACAATCGTATAGTGTTCCATTAACATGTTGAAGAAACACTAAACTAATTAGCCGGTTCAGGTTCTCCTCGTCTGGTCCAGGTTTGTTTATATGCTGAAATAAATCCGAAGGTAAACCATGACCGGTGATAAAGATGGGAATCCAGAGAACTCAAGAACTGTGAAAGAATCGATGGGTGGTTTTGTATTGCAAGCACCGAAGTTAACTTTGATCAACTACGTAACATGGTCAGTTATGGTGAAAGTTATTTTAGGATCGAATGGTTTGCAAGATGCGCTTGATGAGGAAAAGGGACCAAGAATTGAAGAAAGAAATAAGTTTATGGCTTTAGGTGTCATGTTCCAACCCTACCTGAAGATGTGATGCTTCAGATGGCTAAGTACTAAAAATCGAAAAATGTTTGGGAAGCGCTAAGAGTTCGTTATCTTGGTGCAGAAAGAACACAGAAAGCTCGTCTTCAAATGCTAAGAAGCGAGTTAGATGGATTAAAGATGACTCAGACCTAAAGTATCGATGAATATGCAGCGAAGTTGGGTTGAGTACAGAAAGTACAAAAGCTTGTGAGCAACCCTCGAAGAAGAGGCCGTGGTGAGAAAGTTCTTGAGTGTATGTAACCCACTAATGTACACTCATATGTGACCATATTTCGTTTGACCCGGGATTTTTTTTCTCTTTTGTATTATAAATAAATACACTATTTTTTGGTTTTAAAAAAAAAAGATTTAATTTTAATTTATAAAGAGCAATAATGGTAGTTGGTTAATAGTGGTTTCTCTGTTAAAATTGCTAAATATAGTGTTGAGGGATTAATCATTTTAGTTATAATCTTTTCTCTAAGTAATAAGATTGGTTCAAAACTTTATTTTTTTTCAAAGAATTAAAAATAATACTGGTTAAACGGTGAATTGTTCAAATTTTCCTTTCAGAAAATAAAAAATAAATAGTATTATCTATGTAAAGTACGTAGTCAGTAAAGTTGATAAAATATTATATTAAGTTTTTTACACTTTAAATTTTGCCGTTTGAAAAAAAGAAAAAGAAAAAGAAAATATTAGATTTTAAATACTCATAATATGATTAACAATCATACCAGAATCACCCTGATAATGTTATTACCTGATAAAGCTTAGAAAAACATCATGATGCTAGAAGTAAAAGAAAATGAAGTATATAGAAATCAAACGCCATGGGTTACAAGTTCTCTTTACAATATGTTTCCAATTTCTATTGCAAGAGAAGCGAAAAAAATAAAAAATATTAATGACAGTAAAATTTTGAAGGGTCTAACTCTTGATTATCTTCTTCATTATACGATTGCAGGTTACAAAAAGTTGTTAGAAATTTGAAACAATCTTAACCAAATACTCGAATATTGGAAATGAACATATGAGATGTATAAACGACAAAAGAAGATTGTTTTGCTTACCTGAGTCATGAAAACGAAAAAGATCTGATATTTAAAAATTTTAAAAAGCAGCAACATAGAAGTTTTGAGGATTTCAAGAAAGTGAGGGGAAATGAGGTTAAAATATGGTGGTTCGATGGTGTTGGTACTTGGTACCTTCCACTGCAAAAGAAAGAAAAAAGAACGGTTGACTAAGTCAAAAGAGATAAGCCTTTCTAATTATATTTGACATATGTATAACTTTTAATTTGTACATTTTCTTCTTTTTTGTTTTTTTAATCTACTTTATTTGATTTTGTAATGTAATTAATAAACTAATGGCTTAATAATCAAATTTAAGGATGAGAGTTTGCTACAAAGTTCTTTTTTCCTACAAAGTGTAAAAAGTCATAAAACATCATATTATTAACCATAAAACACACTCAAACCCTATAAATAACAAAGTGAAGATTACTAAAACGCCATATTTGTGGGTTTTATGTTGTGTTTTGGATGATAAGGCTTTGATTATTGAATGACTAATATTGGTGTGTTTTATGTTGATTATCGTGTTGTGTTTTATATTCATAGTTCTATGAAGGTGTGTTTGAAGTTTTTATGGATTGTTAAGATTTAGATATTGTGTTTTAGTGATCTTAACTCTGTTATTCGTGGGCTGTGAGTGTTTTTATGGCTGAAATTGTGGTGTTTTATGACTTTGTACACTTTGTAGGAAAAATGGACTTTGTAGTGAATCCCACCCCCAAAATTATTATTTAAAAAATAATATCAAAGTATAGAGTAAATTGTCATTTTAGTCTATGAGGTTTGTACAAATTTGTCATTTTAGTCTAAAATTTTTTTCTCCTCTAGGTCATGAATCCAAAGTTTAATATATAAAGACATGATCCATTCTTTTATTACAATATATAAAGACATTTTAACATTTTTGAAACCCTATTTCACCATAATCATCCATCGTCATTCTTCTTATTCTCCAAAAATCCACTAATCCAGCATCATCACCCAGTTCCTCAGTCGGCGATCGAAGCAACAACAATGTGGAATGCTCTACCTTCATGTTCAACCTTTAACCCCCACGTCGATTCTGATATCAAGTTGTATGCAAGCATGTTATAAGTATGAAATACATATGAATGTGATTCCGAGAAAATATAATATGGATGTATGTCTCGGTATTAAATTAAAATATGTATTTCATGATTGATTACGTATTATGCATGTATCATTAAACAAGGTTGATATAAAAATACTTTTTTTATATCATCAAAATCTCGAGATTACAAGGATTAAAATGAAATAAGAATACAAGTTTCTAAATATAATCGAATAAAACTTTCTAAATAGGGAAAGTATGAAAATGCAGAGCGTTACAATCAAACTTACCTTTCCCATAAACCCCATACGGAAAGTTTGTAAAGTTTCCACCATGATAAACCTTTGGACAAAATAACTCTAGATGTATACATGAAAGAAACTAACGATTTAACAAAAGTTTTAAAAAAAATTGGAGGGCATTCTCATTAGGATTCATAACACTTAGGATATATATATATATAAGGTAGGGTTAGTGTAAAAAATGGTGGTTTTGTGAGAAGTGTAAGAAGTGTTTTAAGCCCTTAGATCTTGTAGTTAATGGTTGAGATCAAGAAGGCTTAAAATGTAAAATATGTTTTTTGACTAATTTGGCTAGATTAGGGGTAATAGTGTCTTTTTATATTATAATTTTAAACAAAGAAACTGCCATCAACTATAATGCACATACAAGTTCCACCCATCTCTTTTGAACGTCAATAACTTTTTATACGTAATGTTTTTAAAAAAATAACATTACACCATATTAACGAGCTTTTTTTATCTTCAATATGAGTACCATATTGTTATATTTATATAGACAAAAAAATTACGAAGAACACATACTAGACTGCAGGTTTAAAACACCATACAGGTAAACTCTCCTCATGGAATGATCTTAAGGAAAAATTCCTTACTCATTTCAGTCAGCAGCGTCGTTATGTTAGAGATTCGTCAGATATTATGAACATCTGGCGAAGAGACAACGAGAATTTGGAAGATTTCATTATAACAAGGAGGTGTTAGAGATCGGTGATGTGCATGAGGATCTGATCCGTGCACAGTTCAAGTACACGGTAAGATGTGACGAAATGATTAAAGTGCTTTCTGTTACTACCGGTTTGCCAAAAAGCTGGGATAAGCTCATGGCAGCAGCCAAGGTTTATGCGCAAACCGAGCGAAACCTCAATTCAAACATGTCACACCCCGACCCGCAGCGGAATAAAAGTCGGGGCATAATTGGGTTATCACCAAAGCTCATGATATTTACTAAGAAGTTTCATATTTATTAAATTCAAATTACAACTTAAATATCCAATAAACAAAATTCATACAATTACAAAGGAAAACAAAACTAAATATTCATTCCAAAGCATTAACTTGTTTATTCTTCTAGGCCATCCTAAGTGTTTCTTTCCTCAACTGGATCACCTGTATCATGTGTAAAACAGGGGAGATTTTGGGTCAACAAAAGTTGGCGAGTGAACCTTGATAAAACATTTTAAATAATTGCTTGTTTTATTTATTAAAGAAAATTCGTGCATAATCACATGTGAGCAACCATATATATGTAAACAATCACAAACCACTTTGGATGAATATATGACATGAATGATGATGTATTTGAGATCAAGGCTCAATCAAACGGAGCCGATCTAATGAGGCACCTGATGCTCAACCCGTATCCCACGGGGAACTGATGGGCCTAATGAAATGCGTGCACTGAAATGATCAATTTAATCTACATATAATTCACACGACAAACAATCCACATTTGATCACGGAATGATATATGCACATGTGTTTAAATAAAATAAAGGAATAGTACGACACATGATACACCCCAAAACGTGATTAAAACGGGGAATTCGTAGAGATTCACTCACAGTGGGTGCGTTCCTTGATAATGATGAATGCGCACGAATTTATGATTCAACCGATAAGAGAAAACTATCCTGAATAATCACGTAATAATTCGATAAATACATAAATTCTATTTGAACTTAATATTTCTAATTAATGCCTTTTTATTAGTTTTTTTAAGGTTTATTTTTATAGTAATTAATATAATATTTTTTTAAAGCATTTTTAAGTGCTTTTCTTTTTAAATATAATAATAAAGAAATAAAATAAAACAGTAATAATAAAAAAAAAAAGGTTGACCTTGACAGGTCTGACCGGGTCAACCGGTCGGATTTAATGAGAATTTGAAAGCGTGTGAGGTTCGAACCCGTGACCTCCCGTATGTGTGCACGCAGCTCTACCAACTTAGCTACGTGTCTAACCCGAAATAATATCAATTTTAATTATATATATATGCTAGTTAGGTTAATACAGAATTTATTTATTTTAAAAAGATTTGTAAATCTTCAAAGCTGGTTGAGATTACACGATTCGAACCCGAGACCTTTAGTTCTCGTGCACACAGCCCGACCAGTTGGGCTGTGTGTCTGACCCGTATAAATCCCTATTTGTATTAACTTTAAACACTTGTTCCAGAGCGATCTAAGTGAGTTAAAAAAAACTTGGTTTTATTTACAGAGAATCGGTAACGTATACGAGTCGAACCCAGGGCATGTGTTGTATAATTGCACACAGTCCACCACTGGACTGTGTGTCTAACCCGTTTAAGAATCCGATTTAAATTATACTTATATATTAACAGCAACTTCATCTTCTTCGCATGACTCTTACTGTTTTTGCAAATTTTCCAGCACACTTATTATATATATTAGAACGATTACATAATGGAAAGATAATCAAAGATTCAGGAGGATATACCGAAACAAGGGGTGATTTTGATTTCACCGATGAACTTCCGGCAACAGGGACTTTCCGACGAATAACTCCGGCGAAGTATAACTTCGAAAACAGAGTGTTGCAGAGTGTTTTGATGAGTGTGAGCAGGTTTCTAGAGGTTCAAGGGTCAGTATTTATAGGAGGAACAGGGGTGTTGATTTCGATTTGTTTTGAAACCAGCTCGCATGATTGATCCTTGAGATTAAGGTAAATTGGTTCGAATTTGGAAGGATTTGACGCGGTTACAGCTGTGAAATTTTGGATTGCCAGACAGGGCGAGATCATCGGTTCGCTGATTTGAATTTGCAGGCACATGCGGTTCGTGCATAAGTATAATTTGTTTCCAGATTCTAACCAAAAGGTGTGTGTGGCTCAGTGGTGTTTGCGGTGCATGTTAACCCGGGGAACCCGGGTTCGATCCCCGGCTCGCCCATGTTTGAGTTGTTATTTTTTTTATTTTCTCTATTATAAGTTAAATCATTTATTAATTATAAATTTTTAATATTTGATTGGATTATTTATTTTATTTATTCAAGTTATTTTGAACAAAAGAATTCTAATATATCAAACAGTAAACAAAATGCTAAAAATCATCCGGCATAAATAAATACATTTCGATTGAGAACTTGGGGCGGGTTTCCGAAACCCGATTTACACAAATGTTACAGTATCCCCTACTTTTAGTAACCGGAAAAAGATGCGGGTATTTCTCGCGCATTGAGTCTTCACGTTCCCAAGTAAACTTAGGCCCTCGTTTTGACTTCCAACGTACCCTGATGATTGGAATACAACTTCGCCTTAAGCGCTTCTCACCGAAATCCATGATTTCTACTGGTCTTTCGACAAAGTGCATCGATTCATCGACTTGAATGTCTTCTAGGGGAATATGGAGGTTTTCGTCGGCGAGGCACTTTTTCAAGTTTGATACGTGGAACGTGGGATGAATTCTGTTGAGCTCTTCTGGTAGGTCAAGCTTGTATGCTACGGGACATACTCTTTCGAGTATCTTGAAGGGTCCTACGTAGCGTAGTGCTAGCTTGCCCTTCTGGCCAAAACGAACCACTCCCTTCCACGGTGATACTTTTAAAAGTACTCGATCACCAATGTCAAACTCCAAGGGCTTTCGTCGTTTGTCAGCATAACTCTTTTGACGACTTTGAGCCGCTAGAAGATTGTTTCGGATTTGAAGGATTTTGTCGGTTGTCTCTTGAATCAATTCAGGTCCGGTGATTTGCGCTTCACCGATTCCGTGCCAACATACTGGAGATCGGCACTTACGGCCATACAAAGCTTCGAAAGGGGCCATGCCGATACTTGAATGATAGTTATTGTTGTACGAAAACTCAACTAACGGTAGGTGAGCGTCCCAGTTCCCTTTGAAGTCTATGACACATGCTCGTAGCATGTCTTCAAGGGTTTGGATGGTGCGTTCAGATTGACCATCGGTTTGAGGGTGAAAGGCAGTACTGAGGTCTAACCGTGTACCCAAAGCGGTTTGTACGGCTCGCCATGTTCGTGAAGTGAAACGACCATCACGGTCTGAAATGATGCTTAATGGTACACCATGACGGCTTATGATCTCGCTGATGTAGATACGTGCTAACTTCTCGTTCTTGAAGTCCTCGCGAATCGGAATGAAATGAGATGATTTTGTAAGACGGTCGATTATTACCCATATGGTGTCATACCCACTGGAGGTGCGAGGTAACCCGGTAATGAAGTCCATGGTTATGTTTTCCCACTTCCATACAGGTATTTCGGGTTGGACTAGAAGTCCTGAAGGTCTTTGATGTTCAGCTTTCACTTTGGAACAGGTAAGGCACTTGGAGACAAAAACAGCGATATCCTTTTTCATGCCAGGCCACCAGTAGGTGTATCGTAGGTCTTGATACATCTTATCGGCTCCTGGGTGTACAGAGTACCGTGTTTTGTGTGCCTCATTCATGGGGAACTCGCGAAGGTTATCGCGATCAGGAATCCATCTGCGGTTTAAATAGTATAGAATACTGTCGGATTTGGTTTCAATTTTGAGTTCAGCTCCACATGACAGCTCATCGCGTACGTCATTTTCTGTTACAGAAACATGTTGAGCTGCCTGGATTCGATCTTTGATGTCGGTTATGATTTGCGAACATAGAAGGCGAATAGAGTTCGCATATCCTTTTCGACTGAGTGCATCGGCCACCACGTTTGCCTTGCCAGGATGGTACCGAATTTCACAGTCGTAGTCGTTGAGAAGTTCGACCCACCTTCGTTGCCTCATATTCAACTCTTTCTGGTTGAAGATATGTTGGAGACTCTTGTGGTCAGTGTATATTTCACACTTGGTACCGTAGAGGTAATGTCTCCATATCTTGAGAGCGAACACAACGGCTCCAAGTTCTAGGTCGTGGGTGGTGTAATTCTTCTCATGAACTTTGAGTTGCCTAGAGGCATAGGCTATCACTTTTCCTCTTTGCATCAATACACAGCCTAGTCCTTGCCCTAACGCGTCGCAATAAACCACGAAGTCATCGCAACCCTCAGGGAGTGTAAGGATAGGTGCGTCACAAAGCCTTTGCTTTAAAGTTTGGAAGGCCTCCTCTTGCTTAGGTCCCCAAATGAAGGGTTTTCCTTTGTGAGTCAAGGCCGTGAGCGGTACGGCGATACGGGAAAAATTGGCAATGAAGCGTCGGTAGTAACCTGCCAAGCCGAGAAAAGACCTAACTTCGGTAGGGGTACGTGGCGCTTGCCATTCTTGTACTGCCTTGATTTTTGAAGGATCGACATGAATCCCCTTGTCATTGACGACATGACCAAGGAATTGTACTTCTCCTAACCAGAATTCGCATTTTGAGAACTTAGCGTAAAGCCTTTCAGTTCTTAAGAGTGTAAGAATGAGCCGAAGGTGTCGCTCGTGATCGGATTTGGACTTGGAGTAGATAAGGATGTCGTCGATGAAGACTATGACAAAACGGTCGAGGTAGGGTTTGCATACTCTATTCATTAAATCCATGAAGACGGCGGGGGCGTTGGTTTAAACCGAAGGGCATAACCGTGAATTCGTAATGACCACAACGAGTTCAGAAGGCGGTTTTTGGGATATCTTCCTCGCGCACTCTAAGCTGATGATAACCAGAACGAAGGTCGATTTTGGAAAAAAGGTGACGCCTTGAAGTTGGTCCAAGAGGTCATCAATGCGAGGCAGTGGATAGCGATTCTTAACCGTCAACTTGTTGAGTTCTCTATATTCAATGCACATGCGAAACGTTCCATCTTTCTTCTTCACAAAAAGAACAGGCGCACCCCAAGGCGATGAGCTAGGACGTATGAACCCTTTGTCAGTCAACTCTTGCAGTTGACTGGCCAATTCTTGCATTTCGGATGGGGCTAACCTATAAGGAGATGCCAGGCACAAGATCAATGCGCAATTTGACTTCTCTCACAGGAGGAAGTCCTGAAACGTCGTCGGGAAAAACTTGTGGGAATTCCTTCACAATTTGAATATCTTTGAGCTTTCTCTCCTTGCCTCCCTTGTTGACGACGTGAGCTAGAAATGCGACGTAGTTCTTGCAGAGATAACTTCGGGCTTGAAGGCAGGACATCAATTTGAGTCCTTTCGAAGGGGTTTCCCCAAAAATACGTAGTGTCTGGCAGTCTGCGAGAGGAATACGAATGAATTTTTCGTGGTACACCACTTTAGCGTGATGCTGGCTGAGCCAGTCCATACCGATTATAACATCGAAACTTCCCAACTTCATAGGAATGAGGTCACTTGGGAAATCGTGATTGCTTATGGTGAGAGTACAATCGCGTATAATAGAATTTAATGAAGTGGGTTTTCCGTCAGCAACTTCCACCGTTAGAGATTCAATGAGATTAACATGAGGTTGGTCGAGGATAGATTCAAATTCTAAGGACACAAAGCTCTTATCCGCACCAGTATCGAATAGAATGGATGCATAACTACCATTGATGAGAAACGTACCGTTGACCACATTGTTGTCAGCCCTGGCGTGGTTGGCATTGATTTGAAAGCTCTTCCTCTGGCAGGTGGAGGAGCTTGGTTGGCTTGGTTTACCGGGTTCGCTTGAGCCTGGGCATGGATGATGTTCACTAGGCGTGGGCAGGTGTTCCTGAAATGGTTTGGGTCTCCACAATTGTAACAGGCTCGTATGGGTTGCATCATGAGGTAGTTGGGTTGGTAGTAAGGTTGGGCTGCGTGTTGTGCAGGTGGTAGAAGTAAGGGTTGTTGGGTTTGGCCCACCATTTGATTTTGGGTTTGGGTTGGAGGTTGACTGCGATTCATTCGCTGAAGGGTACGGCAGGTTTGGATGGTGTGACCCGCACGACCACAACTTGTGCAATGTTGGCAGGGGTTTTCGGGAGGGTGATGGTATTGACAACGGTTGCACTTTGGGTGTGGGCCAGTGTATGGCCTTTTGAATGGTGCAGCTGGAGGAGCAATTTGGGTGATTGGTGCAGCAGTGATAGGAGGGTTGGTTTGAGTGACAGCAAAATTCTTGCTATTTCGCTTCCTCTTACCAGCAAACTTCGAGGATGAGACGGGGTGGTTTGGAGTTGGCGTCTCAATGGGTGCTTTCTTCCTCTCATCTTTGAACTTGCCGTTTCGAATGCGATTTTCAGTGAGTTCTGTAGCTAACTTCATTGCGGCTTCAAGTGTTGCAGGCGAAGTGCTTAAAACCGAATCTTGGATTTTCGAGGGGAGGCCTCGAATGTAGTGTTCGACTAAGCGGTACAAGGGGGTGAACAAATTGGGGATCATCTGGTTCAGCTCGAGAAATCTCTTATTGTATGAAGTGTGGTCTCCTTCCTTTTGTTTCAATGCGTGGAACTCGTCTTCCAGCGTTTTGATTTCGCTTCTTGGATAGAAACGTCTTGTCATGATTTCCCTTAACTCTTCCCATGTTAAGGCCATGGCATCTTCAACTCCTCGCTTACCCTTTTCCGTGTTCCACCAGGTAAGGGCTACCCAAACAGTCTTCCAGTTGCGTAACGTACCTTACGGTCCTCGGGACAGTCGCAATTGAGAAAAGTGTTTTCCATCTCTTCAAACCAGTGAAGGAGAGCGGTGACACCTTCAGTCCCTTCATATTTTGGGGGATTGCAGGATTTGAAGTGTTTGTAGGTGCACTTGGGGTTTTGGAAGGAGGGTTGGCGACGCTTTGGTCTTCTTGGTTGGGAGGGTTGATGGGATTAGCGGTGAGAGCTTGTTGAACTTGTAGCACGATGTCAAGAAGCACTGTGGCCATTTGCTTAGCAATTTGTGTGGCCAAGCGTTCGTTTGACTTTCCTGACCTTCTACCTCCACGTAATTGCCTAGCCGACATCTACAGGAACATATGTAGGAAGATTGTGAGTTTAAGAATTTCCTAGGTGTCATGTGTCGTAAAAGAATGAAAGCAACATAAATGAAAATAATTTAACTACATCCATTGGATGTCTTTGGTTTGCTCATGTTTGGGCCTCCAAATGTCCCCCATACCATTGCCTGTGTAGTCATGTGGGCCCCCACGACTATTGGGCTTGGCAGGATTCACATTGGTGTCGACGGGTTAACACTTGCACCACCCGAATGAAAATCGTAAAACATGATTGCGAGAAGTATGGTCGGAGGGTGTCCAGGTGTAGACACATTGACAACTCAAAGTGGGGTTAGCTTACACGACGTTTGGTATAGCATGCTTTGGCCTAATAGGTCCTTCGAACTCTCATCGTTAGTCCCCAGGTAGGCAAACTGGTCCTTTATTTTGGATTTATACGAATGCCAAGCCTAGACAGGACGTTCCGACTACCGGTACTCGTACCCTTCCATTTACTACATGCCCGTCGTGTAAACTCACTTTGATGTGATTTGAAAAATACGAAATCATTGCAAAAATCATGGAAATCGTGAGGTGTGTGCTTTCATAGATATGGCATGTTATGAGGATATAAACTATGATGAGCATTGCATATTAACATGTTCTTGTGAGTGTGCTTGCATAATATTGGGTGTGAACATGAAACATATAAACATCATGAATTTTGCATGTAACACATAAACAATTAAAATTTAATCGACTATAGTATAGGCTCTAAGGGTCTAATAACCTATCCTATATCCCTATAGTCACAAGCTCTGATACCAATCTGTCACACCCCGACCCGCAGCGGAATAAAAGTCGGGGCATAATTTGGTTATCACCAAAGCTCATGATATTTACTAAGAAGTTTCATATTTATTAAATTCAAATTACAACTTAAATATCCAATAAACAAAATTCATACAATTACAAAGGAAAACAAAACTAAATATTCATTCCAAAACATTAACTTGTTTATTCTTCTAGGCCATCCTAAGTGTTTCTTTTCTCAACTGGATCACCTGTATCATGTGTAAAACAGGGGAGATTTTGGGTCAACAAAAGTTGGCGAGTGAACCTTGATAAAACATTTTAAATAATTGCTTGTTTTATTTATTAAAGAAAATTCGTGCATTAATCACATGTGAGCAAACATATATATGTAAACAATCACAAACCACTTTGGATGAATATATGACATAAATGATGATGTATTTGAGATCAATGCTCAATCAAACGGAGCCGATCTAATGAGGCACCTGATGCTCAACCCATATCCCACGGGGAACTGATGGGCCTCATGACATGCGTGCACTGAAATGATCAATTTAATCTACATATAATTCACACGACAAACAATCCACATTTGATCACGGAATGATATATGCACATGTTTTTAAATAAAATAAAGGAATAGTACGACACATGATACACCCCAAAACGTGATTAAAACGGGGAATTCGTAGAGATTCACTCACAGTGGGTGCGTTCCTTGATAATGATGAATGCGCACGAATTTATGATTCAACCGATAAGAGAAAACTATCCTGAATAATCACGTAATAATTCGATAAATACATAAATTCTATTTGAACTTAATATTTCTAATTAATGCCTTTTTATTAGTTTTTTTAAGGTTTATTTTTATAGTAATTGATATAATATTTTTTAAGCATTTTTAAGTGCTTTTCTTTTTAAATATAATAATAAAGAAATAAAATAAAACAGTAATAATAATAAAAAAAGAAAGGTTGACCTTGACAGGTCTGACCGGGTCAACCGGTCGGATTTAATGAGAATTTGACAGCGTGTGAGGTTCGAACCCGTGACCTCCCGTATGTGTGCACCCAGCTCTACCAACTGAGCTACGTGTCTAACCCGAAATAATATCAATTTTAATTATATATATATACTAGTTAGGTTAATACAAAATTTATTTATTTTAAAAAGATTTGTAAATCTTCAAAGCTGGTTGAGATTACACGATTCGAACCCGAGACCTTTAGTTCTCGTGCACCCTATTTGTATTAACTTTAAACACTTGTTCCGGAGCGATCTGAGTGAGTTAAAAAAAACTTGGTTTTATTTACAGAGAATCGGTAACGTATACGAGTCAAACCCAGGGCATGTGTTGTATAATTGCACACAGTCCACCACTGGACTGTGCGTCTAACCCGTTTAAGAATCCGATTTAAATTATACTTATATATTAACAGCAACTTCATCTTCTTCGCATGACTCTTACTGTTTTTGCAAATTTTCCAGCGCACTTATTATATATATTAGAACGATTACATAATGGAAAGATAATCAAAGATTCAGGAGGATACCGAAACAAGGGGTGATTTTGATTTCACCGATGAACTTCCGGCAACAGGGACTTTCCGACGAATAACTCCGGCGAAGTATAGCTTCGAAAACAGAGTGTTGCAGAGTGTTTTGATGAGTATGAGCGGGTTTCTAGAGGTTCAAGGGTCAGTATTTATAGGAGGAACATGGGTGTTGATTTCGATTTGTTTGGAAACCAGCTCGCATGATTGATCCTTGAGATTAAGGTAAATTGGTTCGAATTTGGAAGGATTTGACGCGGTTACAGCTGTGAAATTTTGGATTGCCAGATAGGGCGAGATCAGCGGTTCGCTGATTTGAATTTGCAGGCACAGGCGGTTCGTGCATAAGTATAATTTGTTTCCAGATTCTAACCAAAAGGTGTGTGTGGCTCAGTGGTGTTTGCGGTGTATGTTAACCCGGGGAACCCGGGTTCGATCCCCGGCTCGCCCATGTTTGAGTTGTTATTTTTTTATTTTCTCTATTATAAGTTAAACCATTTATTAATTATAAATATTTAATATTTGATTGGATTATTTATTTTATTTATTCAAGTTATTTTGAACAAAAGATTTCTAATATATCAAACAGTAAACAAAATGCTAAAAATCATCCGGCATAAACAAATACATTTCGATTGAGAACTTGGGGCGGGTTTCCGAAACCCGATTTACACAAATGTTCCAGTATCCCCTACTTTTAGAAATTTCGTCCCGAAATTTAAGTAGTAGTGGTAACCGGAAAAAGATGCGGGTATTTCTCGCGCATTGAGTCTTCACGTTCCCAAGTAAACTCACCCCCTCGTTTTGACTCCCAACGTACCCTGACGATTGGAATACGACTTCGCCTTAAGCGCTTCTAACCGAAATCCATGATTTATACTGGTCTTTCGACAAAGTGCATCGATTCATCGACTTGAATGTCTTCTAGGGGAATATGGAGGTTTTCGTCGGCGAGGCACTTTTTCAAGTTTGATACGTGGAACGTGGGATGAATTCTGTTGAGCTCTTCTGGTAGGTCAAGCTTGTATGCTACGGGACCTACTCTTTCGAGTATCTTGAAGGGTCCTACGTAGCGTGGTGCTAGCTTGCCCATCTGGCCAAAACGAACCACTCCCTTCCACGGTGATACTTTTAAAAGTACTCGATCACCAATGTCAAACTCCAAGGGCTTTCGTCGTTTGTCAGCATAACTCTTTTGACGACTTTGAGCCGCTAGAAGATTGTTTCGGATTTGAAGGATTTTGTCGGTTGTCTCTTGAATCAATTCAGGTCCGGTGATTTGCGCTTCACCGATTTCTTGCCAACATACTGGAGATCGGCACTTACGGCCATACAAAGCTTCGAAAGGGGCCATGCTGATACTTGAATGATAGCTATTGTTGTACGAAAACTCAACTAACGGTAGGTGAGCGTCCCAGTTCCCTTTGAAGTCTATGACACATGCTCGTAGCATGTCTTCAAGGGTTTGGATGGTGCGTTCAGATTGACCATCGGTTTGAGGGTGAAAGGCAGTACTGAGGTCTAACCGTGTACCCAAAGCGGTTTGTACGGCTCGCCATGTTCGTGAAGTGAAACGACCATCACGGTTTGAAATGATGCTCCATGAAGAACAAGAAGGGTCAAGACCCAAACCTCTTCTGTGATTTTCACAAAGATACATGGCATACAACTGACAATTGCATTAACATGCGCATAGAAATTGAAAAAGCTTTGAAAAGTGGTAAGCTGACACACTTAGTACAATCAGTTCGAAAAGAGGTCAGGGAACTCACGCGCGGAGATGAGGGGCCAAACAATAAAAAGATGAAACAAGTTGCCATGATTCAAGGAGGCTTGTCGCGCAAGCGCAGCTTTCAACAATTCCGAGGGGAGAAATGGCGCGAGCGACAAGTGATATTTCCTGTGGTTCCTGGCGGACCTCAGGAAGAAAGACCAGTGGTAATCACATGTATCTTTGGCCACTACCAAACTGACTATATGTTCATAGATCCGGGAAGTTCTATGGATATCATATATGAACAGTGTTCAAGTAGTTATATCCGGAAGATAAGGCACGCCTGGAACCAGTTGACTTCCCGTTGACTGGATTTTACAATGAGGCTGTTTTTCCTCTTGGACATATAGTTTTCCCTGTGATTCTTTCAGAAGGTCAACACTCGCGCACAATTCAAGTAAACTTTATGGTAATGTCGGCGACATCCCGTCATGATGTTTGTGTTAGGGCGTCGAGCACAACGAGATTTCAGCATGATTACGTCTGCGCCTCACGCTGCATGTGGCTTCCCAACGCCAACTGGGGTAGCTATCATATTCGCTCGAAAAGAGATTATGTCTATCGAGGAACCAGTTGTTAAGGCTGCTAAACCAACGTCACCAAATGAACCAGAGAAATGGGTTCTGAACAATAAGTATCCAGAGCAACTAATTATTCTTGGTCCTGCAATTTCTATGGCAATTCGCGCGAAACTCAAAACTTTGTTGTTTCAAAATATGGATATCTTCGCATGGACACGTGCAGACATGATAGGGGTTCCGCGCAAAGTAGCAGAGCATTGATTAAAAAGTTTTTCCTTTAGCACAGCCAGTGGTACAGAAAAAGCGCAGCCTTGGATCGGAAAAGACAGAAGCAATGAATGAGCAAATCGCAGAAATATTAAAAGCTGGTATCCTGCGCGAAGTCAAATATCAAACCTGGGTCGCAAACCCAGTAATGGTAAAGAAGCATAATGGTGGTTGGCGCATGTGTGTGGATTTCAAAGATTTAAACAAAGCCTGCCCCAAAGATTGTTATTCTCTTCCTGAGATTGACAAAAAAGTTGATTCATTGGCCTCATTCCGTTGGAAATGTTTTCTAGATTGTTACAAAGGGTATCACCAAGTGCTGATGAAAAAGGATGATGAAGATAAGACAGCTTTTCGCACGGAAAAAGTATTTTTTGTACACAAAAATGCCCTTTGGCCTCCGCAATGCGGGAGCTACTTACCAAAGATTAATGGACATCGTCTTCGGGGATGACATTGGCAAGACAGTAGAGGTGTACATCGATGACCTGGTCATCATGAGTAATTCAGAGGAAATGATGCTAGAAAATATCCAGAAAACTTTCGATTCCTTGCGCAAGGTCAATTTAAAGTTAAACCCAGGGAAATGCTCTTTTGGCATGGAAGAGGAAAGTTCCTTGGTTTTGTGGTTACAAAAGAAGGATTCAAGGTCAATCCAGAAAAGGTGGAGGCCATCCAAAAGATGTCGTCTCCCACCACCATCAAAGAAATGCAACGGTTAGCTGGGATATTAGTTGCGCTTAACCGTTTTTTGGCTAATCACGCTGCAAAATCATTTCCATTTATCTGAACCTTGCCAATTGTGTCAAAAGTAAAACGTTTTTATGGACTCCTGAAGTAGAGAAAGCATTCTAAGAGATGAAGGATTGTCTTATACAGCTACCCACACTTACTGCTCCGCGCAACAAAGAATCGATGATCCTTTATCTTTCTGCATCTCCAATGGCAGTCGGAGCAGTGTTAATGGTGGATCGTGAAGGTGTTCAATCTCCAATATATTACATCAGTAAAATGCTAAATGATCCAGAGACACGGTATTCTATAATGGAGAAATTAGTATTAGCTCTTGTTCACGCTTCGCAGGCTGAGACGATATTTTTCAGGACACGTCATTACGGTCCTAACTAATTATCATATTGGTCAAGTCTTGTCTAAACCGGACGTCTCTGGACGCCTTGCGGAGTGGGCAATTGAATTGGGAGCATACAACATTTGTTACAAGCCAAGACCAGCCATCAAAGGTCAAGTTATTAGCCGATTTTATTGCTTAAATTCCAGCAGATAAGGTTGAAGAGTGCGAAGCAATTCAAAATCCAGTTCCCATCATTGACAGAACATGGATCTTGTCCAGATGGTGAAGAGTTCACTTATGCAATTCGGCTTGAATTTAAAAGTACCAATAATGAAGCAGAATATGAAGCTTTCTTAGCAGGTTTACGCCTGGCTATTAAAATGGGTGCATCTAACTTAACTGCTCATGTTGACTCTAAGCTAGTTGCTGAACAAATTACTAGTTCCTACGATGCAAAGGGCGACATTATGGCCCTCTGTCACACCCCTATTTTCCACGTGTAACCCGGTGGACGCGGTTGGGGAATATCGTGACGTAGTTGATAACATCATAACCAAACAAACACAGTACAACAGAAGTCTTGAATTTAAATTACTATTACAAACTGAGTGTCCAAAGTTCAAAAATAAATGACAAGGCTTGTATTGAAAATA
The DNA here is from genome assembly GCA_947069175.1 of Scalesia atractyloides. Taxonomy (NCBI): domain Eukaryota; kingdom Viridiplantae; phylum Streptophyta; class Magnoliopsida; order Asterales; family Asteraceae; genus Scalesia; species Scalesia atractyloides. Next base: position 9,091,073 of record CAMTDV010000014.1, on the reverse strand, counting down.
TCCACAGGCGGATCGAAATAAATATATACAAAGTAATTGTTCAACAGACTTTAAGCAACCTAGAGACTTGCAAATCCTCTATTGTCACTATAGCGCAGCTCCCGATCTATTGCGTGTTGCCACCTGTAACTTGGTCTTTTGAAAATACGTCTGTTTTCACTGGTAAATACTAATAACCGAATCATTTTGTAAATATTTATTGAAAATGATTTCTAGTGCACTTGGCACGTTTTATAAATAACTTGGGATAGTTCAAAATGACCTTGTTTACAGTTTTACATGTTTGTAAATACATATGGGGTCCGGTGCAGAAACCGAATAACCTGATTAACCGACACGCCACTTAAATAATCCACCAGCGGGATTCAATATTTTATTAGAATTAGCGTCTGTCAGGTGTATACCTACACCCCGCGCTTAAGGTCGTGGCCATTAGTAACTTAAATGAGCCAAGGATATCCCAGACATGGACGAATTAACCCCCAATGTTTAAGTTATCAAACAATACAGAATAAAACGGGTTATAAGGATTTAGTAAATCACAATCCGATAACATGATCCCATAACCGACCAAGCGGTATTATTATACCGTATCCCAAGCCCGTATAGGAAAAATAAGTTAAAAGTATTTACCTGAGCAAATTCTTCAATAAGATAAATAACTCAGCCGAATATTCAAAAAGTAAGCTTAGATGGCAATCTACCGGGAGGCTCTTAGTCTGGAAATGATGGTGTTTATAACCAATTAGAATGCTAACGGGTCCTATCTACTTTGTAGACTCAAACCGGGTAGCTTAAAGATAGTAACGGTACTAAACGCGAGATTAAGCGATGACCGGAATAGAATGTAGTTTAAACTCGACAAGTATTAAGACTTGTTTAATATGGGTAAACATATTACATTCTGGATTTTGGAAATAAAATGATAAGGTTAAACCCGTTTCGGTTAAATTACGTAAACTAGTTACGTAAGCTGTACCGTACGCATATAAGCGAAACTAGGTAACCGGGTGAGTCGTATACAAGTTCCATATGCCATTATATTTAAAACATGCTGTAATATCAGTAGGATATCAACATGTATGCCCGTTATGGTTTTAAAATCAGGTTTCGCCTAAAAAGGGCGTTTTGGTCATTTTATGACTTGTAAAAGAACTTATGAGCGAACTAATGTAATGGTCATAAACTTACTGTAAAAATAGTTTATTTATGATGTTATATCAGTGGGATATCAAAGTATATGTGTGGTTTATAGTTTAAGACCAAACTATGCCTCGAAAGGGCATTTTGGTCATTTCACATATTGCCTTGACAACTTATTTGGGAATCTGAGTTTAGATCACGTACCTACTGTAATTATATTTGAAATAAGTTTTGAAATCAGTAAGTATCAAGTCTTGATGCTCTAATATGGTTTTAAACCATACTATGCGCTGAAACGGCAATTAAGTCGCTAAATGAGGATATTCAAGATGTTTAATGAAAACTTAAGTTATGACCAAGTTTATACAACCATAATATGTTATTTAATATACATATCAGTGGGTAAAAGATTTTGTAATAAAAGCTTGGTTAAAATTCATTTTATACGCCAATAGTGCGTTATCGTCATTTAAGGACATAATACAAGATCTTGTGCGTAAACTAAGTTTACAATCTGATTTGATATCCCAAATAATCCCATTTATGATATTACATCAGTAACTAATGAATTTTGTTGAAGAAATTATGTTTAAACCATCTTATATGCCAAAAAGGGCGATTTGGTCGCTTTAAGAACATAATTTACGATTATTTAAGCAAAACTCAGTTATGACTAGATTTATAAGATCAAGATAAGTTAATTATATTAATATATCAGTACTTAACTCATTTGCTATGCTCATTTACAGTTAAAACCTTATTTTTTAACAAAAAGGGCATTTTAGTCGACTTTAGTCATAATAACGGAACTTGCAATAAAAACTCGGATTACTACATGACCATGAAGTATAACTCCAGAGGGTTATACTATAAAATAATATGGTCATAATGTAACCTAGAATTAGTAACTAAAATTGCTAATTCGGGTCAGAACCGAAAGTCAAAGTAAAAGTCAACTTCGTGACTTTCGGTTGCAAACCGACCTTAGACCCGGGCTTGACGGGCCGAGCATGTTTATACATGTTCTAATACTTATTACTAAGTTATTAAAGTGTCAAAATGTATTTTATAACACCTACATTATCATATATGAATTTATTTTAAAAACTAACCCAGTTTGACTTTTTATCAATAACTTTGACCCCGTCAATTGACCAAGCAAACATGGTAATCAGGAGGTGCCCTCTTGAGGGATTAACACCTATCTAATTACAATCACGTAGCCACGTTCGTTACAACATTGGCTGGACCGTAATGGTCTTAGCCTAAAGTCAAATCGTTTTTACGTCAACGCTTTGACTTTGGCTTAAAGCCTAATAAAACTGAAAAGAAAGGATTGGAACACTTACAAGTGAACCAAGGATGACTAAGAAACTCAGGGGATTGCTCCTTGAAGATCAGGAGCCTTCCAAGTGAGTGATAGAGAGAAAGAAAATGAGAGGTGCAAGAAATGAGGTTGATGAACACTTCTATTTATACTTGGAGATCATGAACAAGATCAATCCAAGTGTTTAGAGAGTCCTAGAGATCACTCCAAGTGTTACATGAGGTTTCCAATACCAGACATGAGGCAATGGTTTCGAAATTCAGGAGCTGAAGTGGGTTAGGAGGTGGCAAAAACTGCAGACTGTAGCTGGCATGCAAAATTCTGCGAACAGGCTTCTCCCGCGCATCGCGCGGGGACACCCTGTCCCTGGCGCGTGGCGCCACACGTGCCAATTTACAAAATTTCCATTTTGGCCCATGGACTTCTCCAAATCTCCCATATTTCGACATAAAAGCATGTTTTATTCAATATGGCTCCTGTTTAGCACTCTCGGGAGTATAACCGAACATCATTAAGCTCTGGGTTCGTTAAAAGGTCACTCAGAGGCATAGTTTAAGCATGTTGACACGTTTAACCCCTCAACTTTAATATTCACCACTCAGAGGTTATAAAATAACATGTTGGCGATTTTAGTCCCTCTCGTCTAGCACACGGCATACGAGGCTCAGCGAGACACGTGTCGAATTTTATAGGACGTAAAAACACTGGGCGTTACACCTCTATCAGAACAAGCGAAAGCACTCATCACTCAGTTTAAGCAATTGTTTACGTGAATTTAAGTGAAAATATTCATGCTGATGCCTTGAGCAAATTAGATACGACAAGTTTTCAGCATTTGGCAAGAGAGGTCCACATCAAAGTTTTAAGCAACCCATTTGTACCACTCAAACAAGTAAGCATGGTTGAAATCGGAGATCCATCTTGGATGTCTCCAATTATTATGTACCTGCTACATGGGACACTTCCAGCAGACAAAGCTCAAGCAAGAAAGATACGATGCAAGGCCATTAATTATGAAATGGCAGATGGTATCTTATATCAAAAGTCGTATTCAGGACCTTTACTTCGTTGTGTGAGCAAACATGATGCACAATATTTAGTACGGAAATCCATGAGGGGTTTTATGGTATCCATTCCGGACCGCGCATGGTGGTTGCCAAGATTATGAGTACAGGCTATTACTGGCCTGAGATGTATGTTGATGCAGTTGAAATTCTGCGCAAATGTATGTCTTTCCAGAGGCATGCCCCAAAGACATTACGCCCAAAGAATCCCTTGTTCCAATAACCACTGCTTGGCCTTTCCCACAGTGGGGATTGATCTTATTGACCGTTTCCTAATGCGCCGGGCGCAGTCAAGTTCGTTATTGTCCCGTCGATTTTTACCAAATGGTGGAGGCTATGCCATTAGCATCCACCACAGCGGTGGTATTCGCAAATTTATATGGGAACACATTATCTGCCGTTTTGGCTTACCATTACGACCGTTTCCTAATGCGCCGGGCGCAGTCAAGTTCGTTATTGTCCCGGTCGATTATTTTACCAAATGGGTGGAGGCTATGCCATTATCATCCACCACAGCGGTGGTAGTTCGCAAATTTATATGGGAACACATTATCTGCCGTTTTGGCTTACCATTACGAATCGTCACCGACAATGGTCCCAATCTCACAGCTACAGAACTACAAGCTTGCATGCAGGAAATGAAAATTGAACATGTTTTTGCCTCTGTTGCCCACCCGCAGGCAAACGGTCAGGTGGAAAGCATAAACAAGCAACTGGTGGAAGGCATAAAGGCACGCCTAGGTACGGCGCGACGCGGCTGGGTTGATGAATTGCCAAGTATATTATGGGCGCATCGTACCATGCCAAAAACGAGCACCGGCGAAACACCGTTTAGTCTTGTCTATGGTACAGAAGCTGTAATACCTGCTGAGATTGGTCTTCCATCACCCAGAATGATTGCTCTTGAAAAACAGAATAACTAAGAGCAACGCAGGCTTGATCTCGACTTAGTTGAAGAGAGGCGCGAAAATGCAGCAATACGTGAAGCAAAGTACAAATCTCAAATGGAGAAATACTACAACAAACTGGTACGCGTGTGCACCTTCTTACCCGGTGATTTCGTACTTCGCGACAATGAAGCATCAAACGTCGAAAAGCCAGGAAAACTAGCACCAAAATGGGAAGGACCATACATGATTCATGAGGTTCTTGGAAAAGGCGCGTATACACTTAAACGTCTGGACGGAACGGCAGTTCCTAGGACTTGGAATGCGCAACAACTACGCGTTGTTACATGTAATCCCAGAGCTCATTAGCCTTGCGCTTTCTACGAGCTTGTTTACATTATGTCTTGATTGTAATCTTAGTGACAGTTTGCAGCTTTACGCTTTATCAATAAATAAAATACTTCCTGTCGCTACTTACATTCTTTTATATATTTATTACAAATACATGCAATTCCTTTGGATACGCAAAAACATATACTCATGAGCCACAAGATAAAAAGATGCTTATGCTCACACTTGAGATTGATTGTTGTTCATTTGTCTATCTTAACTAAGCGATTGATCATATGCAAATGTTGTAAACTAAATATATTATATTCACATAAAAAAGTACTTGCGCATCCGCGCAACGTTACATCAAAAGAAAAATACAAGCATCTAGAAAACTAAAGCAATCTAGCCTTCTTTCCCCGCATCCTTTGTGCCTTGTTGTTCCTCTGCCACTGCGAAAATTTCTTTTAATCTATCAACGAAGTCATCATGTTGCAGCGCAGCATCAACAAGATCCATGATAGGGATGTGCAAGTGATCGTAATTCTCTTTTGCAGCAGTATAGATAGCAGCAGTATCAGTCCCATCAGTGGCAGCTCGACTTGTATCCCATTGGGTTTTTAAAGCATGGGCCACATGCAACGTACATTCTTTGTAGCCCTCCGCATAACCATCGTTCCGTGCTGCCACCATCAGCTCTGCTACTCTCTCTCCTAACTCCGTAGAGTTTAAGATGGAGTTTGCAATCTGTAAACAAACGCATCAGTATAAGATATGATACTTTAGTAAGACATATATATTTCAAGATAGGGAAAATACCTCCACAATCCCATATTCACGCAACCAGGTGAGTTGATTCATCAGCGACTCTGCCAGGCTCTCTGCTATGGCACGAGCGACCTCCATATTGTTAATCTTTTGCTCATCTTTAGTCAAACGGCGGGTCAACTCGGCCTTCTCAGATCGATGTAGTTTGATATCCTTTTTTAAGGAATCAACCTCCGCCTACAGTCGCTCCTGATCAAATAACATATAAGTTAGCTCATCAATCTCTTTGTTCTTAAGAAGGTGGATCATTTTGGTCGCTACCTCATTCTATTCACTCCTTTCCCTATGAGAACGAGCCTCTGCCGCCGCAGCAACCGCATCATTTTTCTCTTTCTTAAGCTTCTCAATTTCGTTACATAGAGAAATTTTTTCATTGTTATCACGATCACAAGCCTCCACAAAGCGCTTGCGATCTTCAGCGTGCTGAGCAGCAGCGGCCTCACATTTGCGCTTCCATGCAAGCGCAGACCACTCCTCGGTCTTCTTCTCCTCCTCAAACTTGGCCATAGCAGCCTCAAAATCCATAACCATTCGCAACGTCTTCTCCTTTTCATATTTGGCCTTCGCCTTACTAATCTCAACCTCCTCCCACTCCTTATTCATGCTGCGCCATTCGCGCACAATTCGGTTCATAGTGGAAGAGGCAAGGGCAGACTCTTGTAAACATGTTTGATAAGTGGCATCGTGGTTTTTCTCTTCTTGGCGCTTCTCCTCCGCCGGAGGGAAGATGCCCTTATACCACTCTCTGCACGAGTGCCAATCAGTAAAACATCGCCTTGTTTGACCTTCCACACAGGTTGATGAATCTCAGAGGCCCTTTTCTCAGAATATGAGCAATAATAATAATCCCCAGGTGTTTCCTCGGGGCGAATCGAGGACTCCTCCTCTGGATCATCAAAAGTTGGCCTAAAATAATCGCCTCTTGTGGAAGGGCCATCACCCTTAGAAATAGACGTTGAAGGCTCAGTAATGGGTGTGGATGGTTTATCGTGTCCTTCACCTACGGGCCCTCCCGCAGCAACATCTGAGGCAATATCTTTAACCTGCTCGCCAGCAGGATTCTTAGCGACATCGGAAGCAGTATCTTTAACCTGCTCGCCAGCAGGATTCTCAGCAACAAATTGTTTTGGCTCTTCTTCTGGAGCCACTCTTTCAGTTTTTTCTGGAATAAAAGGGTCCGCATCAAAAATAGGTGTGCCATGGTCCACATCACCTCCTTCAGTATTTTCAGGCTTGCGCGGTGATGGTACAGAAGATGATGTGACCGGCACAACCTTTACAAGTTTCTCTACAAAAATAAACACAAGTGTCAAACACAGGGTAGTGCGCAACTAGTACTACAAAGTGTGCAAAGAAGTAGACATACCAGGAGAAAATTTCTTCGCAAGAGTCTAGATTGCTCTTCTTACCGATGCGCAGCCGCGCAACCTTTTTTGGGAAGTAGGTGGTGCAGTCTTAGTTTCTTTCCTCTTTTTTGAGGTACGCTTCAACGCCTCCTCTGGGCTTAAAGGTATCTCCAAAGGTTCATCTGGGTTAGAGGCAGGGACATGATGACAGATCAACAGGCTCCTCCTTGGGTTTCCTCAAACCTACAGGCCGCGAGACCCTCAAATGAGTCTGACACCACCACGTAATCACACCAAGAATCAGATACGAGACGCGTACCTTTCTTGCCCTCAGCTTTTACAACAGCAGATGGCTTAGTCTTTTGATCTGGTTTGGAGGCAGGGGCGCAGCAGCAGTAGCAGCAGTTGGCTTCTTTTTCTTCTTTGACTCAGGGCCTACGCCCAAGTTTAGCAAATTACCTACATGATCAATGATAAAAGGAAAAACGTTGCGCCCTAAGTTACATTGCAATATTACTTCGAGTTGGTATCTACAAGTAATATTGCAATAACTAACTCAGGCTTCACAGTATATGACTTACCAGTAGTAGAAGAGGGCTGCGTTAAGATCTTCTTTCTTGGGGATTTCAAAATTTCCCAAGATTTGATCAAACCACGGTTCTTCATTCTCTTCAAGCGGCACCTCGGCCATCTTCCCATTGTCTCTCTTGAAAGAGACCAATATAACGGCGCAACTGTTAAACAAAGCACAGCAACAAAGCATCATCAATAAACAATTGTCAAAGGCTGCTCTAAGAAGTTGTGAAGTAACATACCGACACCATCTTCGGTGTAAACTGGTTTTTCTTGACGCTCCTTCTTCCACAGGATGCTCATCCAGCAGCAATTAACGCCCTTTCCGGCAAGACAATATTGGGCACATCCTTAATATTTTGGTACCACACTTCGTTGGTAGGAATGGCCAACGTCTCCAAGTTTATCTCATCCCCGGCCCTGAACGTCATCGTCGTCGGGATAACCGCCGCATTCACATAGAAAAACTTCTGTTTCCAGTCGTGATAGGATTTGGGTGGCACTACCAACAACCGTTTTGATTGCAAAGGTTGTTGGAACGAATAGAAGCCCAATGAACAGTGGAGCTGATAGAAAACCCGAAACTTCTCGACCGTCGATATGATCTGCATCGACTGGCAAACAAACTCGAAATGCCCAATCTTCACCATTCCCATGGGGTTCAATTGAGAGATGCAGAATTTGTAGATGTCAAGAATCTCAAGCATGAAATGGGTCACCGAAAGTCTAAAGTTGCCCTCGGCAAAGTAATCATAGAATAAAGTGATATAGTCGGCCGGAGCATCTGCCGCCGTAGAACCCTCCTTAGGGTAGAATGCTCCCCAAGACTTGGCGAATAAGAAATTATTTATCAAGGTATCAAATTCTTCCCTCTTCCACTTTAAAGGTGGAAGTATAGATGGTTCTTGCACGTCGACTCTCCCGGAACTGGTAGCCATAAGTATCGAAAGATCAGAAGGACGGTAAACTCTAACGAAGAAGGTGATCGGAGTATCGCAGATCGCCATAAAATATGAAGGATATGTGCTCTCTCTCTAGAACATTAACTGGTAAAGAAGCAAATGAAGAGTCGATCCCTTTATATACTAATCGCAATTAATGCTCGACGTGACAGCAACGACTTTTATGACCATTACATCTTCCCAGGTAACTGACAGAGCGAGTGGGGAACAGTAATTACCCTCACGCGCGCGCGTGTCGCCGAATTATCATTAATATTATGGGACGCATACTGTTGACAGCCTGTCAACAGTACCACCACGTCTCAGGAACGTGCGTTTACACCGACTACATTATCTGGATGAGCGACACGTGTCCAATATATTTGAAATTCAAATAGTCTTCAAAGTTCACATATGATACGTCATCAGGAAGCAAAAAACACTCAAGGACCAGCACCCATACAGCGCATCTATCTATCTATAAGCATGCAACACATAATTTTTCTTTAGTCCAGTGCTCCACCTACTTGCCACTCGTGCATAGGAGCAACACTGGATTGGGGGGACTTGAAGGGGTATGGTCCCAAAAACTTTGCGCCAAGTAAGGGAACCATACCCACTATTAACTTCCAAGGAAACCTTGCGCAAGCCTCATCGCCAAAGAAAGACTCGCCCAACTCTGCGCTAGGAACCCAAAGAAGGAAAAGATCATTTAACTACCTTGCGCGGGCTCGCGAAAGGTTCAAAGTTAACCTTGATTAATTTCCTTGGGTGAAACTCATTCATAAGCCTTGCGCAGATATTTGTACCCAAGTAAGAACTCAGCAGGCGTTGTGCTAAGCAGCAAAGAAGGGAAAAAGATCATTTAACTACCTTGCGCCACTTGCGCAAGGAAACAGTTAAACCTGAAAGACTATTTCTTAGCAGAAATCCCCGTTTACAGGAAATGGTGCAGAGGCAAAAGGAATCTTTTCTGTTGTAACAGAACACATACGTGGCAGTGGTCCTGCAAGTCACAGCTGTATAAATGTTCTAGAAGCATTTATTGCCAATCGTGCAAAGCCACTATTCGGTTATAACCGAATGACACGTTGCAGCATCTAAGGAGGTCACGGTGATAGCATGCTCACATCAATAAAATAAAGTGATCTCATGAAGACACGTGGCATCTCCCTAGCCTTAGATGAACTCACAGTCTGTGTGCACTAACGGACAGTTAGAACTTAATGGAGCAGTGAAAGATTCCGTCAGGTTTTCATCTCTCATTTTGGCGCCCAAACTCTGGCTATAAATAAGGAACTTGGGGTTCAAGGAAAAGGTATTCACTCTCAACTACTCTCTCTATTACTTCACTTGACTTCCGACTACCTGTACTTATTTTCACGCCAGAGGGTGGTCACGGAGAGAACCCCCTTCTCCCCGTGGCGAGGCTGACGGTGTTTTGTTTTGCAGGATCAGTCGGAGTATAGTTACAACCATCATAATCGCAAAACTAGACGAAGGATTAACCTCTTTATGAAAGGAACCAATCTAATCAGATTTAGATCTGTTAGGTCTACGTTTTTTTTTTCAAATATAACTATTATTTATTGTATAACATTTAATTTATGCAACCTGCGTAAAACACTGGATTATAAGCTAGTATATATTAAAATGAAATGATCATAAACTATAAATGTGCAATAAGATTTTGTTTCAAAGATATATCTTTTAGTTTAGTTACATTTCTTTATTAGATTTAATATTGTTCTAACAAATTACATTTGTAATTTCTCACATACAGTAATGATACGTTACCGCTATCGTATCATATCCAATTGATATCGACTGAACAACGCCAATACCAGTGTAAATTTTTAAAAAAAAACAAAGTTGTATTCAGATTAGAGTTTTTATGAACATCATAAAAATGTACCATGACGAACTGAACCGATTCCTACCAAACAACTTCGATATATACCAGAATCGGTATCGTCGGAACCAATATACATTTTTACGGTTTCGCTCGATGTAAAACACCTGGTGATATTCTTTTAGACATATCACGACTTTATTTATTGGATTTTCTCTTTCGGTTGCTATAGCGAGTGTCGGTACTGTAACAAACCGAACCGTTATTGATTGAGTTTCTGCCAATTATTAATTAATAGTAATTTACAATTAGATCTTTTAGTAATTTTAAATCTAAACCTAATTATCTATATATTAAAAAACAAAGTCTATAAATAGTATGTTGAATATTATAATATTATAATACTATATAAAATTTTAATAATATAAATAGTGTTTTAAATTTTATAATAAGATATACATTTTTAATAATTTTTTTATTTAATACTACAATACTGATTATTTTCTTTGCTTTTTAAGTTGGATAAACTTGATGTCAACTGGTACTGGTATCGAAAGTACCGGTACGGTCTGGTTTGTTATCGGTACCTGAAGGTAAAACCGGCACCAACCTGGTACAGAAAACGCCAAAACTCGGTACCAAATTGATTTTGAAAATCTTTTAGTTCGGGAAATTTGGTACTCCCGGTACCATTTGCTCATCGTTGATCACGAGTACTGTACGAACAACGGTATCATGCAACTTATTTTGTTGATTTTCTTCAACTTTTAATGATTTTTTAGTTTCATTTTATTTATTTTTTTACCATTTAAGTTGCAGATATAGTTATAATAAATAAAAATTTTCGAAACCGGAAACCATAAAAATGAATCTAGGTATTGGTACCGATGTTCAGTATGGTATCAATACAACGTCAACTTATTAAAAGAAAAAAAACAATAAAATAAATATCGGTACCAAAACTGTTGTTGTACGTCCGGTTCACAACGGTAGTTGTACGATATCCGTTATCAAACAGGAAACCATAACAATGAATACATACCAATATTGATGTTGTCAAGGTCAGTTTGGTACGGTATGGTAGTGATACGGTGTAAGCTTATATACAAAGCAAAAACAATAAAAATAAATACCGGTATCGATGCAAATGTTGTTCAATCGGTTTCGGTTCGGTTTGGTACGATAGCAGCATAGTGTTCGTTTTCAATAAAATCTATATTGCAATGTTGAAAAAAAATAAGCAAGAACACAAACGAATCGAAGCAATATAAACTGAACATCAGTATCGTTGTTGATATTTATTTTTATTGTTTTCGATCGATGTAAGGTGTTCTCTTTGGATTACAATAACGAATGTCGATACTATAACTGTAACATTCGATCGAAGCAAGGAAAACATAGGATATGTCTTAGAAGAGAACAAAGAAGCTTAGATTGATAGTTAGAACATGTTGTAATATTTATTGTAATTTCCATTAAATTGTATTAATGAATATGAAACGCATAATAAATGTCATGAGCTTTGATGATAACCCAATCATGCCCCGATCACTTTTTCCGCTGCGGGTCAGGGTGTGACAATAACAAACCGAACTGAAACCAATCGATTTTCCGCCGCGAAGCGGGGGGAATATAACTAGTTTCAAATTAAAAGATATTAACTAATTAACATTTATCTTTTTGAAAATAATTAACATTTATCTAATACTTCGTCTGTAACATATTTATAAATGGTAAATGGTTTTAAATGTATAAGAGCGTCTTTTTTGTTCATTTTACATTAATAAAAACAACTTATTGCCTTATTGGTTTTTCTCACCGTAAAAGTTAATCCAAACACTTTTAAAAAAATATTTTGAAAAAAATCCCTAGTTAATGAGCACTTTTGACAAAAAAAAACACTTTTGAAGTTAAATAAGCAATTCCAAACACCCTCTAAAACTTTAAATAGTGTAAAATGCCAAAATCGTTTTTATTTTTAGATTTTAAATTAGGTTTTTATATAAAATTGTTGTAGGTGTGTGTTTTTTAATGGATTATATAGTTTTTAAATTTTATTTTCCATAATTTTTATAGTTTTAAAAAATAACGTAAATATAATAAATAAATAAGTAAATCAAACGAAAATAGATTATACAAAATAGATAGAGTTTAAATAAAATGAAAAAGTAGGTGATGGGGTGGTTTGAAGTGGTTTAGAATTGTTTGCTAGGGAAAGTGAGGTTTTAAATGATATGACATACTAACCAGACAGTCTCTGGATATGGACTTGATGTTATTATTGTAGATGTTGTTAGGTTATGTTTGGCAAAAGTAGTTGGTGGCTGGTGGCTGGTGGCAAGAAGCTGTTAGTTGTCGCTAGTAGTTGTGGCTGTAGTCTTTTAGATATATTTAGGTGTTTGGCAGCGCAGCTGGAGCTTTTAATAAAATGTATAAAATGACCAAAATGGACATAACTAAAAAAACATAACTAAAAAAACATAACTAAAAAGTTTATTATCTTTAAAGGTTAAAATAGTAATTTTCCCCTAAAAGGTTGTAGCTCCTTCTAAACGTGTAACACCCTAACACGTTTTAACCAAAAGAGACGCAGCAGAAATACCGTCTCAAAATTTTCTTTCTTTATTAACTGATTGACCTACTTAAAGGTTCACTTATAAAATGACAAGCATTTTTTTTTAAAAGATTTACAACATTCGTTCTTAATTAGCTCATCAAATGTAGTATATAAATACAAGCTATGTGACCGCTCTTTCCGTACAATCCTTGCTCTTTGACTCAACCTTCAATCTCTCAGAATCGTTAATGATGATAATTCCGTGCAATGTACAATCACCACATACATCCGCATCGTTAATATTTGGTGACGTCTTTCATAATTTCAAACATACGTAATTAAATGATCACTCCATATTCTTTCTACTCATGTTAATCCTTTCGATTATCTTTCCGGATACAATCTTGCATCCCAATCATCAAGTCTTTATAAAATCAACAATAGTATACCTGTACTTTCATTTCATTCTCAAGGCACATGATTAGTAACGTTAATACTCAAATCTACTGAAGCCATGTTCACATATATACAAACCCTATTCATTCATTTACAATATATCCCACTTCGTGCATACGTACATACATACATAAATATATATCATAAAAACTCACATACATACATTCATGCATACCTATATACCTAAGCTCTTACCTACCACTTACATTCCCATATGAATATACTACTAATGAAACACGGATTGACCTGGAGAAGGATTCGAACTGCTTTCTGTAAGAGAGACCAAGAATCACACATTGCCCTTACTCCGGTGCCAAGATCTGCAAAAGAAAAGACAAAAGTGGAACTTGTAGAGATGGCCGGTAGAGGAAGAATCCTCTTTTTCCAGCTACAAAAGTGTGGCGGCTCCATATTGTGTGCCCTAATAATGAGGTGAACACCTCTTTATATAAGAGACATGGGCCTCCCTTAACCTCAATGGGTCAGACCCTGTTAGGGGTTATCTCTACAAGTCCCCAGCCCAATCTAGTATAAACTACAACGCGTTGGGCCTCGCGGTTAGGTTAGTAAGCAACAATAATAAATAATTAACATAAAAGCAATAAGTAATGGGAATGTCCGACCGCTCAGGTCGGGTCCAATACCATACCTCTACAACTACAATCCTAGTCACAAACATTCATATAAATAGGGCTCATACATACAAACCTACATACATATTCATTTCTACCCATACTTACCTATGGATTCCATTTCTATCATGTAGATAAATCTATACCCATACTCATACATGCCTCCAGACTTATTTCGATCCCACACATAATTTTGTACACGCTCACCATACCTCATAACACTCTTCAATGAGCTTGGAATACATTTCAGGAGCTTTAAATGAGTTCCATAATCTCCTGTGGCTTACTAAGCTATTTGGTAAGGTTGGGGTACGTTTAAGAAGTTTAAAAGGCTTGGGAATAGGTCCACGGGGTCCGAAATTGAAGAAAAACAAGAAATGGGATTGCTGGCTGGGAGCCCGGTGTAACATACGCCGTAAGTTACGGCTGGCAGTGGCTGTTTTCTTTTGCCTGCTTGGCCGTAAGCTACGGCTGACCTGCCGTAGCTTACGGTGGGTTCTGCCACTCTACCTTCTCTTCCCTTTTAATTTTCACAAGACAACCGTTAGTCCCTGAACTTCTTTCTTCCACATTTTCATACTTCCAAGATGTAACATGCCCATAATTCAAGCCCCCATATCCTTTTACTACTTAGACATAAGATCAAATCAACTATTATATCTCACCAAGTTACTTTCCATGTTTTGACCCGTTTGATCCCACCATGCACTTTCCGTTACTTTTAAACTAATAACAACTTACTACATACAACATTCCTTCTTATTTACTTACATTTATCAACCATTCCTACATGACTCCTAACCTTCATACGTCGAACTTTATTTATGTACTAAGAAGTGAGATTCCGAAATTCACTTACCTTAGTGTCCGTATTTGCATCCGTTAGCTTGCCTCCTTTTGACATGTTAGCCTTCCATGTTCCCATCCATCTTGACTTGACCTCACATGTTTTTTTGTCTTGATGATAAGGAATTCTCATTCATGCAAGGCATTATTACCCAATTTTGATCTTGATTTGGATGGGTTTTGTAAAGGATTGAACTTGAGAGAGTTCTTCCTCTCTCTCCCTCCATATACATCGATACATACATACAGTCATATAAAATACAGAAATTTTTGTAAGCTTTGTTCACTTGCTACTTTTGGTCCCTCTACTTGGGTTTTTATCAGTTGTAACCAAATTCATCCCTTACTTGTTTTACTAAGCATTTAACTAGATTAAATAGTCTAGCTATTTTATTTTATACTATAAAATATGAACTCATACTAGCGAATTTAATAATTCAAGTTTTGGGGCGCTACAAAACGCTACTAGTAAGAGCGTTCAACCAAAAGCTTCAAGCTCCTAACCTAAAAGTTTCAGGCTCCTTCAACCAAACGAGGCTTTATTATTGAGTAGTAATTTTTCTTAAAAGTTTAAAACTAGAAGCTCCTAAAAGCTACATGCCTAGGGTATAATTTTCTGTATGTTTTATTTATTATTTTTTATTAATTTATTAAGGAAGGGGTGTGCTTTAAGGTAGTACCCTAGCCCCCTCCAATTAGAATCCACCATGTCACGTTAAGGTTCCATTACCCTAAGACTATGAGGTGTGGGGCTTGGATTTGGGCGCGGGAAACCAACCCAAGCCTTGGACACCATCCCCTAAGGGTTTGGCTTTGGGTGTTGCCCATCTGACGTCGCTATTGTGCCCGACGTGGGGCACTACATGGGCCGAGATGGCTGGCTGTGATTGGCTGGCCATGCCCAGCTAAAAAAAGCCACGCCACCCCACACTCAAAAAAAGCCACACCTAGCCATGTGGAGCACACCTCCACCACATGTCAACCCAAGCCCCCACACCCCGCAGTCTAAAAGCATTGAGGGGGTGGTTAGGATAGTATCCTAATCACATCACCAATTTTTTTATTCAATAATTTAATTTAAATAACCAAATATTAAACTTCATAAAATTAAAAAAAAGTTACATCAAATAAAAAAGACAAAAACATGAAAAATTTACTTTTAGGTTTTAAGTTAGGATTTTATTTAAAATTGTTGCAGGTGTGCGTGTTTTTTAATGGATTATAAAGTTTTTAAAATTTATTTTCAAGAATTTTTTATAGTTTTAGAAAATAACGTATATATAATAAATAAATAAGTAAATAAGATGAAAATAGATTATACAAAATAGATTGAGTTTATATAAAATAAAAAAATTAGGTAATGGGGTGGTTTGGAGTGGTTTAGAATTGTTTGCTATTATGGGAGAAAGTGAGGTTTGGAATGATATCCTATACTAACCAGGCTTTGGATACGGACTTGATGTTATTATTGTAGATGGTTTTAGGGTATGTTTGACAAAAGTAGCTAGTGGCTGATAGCTGGTATTCTAATCACGCCACCAATTTTTTATTCAATAATTTAATTTAAGTAACCAAATATTAAACTTCATAAAATTTAAAAAAAAGTTACATTAAAAAACATTATATTAAATAAAAAAGACAAAAAAGTTACGGGAATTAAAAAAAAAATGTTTGACATAGAAAAAATAAAACACCTAAAAATCGCAAGGCCAATTGCGCCAATGAACTGAAACCACGACCTTGTGAAGTACCATCACGGGATGATGAACCGGCACCTTTCGACTTGCCGGTTTTCTTGCGTGATCTTTGTGGTTCCATTGGTAAAATATTGTAGAGAGTAAAATATTTAAGATTGTAGAAGTGAGATTGTAAAATGTGAGTTTTTTAAGTATGGAAAATTATAAATATATGGGTTTATATTAGGTAAAATGTTTCTTGAAATATTGATTAGGGACTTCTTGAACACTTTGTACTTATATTGGAATATGGTACTTTTAAAACTTTCTACTTGTATTCGAATCTGCGTTCGTTACTATCTACAATTTTATGTATTTAAATCCGTCATTTGTTAGCGATTATTCCATGTTCATCTTAATTTATAATTTATACCATTTACTCTCCAGCTATATTACACAAGTTCCCTACTAGTATCCAAGCCAAGCCATGTTAGGCCACCCGGGGCGCTCCGTTGTCGCGATATTATCACGCGTTATACACCGCTGCCACCACTTTCCAAAACGTGTGGACTTGAACACGTGTGGTAGCTATCACGCGTGAAGAATCTACATTTTAATGTAGGATATTGTGTGTGGTGGACATTTTTAATAAAATTTATTATTAGTGATGGAATAAAACTCAATAACATAACAGAACATAATTAGATTTTGTGAGTGATGAAATTTCATCACTACTGGGAGTGCCCCTCTTAGTGAAATATTAAGAAAACCCCAAAACCGTAAACGTCGGCTAACCGCTGATGAGTTATCATGGAAATAATGCCATTAAAAAAAGTTATTGTGGAAACACGTCATAGTTCCACTTAACGTGGAGGAATGATCACCCACCCAAAATGGCGGCACCTATTTAACCACACCTGCCTCCCCCACATATTTTTTTTTTGTTTTTTTCAAACAGGGTCATTTTCGTAAATTGGTCTAACCACTAAATCATATTCTTTTTAGATCATGGGATGTGGACGCTCACATATTTCCATTCCTAGATATTTCATATTTTTCATCTTCAACTTCCAACCACTTGCTCTTTGCTAAACTTTGTAGATTAAATTTTCACAACACAATTTGAAAAAAAATAAAAAATGCAGGATATACAATCCATCCGCAATAGTTTGTTTGCTGGTGTTGATCGAAGTAGTTGTGGTGATTTAAAGTGTCCGAGGTGTGGTTGTTTAAACACCAAATTCTGTTACTACAACAACTACAACCTTTCTCAGCCGCGGTTCTTCTGTAAGGGCTGTCGTCGCTACTGGACCAAAGGCGGTGTCCTTCGCAACGTCCCTGTTGGTGGTGGTAGCAGGAAAATCAAACGATCAAAGAAAAAGAGCTCAAAAAGCATCAGTTCAATCAAGATTTCGCAGGAAACGACACAGGTCACACCGGCTGAGGCAGTACCGACGGTTTGATCAAAGGATGGAACCACTGACCGACAATGTTCACAAGTTGTTTTCGGAGGTGGGGACGTTTGGGAGTTCGATGAATTCATGTTCTGATGAGTTAGGTGTAGGATTCTCCTCGGTGGTGGAACGGGAAGTGTCGCTGTTAATGCAGCAACGAGATCAAGATCAGAGGGAACAATGGGATTGTAAAAGGGGTGAGTTTGAATATTCTGGGGTAAGCAATGGTGGAGATGTGATGGAGGATTGGGGTTTGTTTGATCAGTCTTATTGGTTGAGTAATTCTGATCAACAGCTTAATTATCTTCTTTGATGATGACTCCAGGTTAAGTTAACTCAATTTCTGATTGATTTAATCCATTTGCAACAGTCTAGTTTTGGTGTCGAAAGATGTTACATTTGGTATAATTTTTTTAACTTGTGTAGATGGTTATTTAATTGGGTTTTTATTATCTTTACTTGTAAAACTTTATGTCATACTGATTTCACAAATTTCGGTACCTCTTACTCATTGCACACTGGTCCGTATATGTGTTCAAAATATTGAAAGTGAAAAAAAATATCACGGTTTCACTTCCATGTAAAAAGTTAATTGTGGTGCTTTAAATGATTGGTTGTATATCAATTAAATTAAAAGAAAAAAGAGAATTAAAACCTCTTTTAGCCCTTGAGCCTACTAGAACCTACACATCCGCCCCCTAGCGCCTGGTCATGACCCTGGCGTTGCGGTGTTCCGCACCTTGGTTTAGGGGGTAGGGGGTCCACATCCAATCATCATACGCCACATCATCGAGCTTTCTTTTATCACTAGTGATTGATTTTAGTGAAATTGCCCATCACTCATCACCCAACAATTTTCCTCACAACCTAACAATTTCCCTCAAGTTATCACACGTGATGGTGGCCACACGTGCTCAAATCCACGAGTGATGAGAAGTAGTGACGATGTGTTTCACTTATTATAACGAGTGATGGGTTGTCACCACGGAACATCCCGACCCCCTTATGATGTGACGGAGCCTAGAGCCCCGGCCCCGAAACACATACTCTAATCGTATATGGTTTAAAATTACTTGTCATAATTCTCGTTATGGTCTTAAATACACCTCAAAAACTAAATTGAATTATCGAAATATTCAAATACTACTTATACTTCAACGTGCTCTATATTTTGTTCAATACTTTTTAAATAATTTCAAGTTTTTAGTAATTTTGAAATATATTAAATCCTGTATTTATAAAAATATATAATATATTATATATGTTCGGTGCGAGTAAATAAGTATGATGCTTGTTTTTAGTAAAGGATTGCTTTGGATCAAGCAAAATTATTTTTAACTATTCATTAGGTTGGGTGGTGTGAGGTGACGCTCCACCTCCACATCAGCCAATAACGCCCTGATGGCGTCCTGCCTCTACCCTGTAGTTGTCAAAGGGGGTGCCAAAGGGGCTCTCTTAAGTGTAATGGTGGGCGTTAATAGAGAGGCTCTTGTGGATCCCACATTGCAGGTAAGGAAACCAATCAAAACCCCACATTTGGAGGGGGGGGGGGGGCATTTATAGCAAACCACACGGGTGGCCTTAAAGAGAGTTGAACTTGAACTTCTTCACGAACAACCGTTTTTATTTAGTTAGAAGGTATACATGTAATTTACGATCTTTACAATTTTAAAAAGTTTAAATCTGTGTATTACAAATAAAAAAAAAGACCTTCCCATCCTTTTCATCTTTCACGTTTTCATGGGTGTGATGGTAGGATGTGTGATTGGTAGGGAGGCAGCGGTGTGGGACTGTTGACGGTGGACAATAAATGTGTCTACATGGAGTAGTTAAATGAACCTTGACAATGTGTACTCGACCTATTTAGATGTGTAGTTTGAATACAAAGTACAAAATGGTGTTGAATATTGAATATTGGTTTTTGGTAACCCCACAAGTACATCAACAATTCAATTACCAATCTGGTTAACAATAGGAATATTTCACATGTGTCTTCTTCATTTCACATTAAGGTTATAGGGTGTGGTCTTGACCCATAATCCTCCACGTCAGTGTCATGTCACGCAACTTTAATCCACCATTCAAAACCACTACCCTAAGGGTGTGGTCATGACCAAACCACTAGCCCCTTATTTATTTTAATTTATTTTTATCTAAAGAAAAAGGAAATGATTTCTTTAAAAATAGAAAGGAGGACCATGGTTGCCATCCATGCAAACCATGGTGGATCAAGCAAGGGGGTGGTGTAGCCTTCCATTCATGTTCCTAGGTGACAAATCATGTCCCAACCATAACCCCCACACCCTTTAGCCTAAGAAATGAGCTATCATCTTATAATGAATTTATTCTACTTTTATTACACCATGTGCAATTGTGTTTCCCTTTCATTCGATTTTATTCAACATTTAAAATCACATCGTGTCATGTCATTCATGTCATTTGAACCATATAATTTCCGATCCTTTATACCAACCAATACTGTTAGCTTTACTCAATACAGTATAAGATTTGAGCATTCACATTCTTAATATTCTTCTAGGCGCCGGTCACTTCACTAAATGCTTGAATTGATTTGTGATGTGTTTATTGCTTCATGCTTGTTTAACTTATGCAGTGTTGAGTAATTTTGACTAGTGATTTAACAAAGACGACGAAAAGATGGGATCTAAAACAACCAAGTAAGCGAGAAACTTATTTTCATAAACATGTTTATGTCTAATCAAAACAGAAATGAAATATTTCATTTCCAATGTCAAATGTTGCAAGGCAAAAGAGACGAGTCCTTTTGGACGCGAAACGCCATACAAGGTGTTCTAGTTTTAATGTATCATTTTCCTAATGTTATCGCAATGCCTGTGAAATGACAGTTATACCCTTGGAGATACGCGTAACCATAAAATTATCTTTGTCCATTACCATGACTGCAAATTCCAGCTTAGTTCTGTAAGTTGACCGGTATAATCAAAAGTCAACATTGTATATGAATGATTAAGCACAAAACTAGAATTTACAACATTGAACACAAACACCACTGGACTTGTTGTTTCCTTCGGGCCTTGGCATCAACACCGGGCTACCCGTCCACTCCCTTTGAATTCTGCAAATTATCAAGGGAATATAATCACTATAAAGGGTCGGTTTTGACTTTTGAGGGTCAATTTGGACTCCGACTACTGACTAATAAGGGTGCTACTAAACATACCCTTTTCATTCACAAACTTGTGGGAGACTGGGAGGGGCCTACTATTAAAAATTATTTTCCATCTCACATGGGGCCCATGTTTAGATAGAAGTACGTTTATACACACTTTTTTTTAAATGATGACGGGTCGATGACACTTACGTTGGGAAGGCAAATGAACTCGTACTTGAGTCGCTTGACTCGCCCAATGTGTCTCTGACTCTAAGCTCCCCTGCCTCACTCTTCTCTTTAGTTTCCGTAGCGTTTTTCTACAAACAATATTAAAACAATTAACTGGGGAAACAGTGAAGCAGGTAACACTATCCGTGACAAACACTACGTAATCGATCGAAAACTAAACAAACCTTCATCCGTCGAATGTCTTGTTTTCGCTCCAACGAGCTTTCGATGCTTCTTTCCTCTATTACGCCTCCGTTTTCATCATCCTCCTTAAAGTAAAACACAATGTAATCATCTTCCTCTGACTCACACGACTGCCAGCTCGCCGGCGACTCTTCTCCTCCACCTATCTCTACCGTCGTTCCAGTTTCCACCTCATTAACAATTGGCGATGGTGGCGGGTTCTGATGATCCGATTCGTCGGCTTCTTTCTCGATGGGAAGTTTACGTAAGTTGAAACAGGATATCAGATCTTTCATCCGACATCTCATTAAGGTGTAGGGAGTACTCATGTTTGATGAGGGAGTTTAAGGTTTGAAATGTGACGGTTTTGTGTGAATTGTTGAGGAATTATAGATGGAAACTGCTCCATAATGCTCGTCTGTCTACTAATCCTTTTGTTTTTCAAATTATGTTGTTTCCCTCCCAAATTAATTTTAATTGAATTAATCAAAATTAATGTTTTAAATTTGGATACCATTTTGTAAAAACATTAAATTCAATATTGCACACATCGGATTTCCTAGTATAGAATGATTAGAATCATGTATGTATGTGTGTGAAAATTTTCAAATAATGTTTTGATAAGATAAGTAAGAAACTTAAATAAGAATCAGTTTTTCAAATAATGTTTTGATAAGATAAGTAAGAAACTTAAATAAGAATCAGTTCATTCCTTCGTGTGTGTATGATTTGATTTGTTTTAAGCATAACAGATTTTTTTTTATAATTAAAAATGTTAAATTAATTGTTTCAGTTAATTGTTTGATTATGATTTGGCATTGATAACTAGGCCTCACTTTTAGGTTTGGATTGAGTCATGTTTAATAGAGATTTGAAATTTAGACTAAAGATAAAATACAAACACAATTAACGTATAAAATGTAAAAATTAAGGAAAAGCCAAAAAAACGCGGTGACATTTTCGTAAATATCTGGTCTTCAAAATTACTCTACAGGATCATTTGTAGAGTGATTTTGGTCTTATAGAGTAATTTTGTTAAATGTTCTTGTAGAGTAATTTTGATCTTTTGTAGAGTAATTATGTAAAATGTTCTTGTAAAATAATTTTGTAAAATGATCATGTAGAGTAATTTTGTTAGCATTTAGTTATGGGGTTTAGTTTTTAGCTTTTAGGTTTTTTTTTGGTAGGTTTTTTTAGGTTTTTTTGGGGTGGGGGGATTAGGATTTTTTTTTGGTTGGGGGGTAGGTTTTTTTTATATCAAAATTACTCTATAAGACTATTTTACAAAATTACTCTACATGATCAAAATTACTTTACATGAACATTTTACAAAATTACTCTACAAGACTAAAATCACTCTACAAATGATCCTGTAGAGTAATTTTGATAATTACCCTACGACCATATATTTAGGAAAATGCCACCGCGTTTTTTTGTCTTTTCCTTCAATTTGTACGTTTAGTACGTTAATTTATTTTCACCGGAACTTAACTCTTGAAATTTAATAAAAATAAATTGTAAACCGATTTCATACTTTTTTGTTTTTAGTAAGTATTGATTTTTTTTTTGTTTATAATGACACAAGCTAATAAAAAAAATACAAGTGTTTCGATATATTACCCTGTATATTAAAAAGGTAAGCTTGTGAATAATAAAATAGTGCCTTCTCTATTCACAATTTGTCACGTGGCAAGGTTTTTTTTTCCATTTATCCATCTTTTATCAAAATACCGGTACGGTCCTATTCGGTCTCGGGTACTGGTGAAAACCGGCACCAGCCTGGTACAGAAAACATCAAAAGTCGGTACTGAATTGATATTGAAAATTTTTAGTTCGGGAAATTCGGCACTCCTGACCAATACCATTTGCTCATCCCTGATCACGGGTACCGTACAAACACCAACGGTATCGTACAACTTTTTTTTATTGATTTTCTTCAACTTTTAGTGTTTTCTTTTTTTTTTAGTTTTGGGCTAGGGATGAGCTCGGTGCCAACCAATGGTCCGATACTAAATGGTACTGGTACCGAAAATACCGGTTGCGGTACATGTATATGAAGGTAAAAACTGGTAGCAAACCGGTAGTAGGAAGGCCAAAAGTTGGTACTGAATTGAGTTAAAATCTTTCGGTTCGGGAAATTCGGTACCGGTACCCACTATCATTTGCTCATCTCTGGCCATGGGTTTCATACGAACAACATCGTTACCATAAAACTTTTTTGGTTGATTTTCTTTCGGTTATCTTATACTGTTTTTTTTTCAACATTTTCTTTTTATTCTTGTCAGCGGTTCTGTGCTTAACGCGCTCGTAGTGATTTCACACACATGTAAACACAGATAAATGACAAAAGAAGTTCGCCGCAACGCGGCTAAAGTGATAAACCTAGTTTACCTGAATTTCTAATGACACCAAGCTAATAAAAATATACAATAAGTGTTTCGATACACTTACCTAATAATTATGTTAAGTTTCATAAACAAATGTTATGTTATATATCGATGTGGATTGGTTGATTCAGTTTTGTAAATGTATGCAACTGACACCAAATTGATATACTTGGTTATCAATATTAGAGCAAAACATTGGATTTCCATGGCCTTTGATTATTTTGGTTTAATATTTTTATTTATGATTTCTTTAGTTAATTTTGTGTTCATGTGTCTATTGGTCTGGTGGTCAAAAACCTCACTCTCTATAGTGGTGACATACGTTTGATTATTGTTTAGGTCATTTTTTAGGGTCTAGGTGAAGGGATAAATCAGGGCTTTAATCCTGAGTTCGAACCTGAAGGAGGACGAAGGTGTATGGATTTCATCCGGTTCCCACGCATCAGGGGACATGGTCTCATGACGGTCAAAAAGTCAACCTTTAACATAGCCCTGACCATAGTAAGTCTACACGTAAGATTCTTTGCCGTTAAAAAGAATTGTGTTCATGTATTTCTGAATTGTGATACTTTTACTTTAAAAGTGAAACTCTACCAAAGTTGAGGGACAAAACTTTCAAATTTTCCTCGCAATCGATTCACGTGTAAAAACCGCCCTCTTAACTTCCCCGCCAAAACCCTAGATTTCACTCATCATCCCTCAACGAACCACTGTCGAATTTGAATTTCCCAATCGAATCGTCTCCAATCAAATTCAAATCCGTTGAATTCACACTACAGAACGAATCACTGTTGAAGAACAAACGAACAGATTTCAACAAATGGACGAAATAGAGACCGAAATCGAAGTCCGAACCCTAACCGGTGAAACAATTACACTCTCAATTTCTCCAAACACAACAATTCAAGACCTCAAATTTCTCCTCAAACAAACATTTCCACCGGCAGCATCGTATCCGAACTTCCACCTGTTACACAAGGTATTTCAATCGTCTGCATTTTTATTCACTTCATATGCATACTGTAAATTATGACAATTAGGGCTAATGACTTAGTATATTGATTAAACAGTGTGATTTATTTGATTTAGGGTTTGAAACTAAGTTTGCAGAGTCAGATAAGTAGTAATATGATTTCCGACAGAGAGTTTATCGTTCTTATTCCGTTTGCGAAAAAGGACAAGCAGAAATCGGTGGATGTTAGAGCGAGTGAAACGAGTTTTCAAAATGTACATCAGTGTTCCACTTCCAGTTTTGCTGAGTCAGCATGGTCTGATATGATGCAAGATCTGTCTTCGCTTCAAGAACGAGAGATTAAGAGAAATGAAAGTCGTCCACCTGTTGACGTTGAAGGCGCGTGTTCGGACACGTGGAACGAGGTATACAGGAGGAATTTGATAGTTTGTTTGATGAGGCGGTACTGGTTTTGAACGTGTTATGTGACGATGATGAGCTTGATGATAATGGTTGTGAGAAGTTTATGCTGGTTTTGGAGTCGGTTAACTGTTTGTATGATTTGAAATCCAAGAGTTGTATGTTAAGGAATGCGAATGTACGATGCGGTGAAATGGATCATGCTGCTGGCAGTAGTTATTCGTGTGTTTGTCCGTCATGGATGAAGGTTCTGTTAAAGGCGTTTTATTTTTTGAACATTTACTGTGCTTTTCTTCAAGTGCAGCAGAAGAAAGTTACACAGCTTAGTTTGGAGGGAGGACTGAACCGGTTAAGTAAGTTCGGATCGGGATTTGGTTATGCTGATCTTGAGAATCTTTCTTTGCTTTGCCCTAAGGTAACTAGTCTTGTTATCGTACGGTGTGTAAGTAATCACCGTCTTACAAATATTAACAGCATGTGTTTATTGTGTCAAATTTTTAGTTTAATCCATTGCTTTTGAAGTGTAAACATGCATACATTATACATTTCACTTAAACCTTGCAGGTTATACAATTTATTGACGATGAGACTGAGAGTAAAAAGTCAAATAACGTGATTGTAGTCATTAAGTCAAATTTAGATACTGAGTACCCAGTTAAAGGTAAATCGAACTGTTACTAAATGTCAATGATGCTCGTTTTTGTTTATCCGGTTTCAAGTTCACTATGGTTGCATACTTTACAACAAAGCTAACTTCTTGTTGTGCTGGTCTAGGCAAGAAAAAATTTTCTGCCACAAGAGTAGTTAACGCTATGAGAAAAAAGAAGGTTCCTTCAAAGCAGATTTATTTGCAATTGTCAAAACATTTATGGTATGTATAGATGTTACATTTCTCTCTTTTTATATACATATTTTACTAGTTTGAGAATTTTGGTTAGTTGATAAGCAAAATGTACTTCTGCAGGAAAAACAGGGGAATGAGAAAATCAAATCATGTTCAGTGAACGATCTTTTGCTGCATGTAAATGAGAAAAATGATAAAGAAACTAAAACTGAGGCTAAGCAAACAAAGAGAAGTTTGTCTGAGTCCTCAAGTGCTTTTTCACCCGAAGCACTGTGTAATGTAGATATCGTCATTTTCTTTATTTTTCCATTTTTTATTTATTGCTTTCCGTTTATTTAATGTATTCTGTTATAGGCGACACATCCTTTGCTACCTACAGAAATGGTTGAGCATCTGAGAGCAGGCATTGGTTCTCAAGGACAGGTGTCATTTTTATAACTTTATTCGTACTCTTTTCAATATGTATCTTTTTAAATTCGTAGATACAATGCTGCATCTTTTATGATGAAATTTTCAGATGGTTCATGTTGAAGAGATTAACGGCCGAATAGCCAACTTTGTGGAGATTCCAACTTATTTATCTGAACGAATGAAATCTGCACTTAAATCATCAGGGGTCTCAAAGTTGTATAGCCACCAGGCGGAGTCAATTGAGGCTTCTCTGGCTGGAAAGAATGTTGTAATTTCAACTATGACATCTAGTGGAAAGTCACTTTGTTATAATCTACCGGTTCTTGAAGTATTATCACAAAATCTTTCAGCTTGTGCTCTGTACATTTTTCCAACGAAGGTACATATGTTAAGTTTTATTAAGCATCATTCACTTATATGGCTCTTACTTTAATCTAAATCAAATGTATGCAGGCTTTAGCACAAGATCAACTAAGAGCGTTACTATCTATGACAGGAGGTTTTGATGTAGGTTTGAACATTGGAATATATGACGGTGATACTTCTCAGGAAGATAGATTATGGTTGCGTGATAATTCTAGACTGGTAATTTTCAAAAATTGTGGTTTTTTAAACTATGTTATTCTATTTACTAAGTTTATACAAATTTATTTGTAGTTGATCACAAATCCCGATATGCTCCACATGTCAATCTTGCCATTACATAAGCAGTTTGAGCGATTCTTATCTAACGTCAGGTTATCTTTCCAAGTTATTTCTTGTCTTTATGTAAAATGACAATTATTTTTTTGGTCCTTATTATAAATAATTTTGGCCTTATACTAAAGTTATGTATCAGGTATGTGGTAATTGATGAAGCTCACACATATAAGGGAGCATTTGGATGCCACGTGGCTCTTATTTTAAGACGGTTTCGCCGGCTCTGTGCTCATGGTATATAATTTATTTACTCCAATCATGTAAAAAGTCCTATAGTCGTATAAATGTACTAATATCCGAATTTAGCATTTGGAAACCGGGATCTGAATGTGAAATGCTAAACGGTTGTACAATGTGTGTATAATATATATACATTCACATGCTGCTTTCATGTTTGCAGTTTATGGGAGTGATCCATCATTCATATTTTGCACTGCAACATCTGCCAATCCCAGTGACCATGCAATTGTAAGATATAAACAAATATATATAGGTTGTTTAGAAACTTGATTTTTTTGTTCTTTCTATACATTAACAAAACTGCTAGTTTCAGTATAGTAATCATTTTCTTTTAACCGTCAGGATCTTGCGAGTCTACCAACAATGGTGTTAATTCACAAAGACGGCAGCCCTTCAGGCCCCAAACTGTTTGTCCTCTGGAATCCTCCTTTACGCATGAAATCCGTAAGATTTGTTGATTTGGTGGGGGGGGGGGGGGGGGGGTCGAGTTACAAGGTGCCAATTGTTTCTTTATTTGACTACAGGTAACCAAGAGAACTAGAAGTAAGACAAATGCCGTCCAATATGACAGAACCGTTTTTGCTGGTCGTTCAAGGTATAGGGCTATCTGTATAACACATGTGGCACATAAAATAATGGTTAAATGATTGGAACATTTGTTTTTGCAGTCCAATCTTGGAAATTTCATGTCTCTTTGCAGAAATTATTCAGCATGGACTCCGTTGCATTGCGTTTTGCAAAACACGCAAACTGTCTGAACTTGTATTGAGCTATACGTATGTGTCCTTTTCTACATCACAATTTTCATTTATATGATAAATCGATAATCGTCATGCACCTGATTTGAGGAGTTGAACTTATGATTGCTTGTGGTAAGGCGTGAAATTCTTCAGAAGACTGCACCCAATCTTGTAAATTCCGTATTTGCATATCGGGCTGGCTATACTGCTCAGGTTAATATATTCGACTGTTCTTTCTCTTTTTGTTTTCAAAATACATGACGATGTGCTTTTAGGATGGGCTTTAAGTAAATGATAAAACAGGATCGGAGAAGAATCGAGAGCGAGTTTTTTGGCGGGAAAATACGTGGTGTTGCTGCTACAAATGCACTTGAGTTGGGGATTGATGTTGGACATATTGATGTCACCCTACATTTAGGGTTTCCTGGTAGTATAGCTAGGTACGCGGCTAGATTCTGTTTATTTTTATAGAGTAAGATTTTTGTCCCTGAGGTTTGGCCAGTTTTGTGACTTTCGTCCAAAGGTTTGTTTTCACATCTGGATCCAAAAGGTTTAAAATCTTGCCATCCAACTCGTTAACTCCATCTATTTTTTGAACGGTAAGTGGGGTATATTCGTCTTTTTAGACATTTTTTTTGTGATGTTTAAAGGGTTTGGGTGGGGAGAGGTGGTTCTTTATTTCTTATAATGTTTTTTTATTTTAATAAAAATGTCTAAAAAGACGGAAATCCCCCTCATTTTACGGCGAAAAATGGATGGAGTTAACAAGTTAGATGAAAATGGCAAGATTTCAAACCTTTTGGATCCAGATGCGGAAAAACAAACCTTTGGATGAAAGCCGCAAAAGTGGCCAAACCTCAGGGACGAAAATGACATTTTACTCTTTATATTATTTCTCTAAATAATTCCATTCTTTTATATGTTCTCACCGATACCAATTTTTTTTTTAATTTACTAGCTTATGGCAGCAAGCGGGGAGGTCTGGAAGAAGGGAACAACCATCACTTGCAATATACGTTGCATTTGAAGGACCTCTTGACCAATATTTTATGAAGTATCCTCATAAACTATTTAGAGGCCCAATCGAATGTTGCCACGTGGATGCTAACAACCAACAGGTGCTTGAACAACACTTGGTCTGTGCATCTCTTGAACATCCACTAAGTGTCGTTCATGACGAAAAATACTTTGGTCCAACCCTAAAAACTTCCATACTGTCACTTAAAAGTAAGGGATATGTTACTACCGATCCCTCCAGGGGTCCCGCTGCCGAAATTTGGAACTACATTGGCCATGAGGTATACAATATCCGAATATAATTATGTTGATTGTTGATTAAATATCTAAACTATGTTTTTTTTCTACTAGAAATCGCCTTCTCATACTGTTAGCATTCGTGCAATAGAGTCAGAGAGATATAGAATAATTGACATGAAAAATGATAAACTTCTAGAAGAAGTCGAAGAGAGCAAAGCTTTCTTTCAGGTAGTTATCGGGATATTGTTTTGATATATGATATAGATGTTTATTTATAATAGAGTAAAATGCCATTTCCGTCCCTGAGGTTTGGCCAGTGGCCAGTTTTGCGACTTTCGCCCAAAGGTTTGTTTTTCCATATCTGGATCCAAAAAGTTTGAAATCTTGACATTTTCATCCGGATCGTTAACTCCATCCATTTTTTTTTGCGTTAAGTTAAGGGTATTTTCGTCTTTTTTGTTAACTTAAAGGGCAACTCGGTCTTTTTCACTTTATGTACAAGCATTTAGTATAATGTACAAGTATTCAAAAGATCGAATTGTCCTTTAAGTTCACAAAAAACACGAAAATATCCTTAACTTAACGAAGAAAATTGGATGTAGTTAATGAGCCGGGTGAAAATGGTAAAATTTCTAAACCTTTTGGATCCAGATGCGAAAAAAACAAACCTTTGGACGAAAGTTGCAAAACTGGCCAAACGTCAGGGAAGAAAATGGCATTTTACTCTTATTTCATCTTATGGTAATTATTACTAATTAATGTTTCAGGTGTATGACGGTGCTGTTTATATGCAGCAGGGGAAAACCTATTTAGTCAAGAATTTGGATTTATCCACTAAAATTGCTTTGTGTCAGGAAGCCGACTTGAAGTATTACACCAAGACTCGTGATTATACTGATATTGAAGTAGTAAACGGTCACATTGTAAGTTTGAGCCTAAATTATCTTATAATTAAAATAGCATTAATACTTAACCAAATTTTGATAGTGTAAGATATTTTAGGCCTACCCAGTTAAGATTTGTAACACCCAGAAATCAAAAACAAACGCCCAATCAAACCCGTGCAAAGTAACTACTACATGGTTTGGATTTAGACGTATATGGAAAGGAAGCAACCGAGTATTCGATACAGTTAATTTATCACTTCCTAGTTATACATACGAGTCACAGGTACGTTTTTCAGTTTTTGCCTCTGTTGATGTTATTAATCATGCTTTGTTGACGGTTTAATTAATTTGTAATGACTCTGATTTGAGTAGGCTGTCTGGATCCGGGTCCCACAATCAATAAAAACAGCTGTGGAAACTGAAAACTATTCGTTTCGTGGAGGCTTGCATGCTGCTGGTCATGCACTTCTGCATATCGTGCCTCTGTAAGTCTATTTACAGCATAGTTTTTTATTCAATTATAATTAACGGTCTTATTTGAACGCAGATATATAATATGCAACTCATCTGACTTGGCTTCAGAGTGTGTAAATCCTCATGACACTCGTTATATTCCCGAAAGAATTCTACTTTATGATTCCCATCCTGGAGGAACAGGCATCTCAGCACAGGTGAACATAACCTTTTTTAAGAAAAAGTTATATGTTTTTTTTAATAAAAGAGTAAATTGCCATTTTCGTCTGTGAGGTTTGACCACTTTTGCGACTTCGTATAAAGGTTTGATTTTCCACATCTGGATCCAAAAGGTTTAAAATCTTGTCATTTTCATCCTACTTGTTAACTCCTTCCATTTTTAACGTTAAGTCCAAGGGCGTTTTCGTCCTTTTACCTATTTGTTAATATTATAAGAGAAGTCATAACTAGAAAGTCAACAGAGGTGGATTTTTGTTTCTTAATAGTGTTTTTATTTTAATACAAAAATGCCTAAAAGGACAGAAATACCCCTCATTTAACGGAGAAAAATGGATGGAATTAACGAGTCAGATGAATATGGCAAGATTTCAAACCTTTTGGATTTAGATGCGAAAAAACAAACCTTTGGACGAATATCACAAAAAGTGATCAAACCTCAGGGACAAAAATGGGTTTTACTCTAAATAAAATTTCATGTTTTTATAAAGTTTGTATGTTCAACATTGAAATATCACATATGTATAACTAAATGTAGGTTCAACCTATTTTCACTGAACTTTTAACTGCTGCATTGGAGCTTATAACATCTTGCCGCTGCTCTGGGGACACTGGTTGCCCCAACTGTGTTCAGGTCGGTTCTACTTACTGATATTGATTATATTGGTTGTTATATATATAAAAGTGTCAGCTTATTGTTCATTTGTTGTATGTCAGAATCTTTCTTGTCACGAATACAATGAAGTTTTGCACAAAGATGCAGCCACAATGATCATTAAGGTTGGTTTATATGAGATTTATGAACATTTATTATAAGATCATGATCTAATTACTTATAAGATGTTACATCGAGATAGATGGTAAACGGGCAAAAGCTGCGCCGCTACCCCTTTTTGAATAACAAAACTAAGTCTTTTAAAAACATGGTATATGAGTATTGAATTTTAAAGTTAACTAGGTTTATCACCCTGCCGTGTTGCGGCTAACTTCTTTTATTATTTAGTCTATGTTTACATGTGTTTTGAAATCACTACCAACGCGTTGCGCAAGGAACCACTGACAAGAATAAAAATAAAATGTAGAAAAAACACTAAAAGATAACCGAAAGAAAATCAACCAAAAAAGTTATGTGGTAATGATGTTGTTCGTATGAAACTCGTGGCCAGAGATGAGCACTGTTACCGAATTTCCTGAACTGAAAGATCTTAAGTACCAATTCGGTACCAACTTTTGGCGTTCCTGGTACCGGTTCGCTACCGGTTTTTACCTTCATATACCTGTATCGTAACCGGTCTTTTCGGTACCAATACCGATTCGGTATCAGTTGGCACCAAGCTCATCCCTACCATTGAAACTAAAAAAAATCATTAAAAGTTGAAGAAAATCAACAAAAAAAAGTTGTACGATACCGTTGTTGTTTGTAGGCGGCAATTCTTGACACGACCCGCCAACCCGACCGAACCCGACACGCAAAAACAGATCAAGGTCGACTAACTCAACCCGTTTAAAAAAACGGGTCAGGTTCGGGTTGACCCTGTCATTAAAAAATGGGTCAGATTCGGTTGACCCGTATAAAAACGGGTCGACTCATTAACCCGTTTAACTATTTATAAAAAAAAATGTTTCGTATTTTTGTTTTTGTTTTTTCCGTTTCTATTTTACATGGTTAGTTATAATAGTGTTAATTTTGACAAATTATATTATTTATTTGTCACACTCATACTCATTGTTAAAACATGTTATCGATAACCCGCTTAAAACCTAACTACTCGCTTATAAATCGTCAACTTGTATGACTCATTTAAAAATATGGGTTAAACGGGTCGGGTTCGGGTTGACCCGAATTTATATGGGTCGGGTTAGGGTTGAAATCTTTGACCCGAATAATAATATGGGTCGGGTTCGGGTTGAACATTTCAACCCCACCAACCCACAACCCGTCAACCCGCCAACCCATCAACCTGACACGATTGCCACCCCTAGGTAGCAGTACCAAATTTCCCAAACCAAAAGATTTTTAAAATCAATTCGGTACCGACTTTCGGCGTTTGCTGTACGAGGCTGGTGCCGGTTTTTACCTTCATGTACCAATACCGAACATGACTGTACCAGTATTTTCGATACCAGGTACGGTTGACACCAAACTTATCCAACACAAAAAGTAAAAAAAGTAATTATTATTACAGTATTAAAAAAGTATTAAATATATATATTATAATATATAAAAGGTACTATTCACAAGGTTGTATTAATATATAGGATAGATAATTGTTGTATATGTGTTTGTTTGCTAATTATGTCATGTTCTTGCAGGGTGTTTTAGAACTGGAGAAATCAAATTTTGGAGATCCTTGTAGTTCCTCTATAGTTTGATTGTATCTATGCCTTATTATAGTTCGCAAGTAGTAATTGCGATTTCGGAAATCTAATTTATTGTCTACATTTATCATTTAAAACTGTAAGTAGTAGCTCCTCTATTGAGGGTCATTCATTATAAAATCAGTTTTTAGTAAAGAACCGCAAGAACCATGTAAGTACTTGTACTGTACATGTTGATTTAAACGGTTATGTGACCGTATTGTGGACCATCTTTCTCTCCCTTATTATACTTGACCAGTGCCATGTTCAAGTGTTTATTTTGTTCTTTCGTTTTGTTCATAGATTTACATATCTTGTTGGTTTCTTTTTTACTTGCATTTTCTCCTTAGCTTTATAGATGTATTAAATTTAGAATTACAGGTATAATCTATTAAAATGTAAGCTGTAATAAGAATGAAGAGAAAAGGCAAGCTAATTTCATCGAATATGTATTTATGTACTCTTCATATCCTTGGTTAATACGATTAGTAAATAAACATAATAAAAAAAAATATTAAAACCTTAACATATAAATGGAAGAGTAAAACTTTAAGAAGTTTAAATATGTAATAACAATATACTCAACATTTTTGTGGAGGTATTGTTAAATGAACCTAAAAATACAAGTTAAGTTAGGTGATCACAAAGGCACAATTAAATCATGTTGTTGACAGTTAACATCCAACTATACTTAAAATATTGTTAGATTTTATTTTATTTTTCGGTAAAAAAAAAACAAATAAATATAGTTTGCTGAAATTACACATCTATGCGATATGCATTCTCTGTACGTGGGTGATAAGAAATCATTACAATATACTAACTTATTAGGGTGGAACTGATGCTTCTACACGTTACCCTGATTTCCATCAATCGTCAACTTTTAACTTCAATTATTCTAGAACCTCTTAATCAACACTCATCTTAAGTAGGGATAAGCTTGGTATTGCTATTGAAAATACTGGTACAAAAAATCGTCAAATATGAGTACTGATACCGAAAATTAGAGATGATAATGGGTCAGGTTCGGGTCGGGTATTGGTAATCTCATACCCATACCCGGTTATAAAATCGTGTCTCATACCCGACCCAATACCCGTTGGTATTTGTCGGGTAATTACCCGTCAGGTATTGGGTATACCTACGGCTACGGGTATCGGGTATACCCATTAGCTTATTAAAAGATATACGTTGGGGTTTCAAATCCATTTTCTTAACTATTATAATTATTATAAATTGAAAATTTACATTACATACATCTAAGTTTGATCATGAATTAATAATAACTTTATAATACTTATAACTTATATGTATATACTTCACAATATACAAAATATAACTTATATGTATATACTTCACAATATACAAAATATAAATATTATTATCAAATATATATATACTAAAATAAATCATCAATAGCGAAGGGTTAATAAAAATATAAATTAAAAAACTCGGGTATATAGTTCGGGTAAACGGGTATGTGGTTTCGGGTAATCGGGTCGGGTATCATCTAATCCCGTATCCGACCCATACCTGCGAAAATTTTTAAAACTAGTCTATACCCGGCCCAATACCAACACCCGTGGGTATCGGGTATACTCGTCTCATTTGTGTCAGGTTTCGGGCATACCAGTCGGGCTCGGACATTTTTGCCATCCCAACCGAAAATGTTCGGTAAAATTTCTGATCTGTATCAAACCAAAAAATACTTGTTACCAAAAACTCCAAAAAGTGGGTACCAAATTAATAAAAAAAAATCAGTACCGATACCAAGTCTCAACCTCATCCCTAATCTCATGTATCCTAAAACTATTTTTCTTTTTTTTCTTTTCAATAAAAAATAAATTATAAGATGACAATATAAATTATAAGATGACAAATAAATGGATAGGGGCCCCCATTCTTCATCTCTCTCCTCTTCTCTTAACGGGTGAGTACTACCACAAACAACAATCATTTTGAGGTGTAACCGCTACAAAAATAAAAAAAAAGTAAATCTATATAGTTATCTAGTTTAGTATCACTAGTTCATATATATATAGGGGATGAGTAAAATGAGAACCAACTTAAGTTGTGAGAATCGTAGGAACCAATATAAGCCATTGATCAAAACTGTTTTAATGGATGAGATTAAAATACAATAAAATAGTTGTAATCATTTTACTTTAATTAATGAGTTTTTGTTTTTAGTGGGATAAGGGTAAATTGATATTTTTACTAAGCTCATTAATGATTGTTAATTAAAGTGTAATCATTGTGCTTTAATTAATGTTTGTGATTTAATTAATGTTATTTTTGAATCATGCAGTAAGAAAATTATTTTACGTAGCGGTTCAAACTTTTTTGCGCGCCGGTTTTAAACATTTTTACGCGTGGGTTCAAACTTTTTTTATGCCTGATTTTAAACTTCTTTTACGAGCCGGTTTTAATTTTTTACGTCCGGTTTTAAACTTTTTTTACGCGCGGTTTTAATCTTTTTTTACGCGCCGGTTTAGATGCCGGCTTAGAACTTCTCTTTGCGCGCCGGTTTTAAACTTTTTTTACGCGATGATTTAAAACAATTTTTACCGCCGGTTTTAAACCTTTTTTTACGCACGGTTTTAAATTTTTTTACGCGCCGATAAAAAGTTTTTTACGCGCGGTTTAAAACTTTTTACGCGTGGTTTTAACTTTACAAAAAAACAAAAAATATTTTACGCCAAACAAAAATATTTATTTTTACAAAAACTTTTTTACAATTTTTTTACGGCAAACATCTTTTTACGCACCCCGAACACCCCGATTTCGGTTTACGAAATTTGAGGATCTTACCAAATGAACTCACCCAAAAATCACGACTCAATAGTGTCTCATGTTGAATTTTAAATAGAAGAGAGAGAAAAGATGTGACATGTTGACTTTTAAATAGAAGAGAGGGAAAAGATGTGACATAGGAAGTAAAAGACTAAAATACCCTTTTGATTTAATTCGGTTATGAGTGATGTGTAAAGATGGTATTGGATAATAGGAGTTTCTCATGGTTCTCGCAACTGAGATTGGTTCTCTCTTGAACCGAATCCTATATATATATATATATATAGGGTTATTGGATTTAATTACCCCAACTATCGGGCTTTGGCCGTTGCCACCCCCAACTAACAAGTTGACTCCCGGCACCTCCAACTTGACATTTCGTTTGTGCTTGGCACCACTCAATTTACAAATCTCTAACTCAGTTATGTTTTTGTCCTATGTGGCACTATCTTTCCTACATGGCTTTTATGACGTGGCTATTAACCCCTCATCATTCTCTATCTCTTTTCAACAAACTCACCTTAGAAAACCAGAGCACCAAACCCCTGCCCTTAGACAATCCAAATCCACCAAAACCAGATCAAGCGGATTCATCCGGTGCTCCACCGTCTTCAATTCCCGCCACCACCACTGCACCATTAAACCCTAACTCTAGCCTCAATATCTCGCAACCGACGCTGCCGTTGATCCGCCACCTCCGCTGCAGATTCGATCCTTCGAGCCTCCTGGTCATCCGAATTTCCGCCGATTCTGCTGCCAACTGCCGCTCACTTTATCAGGTACCGAACCCTAGCTTCCAGAACCATGGAGTTCAAGGTCAAATTCCGGTCCAAGAGCAGCATCCAAGGGTCATGGTGCAGCCACCGTCAAGCGACACGGTGCCGGCGGCTCCGCAGATGATGCCGCCGCATTACATTACGAGCAGCCTGGATTCAGTGCCAACAATCTCTCTTTTCCACACACGAAACAAACCCCTAATCTACAATCCGCAATAGATTTCATTTTGAACGAAATTGAACACCTTCAATCACCCAACCATGTTAATAACAATAATAATAATAATAACAACCCACCACAACTTGCAACAAAACCCGCAGAACCAGCAGCTGAACCTCATCTTCTTCAAGCATTCAGAGTTCGCATCAGTGGCCAGAATGGATTGGGTTGATGGAGAAGTTGATGAAATATGGGTACTTTGATGGTGTTAGGAATCCGTTTGGAAGTGGTGGGTTGGTTGATGGGAAGAGCTGGAATCGTATTTGGACTGCTTGTCTTAAGTTTGCGCATGATCGGGTCGATTTGATGATGTAGGTTGTGTGTACCATTTTCACGATTCGAACAATGTTTCAATTGGCCTTGATTCGATGAGAACACAGATGGTTGATGATGAAATTAGGGTTAGTATATGATCAGCTGTGTTATAAAGGCAGGAGAAGAAAGGCTTGACACGTAATTGCCACATATTGAAGTCTAGGTCAGCAAGTTGGTGCCATGTAGGACAAAAACATATCTGAGTTAGAGATTTGTTAACTGAGTGGTGCCAGCACAAACGAAATGTCAAGTTGGAGGTGATGGGAGTTAAAGTATTAGTTGAGGGGTGGCAACGACCAAAAGCCGATAGTTGGGGTGATTATATATATATATATATATATATAGTGAGAGAATCATAAGAAAACTACTTAAATGTAAGAAAACTAGAAAACTAACTAAAAAGCCAAAAAGCTTAAAAACATACAATTTTTTTACAATTTTTTTATAAATTAAAAATCGCTGCTTTTTATGTATAAAAAAACTTGTACTGCACATGTGCATTATATGTTTTTTTTATTTTTAAAAAGTTTTTTTATATAACATATATAGCGATTTTTTATAAAAAATTAAAAAAAAATTGATATGTTTTTTTTAACTTTTTTAGTTAGTTTTTTTTAGTTTTCTTATGATCCATCCCCGTATATATATATAAACTGTGTACTTTTTACATACACATACATAAGTTACGTACATAAATAACCAACAAACTATTTTTTTCAGGTGTTTTATTTTGTACCATTGACAGTACAAAACGAACAGTGAAACCAAATGTTGACATTTTATCTTAGTTTTTGAAAATTTATGCGTGAAACAATAATTCTTGTTTTTCTTAACCAATTTCTTTAATTTTTAAATTTATAAAGATACAAAAAGAATGGCTTTTTATGTTGTAATAATTTGTATAACTCAAAGTTAACATGGAAACCTTTGATGATTATATCATTTAACCTTTTTAAAATACAATCTAAGAGCATTCACATCCCTTCCACCAAAATATGTGAGTGGAGTTTTTATAATATAAAGAGTATAAAAAGTGATTGTGAGTGGAGGAGAGAGAAAATGTTACTGTTCATCTGTATATTTGAGGGGCACTGTTCACACTCTATACTTTTTTTAATATATATTGAAAGTGGTTGTGAGTGAATGAGAGAGAAAATATAATGATAAAGGTATAAAAATATTATTTGATTGAAACGGAGAGGGAAAAAATATTTGTTTTTAGTAGAAATATATTGATATAGAAGTTTTTTAGTGGAATGTATGTATGTTTTTAGACGGTTGGATGTGAATGCTCTAAGGCTGTGGGGTATTGGGCGTGGGTTGGAGGGCAACGCCCAAGTCACCACTCCGGAGTGGCTTGGGTTTTGGCGTGGCCCGTTGGGCGGAGGTTTGGCACCCGACGTTGGGCGGGTCTACGAAGCTGAGGTGGCTGTTGGTGATTGGTGGGTCAAACTAGCCGTTTGGGCTAGCCGTTGGGGCTTTTTTTTTTTAAAAAAAATTCTTTTTTTCCATATAAATGCACCACATATCTAAATTTTTCACAAAAATATCAAACACAAAAAAAAAAACAATGAGTTCTTCAAATTCAAGCGATTCTTCATCATCGTCTGATGATGGTGCGAAAATATTTCTACAAACGATCGCGACAATTGTGAAAGCTATCGTGGAAGACGACGAGGCGGAGACTTCGCAACCAAAGCGTAGGAGGTATACCCCTCGTGAACGGCAAACGGCTAACGATTTGTTGGTAAGTGACTATTTTTCACTCGAACCTAATTACGATGAAAAAATGTTTAGGCGTCGTTTTCGTATGAGTAAACGCTTATTTTTAAGGATATCTAAGGATCTCGAGGAGAAGTATGATTTTTTAAACAAAGACCGGATGTAACCGGCCAATTAGGATTTAGTACGTGGCAAAAGGTCACGGCTGCGCTTAGACAGTTAGCGTACGGCAACAGTTCTGACATTATGGACGACTATTTAAAAATGTCGGCACGTGTGGCTAGAGAAAGTCTACACAACTTTTGTTGCACAGTCCTACTGATGGTCATTTAAAACTTGCATTTAACTTGCTAATATACTTAAAATCTACTCCTAGTCAGGAGTTGTTGTTTAGCAAAAGTGATAGTTTTGAAATTAAGGCATTTGTAGACTCAGATTGGGCTAAGTGTCTGACTAGCAGAAAATCTATTACAGGATTTTGTGTGTATATAGGAAGTTGTTTGGTGTTTTGGAATAGAAATTTATAAGAAAAAATATTTGAGAAAACCGTCGTTCAGCGATGTACAACAAATATTAGAACACCCTACCATGGCCTACCTGGAATGCTAGGTAGTTTAGATTGTATGAAATGGCCTTGGGAACTTTGTCCAGTCGCATGGCAAGGCGCTCACACAAGTGGATATCATGGAATGCCAGCCATCATGCTTGAAGCGGTTGCGTCATTCTTTGGTATGCCAGGTTCACATAACGATATTACTATCATAAACCACTCGCCCCTTTTGAATGATGGGGTCAATGGTATAGGACCCAAAGGAAGTTTCTTTGTGAATGAAGTTGAGTACGTATGCGGTACTACCTAGTTGATGGGATTTACCCAGAGTGGGGGGTTTTCGTTAAATCGTTCTCACAACACGGTACCCTCGATCCAAAGAGATTAAAGTTTAACAGGGTCCAAATGGCCGCACGTAAAGACGTCGAGCGAGCGTTCAGTGTTTTAAAGAAGAGGTGGCGAATTTTGGCAATGCCTTGTCGACTATGGGACAAGGATCAGATTGGAAACGTTATGTACGCTTGCATCATTGTTCACAACATGATTTTGGAGGATGAAGTAGGGCGGTCGTTACCTACTATGAAGACGATGTAAGTCAAGTAGAGAGCGTAACGGTTACAGACGAGGACAAATTAGTGAACGAATTTATTATCAAGTCGCGGGATATACATCACAACCTTCGTTCTGATTTGGTTGAGCATGTTTCAACGATTCCTGAGTTCGACTCCGATGAAGATGATGATTCAAACGAAGAGTGAATGTTTTCATTTTGATGTATGTTTTTTTTGTAATTATTTTTTAATTAAAAAGGTTTGTGTTATATATATATATATATATATATTATATTAAAAAAAAGGCTGATGTGGCTTGGCCACTCCCACCCCAGCCACGCCACCCCATACCCCATTCAATGTGGGTTTGGGCCTTGGGTTCACCGTTTGCCACTTGTCAACCCATGCACCCAACCCATGCCCCACCATACCCCACGGTCTAAACTATATCAATACATAAACAAGTCTTGTAATTGTGACATTTTACTAAAGAAAAAACACATATATAGTTTCAACTTTCAATACATATGACAAATGCATGGTTATTTGGTGAGACCTAACATCAAACCTGAATCTTTCAACTTGTCATTGGTGATATTATCAATCCGATCTTTCATCTCTTCCGTCAAGTAATTTTTCCAATCTCCTACCTCTCCTTTCCTGAAAAACTCCTGATTCTTCACCACCACTTTCGCGGTGAACTTCTGACCACCACCACCACCCTTGTTAACCTCTAGGCTGCTCAAATTCTCAAAGCTACACAACTTCATGATCTCCTCCACCACCCCTTCCTCTTCTTCCTCCGCCGTAAATGGCATTCCCATGAACGTCGCTAGCTTCTTCAGCTCCATTGTTGGCTCCCTCTTCATATCTTCGTACTTCAAAAACAAGATCTTATCCGGTGATTCCTGATAAGGGGCGTAGTCAGCAACAGGCATGGGTAGTGTGTTTGAAGTCAAAAGGTGTACAACCACGTAACACAATTATAACAAACAAACGTACTTAATATAATCTCAGTGACTGAGCTATTGATAAGAATGTGTGATAAGCTATTGATAAGAATGTGTGATGAAAGGCAAACTTACCTTTATCTCATTCGCAATACAATTTTTAATAGCTACTTAAAAAAAACCTTAAGCCCTCTATCTAGGTTGTTTTAAAAAAATCTATTCATGAAGGATTTTTTTTATAAAACCTTAGTGTACGCTTATAAAATAACAAAAAAACATAAAATTACTCCTTTTTGATATTTTTGGATGAAATTTACCTCACACAACCAACAACAGCAACCAAATGATGTCATATGTCCTGAAAATCAGACTTTTAAGCAGCTGTCTTGGACTGAGGTATCTTGTTTGATTGAATGCACGTAGTATATAGAATATTATATAATTTTTTAAAAAGATAAAAATAGTTTATATTAAAAACTTATATATAGTCAAATATAAAATTTTGGGTACCTACCCTGTGGCACAAAAGGGCCGATAAACAAAATTACAAACAAAGAGCAATTATTCCAACAATAAGGTGGAGGGGGCCCTACGTGATGGGGGCAATATGACCACCGTGAAATACCGTCGCAAATGATTCTGCCACGCTATATGATGGAGGTCACGGTTGTGACGATGCATTTATTTGAAAAAAAAAAAGTGTAGGTTAGCCAAGCACACATAAACTCAAGATTACTATTTGTAATCGATAACTCCCCGCACTAAATTGAAATAACTAATTCATTTGTAATCAACGTTTTCTTGAGAAATATGATTAAGTGATTATCTGATAGATTTACGTGGAATGAGGTGACAACTTGTGATTTGCTGTTTTTTTAGTGACACCCCTAAATAGCGACACGAAATAAAAGTCTTAATAACATGTTATTAGTTATTCACGTGTACCTGGGTTGCTTTCCAGTATCCTAACACATGGTCCCAAAAGGGTCCATACTCAGAAACTCCATTGCAAAACAACTCGTAAGCTTCATCAAACGGAAGAGGTGACAATTCTTTCGACCTCAGTTTACTCATGAAATGCCACTTCGACACGAGTGCGTCTTTTGGATCCCTACACACGTACACAAACTTGCATGTCGACGTAATCGACGTCGGTAACAAACCATGCACGAAGTGTGTGGCGAAGAGCCGAGGAACCGGGAGGTGGTCAAAGTTTGTAGTCGGGTAATCAAGGAAAATATGGGTGTCAATGAAAGGGAAAGCGCTCTGAGGCCCGGTTCGAAGGAGGGGGTGGTCAGAAAGCTTGTAACGGTGGCGGTTAGCTGTGGCGAACATGAGAGCTTTGAGCCAGGTGGTGCCACACTTCATGAAAGCTGCAAGGAAGATGTCGGTGGGTTGAGGAGTGAAGTGTTTGTGAATCAAAAGTAGGCCTTTGATCACTTCGGTGCTTAACCAGAAATTCTTGTAGAGAAAAATGTGTTCACTTCTCCATGCTTTGGCTTTGGGGAGAGTTGCAGGAGGCTGTTGATGATGTGTTGTAGATCTGTTTGAATGTCGGTTTGGGCGTTAATGGATGTGGGGTGGTAGTAATCGTTTTGGTCGGGAAGAAGGTAGGTCGACATAGATATGGAGTACGTTTAGCAGCACCCTATAATTTGATTTTGAGGAGTTAGGTGAGTGATATA
Organism: Scalesia atractyloides; assembly: GCA_947069175.1. NCBI lineage: Eukaryota > Viridiplantae > Streptophyta > Magnoliopsida > Asterales > Asteraceae > Scalesia > Scalesia atractyloides. The sequence goes on along the minus strand of CAMTDV010000014.1, from coordinate 9,048,170 downwards.
TGGATGCAAGGAAAACTTGGCATGTTAAGTCTTCTTTTATAATGTGAGAGGAAGAGATTGATCAAGAATAAGACAATTTGATATCTAGCGTTGTTTTAGAGGGAGAAGACTTTTTTTACCTTGGGATTTTGTAATTATATGTTTAAACAACTAACAAATTACCATATAAACATGTGTTGCTTTTATGAGATGCATGCATCTGTTTTTAAAAGGGTCGCACAAGTGTATGTTAATAAACATGTGTTGCTTATATGAGATGATCTTTTTATAACTCGCAAGTCGCACGAGTGTATGTATATACACATGAAGATAATCACAAGAAGATTATCTAGCTTACGACCTACTGGACTTGTAATAATATTGGTTTGCCGGGTAAATTGAAGACTTCGGAGGATGTCACTCATCCTAGTACTACTCCCACCTGAGAAGGCTTAATTGTGGAATTTTCATCTGCTCTACAACAACTAATACGTCCAAAACATGTTGATAATATTGAGAGGGGACATGTCTTATGAACCAAGAATTTGTCTTGGTTACAGACTATATGAGATTTATATAAGGTATTACAATGGTTCATATTATTCTTCTATTGGTCGTGCGATGTTTAGTGGCATTAGTATGGTGTTTAAAATTACTTTTTGTTTTTTTTCTATGATAAAGGGTCCTATATAAATGTTCCTTTAGTTGTTATCTATAAAAGGCATTCCTTGAATCTCTCTTCCTGAACCATTTTTAATCCTTCCACTATAAATGTTAATTTAATGAATGATATGAATTCAAAACTTCTGATAATATATATTATCTTGAAATGAAAAACATGATGGCCAAATTATATCTATAGAATAATATATAAACACAGTACATGTTCACTACATATAAATAAATAAATAAAGCCTTAATCCTTGTATGGTTGTTCCAATAATTATCGTTTCTTTCTCGCTGGGCGTCATCTTTGTCCATTGTTCGTAGCTACCTAAAGCTCCCTGGTATTTGTTTTTTGATTTTATTCATTAAAGTCAAAAAAATACGTCTGATCTTGATGTGTTAGCCCAAGTCTTGTTGTAGCAACAAATAAAAATAAAACAAATATTAATATTATGACTATTGTTACGAATGATTAATATTTGGTGTGTATATTTTATGGATTTGTGACGCGTGATATCTTTTGGGTGGATACTATTGGAGCTAACGATGGAAACAAAGGACCACTTTAAATTGTAGTCAAAGTTGTTGCAATTTTCCTTATACAGTTTCTGATTATATGTTGTTTCCTTTGTAAATTATTTGTTATATTTTCTTAATGAATAGATCATACCATTCACTGTGAATCATTATCTAAACCTAATATGGTATCAGCCTAACCTTGTTCCTCTTTTCCCTCTCATCTGCAATTTTTTTTTCTTCTCTGTTGAAATCTCCACCCATCCCATGTCTTCTTCCATCGAAAATTCTCTTTCCATGGCCACTCTCCTTCACATGCTTACAATCAAACTATCCTCATCTAATTTTCTTGTATGGCGAAATCAAGTGTCCACCATGCTGCTGCACCAGAACTGGATGCGTTATGTGGATGGTTCATACCTTGTTCCATCCAAAACTATCTCTAGTGACAACAAAGAAGTCGTGAACCCAGATTACACGACCTGGTTTGAAACTCATCAACTCATACTCCTGCTTCTTCATTCTTCTCTTTCTGAAGAAGCTATGGCAGAAGTTTTGGGTCTCTCTTCTTCCCGAGAAGTCTGGCAAGCATTAGAATCAGCATATAGTAATGATTCCATGGAACGTTCGCAGAATCTCAAAGACTCACTGCGACAATTAAAAAAGGGTAATCTTCCAGTTTCTGAATTTTCTAAACAATTTAAAGCTATTTGTGATAAACTTGCAGCCATTGGAAAACCCGTATCTGATGACGAAAAAAGTCATTGGTTCCTATGCGGTTTAGGACCGGCATTTGAAACTTTTTCTATTGCTCAAAGAGCCATTCAACCCAGACCTCCCTTTCGAGATCTGCTCGCTCAGGCTGAGGGTCATGAGTTATTTGTCTACTCTCTTCATGGTTCCACTCCTGTCCCTGTAGCCTTTACTGCTCATCACCGGTCTTCTTATCAACAGCCTTCTCGTGGTCGAGGCAGGTCTGCTCATTTTAATAACCGTGGCACCTCATCCTCTCGAGGACGAGGACGTCATCAACCTCATTGTCAACTGTGTAGGCGTGACGGCCACTACGCTTCTTCATGTCCAGACCTACAATCCTATGCTCAAAAGTCTTCTTATTCAACATCAAATCTTGCTGAAGCCTTTTATGCAGATTGTAAGATAAATGATTCATCTCCGGATTGGTGCGCTGATTCCGGGGCCACGGCTCATATGGCATCACCAGCAAACAATCTCGAATCCACAGCCCCTTATCGTGGTCATGACAAGGTTGTCTTCGGAAATGGTAATATACTCCCCACATCTCATGTTGGTACTTATTCGGTTAATCCACATTTGAAATTACAGGATGTTTTGATAGTCCCAAATCTCAAGAAGAACCTACTTTCGGTTAGCAAGTTAACTAACGCTTACCCGGTTTACTTTGTGTTTTCTCGATCTTATTTTATTATACAGGACTCGGTCACCAAAGCAATTCTGGCCAAGGAACACATAAAGATGGACTTTATATCTTGAGTCCCGGTTTTCAAGCTCTTGCTATTTCGGTTATCTCTTCTCCCAAGGCATCTTTTGAATTATGGCATAAACGCCTTGGTCATGTTAATTTTGATGTTATTTCAGTTTTTAAATAAACATGGACTATTAAATCTTACATCTATTTTGCCCAGACCAACTATTTGTTCCTCTTGTGAACTTTCAAAACAACATCGGTTGCCTTTTCAATTGAATGAAAAACGTTCTCTAAGTGTGCTTGATATGGTGCATTTGACTTATGGGGACCCGCTCCCGTTGTTTCTCGCGATGGTTATAAATACTATGCTTGTTTTATTGACGATTATTCAAGCTTTACATGGTTTTATCCATTGAAAATCAAATCAACATTCTTTGAGGTGCTTAAAATTTATTTGGCGTTCGTCCAAACTCAATTTGCTTGTAAATTAAAGGTGTTCCAAAGTGATGGAGGTACCGAATTTCTAAACAATCAAGTTCGGGACTTATTCCTTGAAAATGGCACTCATCATCAAATGTCATGTCCATTTTTTATAACGTTTCATATTCATTAATACAATTTTAAAGGGAATTATACAATCATTATTACATCATGTCCTAACATCAATCTAGGCTTCATTGTTTTCTTCTAAGGCATTTCCTATGTTTTCCTTGCTTCATCCTGTTCACCTGTATCATGTGTAAAAAGGGTTTTCGGATCAACAAAAAGTTGGCGAGTGAATCCTATGGAAAACATTTGAACAAGTTTATTTAATTGTTTATCAAATAAAGTGCACAACCACACATGAGTAAAAATAGATGTAAACTTATTCACCAATCAATTTAATATTAAATAATACACACATGAACAATAATGGATCGTTTTGAGGCACGCGTTGCTCAACTCGTCTCTCACGAGGAACTGATGGGCCTAATGAATGAATTGCATATAAATAGACAAAATGAAATACATAACTACAATCAATATAAACTCAATAATACACACACGAACAATAATGGTTTTGTTTTGAGGCACGCGTTGCTCAACTCGTCTCACACAAGGAACTGATGGGCCTAATGAATGAATTGCATATAAATAGACAAAATGAAATACATAACTACAAGCAATGTATACAATCTAAGTTTAGATCACAATATGGTATGGCACAAGTTTAAATAAACAAGTTAATTTTATAACACATGACACACCCCAAAACGTGTAATTAAAAAGGGGAGTTGTAAGATTCACTCACATTGGGTGCGTTCGGTTGATGATGTTGAATGCGCATGAAGTGGTTTTAACCACGAGTGAAATTAACCTAGATATTGGCATAATGTTTCGGTAAGTAAACGGGTTTTATTAATCCATTTTTGTAGGATTGTTGGGTGTATTTTTGTGAGTTTAAGGCTATTTTCTAACCTTAAAAATGTTATTTTTAAGTATTTTTAATTGATTTTTAAATAAAATAAATAAATAAAAATAATAAAAAATGTTGACTTTTTGACCGTTGACCATTGACTGTTGACCGGTTCGCATGTGTAATTGTGTGCGCTGGGTGAGGCTCGAACCCAAGACCTCCCGTACGCGTGCACGCAGCTCTACCAACTGAGCTACGTGTCTAACCCGAAATATTTCTGTTTTTAATTATATTTATATATTAATTGAATTAAACAGAAAATCATTTATTTTAAAATCAATTTTAAAGCATCGAACCGGGGCGCTCCACAGGTCTCGAACCCGGGACCTGTGGGTTGAGTTAACACACAGTCCACCAATGGACTGTGTGTCTAACTTGTTAAATAAACCGATTTTTATTATACTTATATACAAACTAAATATTTTCATTTCTGTCTTAAATAAAAAGTTTGATAATTGTCCGGACCGGTGCGGTAGTCCGGACTCGAACTCGTGACCTGTGATTAAACATTCACACAGTCCACCACTGGACTGTGTGTCTATCTTGGTTATTATTCCGGTTTTTATTAAACTTAACATCTTACGCAGTGACTCCGGATCGGTTAAAAAAAGGAACATTTTTATTAGGGCGAAGGTGCGTGGGACAAGATTCGAACTCGAGACGTAAGCGTGCTTTATGTGCACACAGTCCACCACTGGACTGTGTGTCTAACCCGAGTGATATCTTGATTTAAATTAAACTTATAGACTACTGAAAACTTCGTCTTCTTCGTCGAATTTAACCAGAACTATCGTCCGACTGATTCGTCGATTAAATCATGTTCTTTTAGTGTTTTGAGGTTAATTACAGGTGAGATAAATAAAAAGAATGAAAAATTAGGCGTAAGGTATACCGAACTGGACTCCTCTGTTTCTCCGGCTAAACTCCGGTGACAGCAGAAACTTCCGGCGACGTGTGTCTTGCGGCAGAGAGTCTTCAGAGAGCTTGAGATGGATGTGAGTGGCTTCGGTATAAGTTCTGGGTGTTCAGTAAGGCTCAGAAGTGAAGGGCTCGGTTTTCCGGCGAGGTGCAGAACTTTTCCGGCGAGTGGAATTACGTCCGGTAAAGGTGTGATTGTGAGCGAAAAGGCTAGCAGAGGTTCGAGGAGGTATTTATAGGGCGGGACATCGACGTATTTGGCCGTTTTCCGACTTGATTCGTCGGTTAGAAACTTTCCGGCGGTTATAACTTGTGTCGCGGACTCAGGCATCGGTTATAACCGATGTAGTGATTAAAGTTTACGTTATAACTGAAGTAACCGTCCAATCTTAGCGAGATAGTCGGGAATTTCCGACGACTGCAATTGGGCGCGTCGGTATTTAATTCAATACTCATGTTATTAATTAATTGTCTTCAATATTGAACAAGAAACACAAGTGGCGCAGTGGTTGGATGGTTGGAAGATAAGTTGTTTGCTGAAACGCTGGCTGACCCGGGTTCGAAACCCGGCAGCACTAATTTATTTTTAAATCACTATTTTTAAGACTTTTTCAAATATAAATTATATATTCCAATATATTTATTAATTATGTATCGTTTAAAATTATTTTGGGCATTAAATTCGCAACGAAATTTTTAACTGATTGTTCGGTTAATAAACGGAGCGGGTTTGGTAAATCCGTTTTTTGACGGATGTTACAGTATCCCCTGCTTTTTAGAAATTTCGTCCCGAAATTTAAGTAGTGATATATTTGACTAAAAAGAATGATGGTGTTTAGTTTGACAGTTACATACTTAGAAAAAGAGTAAGAGTTTAAGTTTTTGTTTGAGGCGGTAACGTCCCTTGTAAGGGTTAAGTACCTTGTTACAGGAATCGCTTTTTGTTGCCTACGATAAAATATTGATAAGCAGAGTTGATTCGCTAAATATGATATCATGCGTAAGAGTTTTGATATGTTTGGAAGGATATGGTTATATCCTAAAGCAAAACTTCTAATACTACAACCTACATGGAACTTCTCATAACCGTCTAACAATACCTCTGATCCTTTGACAAGAATACTTATATATAGGAAGTACCAGCGGCGTATCCACCATATTCTTGTCAAATTTTCATTGGTTTTATCAGTAAATTATGATTGGTTCTATGATATGACTCTAGAACATAAATAAACACAACAACTAATGTACCAAGAAATTACTAAATCCTACATAGAACTTTCTCATAACCGTCTGACAATGCCTCTGATCCTTTGACAAGAATACTTATATATAGGAAGTACCAGCGGCGTATCCACCATATTCTTGTCAAATTTTCATTGGTTTTATCAGTAAGTTATGATTGGTCCTATGATGTAACTCTAGAACATAAATAACACAACAACCAATATTTGAATCCACATTCTGATAGCATATATGTTTGAATGGTGACAGTTCCTCTCTCGTTTGTTATGATGGAGAGGTTAGTTTATGTAGAAATGGAAAACAATCCAATTTCTTTAAATGGCGAGATGATATAAATGTAACACAAATTTCAACCAAGACAATACTAAATCCTACATGGAACTTCTCATAACCGCCTGATAATGCCTCTGATCCTTTGGCAAGAATACTTATATATAGGAAGTACCAGCGGCGTATCCACCATATTCTTGTCAAATTTTCGTTGGTTTTATCCGCAAGTTATGATTAGTTACCAAGAACTACTAAATCCTACATAGAACTTCTCATAGCCGCCTGACAATGCCTCTGATCCTTTGACAAGAATACTTATATATAGGAAGTACAGCGGCGTATCCACCATATTCTCGTCAAATTTTCATTGGTTTTATCAGTGAATTATGATTAGTCCTATGTGACTCTACAACCAACACAACAAACACAAGATACTGAAAATGAAAAATGTCTGTGCGATCAAGGCTCAATCAAACGGAGCCGATCGTATTGCATGTACTGAAAATAATAAATTTAATCTAAACAATAATCACACAAACAGTTTATACATGGAACCTCTCATAACCGCCTGATATGCCTCCGATCCTTTGACAAGAATACTTATATATAGGAAGTACCAGCGGCGTATCCACCATATTCTCATCAAATTTTCATTGACTTTATCCGCAAGTTATGATTAGTTCTATGTGACTCTACAACAAACACAACAACCACAAGATACTGATAATGAAAAATGTCTGTGCGATCAAGGCTCAATCAAACGGAGCCGATCGTATTGCATGTATGAAAATGAAAAATGTCTGTGCGATTAAGGCTCAATCAAACGGAGCCGATCGTATTGCATGTACTGAAAATAATAAACAATAATCACTCAAACAGTTTATACATGGAACCTCTCATAACCGCCTGATAATGTCTCCGATCCTTTGACAAGAATACTTATATATAGGAAGTACCAGCGGCGTATCCACCATATTCTCGTCAAATTTTCATTGACTTTATCCGCAAGTTATGATTAGTTCTATGTGACTCTACAACAAACACAACAACCACAAGATACTGATAATGAAAAATGTCTGTGCGATCAAGGCTCAATCAAACGGAGCCGATCGTATTGCATGTACTGAAAATGAAAAATGTCTTGTGCGATCAAGGCTCAATCAAATGGAGCCGATCGTATGTGGGCACGCCGGGTTCACGCTCATAATGAAATGGGGAAGATGCTCAACGCTCATAATGTAATGGGGAGCGGCGGCCTATGAAATTGCATGTACTGAAAATAATAAACAATAATTACTCAAACAGTTTACACATGGAACCTCTCATAACCGCCAGATAATGCCTCCGATCCTTTGGCAAGAATACTTATATATAGGAATACCAGCGGCGTATCCACCATATTCTTGTTAAATTCCCATTGGCTTTATCCTTAAGTTATGATTGGTTCTATGTGATAAAGAAAAACATAAAACTAAACGATTGGAGTTGAATCTTGATCTTCGGTGAAGAGAACTAGTTGGGTGGCTTCGTTTGGGCCGTCATTATCTTCGTCAGGATTGGCGTTGATGTTGAAAACTCTTCCTCTTGCTGGTGGCCTAGTGATTGGGTTTTCTTGATTTACTTGGTTAACTGGGTTTGATTGAGCTTGAGCGTTTATGATGTTAACCAATCGAGGGCACGTGTTTCTAAAGTGGGTAGGGTCGCCACAACTGAAACAAGCTCGAACATATGGGAACATGGGGTATTGAGGTTGATGATAGGTTTGGATCATGTTTTGAGTAGGGGGAGAGATTTGGTTTTGAGGGGTGCGGCAAACCTTGCTCATATGACCATAGCGTCCATAATTTGCACATAGTCGACAAGGTAAGGTAAGGGGATGGTGATAAAAACAGGTGTTACATCGAGGGTGAGGTCCAAGATATGGTTTCTTATTTGGGTAAGTTGAGTTGGGTGCCACTTGAGTGATTGGGATAGCTTGGATGGGTATGGCGTGTGAAATTGGTTGATTACGTTGGATAGTAGCGAAAAGTTGCCTGTCTCTTTTTCTCTTAGAAATGAGTTGAGAAGGGGATTCGGTTTGGGTGGAGTTTGAAGTTTCAGTCGATGCTTTATCCTTCTTCTTCTCCTCCTTGAAGTCTTTGTTCCGGATTCGGTTCTCGGTGAGCTCTGTAGCTAGTTCCATTGCTGCTTCTAAAGTTGCAGGCGTGGTACTTATTACAGAGTCTTGAATCTTTGACGGAAGACCTCGAATGTAGTGCTCGATCAAACGGTAGAGGGGAGTGAACAAATTAGGAACCATTTGATGTAACTCGAGGAATCTTTTGTTGTATGTGGTGTGGTCTCCTTCCTTTTGCTTCAACGAATAAAACTCATCTTCTAATTTCTTGATTTCGCTCCTTGGGCAAAATCGTCTGGTCATGATTTCCTTCAATTCATCCCAAGTTAAAGTCATAGCATCGTCAACGCCTCGTTTGGCCTTCTCTGTATTCCACCAAGTAAGTGCTATTCCATATAAACGACCGGTAGCATATCGCACTTTGCGATCATCGGGGCAATCGCAATTCAGAAAAGTGTTCTCCATTTCTTCAAACCAATGGAGGAGAGCGGTGACACCTTCAGTCCCTTCGTATTTTGGAGGGTCGCATGATTTGAAATGCTTGTAGGTGCATTTAGTGGTATTTGGGGGAGGGTTGATAACGTGTTGATCTTCTTGATTGACAGGATTAGCGGTAAGTGCTTGTTGAACTTGGATTACAATGTTGGGTATTACGGCAGCCATTTGTTGAGCGATTTGGGCAGCCATGCGCTCGCGGGCTTTTCCTGCTCTCATCTTCCTACGGGCGAGGCTAGAAGACATCTACAAGGAATACGCATCACGAGTATGAGTTGGATGTTTTTGGGATCATGGGTCGCACTAGGAATGAACATTCATAAAATAATTATAGAAAAATAAATCTACTACATCCATAGGATGTCTTGGGCTTTGCTCGTCATTAGGCCCTACATGCCGCCATACTTCACCTTCGTAATCATGTGGGCCCCCATGAATACCGGGTTTTTCATATGGTTCGCATGTGTTAGCCTGGTTACGTACACTAAAACCCGGAGAAAATCGAGAAATATGTATATAACGTATGGTAATCGGAATGTGTCCAGGTGTAGACACGGTGACACCTCAAAGTGGGGTTAGTTCGAACGACGTTTTGTGTGGCATGCTTTGGCCTAATAGGTCCTTCGTACTCTCATCGTTAGTCCCCATGTAGGCAAACTGGTCCGTTATATTGGATTTATACGAATGCCAACCTAGACAGGACGTTCCGACTACCAGTACTTGTACCCTTCCAGTTACTACATGCCCGTCGCAGAACTTACTTTGATGAGATTTGAAAATTGCAACAAAATCTTTGAATAATGAGAGTATGAAAATGATTTGAATATATGAACATTGAAATATGTATGATGAATGTGTATGTAAGTATATATGTTTGACTGTAAGTATAAACAAATAAATATCATAAGTTTGTATGTAACCACCTAATCAATTAAAATTTAGGCAAACTATAGTATAGGCTCTAAGGGTCTAATAACCTATCCTATATCCCTGTAGTCATGGCTCTGATACCAATCTGTCACACCCCGACCCGCAGCGGAAAAGGTGATCGGGGCATGATTGGGTTATCATCAAAGCTCATGACATTTATTATAACGTTTCATATTCATTAATACAATTTTAAAGGGAATTATACAATCATTATTACATCATGTCCTAACATCAATCTAGGCTTCATTGTTTTCTTCTAAGGCATTTCCTATGTTTTCCTTGCTTCATCCTGTTCACCTGTATCATGTGTAAAAAGGGTTTTTGGATCAACAAAAAGTTGGCGAGTGAATCCTATGGAAAACATTTGAACAAGTTTATTTAATTGATTATCAAATAAAGTGCACAACCACACATGAGTAAAAATAGATGTAAACTTATTCACCAATCAATTTAATATTAAATAATACACACATGAACAATAATGGATCGTTTTGAGGCACGCGTTGCTCAACTCGTCTCTCACGAGGAACTGATGGGCCTAATGAATGAATTGCATATAAATAGAAAAATGAAATACATAACTACAAACAATATAAACTCAATAATACACACACGAACAATAATAGTTTTGTTTTGAGGCACGCGTTGCTCAACTCGTCTCACACGAGGAACTGATGGGCCTAATGAATGAATTGCATATAAATAGACAAAATGAAATACATAACTACAAGCAATGTATACAATCTAAGTTTAGATCACAATATGGTATGGCACAAGTTTAAATAAACGAGTTAATTTTATGACACATGACACACCCCAAAACGTGTAATTAAAAAGGGGAGTTGTAAGATTCACTCACATTGGGTGCGTTCGGTTGATGATGTTGAATGCGCACGAAGTGGTTTTAACCACGAGTGAAATTAACCTAGATATTGGCATAATGTTTCGGTAAGTAAACGGGTTTTATTAATCCATTTTAGTAGGATTGTTGGGTGTATTTTTATGAGTTTAAGGCTATTTTCTAACCTTAAAAATGTTATTTTTAAGTATTTTTAATTGATTTTTAAATAAAATAAATAAATAAAAATAATAAAAATGTTGACTTTTTGACCGTGGACCATTGACTGTTGACCGGTTCGCATGTGTAATTGTGTGCGCTGGGTGAGGCTCGAACCCGAGACCTCCCGTACGCGTGCACGCAGCTCTACCAACTGAGCTACGTGTCTAACCCGAAATATTTCTGTTTTTAATTATATTTATATATTATTTGAATTAAACAGAAAATCATTTATTTTAAAAACAATTTTAAAGCATCGAACCGGGGCGCTCCACAGATCTCGAACCCGGGACCTGTGGGTTGAGTTAACACACAGTCCACCACTGGACTGTGTGTCTAACTTGTTAAATAAACCGATTTTTATTATACTTATATACAAACTAAATATTTTCATTTCTGTCTTAAATAAAAAGTTTGATAATTGTCCGGACCGGTGCGGTAGTCCGGACTCGAACTCGTGACCTGTGATTAAACATTCACACAGTCCACCACTGGACTGTGTGTCTATCTTGGTTATTTTTCCGGTTTTTATTAAACTTAACATCTTACGCAGTGACTCCGGTTCGGTTAAAAAAAAGGAACATTTTTATTAGTGCGTGGGACAAGATTCGAACTCGAGACGTAAGCGTGCTTTATGTGCACACAGTCCACCCCTGGACTGTGTGTCTAACCCGAGTGATATCTTGATTTAAATTAAACTTATAGACTACTGAAAACTTCGTCTTCTTCGTCGAATTTAACCAGAACTATCGTCCGACTGATTCGTCGATTAAATCATGTTCTTTTAGTGTTTTGAGGTTAATTACAGGTGAGATAAATAAAAAGAATGAAAAATTAGGCGTAAGGTATACCGAACTGGACTCCTCTGTTTCTCCGGCTAAACTCCGGTGACAGCAGAAACTTCCGGCGACGTGTGTCTTGCGGCAGAGAGTCTTCAGAGAGCTTGAGATGGATGTGAGTGGCTTCGGTATAAGTTCTGGGTGTTCAGTAAGGCTCAGAAGTGAAGGGCTCGGTTTTCCGGCGAGGTGCAGAACTTTTCCGGCGAGTGGAATTACGTCCGGTAAAGGTGTGATTGTGAGCGAAAAGGCTAGCAGAGGTTCGAGGAGGTATTTATAGGGCGGGACATCGACGTATTTGGCCCGTTTTCCGACTTGATTCGTCGGTTAGAAACTTTCCGGCGGTTATAACTTGTGTCGCGGACTCAGGCATCGGTTATAACCGATGTAGTGATTAAAGTTTACGTTATAACTGAAGTAACCGTCCAATCTTAGCGAGATACTCGGAATTTCCGACGACTGCAATTGGGCACGTCGGTATTTGAATTCGATACTCATGTCATGAATTAATTGTCTTCAATATTGAACAAGAAACACAAGTGGCGCAGTGGTTGGATGGTTGGAAGATAAGTTGTTTGCTGAAACGCTGGCTGACCCGGGTTCGAAACCCGACAGCACTAATTTATTTTTAAATCACTATTTCTAAGACTTTTTCAAATATAAATTATATATTCCAATATATTTATTAATTATGTATCGTTTAAAATTATTTTGGGCGTTAAATTCACAACGAAATTTTTAACTGATTGTTCGGTTAATAAACGGAGCGGGTTTGGTAAATCCGTTTTTTGACGGATGTTACATGTCGGAACCTCGCCAGAAAACCTAATCTATTCCATTATGCCTTACTCTATAAATAGGACTTCTAGAGCTTCGACAGAAGTCACCCACACTCACCTCAAACTCCCTGTAAAGCATCTGTCGCAAGTCAAGCTTCGCCGGAAAAATTTGAACTCGCCGGAGTTGGTCACCGGGATCATCAAAGTTCTGTTCTCCAGTGGGTATGAACCTTTAAAACCTTTTATGTTCATATTTAATTCCGTTAGTTCGTAAACCAGTAACCAGAATTGATAAGATATAGATAACAGTCGGATTTCTGTTTCTGGGTAATGTCTAGGAAGAAGACGAAGTTTTGTCTAGAAAATAAGTATAATTAATCTTGATGTTTTAAGCAGGTTAGACACACAGTCCTGTGGTGGACTGTGTGCAAAAATAATATGCACGTCGCGGGTTCGATTCCAGACTCTCACACCGGTTTGACAGTTTAAACCCTTTTTAAAAATTGAATAATTTCTGAATAATCTAAATAGTATATAAATATAATTAAAATCAGAAATATTTCGGGTTAGACACGTAGCTCAGTTGGTAGAGCTGCGTGCACGTATACGAGAGGTCCCGAACAAACCTCACTCAACGCATATAAAAACACAGTCCGACCGGTCAACGGTCAACGGTCAAAAAGTCAACCTTTTTATTTTCTTTTTATTTATTTATTTATTTAATTGGAAAATTATTTAAAAAATACTTAAAAATAAGATTATTAAAGTTAGAAAATTTCCTTAAACTCACAAAAATAAATCTAACAATCCCATTAAGAGCACTAATTAAAAATATTAATCTCAAATAGAGTTTATTTATTTACCGAATCATTTCGTTATTATTTAGGTTAGTTTTTCCCTCGTCGGTTGAATCATAATATTCGTGCGCATTCATCGTCATCAAGGAACGCACCCACTGTGAGTGAATTCTTACAAATTCCCCTTTTTATTCATGTTTTGGGGTGTATCATGTGTCGCTTTAATTATTTCGTTTATTCAAACTTGTGCTATTACCATTATATGACCCAAACTTATGATGTAAATATTGTTTGTTGTGATGCGTGTTTACATTTTGTCAAGTTGCGTGCAAATCATTCATTAGGCCCATCAGTTCCTCGTGGGAGACGAGTTGAACATCGCGTGCCTCATTAGATCGGCTCCGTTTGATTGAGCCTTGATCTCATTGTTCATCATTTGGTGTGTGTGCTTGTGCATTAATTGATATTATGTGTTTTGTGATTAATTTTACATTTACGTTTATTCATATTTGGTTATGCACAATTTTAGTCAAATAACCAACATAACTAACCCTTTCAAATATTTAAATAAGATTCACTCGCCAACTTATGTTGACCCAAAAACCCTATTTTACACATGATACAGGTGATCCAGTTGAGAAAAGAAACACGTAGGATGGCCTAGAAGAATAAACAAGTTAATGCTTTGGAATGGACATTTAGTTTAGTTCCCCTTTGTAATTGTATGATTTTTGTTTAATACTTTAGTTTGTAATGAAAGTGTATTTGAACAGGTTGTGTTTGTATGTTTATTGTAACTTCCTCTTTAAAGTGAAATAATAAATATGAAACTCTATAGTAAATGTCATGAGCTTTGATGATAACCCAATTATGCCCCGACTACCATTTCCGCTGCGGGTCGGGGTGTGACAGATATAATAACGTAACTTAACGACTCTGGTCCCTCCTGTTTTAGCACGTGGCAACACCAGGATTACCGGGACGCTTGTCGGAAAAATACTGGACGTAAAAACACGAGGTGTTACATCCTCACCCCTTAAAATAAATCTCGACCCCGAGATTTCAATCAAACAAGTATGGGTACTTCTGTCGCATAATGGACTCAACCTCCCATGCATACTCGGGACCTTGATGAGCGTCCCATTTAACTTTCACAATTGGCACGTGCTTCCTAGGAAGCTTTTTAACCTGTCGATCTTCAATCCCTACGGGTTTCTCAATGAAACACAGGTTTTTATCGATTTAGTCAGCATGTCCACAATTACCCATATCGCGTCATTTCCTTGCTTAGTCCTCGGTAATTTAGTAATAAAATCCATGGTTACGCATTCCCATTTCCACATGGGAATTTCCAATGGTTGCAGTAAACCTGACGGTTTCTGATTCTCGTCCTTAACTTGTGAACACGTCAGGCATTTAGCTACGTAAGTAGCTATCGATTTCTTCAATCCAGACAACCAATAATCGGGTCTCAAATCCTTATACATTTTATCACCACCCGGGTGAATCGAGTATCTAGAACTGTGTGTTTCTTGGAGAATCAAATCCCTAAGTCATCCAAAGACAGGAATCCAAATTCGCCCACAGCATCTAAGAATTCCGTCACTTCCTGGAATTAGTTGCTCCACCATTTTTCCCAATTCTTCGCTGGGAAGATTTGCTTTTAATAACGCTTGCTTTTGGGCTTCCAAGATTCTATCTTTTAAATTATTTCTTACTTCAATGCTTTTGGAATTAACCCGAATAGGCTTAACCCTTTCTTTACGGATCAAGGCGTCGGCAACCACATTTGCCTTTCCTGGGTGATAACGAATTTCACAATCATAATCGTTTAGCGTTTCCATCCACCGACGTTGTCGCATATTCAGATCCTTCTGGTTGAACAAGTGCTGAAGGCTCTTGTGATCGGTGTATATAATACACTTGGTTCCATATAAGTAATGTCTTCATAGCTTTAGCACAAACACCACAACGCCTAGTTCCAAGTCATGCGTGGTGTAATTTCTTTCGCGTATCTTTAATTGCCTTGAAGCATAAGCGAACACTTTTCCCCGTTGCATGAGTACACATCCCATGCCAGTATGTGAAGCGTCACAATAAACTACAAAATCTTCAATACCTTCAGGTAGAGTCAACACAGGAGCATTGCTCAGCTTTTGCTTCAACACATCAAAAGCTTCCTGCTGTTTTGGACCCCAAACAAATTTGACGTCTTTGCGGGTCAGGGTAGTCAATGGAGTAGCTATGCTTGAAAAGTTCTCAATAAATCTTCTATAGTAACCGGCCAAACCAAAAAGCTACGGATTTCGGATGGTGTCTTGGGAGCTTGCCAGTTCATCACTGCCTCGACTTGGCAGGGTCAACTTGAATTCCACGTTCACTGACCACGTGGCCCAAAAACTGTACTTCACGCAACCAGAATTCACACTTTGAAAACTTTGCGTAGAGCTTTTCTTGTCTTAACAACTCTAGTATGCACCTCAAATGTTTCTCGTGATCAACCTGATTACGGGAATAGATAAGTATTCGTCAATAAAAACGATGACAAACTTATCAGATACGGTTTACAGACGCTATTCATCAAATCCATGAATGCTGCAGGTGCATTAGTGAGCCCGAAAGGCATCACAAAAAACTCGTAATGTCCATATCTTGTCCTAAACGACTGTCTTAGGTACATCTTCCGTTAGGACTTTGAGTTGTGGTATCCCGGCCTTAAATCAATCTTTGAAAAGTAGCTTTCTCCTTGTAATTGATCAAATAAATCATTGATCCTGGGTATGGGTAGCGATTCTTGATGGTTAACTTATTCAGCACACGGTAGTCAATGCACATCCGCATCGAACCGTCTTTCTTTTTCACGAACAAGATTGGAGCTCCCCAGGGTGAGGAACTGCGTTGAATAAAACCTTCTCCAATAGTTCATCTAGCTGGGTTCGTATTCCTTCATTTCTGTAGGTGCCAATCGGTATGGAGCTTTTGCAACAGGAGCGGCTCCTGGTATGATATCAATTTAAACTCCACTTGTCCGTCTGGAGGCAGACAGGTCAAGTGTTCGGGGAAAACATCTGCAAATTCAGAGATAACGGGTAGGTCTTCAATCCTTGGCTTTGGCTCATCCATGGTCACTTGTGCCATATAAATAACACAACCTTTCTTCAAACACTTCAATGCTTTGAGTAGTGATCCCTTTTCTGATAACCCATAATAACGATCTTCTTGTATAGGAGTGGATCTCCGTTTGGGGTTTTGATCTCGATGAGTTTCTTGTTACAAACTATATGGGCTTGGTTACTAGACAACCAATCCATACCAAGAACTACATCGAATCCTGCCAATTTCATTGGCAGAAGTGAAACAGGAATGGAATGATCCTTGAATGGATATGGAACATCCATCTAGAATCGTAGAAGCGGTCTCAATCGTTCCATCAGCGAGTTCTACGTCATAGGTTACGTCTAGAGTTCTTATAGGCAAGTTTAATAAGGCACTAAACATATGATCTACAAAAGATTTATCGGCTCCGGAATCAAAGAGAACTCTAGCATAAACATCATTTATAAGGAACGTACTGTTATCACATTGTCATTATTCACGGCCTCCTTGGCTTTCATCTGGAAAGCACGAGCTTTTCCTTTCTTCGACCCATCATCCCTAGCAGCGTCATCTTTCTTGTATTTAGAGCAGTTAGGTTTGATGTGCCCCTTCTCACCACAATTGTAACAAGTGGCTTCTTTCAAATCCTTACAATTTAAGGCCTTGTGCCCCGTCTTCTTACAGATACCATAGGGTTTGGACTGAGAGTCATCCCAACACGATCCAAAGTGTCGTCGGTTGCACTTCCTACACTTAGGCCTATCATCCGACCTTTGCTTATTTCTGTTGAATCCAAATCTTCGATTCTTGTTTGACTGGTGACTCCGGTCATCCTCTCTTTTACTCTTTCCCTCTGTTTCAGACTTGATGGATCGCTGTCTTTTCAAGTCTTGGGTGAGTGTCAAGGCTAACTCTGCTGCAAATCTGAAATTTTCGGGCCTTGAAGCCCTGACATTCCCCTTGATTTCGGGTTCTAATCCACCAATAAAACGCGCGATGCATTTGGATTCAAGAGTGATTAGGTAAGGTACCAATCTTGACAAGGAGTTGTAATCAGACAAATACTTCCTGCAGTCCAAGTTCTTCATCTGTAATCCCATAAATCTGTTTCAATCTTTTCCACCTCGTGAGGTGGACAGTAAGTTTCCTTTATCAGATCCACAAATTTTTCCCAGCTCAAATTATACAAATGAACTTTCCCAGACGATTGAATCATTGACTTCCACCACATTAAAGCATCACCTTTGAATGATTGAGCAACATACTTCACTACATCCTTTTCGGCGCATCCACTAATCTCTACAACCGTCTCAATCTCATCTAACCATCTCCGATTTTCCACTGCTCCTCTCTCACCAGAAAAGTCTCGCGGCTTGCAAGACACGAAATATTTGTACTTACAACCATCCTTTGAAAACTTGGTCTTTTTCTGATATTCCTCTCTCTTTCTCCTCACATTCGAGGAGTGCTCCGAGTGTTCCTTCTTTTCCGAAGAAGGTTTCCAGGTTTTTTTGGTGGTATTCTTGGAGGAGTGCTTGGAATGTGAAGCACTTGACTCTAATGGCTTATCAGCACGATCCTTTATTGCCTTTTCAACTTTCATGGCAATGAGTGATTGAAGATCTCCTTTGGTTATAACGATGTTCTCGTTTGCGTCATCATCTTTCCTTTGACTATTTACTTCGTTAGAATCCGCCATCTTGCTTGAAGAAGCTATAATATTTAATAATATAAATTTAAATTAGTCATACATGCTTGATGACTTGCATTGTATGGTATTATAGAGCCATACGAACTTGTCAATTTTATGGGGGTGTTTAAGTGTGGCACGAAGGCGCCAAAGGCTTAGTCGAAAAGACTTAAATCACAAAATGCTAAGATCACTAAAGGATCGCAAAGTTTCAAGGTTTGAACGTAGTTTTACTACCTCGAGACAGGGAGTCGTAGACTACGTCTGTCTTTTGTCACTAATGGACATAAATATAGCTTGGAAGCATCACACCACTAATGGTTGTTAAGTAAAATAATCATCACACCGATGATCGATCATAATCAAAATAGATCATGTGGGTTTGGACGTAGTCCATTACTTAGATGGTTCGTGTGGTTCCTCAAGTCACACTTACCAGGAGGTTAATATAACTAGTCCAGATCAGGCAGACTAGGGAGGTTTAGAACATAGTTCACCACCTCTGGATAGAAGGGAAAATCTCAACCTTAACTTTTTAGACTAGGGAGGTTTAGAACATAGTTCACCACCTCTAGGTTTGAATATATTAACTTTTTAGAGTAAGCTCTTAAAATGATTAAAACAACTAGTCCAGATCATGCAGACTAGGGAGGTTTAGAACATAGTTCACCACCTCTGGATAGAAGGGAAAATCTCAACCTTAACTATCATGGTAGAAAACCATATTACTGCCGTTTTGCCAATTTATGTGACCTAATCACTTGGCGGGGCCAAATCATTAAGATGATCTTTTGGAAATATTACGCAGATCATAAATTTCGAATTAAAATCGAGACGATCGCTTGAACAATCTTGATGAAAGGAATACATAATTAAAATTCCAAAATTTCATTAATAATGGCCATACGATACAATAGAGTCCATGAATAGGACTTAAATAAAGGAAAATTGTCCTCGTAGGGACTATACTTGAAATAATTAAAATGTCCACGCAGGGACTTAATTAAACTTGTCCACGCAGGGACTTAATTAAAATAACAAATACAAAGATAGTTATGAATTTAATCCTTTTTCTCTCTTAGCTTCTTTACTAGCCTTTTCAACAGCTTATTATTCTTGTTGTTGTCTTTAGCTGTTTGTTCCTGAAGTTCCTTGACCTTTTCTATTGCTTCAGTAAGAACTTCCATTGTTGGCGGTGGCTGCTGCAGTTGCGTTTGAGGTTGGGATTGAGATGGCGCAACCGGATGTTGATAATTATAATAAGGGTACCACTTGGTTGGTTGGGATGGGGTTAGGATAGTGAGCATTCATGGCCATTTCTAGATATGGGTCATGAAGAGGTACATTATGACTATGGTTATGCTCTGGCCAAGTAGAGGGTTCAAATGGGTCATATCTAGGTAGGTTTGAATAAGAAGGGATAGGGTTATCAAAACCTGATGGTGGTAGTGGTGGCGGCTCACTTATAGGAAATAGTGGTTGAGGCTCAGGCTCAACAATTGGTTGAGGTTAGTTTTCCATAAATGGTGAAGTATGCGAGGGTCCACCCATTTGTGGGTCCTCGGGGATAATAGGGTAAGGGTTAGGTGAGAGTGGCCCTACTCTCGGTCCTAGGCGCACCGACATGCGCGCCCCACTTCTTCTTGGAGGTGGTGGTGGTAGTGGCTGCTCCACTGGTGGTTCTTGTGGTGGAGTGTGGTATGAAGGTGTATTATGGTGGGATGGGGTACCATGAACTGAGGGAGTATTGTAGAAAACGTATTGTCCCCACCTTTCTTCGAAGCTATCAGTGTAATGATGAGGGGTTCCATTGTATGAGTTAGAAACACTGGATATGTCGATGGGGTGACCCATCGATCCTATTGATGGCATTTCGGGTTCTGAATCTTCTTCCATAGGTTCAGGGAAATCTTCGGGTGGAGTTTCCGAAAGTGAACGAAGTTGTATATCGGTGTTGTAACTCCCATGAGAAGAATGGGAATGTGAGTGGTAGGAATGGTGGCTATGGTGCGAATGCGAAGGTTGTTGGACATAATGTGACTCAGATGGCGGCAAATACTCATGAGTTAAATTTGGGTAAGGCTCCCTTGGCGATGACGAGTCGTCCGAACCTTCGTAAGGGTTGTACACGGGTGCTTTGGAAGGCCCCTGTTTTGAGGATCCGCTCCTCATTAGTCCTTTCCTTTTGCTCCTCTCGAAAATTTAGGCGGCATGATTCCTGCTTCAAAATAAATTAAAACACAAAACAAAGCAATATAATAAAATAAGGAAATGGACAATTCCTAGGTCATAGCCTAGACTCGGAAGTCTAAGGAATGTGTTACTGTGTCATTTGAGATCAAACACTAAAGCCAAGTGTTGAATTCCCTCAAACGTTGGCTCTGATACCAACCTGTCACACCCCGATTTCCACGTGTATTCCGGTGGGTCCGGTGGGGAGTATCATGACGTACAGATGATATCATCATAACCAATTACAACACAGAGCAACACAACGGAAGGCTTGGAGTAAAATATAAACTATTACAAACCATAAGTGTCCAAAAGTTTGGAAAACACAAATATACATCAAGGCTTGTAATAAGATCCACATGCGGATCAGAAATAACATACACAAATGATAACAGACTCTACAGTCTCAACTCTAAGGTCGCAACTCCTTAATGTCAACGCTGGTAAATACACTAAACCGACTCATTTTGAAAATCCTTTCGCAAATGGTTTTAGGTGCACTTGGCACATTTTCATGAATAACTTGGGATAGTACAAATGACCTTGTATACAGATTTACATGTCAGGCTTTTACATATGGAGCCCGGTATAGAAACCAATACCTGATCGACTGACACACCACTCTGAACTTTCACATAGAAAGCAGATAGCAATTACCCAGTGTATGCCTACACGCCATGCTATATTGTCGTGGCCACTAGCACTTTAGTGAGCCAAGGATATCCCGGACATGGTCAAGTCCACCCCCAATGTTTTAGTTTCAGACAAAACAGATCAAAACCGGGTTATGCAAGATTTTAGTTAATTATCACAACTGGATAAAACATGATCCCATACCCGACCAAGCGGTAATAATTTACCGTATCCCAAGCCCGTATAGGGAAAATAAGTTAAAGGTATTTACCTGAAGTTAAGTCTTCGTGAAGTCCAAAACTCAGCCGTAGATCAAAGCAAGTACAAGTACAATTTACTGGAAGCGTTTAGTCTGGAGTGATGGTAATTATTAACCAATATTAGAATGCTAACGGGTCCTTAGTTAAGTCTTAGACTCGAACCGGTTAGTCTTACGCTAAAACAATACAGTACGATACTCTAGATTAAGCAGTGACCGGAATAGGATGTTAGTTGGACCCGACAAGTATATAAACTTGTTTAATATAGGTAAGCCAACAACATTCTAGATTTTGATAGAGAAATGACAAAGTTAAACCCGTTTCAGTTTAAGTACGTAAATTAGCTACGTAGGCTTGACCGAACGCACATAGGCGATACCAGGTAACCGAGAGAGTCATATACAAGTTCCATATGGATTTATGTTTAAAATATGTTATAAAATCAGTAGATTTGCAAATGATAGGCCCGAGGTATATAGCGACTTTCGGTTGTAAACCGACCCTAGACCAAATCTTGATGAGCCAATCAGTTGGTATAAGTTCTAATACTTGTTTTTAGGTTGTTAATGCATCAAAACATATTTTATAACATCTAGATTGTTAGTTATGAATTTTACAAAAAAAACTGGACAGTTCGACTTTCTTTGACTTTTCGTTTGACTCGTCAATTGGCCATGAATCCGTGGTAATCTGGAGATGCCCACTTGAGGGATTAACACCTCCATCATTACAATCACGTAGGAACTTCCGTTACGCACAAAGGCTAGGTTATCATGGATTTAGATCAAAGTCAAGGCGTTTTTACGTCAAGACTTTAATCTAAGCTCAAACGTTAAACGAATGGACTTATTACATATGGTCCAAATAATGTTAGGAACATAATAGGATGCTTGAGGATGGCCAGGAACTTCTCTAAGGTGTGCTTGACAAGCTTAAAGTGAGATGAACTTGTTGCAACACATTAGATAGCACCCTTAAATGCATGTTGAGGTGTTAGGGAGTGTTGCCAGGTGTTGGGGCATGCTCTAAGGTGTCCACACGTGTTATGGAGTGTCAAACACTGAGCAACAGGTGGCAAGATCGCGAGATAGGTGTCCAAAGAGCTAGCTGGCAGCCATTTCAAACATTCTGCCCAGATAGGCCACTCGCGGTACAGCGCGACGCGCGCCCCAAACTTGTTTAAAGTTTGGCAGTTTTGGCCCCTGCAATCCCAACTTAATTATACTTTCGTTTCTTGTATATTTGGCCCCTCAAGTTCATTCCAAGGCACAACGAGGATATAATAACGTAACTTAACAACTCTGGTCCCTCCTGTTTTAGCACGTGGAAACACCAGGATTACCGGGACGCGTGTCGAAAAAAATACTGGACGTAAAAACACGAGGTGTTACCTCCTCACCCCCTTTAAATAAATCTCGACCCCGAGATTTCAATCAAACAAGTATGGGTACTTCTGTCGCATAATGGACTCAACCTCCCATGTATACTCGGGACCTCGACGAGCGTCTCATTTAACTTTCACAATTGGCATGTGCTTCCAACGAAGCTTTTTAACTTGTCGATCTTCAATCGCTACGGTAGCACAATGAAACACAAGTTTTTATCGATTTGCACATCTTCGTGGGGCATCGCCAATGATTCATCTGCTAAGCACTTCTTTAAATTAGAAACGTGGAATACATCATGGATTCCACTGAGCTTTTCTCTCAACTTTAGCTTATAAGCAACAGCTCCAACTCATTCGATAATCTCAAACGGTCCAACGTACCTCGGACTTAACTTGCCTTTCTTCCCAAAATGCATGACGCCCTTCCAAGGCGATACTTTCAATAGAACTTTTTCCCCGACTTGAACTCGAGAGGCTTACGCCTTCGATCGGCATAACTTTTATGTCTATCCCTGGCAGCCTTGAGACGGTCACGAATCTGTAATATTTTGTCCGTCGTTTCCAGAACTATTTCTGGTCCTGTCAGTTGGGCTTCTCCAACTTCTGCCCAACAAACGGGCGTCCTACACTTCCTCCCGTACAAAGCTTCAAACGGGGCAGCTTGAATACTTGCATGATAGCTATTGTTGTAGGAGAACTCGACTAGGGGCAAGTGTCTATCCCAAGTTCCACCTAAATCGATGATACATGCACGTAACATGTCTTCCAGCGTCTGAATCGGACGTTCGCTTTGTCCGTCTGTCTAAGGATGATATGCCGTGCTAAAGTTCAGTCGCGTGCCCAGAGCTTGCTGGAAGCTTTTCCAAAAATGCGATATGTATCTTGTGTCCCTATCCGACACAATAGATACTGGTACGCCGTGCAAGGATACAATCTCATCCACATAGAGCTTTGCTAACTTGTCTGAGCTATAAGTCTCGTTAATGGGTAAAAAATGAGCCGACTTAGTCAGCCTGTCCACAATTACCCATATCGCGTCATTTCCTTGCTTAGTCCTCGGTAATTTAGTAATAAAATCCATGGTTACACATTCCCATTTCCACATGGGAATTTCCAATGGTTGCAGTAACCCTGACGGTTTCTGATGCTCGTCCTTAACTTGTGAACACGTCAGGCATTTAGCTACGTAAGTAGCTATCGATTTCTTCAATCCAGACAACCAATAATCGGGTCTCAAATCCTTATACATTTTATCACCACCCGGGTGAATCGAGTATCTAGAACTGTGTGTTTCTTGGAGGATCAAATCCCTAAGTCATCCAAAGACAGGAATCCAAATTCGCCCACAGCATCTAAGAATTCCGTCACTTCCTGGAATTAGTTGCTCCACCATTTTTCCCAATTCTTAGCTGGGAAGATTTGCTTTTAATAACGCTTGCTTTTGGGCTTCCAAGATTCTATCTTTTAAATTATTTCTTACTTCAATGCTTTTGGAATTCACCCGAATAGACTTAACCCTTTCTTTACGGATCAAGGCATCGGCAACCACATTTGCCTTGCCTGGGTGATAACGAATTTCACAATCATAATCGTTTAGTGTTTCCACCCACCGACGCTGTCGCGTATTCAGATCCTTCTGGTTGAACAAGTGCTGAAGGCTCTTGTGATCAGTGTATATAATACACTTGGTTCCATATAAGTAATGTCTTCATAGCTTTAGCACAAACACCATAGAGCCTAGTTCCAAGTCATGCGTGGTGTAATGTCTTTCGTGTATCTTTAATTGCCTTGAAGCATAAGCGAACACTTTTCCCCGTTGCATGAGTACACATCCCATGCCAGTATGTGAAGCGTATCTCAATAAACTATGAAATCTTCAATACCTTCAGGTAGAGTCAACACAGGAGCATTGCTCAGCTTTTGCTTCAACACATCAAAAGCTTCCTGCTGTTTTGGACCCCAAACAAATTTGACGTCTTTGCGGGTCAGGGTAGTCAATGGAGTAGCTATGCTTGAAAAGTTCTCAATAAATCTTCTATAGTAACCGGCCAAACCCAAAAAGCTACGGATTTCGGATGGTGTCTTGGGAGCTTGCCAGTTCATCACTGCCTCAGACCTTGGCAGGGTCAACTTGAATTCCACGTTCACTGACCACGTGGCCCAAAAACTGTACTTCACACAACCAGAATTCACACTTTGAAAACTTTGCGTAGAGCTTTTCTTGTCTTAACAACTCTAGTATGCACCTCAAATGTTTCTCGTGATCAACCTGATTACGGGAATAGATAAGTATGTCGTCAATAAAAACGATGACAAACTTATCAAGATACGGTTTGCAGACGCTATTCATCAAATCCATGAATGCTGCAGGTGCATTAGTGAGCCCGAAAGGCATCACTAAAAACTCATAATGTCCATATCTTGTCCTAAACGCTGTCTTAGGTACATCTTCCGTTCGGACTTTGAGTTAGTGGTATCCCGGCCTTAAATCAATATTTGAAAAGTTGCTTTCTCCTTGTAATTGATCAAATAAATCATCGATCCTGGGTAATGGGTAGCGATTCTTGATGGTTAACTTATTCAGCACACGGTAGTCAATGCACATCCGCATCGAACCGTCTTTCTTTTTCACGAACAAGATTGGAGCTCCCCAGGGTGAGGAACTGCGTTGAATAAAACCTTTCTCCAATAGTTCATCTAGCTGGGTTCGTAATTCCTTCATTTCTGTAGGTGCCAATCGGTATGGAGCTTTTGCAACAGGAGCGGCTCCTGGTATGATATCAATTTTAAACACCACTTTTCCGTCTGGAGGCAGACTAGGTAAGTGTTCGGGGAAAACATCTGCAAATTCAGAGATAACGGGTGGGTCTTCAGTCCTTGGCTTTGGCTCATCCATGGTCACTTGTGCCATATAAATAACACAACCTTTCTTCAAACACTTCGATGCTTTGAGTAGTGATCTCTTTTCTGATAATCTATAATAACGATCTTCTTGTATAGAGAGTGGATCTCCGTTTGGGGTTTTGATCTTGATGAGTTTCTTGTTACAAGCTATATGGGCTTGGTTACTAGACAACCAATCCATACCAAGAACTACATCGAATCCTGCCAATTTCATTGGCAGAAGTGAAACAGGAATGGAATGATCCTTGATGGATATGGAACATCCATCTAGAATCGTAGAAGCGGTCTCAATCGTTCCATCAGCGAGTTCTACGTCATAGGTTACGTCTAGAGTTCTTATAGGCAAGTTTAATAAGGCACTAAACATATGATCTACAAAAGATTTATCGGCTCCGGAATCAAAGAGAACTCTAGCATAAACATCATTTATAAGGAACGTACATGTTATCACATTGTCATTATTCACGGCCTCCTTGGCTTTCATCTGGAAAGCACGAGCTTTTCCTTTCTTCGACCCATCATCCCTAGCAGCGTCATCTTTCTTGTATTTAGAGCAGTTAGGTTTGATGTGCCCCTTCTCACCACAATTGTAACAAGTGGCTTCTTTCAAATCCTTACAATTTAAGGCCTTGTGCCCCGTCTTCTTACAGATACCATAGGGTTTGGACTGAGAGTCATCCCAACACGATCCAAAGTGTCGTCGGTTGCACTTCCTACACTTAGGCCTATCATCCGACCTTTGCTTATTTCTGTTGAATCCAAATCTTCGATTCTTGTTTGACTGGTGACTCCGGTCATCCTCTCTTTTACTCTTTCCCTCTGTTTCAGACTTGATGGATCGCTGTCTTTTCAAGTCTTGGGTGAGTGTCAAGGCTAACTCTGCTGCAAATCTGAAAGTTTCGGGCCTTGAAGCCCTGACATTCCCCTTGATTTCGGGTTCTAATCCACCAATAAAACGCGCGATGCATTTGGATTCAAGAGTGATTAGGTAAGGTACCAATCTTGACAAGGAGTTGTAATCAGACAAATACTTCCTGCAGTCCAAGTTCTTCATCTGTAATCCCATAAATCTGTTTCAATCTTTTCCACCTCGTGAGGTGGACAGTAAGTTTCCTTTATCAGATCCACAAATTTTTCCCAGCTCAAATTATACAAATGAACTTTCCCAGACGATTGAATCATTGACTTCCACCACATTAAAGCATCACCTTTGAATGATTGAGCAACATACTTCACTACATCCTTTTCGGCGCATCCACTAATCTCTACAACCGTCTCAATCTCATCTAACCATCTCCGATTTTCCACTGCTCCTCTCTCACCAGAAAAGTCTCGCGGCTTGCAAGACACGAAATATTTGTACTTACAACCATCCTTTGAAAACTTGGTCTTTTTCTGATATTCCTCTCTCTTTCTCCTCACATTCGAGGAGTGCTCCGAGTGTTCCTTCTTTTCCGAAGAAGGTTTCCAGGTTTTTTTGGTGGTATTCTTGGAGGAGTGCTTGGAATGTGAAGCACTTGACTCTAATGGCTTATCAGCACGATCCTTTATTGCCTTTTCAACTTTCATGGCAATGAGTGATTGAAGATCTCCTTTGGTTATAACGATGTTCTCGTTTGCGTCATCATCTTTCCTTTGACTATTTACTTCGTTAGAATCCGCCATCTTGCTTGAAGAAGCTATAATATTTAATAATATAAATTTAAATTAGTCATACATGCTTGATGACTTGCATTGTATGGTATTATAGAGCCATACGAACTTGTCAATTTTATGGGGGTGTTTAAGTGTGGCACGAAGGCGCCAAAGGCTTAGTCGAAAAGACTTAAATCACAAAATGCTAAGATCACTAAAGGATCGCAAAGTTTCAAGGTTTGAACGTAGTTTTACTACCTCGAGACAGGGAGTCGTAGACTACGTCTGTCTTTTGTCACTAATGGACATAAATATAGCTTGGAAGCATCACACCACTAATGGTTGTTAAGTAAAATAATCATCACACCGATGATCGATCATAATCAAAATAGATCATGTGGGTTTGGACGTAGTCCATTACTTAGATGGTTCGTGTGGTTCCTCAAGTCACACTTACCAGGAGGTTAATATAACTAGTCCAGATCAGGCAGACTAGGGAGGTTTAGAACATAGTTCACCACCTCTGGATAGAAGGGAAAATCTCAACCTTAACTTTTTAGACTAGGGAGGTTTAGAACATAGTTCACCACCTCTAGGTTTGAATATATTAACTTTTTAGAGTAAGCTCTTAAAATGATTAAAACAACTAGTCCAGATCATGCAGACTAGGGAGGTTTAGAACATAGTTCACCACCTCTGGATAGAAGGGAAAATCTCAACCTTAACTATCATGGTAGAAAACCATATTACTGCCGTTTTGCCAATTTATGTGACCTAATCACTTGGCGGGCGCAAATCATTAAGATGATCTTTTGGAAATATTACGCAGATCATAAATTTCGAATTAAAATCGAGACGATCGCTTGAACAATCTTGATGAAAGGAATACATAATTAAAATTCCAAAATTTCATTAATAATGGCCATACGATACAATAGAGTCCATGAATAGGACTTAAATAAAGGAAAATTGTCCTCGTAGGGACTATACTTGAAATAATTAAAATGTCCACGCAGGGACTTAATTAAACTTGTCCACGCAGGGACTTAATTAAAATAACAAATACAAAGATAGTTATGAATTTAATCCTTTTTCTCTCTTAGCTTCTTTACTAGCCTTTTCAACAGCTTATTATTCTTGTTGTTGTCTTTAGCTGTTTGTTCCTGAAGTTCCTTGACCTTTTCTATTGCTTCAGTAAGAACTTCCATTGTTGGCGGTGGCTGCTGCAGTTGCGTTTGAGGTTGGGATTGAGATGGCGCAACCGGATGTTGATAATTATAATAAGGGTACCACTTGGTTGGTTGGGATGGGGTTAGGATAGTGAGCATTCATGGCCATTTCTAGATATGGGTCATGAAGAGGTACATTATGACTATGGTTATGCTCTGGCCAAGTAGAGGGTTCAAATGGGTCATATCTAGGTAGGTTTGAATAAGAAGGGATAGGGTTATCAAAACCTGATGGTGGTAGTGGTGGCGGCTCACTTATAGGAAATAGTGGTTGAGGCTCAGGCTCAACAATTGGTTGAGGTTAGTTTTCCATAAATGGTGAAGTATGCGAGGGTCCACCCATTTGTGGGTCCTCGGGGATAATAGGGTAAGGGTTAGGTGAGAGTGGCCCTACTCTCGGTCCTAGGCGCACCGACATGCGCGCCCCACTTCTTCTTGGAGGTGGTGGTGGTAGTGGCTGCTCCACTGGTGGTTCTTGTGGTGGAGTGTGGTATGAAGGTGTATTATGGTGGGATGGGGTACCATGAACTGAGGGAGTATTGTAGAAAACGTATTGTCCCCACCTTTCTTCGAAGCTATCAGTGTAATGATGAGGGGTTCCATTGTATGAGTTAGAAACACTGGATATGTCGATGGGGTGACCCATCGATCCTATTGATGGCATTTCGGGTTCTGAATCTTCTTCCATAGGTTCAGGGAAATCTCGGTGGAGTTTCCGAAAGTGAACGAAGTTGTATATCGGTGTTGTAACTCCCATGAGAAGAATGGGAATGTGAGTGGTAGGAATGGTGGCTATGGTGCGAATGCGAAGGTTGTTGGACATAATGTGACTCAGATGGCGGCAAATACTCATGAGTTAAATTTGGGTAAGGCTCCCTTGGCGATGACGAGTCGTCCGAACCTTCGTAAGGGTTGTACACGGGTGCTTTGGAAGGCCCCTGTTTTGAGGATCCGCTCCTCATTAGTCCTTTCCTTTTGCTCCTCTCGAAAATTTAGGCGGCATGATTCCTGCTTCAAAATAAATTAAAACACAAAACAAAGCAATATAATAAAATAAGGAAATGGACAATTCCTAGGTCATAGCCTAGACTCGGAAGTCTAAGGAATGTGTTACTGTGTCATTTGAGATCAAACACTAAAGCCAAGTGTTGAATTCCCTCAAACGTTGGCTCTGATACCAACCTGTCACACCCCGATTTCCACGTGTATTCCGGTGGGTCCGGTGGGGAGTATCATGACGTACAGATGATATCATCATAACCAATTACAACACAGAGCAACACAACGGAAGGCTTGGAGTAAAATATAAACTATTACAAACCATAAGTGTCCAAAAGTTTGGAAAACACAAATATACATCAAGGCTTGTAATAAGATCCACATGCGGATCAGAAATAACATACACAAATGATAACAGACTCTACAGTCTCAACTCTAAGGTCGCAACTCCTTAATGTCAACGCTGGTAAATACACTAAACCGACTCATTTTGAAAATCCTTTCGCAAATGGTTTTAGGTGCACTTGGCACATTTTCATGAATAACTTGGGATAGTACAAATGACCTTGTATACAGATTTACATGTCAGGCTTTTACATATGGAGCCCGGTATAGAAACCAATACCTGATCGACTGACACACCACTCTGAACTTTCACATAGAAAGCAGATAGCAATTACCCAGTGTATGCCTACACGCCATGCTATATTGTCGTGGCCACTAGCACTTTAGTGAGCCAAGGATATCCCGGACATGGTCAAGTCCACCCCCAATGTTTTAGTTTCAGACAAAACAGATCAAAACCGGGTTATGCAAGATTTTAGTTAATTATCACAACTGGATAAAACATGATCCCATACCCGACCAAGCGGTAATAATTTACCGTATCCCAAGCCCGTATAGGGAAAATAAGTTAAAGGTATTTACCTGAAGTTAAGTCTTCGTGAAGTCCAAAACTCAGCCGTAAAGCAAGTACAAGTACAATTTACTGGAAGCGTTTAGTCTGGAGTGATGGTAATTATTAACCAATATTAGAATGCTAACGGGTCCTTAGTTAAGTCTTAGACTCGAACCGGTTAGTCTTACGCTAAAACAATACAGTACGATACTCTAGATTAAGCAGTGACCGGAATAGGATGTTAGTTGGACCCGACAAGTATATAAACTTGTTTAATATAGGTAAGTCAACAACATTCTAGATTTTGATAGAGAAATGACAAAGTTAAACTCGTTTCAGTTTAAGTACGTAAATTAGCTACGTAGGCTTAACAGAACGCACATAGGCGATACCAGGTAACCGAGAGAGTCATATACAAGTTCCATATGGATTTATGTTTAAAATATGTTATAAAATCAGTAGCTTGCAAATTATAGGCCCGATGTATATTTAAAACCGAATTATGCCTTACAAGGGCACTTTGGTCATTTTAAGGTCTATAAAAGATGTTTAAAATAAATCTGATTTCAACACTTTATATAAATCTGTAAAAAAAACTTATTTTATAATGTTATAACAGTAGGATTTCAAATATGTGTGTGTTTGACGGTTTTGAAATACTTATGTCCCGTAAGGGCATTTTAGTAATTTCACACATAGCTTTGAAGCCAAAATTGGGATTCTTGGTTCGGGACTTGTACTTACTGTTAAGATGTTGAAAATAATTTTATAAACCAATAGGTAACAAGTCTTGGCTCATAGTTATGGTTTTAAACCATACTATGCGCCGAAAACACGTAAAAGTCGATAAATGCCATTTAAATCGATTTTTAAGTTAAACAGAAGTTATGACCTGTTTTATATACCAATCACATGTCATTTAACTTATTACATTAGTAGGTTTAAGTTTTGGTCATGAAAAGATTAATTAAAATCATTTTGCATGAATAAGGGTAATTTAGTCATTTATCGACAATTAACGAATCCTAAGCCTTCATTCAGATTATAATCCGAATGAACATCCCAAATGGTCCTACTTATCATATTACATCAGTAAATATATCATCTTGATCATAAAATCATGTTAAGTGTTTCTAAATGCCGAAAAGGGCATTTTAGTCATTTTAATGCCTTAAACGCATCTTTTGTGAAAACTTAGATTATAATCAGAATCTTGACATCAACATAATCAAATTATGTTTTATATTTACATGCATGGGTGTTTAAAATCACGATTTGCACAAAAAGGACCTTTTTGCAAAGTTTATGTAATTTTTAGCACAACTTGTATATACACTCAGATTTCTAATGAATCGAGTGACGAAACTTTAGGAGGTCATCCTAAACTTAATTATGGTCTTAAAGTGACCAATAGTCAGTAGCCAAAATGGCTAAATTGGGTCAGAAGCGTAAGTCAAAGGAAAAGTCAAATATAGCGACTTTCGGTTGTAAACCGACCCTAGACCAAATCTTGATGAGCCAATCAGTTGGTATAAGTTCTAATACTTATTTTTAGGTTGTTAATTGCATCAAAACATATTTTATAACATCTAGATTGTTAGTTATGAATTTTACAAAAAAAACTGGACAGTTTGACTTTCTTTGACTTTTCGTTTGACTCGCCAATTGGCCATGAATCCATGGGAATCTGGAGATGCCCACTTGAAGGATTAACACCTCCATCATTACAATCACGTAGGAACTTTCGTTACGCACAAAGGCTAGGTTATCATGGATTTAGATCAAAGTCAAGATGTTTTTACGTCAAGACTTTAATCTACGCTCAAACCTTAAACGAATGGACTTAGCACGAGATAAAGCACTTACATATGGTCCAAATAATGCTAGGAGCAGAATAGGATGCTTGAGGATGGCCAGGAACTTCTCCAAGGTGTGCTTGACAAGCTTCAAGTGAGATGAACTTGTTGCAACACATTAGAAAGCACCCTTAAATGCATGTTGAGGTGTTAGGGAGTGTTGCCAGGTGTTGGGGCATGCTCTAAGGTGTCCACACGTGTTATGGAGTGTCAAACACTGAGCAACAGGTGGCAAGATCGCGAGATAGGTGTCCAAAGAGCTAGCTGGCAGCCATTTCAAACATTCTGCCCAGATAGGCTCCTCGCGCTACGCGACGGCCAGCCCCTCGGGGCTTCGCGCTACGCGGCGCGGCCCCCAAACTTATTTAAAGTTTGGCAGTTTTGGCCCCTGCACTCCCAACTTAATTATACTTCGTTCTGTATATTGGCCCTCAGTTCATTCCAAGCACACGAGATATAATACGTAACTTAACGTCTGGTCCCTCTGTTTTAGCACGTGGCAACACCAGGATACCGGACGCGTGTCGGAAAAATACTGGACGTAAAACACGAGGTGTTACAGAGTGCCAGGCAGCTGCCTGTGCACTATGCCCCTATATTGTGTTCGTACCTATAACACTGGGAGTAAAATCGTAATTTTACTGAGAGCAAACAAACGATGGAAAATGTAAATTTAAATTGAGGCAAAATCGTAATTACCTGGATGAAGAAACAAAACTAATGGTGAAATGTAAATTAATCGGGCAAAATCGTATTTTGAAACTGAAAAAAAAGCGGAATTATTTTGACCCAAACTTTACATCAAAGGGAATACATTTAATATTTAAAATAATATATTTTTTACTGTTCACACGAACTTTGATATGTAGTAGAGTTACCCAAACTTTACATCAAAGGGAATACTATTTTAATATTTAAAATAATATATTTTTTACTGTTCACCGAACTTTGAATATGTAGTAGAGTTAATTAATTAATTAATTATTTATTTTTTTAGTAAACTATTAGTACTTTAGTAGATAATAATAAGTATAAAGTATAATAAAGTGGTTGTTTTGAAAACCCAATAGGTTGATATAATACATTGGTGTTTTTTTAAAGGCTTAAATTCAATGTTTTAAATACCGGTATGAACCGGTCGGTTATACCGGTTAAATCAGATATCAGACACGAGTCCGGTACGATAAAGGTCGGTAAAACTCGAATGCGGTATGTCTTATGTACCGGCGGTAAATTTGGTTCAACCGTTTCAAACCGTTGAAACAGTTTGCATTATCTTAAGATTTGATTTCTTAAACTTAATAAAATACAAAATTAAGGTAATATTAATCTTCCATATTTTCTGGTAATTAACCTAGTGTCTTCTATTCTAACATTTCATCGTTGTTGAAACTGTAAGTCACTTCCTACAATGCAATATTGTTTATAACTAATAAAAATATTTTTAAAATGCTTAGTAGTTTATAATAAAAATAATTGTTTTTAAATAAAACTAAGATCAGTTACATAAATCCTAGTTGAGATTGGATTGTTTTTTGAGATAAATTTGTATTTCATAGAATTTATAGGGTTAACTAGTAACCCGGTTCAACCGTTCGATACAACCTGTTCAACCGGTTGAACCGTTTTAGAGCCCAACCCGATAGGACTTAAAAAATCGGTTTTTAAAACATTGCTTAAATTACCTTAAATCCATCTTCAATGGTGCTTGAATCCTTGACTAAAAGGTTGTAACATCTTTAACTCCGATGGTTTTGCCAATTAGACCAAACCCCCACCCTACATTGGTGATAAAGTTCACTGGTTCGCTACGTACACTATTTCATCAAACTAGGGCTGACAATTCCTGACATGTTTAAGACACGATCAAATCTATTTATATAAGTACACTATATAAATGTATACTTTTTTAAAAAGAAATTAAAATTAGTAAGCTAAGCTCCATTATCTTTTTTTATACATAAAATATACAAATGTGTTATAGACATGAGTTATAAAGTAGTTAAACAAGTTATATTCATGTTTGATACTTGTCTTAATCACGTCAACTGACCTGTTAAACATGATAAGACCTGTTTTATCAACACAACATCAAAGTACATTGTCTTGTTGCATAGAAATTTGTCATACTATTTAAAATCAAAATATATGGCATATTTTATGAAACAAGAAAGAATTCGATGAAGCTAGACTTTTTGGAACATTTAATTAATATAATTTATCAACCACATAATCTAATTATCATTTCAGTTTAATAAAATATATGAATATAGAAGTATAACTGGGCTCATCTTTGCTTTGATGGTATTGTGATAGTATAAATAATCTTATGATTAGTTCACATTATTGTGATCTAGGATTATCTAATCATGTCTTTCATCAGTTACTACCCGACTAGCGACTAGGCCCGACTAGCGATTAATGGACTGATTAACGAAAAATTACTCAGTTACTAGTCGACTAGTCGCTACCTAGTCGCGATTTTTACAACACTGCTTGCTTCCATGGATGATGATTCACAAGAAGAGGATCAACTTCATCAAAAGGGTAAACCAAAGTTTGGAAATTAATTATTACACAAAATTTGCTTGTATGGCTGGCAAAATGGATAATAAATAATACACTTTCTTTATGGAAACATTTCTTCAAAAAATAGAACATCTAAACAATACAAAACTTTCTACACTTTCTCAACCTTCTAAACCTCTCAACTTGTAACACAATCAACAAGATAAGGGTACGTTTGGTTCATGTATCGTTCCCATAACGGCTTGTACCTTCCGATCCCAAGCTTTAACCACGGCTTCAGGTTCCCATTAAAGTGGACCACAGCCGCACTCTCTATGAGCCGGTTATCAATGTTCACATCATAACCCAACCCTAACACATGCCATCTTCGATCAAGTGGCTCGGTTCGTCCATAAAAAGCCAACAGACCCGCTGGCAACGTCCCTAACTTCCACAAACTTCCATCGCTGTTCTGTTCTTGCCAGTAATGGTACACGTCAGTCACATTAGCATTCCTCCATGCTACAAGATCAAAAACATTCAAACCGAATGCCCACCCACAAGCCTGCAGGTCAAACTTGGAGCTCAAAACTGGATTCGTAAAGTTAAAATATTTATAAAACCGATGGTACGCCTCAAGACAAGTTTCGACAGCCCCGTTTACATTCCCGTGAAGATCTAACGAGAACAAAGGAGTCAGATCTTTTTGCACGATGACATCATCGTCAAGAAAGACGACCTTTTCAAGGTGAGGATAGATTTCAGGGATGTAAAACCGAAGATGGTTTAATAAAGATAGATACTTTGGGTTTTCGAACTTCGGCTCATTGTTCGAATCTTTAGACCCTTCAATGTAATATTCCTGAAAGTCGGTTTCTGTTAGTTTTTTAACAATCGGTGAATAAGACGTGTTTAACCAAGTAAAGTCTTCGACCTTTTGCACTTCGATCGTTGACCCTTTAAAGTCGTTACTAACGAACCAAGCTTGCATAGCTCCATAGTTGGGTTCATTTGTGACTATATGGAACACAAGCTGTTTCGGGTGGTCAGAGTTTGAAACAGTTGAGTTGACCACAGCTGAAACCGCTAGTAAATTATCTGAAAATACGCAAAAATGATAAAGATTATTGTCTACCAATCTCGGCGAATTCTTGATCTCATTTGTAACCTCGTGCAGCTTCTTCACCGTAAGCCAGCTAGCCAAAAGTTTAACATTAACACAATGCAGATTCTTGGGAACCGATTCAGCCGCCAACTGTCCGAAAAACGTGCTTTGAACAGTGGCTGCATTCGCCCGTTCTTCAAGCGCTTGAATATGAGACTTCATGGTCATAATCATGGTCGCAATGTCATAATGCGCATCCTGTGCTTTGAAAATGAGCGTCGACAGGCTCTTTATAAGCGGTTCCGCTTCGTTCTGTGTCATCGGGCTGTCTCTCATGGCGGCTTTCGAAAGCAGAAACTGACAACTTCTAATCTTTGAAGCTAACTCCCAAGCAAGATGATGATTGTTATGTTCTTTTGCAATAACTATATATGCTTTTGCAAGTGTCAGCTGGTCTAATAACTGTCTAGCATATGAATTACTAGCTGTTATCTCCTTGGTTAAATTTAATCTGTTTTGAGCAGATCGCATTGTTCCAGTTCCACCATTTCTCACCTGAAACCGATCCGAAATCGACTAAATTTCTTATCTTTATCAATCTATAATAAACTGTCTTAAATCCAAACATCTAAGGGGTATAAAACTATGGTTTTTTTTTTATAAAAATGAAATAAAAATACAAACTTTATAAAGCATAAGAAAGTAAAGAATGATACCAGTGTGGGATGTTGTGCAAGATCTTGATATTCTTGATTCTGTTTAAGAACCAATAGAATGAATCCAGCTGTACAGAATAATAATCCAAGAACAACCCAGATCCAAACTGAGAACCTCCGTCGAGGCGGCCGCCGGAAGTCCGCCGCCCGCCGGCGCATCTTTTATTACGATACCCAATTCAGAGGTCAATTCAACCGGATCAATGATGACATCAGCAACACGTAATGATTGATCTCCGATCCAAAACAATATCAAAGAATGAGTAACGTATGTTGAGTTGAAAAGGGTATGAGTTGATTTGGGGATTTGTGGGGAGAGTGTGAGTTGTATGTGTCGATTAAGAGGGAATTGGGGGCCAAAGCACATGTAATGAATGATATGAATCCGAAACAGAAGGGGTGGAACCAGAGTCACAGTCACTGGTTATTTCTAGGAAACTGCTAACCAGATCATGTTTCATATACATTCACTGCCCTAAAAAGCCATGGGTTTTGACTTTTTTTTACCTTCAATTTAGCATAATCGGCTAAGGGACTAAATTAATTTATGAGACATGAGTACATGACACTGTGTAATTCAAAGGTAGATAGAGTTACATTTTTTTATTGTGTGTGTATACTATGCCATATGTGATGTTTCACGTAAAAGAGTGTGAATTCATTTGAGCTGTCTATGATATGGTGTGACTTTTGCAGGTTTTCTGGAGTAGATGGGAGTGAACACTGTGCCAACGGGTAGTGTGAGAATCCTCAGCGTGCAAGAGGCTCTTCCAATGCCGCTACATGTACCAGTCTCCTCCCATTCGTCAAGGCGCTACAAAGACAATGATGGCCTTTGTTGTGTGTATTGCTACCTAACATAGCCCTATGACAAAAACAACGACACTACCTACACATGTATCACCAACCACAGAGCATGATAACGACACCAAAAAGTTAAACAACGTCATAAGTTTTTGGCGAAGTCCAAACACGGAAAAAAACCTAACATTCCAATTATCTATTTCTATCTTTTTTTTTTCTTTTCTAGGTGAAATTTGGTAGGTAAATATGCAAATTAATGGGTTTATATGTACCTATATAATGAAAAGATTAATAAAATGTTTTTTTTTTGGATTGATTGTTAAAATGTACATGCATAAGTTTAGAGGTTCTCAAAAATTTTATGCACCAATGCATATTGTAGACAAAATGTTTTATGTGATTCATGCATTACATGGGCATATCAATTTGTTTAAGTTTTTGTAATAAAATGTTGTAATTTTACATGTTGTTTAAGTTTTTGTAATAAAATGTTGTAATTTTACATGTTTATGCACAGATGCATATCTTTATAAATTTACAAGTCAATATTTGTGATGTGTGCATGGCATATTTACCTAATAAGTTTCAAAAATTATGAAAACATCATAAGACTAGCAAATTCGTGAGTTTTAGAACAATCGTATATTTACACATTTCATCTTATGGTGCATTGGTAGCCCCATGATTTTCTAATGTGGAGGTCATGGACTTGAGTCTCGCCTGGCGCAAAATTGTTGTGAGTTACGCCAGAAATTTTACCATGCCCACCGAACACAGACGACACTAGTGTGTGCCGAAACCCTAACTTTCTATACCTTTGCTTCACATTCATTTGCAGTCCATATAACTATCCACTTCATCTTCACATGTCGCTACACCATTAGGTCATGTGGTGATTGGTCGTTTCTGTGGCAACGAGGGTGTGGTGGGGTTACAACGTGGTGTCGTGGTGAGGTGGTTGGAGGCGGAGTGGTGGTGGTGGTGCATCGGTTGGATTAGGATAGGGTTGACAGGTTAACATGTATGGGTTGGTATGTATAAATTGATGAATTCAAACACAACCCATATACTTAAAGTTATGTTAAATGGATTAATTCTAACACAAACACACAGGCTAAAGCCATATGATCCTAACACAAACCACGTTACCCATATTCCTAAACTAGTAAAAAAAGTTTGACAATATTACATGTTGTAGCAAGGTTATAAACATCTTAAAGCTCAAAGGTATTTTGAAATTTAAAATAAATTATATTTGTATTCTAATTGTAAATGATTGATCCTTTTAACTTTGTAAGAACCCAAACAAGATCTAAACAAGTCGTTAAGTGAGTTATAACGAACAAACTACAACTTAAGTTCT
Source organism: Scalesia atractyloides (assembly GCA_947069175.1). NCBI lineage: Eukaryota > Viridiplantae > Streptophyta > Magnoliopsida > Asterales > Asteraceae > Scalesia > Scalesia atractyloides. The sequence continues at coordinate 9,009,348 of CAMTDV010000014.1, read as the reverse complement.
TTATTGCATGACCTAATATGAAAAATATCCATAAAATAGAAGCTACATACATAAAGCCACCTCAGCAGTCTACTATACATACAATATACAATGGCTAACTAACCATAAATGGAGACAATTAGCCTTTTAACCAAATTAATATACTCCACTGATATGTTCAAAAAAAAAAGAATTATGCATACACTCCACTGATAAATTTATTATATATATTATATATATATATAATATATATATATATATTTATATATATTGTTATGCACAACAATTTTAACACCTTATGATTTAGGGAAAATTCAAAACCCTATGTGGCTCAATCTTCCCCATTTTCCAATCTCCATTGCTGAATTGGTTGTTGCCCTATTTCAGCAAATCTTACACTTTCTCCATTGCTTCTCATCATCAGCAGGTTAGTTTCAATTCTTATGATTAGTGCCACCTAGTCCTAGCTACCCGTTGGTTGATATCCGTATAGGCCCAAAACCAGTTTTTGTTTGTCTTTAGGTAAAGGAGGAGCCCAATCAAGATTCTAAAACCCAACACTTGATAAGTAGCTTAACTTCATATGTTCAAAAGGGCAATGAATTATGGGTAATATGCATTTCTCTTTCTTTCATTAAGGGCTTGTTTGTTTTTATTGGAAAGATCTTCTTGGCCTCTTTTGTTGCGTCGCGCAGACCTTTTGTTTTGCAAATTGTTTGTTTTTTATAAGACATTTCATTTAAAAACATATGCACGTCCCCTTATTCCCTTATTCCAGCAGATGTGGACTTCCCACTTTTAACCACTTCATACCACTTCCAAACCCTAGTTCTCCTTCCCTTCTCACCCATCCCCTTTCACCCCTCTCCTCCTCCCACATCTGGCTCCACCGCCACCAACAGCCTCCGCCTCCACCTTCTCCTCCACCCCACAGAACTCTATGTAGTTCTTGATTTCATTTTCATTGATTGTTCGTGCGTATCTGAACTCTTTATTTTCTGCAATTAACCTATTTCTATTTTCTGCAATCAGATGTCTTTGTTTCTCTTTGGTATCCACAAATTAAGTATGTTGGATTCATAGTCTACATCTATGGTTGAATCACTTAATGAACTCCACATTAGTCACAATGATTCTATAAATATGCAAAATCTGTATGGCCGAGATATTACTTCTGAACTAGGGCATGGTGGATTGGTCGAGTTACTTGGCTTTTGATAAACTTTCTTGTATTCCTTCTGTTTCTTGCTCAAACACAATAATGTAACTTGTGAGTTGTGACATATGAAAGATGGAAAAATACACACCATATTGAAGTTGAAATGCCATTGAAAAAGAAAGAATTCTTGCATTTCATGTGTACGATTCGCTTTTATCCAAAAAAAAAAAAAAATTGGATTTAACTCGATTTAACATCTTGAGTTAAACTGGCTGATTATGAATTTTAAAACCATATAGTCTCCATTGTTGGCAAGTTTCAATTGATAGATTGAGCAACAATATAATTTATTTGAGCTTCCAATAACATGAAATCAATATACTAGAAAAGGCAGCTTGCTAGAACTCACCTCTAAAGTTTTATAACAGCCAACTAACTCGAGCCAATAGGTAAGTTCGAATCTGATCCTAACCGGTCTTTACCACGGTGGGCCTTTGGGCGACGGACTTTCCCCAAAACTTGAGATGGTGGGCTTCGGCTACCCAACAATGTTTGTGATCGCGGGCGTATCTATGTCGCCTTTTGCCATTGAGTTACCCCGGGTAGCTAGGCTTTTATTTCAGTGGCCCGTTCAAATTAAATAAATAAATAAATAAATAATACTCGAGCCAATTCTGCTTGACCTGAATTACAAACGATTTTTTACCAAGTTAATTTTGAGGCACGAATTTAGTTGGTGTCATAAATCTGCCCGAGGAGAATCGCATTGTGGAATTCTCGTCACTGGTTTGTTTGCATCAAGGTTAACTCGAACCTTGAACCAGTATGTTATGCAAGAGTTTGATCGACCTCTTGAGCGTTGAGCTATAAGATCAACAACTTGGTAACGATCTCGAGTATAGCATGGATAACTTTGAGGAAAGCAAGCTTTTTAAAAGTTGTTTATGAGCTATATCTAGTATAAACAACAAACTCAAGTACACCCTAAATTAAAAGAGCATGAAACCACCCATTTCCCAGAAAATAACCTTTCAAAGCCATTTAATATAAAATTTGGTGAGGATCAAACAAAACATCATCCATCTTTGTTGCATCTTATATACTAACAAAAAAACCATACATATGCCCTTTTAACATCTATTTTGTTATTTCACAACCGATCGTTGTCACACCCTGACCCGCAGCGGAAATGGTAGTCGGGGCATGATTGGGTTTTCATCAAAGCTCATGACATTTACTATAAAGTTTCATATTTATTATTTCTCTTTAAAGAAGAAGTTACAATAAACATACAAACACAACATGTTCAAATACATTTTCATTCAATTACAAACTAGAGTACAATTACAAAGGAAAACAAAACTAAACGTTCATTCCAAGGCATTAACTTGTTTATTCTTCTAGGCCATCCTATGTGTTTCTTTTCTCAACTGGATCACCTGTATCATGTGTAAAAATAGGGTTTTTTGGTCAACATAAGTTGGCGAGTGAAACTTATGAAAACATTTGAACAATTTGTTATATTGGTTATAAAAAGGTGCATAACCACATATGAGTAAATGTAAATGTAAATTTAATCACAAAACACATAATATCAATTTATGCACAAGCACACACACCAAATGATGAACAATGAGATCAAGGCTCAATCAAACGGAGCCTATCTAATGAGGCACGCGATGTTCAACTCGTCTCCCACGAGGAACTGATGGGCCTAATGAATGATTTGCACGCAACTTGACAAAATGTAAACACACATCACAACAAACAATATTTACATCATAAGTTTAGATCATATAATGGTAATAGCACAAGTTTGAATAAACAAAATAATTAAAGCAACACATGATACACCCCAAAACATGAATAAAAAGGGGAATTTGTAAGGATTCACTCACAGTGGGTGCGTTCCTTGATGACAATGAATGCGCACGAATATTATGATTCAACCGACGAGGGAAAAACTAACCTAAATAATAACGAAATGATTCGGTGAATAAATAAACTTTATTTGAGATTAATATTTTTAATTAGTGCTCTTAATGGGATTGTTAGATTTATTTTGTGTGTTTAAGGAAATTTTCTAACTTTAAAAATCTTATTTTTAAGTATTTTTAAATAATTTTCCAAATAAATAAATAAATAAAATAAAATAAAAATAATAAAGGTTGACCGTTGACCGGTCGGACTGTGTTTTTATGTGCGCTGAGTGAGGTTCGAACTCGGGACCTCTCGTATACGTGCACGCAGCTCTACCAACTGAGCTACGTGTCTAACCCGAAATATTTCTGATTTTAATTATATTTATATACTATTTAGATTATTCAGAAATTATTCAATTTTTAAAAAGAATTTAAACTGTCGAACCGGTGTGAGAGTCTGGAATCGAACTCGCGTTTCCCGTGTTGTGTTGCACCCAGCCCAACCAACTGGGCTGGGTGTCTAACCCGATATATATTGAAATTTTATTATACTTAACATCTTACAGCGAGTTAATATGGTTTCGGTTTTAAAAAGAACATTTTATTACAGTGGATAGGGTTGTGTCAAGGATCGAACTCGGTATCGATAGTATGAAATGCACACAGTCCACCGCTGGACTGTGTGTCTAACCCGTTTAAAATACCGATTTTAATTATATTCATATACGACTCGATGTTCATCTTATTAATTCGGAATTGAAAACAGATTTGCTAAACATTTTGATTTTACTGATCTACTGTTTTAGATTAATCAAATGAATCGAATAAAACTGACGGAAAAGATTAAGAATTCATACCAATGGAAGTTCCGGTTGGATTCCAGTAATTGTGCAGAAACTCCGGCGACTGAAAGAAATTCCGACGAAGTTAACCTTGCGACAGAGGCTCTACAAGAAGTTTGAGGTGAGTGCGGTGATTTCTGTCTGAGCTCTAGAAGTCCTATTTATAGAGTAAGCCAATAGTGGAATAGATTCTTCGGTTTTCCGGCGATATTTTATGGCGACTACCAGACCATTGGGGTGTGACAACCATTTCGGTGATGAATTCTGATGAACAGAGGTTTTGCAGATGGGTTGCGTGCATTCTAAACAGTTCCCAGAACCCCTATTTATAGTTGAAGGAGATAGCTTGAATTGGGTTTTCGGTTTAGAGTTTTTCGGTCCAAAAATCGGTTATAACGAGATGTTAGCAGATCACAATTAACTGCGGTTTGACTCGGTTTGAGTCTAGATGCATGATTGAGAGTCGGTTTCGTGATCAATTGAAGAGTAACGGAAATCTTGGTGATTTCCGGCTGACTGGGTGCCGTTACATTGGGCGGGTGTTCAGGAATTAAATTTCGAGACTTGTATTAATTTTGTTTAGTTTAGAGTCTTAACAGATAAATGCGTGTGGCGGAGTGGTGTGAAGTGTGTTTGGTTATAGGCGAGACCCGGGTTCGAATCCCGGCGTCTCCTATTTATTTTTTTATTCACTTTTTATTATTAGTTATAAATTATGGTTTTTAAATTCTAATATATTTATTAATTATGTATTGTTTAAAATTTATTTAAGAAATAAATATGCAACGAAAAATCATAACTTAATATTTGATTAATAAACGAAGCGGGTTTTAAAAACCCGTTTTTCGACGAATGTTACAATCGCCATAGATTATGATGAGAGACGTTACTGTATACGCATCCATATACCATTACAACATCTTTACTTATTCATGTGTTGAACCATCCAAGGTGGCAAAACTGTTGACGGTTGACCTTCTCTTGGGTTCTCTTGTACTTCACCGTCGTCACCACCACAACCACCTTGTGTCTCATACCTATTACTGCGTATTCACGTAGAAAACCTCAGTTTTCCATTCATATTTATTATTTATGTTTCATAAGTTTTATATAAAAAGAGTAAAATGCCATTTTCGTCTACGAGGTTTGGTTAGTTTTGCGACTTTCGTGCAAAGGTTTTTTTTTCGCATCTGGATCCAAAAGGTTTGAAATCTTGCCACTTTCATCTGACTTGTTGACTCCATCCATTTTTCTCCGTTAAGTCAGAGGCATTTTCGTCTTTTTTGTTAACTTAGAGGGCAATTCGGCCTTTTGGATGCTTCTACATTATGCTAAATGCTTGTACATAAAGTGAAAAGGACCGAATAACCCTTTTAAGTTAATAAAAAAGATAGAAATACCTCTAACTTAACTGAGGAAAATTGATGAAGTTAACGAGCTGGATGAAAATGACAAGATTTCAAACCTTTTGGATGCAGATGCGAAAAAACAGACGAAAATAGCATTGTACTCATAAAAATAAACTACTTTAAAAAAAAATAACATTACCAGTTGCTTAACATGCCTATATGAAATAAAGGCATCATCTCATGGGTTTGTTGTTCTAACACTTTTTTCTTTCCGTCAATCTGCATAATTTTAAGTTTAATGCGAGAGGCTTAAATAAAACATAGTGAATTAACTATCAATTAATATTTACCTGCTTAGACAGTAAGTTGTTTTGATCCTGCAAATCCTTGTCCTGTTGATACATTTTTTAATGATACCAATATATATATATATACTTGTGAGAACTTAGAGAATTCGGTCTTACGAAATATTTTTTCAAAAAAAAAATACCAAAAATCCTAAGAAATATAACTTTTCCAAAAAAAAACCTTGTTATGTCATCATCTTTTTACACTGCCGTAAGGGGCCGAAAAACACCACTTCGAATTTTTTTTATTTTTTACGGCAGTCTTTTCTAACATTTTAATCTAAGGGTGTGAAAAAAATGGGTTCGAAACTCGTACGAGAAGACGGTGTTCTCTAAGTTCTCACAACTTGTAAGGATTTTCGCTTGATCTAATCGTATATATATTAAAAGGTAACTTTTCTTTGTGATAGAAAGTTACTGTAGAACTTATACAAGTTTCAATGCTTAAGTTACAATCAAATAACGCATAAATCACATTCTACTCAATTGTTCCACCAATCAAATTCTTGAGTTCTCAAAAGTCAAAAGAATTAATTTGATGATCCAATCAGTGATTTTCTTTCAACAGTAAATCCATAAATGAATTTTGTGATCTTTGCCAACCAATAGGATTCAAGAAAGCTTTCTCAATTTTTTTAAAAGCTTTACTAAAGCTAAAACTAATTTGTTATTGTTTATAAAAGTAACAAAATTGTATCATTTAAACATATAAATAATAATTACGTTTCAATATTCACTATATATTCAACCACGTTAATGTTACCATCATAAAATATCCATATCAGTACTCGTATTTGTCTTTATTTCTTTGTGTATCAGTTATTTTTACAGGATAACTTTCTCTCAAATTAAAACCTTGTAAATTATTGTTTATGCTGTCTACCAAATATGAGAAATGGGTGTAAGTACCTTCTTTTGGAGCTGAGAAATTGATTCAAGCATCAACTGATTCTGCAAATAACAGAAGCTCAGATTAAATTTAACTACCCTACCTAAGACACACAAACACATATATATATATAGTGAAAGTGTAATGTACAATATGCCTTATTGTACGAGCGTACGAGATCTGAAGTTCGCACGTTATAAACTTTATAACTATAAAGTCGTCGCATGTTGTAAAATATAAAAAACCGCATGTTGAAACTGAAAAAATAGCATGTTAAAAAAATCGCATGTAAAATATTCGGAAGGTTTACAACGTGCGGAATTCTCATCGTGTACGCTCGTACGTTAAGGCCAATTGTACAATACACTTTCTCTCTCTATGTATATATATATATATATATATATATATATATATATTATTTGGTAAATGAAATGTTATACCTTTTTTAACCTAATATGTTTAAGAGCTGAATCAATTTGCTGCTCATAACTTTGAAGCTCTTTGAGACTCAAGGTATCAAGTTCTTCTCCTATTAAGTGCCTAAAAAATAAAATCAATACATCATGTTTTCTTTAACTATATAAACTTTAACCAAACATGATCTTTATGCTTTTGTTGCAAGTACCTTTGTGTTTTCTGCAAAACCTCAAGTCTAGCTTTAAGTTTGACATTTCCCAGTGTCCAGATTTCCTATAAGAATTTATAAAATTCAGCCTAGAAAAAAAATCATGCAAGATCATGTTTGAGCATTAAGCAGCCGATGTACTTGTGAGTCGTTAGGTACTGAAGCACGTTGCATCTCAGAAGAGTGTCGCTCGTACCTGTCAAGGATCCTTTCCGTTCTGTTGGTAAAAAGATTTGTGTTATTAGAACATTGAAGGACATCAAATGAAATCAAGATTATATAAAGCAGCATTGTAAGTGATTTAAGCATTTCCCTATAGTTTGTGACATATTCTGTTTTTGTATCTCTTCTTACTTTCTTAGTGATGTGACATGCATGTTACAGTAACTTCATCATGCTCAAATAAATGAGAGTGAATTACTTTTTGAGTCCATGTGGTTTAGTGGTTTTAATTACTTAAGTCCAAAATCTAAAAGTTTAACGTCCTGAGACCCTAACCGCTTATTTTATAACATTTTGAGTCCCTGTGTTTTAGTGGTTTTAACCACTTGAGTCCAAAATCAAAAGTACAAGTGTTAAAAATTGGACTCAAAACGTTATAAAATGAGCGGTTAGTGACTAGGACGTTAAACTTTTTGATTTTGGACTCAAGTGGTTAAAACCATTAAAACACAGGGACTCAAAAAGTAATTTACTCAATAAATGAACTGATAATAAAACTTTAAAGATAAATGTAAAAAATTGTTGCTTACCAAGCTAATATAATTAGAACAAGAAAATAATATCTCGGTAACTGATAATAAACAACTTTAATCATAGCTACTAATTATCATAATACAACTTACCAGTACTATTACTACTATTATCATCGTAATTAATATAAGAAAATACACTCATTATTATCACAATGCTTAAAAATAATGCACAAATTCCTACTGGTATTAAGACCTAGTGGTGTGGGGCTCGTCCCCGGTCCAGCCGGCTCCCCCAACACAACCACCCCCGGGACCGTCAGCGTCGCCTTTGGCTACCCCTTGCCGCCTGCTATGGGGCTATCAGACACACACACACATATATATATAGGGTTAGTATCATGTTTAGGCTAAGTAAGAAACTTGAGAAGCATTCTGGACCACACATTTTCTCTAAGCTTTTCGTAATATGCACATATGTATATAGTCAATTGTGAACTATATGTTGGAAATATTAATGAAGAACATACAAGTTGGTATGTTTCCTCCATCCCACATTGGTGAGGGTAGTGAAATTTGAGTGCCTTATAAGGGATTCCCCCTTATGGACCTCCAAAGTGTTAAATAGGTTGAGAAGTGGGTCCAGCCCACACGCGCGCCGAGCCGCGAGTTAGCGAATGGGCGTGTTATGATCTCAACCTATAAATAAAGGCCTCCTGCTACCCGTTCAAATACACAATTTTCGCAGCCCTCCTCTCTGGTGCTCTTGTTTCTTCTCCAGCTTCTGCGTTTTCTGGTTTCCATTGCTGTTGGAATACCAGATCAGTTCTGCATTAAATCCAGGGAGTTTACGCTGCAGCTCACAGCAATACGAGCGCGTAAAATCCTTTAAGGACAGGAATCATCCGTGTAGTTCAAGAATCTCAGTTTCTTAAATCGCCAGGTTGGTTTTAATTTTTGCGTGTTATTTAAATTCGTCCGATAACGGGACAGTCTCCTTCTACCTTTCTTCAATCTGTTTGTTCAAGTTGGAATAAACTGGTTTGGCCAATAACTCGGTAATTAATAATAAAATAATTAATTTTCTGTTTGATTAAATTGTTTTCAACAATCTTAAAGGATTTTATTTTTTGTGTTTAATCAACAGAAAATAATGGACGGTGGACTACCAACAGCTAATCTGAGATTCATGAATCAAGAGTTTGTTAAGTTGGACAGATTCGATAGCCAGAAACTATACACGTTGGGCGGACAAGGTTAAGTTCATGTTTGTTCTGCTGAAACTCTACTATATCCTTGATCCAAGCTTGCCCGCAATCCCTGATGACCCTCCTCTTGAGGATGGAGAGGTCCCGAATCAAGATTTGGCTAAGCAAAGACTTGTCCGTAAGAAAGCTGAAGATCTTTGCCTTGGCACATCAAGAATTCTCTTTCAGATCGTCTCTATGACCTATACGCGCCGGTAACAAGTGCTAGAGAATTGTGGAAAGCTTTGGAAGATAAGTACAAGGCTCATGAAGAAGGTACTAACAAATACCTTATTTCCAAGTACTTAGACTTTCAAATGGTTGATGACAAGTCAATCCTGAGCAAGTGCATGAACTCCAAGTTCTTGTTAACAAATTGACCCCGCTTTCTATTCCACTGCCAGAAATTTTTCAAGTAGGGGTCATTATTGCAAAACTTCATCCTACTTGGAAAGATTTCTCAAAGAGAATGATGCACAAGTATGAGGACTACTCTTTGGATGAACTGTTGAAGCACCTTCGAATTGAGGAGGAAACGCGCAACAGGGACAAAAGAGGTCAAGTCGGATCGAGTGTGAATCATATTGTTGGAGGATCTGGGCAAAAGGGAAAAGGGGCATCAAAAAAATAGAAAGTTTACAGCACAAAAGAAAAAGGAATTCAAAAAGTTACATCAAACGACCAACCATCAACCAAAGAGATCGGGTAAATGTCATGTTTGTGGAGAAACCGGGCATTATGCACGAGAGTGCTCTCAAAGGAAATCTGGATCTTCGGTTGGTTCTACAAGTGTTGTTGATATTGAAAAGTCACCAATCTAGTGGCTAATGTGGGTCTTGGAGATGTTAACATGATTTCTCAATATACACGCGTTGTGGCATGTAGAGGATGGTATTTGGATTCTGGAGCCACTGTTCATGTTTGTGGGAATCGTGACTCGTTTCTTACTTATGGTCCTGTTCCTCAAGGAACAGTGGTGGTATGTGCTGATGGACATCGAGTGGAAGTTCGTGGTAAAGGCACAATGCGACTAAACTTTAAAGATGGTCAAACGGTTACCCTTAAGGACGTGTCGCATGTTCCTGGTGTCACCAAGGGTATTGTTTCTGCTGATAAGTTTGATCGAAATGGGTACAAGCTGGTTCTCAAGAATCTTTGTGTGAAGTTTTCTCTAAATGACATCTATGTGGGTCAAGCAAAGAACACGGGTGGAATGTATCGCCTTGACCTAGCTGAAGATGGAATTGATGAAGAAGAAGACTCGGATGAAGGTGGCGTTCAGTGATTGATGGGTTTGGGAATGAAAGTGATAGTGATAGTGGTGATAGTGGTAGTGATAGTTTTTATCAATGTAATGCTATTGGTTTTGATTTGAATGAAATTATGTCTTCTGATTATATCGTTTGTTCAATTTCTTTATGGTATAAACGTTTAGCTCATACAAATATTAAAAACATTGAGAAAATGCAAACTAAAGGTTTATTAAAATTAAAAGATAAAGAATTTGAAAAATGCGAAACTTGTGTGAAATCAAAATTCACAAAGAAACCTTTTCCAAGTGTCCATAAACGTAATACATCACTAGTAGAACTAATTCATTCAGATATTTGTGAACTGAATGGAGTCCTTACTCTTGGGGGTAAGAGATACTTTATCACTTTCTACGATGACTTCAGCCGATACTTATATGTTTATTTATTGCATTTAAAAGACGAAGCTTTTGAGGCATTTAAAATATATAAAGCTGAGGTTGAAAAAACAAAAGGAGAAACGCATTAAAATTCTTCGCTCGGACAAAGGCGGAGAATACTTTAACCGAAAATTTGTTGCATTCTGCGAAGAGGAAGGCATCATACATGAGAGAACTGCACCATATACTCCCCAACAAAATGGTTTGGCTGAGAGAAAGAACCGAACCTTGGTAGAGATGGCTAACTGTATGTTAAATTAATCGGGTCTATCTCGTAATATGTGGGGGGAAGCTGTGTTAACCGCTTGTTATGTTCACAATAGGATCACTAGTCGTGTGATACCTACGAGCCCATATGAGTTGTGGAAAGGAAGAAAACCAAACCTAGAGTATTTGAGGGTTTGGCGGTGTCTTGCCTATTATCGCGTACCTGATCCAAAGACACTCAAACGGGGAGAACGAGCTTACAAGAGTGTATTCATTGGATATGCTCCGCATAGTAAGTCCAACCTGTTGTTGGATGACAAATCAGGTATAGTTGTAGAATCCAGAGATGTGGAATTCTTTGAAAACATGTTTTTTAGAGATGATGAAAACTCAAATTCCACTACATCTTCTAGTACTTCTGAAAAACGAGTTCAACCTTCACCAATAGTTGAACAACCGAGGAAAAGTAGTAGAGTTAGAAAAAAGAAAAGTTATGGAGATGATTTCTTTTCTTACCTGGTTGAGAGAACTCAAAAGAAAGTGACGAAAGAGGTCATTTTCGCTGTTAATTTGGATGATGATCCTAAAACTTCCAGCGAAGCAATGTCATCAAGAAATGCTCCTTTGTGGAAGGAAGCAGTCAATGATGAAATGGATTCCATTATGGGAAATGAAACTTGGGAGTTAGCTGATCTACCCAAGGGAAAGAAACCTATTGGATCCAAATAGATTTTCAAAAGGAAGTATCATCCAGATGGATCCACCTCTGCCTATAGAGCGAGAATAGTTGCTAAAGGGTATAGGCAGAGAGAAGGGATCGACTATTTTGATACCTATGCACCTGTGGCTAGAATTAGCTCTATTAGAACTCTAATAGCGGTGTCTGCTTTGAAAGGGCTGTACATTCATCAAATGGATGTAAAGACTGCGTTTCTAAATGGGTATATCTAAATGAGGAGATTTATTTGGAGCAACCAGAAGGGTTTGTGATGCCTGGACAAGAGAACAAAGTGTGTAGGCTTATTAAATCTCTTTATGGTTTGAAGCAAGCTCCTAAACAGTGGCATGTGAGGTTTGACACCACTGTGACTGCTTTCGGCTTTCGACACAATAGTGCTGATAAGTGTATCTATACTAAATGCGAACCCGGTTATACAGTTGTGATTTGTCTCTATGTTGATGATATGTTGATCATTGGCACTCACCTTGAAGGTATTTCTGAAACTAAGAAATATATGTCCTCGAACTTTAAGATGAAAGATCTAGGAGAAGTTGATACCATTCTTGGGATCAAGGTGAAAAGAACTGAAAGTCAGATTTCTCTAAGTCAATCTCATTACATAGAGAAAATTCTGACTAAGTTTCAACACTTGAACATTAAAGAGTTTAATACCCCATTTGATCCAAGTGTGAAACTTAATGTGAACTCAGGGAGAGCAGTGGCTCAACTGGAGTATGCGAGTGCTATTGGAAGTATGATGTATGCAACACATTGCACTCGTCCTGATATTGCTTTTGCTGTAAGCAAACTGACTCAGTATATTGTCAATCCATGGACAGAACACTGGAAAGCAGTGGATAGAGTACTTGGATACCTGAAAAGGACTAGTAACTTAGAACTGACATACACGTCTAATTCCAGAATACTCGAAGGTTATTCTGATGCGAGCTGGATTGATCACACCAGTGATTCAAAATCTACAAGTGGGTGGATTTACACTCTAGCAGGAGGAGCAATTTCTTGGGCGAGCAAGAAACAAACGTGTATTGCCCACTCGACTATGGAAGCTGAGTTCATAGCACTAGTTGCGGCTGGTAAGGAAGCAGAGTGGATTAGAGATCTACTTACGGACATCCGTTTGTGGGATGTTCCAATGCCGTATATTCCCATGTATTGTGATAGTGAGGCCACACTATCTAAAGTATACAACGCAGAATATAATTGGAGGTCAAGACACATAGGTCTACGGCACAATTATGTGAGAACTTCTTGAAAGTGGTACCATCAAGTTTGTCTATGTCAAGACGAGTAAGAACTTGGCTGATCCGTTTACTTAACCTCTGACAGATTTGGTAGTGAATACCGCGAGAGACATGGGTCTAAAACCACAATAGAATTGTTAGTGATGGAAACCCAACTTGAACAAACTGCTCTTATTTCTCAAATTTAATGGGTAAAAACGAAGTCACTTAACGATAGAAGGTACTATCAATTTCTGATAGATCCATGTGAGGTATGATAGTACGTCGTTGCCGAGAACAAGGGTGAGCTAATGCTCTTAACAAAGTTTTGGAGGCATCCAAGCAACATGGATGATGTAAAACTTTGCCTATATAATCTAGGGGTGGTGCCGCCTTGAGTGAAGATAAGTGGTTTGTCTTCTAAAGGGTCATGAAAAGGATTTATAGCGCACGACCATATTCGCGCTCAGTGAGAACGCAAAGTCGGCCAGTGATGTGTGGGGGTAAACCGAAGGGGGCTATCAGGTTAATGGTTTAGTTCCATAGGATACCATCGAATCTGTCTCTTCTTGTTTATCAACATAAACTGGGTTTAATCTTCGTGACACCTAGTGACATCATCTGTCTAAATGAGAGGAAACATTCCAACTTGGTGGGGGATTGTTGGAAATATTAATGAGGAACATACAAGTTGGTATGTTTCCTCCATCCCACATTGGTGGGGGTAGTGAAATTTGAGTGCCTTATAAGGGATTCCCCCTTATGGGCCTCCAAAGTGTTAAATGGGTTGAGAAGTGGGTCAAGCCCACACGCGCGCCGAGCCGAGCCGAGCCGCGAGCTCGCGAATGGGCGCGTTTGAGGCCACTTTGCACTTTGCACGTACGCATCGTCGCTAGGAGCTGAGGAGCTTTTATTTTTAGCTGGGGTCCGGTTCAGTGCTGTGGATCGAGATCGAATGCGATAAAACTGGGATAGAGGGATAGAGATGAATTCGAAACCAGTGGGGGTTATCTCTAGGAAATTCGAATTCGTGTGGGATATACCCAGGAATTCGAATCTGTTTGTGATAATGGTTATCCCATTCCCCGTTTTTCTCATTCTCAGTTATGATCTCAACCTACAAATAAAGGCCTCCTGCTACCCTCGAATACACAATTTTCGCAGCCCTCCTCTCTGGTGTTCCTGTTTCTTCTCCAGCTTCTGCGTTTCTGGTTTCCATTGCTGTTGGAATACCAGATCAGTTCTGCATTAAATCCTGGGAGTTTACGCTGCAGCTCACAGCAATACGAGCGCGTAAAATCCTTTACGGACAAGAATCATCCGTGCAGTTCAAGAATCTCGGTTTCTTAAATCGCCAGTTTGGTTTTAGTTTTTGCGTGTTATTTAAATTCGTCCGATAACGGGACAGTCTCCTTCTACCTTTCTTCAATCAGTTTGTTCAAGTTGGAATAAACTGGTTTGGCCAATAACTCGATAATTAATAATAAAATAATTAATTTTCTGTTTGATTAAATTGTTTTCAACACTATACATATGTGTATATTACGAAAAGCTTAAGGAAAATGTGTGGTCTAGAATGATTCTCAAGTTTCTCAAATAGGGTGGATTTCTCTTAGGATCCCTACCATATATATATATATATTATATATATATATATATATATATATATATATATATATTGAGTCACACCCTAGATCCATTCCTATAGGCTCATCCCCAACACCCGCTTACGTGGACGCCTACGCCGCGGATCATCCTTTGAGGAATACCCTCCTCACACCCAATAGCCTAAGAAATTGTAAAAAGGCAAAAAAAAAACTTTTGAAAGGTAAATTTGGATCATTGACGGACCACCGGAGCATCATCGTGAACCAACCGATCATATCCATCTCCACCAGGCATAATGCCTACACACCAATTCAGAAGGAAACCCAATAAATATGGGAAAACCCCATTGTGAGAATCGAATCCAGGACCTATTGGTCTCAAAGTCTTGTCTTACCCTAAAATATTTACAGACTTTAAAGGCATGGACAGTAAAAATGCAAATTAGCTGACAAAGAAGGTAAACCTTTTTGTGCTTATTCAGGACTAATCATATTTCTGCAGAAGTATACAATGCATATTAATCAACTGCTATACGAATATTTTTAATATAACTGATTGTATTTATTAAACAATTATAGGTACCATAAAAAACTGATTGTATTTATTAAACAATTATAGGTACCATAAACATATACACCAACTCAAATTTAACAGTAAACGTATACTTTTAATATGTTTCAGAAAAACGTATACTTCACCAACTCAAATTTAACAGTAAACGTATACTTTTAATATGTTGCAGAAAGTTAGTATACTTTTAATATGTTTCAGAAATTTACAGTTATTTAATTTCATTATGGTATCGAAGGTTAGTCATGCCAATAATTAACATAAATATTTCAGAGATCAAATAAGAAATCAAGTATAACAACCAGTGGCGAAGCTTGAGATTTCTGACCGGGGGTCGGAACTCACCGAACCTAAAATTATACCTACAAATAAAATGGGGGGGGGGTCGAAAACGTATATACCAAAAAAGTTCTACACGAAAACTATATACCGGACACTACTGGGCAAAAAGTTCGTGGGGTCGGACGCCCCCGGCCTCCAACTAAGCTACGCCCATGATAACGACAAAATATATTCATAATAAGAGAATATGATAACGAAAAATAAATGAAGCATTTTAGTGTAACAAAATGTGTGTGTATATATATAGGGTTAGGATAAAATGAGAACCACTTTGAGTTGTGAGAACCATGAGAACTAGGCCTTTCAAAAAAAATTCCGAAATATCTTAAAAAAATCACTTGTTTCAGCAAGAAAAAAAGATTTAAAAAAATTGCCGCATACACAAAATTACATGATGTGTAAAAAAAATTCATCGCCGTAACAAAATTTACATAAGCGCGCAAACAAAACTTACATTAGGCAAAACTATCGACTCGACAATTTTTTTCTGTTTTTTTACAGAAGTGTTTATATTATTTTCATTTACGTTTGTGCAAAAAATTATGGCCCAACTCGCGTGGGAAGTAGTAGTTCTCATGGTTCTCACAACTCAGTGAACCGAAGGCTATATATAAAACCATAGCTTGAAAATGGAAGAAATGAGACTTATGTGTTGTGGTTTATCAGGTGGTACTGGAGACGACATAGTGTTACATTGTCTGTATATTGTTTTTTCTAATAACATATGCCTTCATTAAGTTTGAGCCCAAAATTTTTTAGCTCAAATATGTTATTTAATTTAGGCTACCCTAAGTAGCTAAGAGTAAAGAGAGTGGTTAAACACTTGAAAATGGTAAACTTTAAAATCAACTAATGAGAGTGTGCCATGTTATTCAACCTTAAAAGTTTAAACTATGTTGAAAAATGTTGGCAATGATTAAACACTTCATGAATTGATAAACTTTTTTTTTAAAAAGAAAAAATGTGTGATTGGTTGAGAAGGCATGGATCCCACCACACACCCATCTCTCCCCCTTTCCCTCTCACCGAAACAGTGAACCTTTACCAATTTTCCCCACCAATTCGGTAAACATTCAAGCGGCAAAAAGTCGGCGGTGGTTATTAACACCGGGAAACTCATTTACCGAACACCACACCCTTCCCCCTAAGAATTTATAATAAATCTTTCATGTTGCCCATGTTGAACAGATTAGAAAGAAGATATATATGATATAAAGGCTCATTACTAGCTTAAATATGGGTCCTAATCCTTTCCGCACGTGAATTGTGTAAAAGTTTCAAACTGGTGAAAAATTGTGAACTCCAACCGTTGGCAATGGCCAATACATTAAATAAAAAAAAAAGTAAACTTTCGTTTTGCTCCCTGTGGTTTAGGCACTTTAATGGTTTTGCTCCAATCCTTTAAAAATAGCCAGTTTGCTCCTTGATCTATAAAGCTCATCATCATTTTACTCCCCTTCCTAAACGACATCTATTTCCACCGTTAAATCCTGGTTATGTGCCCCTCACATGAGGGGCATTTCAGTCTTTTGTTATTCTCTCAATTTTTATTTAGTATTTATATATAAAAATTAAAAAAAAACTACCACCCTCTTTCGTAACTAATTGATGTATCTAACAGTTCTTTAAATAATTAAAAAAATAACATATATGAACATAACTAACAGTTCTTTCAATTAAAAAAAACATATATGAACATCATCATATATGAACATAATCATTCAATTAACAGTTCTCTTCTCACAATCATCGATCACCTCCCACCATCTCCACCTGATAACTACAACTTTGCACCACCCCCACCGGCCACCACCTTGCACCACCCCCACCTGATACTCCACCGACCCCTTGCACCACCCCACCTGAGCACCATCGTGCACCAGCCCCACCTGACCACCAACATAAACCACAAACATCGGAGATCTCTGAACACCACCCAACGACGCTTCAAATGAACTCCATCATCACCGTCATAATCCGAGTGTGTAAAGTCGCCGGAGCTAGAGCTCTTGGCTCGAAATCCTAGGAGGTGTAGCCCATGCCGGCAGCACCTGAAACCACAAGAACCGGCCGGAACTTACGTGGATCTAGAGAGATTCAAAAGGTAGAGAGAAGATCTAAGGCCTTACTGGAAAACTGCGGCTGCCATAGCCGAAAACGACGCTTCGCTGGTCTGATCGGAAAACCGACGCCAAATGGGTTCAGAAGGCTCGATTTAGGGGAGTTCACCAAAACACCACCGCGAAAATCGCCGGAAAAACTTACCGCCGACGCCGGAAAACTTCGCCGGACCACCGTGAAACGGTGGCCGGTTGTCGCTGTTACGCCACCGGTTTGCCGGCCGAGTCCGGCTGCCGGTTATCGAGAGAGAAAGTTAGAGAGAGTGTGAAGGTTAGAGAGAGAAGGTAAGTGTGTGTGGTGTGAGGGTTAGAGAGAGAAGGAGATGGATTGTATTTTTTAGATAACGATAAATAAATACTTATAATATGTAAAATTACTGAATTACCCTTGCTTTGAACTAAAAAGACAAAAATACCCTTACTTTTAACAACAAAAATGAATGGAGTTAAGGTCGGGGAGTATATTAGAGAACCAATAGAAACATCAGGGAGTAAAATAGCTATTTTTAAAGGATTGGGACAAAACCATTAAAATGACCAAACCACAGAAAGAAAAATGGAAGTTTACTAAAAAAAATTATCTATTTAAACCTATTAATTATATGTATTATCTCACCATTTTTACACACAATTCTTATTCTCTTCCAAAAAAAAACTACATCAAGATTCTCTCTCATACAATTTTATACTACACTCTTATTCTCTTCGCACCATATTTTCACTTCACATCGAAACCACCATCTCTATGTGTGTTTAAAATGATTTAATTTTAAAAGGTCACTCATATATATCATAAAAATTTGGTATGGGTAGAAAATTTGACTATGTCATTATAATCAGGTAGTGTGATCTTATGTAAGAAAATGGTATCTTGGATAACAAAAGTGCATGGCTATGTTATATGATTTACATAAAAGTGTATTATATGAGTCATATGGCTATGTGATTTCATATATTGTTAAAGATTGTTTTAAACTAACTATAATTAATTATCATATTGTTTGATCATCATACTCACTAAATCCCACCAATAGCAAAGCTAAGGTAGGGTATGAGAAGGGTAAGATGTAGACAGCATTACCTCCAGTCCGTAGGAATAGAGAGCCTGCTTCCAGTGAGACCCTCGGCTCGATAAATATCATATTGTTTGATAACCACAAGTGAAGATCTAGTTAAAGTTTTTGGTATTTAAGTATCCACTTGGTGTTTCTTAGCATGTTTATATATATATGTGTGTGTGTGTGCGCGCGCGCGTGTGGGTTCAAGTACTGAAGTAATAAACTCCCATTGGATTATGATAAGAAACAAATGAAAGACCAAAAGACAAAGTTGTTGCTTGTTTTTGTATTCTTACAAGTAACTTGAATCATTGGCTATGGATCAATATTCATGTATGTTTCCTTTAGGCAAAGGAAATATAAAAGTAATTCCACTTTGTGTTTCTTTTGGTTAAACATTTAGAATAAAGAACCACAAGTTGCATAAAAATACTGTTTTGTTCAGTAAATGATCAAGTTAGTCAAGATATATGTACTAATAATGTACTATTAACAATTTTTATGTAATTTATATTTATTGTATATATGAAGTGTAATTCATTGCAGGTTAGCTAGGTTGGCTAAACACACTTTCATGTAATAAATTTCGTGTGCTGGTTAATTTTCAAATGTAAGAATTAGAAGATACTGTTTCTGAATTTAATTTGAATAAGAATTTCATGGTAATGAATATGATAATATTATTTTAAATTCAGAAAACTTGCCAAGTTACATCAAAACAGAAGATAGCCGGGCAACAAGCTGCGCCGCCACCTGAACTGAACAGACTACACGAGTAATTTGAAATTTAAATACCATTGCGTGATATGATGATGACTACAACTACATCCACTCTAATTGTTTTATTTCCAGTTTTGACACTTTCTTTCCTCATTTTTAAGAACATTTCCATCACACTATTATACCAAATTTGCTAACAAAACAAAAACCCTAAATCCACACCCACTATACACTTTCACGTATGTATGTATGTAGATTAGTATGTATGTATGTATGTGTTGTATAGAACGATTAATAATCTTATCCTACACCAATTTCAGGTTTCAAAACAATTACGATAACCAAAACCAAAACCGTGCATGAATTCTCTTGATCTCATGTACGCTTTCACATGCACAACACGAAAACCAGTTCGCAGTCAACGAAAACTTCAATTTTCAACTAATTAAGTCTATCAACTAACACAAAACCGTAAAAGGTCAACAGAATCATCAGTGAACAAGAAACAAGTGAGAGAATACGTACGAAGCATCGGTGGCGTATTCGCAGAGCTTTCCTTTGGTGGAGAAGATGACGAGGGCGACATCGGCTTCACAGAGAACGGAGATCTCGTGAGCTTTCTTCAACAGTCCAGATCTCCGTTTGGAGAAAGTCACCTGCCGGTTGATCTTATTCTCTATCCTCTTCAACGTCACCTTTCCCCTACCCATTTTTTTTCCGGTGGTCTCTCTCACACACACACGCACAAGGACTTTGGTGGTGTTCTTCTACAGTTATAATTGTATGCAGCTGCTTTGCTTTTACCTCAATTATCTTTCTCCATAATTTGGGATAATAAATAGAGAAATATCTTAGGTTTGTTAATACTCTCATTGGTTGTTGGGTATCCACCCAACAAAAATATATAAGTCTTTACACTAAATTAGAATTTCTTTTATATGGAATAATAATTATATCTTTTAGTTGAAACTGTTCTAATTTTTTTTTACGATCAAAGGAACCTAAATTCATTGGTCAATTTATATAATTACATCGAGATAGAAGGTAAACGGGCAACAAGATGCGCCGCTACCCCTTTCTGAATAGCAAAACTAACTCTTTTAAAAACTATATCCATAAATCTTGGGGTCATAACATTACTGTGCATGACCCTTTGAACTCGGCTAAGTAGGTCCACAGCCTCTGACGCAATGAATCCAAAAGTATCTATTTTTTTAAAATCTATACAATTATTTATCGTGACTCATGAGGAGACTTAAACCTTCGACTTCTTAGGAAGAGGCGCCATTTTATATAGCTAGATAAAAAGCCATTTGGTAATTGAATGATTATATGAAATCTACTCTTATCTTCTACTTTTACTTGTTAGTTTTAAAGTTAGTTGATTTGTTATTTATTATATTTTAACAAAAAGTATATTTTTATCTTATTTACGAGAATATGAACTTTAACTGCTTTTAAAGAGACAAACACTATATGAGTAGACCACTAAGTTGTGGGTTAAAAAAAATTATTTTGTTGATTCAAGTTAAAGCAAGATTGAATCGGATTGAGATCTTAGGATCCTATTCTCAAAATCATAATCTTTTGTAAGATTCTAAGCAGTAAAATTTTAAAATCATGAGCAGAATCTTAACATCCATACTTTACACCATGATATATTCAAATTAATTTATCATAAGTTAATGAATATAAATGTTTCAAACAGGAAAAGACTTTTAATTTTTTATTAATAAATTGAAACAATAACTTATTCAGCAAATAACATAAATAGAAATAAAAATAGACGGATTATTGTTTCTTGTATTTAATTTAATAAAGGTGAAAGAATATGGGAAAAAAAGGTAGAAAATGTTTAAAGGTATGCTATTTTTGGAAATCTATTATATATTCATATTTGTAAGAAAAATGAATAAAATATAATAAAAAATGATAAAGACATTGAAAACCAGCGTGGTATTGGAAACCAGAGTGGTTTTGATAAAAACGTTGTCGAAATATGATTGGTTGAAGGACAAAGTTGTTGTCTGAGCGGGGACCACATAGTACAACCTCGAAGGTGGTGGGATTGACAGCATGTAGTGGCCCCCAAAGTTTTATTTCCCTTTTAAAGAAGCCAACATTCATGTCCTAAAATATAAATTAGCTTCTTTAGTTCTTTTTTTTTATCGTACTAAAATATAAATTAGCTTCTTTAGTTATTTTATTTTTATTTTACAAAATTATAGGAATCCTATTTTTAGCTTAGTTATAAAAAGAAAACTGCATAAGGGGTGACAATGTTAACTAGTACATTTAGAATTTAATAATAATTGGTATCATTGTTAAAAAAAACTAAACAATTAGGCTTAGTTACTTAGATGAAGGTGAGATGTCTACGGTTCGAAGTTTTTTCTGTGGTGATTTTGTGCCATTTCTTACCTTCTTGTACCGAGATAGAGGTTGTGACAATGTAAATACGTTTAAGAGTTTCATGGGACAGAAACTACGCAGGCCCATAGTCAAGTTTGCTTGTGTATACGAAAAGGTATCTAAACATAGTAGGTATATAATTGTTATACGTGTGTGTATGGAGAGAGAGAAAGGAGGAGGCCACATCAGCCATCGAGGAAGGAGATCAAAACTCTTTTTGAGTATATAAAAGTGTCGAAACCTGTGGGTTTAATACAAATTGTGTTTTATCTAAGAAGTGTTAAACAATGTTGGCCATTAGATTAAGGTAATGAATGGATTAGATTAAATGATGAATTACACGTTTTGTCCTTTATCTTACCACTTTTTTCAGGCGGTGTCCTTTTAAACGAATTCTGACAGGTTTTTCCCTTTATAGGGAATTTTGTTGCACGTTTTGTCCTTTGACCCTAACTATGTTAGATTTTTTGGTTAAATATGATCACATGAGGGCATTTTTATCATCTCACCATCCCAGCACTATTGTGTAAATAACTTATATTAATGGACTATTTTGTAAAAATATATATATAAATAAAAAATAAATCCACTATCTCTCTCTCTCTCTAAAGTCTTTCCCTTCTCTCTTTCTCTTCTCTCTCTCTATGATCTGTAGAAAGAAAACACTCTTTCTCTCTCTGAAGCTCCCCTTCTCTCTCTAAATATACAGAAATAAATCAAATCACCGGCGATGTAGTTGTATCGACGATGTAGTTGTATCAACAATGAAGATGATGTTGGGCAGTTGGGTGGCCGACGATCTGTTGTGAGCTCGAATCTACGGTCTTTGTATTGACGATGAAGATGATATACATTCTCCTACTCTCCTTCACCACCATCATCAAAAAAATTTGAAATCACACACCAGACCTCCAAAACAAGCTCGACCAAATCGTCCGAGTTAACAACGAGTACTGATTCAACTCAACCCTTTCATTCCCATGCACAATTGAAACCACATACATATCCAAACAAGGTAATCTTTTCTCGATTGAAAACCCTTAACCGAGTATCTTCACAATCGATGGAGGTGGAGAACATTTGAATGGGTGTTTAATTGGGGGTGGGGCGGCGATGGAGGTCTGTGGTAGCTAGGGGTGGCGGCAGATGGTTGTGGTAGGAGGTGGCGATGGATGATGGTTATAATTCACAATCAACTGTTTTAGCTCAGGATCTGGTGAACCAAAATAGGTTTGGTCAAACTAATACTTATTATAAAGATGATTAGAAAACATATAGAAAGAGTGATAATTGGGGTTTTGTTATTGGCGGTTGATTTTGATGTATTTAGTGTCGGGTTGTTGATGGGGGTGGCTAGGATGGAAGTTGTTGACGGTGGCGGTGGCAGGTGGGCTGATTATGTGTGAGAGAGAGGGTGGCAGAGAGAGAAAGTTGTAGGGAGAGAGAGTGGTAGAGCGAGAGAGGATGGTGGTGGGTTGATGACGGTGGCGGTGGCAGGTGGGTTGATGGTGATGGTGGTTGGTTGATGGTGGTGAAAGGTGGGAGGTTGTGATGGGTTCTAACTGTGTATGAGAGAGAATATGGTAAAGAGAGAGAAATCTGTAAAGAGAGAGGGGGTATAGAGAGAGGCAGAGATACTTTTTAAAAATGTTTTGTTTTATTTTTTATATAATATTAAATAAAGGGGTAAAAAGACCAAAATATCCTTGGGTAACCGGACTTAACAAAAAAAGTCTAACTGGGTTAGGGTCAAAAGACAAAACGTGCAACAAAATTCCCTATAAAGCTCAAAACCTGTCAAAATTCGTTGAAAAGAACACCACCTGCAAAAGGGTATTAAGATAAAGGACAAAACTTATAATATTTCCTTCCTAGATTAAATGAGTGGCATTGTAATATGTTTTTAAATTAGATTGATTAATTTCTTGGATTAAGAATAAAAAGATAAATTCAACGTGTTTAAATTTCAAAAACTCACATTCAAGTTCCATCCGTCTTTTTAAACGTCAATAACTTTTTTATTCATACTTTTAGAAAAATTTCAACATAATAACGAATGTTTCTTCGTCTTCAATATAAGTACCAGATATATATATTATATATATATATATATATAGGTTTAGGATCCTGTAAAAAAGACATTTTTCGTGAGAAGTGTGAGAAGGCATGGGAATTGACATGTAGGCATCATGTTTTAGACTTAGGCATGATGTTTTAGGTTGTTTTGCAAAAAAAAACATCAAACATAACAATTTAAGATACAATGCAATGAATTCTAGGCTTGAAACTTAAAACACCATGCCAAGAACATTAAGTAGTGTGTTTTAAGTGTTAAATAGTGTTTTTTAAATCGCACGATTATAATACATTGCATTGTGTTTTAAATTGTTATGTTTGGTGTTTTTCTTGCCAAAACAACCCAAAACATCATGGCTAAGTTCAAAACATGATGCCTACATGTAATTCCTATGCCTTCTCACACTTCTCACGAAAAAGGGTCCTTTTTACAGGAACCTCATCCTATACATACGCATATATATATATATATAACACATATATATATACACACACATATATATATATATATATATATATATGAATATTGGATTTTAATAATCCCAACTATTCGTCGTTGACGCCAACATTCCTAACTTCAAAAATAACCACTGGCAGTCCTAACTATTAACATATTGGCCTCCAATGGACCCTGACTAACAGAAGAACCCTACCATCGTTAGCCTCCGATCGCCGGAAAAACGTTTTTGGCTGGAAAACTCATTTTTTGCCGGAAAACTCAACATTTTCGTCCCAAACCTCTTTTAACTTTATTACGGACCTTTAGGAACCTTTTCTAGTAAAAGCCCCAATTACTGAAGTCGATAGAAAACTTCTTTTTTCGTCGGAAAACTTTTTTTGGCTGGAAAACTCAAATTTTTAGCCGAAAAACTTAACATCTTCGTCCTAAACCTCTTTGTAACCTTAAATCGGACCTTTATAAACCTTTATCTAGCCAAAAGCAGTTTTCCAGTGACTGGAGACTAACGACGTTAGGGTTCTGTTAGTCAGGGTCCATTGGTGGCCAATATGTCAATAGTTGGGACTGCCAGTGGCTATTTTTTAAGTTGGGACTATTGGCGGCCAACAACGAATAGTTGGATTATTAAAAATCCAATATTCCATATGTATATATATATATATATATATATATATATATATATATATATATATATATATATAAATTGTTAGGGCATGGATTTTATGCCAAGGATCATCCATCCTGAGACTGAACCTGGATCACGGATCCTTAAAGGAAATTGCAGGGAGTCTAAGGATCAAGGATCCTTACCTATATCTATGTTAGCTGATAATTGTTCCTTTGTGTTAGTTTACGTATGCAGGTAATCGTGGACTAAGTCATCGAGGGAATATCGGAGGAATATGCCATTTCTAGCACGTGCAAGTGAAGCCATGGTCGTTATATGTGAACGTGGGGAGCTTGCATGGATTTCGGAGAGCTAGTTAATGAGATTAGCTAAATATTTAGTGGGATATTGAGCTTGATAGACACACAATCTGACCGAACACACACTCGCATACATACTGTTGCTACACTCTCGAACTCTCGTTAGAATTCTTATTGTAACAAGCTCAATATTTCCAAATTTGTAATCTTTCTTGTTCAATATAGTTGGTGATCGGTAGTTTCTATCACCCGAGGTTTTTTATGCCAGAGATCAACTCTTGATCAAGGGCTTTTTCCTCATATAAATCATTGTGTTCATCTTCATTTACTTTTGATATTTGTTCATACATTTGTTCGTTAAACCAAGCACTAAACCTCACATTCAAAGTTTGGTTACATTATCCTTGTTGTGATTTTTGGCCAAAACAGTTTGGCGCCCACCGTGGGGCAATCGGTGCTTCAATTCTAAAAATTCTGTTCATTCCATTCATTTATGTTCATCTCCATTAACTACATGGCTTCTCATGGAAAATCTACTTCAAGTGCCATGCCGGCGATCACCTCATCTCAGACTTGTGCATCATTACCTCCCATTCCCACTGCAGCGGCGAGGAGTGTTGATAATGCTCAGAAGAAGCCAACACTAGTTTTCTCGAAGGCTTCTACTGTTTCATCCTCTACACCTACTAACAATGATATGTCTACTTTGATTTTGCAGATGAAAGGATACATGGAACAACAAGACAAAACTAACCAGAGGATCCTCAGGGAGATTGATGAAATCAAGAAGCAGAAGAGATCAGTGGAGGATCACTCTCCGCTGATGCCCAGATCATTGGATTTCACTTCTCCCGGGTCAACAATCCAGATTCAAGGGGATCTGGTGTTCAAATCCAAGGATCCTCCAATTACCAACAGGGATCAATGGCGATGACATAGGCTCAAGAATCCTCAGGATTACAGCATGGATCATTAGCAATGACGCAGCCACAAGCATCTCATTACCAACTTATGGATCCTCAAATCAACATCAAGGAGGCTATCTCAGCTCAGGAGGATATTTGGAGTCGGTTGCACCAAAGGAATCCTATTTCCAGCATCAAGGATCCTTTTCTAAGGAACAAGGATCCTGCGTTTGGGATAAGGTTCATGGATCCTCCTCTCAGGTTCAAGGATCCATGCAGTAACCTTCAAGGCCCTCAGCACCCGTGTATCCTGGACCCAATGTCTTTCAGGATCAAGGATCCTCAGGAAGTCAGATATTCAAGGATTCTGAAGTTCACAAAGGGGACTTCATCCCTATGTAGACTATTACTTCATCTGCTCCAACTGTTGCACCTGAAGTGTCTACTTTTGGATACACTTCTGCGATACCGGTTCCAAACCAATCAGGAGGTAACCATGTCAATACATCTTTTGGTACTAATTACGGTTCCATGCAGGATACATGTATCAATAGGCTATGGCACGGGAACTTCAGAAGCTTAAGGATATGATATCCAGCGTCCCAGGAGTGGTTAAGCCCATTCCCTTGAGATCCCAGATGGAAGTCACAGGGTGTCTCGTTTTGCACCTCCTATATGCAATGATGAGATACCAAAACGCTTTCAAACCCCCAACATGAAGCTGTACGATGGTACGACTGATCCAGAGGAGCATGTGGCATAGTACCGGGAAAGAATGGAGATCAACCCCATTCCAGAAAGGTTACAAGAAGCCTGTCTTTGTAAGGGCTTCGGATCCACACTTACTGGATCGGCACTGAAATGGTTGCTAAGTCTTCCTCCTTACTTAATTACTTCATTTTCTCATTTAGTTAATTTGTTCAATAATCAGTTTTCATGTAGTAGAACCTTTGAACGATTAACTAGTGATTTATATAGGGTAACACAGGGTCGTGATGAATCCTTAAGGGATTATATCACTAGGTTTAGTAAAGAATCCTTAGATATCCCCAGTCTGGATATTGCCACTGCTGTGGAAGCATTTAAAATGGGATTACTTAGAGATTCAAAATTCTATGATGATCTTGTTATGACACCTTGCAGGAATTCAGATGAAGTAAGGAACATGGCATTGAGGTTCATTCGGTTAGAGGATGATAAGAGGACCCAAGAGAGACTGTCAGGATCCTCAAGACAGGAAAAACAAGGATCATTCTTTAAGAATAATCGATCCAAGTCATACTCTAAGAATGACAATCACCATGTGCATGCGGTCGAAGAGGAGGAAGATGATAAGGATTATCCTCCGATTTCTGAATATTGTTTTTCTGCTGATAATAATGAACTAATACTTGCTATGCAGAATTTAGGCGACAAGGCTAGATGGCTAAGGAAAACTGATAAACCTGGAGCCACTAAGGATAAATCCAAATGGTGTGCTTATCATGAGGATTTTGGCCACCTTACTGACGAGTGTGTAGCGTTGAGGAAGGAAATTGGCTATCTTCTTAGCAAAGGGTATTTGAAGGAGCTGCTAGGAAGGAAACGATCAAGGACTCAGGATACTGAGAAACTTCCTAAGAGAGCTCCTCCACCGCCAGCAGATGCTCAGATCATTAACTTTATTTCCGGTGGTTCAGATATCTGTGGAACTTCATTTTCAGCGGCTAAAAGGTATGCTAAGGAGACGAAGATGGAGAATGGGGAAAGACCAGTTCGAACATCTACCCTCACACAGCAAAAAGTGATATCCTTTGATGAGGAGGATCGCGTGGACATTCAGGATCCTCATCATGATGGTCTTGTCATTACTTTATTTATTTCTAACCATTTTGTTCGCAGGATTCTTATTGATGGAGGGAGTTCAGTGAACATAATCCAGTTGGATGTTCTCAAAAAGATGAACATTTCTGAATTCGAGATCATTCCTAGATCATCGGTGCTCGTGGGATTCAGTGGGGAAACCAAGAATACATTGGGGGACATCAAACTTCCAGTTTACATAGAGGGGGTGAATTCTATCCAAAAAAAATTGTGTAATAGATAGCTTATCTTGTTGTAATGTTATCCTTGGCAGGCCATGGATACATGACATGAAGGCGGTCCCATCAACATACCACCAATGTGTCAAGCTTCCAAGTCCATGGGGAATAGTCAAGATAGAAAGTGATCAGCAGGAGGCAAAGAATTGCTACACTTCCTCGATGAAACCTGCTTCCAAGTATAGGGAAGCATAGTAATTAAAGCATCCTCCAAAAGACGTCATGGAGGCAAGAGAACAGGACGTCAAGGAAATACTCTTAGAGCTTGAGGATCCTGAATCCAAGGTGTATATAGGATCCGGGATCCAGGAGAGCAATCTAGTATCCTTCCTTAAACGAAGAAAATCTACCTTCGCCTAGGAGCACGAAGATATGACAGGTATTTTGAAGGATATCATTACTCATAAGCTTGGTATTGACAGGTCTTTCAGGCCAATTCACCAAAAAGGAGGAAGTTTGCACCTAAAAGAAATGCAGTTATCCAAGAAGAGGTAGACAAATTACTAAAGGCAGGTATGATAAGAGAAGTCAAGTATCCAAGATGGTTAGCCAATGTGGTTGTGGTTCAAAAGAAAAATGGAAAGTGGAGGGTATGTGTCGATTTTACTGATTTGAACAAGGCATGCCCCAAGGATCCTTTCCCTTTACCCCACATTGACTCCATGGTGGATGCTACGACGGGTCATGAATTGTTAACCTTTATGGATGCTTCATCTGGATTTCAGCAAATTCAGATGGAACCATCTGATCAAGAGGATACTGCATTCATGACACCCACCGGCATATATTGTTATATTGCTATGCCCTTTGGTTTAAGAAATGCAGGTGCTACATACCAAAGGCTGGTGAATATGATGTTCAAGGAGCAACTTGGACATACAATGGAAGTATACATAGATGATATGGTGGTCAAATCTAAAAGAGCCGAGGATCACCTGAAGGATCTTGAAGTAGCATTCAATATCCTTGACCAATACAACATGAAGTCAAACCCGTCTAAATGCCATTTCGGGGTCAAAGCTGGAAAGTTTTAGGATATATGGTGACCAAAAGAGGAATTGAAGCAAGTCCAGAACAAATCGAGGCTTTGGTGAATATCAAGTCTCCTGCCAATGCTTAGGATGTGCAAAGATTGACAGGAAGGATTGCCGCCTTGAATAGATTCATCTCAAAATCCTCAGAAAAATGCAAGGATTTCTATGACATTTTGAGGAAGAATAAGACATTCGAGTGGACTGAAACACATGAAGCTGCTCTACAGGCTCTCAAGGATTACCTATCCTCAGCACCGGCTTTCATGAAACCAGAAAATGGAGAACCATTGTCTTTATACAAAGGATCAAGAGGTTGGCCACCTCTCCAAGACTTTGGGCATGTCCCTAGTTTAAGGTATCCAATACCTTCTAAGGTTTAAAGGTTTTCACCTTTCACACGAATTGGGTTTCAACACCCCGCCAGTAGCGCACGTTATCCAAGTATAGTTCGAGGCAATGGGACCAGTACCCGCTTTAGGGCGGACAATTTCATTGTTGTTGGCTATATGTAGGATCCTAAGTATAATGGTAGACGTACCATACATCCGTTCCTAAGGTTTCTAACGTTTCACGTTAGCTAAGGTTTCGACATTTGCATGTCTCTCACGATTGGATAGATGCCAGTTTGGGCCATACTCCAGTTTACACCAGTTATTTGGGCTTGTCCCTAGCTATTTGGGCTTGTCCCCAGTTATTTGGGCTTATCCCCAGCTATTTGGGCTTGTCCCCAGTTACTATGAGTCATTCAATTGATGTTTGGCTTAGTCCCAAGTTGTATGTCATAACAGGTCCCTGAAGCTTAATAAATAAGGATCCTGGATCCTGCAGTTCTACTGATTTCTATTCCGTATTGTTTCGATTGTAAGCTTTAAGGATAAAGAATCCTAACTTGGATTCACTGGTATGATCTTTCTTTTGCATTTGCTTTATTTCTGGCTTATTTGTGTTACACTAATCCTTTGACAACAGGATACGTGATCCTTGGTCATATGATGTCTATCTTTAAAGAATATATTTTGACAAACTCCTATAGATTTCTTAGCTAAATTTATGGAATTATTGACGTATACAATTATAAATATATTCAAACTGAAGATAAGTAACAACAAAGATAGTCAAAAGCTTAAAGTTTTATTTATTTATAAAAAACCTTTTTTTAAAGGTTCTCAAAATTGCTAACCCAAGCGTCTACCAGCAAAGCGTGGCCTGTCCACTTGGGTTGGCAAAGGGTGTCCATACTAACGAGTCAATAAGTGCAGGAAAGTAAAGGCGGGAGGCATCAAGGGCTTCATCCTCCACAAACAGAAGGACCCATCCACCTTTGCTACCCCCTATTGTTCAAAAAGGATCAGTGATCCTTAACCCTAAAAACTATTATTCAAATACACACCAGAATTGTTCACCATAAAAACACCAACAACCAAAAAACATAAAAAATGGGCTCCGGCCATGTCTAGAAATTTCCATCATTGCCCATTGATGCAGCCTACTCCTTCGCTGCTTCATCACCTGCACCGCTACCACCAGCCGCTGCCTCCTCAGGATGCTTAGTGCCACTTGGGATAGCCTCTAGCGTGACTGCCTCCTCCAGCTCATCCTCATCCCCAAGCTCCTTCAGCCTTTGCCTCCAGCTAGCAATGTCCCATTCAGCCCTGTCGAAGGAAGGATCCGTAGCCTCCTTTGCCATCTTGAGTTTGGCCTTTAGAATATCGATGGCAGCGGATAGTTTGGCCTCTTCTGTAACCTCCAACCGATCCTTGTTGGCCTGAATTTCATCCACCAGGATCTGCTTCTCCAAGCGACCATTCTCCTTCTCCAGCTGGGCGATTTTCTTCTCCATGGCAGCACCGATGGCACGTAGATTGGCCACCGTTTCCTCAGCCTCGGCGAGATGCTTGCTCTGGATGGTCTGGATCTTAACGAGTTTCTGTTGAGAGCAAATTGTTAGAATTTATGACGATCAAGTATCTTTAAAAGAAGGATCCATGATCCTTACCTCAGAGATGAAGTCATGGATCTGATGTTCAATCCCGGGGACGTCACTGGATGGCGCATCTAGCTTCTTCCTCTTGGCTCCAGATTTAGCTTTGCTGGTGGTGCTCCTGGTCCCGACTTGGCTTGGGCCTTGTGCCAGCTCCTTCTTGATGGATGGGGGGGACATGATACCTTCGACATCTCCCATGCCGAACCTGGTGGCTGATTTTGATGAGGACTTAGCAGCACCTACAGACACAAAACTCAGATAAGTATTCATTTTTTATTTCATACCAAATAACTAAATACATATATACATGCATACTTACTTGACATTGTGTAGGAGGCTGATGTTGTTTCTTCTAAATCCTTGATCTTGGGATGGAATGTTCTGACAGTTGAGTCTAGAGCCCAAAAAGCAGCAACTCTCTCAGCGGTGGTAGCAAAGTCTTTCGAAGTGTTGATATTGGTCACTGCACAAAAAATGAAGGATCAGATATCCTTAGATTTAAATATCAAATTTTCTATGAAGCAACTTTATAAATCCTACATCCTACCCTCTACGTTCCACTTCTTGGGAAGATGATCCCCGTTGGGAATGGAATCCCTCCTGACGAAGAAGAATTGACTTCTCCAGAGGGAATCATTTTTCGTAATTTTGAGTATAGGGTGGGGTTGTTGAGGCTTGGCTTTGAAGAGGAATCGGTGAGACCCGTGGCTAACCAGATTGTACAGGTGGTTGAGTTCAGCAAGACGAAGCTCTATACCCTCTCTAGCAATGATCTGCTCAAGGGTATAAAGAACCCTCCAGAGCATAGGCATGCCCTGGATGTAGCATAGGCCAGTAAAGGTGAAAAAGCTCTGGGTGAAAGCTGGAAAAGGGTAAGTAAAACCTATTTGAAAAGGGATAGCAGGAAAACACACCCATGTGGATGATATGCAGTCACTCTTCATTGAAGAATCGAAGGGCCTAAAAATAGTACCCTCCGGAAAACAGGGGTGCATTTGCTCAATCTCAGGATCAGTGAACCGGCAAAGTTCTTGCGAAGGTTCTTTCAAAAGGTCTTGGCTTTTGGGAGGACTGTTTCTCCCTTGATCCTTGTGTGGTGAGGAACGGATCATGGTTTTGGTCATGATGCTCGAGGAAGAAAGGAGGAAAGAAAGAATTGCAGAGAATAAAAGATGAGAGAGAGAGTGAATACCTGTTTGATCTTCGGTGTTAGGATTTAAGCAAAGGATATCGATACTAAATAGGAGATATCATCTATATCCCTACCCTATTTATAATCATGTTTGTTGCAGGGGAGTCTTATCGATGATGTCATCTTTGTAACGGCTAGTCCTAGGGTAACAGTTAGTATGTTGGTAACGAGTCGTCCAGAATAAACGAGAAAATATGACTCACTTAGTTAAAATTAATTCCTCATATTTTGGGGGCAATTGTTAGGGCATGGATTTTATGCCAAGGATCATCCATCCTGAGACTGAACCTGGATCACAGATCCTTAACGGAAATCGCAGGGAGTCCAAGGATCAAAGATCCTTACCTATATCTATGTTAGATGATAATTGTTCCTTTGTGTTAGTTTACGTATGCAAGTAATCGTGGACTAAGTCATCGAGGGAATATCAGGAGGAATATACCATTTCTAGCACGTGCAAGTGAAGCCATGACCGTTATATGCGAATGTGGGGAGTTTGCATGGATTTCGGAGAGTTAGTTAATGAGATTAGCTAAATATTTAGTGGGATACTGCGCTTGATAGACACACAATCTGACCGAACACACACTCGCATACATACTGTTGCTACACTCTCGAACACTCGTTAGAATTCTTATTGTAACAAGCTCAATATTTTCAAAGTTGTAATCTTTCTTGTTCAATATAGTTGGTGATCGGTAGTTTCCTTCACCCGAGGTTTTTTATGCTGGAGATCAACTCTTGATCAAGGGCTTTTTCCTCGTACAAATCATTGTGTTCATCGTCATTTTTGATATTGTTGTACATTTGTTCGTTTAACCAAGCACTAAACCTCACATTCAAAGTTTGGTTACATTATCCTTGTTGTGATTTTTGACCAAAACAATAATGTACATATTATTTTGGTCAAAAATCTGTTTAAGAATAATGTAACCAAAGTTGTTTATGAGGTAGAGTGCTTGATTGAATGAAACAAATATTGAACGATAACTAAAGCTAATGCACGATGATTTATACGAGGAAAAACCCTTGATCACTAATAGATCGCCGACATAAAAACCTCGGGTGGTGAAAACTATCGACCACCAACTATATTGAACAATAAAAAGATTACAACTTTTGATGTTGATCAAGTGTGGTACAACGATTGTATGATTACTAAGAGTGTTTGTAAACTTTCTGATCGTAGTGTGTGTGTATGCGTGAGTGTCCAGAGTCGTCCCGAAAACTCTAAAAAAAAAATTAGGCCTCGGGCGTAAAAAATAAAATTGTTGTTAAATGGAAATGAATTAAAAAAGTATAACTTTTGTGGTGGAGCAAGACTTGAACTTGAGGCCTTTACATCATATTAGGATGGTTTTTTGCATGACACCACCAACACTATTTTGCATTATACAGGGATAAATATACTAAATATATAAAAGCTTATAAAGACTTTTCGGACCCTTTGAAAAATTTGGGCATCGGGCATCGCCACGGGTTGGCCGGCCCAAGAGCCGGCCCTGTGAGTGTCATTGTCATTCCTAACGCTTGCTCAACCCCTTTAAAATTAAAGATAATAAGATATCCGAAAACTATGCTAGTACACGTTCACTCCGATGACCGTTGTGGAACAAATATATATATATATATGGGGTTTATCTTGAGAAGGCTAAATATTGCGAGAACTGTAAGAACGAAATAATAACCAATCAAAACCAAATTTTTTTAATACAAACCTCATTGTAATTAAAATACAACATCAAAAAATGAATTTACAATATCAAAAAAGTTCATTTCTTCTATCCAAATCACTCTTATTAGATTTTTTACACATGTGTGAATTTTCAATATTTACGAATACATGTAAGTTTAAACGTGTAAATTTAATTTCTAAAACTATATTCGAATAATAATGACAAGTGTAAGAAGATTTGAATTTGTCTTGTTTTTTATCAAGTTCTTGTGGTTTTTCATTTCGTTCTCATGGTTCTCACAATATTTAGTGTTTTCTCATTTAAACATTCCCAATATATATATATATATATAGCATTCATACACGTGACTAATTTCATTCTAACTTTATATCAATATTCAAAAATAAGGTGTTACTAAACTTGTACTATTTTTAGGTATCATTTTTAATTAGTCATTCTTGCATTAAATATAAACCCACGTTGGTGAATGGTAGAATTGCCAACCATTTTTAGGTATCATTTTAAGACATTGGTTAAGCATGGAGCTCTCATGAAGGTTACGTGACTGGTGACGAAATGTGTAAGAAAGATTGTTATATAAAATATATGTATAGTGAATCGAGTCAGATAACCTCCCTAGCAATAATTACACAATTATTATTTTTTTAATCTTTAAATTTAAAATATATAAAAAGAAATAAAATTTCACTAAATAAAAAAAACATTACAATAATTAAGAAACATTACAATAAATTTGAAAACAATCTAAAATTAAATAACTAAAATCTATATTTTTTATAGTCGTCCTACGCTTTACATCCAATTCCAACGCCTTTCCGGTTAGGTGACAGATCGATTTCGACTAATACACAACGTTCCTCTCCATTTGTCTCTCCTTCATAAGCCCAACCACTTCCAGGTTCTCTTGTATATGTTGAGCCCCGAGGTCCCGTATGTCTTGAAAACATTGGTTTATCTCCGCAAACTATTCTTTCAAGTCGGATCCCTTGACGATGACTCCGGTCGCCTCGATTTTCCACCGCTTCTTCTACCAGGTGGTCATCGTAGCTCCGTCACCGGCTCCTCTGCCCCCTTCTCACCCGCAAATAACGGATTAACATCGTTTAAATCGATGTTTCGAGCGTTGGATGTTGGCATCCCGGTTTCAACGGACTCGGAGGTTTCTTACTTCTTTGAGGCCTTCTATTTCCCGACCTAGCGGTAGAAGAACTCCCCCCCCCCCATCATAGGGACGTTGGCCCATTTAGAGTTATTACGAAGAAGCCTCCAAACCCTTAAATACGGAAAGTTCCCTCGTTCCATTTGATATTCTATTAAAGCTGACGAAATTATATCATAATCGCTCTCGCCGCTTTTCCAACCGTTTCTAGTATGTTGATAAACCGATTAAAATCTTATGCGTTTAGAGTTCATATCGGACCACTTGCCTGATATGGAATCATATGGTTGATAACCCTCCTCTTTGCCAACGAGATCAAAAAAGAATTCTCGGAATTATTTCTGAAAAATAATTTTATTGTGGTTGTCGGCTACATAAAAAAATAATTTTATTGTGGTTGTCGGCTACATAAAAAATTTGTACAATTTTAACATTAAAAGTATAAGGATAAAATAAAAAATATAAAAAGTATACAAGAATCTTACAAATTTCGGGTTCCTCCGAAACATCAATCCAAGCCCAGGCTAACGCGTACTCCTCGTCATCTTCCCACATGTGCATGTTTTTTTTGTCCGCGTCACGGTTAGTTCTTTCTTTTTATGTGACACTCGTTTGCCTTGTCGGATTGGGTCCGGTTGTGTCTCCGGGACATAGTCGGGCTCCCTTTGTAACCTGAAACCTTGCGACGAGCCATAACCTTGTGACGAGCCATAACCTCCCATGTTGAAGTTCAGATTCCAACTCTATTGAAATCTTTTAGCTACACGTAAAACTATAATCGTCACCATAAAATACTCAATTGTTATTAATTTTTCCCTTTTACTAGGTGCCTAATTGGGGAATTGGCCTGTAATGATCTCAATAGACCTTATTGGCCATT
The DNA here is from genome assembly GCA_947069175.1 of Scalesia atractyloides. NCBI lineage: Eukaryota > Viridiplantae > Streptophyta > Magnoliopsida > Asterales > Asteraceae > Scalesia > Scalesia atractyloides. The sequence continues at coordinate 8,973,213 of CAMTDV010000014.1, read as the reverse complement.
AATAATCCCACCTCAGAATATTCCCCCCACCAGTCCCACCTTTCACCTATTTTTCCTACAATGGTCCCACGTTAAAAAACCTTAACGGAGTTAAGCTTTTTTCCAAATTACAAACAGATTTTTTAGGGTTTTTGATCAAAACGATGATACGAGTCCATTGATGTAAAACTTACTTCGAAATGGTGCTCAATGTTTACATGGTAATACTTTTGTGTCCGAGATATGAGATATATGGTTAAGCTCTCTCCGGAGACAGCCAACCATGAAAATGTCACTACCTGAGCCTGATCTCCATAGCTAAATATCTGAACCTTGCCCAATGTTTACACTGTTCAGGAGGTTCACACATTGGCCCATTCAGCGATGAGTTGTTTTCGTTACCCCAAAGCCAATGCGCCTAGCCCTGCACCAGGTTATTCTCTCTATAACCTTGCAATATTTGTCAGTTTCTAAAGTATACAGGTTTGTGTAGGCTTCCTTCAAAGATCTTGAACCAATCCAAATGTCCAACCAAAAAAGAGTTTTGTCACCACATCCGAGCTTTGGAGATATTCTCGATTGAGCGTCCACCTTCGAGCTATACATGGATCTACCCATATGAACAATATTCTTCCAAAATCCACCATCGATTTTTTAGAAGATATAGGAGTGGAACCTAACGCCTCGATGTATAGCCGTGAGTACTTTCGCCCAAAGTTGAGAGTTTACATTTTTGTATCTTATACACCACTTCACCATCAAGGCTTTGTTTGTTGAGGTTAGGCTACTAATGCCGAAACTGCCCTCCTCTATAGGTGTAACCACTTTAAACCAAGGCACCCAACTAAATTTGTTTTTTTCCATACATCCACCCATAGGAACTTACGTCTAATCTTCTCCAATTGTTTCAATACTTGCATCGAATCATTGAAAAGAGAGAAGTAGTAAGGTCCTAGCCTTCCATAGTGAGAGTTTACTTTCAATTTTTTCCACAACGGGTTTCCAAGATTTTACCAAACCCATATTTGCACCGACTGGTAAACCGAGGTAAGTAAATGGGAAGACCCCGTTTTGCGCATGAGTATCGAGGCCATGTGAGTGATTTCTTCGTTCCCAACCCCAATACCATAGAGGTCACTTTTGTTGAAATTTACTTTTAGACCCGATGCCAATTCAAAACATATAAGGATTCTTGCAAGATTTTGGAAGTTGCTTTCGGACCATTCACCCAGAAAAAGCACATCTTCCGCATAGAGTAGCTGTGAAATAGCGGGATCATCGCCCGATGTTTTAACCCCTTTGAAGATTCCTTGATTCAAAGCGCTATTTGTTGTGACTTGAAGCGCCTCCATGGCAAGGATGAAGAGTAGTGGAGATAACGGCCCCCCTTGACGAACGCCCCTTTGAATATTGAATTATAGGGTAGGTGACCTACTAACTAGTACCGACGATGATCTAGAGGATGAAAGTATGCCCATGACCGATTTTCTCCATAACGCAGGGAAACCCATTTGTGAGAGAAGCGAGTCCAAAAAACCCCAATTCAAGAAGTCAAACGCCTTTTCGAAGTCCACCTTGAAGAGCATGATTTTCTTTATTGACTTTTTTCCCCATGATACAAGTTCATTTATGATTAGGGGGCCTTCTAAAATGCCTTGACCTTCTATGTAGGCCATTTGCTCATCACTAACTAACGACCCGATCACCTTCCTTAGTTGGTTAGCAAGTATCTTAGACATCACTTTCGATATACATCCAATGAGGTTTATTGGCCGGAATTCGTTAGTGAGTTGTGGATTAGATGTCTTAGGTGCAAGAGTGATGAAACTAGAATTACACCCACGGTTTAGAATACCGTGAACATAGAAGTAGTCTAGTATTGTTTAGAATCCGATTCGATTAATTCCCAAAAGTGTCGGAGAAACTTGAAGGTGAACCCATTGGGACCCGGAGCTTTCTCTCCACCACGGTTCCATACGGCTTCTTTGATTTCCTCGATAGCGAATCTTTTGACTAACTGCACTGATTGTTTCGCCGAAGGGGTCTTGAAACCGTCGTTCGTGAGTCTTGGCCGATTACAATTTTGCTCCGAGAAGATAGACTGAAAATAACTTTTAATTTCCGCCTTTAGATCCTCTGGTTGAGTGATCCGGATATCGTTGCAGAGAAGCCCATTGATTCTGTTATTATCATTGCAGAGAATCCCAACTTTCTCAATTTGGTCAATAATAATCCCAACTCAGTTATTTGCCGTTAATAGTCCGAACTGGTCCACTTTTAGCTGATAATAGTCTGCGTTAAAAATAGCTTAACGAAGTTAAGTTTTTCTCTGAATTACAAACTGATGTTTTAATGCTTTTGATTAGAACAAGGATACGAGTTGATTGATGTAAAATTTACTACGAAATACTGCCCCAAACGACGAAACTGATGCTTCAATTCAGGTGTTTAAACTTCCAATTAACAAAAATCACGATGTTTGGAGGTAAGTTTTACATAAATTGACTCCCTACAACATCGGTTTGTAATTGGGAAAAAGAACTTAACTTTGTTAATCTATTTTTAACGGCGGACTATTATCAGCCAAAAGGGGTCGGTTCATATTATTATCGTCAAATAACTGAGTTTGGATTATTATCGGCCAAGTTGAGAAAGTTGGGATTATTTAAAATTCAAGTTGTCTTATTTAAGTAAGTTGGTTGATTTTTTTAATTAAGCATGTAGTTTTTTTAGATTAAGTAAGTTGGTTGGTTTTTTTTTTTAATTTAGCATGTAGTTTTTTTAGAGTAAATTGCAGTTTTGATCCATGTGGTTTAGTGGCTGTTGCTATATTTTACAAAATTTAAATGTCTTACGATTTTTATGACAAGGTTTCTCTTTTATTAAGGTTTTGGTCCACCACACTATTTCCATCTAACTTATAATCGCATGATAGACAAGTGCAATGTATTTTGGTAAATAACCAAATTTTAAAACAATCACCTTCTTGTAAATGTTCCACCTCCCTCTCGTTCCATGGGAAAAAAATCTTTACCACTATTTACTTTGTTTAACGGCTAATAGAATTAATCTCGAGCACTCACGGGATAATCACGGGACCAAACAGAGTACTCTGATAGTAATCCGAGTCCACTACCAATTTCGGGGAAAACCCGGTAACCCACCCGTCCGTAGACACGACGGTGAAGTTACCAGTAAAACCCGTTTGGCTCAAGGATCGAACCCAGGTTTCCCTGGGTCTCCTATCCTTGCCCACTAGTGTCTCACTCTGCACCAAATGAAAGTTGAACCTGTATCTCATAAGAGAAATACAAGCCTTTCACCACTTGATCTAATGATTACTGGCAACCACTCTAAGGGGAAAGTTATTGTAATAAATAAACATCAACATACAAACCGAAGGAAAAGACAAAAAAATACGGTGGCATTTTCGTAAATATCAGTAACTATCAAAATTACCCTACAAATGATATTGTAGAGTAATTTTGATCTTGTAGAGTAATTTTGTAAAATGTTCTTGTAGAGTAATTTTTGATCAAAAAACCCCAAAAAACCTAACCCCCCCCGCCCCCCCCCCCCCTCAAAAAAAAACCTAACCTCCCCCCCCCCCAAAACTAAAAGCTAAAAACTAAACCATAAAGCTAAACCCATAACTAAATGCTAACAAAATTACTCTACATGATCATTTTACAAAATTACTCTACAAGAACATTTTACAAAATTACTCTACAAAAGATCAAAATTACTCTACAAGATCATTTGTAGGTAATTTTGATAGTTACTGATATTTACGAAAATATCACCGCATTTTTTTGTATTTTCCTTCAGTTTGTATGTTAAATTTATTTGTATTGATCTTTCCCATACTTTTAATTGTCACATGATAAAAGCTCCATTACACTTACATTATCCAGAATATAAAAAGATATATAATATGCAACATAATGTATAATGTATAGAATAAACCTAATATTGCAAAACCTTGGTTAAGATTCTAAACTTGTAATAGCATGAACATGAAGTATCCATTCTAAACTTGTCTCCGCCACGTCTATCCCAAATCAAATTAAACAGGGACCCCCTTCAAGATTGATAAGGTACACTTTATCTCCCACGGGAATAAAAGAACCGAGAATGAGCCTACGTTGTATGTGAAAAAGAGTGAGACATCTGAGCTAATTTATGTATGCTTGTATGTGGATGATATCATATACAAAAGCTCAAGTACTGATCTTATCAAGGAGTTTCAGAAAGGTAAGTAGACATGTACCTAATCTTGAACCAAATCCCCTAACCTGAGCATCCCATGTGACCAAGATTTAACTATAAGTTGGATGGAGTTCGTGTGTTGGACCAAAACCTCAATAAAATAGAAACATTGGTATGAAAATCGCAAGACATTTGGATTTTGTAAAATGTAGCAATAACCAGTAAACCACAAGAACCAAAACCGCAATTTACTCTTTTTTTAAGTAAGCATGTCGGTTTTTTAAGTAACATTTTAAGTAGGTTGTATTTTTTTATTAATTTTATTAAAATTATGTTTGTTATATTTTTAAAACTATTGTTTTAAATAAAAAAGGTATATAAATTAAAAAATAATAATAATTAAGTAATCATGATACATGTTTTAAACCATTGTATGCAAGTTAAGAGGATGACCTTTAAAACCCTATTTGATATAAATACTACATGATATTGACATGATATCAATGCCCCTAAGGCTTTATACCACACCACCTAGTATGTTTTTTTAACAAGATAGTGATAACATTTATAATACTACTTTTTTTATACAAGATAGTGCAATATTTATAATACTATTTTTATATCACCATGGGTGATCAAAACTCATTACAAGCATGCACCAACATCACCCAAAGGTAAAAATCATCAGCAAAATGTTCTTTTTTTTTTCTTTTTTTCCTAATTACCATCAATGAGAGAACGGTGGAGAAGGTAAGGGGTCTCCAGTGACTAGCAACTACAAGAAGGGAGGATGAGATGAAAATTTGAAAGAGATAGGAGATCACTAGTGTTATATGCCTATAAAAAATTTAAAACTTTTAACGTGGTAAACACAAAAAAAAAAGTTTAATGTCATATACATATAAAAAGAAAAAAAGCATTTTTTTATTACGGAATATAGAAAATGTTACTAATTAATGGACTTTGGACTACTTTTTTTTTTAAAGGAAAATTTCATAAAAACCAAAGAAAACCACCCGAAAACCGGGAGGCACACCAACCAAACAGCTACTAATTACACCAATTTTCTCAAGTTAAGTTCCTAAGATTTGATCTATTCTTGATCCAAAGGAAATCAACTGTAGATTTGAAAACAAAACATAAATTATAGCCACAAGATTTTAAAACCTTTGAAATTTTACTTGAACTTTGTTTTTATATATATTCTCCTCATCTTTAATCTAATATCATTAACTTAGAAAACGTGTTGTCAAAGTTTATAAAGAGGTAAGACACAATAATGTACTGGAAGCATTAATATATTTCCCTAAGTCTTTTACTATTCAACAAACAAAACCAAAGTTAATAAAGAGGTAAAACACAAAAAAAAGGACAACACAGGCTATATCATAAACGAAGATCGTAACGTTATTTTTTTGAAGTTAAACTCATAGTATAACAATAACCAAGATAAGCTTTAAAGCTGTCAAATATACTTGTTTAAAAGTTTACAATTTGGTTTTATCATCCTAAAGTTTATAATGTTATATTCATTTATAAGGTTAGAAACCGCGTAATACACATTTAAATAAATGAAATATTAACCAATCTTCGCTGAAACAATTGGAATTTCAAAAGAAGCGAGTAGCAGGTCGTGAATCATGTTATAGGTTAATAAAAAAATGAGAAAAAAACAATAGCGAAATCATAGAATTGTGTCATGTGACACCACATATATATATATATATATATATATATATATATATATATATATATATATATATATATTTATTTATTTATTTATTAACTAAAAAATATATAAAATAGCGTTAGTGTTTTACGTAAACAATGCAAGAAATTTTATGTATGGAGATGATTTAAAAAAAAACTCTTTTATTTTCTAATTTGTTTATTTATGTTTTACGTAAGAATAGTTTATTATGTATGGAGATGATTTAAAAAAAAACTATTTTATTTTCTAATTTGTTTATTTATGTTTTACGTAAGAATAATTTATATTATGTTTAATATGTGCTGAGTAAATGTTATTCTGTGAGATGAAAGAAATTTATGTATTGATATTATTAAAGTTAACTGTATTATTTTTTAGTTCGTTTATTCATGTTGTTGTAAGTATAATTTTATTTTATATAAATATAATGATGATAAGTATGATATCATGAAGTATAAAAAAATGCATTTTAATATTTTTTAAGTTTAAGTGTTTAACAAAACACACATATTACTGTTATTTTTTTAGCATTGATGAATTATAGTAGCTCTTCTTACTTATTATTATTATATTATCATATTAAACCATACATATGTTCGAGTTGCTCTAACTACATACAGTTATACTTCTAAATAAGTATAAAATATATTCCAAATGAAACAAATTATAAAAATCAAACCTAAATAAAAAAATAAAAAATAAAAAACCATTCATACAGGTAAGTTAGAAGAAGATATTTTTTATTTTCATATTATAAGAACATCTAAATGATTTTTTCTATGATCATAAAGTATTTTGTTACTTTGTTAATTATATATTTTTTTTCCAACCACCCATCCACTTATAACTTGATGCGAACAACGCAGAATCTCATACATACGTCGCAATACACCACTGCCCATGTCAATTACCAAAGTGACCACATATACCAAACAATGGCCTACCCAAAGTTCCCTTGTACCGGCCCAATTTAAACCTCGTGGGCGATATATATATTTAATATGCACGTACTATCAAACAATAAAAACTTGTTAAAAAAAACTCATACGCTTTTTAAAATCTACTAATCTATAAATTATAATAAATCAAAACCATCTTAGGCCTCATGTCAATCACTTAAGCTATTAATTGCCACGTTGTTATGTTATAATCATTATTATTTTGTTTTAGGAGGGAAAATACAAGGTTTTTGTTTCACTTATTTTTGTCACAAATTTTAAACAAATCAGACTTACTTTTTTGTGCAGACTATTTTCTTTTAAAGAAATTACTTGTAGAAAATATTATGGATTTGTCTTTTTTTAAGTATATCCATTTTCTTTTTTTATCTTTATAATAGTATTTTCTTTATAAAAAATTATTTGCAGAAGTCTACATACGATTAGTTATTATACACCGATTTCTAACTAGGTATTTGTTGATTCGTTAAATTTTTCATTATTTAATTACTTTAACGTTTCCAATGAAAACTTCGATGCTAGTTTAAGTGTTCAGTTGTATCCTTTTATTTATTGACATATAATAATATTCTTTCCATTCAATATATATCCGTCAATAATTTATTCAAGATTATATAAATTTATTTTTTATCAAACTTTCTGTAATAAATCTTCATGAATTAAAGATTGCATACGTATTTTTTATATTAAATAATTAAAAATATTTTTGATTATTTTGATGTATCATTGACATTTTAGTTGCATTCCTTTTTAAGATTAATCAAATCATTTTTTATGCTTAGGAGATTTGTACTTTAGTTTCAAGATTGTGTTCTTCTTTATATAAAGTTCTTTCTGTAACTAAATTGTAAATGGAATTTGTTATAACTGACATATTTTTTCTTTCTTTTTGAAGTCGTCATTCTTAAAACATTCATTAAAATACATTGTCCTTTTAAAATATAATCTATAATTGTAACTGAAATTATAACTGACTTTTAAACATTATAATATATATTTAACGCATTCAAATTATAAAATAATTAAAGTTTTAAATTATGTTCAAGAATGATAATAGTTTAAATTGCCTTCTTTTTTCTTTAATAAATTAATATAATAATATTACTGTTTGTGTATTGTTATTATTTTTTTTAATGAAATCTTGAATGATAACTGTAAATCATTTCAGATTTAAAATGTTTGCATAACTTATAGATAAAGAACAACTTAATGTTTAGTCAATGATTATTAATAAAAGTCAAACATAATCACTATTAAAGGTTGGTTTATACTTAAAAGAATCAAAAAATTTTTTTTCTCATGAGTAGTGACACTATAAAGAATAAAAGGAAGATACAAAGTTCAGTTACTAATATTATACAAAGATGAAAAATCTTACAAATAAGACGACAAATGTGGGGTACAAAAAATATTTAGAGATTTATATGTTTCTTATATGTTTATTACTAATATATTATAATTATCAATGACGTTGGTGATCAATTGACAAAGGTAAGCATTTAGGTACACTTAGATTTGAAGGTCAAGACTTCAAATCTATATACAACAGGAATAAATAACAAAAAAACTTGTATATTGTGATTTAACATTTTTCATATTTAATTCACCATTTCGTATTATTATAAAATGAATTATACTATATATTGAATAAAGTAAATTATATTATATAAAATGACTTGTGATTTTTTTGATATTTATTTGTTAATGAGAAGCCATTTCGTGTTATAGGGTGGGGGTATTAATGTATGTTAATAATTATAACATGGGAACCAATTGTGAGTATAGTAGAATCTAATCTATGTGTAATTTATTAAATTAATAGACTTACAAAAATATTTTCTTTATACCGCCCATGTAACACAGGGGATCTTAAACTAGTAAACTATATATGTTTGTTTATTATAAGGATTAAACCCTTATCATTTGAAAAGGTAAAAACTTAAACTTTTTAAAATAGATTTTGTAACTTAAATATTAATATAAGTTTATTTCTTTGAAATGTGATAAATGTTACTAATGATTAACATCATTATTAAAAGTATTTTTTGTAAAAATTATTTAGAATTATAAAAGTTTTCTAATTAATGTATATTCATTTGATATACTATTTTATTTATTTCTCTAAGAAATAAATTTTTAAATAGAAAATTTTTGTATAAAAATTTGAAAATTTGGATTTGGTACGTAGTTATGTATGTATACACTTGTAAAAAAATAAATATGGTTAAATAAATGTAACAACATTTGATCAATTTATCCAAAATGTTGTAAAAAATATTTGGTGTTCAAATTTAAGGGAAATAAATTGGGTGACAAAAGATATAATAGAATATTTTTGTTGTTACAGTCTCACATACTTTAAGAAATTTTATTCTAAAATTTAATAAGAGAAGATTATTGGATAAGGTTGTTAATATTTGAGAAGGTTGAAATGTAAACTTTATGGTTTATATTTTTGGGTTTAGTAGAGTACACGAGATCTGATTAACGGGAAAAACTGTTTCAAAAGAATTTCTAGCTAACAAGTGATAATTACTTACACATGGAATTGATGTGTGTGCCCAAAGTTGAGGACGAATGAAAATAGAGGATTGAGTTGTTTGAGAGATTAAACAAAATATATCGATGAATATTTTGGATTCGAGAGATAGGGTGCAACATTTAGAGTTAGAATGATGACAAGTCATTGTTTAAGGTTAGTTTCGATTAGAGCTTAACATGCTCAATTGACATCATTAGATAATAGATCCTACTAACGTTGGTCAAGGTAAAAAATAACAAAGAACTTCAAGTGACTCGAATAACGCCAAGTTTGACAATATAGCAGGAACACTTGTATATAGGAAGTAGCAACAGCGTATCCACTATGTCCTTATCATATCACATTCATTTCGTTGTCTAAATCACTATAGGTTTATGCTACAACACACAACGGAACTTACATGATTAACATAAACTTTTTAAAATAGATTTTATAACTTAAATATTAATATAAGTTTATTTCTTTTAAATGTAATAAATATTACTGATGATTATCATGAATAAAAGTATTTTTATAAAAATTCTCGAGAAATTGTAAAAATTTCCTAATTAATGTATATTCATTTGATGTAATATTTCATTTTATTTATATATGAAAAAAAATTAAATAGAAAAAAATTTGTATAAAAATTTGGAAATTTGGATTTGATGCATATTTATGTATGTATACACTTGTAAAAAAATATGGTTACATAAGTGTAACGCCATTTGATAAAATAATCCAAGATGTTATAAAAAATTGAGGGCACAAATTCAAGGGAAATAAATTTGGTGACAAAAGGAATGATAGAATATCCTGGTTGTTACATCATGAACGCCTTTTCACATAAAAATAAACCTCGGTTTGGCAAGAACTTTGTAACAATTGTTAATATTTTGCTTATGTATTTAATAGTTTTGTTTCTCGAATTGATGTTTCTTAGTGACCTTATATTCAAAACTTTGTCTTGTAAAAAACTTGCCTGTGACCACACGTGGGTGGATATACATATACTAGTAGAGATAAACTACAATATGTGACATGAAAATTATTACAAAACTAAATCTCATATTTTACTATTATATTATATTATACTATATATACAAAATGATGGCCGGGAATAATGTTTCGCTCTAATTGTTGAAAAGGGGCGGCTGCCCAACTAGATTTTCTTTGTTTTTCCCGAATGCAAAGTTACTTTATATAAAGTTGGTAACCTATTGTAACACAAATGAAGGAGGTGGTGTAGTGTAAAAATACCGTTTGGAGCATTTAGCTATTTTTTTAATTTACTAAATTACGAAAGTCTAATTAGAACCCTTAACTTTAATAATCTGTCTTACTACCCTTAAATTTTAGTAATTTACCTTACTAACTTTAAACTTTAAATTTCACTTTATAGTCCTCAAAATTAAAATAAAAACTTTTCCTTCCGTTTTCCCTTTGTTTGTTTGTTTTTTTTTTCTACACTTTACAGACTTTAATAAAGTTTAGATGTGTCGTACCAACACCGTAATGAACTAAATAGATAATAAAAAATGCAGAAATTATACGTAAAAAACGACACAGCAGCATGTGCGAATAAAGTTTGGATGTACCGTACCAATATCATAATGAACTAATTGATAATAAAAAACGCAAAAAAATATATGTGAAATACGACGCCATAAAAACCAGTTGCATTATATTTCTAGCCCTACGTAAGATAGATAATATTAAATAAATATATGAGTGAACACGAGCACACGAGAAAGAAAGAATCACGGTCTCTACAAAGCTAGACGTGTTATCGATGGTGATGTGGACCATGTGGTGCCATCGTTTCTTGTTGTTGAAATAGTAGCATGGTAGATGGATGGCTTTACGGTGATATCAAACATCGTACGACCATTGTCGGTGATATCAATGCCCCTGTTTAGTCTGTCATCCCAGGTTCATTGCTCTATAAAGCTCTTTCATATATCCACGTGCAACTTCCCAATAATCTTTTTGCATAACCCAAATAATATACACTTTAATTAGTTCTTGTGAAACATATATAAAAACTCTTTTGTATCAATTCCATGATTTACAAGAGTGCAAAAATGGTATTTCATACTCTTATCATGATTTGTAAATTATAAAATCTAACCATTGCAACTCGAACCCTTCTTCCGCCATGTCTCAAGAACTCGCATCTCTCATCATCTCGAGACCACAGTGTTCTTATTAGACTTCTCTTTGTTGGAGCTATCGGGACAAGAACATGATGGATGGTTAGGACTTAGGAGACTACCGACACAAACACGGAAGAAGAATTGCTTATTTAGTTATTTTAGGATCAGTGACACAGCTAAAACTTCTGACTAATGGATTATGACAGAATTTTTTAATCACAAGTCAATATACTTATTGGTTTAGTACTTTTAATCACAAGTCAATGTACTTATTGGTTTAGTACGCATTCTACGTAATCTTATTGGTTTAGTACGTTTAATCACAAATCAATGTACTTATTGGTTTAGTACGCATTCTACGTAATCTTGGTTCATACGGACTTGATATAGATCAATTTTGAAGAAGAAAAATAGGTGTTTCCATATAATTTTCCTATTAACACAAATAAACAAGTAAAAAATATTGCTATTCGTATAAATAAGTACAAACAATATTCCTATTCCTATGTTCATATAAAATTTATATTGTAGAGTATTTAAATAAACAATAGCATGTTTCTTCATCATATTTGAAAATTAAAACAATCTCATAAAATTCGATGATCATATATAATAACCATAAAATAGAAAATATCAAACACCATATTATATGTTGAGAATTACAAAACCGAATCTTTTACTTATTGTACGTTTTAATTGTGATAAACAATACGACACTTGTGATTCTATAGTTAGTGAGCATAACAAGTGAATGAGTAAACTCCCGAAGTAGCGATGTAGCAATGAACTAGTGTAGTTATGAAAGATTGCATGGTTAGGGTAAAATGAAAACTTATACGAGTTGTGAGAACTTAGAGAACTCGGTCTTACGAAAAGTTTTTCAATTTTTTTTCCAAAAATCCTAAAAAAAAGAAAAGTTTTTTTTTCATTTACGGCAGCCGTAAATGCTGTAAAATTGATGTCATGCTTATGTCATTAGCTTTTTATAGCTGTTGTAAGAGACTGAAAACCACCACTTCAAAAAAAATATTTTTTTACGACAGCTTTTCTAACATTTTAATCTAGTGGTGTAAAGAAAATGAGGGCAAAACTCGCATGGGAAAGCCTAGTTCTCTAAGTTCTCACAGCCTCGGAAATGTTTTCCGTTGATGAATGAGACATTACCCTAAATTTTCAAAGTTATTTGGGCGAGAAATGTGACCACCCAAGAACCTACCATACATGAGCAAAATATCATGTACAAAGATACAAGGTGGTGGCTAATCACCTAAAAGCGTAGAATAACTAAAAAGTGTAATAGTTACTGTCACATTATTATCACGTAGACAATGAAGTTTTAACTAACATTTCAAAAAGTCAAAAGTATGTAGTAGTTTAACTAATAAATTAAATAAAAGAAAAAAATATGTGTGCGTTTGTGGTAATGGAGAAGGGGCTCATCCCCTCTTTGGTGTCCCCATGTAATGATTAACCGGCGTTGATTTGATGATGTGGCTTGGGCTCCAGCTTAGTACATTACTTTTACGACAAATATAACATTAAACTCCAAACCGGTACACCATTTTTCTTTGAAACTTGAATAACAATATTCTAGTTTAAAAATCATATAGGGTATGTCCGGCAAGGAGCTTTTTAAAGCTTCTAGTTTTAAGCTTTTAAGAAAAAACTCCTAATTAATAAAAAGTCTTGTTTGGTTAGAGGAGCTTGAAGCTTTTAGGTTAGGAGCTTGAAGCTTTTGGTTAAACGCTCCTACTAGTAGGTTTAGAAGGAGCTACAAGCTTTTAGGAAAAAAATTACTATTTTAACCTCTAAATGACTATTATGTTTTTTTTATTAATGTCCATTTTGGTCATTTTATTCAAAGCACCAGCTACTCTGGCAAACACCTAAATATATCTAAAAAGCTACAGCTTCCGGCTACACCACCAGCTTCCAGCTACTAGCCAACAGCTTCCAGCCACCAGCTTCCAGCTACTAGCCAACAGATTCCAGCCACCAGCTACTTTTGCCAAACATACCCTATATAGTTGTGTGTCGAGCCGGGGTCTCACTGGAAGTAGCCTCTATTCCTACGGGGTAGAGGTAAGGCTGTCTACATCTTACCCTCCTTAGACTCTACCTTAGCTTTGCTATTAGTGAGATTTACTGAGTATGATGATTCATCATACTCAGTAAATCCCATCAATAACGTTAAAATTAGTGCAATTTCACTTTTTCCCCCTAAGCGCCCACACATATATATATAATGATTCTATTTCTAAATAATAATCTCATACCTGGCACCCGGCATAATAAACTCGATTATCCGTTTGACAAATTTGACCACTCTGGTTTTTGCTATATTATATAACACCAATCCACCAATCTGCGACAACAAATAACGCAATAAACTCATTAGATGCAAGTCTTAGTGAAGGTTTATATTGGACAAGAAGAATCATCTATATGAAGGTGCATGCCAACCTTTCCAATATGATTGTTACGTATAAAGTAGACAAGAATTTTGCTCGAGACAGGTAACTCGCTAGATAAAAAACAGCACTCATTCTGAAATGCATCAAAAACATATTAGCCGTACCTACAATATAACGGGTCAGGCTATGGTTGACCCGCCAACACATTTCTGTCTTTCTTTAGTTTATAAAAGATATTAATATTATAACACATTAAAATTACGGTCTAAATATTATCTTTCGGAATAACTTTCACATTACCTCCGATCTTGAGAATAAACAGTGCTACCAAATATTTCAAGAAGTCTACTTACAAACTGTGTCCCACAATCTTCAGGGTCACGTGAACACGCAAAGAACATTACAAACTACAATTACACGAAATAAAGTTTGGTTAATGTGATAGTTGAAGTCTTAAAGAGAATTTATGGACTGACATAAAAATAAAACTAGAAGCCTACGAAAGGAGAATTAATTGGTTACCTACATTCGCAAACTTTGACTTGTCTGCATCCAACACAGTACTATGAAATGATTGGAGAAGTGCCTCGAATACCTAAATGTGAATTGAATTGTAACAAAATAAAATAAAAACAGAGCAACATTGAACGCGTATCAAGTCAAAATGTCAAAGTTATAGGTACCCAACGCTTTTGAAACAGGATTGAAGGTGGTCAAAGGTGAGATCCATCAATGTATCCAACTTCTGAGCTACTACGTTTCCCCAAAGAACTTTTCGGCCAGTATATTCTTTTTGAGGCTAAAGAAAGGCAAAGATGTATACATTTTAGTAACTTTGAACTCAAGAATGTGAAATATTGGATACTTTACGTGCATAGTTGTTCTGTATTACTAAACATTATTTTCTTGATGATTGGTAGATGGTTCTAATTTAAAAAGAAGTTGGGATCATTATTTTCTTATGTACTTTTGGTAATCAAATTTAATATCGAGTTAAAAAGTACTAGATAAAAGAACAGTTGGGAGAGTCATCACAGTAGAAAAAAAAACCCAATATGCTTTGATAGGTTGTCATAACTGAATTAACACAACTAAAAAACTGTTGATTGACTGGATGGATCATGGATCATATCAAGAAAAAGTGGAAAATTAAAGACTTGAAAGAGAAAAAAAAATCCAATAAAAACATATACATTAATCACATAATCAAACAAAATAGTAATAGAATAATAAAATCAAGTAGTTAAAATTGGTGATGAGGCATTGAGATTACCTCATCCATATCCATCTCCGTTTCATCTACGGGTCGCGCCAAATCTTCTAGCTCCATCACGAAAATGCCTTTACTATTTGGATCATCCAGCAAAACTTCATCCCACACTATCTCCACCTATAACATGTTCAATCCAATAGAAAACATCACATTAAAAATATTAAAGATAATCATCAGTAAGCGCTTCTTTAAAAAATGACTCACATCAAGGTCTATTAGCCTATTCATCAATTCAAATATCATAGAGTTGCCAACAAACTCTCTCATATCACCACTCTCCAACATTAGCATGTTCTCCACATACACAACTGTTTGCTGCAAGAATATAAAACGATCAACACCATATGAGATTATTTATAACAAACTTATTTAATTCCTAGTGTGTTAAGAGTTTGACTCACAGCTTCCTTATCGTATACACTTGGCACTCTCTCCCTGACAATTTGTTCCAATCTAGAAGGTGCCAGTGGCATTACAACAGCAATTCCCTTCAATGCTGAATGTACACGCAGAAGTACTTGGTCCTTTTTTGCTAATCCACGTGGCTGCTTTAATATCTCTAGGAAATTGTAAGGCGGTATAAAGTTGCTTACGAGCATGTCCAAACACAAATCAACGTATTTTCCATTTGATGCGGCCTGAAATAACAAAGTGTAAGTAGAGCAAGAAAGTTGTTTAATTTATTATTCAGACACGTTACAAGATGAAGCATAGCGTACCAAAGTTACTACCAACTCAACCAAATGCGTCCATCACATCTGGCCCATAGTTCCACTAGCGCATTCCGCATATCTGGAAATTATATATAAAGTTATATGGATACTAGAAAGATATGCCCGTAGTAAGTGTAAAAAAATTATCTTACAGAAGAAAGAAGAGAGCGATGGTGCAGAATGTCGATGTAAGAAACTGCTCCGGATAAGGCTCTTAGGACTGTCTATCAACAAAACATGACAAAACTGAAAATCTAATTCATGATTTGAATTTCAAACACAACTTGTTTAGGAGGAAAAAATTACTACGAGCATAGCCACCTCATCAGGATCCAGGCGCACGTTGTGATGCATGATTCCAGTGAGTTGATCATATTCACTCGTGTCACCCTGGAACAAATCACACCACATCAATATCTCTTCCGTCAAAATCTAGAATTTTTTAAAACTTAGACAATCTGTTTCCTAACTCGCAATAAGTACAATGTTTCAACCAGCCAGTCTCATGTACATCACTGTTCTTTATGCATTTTTGCAAGTGCAGAAGTTTGTATGCAGCAAAAATTCAAAATCCATAGTTAGAGAACTCCTTCACTACATCTTAACATCAAGTTCCTTTTCTTCTATTTTCATATTTCTAGTACTGCTATTTGTTAATGCTTTCATATGTAGCAAAAAAAAAAAGTTAACTAAATTCACAGTTGAATCCAAACTTCTGATTTTGGTATTTTTGTGGAACAAAAGTTATCTATCCCGACTACTCTCCGATTAGTCGCCGATTAATCACTAATCGGAGGTTCCCCAATTAGTGGCCGATTAATCGTTAGACGGGCAATGGGGGTCCTATTCTGGCCAAAATTTGGCTAGATCTTTGCCAAATTTTGACCAAGCCAATTACATAAAAAATGGGCCAATGAGGGGTTAAACACGTCTACTTTAAAAAACTACATATAAAAATGTGTGTGTATATAACTAAAAATTACATATAACAATCTCAATCCAATTAATTCCGATTAATTAATCCCGATTAATCGCTAGTCGGTACTCCACCAACCGACTAGCGCCTAGCGATTCTTACAACACTTATATATCCTATCTTTAAGCATCCACTAATACTAGAAACAGTGGCGCAGCTTAGTGGGAACCGGGGGGTGCAACCACCCCCTCTCGAAACTTTTGGTCAAGCTCCGCTGCTGACTAGAAAGTGTTACTTTGTTCTTTATTTAGCTCAAACAACACATAGTTAAGCCTTAGTAAACCCTTAAATACACAAATTTGTTTATATTTAAGTCTTGAAAACCCTTTATTACACAAAACTAAAAACAACATTCATCTCACATAAACAAATTGAAAAAAATAGAGGTAAAGCATGAAACATGTTACAGCCCAAACAGGAGAACTCAACCAAAAAGACTAGTCAACAGTGAGGGAGCCCAATATGATCTATAAACCCCACGTCTGTTTTCCATATAACCGATGTGGGACAAGTTTCATCCCTTTTCCAGACCGTAACAAAGTAGGTACAAATAACATTAGTAAAGGACTAAACTACAAGAAGATGTTTTTACCAATGTAGCAGATATTAGTGCTTCACGAACATGATGAGACAACTCATAATTACTAACATCTCCCATATCTCCAATGATAAAAGTGTTGATGGTCAAGTAATAATCTGTAAAACAACTTCCCTATAAGTAACATCAACATAAAACAAAAGATAAAAACTAATGCATCTAAATTATGTCATAGAAAACAAATTACAAATACATAATTGCATTATATAGAATTACAAGAACTTTACGACGAGAAATTACATTATATATTTTATTCAACCTATCTACTAAAAGTGTTTTAAAAAACAATATGCGAGGTTTATTCAACTCGTACAATAAAGGTTTATAAAACATAATTTTTAATGACTATGTCGGCCGGTGTAATATACGAATCTACCACAGTAAAAAAAATACATATACAAAAGCAAGAAATACCTGATTGAATTCACAGTGGCCGTTGATGGTCAAGGAATATTTCGAACAGAAGATGCCGACGAACTGCGTTTAGGGCTATCAAAAAATAAGGCTTAATTTGTTTGTGAAAATACGGCCCAAAAGTTAAGGATTTCTTACATACTACTGGACCCAACTAGGCCAAGCCCAGATCCGCCTCTAAATTTAATGTACGCATTCTGATTTTTGCAGTCTTTTTGTAATTATATGTAGAGATCGACAAAGTAAAGGTGGACAAACCGGTTAATTTTCATAACCTAAGTGGGTGTCTGGGATTTCTTATTTTCACAAATTATTAACTTATTAACATTTTGAAAAGTTAAAAAGGACTTTTATAGTGTTTGGAATTGAATGTGTTGTGAGGAAAAAAGTTAATAAGTCAGAAATTTTGACTTATTAACTTTTCAAAGAAGTTAATAAGTTCTTTTGAGAAGGAAAGCCAAACATACCCTTAAATGGCTTGGTCTAATCGATTTAGATGGTTAGTTTTTTTAACCGCTTACTGCTTTAATCAGTTATTAATTTAATCGGTTATTGTTTTAGCTGGTCTGGTTAATCAATTTAACCGATTCGGTTAGTAACCGGTTATTTTCGGTTAATTAACCATTTTTCCTTCTTTTTACGTTTTTTTTCGGTTAACCGGTCTGTTGGTTCCAATATTAAATCCTTATAACCGACGGTTGTTATCAACTACTAATTGGTTATTAACCAGTTCTGGTTAAGAAACACTTTTTTTTTTTGCATGACAAACCAGGTTTTTATGCGGAACACTCGGATTATAAATCAAACCTGGTTGGTCAAAATTGATTCATACCCTAATTGGTTCGGGTTATAAATCGGTTACAGTTGGCATATCATCGAACATATCCAAATTGATTTGGATTGGGTCCAAACGGTTCAGACCCAAACCTATACCCCAAACCAGTTTTAACTTTTTCTTATTTCAATACTTATTAAAAACAAGGTTAAATAAGCTCGGCTCATTTCTAGACAATTATAAATAAGAGGTAAATATTATTAGTTATTAAATTTAACAGAAACTAATATTACACTAAGGCTCGATAAGGCTCAACGAGCCTGACGAGCTTCACATGTCAGGCTCGAGCTTTATTTTAGGCTCAAGTTCGGCTCGTTTCGACTTTTTCTCGAGCCGATCTCAAGCAGCTCGGATTGTTACTAATTACCCATACCGTAAAGTTTTTTTTTCTTTTTCTTTTTATTCTTGGTAATAGAATAATCTACTAATCTATAGCTTTTATGTTTCTAACTAGTGTTTAACCCCCGCATTGCGGGTGCGGGGATCGTAAAACCATACTACGTAGTAAGTAAGCAAAGAAAAATGGTAAAATAAAAACATAAATTTATACGCCACGTGACGTAAAACGTAGACTTAAACAAAGACAAATAAAAACTTACACAGTGAACTGACATAAAATATAAAGTTGTAGACTAATTTAAATTTATAGAGAATACTTTAAAACTTAATAACCCAAATATAAAAAAATAAAACTTTCACATCCAAAATGAAGCATATGAATTGAAAATGTAATGAAGACAAAAAAAGGAAAAAAAAAAAACAAAGCCATCCAATTGTCCCTGTTACTTGAGAGATGAAAACTAAGAAGAAAACTAAAGAAAATGGCACTATTGTAAATATTATGAAAATAAAGGATTTTTAAGTTACTGTAGATAAGAATCTTAATGAATTGTTATATATAGTAATACAACGTAATAACGGGTTGTTATTGTTTAAGGTCAAAGGTTAATTAGATTCCTTCTTAATTGGTTTATAGACATTATAGCCTAATGGAAATGGATATGATCGGGTGGTTAGCCGGTGGCACGATGATACTTCAGTGGTCCGTTAGTGACCCAAATTTGCCATTAAAAAAGGTTACTTAGATTAGTTTATTATTAAGTAATAAAGCAAATGAACTGTTAAATAATTAACTAGAGCAATTACCACCGAGCCTTCTGGTTGAGTGGTAGTTCCATAACAAATTTGAGTATCGCCTATGACAAATTTTGTTCCGGGTTGAGCCACGAGGCCTTCTCAGTTATGGGTTTCCAATTGGGCGGGTGGGCCAGGTCATTCGGGTGTTCCATTTGGCAGGGAGATCCGGGTGTCCGGGGCATCTGGTGCTTAAATACAATGCTTGCTCTTTTGGTTCAAAAGACGAAATATATTGCACATATAATCAATTTCTGATTTCTAGTTTTCCTTTCTTAGCCCTTGTATTATAACTTGTGATTGATTTTGGGCTTTAATCAAGATAGAATAGAACAAAATAAAGTTAACTTAGAAGGGTTATTATAATTTGATTTTGATTTATATGACCATAGATATTATTTGTAGTGCGGCCAGATACAACTTATCATACCGTTTTTTACAGGTTCCCGAACCAGTTCGGGTTGAAACCGATTTTTTTGACATATTGCCAACTGGTCCGGAATAGAGATGGGCATAATAACCGGTTCCAAACCCGACCCGGTGGAACCTACCTGGGACCGGTTCCGGTTCCTACCCGACATATAGTAGAACCGGTTCCGGTTTCAAAATACCCGATGGTTCCTACCCGGTTCCACATTTTTGGAAAAAAATAAGTTCCGGAACCGGTTCCAACCCGTACCCGGGTTGTACCCGTAACCGGTTCTTATCATACCCGGTTCCTACGGTAACCTTCCAGACCCGGCGTCAATATATTTTTAATGTGAGTTTTTTTATAAGTCTTTGCTAGAACAAGGTATAATACATAAACATAAAACTATTTATTACGAGAAACTGTACCCGGTTACACAAACAACCTAAACAAGAAACGTTAAACAAAACACATAAAACACTAAACATACTAATCATAAAACACAAATGGGTTTAAAATACATAAAACAAACTAAACTTTCGATGACCCGGTCCCGGATGCTTCACCCTTTTCATTGTTTTTCGCCTTTGTCACCGGACAATGGTGGTCGGTGTGTTTCTTGAGCGTCGAGTTGGCCGACGCCTTCATGAACTTCCCGCACCCCTTGCATCTAGCCATTTCATGGCTATCCGACATCAAGCACAAGTCAAAGTGCTTCCAAATAGCGGGGTTTCTTTTGGTTTCCAAAACATCCACGACCTCATCGTTGCAAGCCGTCGTTATCTCTTTGATAGTATTAGATTTGAAGTGGTTAAAGTGTTGATTTTTTTGTAGTAAGTAAATGAAATTGGAAGTGGTGTAGAGAATGAGGTTAAATTATAAGAAAAAACCGATTTTAAGAGTAATATTCAGTTTCAATTATTAGGAACCGGTTCCTAATAGTAAATGCAGCTTTTTATGACAGAACTGGTTCCTAATAGAAATGCAGCTTTTTATGACAGAACCGGTTCCTACCCTACCCTCACACCGGTTCCAAATTACCCGGAACCGGTTCCAGCCGGTTCCACATTTAAAAACTTATACCCGGGTACGAACTGGAACCGGTTCCACAGAGGAACCGGGTCTACTGACTAGCATGAGGATCCGGTTGGAACCGGGTCCGGGTATTCAAAAGACCCGATTTTGCCCATCTCTAGTCCGGAACATGCAGCCAAGGTCGGGCCCAAAACGATTTGGGCCAGACTGCTTTTTTATGGCACTAGTTCGGGTTATATTTTTTGTCGGGGCACTAGGCCCAAAAAGGTTTTAGGCCCGCCAAATCAGCTTTTTTGTCCATCTGTGTTTCAATTTGTGTTTTTTCTCGCATCTTTTATGTACTTTTTCTGTTGGAATTCTAAAACAATTTTCCCAAATACAACAATGTTTTATTGCATTTCTTAATTTGTAGACTTTTATGGGTGGAGTTCGGTGATGATGAAAAAGTTGTAATTGTAAAGAACATTTACATTTGTAAGTTGGAAAAAAAATAGTAATCCATGTAATTTGCATAAATTAAAAAGGAAAATAAACATGTATTATTAAAAATCGAAAAAAAATGTATCGAATATTATTTTTAATACGCGGGTTGAATTTGGATACAACCCCGCATAGGAAGCATATAATCCATAAAGAAAAACTTGTAAAAGGTAGAAACTAGTCTTTGTGATCCCATACCAAAACGGACGAAACCTTGTTCACTGGACCGGTGCTTGCCAATATCGCAATGGGCTAACCTTTCTTCATTGGACTGGAACGAGCCCATGACGAAATGAAATCGTAAACGTGAACAAAAATCCTAAAGATTGTGTGCTTTTGTGGTTCATGATCCTAGTACTGTTTGACATTTATCATCAACAATTTAATTTAATGCTTCACTAGATAATATATTAGTTTTGGTTGATAGCTTTAACCACACCTATACATTAAAGGGGATATCCCATTGGTAAGAATTTTGTATATCAAACTAGATTATTACTCTTATCATGATATGTGAATGTGACCTTTGATTAGTGAAAACTTTGGTAAAGATCCTTTATTGGATTTAAATAACCCTAACGTTCATCAATTGACCGATAACACTCCTAACTTTCAATTTGTACATCAACACTCTCAACTTTCAACTTATTAGCCGATAACACTCCCTAACTGACTGAACCCTAACCAGTTAGTTTTTGCTGCTCGATGTGGCCCTTTTGCTTACATGGCAGCCGATGTGGCATTTTTTAATGATGTGGCAGCCGATATGGAGTTTTGATGATGTGGCAGCTAACATGCCATTTTTTAATGACGTGGCAGGTGACATCAGCTAACTGGGTTATGGCTCAATCAGTTACGGAGTGTTATCAGCCAATAAGTTGAAAGTTGGGAGTGCTGGTGTACAAATCATAAGTTGAGAGTGTTATCAGCAAATTGGTGAAAGTTAGGGTTATATAAATCCAATATCTCATATTTTTAATGTTATAGCATCTTAAATACCTAACTATAAAGTGGTCAATAGAACAAAATCTTGGATCATAGGATCATTAAAACATTACAAGATTGTTGCTACCACTATCTAGTAACTTGCTATAGCAAGTGGATGCATTGTGCTTATAAGCATTCAACTTAATTACATATTTGCATTAACTATACCCTCATTATATGCCCTTTCATCATCATACTTTTTGTGTTAACCAATCATAATACACACATTTGTTTTTCAAAGAATCGATTCTTATGTACTACTTTATGAATCTAATATCAGAGACTAAAATTTGGTAACACAGAATCAAATCAATGGAGGCATAATTGATAGTTTGTATGAATATTATCTTCATTAGTTTAGTCATAAAAAAATCAAAGATCTCTAAAGTTTTCTCATTTGCTCTTTTATTCAACTAAACTATACCGAACCGGGGACCAGGAGAGAAAAAAAAAGAGGAAAAAACATGGATTTTTTGGGATGCTTTTTTTGTTCTTTCTCACGCGCAGAAAGCGAAGAACGAACTTATTAATCCCACATAGGAAGCATTTTATGTTGTTATCATCTCTAGAATGATTACAAAAGGTGAGAGAAAAAGTTTTGTTCTATACTATGATTGATTGCTACCATGAGTTCCTCCTATCTGTAGATACTAGTGCTAGCACTTTTATTGCATATTGTAAATATGCAGCTGCATGCAGGTTGTAAAGAAGCAACCTTTTTGTATACTGCAAATGCTCACAAGCTTGAACAACAAGCAAAAGTTGAAGCAACTGGTGACTATTATTTATGTTATAATTGTTCATATTCCCTGCAAAAAGAAAACAAGAATCTTGCATGTGTGTAGGCTTACATCCTCATGGTGTCATCTTTTTTCATCCTGTTTATTATAAGGTTAGGATTTTTATCAAAACTTTTAGATGGCATTTGTGTTAGTAAACCAACAAGACATGTTTTTTTCTCTTATCAACAAATAAAAGAAATCCACAACAAGAAATAATAAACAAACATTGCCACTTAATTTTCCTCATAGGCTATGGGGGAGGTGAGATGAGGTACACCTTACCTCTATCCCCGAAAATAGTGAGTTTGCTCTCAATGAGACCCCCGACTCACAAAAAAAAGTCTAATGAGAGCCAACGATTAGCGACTTGAGATGCGAGTTTGAGAAAAACTAGATGTACTAATTTACATATGGTAAAAGTCTTAAAATTGAGGGGGTGTTTGTTTAGCTCTTAATGGGGTTTTAATAGTTTAGACCTCTTACCGTTCAGCACTTAACGGTTCAAACTGTTTGTTTCGCGAGCATATGTCTGAATGATTCAGACATTTGCCTCTAGATGGTTAAGCACTATACTGGCTCTTAATTGTTCAGACTTCTTACTAGTTCACCACTTAATGGTTCAGACCTCCAACTGGTTCACCACTTAACCATTCTGAAGTTTCAAAACAACCTCTGAGTGTTTAAAAAACATAAACTACTCCGTTTGGGATTTAAAAGTTACTTTCAAACATATATGATTGAGATTTGAGAGTCACAAACCCTAATAATCTTGGTAACTGCCTCTCATGTAAAATAAAGCAATAATGGTTATATGATGGGCCTAAATCAAGCTTTTTAAAACCTACATACTAAAATATAAGTACAAGTGTCATAAACATCATTAGCAAATTAGTGACCACTTTGATTGCATGCATGTTAGTAGTAATTACAATCAATTTGGTAGGGTGTTGCTCTCATCTCATTGGGTATAATGATTGGTTTATTAAATTGTATGAGACTTAATAATGATTCACGCATGATATTGCATCCTTTTATTTTTAAAAATCATAATCAAAAGGTTAGAAACTTTTTCAGGACTCGTACCTAACAATTCTAAGTATACTCTAATTTAAGAGTTTATATTAGTTTGGTAACTTGATTCAAAAGTTTAGGTTTGAATTCTTCTTACCCACAACTACATACATTTGTCTTTAGTGAAACTTGAATCTACAAGTTCTTGGTGTAAGCATGAGCTCGTTCGGTTCGGTTCAATTCAATTAGATTAGGTTTGAGCTAAAGGCAAACCTATAACAATGTTTTTGTTTCATAATTAGAAAAAGAAGGTTCAATTAAATATTAGCTAACCATGGTTTTGGACATAAGTGGATTCAAGCAAATTTAAACTAAGAAATCCAATTATGTTTTGGATCAAAATTTACATTAGCAATTTTTTAAATTATAAAGGAGAATAATAATATGTTATCATAAAAATATACAACAAAACTTTTTCGGTATATATAACATATTTGTTTTAGAGCATTTACAATAAGACATTTTTAGCCTTCATTTTTTCTCATTTTCCACCTCATTCATTTTTACTTATTGTGGACTTCATTATTTGGGTTCGTTTTTCACATCCATATTCCCTCACAAACATGAAAAAACAAAGAAAATGTGAGGTATGTGGCAGATGGTGGGGGCTGGGTGGGGTTTTTGATGTAAAAGATGGTGATGTGGCAGCGTTTCTGGGTTATTTATTGGGTGAGTTTTTTATGTTTTTAAAGAATAAGTGTTTTTTGATGTGTCAGCTGACTATACATGTTTTAGGTGTTTTCATATACCTTATCGTGGATGGTATTAATATTTTCGGGCACTTACCAGTTTTATCACACGATTTGTATGTTGCATCCCATCAACGACTGCAATGTTGCTACAAATGACTTTGTTTTATATGTTTAGTGTATTTACTTTGTTTTATTCGTTTAATACTTTGTTGTATATGTTTCTCATAAGTTTGGACCTATAAATGTTTGGTGACGCATACCCCATAGCACATAAACAATATTGTTTCATGCACAAGGAAAAAAGATCATAATCCATTAACATCACAACTTTACACTCACAATAAACACTAAACGAAGTGGGCATCCAACTTAATATGCCCTCAAAAAGTAGGGTCTATAAAAACCAAAAACAAGATTGGAAATGTACAAGTGCACTTAGGTCAGTACGGGATCGTTAAATATTTCAAGAATTTGGCATATAATAAAGCAAAGGTAATGGGAATCATGTTAGAGTGGCAAGTTGTGATGTTACTCGTGTTATATGTTTGGATAATAAAATCCAAAATGCTATATATCTTTTTTTGTATATAGATGGGGAAAAGTAAGGGCACTTTAAATAGGGAGAAAAAGGGTTTTCTACAAACACATCCACCCCACCTAAACCACATATATGATTTATATGCATTTTGGGGTGGTCTTTATGTTCTTATTCTTCAATCATTTAGGGTTTCTTTAGAATTCAAATGTGAAAAGAGAATCTATCTTGCTCTTTGATTTGTCTAATAGATCATTTATAAGAAAAAACCATTTTATATATACACATACACTCATATTTAATACACAATCAACTTTAAAATAAAGAAACGCATTAAGTAATTAAGAAAAAACCATTATATATACACATACACTCATAATTAATACGCAATCAATTTTTAAAATTAAGAAACGTAATAAGTAATTATACATAGTGCTAACTAGATATGATTAGAAAAAAATAGTTTTATATATTATGTATCACATTTAAATTAACACATAGAAATGTTTATGACATTCCTATAGTTGTATACTTAAAAGTGATATGTATTGAAAGATACTCAAACTCAACAAACATATACACATATATATACATATACATATAAAGATTAAATACAAAATGAAATTAGTATAAGAAGTGTAAGAAGTGATATGAGTCATTAATTTAGATTATTCACTAATTGAGATGTTAGGAGTGTCACGTGTGCACAATGGAACGAATAACATGATTGAGAGAGAAAAAATGGAAAAAGCTTATCATTGTTGTCTTTTATCTAGTTTCACTATTATAAACAAAAGAGTTAGTTACATTATTAGTCCTTGTGGTTTCTCAAAAGTAACATGGTTGGGTACTAAGAGTTTCAAGTTGCAAATTTGAGTACCAACTTTTAAGAGTTAAATGCTTGGTTGGTCCCTGTGGTTTGCAAATCTTGCAGACTTGGTCCCAGTGGTTCACTAATTACACACTTGGTCCCAGTAGTTTCAAATTTTGCACTCGGGTGGTCCTTACCACTAACCTTTGTTAGATTTCTCAGTTAAGTATATGCAAAATTACTATATTACCCTTGAAATAATAAAAATAAAAAAATATAAACTGACACCCTCCTCCTTTCTCCGACCACATACACACACCCGCGAGTATAAACACGCAGACAGATCCGGCGAGAGAGAGAGTGGCGGCGGCTGTATTGTTCGGTTCGGGTGTTAGTACCGGCGGTCCCTTCTCCGGTCATCCCCTCCGACTATATACCACTTACACCGACACCCATGTTCTTCCGGCGACACCACCCTGCAACCTACCTCTCCTCTTGAACATTCAACCCACAACAGCATACAGGTGAGAGAGAGACTGCAGGAGAGAGAGAGAGACAGTGAGAGAGAGGGGAGCTGCAGCAGGGCAGCTCACGGCGGCGGTGGCGGCGGCGAACCCCACGGCCCGGAGCGGTAAAAGACGACAGGAGCGAGGATTTGGTTCGTAATGTTTTCAGATCAGTTTGGGTGCTCCAGTTTGGGTTATCGGGTTGGGGGTTTCAACGACGGCGGTTCTGGTAGCGACGGTAGTGGTGGTGGTTCACGGTTGGGCGGTAGGGTTGGGTCGGGGTAGACGACAGCAGCGGGGTAGCCGCGGTTTTGCGACTCACCGGCGGCGGAGAGGTTTGGTTCACATTCGAATTGAGACTCGGTTCAGTGATGGTTCAGCATGCTTCAAGATGTGTTCGATTCGACTCGATCATAAACAGTTAACGGAACCCGGTTCAGTCCAGATTTCCGGTTCAGGTTTCGGGTTCGACTTGGTTCGACCAGGTTCAAGTTTGAAACAAATTTCGAGGGTAATATAGTAATTTTGCATATACTTAACTGAGAAATCTAACAAAGGTTAGAGGTAAGGACCACCCGAGTGCAAAATTTGAAACTACTGGGACCAAGTGTGTAATTAGTGAACCACTGGGACCAAGTCTGCAAGATTTCCAAACCACAGGGACCAACCAAGCATTTAACTCAACTTTTAATTTTGTAACAACTTTGAGTGCCAACACTAACAGATGTTAAATTTTCTATTTAGGTGAAGGGTTTTTAGTCATTTTATATATATGGGCTAATTTTGTAACTTATTGAAATTGTTTGATATTAATTGAGGGTCTCTTTTAGTATTTTATATAAAATATTAAAGAGAATACAAATTAAACTAATACTACAATTTGTTTCCAACTGATATGTCGAGTTGCCGACAAAAACTCCGACGTTTTCTCCGCTTCACATCTCCAACTTATATGTCGACAACATTTCAATATTTTGAACAAGTTTTTGGCTAGTTTAAATGATGGATATATGAAATTGTATGTCATAGTGGTTCAGAAGTACACCAACTATGAATCATAATAATCACTCAATTTTAATCGTTGCCTACTTATGACCAACAATAATCGACTAAATCTAAATCGCTTCCTATAATCGAACAACAATATTGGTTCAATCTGAATCCATGGAATCAAACCACAAGAATCATTGGCTGGAGTTGAGCAACAATAATCCGAATCACATTTCAATCAACGACTGAACCGAGTAACAATAATTGACTACATGGTGCCACGGCAGAACGAGAATTTGTACATATCTGAATTGTTTTGTCTAGTAGTATGGAGAGTTTAGAGGAATGACCTTTTTTTATACTAATTATTAATGGGGTAAATTAGTTTATAAAAACAATAAATTAGTAAAAATACTTATTTTAGTAATTACTTTTAAAATTACCCATTTTAATACATAATTTTTTCACCAACATCTATTTGGAAAATACTCCTAATCCCCTCTAACATAAACTAGTTAGACTATCTCCAATGCTTATTGTGAGGAGGATGCCCTTGATGATGTGGAGGGAATTTGTAGGAAGGGAAGCAATGGAGGGGAGGTAGCATGTGGGGTGCATCCTTCCAAACAAACGGCTGCACTTAATTTTTTTTTTTTTCATTCTTTACCCAATAATATATAATAATTACAAATTAATTTTACAAATAAAAAAAAGCTAAAGGCTAAATTAAAAAAAAAAATTCTTTTAAATTTCAAATCTCCAACAGCTAGATTTTTCAAAAAAAACCGGCTAGTTTTTCCCCCCTATAAATACCCACTCAAACTAACTCATATTTCACCCCAAAATCTTACAAACTCTAAAATTCCTTCAATCTTACACTCTTAAAATGGATTCAAGCGCACATTTTCTTTCTCTGGGTTGTTAAAAGATGATGATGATCAACAAAACCCACCACAACAACAATCATTCCCTCTTTTCTCACAAACACAAAACTTTTCTCAATTTTCTCAACCACATCCATATCCCCAGTTTCAACAATAAGGACCTTCATTCCCCCAATTAGGACAATTTCCTGTCATGCCACAGTTTCAACAACCTACTTTTGATCCTCAACAATTTAACAATTTCTTCAATGGCAACACTTCAAAAAACTTCCCAAATTCAACAACCCCAGTTCAACAAACTCAAGAAGATATTGTGGAATCACCATCAAAAGCAAAGGCCGCAAAAAAGAAGAAGAAGCCAAACAAGGTGGTGACGGAGAAGAATGACGAGCAATCAACAAAGGCGAGTAGTCAAAAGTGGCCTCAAAGTGATGAGGTTTTGCTTGCCCAAGCTCTGATTTCAACTACTGAGAATCCAATCATTGGCAATAACCAAAATGGGGAGGCCTATTGGGGTAAGATTGCAAAATACTACAATGAAAGTAACCCTGTAATTTCACGAGATTCTCACAATCTACGAAGTCATTGGCATATGTTTAAATCTAAGGTGAGTAGATTTAATAATTTGTATTTACAAGTCAAGTCTCGTTACAAAAGCGGTTGGTCAGATGACCAGTACATCCAAGAGACCAGACAATTGTTTATCAACGATCCATCTAACAAGACTTCTGCTCCTTTCACATACGAACATGTATGGAATATTGTTAAAGATCATGGTAAGTACAACTCCGCTACGCATGTTCATGGATTTCAACCCCCTAAAAGAACAAAAACTAACAGCTCGGGAAGGTATACGAGTTCTGCTTCTGATGCCAACTTTGGTGAGAATCCTGAAATGACAATATCACTTGATGTTGATGAAGAACAATTTCATGTTGAAGTTGAGTAGGTTCCTCCAACTCGTCCAATTGGGAGGGACAAGGCCAAGGCAGAAGCCAAAGTTAAGGGAAAAGGCAAAGCATGAATTGAATCATCTGAATTGAACATGAGAAAGCTAAAGCTCATGGATGAGATATCCACCACCAATCGTGCTAAAGGTGAAGCGATTGGATGTTCGAGCATAGAATTGAAAATTTCTATGAACTTCAGAAAAAGAAGGTCGAAATGAAAGAGAAGAAAATGCTCCTAATGGACACGAGTCATATGAATCCATTTCAGTTGGCCGAATAGAAGCAATGTGCAATCAAATCCGCGAGAAATACAATCGTCATGATTAGTTTTTAAATGTAATTTAAATTATCGTTTTTTACATCTAGAATAATTTATATTTTTTTATTTTTAATTTTAGGAAACTGTAATGCAATGCAAGTTTAACTTTTAAATTAATAATGGCTAGTTTTTAAATTCCTAACGGCTAGTTTTTTTTAAAAAATTTATAACCGACTAGTTTTTAAATTAATAACGGCTAGTTTTTTAAATTTCTAACGGCTAGTTTTTAAATTCCTAACGGCTAGTTTTTCCCCACCACTATAAATACATATCTAGACCAACCATTTTCATACACACACAATTCGTTCAAAATTTCTACGTACAATTCTCTCTAAAATTGAAAATGAGTTCAGATGATGAACAAGTCCCACAAAACATCCCGATGATGTTGACTCAACACTTTCAACATCTCATTTCCGATGATGTTGAAGAACTAGCTATGCAATTGTTTGAGCTTGATGCTCAAGATGAGGCTGATGCACAAGAGGGAATTCTTCTAGACGGAAGGGCAAACGGAAATACATAAACAGAGGTCGGAAGGATGCAGATGCCCGTTTGTGGAACGACTACTTTGCTCCAGAGTCGGTATACGATGAAAGCTTCGTTAGACGAAGGTTCCGGATGAAAAAACGTCTTTTTAATTGTATTGTTGAAGAAATCTCCAAACCAGGTAGCTGTCAACATTTTAAGTATTTCACACAAAGATACGATGCTCTTGGTGTAAAAGGTCTTTCACCAATACAAAAATGTACAAGTGCCATTCGTCAGTTGGCTTATGCTGCATCAGCTGACCAATGTGATGAGTACATACGAATTGGTGAAAGCACTTCCATTGAATGTCTACACAAGTTCTGTAGGTCTGTTGTTGAGATTTTTGGACCATGATATCTTAGAAGGCCCAACCAAGATGACATTCAACGATTGCTACAACTGCATTCTAAAAAGCATGGGTTTGTCGGAATGCTTGGAAGCATAGATTGTATGCATTGGGGTTGGAGAAACTGTCCAACGGCTTGGAAAGGACAATACACTCGAGGGGATCATGGTCATCCAACCATTATGCTAGAGGCTGTTGCATCACACGACCTTTGGATTTGGCATGCATTTTTTGGAGTGGCAGGTTCTAACAATGATATCAATGTTCTTAATCAATCACCAGTATTCAATCAATTCTTAGAAGGGAATGCACCACAGTGCAACTTTATTGTGAATGGGAATGAGTACGCGCAAGGATACTATCTTGCAGATGGCATTTACCCAGAATGGTCAACACTGGTAAAGTCTTTCGTTTACCCACCAAACAATAATCATAAAATGCAATACTTTAAGCAACGACAGGAGTCTTGTAGAAAGGATGTTGAAAGAGCATTTGGTGTCCTCCAATCAAGGTGGGCGGTAATACGATGCCCTGGAAGATCTACAAGCATACCAGTGTTAGGTGATATAATGCACGCATGTATCATTCTACATAATATGATTGTAGAAGATGAAGGTCATACGATAACTGATTGGTCCCGTGAAGAAGATGAGCCTGAGCCACCAAGTTATAATAGAGGTGCACCCACTGAGTTTACACACTATTTGGAGAGGTTTAGATCCTTACGCAGCAAAGTTACTCACATCGCACTACGCAACAATCTAATGGAACATATCTGGAAGCTTAAGCAAGGTAATCAAGCTAACGAAGAGTAGATTTGCCTTAGGGGAGCTTAATTTTAGGTTGTGGTTTAATTTGAGTATTTGTATATTATTTTTTTAGGAAAATATATTTTCTTTTTTATGTAATGCAAGTTTAATTTTTATTAAATTTTATCTTTTTTTATTATTTAAATACATTTTTACAGTTATTTATTAAATATTTTGTTGTAAAATAAAAGTTTTTAAAGAAAAAAGGAAAAAGAAATGGTGATGTGGAAGAGAGAGGATGCATGTGTAAAGGATGGGTTGGAGTGAAAAAGAGGAGAGAGGATGTATGTGGTAAGGATGAGTAAAAAGCTGATGTGCCAGTGGTGACTAGGATGCATGTAGTAAATGCAGCCCTTAGCGTTGCGGGAAGTCTTATAAAAAGCTTCGTCGCGTTGCGGCGATCTTCTTTTGTTATTTAGTTTGTGTTTACATGTGTTTTGAAATCACTACGAGCGCGTTGCACACGGAACCACTAACAAGAATAAAAAGAAAATGTAGAAAAAAACACTAAAAAATAACCGAAAGAAATCAACCAAAAAAATTGTATGGTAATGAAGTTGTTCGTATGAAACCCGTGGTAAGAGACGAGCAAATAGTACTGGGTACCGGTACCGAATTTCTCGAATCGAAAGATCCTAAGTATCAATTCGGTACAGACTTTTGGCGTTCTTGGTACCGGTTCGCTACCGGTTTTTACCTTCATATATCGGTACCGTGACCGGTATTTTCAGTACTAGTACCGATTCATTATCGGTTGGCACCGAGCTTATCCCTACCCCTGAAACTAAAAAAAATCACTAAAAGCTAGAAGAAATCAACAAAAAAAAAGCTAAACATGCCCATAGCATTAGCTTAGTAGCATCTTGGGAGTATGAAAAAACTTAAGGACCATAAGGTGGTTTTCCTTCCTTCTGAATTGGTGTATAGACATTATAGCCTAGTGGAGATGGATATGATCGGGTGGTTCTGCTAGTGGCACGATAATACTTCAGTGGTACGCCAGTGATATAAATTTATCGGTCAAAAAAATCAAAATGAAACACAAAAAGAGGGGAAAAAAACTTGTCACATGGGTGTTTTTGAATGGCGTTGACACTGAAACTAAAAAAAATATCATTAAAAGTTAGAAGAAAATCAACAAATAAAAGTTTAAACATGCCTATGGCATTATAGCCTAGTGGCATCTTGGGAGTATGATAAAACTGTTGGGAAAACTTGAAATTTACTTGGATAAATCTGAAGTCGTGTAATCACTTTCAGATCAAACAATTGGAGTTTCTACCAATCTTTGATCGGATAAAATCAGATTTGATTCTAGATTTCTGTATGAGATTTTGATTGTGAGATTTTGGGGATTAGTTACCAATCCAAAATTCGTCCAGGGTTTTCTCTAAAAGATTTGGGAGCGTATTTTCAGTTTTCACAACTGCTTGCAGTTTCAATTTTGAACAAAACGCCTTTTAGTCCCTTAACTTTTGAAAGTGCATATTTAGCCCGAAATTGAATTTCTGATGCATTTTCGATAAAGGACTTTTGTCCAAAATAAAAAATTTTCAATCTGCCCTTGGACCCTGCTTCTCTCGGGGGCGCTGCCCCCTTGGTTCCCCCGTTAGTCCCGATGACATTCAAATAAGCGTGCACTCTTATTTGAGCGTCACACGTAACCTCAAATTACACTAAAATATCCAACATACCCCCCCCCCCATTTTAGCGTAATCATAGATTAAATAACTTGTTCACAGCAATCAAACAAACTAATGCATAAATGAAATGTCGTGACGATTGAATTTCATATTAGTATATTACACATTCCAAATATTCGAATTTAAGGGTGTCTCTAAGGATTGAACCCTTAATATCCATACTGAATACATGAAGATAATATACACATTAGTTTACATATATAGATCTAACTTGACACTATCTTTTACTAGCCTATGTCCCTATCCTTCATAAGTATATCAAAGCCAAGTCCAAGCTTCTTGAAGCAGCTAAACTTCATGCTCATATAGGTAGCTCTTTTACTCTTGCACCTGCATATGCAATTTTTCAAAGGAGCTATTAAGAAGATATACCTCAACCTTCCTTAACTTGCAGATCTAAACACATACCTTTGGGATAATTTTAATGTTGTGTTCCAAACTCTAGATGTTAAGCTTTACACATTGAATTTTGCATCTAACGTCATATTAGATAGGAATTGGGTATCTTAACATGAGAGTTTTCAGATGGACTTTAACCCTAATCCCACAGCTGATCCTCTCACGAGATCTCTAGTTAACCCTTTGGTTAAGTGATTAGCTGTAACATCCGTCAAAAAACGGATTTTACCAAACCCGCTCCGTTTATTAACCGAACAATCAGTTTAAAATTTCGTGGCGTATTTAATGCCCAAATTAATTTTTAAACGATACATAATTAATTATTATATTGGAATATATAATTTATTTTTGAAAAATTGTTAAAAATAATGAAATAAAAATATAATGTTTCTGCCGGGTTTCGAACCCGGGTCAGTCAACCGGTTCAGCAGACTTAACACACACACACTCAACCACTGCGCCACTTGTATTTCTTGTTAATTATTAGAATCAATTAATTCATATCATGAATCCCAAATTCAAAAACCGGCGCCCAAATTTCAGTCGTCGGAAATCCCGGTGATCTCGCGAGATTGGACGGTTACTTCAGTTATAACGTAAACCTTAAACACTGCATCGGTTATAACCGACGCCTGAGTCCGCGACACAAGCTATAACCGCCGGAGAATTTCTAACCGACGAATCAAGTCGGAAATCGGACCAAATTCATCGATGACCTGCCTTATAAATACCCCCTCAAACCTCTGCAAGCTTTTTCGCTCAAAACCGCACCTTTACCCGACGTAATTCCACTCGCCGGAAAAGTTCTGCACCTCGCCGGAAAACCGAGCCCTTCACTTCTGAGCCTTACTGAACCCCCTGAGCTTATACCGAAGTCACCCACATCCTTTTCAAGCTTGCTGAAGACTCTCTGCCGCAAGACACACGACGCCGAAATCTTTTGCTGTCACCGGAGTTCTGCCGGAGAAACAGAGAAGTCCAGTCGGTATACCTTACGCTTAAATCTTTCATTCTTTTTATATATCTCACATGTAATTAACCACCAGACACTAACGAACATGATTAAAACTTCGAACCAGTCAGTCATCATTTCTGGTTAAGACTGACGAAGAAGACGAAGTTTCGGTAACATATAAGTTTAATTTAAATCAAGTTATAACTCGGGTTAGACACACAGTCCAGCGGTGGACTGTGTGCACATTAAACACGTAAACGTCTCGAGTTCGAATCTTGTCCCACGCATGCTTGCCTTAATAAAAATGTCCTTTTTTTTACCGAACCGGAGTCACCGCTGATATATGTTAAGTTTATAAAAACCAGAATAATAACCAAGATAGACACACAGTCCAGCGGTGGACTGTGTGTATGTTTAATCACAGGACACGAGTTCGAGTCCGAGCTACCGCACCGGTCCGGACAATTATTAAACTTTTTATTTAAGACAGAAATGGAAATGTTTAGTTTGTATATAAGTATAATAAAAATCAGTTTATTTAACAAGTTGGACACACAGTCCAGCGGTGGACTGTGTGTTAACATAAACCACAGGTCCCGGGTTCGAGACCTGTGGAGCACACCGAGTCACTGATTAAAATCTTTTTAGAAATAAGTTGATTTTCGGATTAATCTAATTAATATATAAATATAATTAAAAACAGAAATATTTCGGGTTAGACACGTAGCTCAGTTGGTAGAGCTGCGTGCACGCGTACGGGAGGTCTCGGGTTCGAGCCTCACTCAGCGCACACTTACACGCATACGAACCGGTCAAACAGTCAAGGTCAACGGTCAACGGTCAAAAAAGTCAACTTTTTTTATTATTTTTATTTATCTATTTTAATTAAAAATCAATTAAAAAAACTTAATTTTTAAGGTTAGAAAATAGCCTTAAACTCACAAAAATACACCCAACAATCCTACTAAAATGGATTAATAAAATCCGTTTACTTACCGAACCATAATGCTATTTATCTAGGTTAATTTCACTCGTGGTTAAAACCACTTCGCGTGCATTCAACATCATCAACCGAACGCACCCACTGTGAGTGAATCTTACAACTCCCCCTTTTTAATTACACGTTTTGGGGTGTGTCATGTGTCACAAAATAATTAACTCGTTTATTTAAACTTGTGCCATACCATATTGTGATCTAAACTTAGATTGTTTATATTGTTGTGGTTATGTATTTCATTTTGTCAACTTATATGAAAGTCATTTATTAAGCCCATCAGTTCCTCGTGGGAGACGAGTTGAGCAACGCGTGCCTCAAAACAAATCCATTATTGTTCATGTGTGTATTATTGAGTTTATATTGTTTGTAGTTATGTATTTTATATTGTCAAGTTTATGCAATTCATTCATTAGGCCCATCAGTTCCTCGTGAGAGACGAGTTGAGCAACGCGTGCCTCTAAACGATCCATTATTGTTCATGTGTGTATTGTTTATTATTAAATTGATTGGTGAATAAGTTTACATCTATTTTTACTCATGTGTGGTTGTGCACTTATTTTATAATCAATTAAATAAACTTGTTCAAATGTTTTCCATAGGATTCACTCGCCAACTTTTTGTTGATCCAAAAACCCTTTTTACACATGATACAGGTGAACAGGATGAAGCAAGGAAAACATAGGAAATGCCTTAGAAGAAAACAATGAAGCCTAGATTGATATTTAGGACATGTTGTAATATTGATTGTAATTTTCCATTAAAGTGTATTAATGAATATGAAACGTTAAAATAAATGTCATGAGCTTTGATGATAACCCAATCATGCCCCGATCACCTTTTCCGCTGCGGGTCGGGGTGTGACAGATTGGTATCAGAGCCATGACTATAGGGATATAGGATAGGTTATTAAACCCTTAGAGCCTATACTATAGTCAGCCTAAACTTTAATTGATTAGGTGGTTACATACAAACTTATGATATTTATTTGTTTCATATTTGTTTATACTTACAGTCAAACATACATACTTATATACACATTTATCATACATATATCAATGTTCATATATTCAATTCATCTTCATACATTTGTTATTCAAAGATTTTGTTGCAATTTTCAAATCTCATCAAAGTAAGTTCTGCGACGGGCATGTAGTAACTGGAAGGGTACAAGTACCGGTAGTCGGAACGTCCTGTCTAGGTTGGCATTCGTATAAATCCAATATAACGGACCAGTTTGCCTACCTGGGGACTAACGATGAGAGTACGAAGGACCTATTAGGCTAAAGCATGTCACACCAAACGTCGTTCGAACTAACCCCACTTTGAGGTGTCACCGTGTCTACACCTGGGCACATTCCGAATATCACACGTTGTATACATATTTCTCGATTTTCTCCGGGTTTTAGTGTACGTAACCAGGCTAACACATGTGAACCATATGAAAAACCCGGTATTCATGGGGCCCACATGATTACGAAGGTGAAGTATGGCGGCATGTAGGGCCTAATGACGAGCAAAGCCCAAGACATCCTATGGATGTAGTAGATTTATTTTTCTATAATTATTTTATGAATGTTCATTCCTAAATGCGACCCATGATCCCAAAAACATCCAACTCATACTCTTGACATGTATTCCTTGTAGATGTCTTCTAACCTCACCCGTAGGAAGATGAGAGCAGGAAAAGCCCGCGAGCGCATAGCTGCCCTAATCGCTCAACAAATGGCTGCCGTAATACCCAACATTGTAATCCAAGTCCAACAAGCACTTACCGCTAATCCTGTCAATCAAGAAGATCAACACGTTATCAACTCTCCCCCAAATACCACTAAATGCACCTACAAGCATTTCAAATCATGCGACCCTCCAAAATACAAAGGGACTGAAGGTGTCACTGCTCTCCTCCATTGGTTTGAAGAAATGGAGAACACTTTTCTAAATTGCGATTGCCCAGATGATCGCAAAGTGCGTTATGCTACTGGTCGTTTATATGGAATAGCACCCTTACTTGGTGGAATACAGAGAAGGCCAAACGAGGCGTCGACGATGCTATGACTTTAACTTGGGACGAATTGAAGGAAATCATGACCAGACGATTTTGCCCAAGGAGCGAAATCAAGAAATTAGAAGATGAGTTCTATTCGTTGAAGCAAAAGGAAGGCGACCACATCACGTACAACAAAAGATTCCTCGAGTTACATCAAATGGTTCCCAACATGTTCACTCCCCTCTACCGTTTGATCGAGCACTACATTCGTGGTCTTCCGTCAAATATTCAAGACTCTGTAATAAGTACCACGCCTGCAACTTTGGAAGCAGCAATGGAGCTAGCAACAGCGCTCACCGAGAACCGAATCCGGAACAAAGACTTCAAGGAGGAGAAGAAGAAGGATAAAGCATCAACTGAAACCTCCGACTACACCCAAACCGAATCCCCTTCTCAACCCAATTCTAAGAGAAAAAGAGACGGGCAACTTTCGCTACTATCCAACGAAACCAACCAATTTCACACGCCATACCCATCCAAGCTATCCCAATCACTCAAGTGGCACCCAACTAAACTTACCCAAATAAGAAACCATATCTTGGACCTCACCCTCGATGCAACAACTGTTTTTATCACCATCCCCTTACCCTACCTTGTCGACTATGTGCAACTTATGGACGCTATGGTCATTTGAGCAGGGTTTGCCGCACATTTCAAAACCAAATCTCTCCCCCTACTCAAAACATGGTCCAAACCTATCAACAACCCCAATACCCCATATTCCCATATGTTCGAGCTTGTTTCAATTGTGGCGACCCTACCCACTTTAGAAACACGTGCCCTCGATTGGTTAACATCATAAACGCTCAAGCCCAATCAAATCCAGTTAACCAAGTAAACCAAGAAAACCCAACCGCTAGGCCACCAGCAAGAGGAAGAGTCTTCAACATCAACGCCAATCCTGTCGAAGATAATGACGGCCCAAACGAAGATACCCAACTAGTCCTCTTCACCGAAAATCCAGATTCAACTCCAATCGTTTAGTTTTATGTTTTTCTTTATGTTTTAGAATCACATAGAACCAATCATAACTTAAGGATAAAGCCAATGAAACTTTGATAAGAATATGGTGGATACGCCGCTGGTACTTCCTATATATAAGTATTCTTGTCAAAGGATCGGAGGCATTATCAGGCGGTTATGAGAGGTTCCATGTATAGGCTGTTTGTGTGATTATTGTTTAGATTAAATTTATCATTTTCAGTACATGCAATACGATCGGCTCCATTTGATTGAGCCTTGATCGCACAGACATTTTCATTTTCAGTACATGCAATACGATCGGCT
Source organism: Scalesia atractyloides (assembly GCA_947069175.1). Classification (NCBI taxonomy): domain Eukaryota; kingdom Viridiplantae; phylum Streptophyta; class Magnoliopsida; order Asterales; family Asteraceae; genus Scalesia; species Scalesia atractyloides. The sequence goes on along the minus strand of CAMTDV010000014.1, from coordinate 8,933,796 downwards.
CCGTTTGATCGAGCCTTGATCGCACAGACATTTTCATTATCAGTATCTTGTGGTTGTTGTGTTTGTTGTAGAGTCACATAGAACTAATCATAACTTGTGGATAAAGTCAATGAAAATTTGACAAGAATATGGTGGATACGCCGCTGGTACTTCCTATATATAAGTATTCTTGTCAAAGGATCGGAGGCATTATCAGCGGTTATGAGAGGTTCCATGTATAAGCTGTTTGTGTGATTGTTGTTTAGATTAAATTTATTATTTTCAGTACATGCAATACGATCGGCTCCGCTTGATTGAGCCTTGATCGCACAGACATTTTCATTTTCAGTACATGCAATACGATCGGCTCCGTTTGATTGAGCCTTGATCGCACAGACATTTTTTCATTTTCAGTATTTATGTGTTTGTTGTATTGGTTGTAGAGTCACATAGGACTAATCATAATTCATTGATAAAACCAATGAAAATTTGACGAGAATATGGTGGATACGCCGCTGGTACTTCCTATATATAAGTATTCTTGTCAAAGGATCAGAGGCATTGTCAGACGGTTATGAGAAGTTCTATGTAGGATTTAGTAGTTTCTTGGTAACTAATCATAACTTGCGGATAAAACCAACGAAAATTTGACAAGAATATGGTGGATACGCCACTGGTACTTCCTATATATAAGTATTCTTGCCAAAGGATCAGAGGCATTATCAGGCGGTTATGAGAAGTTCCATGTAGGATTTAGTATTGCCTTGGTTGAAACTTGTGTTACATTTATATCATCTCGCTATTTAAAGAAATTGGATTGTGTTCCATTTCTACATAAACTAACCTCTCTATCATAACAAACGAGAGAGGAACTGTCACCATTCAAACATATATGTTATCAGAATGTGGATTCAAATATTAGTTGTTGTGTTTATTTATGTTCTTTAGTCATAGAACCAATCATAACTTACTGATAAAACCAATGAAAATTTGACAAGAATATGGTGGATACGCCGCTGGTACTTCCTATATATAAGTGTTCTTGTCAAAGGATCAGAGGTATTGTTAGATGGTTATGAGAAGTTCCATGTAGGTTGTAGTATTAGAAGTTTTGCTTTAGGATATAACCATATCCTTCCAAACATATCCAAACTCTTATGCATGATATCATATTTAGCGAATCAACTCCGCTTATCAACACTTTTATAGTAGGCAACAAAAAGCGATTCCTGTAATAGGGTACTTAACCCTTACAAGGGACGTTACCGCCTCAAACAAAATTTAAACTTTTACACTTTTTCTAAGTATGTAACTGTCAAACTAAACACCATCATTCTTTTAGTCAAATATATCAATACTTAAATTTCGGGACGAAATTTCTAAAAAGCAGGGGATACTGTAACATCCGTCAAAAAACGGATTTTACGAAACCCGCTCCGTTTATTAACCGAACAATCAGTTTAAAATTTCGTGGCGTATTTAATGCCCAAATTAATTTTAAACGATACATAATTAATTATTATATTGGAATATATAATTTATTTTTGAAAAATTGTTAAAAATAATGAAATAAAAATATAATGTTTCTACCGGGTTTCGAACCCGGGTCAGTCAACCGGTTCAGCAGACTTAACACACACACACTCAACCACCGCGCCACTTGTATTTCTTGTTAATTATTAGAATCAATTAATTCATATCATGAATCACAAATTCAAAAACCGGCGCCCAAATTTCAGTCGTCGGAAATCCCGGCGATCTCGCAAGAGTGGACGGTTACTTCAATTATAACGTAAACCTTAAACACTGCATCGGTTATAACCGACGCCTGAGTCCGCGACACAAGCTATAACCGCCGGAGAATTTCTAACCGACGAATCAAGTCGGAAATCGGACCAAATTCATCGATGACCTGCCTTATAAATACCCCCTCAAACCTCTGCAAGCTTTTTCGCTCAAAACCGCACCTTTACCCGACGTAATTCCACTCGCCGGAAAAGTTCTGCACCTCGCCGGAAAACCGAGCCCTTCACTTCTGAGCCTTACTGAACCCCCTGAGCTTATACCGAAGTCACCCACATCCTTTTCAAGCTTGCTGAAGACTCTCTGCTGCAAGACACACGACGCCGGAATCTTTTGCTGTCACCGGAGTTCTGCCGGAGAAATAGAGAAGTCCAGTCGGTATACCTTACGCTTAAATCTTTCATTCTTTTTATATATCTCACATGTAATTAACCACCAGACACTAACGAACATGATTAAAACTTCGAACCAGTCAGTCATCATTTCTGGTTAAGACTGACAAAGAAGACGAAGTTTTGGTAACATATAAGTTTAATTTAAATCAAGTTATAACTCGGGTTAGACACACAGTCCAGCGGTGGACTGTGTGCACATTAAACACGTAAACGTCTCGAGTTCGAATCTTGTCCCACGCATGCTTGCCTTAATAAAAATGTCATTTTTTTACCGAACCGGAGTCACCGCTGATATATGTTAAGTTTATAAAAACCAGAATAATAACCAAGATAGACACACAGTCCAGCGGTGGACTGTGTGTATGTTTAATCACAGGACACGAGTTCGAGTCCGGGCTACCGCACCGGTCCGGACAATTATTATACTTTTTATTTAAGACATAAATGGAAATGTTTAGTTTGTATATAAGTATAATAAAAATCAGTTTATTTAACAAGTTGGACACACAGTCCAGCGGTGAACTGTGTGTTAACATAAACCACAGGTCCCGGGTTCGAGACCTGTGGAGCGCACCGAGTCACTGATTAAAATCTTTTTAGAAATAAGTTGATTTTCGGATTAATCTAATTAATATATAAATATAATTAAAAACAGAAATATTTCGGGTTAGACACGTAGCTCAGTTGGTAGAGCTGCGTGCACGCGTACGGGAGGTCTCGGGTTCGAGCCTCACTCAGCGCACACTTACACGCATACGAACCGGTCAAACAGTCAAGGTCAACGGTCAACGGTCAAAAAAGTCAACTTTTTTTATTATTTTTATTTATCTATTTTAATTAAAAATCAATTAAAAAAACTTAATTTTTAAGGTTAGAAAATAGCCTTAAACTCACAAAAATACACCCAACAATCCTACTAAAATGGATTAATAAAATCCGTTTACTTACCGAACCATAATGCTATTTATCTAGGTTAATTTCACTCGTGGTTAAAACCACTTCGCGTGCATTCAACATCATCAACCGAACGCACCCACTGTGAGTGAATCTTACAACTCCCCCTTTTTAATTACACGTTTTGGGGTGTGTCATGTGTCACAAAATAATTAACTCGTTTATTTAAACTTGTGCCATACCATATTGTGATCTAAACTTAGATTGTTTATATTGTTGTGGTTATGTATTTCATTTTGTCAACTTATATGAAAGTCATTTATTAAGCCCATCAGTTCCTCGTGGGAGACGAGTTGAGCAACGCGTGCCTCAAAACAAATCCATTATTGTTCATGTGTGTATTATTGAGTTTATATTGTTTGTAGTTATGTATTTTATATTGTCAAGTTTATGCAATTCATTCATTAGGCCCATCAGTTCCTCGTGAGAGACGAGTTGAGCAACGCGTGCCTCTAAACGATCCATTATTGTTCATGTGTGTATTGTTTATTATTAAATTGATTGGTGAATAAGTTTACATCTATTTTTACTCATGTGTGGTTGTGCACTTATTTTATAATCAATTAAATAAACTTGTTCAAATGTTTTCCATAGGATTCACTCGCCAACTTTTTGTTGATCCAAAAACCCTTTTTACACATGATACAGGTGAACAGGATGAAGCAAGGAAAACATAGGAAATGCCTTAGAAGAAAACAATGAAGCCTAGATTGATATTTAGGACATGTTGTAATATTGATTGTAATTTTCCATTAAAGTGTATTAATGAATATGAAACGTTAAAATAAATGTCATGAGCTTTGATGATAACCCAATCATGCCCCGATCACCTTTTCCGCTGCGGTTCGGGGTGTGACATCAGCTAAGTTCTGTTGAGTTCTCACATACTTAACAGAAATAGCACCATGCATGATGAGCTCACAAACCATGCTATGTCTCACACCTAAGTGTCTTGACTTGCCATTATACACTTGACTATACGCCTTAGCCAGTGTAGCTTCACTATCACACCTTATAGAAATGGGAGCCATTGGTTTTGGCCACAATGGAATCTCATAATTCAAGTTTCTTAGCCACTCAGCTTCTTTGCCAGCTGCGGCTAACGCTAAAAACTCAGACTTCATTGTTGAATCAGTTATGCAAGTCTGTTTCTTTAAAGCCCAAGAAATGGCACCTCCCCCAAGTAGGAATACCCAACCACTTGTGGAAGAATGATCTTCCTTATTGTTTATCCAACTTGCATCTGAATATCCTTCAATCACTGAAGGAAATCCAATGTAAGTTAGACCATAATCCATGGTTCCTTTCAAGTATTTGAATACTCGACCTAGTGCTTGCCAGTGATGAGTAATAGGATTGCTAATAAACCTACTAACTTTTCCAACAGCATACGCTATATCTGGTATGTGCAGATCATAGCGTACATAAGTGATCCAATCGCTCTTGAGTACTCAAGTGGAGATACTGCAATACCTTTATTAGGTAATAGCTTCAGACTAGGATCAACAGGAGTACTTGCGGGAGAACAATCCTTGAAATTGAACTAGTTCAAGATTTTCTCAATATAGTGTGATTGAGAGATTGAAATGCCCATGTTCTCATGTTTGATTTTAATACCTAAAATCACCTCAGCCTCCCCATATCTTTCATAGCAAACATAGATGATAAAAATTCTTTTGTTCTATCAACTTGATCTTGGTTAGTGCCAAAAATCAACATATTATCTACTTACAAACAGATCAAGACTCTGTTTCCAGAAGCATCAAACTTGCCATAAACACATTTATCTGGTTGGTTTAAAGCAAAACCATTAGACAATACAATCTCATCAAACTTTTGATGCCACTGTTTGGGTGATTGCTTCAAACCATAAAGAGATTTAATTAGTTTACACACCTTGTTTTCACTTCCAGGCATAACAAACCCTTCTGGCTGTTTCATGTAAATCTCCTCATCTAATTCACCATTTAGAAATGCAGTTTTCACATCCATTTGGTCAATTACAAGATTATGTATAGCAGCAAGTGCTAATAATAATCTAATGGTGGATATCCTTGCTACAGGAGCATATGTATCAAAGAAGTCAATACCCTCCTTTTGTCTAAACCCTTGGATTACTAATCTGGCTTTGAACTTATCAATAGTACCATCCACCTTCATCTTCCTCTTGAAGATCCATTTACTTCCCAATGGTTTACAACCAGGAGGTAAATCCACCAATTTCCAAGTGTTATTTTGATAAATAGAATCCATTTCATCTTGGATGGCTTCTTTCCAAAATGAAACATCCCGTGAAGCCATTTCTTCACTATATGTCTTTGGACCTCATCAACATGGAAGCAATATTGATATTGAAAATCAATATCAATCCTAGATCCCTCAACTAAGTAGAGTTGAAAATCGTCACCATAAGACTTGGCCTTTCTTTCTCTTGAACTCCTTCTTGGTTCAGTGCTAGTTGAAGGCATGATTTCTTTTTCACTAGAAATCTTAAGAGAAGGATTCATATCCTTTGGCCTAGGTATAGATGTGAATCTATCTTCATCATATTCTACATTTCCACTTCTTGCGTCAATAACCGTATGTACTGAAACGTGGTCATTTGGTTCTATTACATAGAACCTGTGAGCAAATGAGTGCTCAGCATATCCAATGAAAATGCATTCTATACCTCTTTCCCCAGTTTCTTATCTTAGGATCATTGAGCCTAACCACGGCTCTACAACCCCAAACTCTTAGTTTTTGCAACTCGGGTGGCTTTTTATACCAAAGCTCAAAAGGGGTTGTTTTGTTCCTTTTATTTGGAACCCGGTTTAACAAATAACAGGCTGTCAACATAGCCTCTCCCCAAAACCCATTATTTAAACCCGAATGGGACAGCATGGTATTAACCATCTCTTTTAGCGTCCTATTCTTCCTTTCCACCACACCATTTTGTTCCGGTGTGTATTGTGGTAAGGTGTATTATTCCAGTTGATTGGAAATATTCCGGATCAAGATACTCACCACCTCTATCCGTATGTAGGGTTTCGATCAATTCACTTCGATGAAGCTCCACTTCGTGTTTATAGATTTTAAACTTTTCCAGAGCTTCATCTTTTGCATGTAATAAGTAAACGTAACAGAATCTAGTAGCATCGTCTATAAAGGTTACAACATACTTCTTGTTACCTAATGATGGTGTACCATGAAAATCACATAGATCACTATGTATCAAATCTAATAGTTTACTTTCTCTAGTAACATGTTGCATGAATGGTTTTCTAGTTATTTTATTCAACTTGCAGATATGGCATTTTTCATTTGTTAAATCAATTGCCAGAATTAAGCACATTTTAGACATTTCCACAAGTCGTTTATAATGTACATGTCCTTGTCTAGCATGCTGATGTAGAGGATGAAAGCCGAGTATTAAAGTGGTTAAATGATGAGTTTTATATGCAGTTTATATGTTTACGTGTCTTGAATGTGATAACTACGAGTGTTTGTTGCTTTTCAGGATAAACATGTAAATCGGTGCACTTATGGTGATTAAAGTGGAAGTAGATTGCTCGAGGATGATATTTGCAGCTTGTGATGTTGATTCAGAGTATGTTCGGTTGATGAAATGGCTTGAGAGTGCAAGATACACGAAAGAATAAAGTCTAGGGACTATTTGGTACTTAATTGAAAGTTATACTATAGTCAAATGTGCAAGAATTATGAAGAACTAAACTTCAGGGGCCTAAATGTCATTAGATGAAAGTTGAATAAGTGGAGACGAAGACTTGAGGGATGCGACGTCGGTTACGGTTGACACAACCGTAACTTACGGTTGACACAACCGTAACTTACGGTTGACACAACCGTAACTTACGGTTGACACAACCGTAACTTACGGTTGACACAACCGTAACTTACGGTTGACACAACCGTAACTTACGGTTGACACAACCGTAACTTACGGTTGAGGATGTCAAGTATCAAAATTCCAGGGTCCAAGATGTAAATTATGGTGTGAACAAATGTGAACAAGTGTGAATGCGCAGAATCCTTGCATCGTAACTTACGGTGCCTAACCGTAGGTTACGGTTGTGTAGAAACAAAAAAACAGAAAGTCAGGACCGTAACTTACGGTTCCTGACCGTCGGTTACGGCCCGGCTGATGAAAAAACGCGAAATTGTTGATGTTAAGGTATATTACGGTTTCAAGAGGCCTCTATTCAAGGGCGGAACTCTAAGGACGGAAATAGGACTCCAGAGCATAAAAGTTGAAGGCTTTCTCATCCATATCATCATAATCTTTCATCATGCCAAGATCAAGATCATGAGTTCATCTTCAATCATGACTTTTGTTGATCTCGTGTGCGAGATGAGCGGCTAAACTCTTATGGTTTCCTCCGGTTGGAGGGTTTTGCATAACTTGGTACTTTTATGTGTTTTTTATCATTGTAACTTGGTGATCTAAGCATTCGATGCTTTTCACCATGAATCTAAGTGATTGATTGTAACTGATTACATTTATTTGTCCTTAATTCTTAAGCATTCAATTCCTGAGAGTTCTAGTAATCAGGATATATTTGACATGGGATTAGGGTTGGTTATTGTAGTTGATGATCATATGATAACCTCCGTTAAGTTATTAATCGGAGTACTTAGTCTTTGATTATCACAATTGATTGGTGAGGTTAAACATTTATGTCTATGTGAATGTTTTGATCAGCACATTCCAGAGGAACCATTCTTCCTCCATTTGATTACAATCTCATTTTAATTTGTTTTAATTCGTTAATTTAGATAATTTCCACAATCAAACAAACAGATTTTCCATTTCAGTATTAGTTAATTCATACTTTGCATTAGAACACTTTCCACAATCCTCCTCTGGTTCGATATCCGACTTACTCTAGCTACTAGTTTATTTCGGTTTTTGCATGACACTAACGACAGTCATCAAAATGGCGCCGTTGCCGGGGAGGCTTTCGCAAAGTGTTTAGTGTTAAGTTTTTAGTAAAAATAGATAAAAAATAGTGTCAGTTTTGTTTTGTTTTGTTCAGATTTATACTTGGTGCTGGTGTTTCTGTGTTTTTGCAGGATGGCAAGTTATTTGAGAAGAAGATTTCCCGAGTACTATATATGTATGTTTTGCAAGAATCCACTGCATCCGGGAATTACCTGTTGGGAGGCTCGATACTCGTGTAGAGAAGAACAAAGGAGAGAAATTGAGTTGAATTTTTATTCTGATGATCATGTCCACCCACACTATTCTTATTCTGATTCGCCGCGAGTTGCATATGATTACCAATCGGATAGGAATTATTGTTATGATAAGCAGACATGGGATGAGAGTAGCTATGATCCGGGGATGGTACAAGGCGTGAGTTACCAAGAGGAGTATGACAATTGTTATGATGAATACTCTCGACTTTCTTATGAAGACCATCCAGTACAGTCAGGATGCTTATCATACCCAGGATACAATTGATCAGGGTGAGTCTGAATGTGAACCCCAGTCACATAGTTACCATCAATCACCCCAATTTGTACGTCTTATTGAATATATGAGACAAGGAGACCTGGCATACATTGAAGAGGAATTGGCGAAACCTGACCTGTCAATAGAGGACCAGTTGGAGATGTTTATTCAGAAGTATGATCTTTTGATGGCTGAAGTGAAGGATGATGGGCCAAGAATGACTCCAATGAAAAAACGTCAAGCTAGGGATAGATGGATGTCTCTACAAATGTCTCCTTCTCAAGTAGGGAACGAGGTTGTGGAGGTTAATACCACACTGATGATTCTCTCAACTGCTAAACAGTCAGATGTGGAGAAAATTGTTGAAGGTGATGAGGTGAAAGAAGACATTCCACAAAATAAGTGTGGGGATGCATGTATAGAGATGAGGAAGGTGGCGATGAAGGACATCGGGCGGATCATCATAAAGTGGTTGTGCAATAATCCGACTTATCTGCGGATATTGAGTAAAAAGAAACACTTGTGTAGAGTTAACTACCGAGTTTATGTTGGGAACTCGATAGGAAAGTGTGGATTGAGGCCGGATTGTAGTGCTTCAGTGGACATCTTGATAAAAATTAGACCCCGTTGGATCAGTGATGTCAGGTACCGTGCATTCATTGGAAATACATTGGATAAATGTGCATTGAGACCATCGTAGCGCATATCAGGTACGGTCTGGCTAAAGACCTAAAACTTAGCGCTCTCGGGAGGCAGCCCGAGGATGTTGAGTAGTGTACCTTGTTTTGTTTTGTTTTGGTGTGGTTGTGTCTTGACAGATTCCTACCATTCAATCATCATGGATCATAGTCTTAAGTGTGCTAATTGTATACGAAAAACTAAAGTTTCAATCACTAATAGATTCCTTACCTGTAGTAGACTAGATTAGTTTCCATGTCATGGTTGACCCTTTAAGTTTCATGAGAGTAGGCTTGGCAAGTGTTTTTTTATAGAAAAGAGTTGAAAAGAGATGTCTATCTAGGGGTAACATGTTTCTAATCGCGTATGCTACATGTCGTTAACCCTTTTCTACCTGTCTTGGTGAGATCTTGAGCCTGTAGATGGATAGGATGTATTTTATGATGAATTCGTTTTTTAAGTGCAGGCTATGTGTTATTCTGTGTTAGAACTTGTGTGATTTGATGCATGCTGAGATTGTGGGTTTGACATGTGCACATAGGTGACAAAGGCATTAGGATATTTGTTCTTCATTCGTGTTTGTGTTTGTTGCGTGTGTTCACCGAATTCCTTTAGTAGCCCTGTTGAGCCTAATTACCTTTCGTTTGTTCACCCGCTGTTTTGTGAAGTGTCACACCCCAACCGATGGCGGAAACATCGGGGTTAGTGGCACTAGGCCACCAGATTGATTTCACGATATGTTCCATAACAATCTTTTAACGTATCACAACCTGCTTAATATCCCATACTATTAAACGTAACACTTAAAAAAATATTACAAAACGGAGATTTCTCATTAAATTCAACCGGGTTCGATTTCCCCTAGATTTCATACATAAGTTCAAAATCTGAAATACATCAACAAACTAACTAAACAAACTAAAGTACGCTAAGCATGCAACATCCAAGCATCCATAGCTAAAATCCTCAACCTGTTACATACGTTAAAATACATGTCAATATAATTAAGTAAGGGTGAGCATACAGGTTTAAGTACTACTAGCATAATCGAGAAAGCGTTCGCGAAATAATCTAACTACACATCATGATACACCGAAACAATTCACACCGATTAAGATAGGCTTATTTCTCATGCTAACTACCGTGAGAAGGCTTGCGCGTTCATCCTAACTAGACCCCGTCGGGTGTAAGCCACACTATAGTACCATACTAGCTAAGGAGGCAAGTTAACGAAAAATAAGTCCTAGTCACATGTTTCTAGCATAACGTATCGAGCATATATAATCAGATTATTCGCGTGTGATAAACAAATTGATTTGTAAAGTGATTTTGATGTAGGAACGTATGTAACACCCAAAAAGTGCGTTAAAGCGAAAAATGGGTCAAGTATATTCACTGTGGGTGCGTTTAGGTAAGAGTTCGGGATCTGAGGAGAGTCGAGAAGAGCGCCGGGTCAGCCTGCATACGCGAACGGAAGTGCATCAGTCTCCGAAAAGCTGAAACAGTTAAGTTGGAGTTGGGAAGTAGGAAAGTTCAGGCGAACTTGTGTGTAAACACACAAGTTCGAGCGAACTTGTATGAATTTGGTGAGTTTATAGCCAAGTTCGGGCGAACTTGTAAGGATTTCTTACTAAGGAGACAAGTTCGGGCGAACTTGCATAGTTTCTTAAGAAACTAGACAAGTTCGGTCGAACTTGTAGGAGATTTGGTGAGATTAGCCCAAGTTCGGTCGAACTTGACCCCTTTGGGTACAAGTTCGGTCAAACTTGACCTGGTGAACTGGTGATTCTCGAGCGAACTTGATGTTTTCGGGTCCAAAATCTCGCGTTTTCGCGTCATTTGCTGAGGAAAATCGAGTCTTCATCCCTCGAACCCTGTGCTACTGAGCAAACTTAGGTCGGAGAGGTCTTTTAGAGCGGTTTTAGCCGTTTTACAAAAGCATGGGCTAATCCGGGCGGAACTCGGGGTTCGTTCGGGTTTGTCCGGCTTGTGTAAACCAACATAAACGTCCTTGTGCTTCCAAATTTGGGATCTTGAATGATAGTTGCTTCGTTTCATATCAGAAAATGAACAAAACACCATCAAAAGTCCGTATCTTGTGTAGAAATCAATGGTTGTCAAAGGTTTTTCTCAGATCTATAACTTACAAGCCGAGATCTTGCAAATCTCGTGTTTAGGAAGTCTCTACTATCGCCAAACGAACTCGTATTGTGTAGATCTAAGATTAAAGCAGAAGTTTTTGAAGAAAAAGATGAAGGTTTTCGTAAAAGAATGAGTTTTGATGAAAACGAAGGCTACGCCTTGTGCCAAAATCGTTATAAACCTTTGTAGATCGTTGATAAACGTTGTCGCAGTGAAATCGGATTGATTCTTACTTTGGACACGAAGGTTTCGGGTTTTGAGAGCTCTGGGCGAACTTGCAGTAAGTTCAAATGAGAGAACAGAGCTTGGTATTTATAGGAGAAGGCAAAAAGAGAGCTGATGGTAGCCAAGTTCGGTCGAAATTGCTAGGTTTTCAAGTGTGGATGGCTAAGTTCGGCCGAACTTGCATATGTATATGCAAGTTCGAGCGAACTTGAGGTTTAATGAAGAAATATAGTTTGGTCAGCCAAGTTCGGCCGAACTTGGGGTCACCCAAGTTCGAGCGAACTTGTCCAAATGTTGGGTTTTCTCCGTTTGTTTCGCGTTAAGTGTTCATTTAGCTATTCGTTCATATTAGTTAGTTATATTAAGTGTTATAATTGGTATAATAGTGCGATTTAGCGATTCGAGAGTGCGAGAGCGATGCGATAGCGAGCGTAATCATAACCACAAACACACATAACACATAAATAACATAAAACCACATAAATAACTGCGATTTGCGATGCGATGATGGGATTAAGCATGTCGGTACAACACCATAATTAATTAACATAAACTTTATTATTAAGTCGAATCTCAGAATTACAAAAGATAGGTAAACAGGAAAACAAAGGAAAAGATAACAATCGAAATTTCGAGTTGTTAAAGTCTCCCCTACTTTAGGGAATTTCGTCCCGAAATTCAAGTAGTAGCTGTAACAAATAGATGTGGGTACTTGGCCTTCATATCACTTTCAAATTCCCAAGTAAACTCGGTGCCGCGTTTGCCCTCCATCGGACTTTCACGATAAGGATACGAGAGCGTCGTAGTTTCTTAGTCTCTCGGTCCATGATTTCCACAGGCTTTTCCACGAAATGGAGAGTCTCGTTGATTTGCAGATCTTCGAGAGGTACATGGAGGTTTTCTTCGGCTAGGATTTCTTGAGGTTAGACACGTGGAAAGTCGGATTGCACGTTGTTAAGTTCCTCCGGTAATTCGAGACGATAGGCTACTTTACCGATTCTTTCCAGAATCTTAAAGGGACCAACGTATCGAGGCTGCTAGCTTTACTTTCTTGCCGAAGCGGACCACTCCCTTCCAGGTGCAACCTTTAGGAGAACGTGATCTCCCACTTCGAACTGCAGGGGCTTGCGGCGTTTATCGGCGTAACTCTTTTGACGATTCCGAGCTTTCAAGAGATTGTCTCTTATTTGGAGGATCTTGTCGGTTGTTTCTTAAATTAGCTCGGGACCGGTGATTTGTGCTTCTCCGATCTCGTGCCATGCAATAGGCGATCGACATTTTCTTCCATACAGTGCCTCAAAAGGAGCCATTTGAATGCTGGATGATAACTATTATTGTACGAGAATTCGATTAAAGATAAATGCGTATCCCAGTTACCACCGAAATCTATGATGCACTCACGAAGCATGTCTTCGAGGGTACGAATCGTGCCTCAGTCTGACGTCGGTTTGAGGGTAAAAAGCGGTACTGAGATTGAGAGTAGTACCGAGAGCGGATTGAAAAGTCTCCCAGAGACGCGAGGTAAAGCGACCGTCGCGGTCAGAAATGATGTCACGAGGCGTCCCGTGTCGACAAATGACTTCGTCGATATAGATTCGGGCTAACCGTTCGACCTTAAAATCTTCTCGTATAGCAATAAAGTGCCTGATTTAGTAAGACGATCGACGATAACCCAAATGCTATCGTGAACGGATGAAGTGCGGGGAAGCTTGGTAATAAAGTCCATAGCTATACTCTCCCACTTCCACATCGGGATTTCGGGTTGCTCGAGTAAGCCAGAGGGCCTTTGATGTTCACTTTAACTTTCGAACAAGTTAAGCACTTTGAGACGTACAAGGCGATATCCTTTTTCATGCCCGGCCACCAATACTTAGGACGAAGGTCCTGGTACATCTTGTTGGCACCGGGGTGAATGGAATATCGAGATTTATGAGCTTCGGTCATTAGCAATTCACGGAGATTATCACGAGTAGGAATCAAATACGATCGAGATAGCAATAAATACCGATTAGGCTTAGATAGTATCAATTTTAAGCACCACATTTCATTTCATCTTCTAAAGTATTCTCGTAAAACATGCGAATTGAGCGGAGCGAATCATGATTTCGAGATCATTCAAAGCTTGAGAGTCACGAACACTATACACATAGCTTCGTCGACATAGAGCATCAGCGACGACATTTGCTTTGCCGGGATGGCAGCATATCTCGCAATCGTAATCGTTGAGAAGTTAACCCATCGTCGTTGTCCATGTTTAGTTCTTTTTTGATTAAAGATATGTTGTAAGCTCTTATGGTCGGTGAAGACCGGTACACTTAGTACGGGCGTATTAATGCCTGGAGTGGTGGTTGTGTAGTTCTTCTCGTGAATCTTGAGTTGTCGAGATGCATACGCGATAACCTTGTCTCGTTGCATAAGCACACAACTCAAGACCAAGGTTAGAGGCATCACAATAAACAACGAAATCGTCGTTTCCGTCGTGTAAAGCGAGGATAGGAGCGTTGCATAGCATACGCTTGAGAGTTTGAAAAGCTTCCTCTTGCTTGGAATCCCAAACAAAAGGTTTATCTTTATGCGTTAATGCGGTAAGCGGAACGACGATTTTTGAGAAGTCGGCGATGATTCGACGGTAGTAACCCGCCAATCCAAGAAATGAACGGATTTCGGATGCATTCTTTCGGTGTAATCCAACTCTTGACGGCTTCAATCTTTGCAGGGTCGACGTGAATTCCTTGAATATTAACGATGTGCCGAGAAATTGGATTTCTTCGAGCCAGAATTCACATCTGGAGAACTTAGCATAAAGGCGATTTCCTTGAAGAAGTTCGAGGACTAAACGGAGATGACCGCGTGTTCGTCTCTCGACTTCGAATAGATAAGGATATCGTCGATGAAAACAATGACGAAATAATCTAAGAAAGCTTTAACACACGGTTCATCAAATCCATGAAAACCGGGGTGCATTGGTAAGACCGAAAGGCATGACCACGAATTCGAAATGGCCATAGCGAGTACGAAAGGCGGTTTTCGGAATGTCTTCTTCCAACACGCGTAACTGATGATAACCGGAACGAAGATCGATCTTGGAAAAGCAAGTAGCACCTTGAAGCTGATCAAATAAGTCGTCGATACGAGGAAGAGGGTAACGGTTCTTTATCGTGAGTTTGTTAAATTCACGATAATCGATGTACATACGGAATGATCTGTCCTTCTTTTTCACGAAAAGGACATGAGCGCCCCATGGCGAAGTGCTCGGGCGTATGAAGCCTTTATCAAGAAGCTCTTGAAGTTGGCTTGATAGCTCGCATTTCGGATGGTGCGAGACGATAAGGAGCTTTAGCAACGGGAATAGCTCTGGGAACTAAATCGATACGGAATTCAACATCTCGAGCAGGGGTAAACCGGGTAAATCATCGGGAAAGACCTTAGGAAATTCACAAACAACGGGAACGTCTTTATAAGTCTTCTTTTCTTTCTCCGGGTTCACGATATGGGCGAAGAAAGCAACACATCGCTTTTGCAAGCATTTGTGTGCTTGAGTACATGACAAAAGCATCAACTTCTTTGAGGGAGTTTCACCATAAACATGAAGTTGATCACCGTTAGGGAGAGGAAAACGAATCATTTTATCGAAGCATACAACTTCAGCATGATTCTCACGAAGAAAATCCATACCTACTATGATATCGAAACTACCTAACTGCATAGGTATGAGATTGATCGAGAAGCTTGGTTGTTGAGATTGAGATTACAACCACGTAAGACGGAATTAATGGTAACGGTTCTTCCGGTGGCGACTTCCACATCAAAAGTCTTGGGAGTTTAGCGCGCTTACATTTTAAAACCTTTTCGAATTCTAACGATACAAAACAATTATCGGCACCAATATCAAATAAACATGAAGCATAATACCATTAACGAGAAACGTACCATTGACAACGTTGTTGTCATTCTGGGCCTGGCGGTGATTCAGATTGAAGGCTCTTCCACGCGCAGCTTGTTGTTGCTACTGAGGCTGGTGGCTGCTGCTGTTGCGGCTCTTGTTTCACGGTGCGGTTTGGGCAAACATTAGCAAAGTGGTTCGGATCACCACACACGAAGCACACTCGTGCCTTTGGAGCTTACTGCTGGTTGGCTTGAGGAGGAGCAGGTAAAGCTGGAGCTGCTGGAGCCTGAGGAGCTGGCTGACGCGGGCCGGTACGACAACTCACTGTAAAATGGCCATAGATGTTGCAGTTTGTGGAAAAACGGCAGTTTCCACCCACCACATGATGTTAAGTGCACTTAGGGCACAGTGGGTGAGGTCCGGTGTACGCACGCTTAGCTGGAGGTGCGTTCGGAGTGGCTGACTGGCGCTGCGGGTTTGCTGGGGCGGTGAGGGCATAGTTCTTACTCAGGTTTCCTCTCTTGCGTCCTTGACGCTTTCCCTTCGGGTCACTTGGTGGTTCGGTAGCAGCGGTTGGTTCGACGATAGCTTGATTGGAAACTTTCGCATGATTCTTGAAATACCCATCTTGGACTCACTGATCGTTGATCTCAGCGACGAGCATGAAGGTTTCCTCGATGGTTGTAGTACGAGCGACTTTCACAAAATTTGCAACACATTCAGGCAAACCACGGATGTACTTGTTGATAGCTTTCTCAGTCGTATCAACCTGGCTGGGACAGATGATGCTCAAAATTTTAACCGAGCAGTGAATCCAGCATTGTCGGGACCATCCTATTTGATTCCCCAAAACTCATTCTCGAGCTTTTGCAGTTCATGCGGAGGACAAAACTCCTTCAACATCACTTCCTTGAGTTCCTCCCAAGATAGACTGTAGGCTTCATCATTACGGCGCCTATTCCTTTTGGCGGTCCACCAGTCAAGAGCACGGGACTGGAAGACTCGGTAGCGTTCACTGTGCGAAGGTCATCGGGGCATCCAGTTTGCCTAAAGGTAACCTCGATGGCGTCATACCAATGGAACATAGATGTCGGTCCATCGTTGCCCGTGAAGGCGAGAGGTGCACAAGCTTTGAAATTTTTGAAGCTGAATCGTGACTTGGGGTTCTCAGCTTTCGAGTCAACTGATGAGGTACTACTCACAGCATGGATTTCGAGACGATTTGCAGGATGACCTTAGCCTTTCCTTGGCTACCATGGTGGCAATACGCTTGTCGGCGTTGCTGCGCTGGAGATTCCTCCGGGTGTGCGATCCCGTTGAAGACATCTACACGAAGGATTTAGATTAGATACATTCGATTATAATAGAGTTATGTTTAAATATTTATTATTATTATTATTATAAGGCACAAAAACACATAAGCACGTATGCACATAAGCACGTAAGCACATAAGCACGTAAGCACATAAGCATGCACTTTGCACATATTCACCTTCATATAAGTAGCGCGTTCGAGATGCAATATAATAGCGGGATATATATAAGCGAGATAATACCGCGCATAAGGTACACATGTCCTCATAGGCATAAGCGAGTTAAGCGATTAGTTTGGTTGGTGTATTAATTTAGCGTTTTAGATTACGAGAGCTGTGCGAGTTGTGCATACATTCGATGGAGCGTAAATGCGATAAATCGAGAAATCGATAATGCGAGAAGTAAATAAAGCGAGAAATCGGATAAATCGAAAATTCTCAAAATTTTAAACACTTAGATATAATAAACTTGATGATGCGTAAATCGGCGATATAGGCTCAAATCAATGGGGAGTGTCCGGGGTTTTGAGACGTTGACTACCCAAAGTGGTTCGACTACCCTTTGCATTCAGACCCACGCTTTGGCCTAATAGATAAACGTTCTTACCGCAAGCGGCTAACGACGCTTACCCTTCCAGTTAATACGTGTTCCAAACTATCGGCATAACCGAGACTTTGGTGAGATTAAAAATCAAAGCACGAAATTAGTTATTAAGATGCGGGTTTCAACCCTAACTTAACAACTTTATTCCTAGATAGAAATGGAGATTTTCGTCGAGGTTTGGATATCACTCCTAACTCAACGAAGATACCTCGCGCGAGAGAATGCGCGGAGTGAATGATCTCGTCGAGAGTTTTCGGTTTTCACACCTATTCTTGACTTGATCACTCGTCTGGTGTGATGCGAGCGTTTACAAGCGTGTATTATTGTATTTAGCCTTAGGAAAGGCACATTTAAGCATTTATGGCCAGTAGTTTAACATTTAAGTCATAGATAGGTCAATCGGGTACTTAAACATGCTACTAGGTCGAATCATGGCAATTCTACCTACTATCCTAAAGTTATGGTGCTCTGATACCAATCTGTCACACCCTAACCGATGGCGGAAACATCAGGGTTAGTGGCACTAGACGACTGATTTCACGAGATATTCCATAACAATCATTTAACATATCACAACCTGCTTAATATCCCATACTATTAAACGTAACACTTAAAAAATTATTACAAAACGGAGATTTCTCATAAAATTCAACCGGGTTCGATTTCCCCTAGATTTCATACATAAGTTCAAAATCTGAAATACATCAACAAACTAACTAAACAAACTAAAGTACGCTAAGCATGCAACATCCAAGCATCCATAGCTAAAACCCTCAACCTGTTACATACGTTAAAATACATGTCAATACAATTAAGTAAGGGTGAGCATACAGGTTTAAGTACTACTAGCATAATCGAGAAAGCGTTCGCGAAATAATCTAACTACACATCATGATACACCGAAACAATTCACACCGATTAACATAGGCTTATTTCTCATGCTAACTACCGTGAGAAGGCTTGCGCGTCCATCCTAACTAGACCCCGTCGGGTGTAAGCCACACTATAGTACCATACTAGCTAACGAGGCAAGTTAATGAAAATAAGTCCTAGTCACATGTTTCTAGCATCACGTATCGAGCATATATAATCAGATTATTCGCGTGTGATAAACAGTTTGATTTGTGAAGTGATTTTGATGAAGGAACGTATGTAACACCCAAAAAGTGCATTAAAGCGAAAATGGGTCAAGTATACTCACTGTGGGTGCGTTTAGGTAAGAGTTCGGGATCTGAGGAGAGTCGAGAAGAGCGCCGGATCAGCCTGCATACGCGAACGGAAGTGCATCAGTCTCCGAAAAGCTGAAACAGTTAAGTTGGAGTTGGGAAGTAGGCAAGTTCGGGCGAACTTGTGTGTAAATACACAAGTTCGAGCGAACTTGTATGAATTTGGTGAGTTTATAGCCAAGTTCGGTCGAACTTGATGAGTTTCTTGAGAAACTTGTCAAGTTCGGGCGAACTTGTAAGGATTTCTTACTGAGGAGACAAGTTCGGGCGAACTTGCATAGTTTCTTAAGAAACTAGACAAGTTCGGTCGCACTTGTAGGAGATTTGGTGAGATTAGCCCAAGTTCGGTCGAACTTGACCCCTTTGGGTACAAGTTCGGTCGAACTTGACCTGGTGAACTGGTGATTCTCGAGCATTCTCGGGGGATAACGCTTCATGCATAAACCTTGCGCAGATATTTATGTCAAAGCAAGCATCCACCAAACGTTGCGTTAAGCAGCAAGGAGAAGAAGGAAGATCAGATTAACTAACTTGGGCTTCTCGCGCAAGGAGACAGTAAATCATGAGAAACTTTCCCTTAGCAAAATCCTTGACTTGGTGCAGAAGCAAAAGGAATCTTTTCTGTTGTAACAGAATGTACACGTGGCGAATAATAGATGGGTAACAGCTGTGAAACCTTCTAGAAGCCGGTAACACCCAATCGTGCAAGCATCCTTTCGGTTATAACCAATTGCCACATGGCAGCATCTGGACGACTGAGGAAGAGCACGGTGATGACATGCTCACATTTATAAGATGTAGTGATCTCATGTTGACACGTGGCACCTCCCTAACCGCTGATGAGCTCACGATTCGTGTGCACTAACGGATTGCCAACAAACGTTAACGGAATGGCAAAAGATTTCGTTAAAGTTAACAATCTCTCTTTTTGGCGCCAAACACCGGCTATAAATAAGTAACTTGGAGTTCAAGGAAAGGTATTCACTCTCAACTACCCTCTCACTAACAATACTTACTTCCGACTACCTGTACTTATTCTCACGCCGGAGGGTGGTCATGGGAGAACCCCTTCTCCCCGTGGCGAGCTAACGGTGTTCTGTTTTGCAGGATCAGCAGAAGTACTGTATTAATCATCATCCGTCGTGAAACCAAACGGAGGGTTAACCATTTTATGCAGAGCCCATTCCATAGATCTACTTAGATTCCGGTCTAGTTGATCTAGGGTTTCTTCATTGGCGCCCACCTATTTCGATTCTTTCTCACTTTTCGTTTCGTTTCACTTAGATCTGCAGCATCATGGCTGACGGATCATCTTTTCAAGGTCCTCGATCTAGGATTCGACGCATTGTTGTCGGACCTCAGGTCGACGGACAAATAGTGGAGGATTCTTCCGGCGAAGCTAATGCTCAGTATGATCCTAATCATGCGAGTATTTCTTTAACGCCGGCGGCTCCTTAGGTTGATGTTACGTCGATTTTACCACCTGGAGAGACTCCATTATTGTGGTTAATCAAATCTCAAGCGACTCTAAACGCTATGTATGCTCAGTTATGTGCTCAAACCGGAACTCCAGCTTTTCAAGCTCCGGTTAATGCTCCTCAGGTCCGTGCTTCGCCGGCACCTCAAGTTTTGAGTTATAATACTCAAAGTCATGCTCGTTCCCCTTCGCGCATGCCTGAAGATGGAACAGAAATGTATTCTAAAACTAGGAATGACCCTGTTCATTCTTGAATAGAAGGCAAGAAGACAACGTTCAACGTCGCGCATTTGTCCACTCTCGTTTGGGCCCGCGATCTTCGAAGAAACGGGATACCCAACACGATGAGCTCGATAGAACCTATGACGAAGGGGATAGTGCAAGTTTTTTCAATCGCATATCTGCAGATCATGCCAGTTACAGGCCAAAAGTACGTGCAGTATACAATCCAAAAGTTGAGCATGATTACAATTTGGTGTATCGCCCAACCGAAGCAGCTGAGCAATCAAAGTTTACCAGAGAGATAGCATTGGCTCCGTTGGAGCGAGCGAAATTACCATCCAACGTTGGAAAGTTTAACGGTTTGACCGATCCTGATGATCACATGCGCCTCTTTACCGGTGCAGGGTTACTTGGGTGCTGGACATTGCCAATGTGGTGTCACTTATTTGTACAAACCCTTACTAGCGCTGCGCGCCTTTAGTTTGATAATTTTCCGGCAGGTAAACTTTCCTTTTGGAATGACTTAAAAGAAAATTTTCTTACACACTTTAGTCAGCAACGGTGATACGTGCGCGACTCCTCAGATGTAATGAACATCTGGCGGAGGGACGATGAAAGCCTCGAAGATTTTATAACACGTTATAATAAAGAGGTGTTGGAGATCGGAGATGTCCATGAAGACCTTATACGCGCGCAGTTCAAGTATGCGGTAAGGTGCGACGAAATGATTAAAGTGTTGTCCGGTACAACTGGCCTTCCAAAAAACTGGGATAAACTCATGGCGGCAGCCAAGGTCTACGCCCAGACTGAGCGCAACTTAAGTTCTAACAAGCCACCTCTACCTCAGAACCGTCCGCAAGACCTGAGTAGAGGTAGTCGAAAGTATAAGAGAAATTGGAAAGAGTCAAGTCAGAATTCGTATTCACCAATTGATGCGCGAGCAATAATCAACAACATAACAACTCAAAAAGCAATTAAACAAGAGAATAGGGAACGTCAGTGGACTCCCTTAACGAAGTCGTCGGCTGAGGTTCTCAACACTGAGAATTATCAGTTTAAACAGCCGCAACCAATGAAAAACAAAAAAGGGCAAGACCCAAATTTGTTCTGTGACTATCATAGAGACATAGGCCACACAACAGATAATTGCATCAGTCTGCGCATGGAGATTGAGAAAGCATTTAAGAGTGGGAATCTTACACATCTAGTCCAGAATGTGCGCAAATAACAGATTACGCGCGAGAACGAAGGACCTAGTAACAAGAAAATGAAACAGCACGTTTCCATGATTCAAGGTGGATCAGCGCGCAAGCGTAGCCTTCAACATTTTCAAAACAACACTTGGCACGAACAGCAAGTCATTTTTCCTATCATTCCACGAGGTCCTCAAGAAGACCGACCAGGGGTAATTACCGGTATCTTTGGGCACTACCAAACAGACTATATGTTTATAGATCCGGGTAGTTCCATGGATATCATTTATGAGCAGTGCTTCAAGCAACTAGATCCTGAGGATAAGGCACGCTTGGAACCAGTTGATTTTTCAATTAACTGGGTTCTGCAATGAGGCTGTCTTTCCTCTATGACAAATCCTTTTTCCTGTTACGTTATCTAATGGGAGGTGTTCTCGAACGAGTAACGTCAACTTCATGGTGATGCCAGCAAATTCCCGTCATGATGTACTATTGGGACGCCGTGCTCAACGTGATTTTAGTATGATCACCTCCACTCCGCATGCTGCTTGTGGTTTTTCGACACCAAATGGTATAGCTATACTTTATGCGCGGAAAGAAATCATGTCAATTGAGGAACCAGTTATGAAGGCTGGCAAGTCGTTGCCAAGCAACGAACCAGAAAAGTGGGTACTCAACAATAAGTACCCTGAGCAGACAATCTTATTAGGGCCTGCAGTCAGTATTGAAATTCGCGCAAAGCTTAAACTACTGTTGTTCCGCAACAAAGACATTTTTGCCTGGACGCCTGCCGACATGGTTGGTGTCTCGCGCGACGTTGCGGAACATTGCTTGAATGTATTTCCATCAGCAGAACCAGTTATGTAGAAAAAGCGCAGCCTCGGGTCAGAAAAGACAGAGACAGTGAACGAATAAGTCACCGAGTTATTAAATGCTAGTATTCTGCGCGAAGTCAAATACCAGACCTGGCAAACCCAGTCATGGTAAAGAAACATAATGGCGGATGGCGGATGTGCTTAGATTTTAAAGATCTAAACAAGGCGTGTCCAAAAGATTGTTATTCTCTTCCTGAGATTGACAAAAAGGTTGACTCATTAGCTTCCTTTCGCTGGAAATGTTTTCTAGATTGTTATAAAGGTTATCATCAAGTCTTGATGAAAAAAGAAGACGAAGATAAAACCGCTTTTCGCACGGAGAAGGGCATTTTTGTTTATACCAAGATGCCTTTTGGTCTCCGCAATGCGGGTGCTACTTATCAAAGATTAATGGATACAGTGTTTGGAGATGACATTGGGAAAACTGTGGAAGTCTACATTGATGATCTGGTCATTATGAGTAATTCAGAAGACACTATGCTAGACAACATCCAAAGAACTTTTGATTCTCTGCGCGAGGTAAATCTAAAGTTAAATCCCAGCAAATGCTCCTTCGGCATGGAGGAGGGCAAATTTTTGGGTTTACGTCACCAAAGACGGTTTCAAAGTATCCCAAAAAGGTCGATGCAATACAAAAAATGTCTTATCCTACTACCATCAAAGAGATGCAACGTTTGGCTGGAAGGTTAGCAGCGCTAAACCGCTTCCTCGCCAATCATGCTGCAAAATCTTATCCATTTATTCGAAACTTACGCAATTGTACGAAAGCAAAGAGTTCGCATTGACTCCTGAAGCTGATCAAGCTTTTCAGCAGATGAAAGATTGTTTAGTTCAACTTCCCACACTTACTGCTCCTCGTGAAAAAAGAACCCATGGTCTTATATCTTGCTGCATCTGAGGTAGCAGTAGGTGCCGTCTTGTTGGGAGAACGCGTAGGGGTCCAGTCTCCAATTTATTATATCAGCAAGATGTTGAACGATCTAGAGACAAGGTATTCAATCATGGAGAAATTAGTTTTAGCATTGGTCCATGCTTCACGCAGGCTACGAAGATACTTTTCTAGACATGTTATTACAGTTTAACAAATTTTCACATAGGCCAAGTCCTGGCCAAACCAGATGTTTCTGGGTGACTTGCGAAATGGGCAATATAATTGGGAGGTTATAACATCTGTTATAAACCCAGACCAGCTATCAAAGGCCAAGTTTTGGCGGATTTCATCGTTGAGATTCCCGCTGATAAACTTGAAGAATGCCAAGCAATTCAAAACCCAGTCCCAGTCATTGACGATAGAGCCTGGACATTGTTCACCGGTGGCGCATCTAACAGTGATGGGGCTGGAGCAGGTCTTCAATTAATGAGTCCAGAGGGAGCGGAATTCACATATGCAATTAGGATGGATTTTAAAAGCACCAACAACGAGGCCGAATATGAAGCTTTTCTAGCAGGCCTGCGCCTCGCTATCAAAATGGGTGCGACAAATTTAGAAGCCCATGTTGATTCATTACTAGTTGCCAAGCAAGTAATTGGAACGTACGATGCAAAGGGAGATATCATGGCTTTATATTTGGTGCAAGCCAAGGCTCTTATAGCACAGTTCCAACAATTTAAAGTCACACACGTCAAGCGAAGCGAAAACAAACATGCTGACACTTTAAGTAAACTCGCAGCAACTAGTTTCAAACATTTGGCAAAAGAAGTTCGCATCGAGGTTTTAAGTAACCCGTTAGTCCCTCTCAGACAAGAGACAATAATCGAAGTAGGAGATCCATCATGGATATCTCCAATAATGATGTATTTGTTACATGGTTCTTTACCAGAAGATAAAGCGCAAGCACATAAGTTACGATGCAAAGCCCTCAATTACGAAATAATTGACGGTATTCTGTACCGACGCTCTTACATGGGCCCTTCACTCCCCTGTGTTAACAAACATGACGCGCAATACCTGATCAGAGAGATTCATGAGGGGCTATGTGGCATACATTCTGGGCCGCGCATGGTCGTAGCCAAAGTAAAAAGCACAGGGTATTATTAGCCCGGAATGTACGTTGACGCGGTAGAGATCTTGCGCAAGTGCATGTCCTGCCAAAGGCATGCCCCTAAAACGTTGCGCCCAAAGAATCCTTTGGTACCCATCACAACAGCTTGGCCATTTCAACAATGGGCCATTGATTTAGTGGGACCATTTCCAGATGCGCCCGGCACAGTAAAGTTTATCATCGTTGCGGTCGATTACTTCACCAAATGGGTTGAAGCCAAAACTTTAGCTTCTACTACAGCGATGGTAATTCGCAAATTCATCTAGGAATATATTATTTGCCGTTTTGGTCTGCCCATGCGCATTATTAAAGACAACGGTCCAAATTTAACGGCTCAAGAGTTGCAAACATGGATGACCGAATGGGAATCCAGCATGTTTTCGCTTCTGTTGCGAACCCAAAAGAAAATGGTCAAGTTGAAAGCATAAACAAACAGTTGGTCGACGGTATCAAGGCCCGCCTTGGCACGGCGCGGCGAGGGTGGGTTGATGAATTGCCTAGCATCTTGTGAGCACATCGAACTATGCCCAAGACTAGTACTGGAGAAACTCCTTTTAGCCTAGCGTACGGCACGGAAGCTGTGATTCCTGCCGAAATTGGGTTACCATCTCCAAGAATGCTAGCTTTGGAAAAACAAGATAACAAAGAACAAAGGCACATCGACCTAGACTTATTGGAAAAGCGATGAGAAAATGCAGCGATTCGCGAAGCTAAATAAAAGTCCCAGCTTGAAAAGTATTACAACAAAAGGGTGCGCATCTGTTCCTTTTTGCCTGGTGACTTTGTTCTTCACGATAATGAAGCGTTGAATGCCGAAAAACCAGGGAAGTTAGCCCCGTGATGGGAAGGTTCGTACGTGATCAATGAGGTATTGGGAAAAGGCGCGTACACTCTGAAACGTATGGACGGATCCAGCGTTCCTAGAACCTGGAACGGCCAACAACTACGCCGATGTTATATGTAATCTCAGTCCTCTAAGCAACTTCTGAGCGTTGCGTAACGAGACTGCTTACTTTATTTTGTTATGTAATCTTAGTGGCAGTCATAGCCTTGCGCTTTGTCAGTATGAATAAAATACTTTGCCACTACTTACAGTTTTATATATGTTCATTTACAAATGCATGAAATTCCTTTGCATAAACAAAAACACAAACTCATGAGCCACAAGCTAACTTAATACTTACGCTCACACATGAGAAAAGAAATTGTTCATTTGTCTATCCTACACAAGTAATTGGTCCCATGAAAACATTATAAAACTGAAATATATTATATTCACAATACTTGCGCAGAAGCGCAACATCATTCAGTAAAAAATTACAAATTTCCTATTCTATGGACTTGGTTCCCGCCTGCTTCTCTGTTGAAGGAAAGATCTCCTTTAGCTTATCAACAAAGTCGTCTTGCTACAGCGCGGCGTCCACAAGATCCATAATCGGGATCTGCAATTGATTGTATTTTTCTTTGGCAGCAGAATAAATGGCGGCAGTGTTTAGCCCATGCGTGGCAGCACGGCTTGTATCCCATTCGGTCTTTAGCGCGTGGGCCACATGCAAGGTACATTCTCTATAGCCCTCGGCATGCCCGTCGTTGCGCGCCGCCATCATTAATTCTGCCACTCTCTCATCCAACTCCGTAGAGTTAAGGATGGCATTTGCGATCTACAAATACAATCAATATATGTTGCGACAATCAAACCAGACACATATAAAGAAAAGGGAATATCACCTCCACAATCCCATACTCCCGCAACCAGGTAAGCTGGTTCATGAAGGATTCGGCCAAGCTTTCTGCGTTAGCGCGAGCGACCTCCGTGTCATTAAGTTTTTGTTCGCCTTCAGTTAAACAGCGGATCAACTCGGCTTTCTCTGTTCGGTGAAGGTTGATATCTTTCTTCAAACTATCAACCTCAGCTTGCAGCCGCGCCTGGTCAAAGAGCATAGCAGTTAGATCATCAATTTCTTTATTCTTAAGAAGAAGAGTCATTTTTGTTGATACCTCATTCTGCTCGCTCCTTTCTCAGTGTGAGCGCGCCTCTTCTGCTGCCGCAACTGTATCAGCTTTCTCTTTTTTGAGTTTCTCAATTTCGTTGCGCAGAGAAGCTTGTTCTTTGTTGTCACGCTCGCAAGCCTCCACAAAGCGCTTGCACTCGTCCGCATATTGCGCAGCAGACGCCTCACACTTGTGCTTCCAAGACAGCGCAGCCCATTCTTCAGTCTTCTTCTCTTCCTCAAACTGGGCCTTTTCCGCCTCAAAATCAACAAGCATCTTCAACGTCTTCTCTTTCTCAAGCTTGGCCTTCGCCTTCTCAAGCTCAACCTCGTCCCACTCCTTGTTCATGCTGCGCCATTCGCGCACATTTCTATTTATAGTGGACGAGGCAAGGGCAGACTCTTGCAGATATGACTAGTAAGTAGCCTAATGGTTTTTTCTTCTTGGCGGTTCACCTCCGCCGGCGGGAAGATGCCCTTATACCACTCCCTAAAGGAGTGCCAATCGGTGAAAACATCGCCATGCTTAACTTTCCACACGGGCTGATGAATCACAGAGGCGACTCCTCTTCCGAATCCTCAACAAACACAAAGCCTTCGCTTTGTGTTGAGGGTCCGGCTCCCTTGGATATCAACTTTGACGGTTCCCCAGCATCTATAGCCGTATCTTTAGCCTGCTCGCCAGCAGGATTCTCAGTATCAAAATTTTTAGGCTCTTCTTCTGGAGCCACTTCCTCAATATGTTACGAGACGACGGGGTCGGCTTCAGGAACATGAGTTTCTTGCCTCGCATCTCCCTCAACATTCTCAGGCCTGCGTGGCGATTATATAGCAGATGAGGTGGCCGGCGCAGCCTTCACCATTTTCTCTGCAAAGCATATCAACAAATACCAAGTATGAGATTCTGCGCAACATTTTGACAGAAACGTGCAACAAACCAAACGTACCAGGTGAAAATTTCTTCGCAAAGGCATCCAGATTGCCCTTCTTGCCAATACGCGGGCGCGCAACTTTTGTTGGCGCAGGGGTTTTGGTTTCCGCCTCCTTCCTCTTTTTCGAAATGCGCTTCAACGCCACTTCCGGGCTAGAAGGTACTTCCAAGGGATCATCTGGGTTCACAGCCGGAAGAGAGGAGGTGTCAACGGGTTCGGGCTTCGGTTTCTTCGAACCTACAGGCGAAGACCCTCCAATGAGTCCGATACCACCACATAATCGCACCAAGAGTCAGATACGAGACGCCTACCTTTCTTGCCCTCAGCTTTCGCAGCAGCTGATAGCTTGGGTTTTTGCTCTGGGTTGGAAGGAGGCGCAACAGCTGCAGCAACAGTTGGTTTCTTTTTCTTCTTCGAATCAGGGCCTACGCCCAAGTTTAGCAAATCACCTACATAATCAATCATATTGAGCAAAGGTTGCGCCATTAATTATATTGCAATATTACTTGGAAAAAATGTTCAAGAGTAATATTGTAATATCAACTTAGGCTTTGTAAGAGCTTAGTTACCAGTTTTCGAAGAAGGTTGCGCCTCCAGATCCTCTTTCTTGGGCAACTCAAAGTTCCCTAAGATTTGCGAGAACCAAGTTTCCTCGCCATCAGCAAGAGGCACGACGGCCATTTTCCCTCTCTCTCTCTCTTGAAAGAGACCAAGTAGAGAGGCGCAGCTACATAACAAACATTTTTGCATCAGTACATATCTATTGAAAGATATTGCTAGGAAGTTAAAGGGTTACATACCAGTTCCATCTTTGGTATACACCGGTTTTTCCCGGCGTTCCTTCTTCCAGAAAATACTCATCCAGGCGGCGATGAGGGCCCTCTCCAGCAAAAAGATATTGGGCACATCTTTAATATCTTGATACCATACCTCGTCGACAGGTATGGGAAGGGTCTCCAACTCGATCTCATCACCGGCCCGGAACATCATCTTCATCGGGATCACCGCCGCCTTGATGAAGAAGAACTTTTGCTTCCAGTCGTGTAGGACTTCGGCGGCACCAACATCAATCGTTTAGCCTGCACACGCTGTTGGAACGAGTAAAAACCCAACGAGCAGTGCAGCTGGTAGAAAACTCTAAATTTCTCGACCGATGGCACGATCTGCATCGATCGGAAAACGAACTCAAAATGCCGGATCCTCACCATTCCCATTGGGCTCAACTGAAAAATGTGAATCTTGTAAAAATCAAGAATTTCCAGCAAGAAATGGGTCACCGGAAGCCGGAAGTTCCCTTCGGCAAAATAATCGTAAAATAATGTAATATAGCCGGCCGGCGCATCAGCCGCCGTGGCATTCGCCACCGGAAAAAATGCCTTCCAAGACGGAGCAAAGAGAAAGTTGGTGGCAAGATTATCCAAATCTTTCTTCGACCACTTCAACGGTGGCAAACTCGACGATGACATCTCAGCAAAACTTGCACTGGTGGCCATAACAAAAACTTTAAGATAACTTCGAAAACTTTGAAGGTCGCCGGCACTTTTGAACACAAATTTCTCTCACAAATCTCTCTAAAAGTTTTGATTTGGTGAGGAGGCAAATGGATCGTTGATCCCTCTATATACTAACCGCAATTAATGCACGATTTGACTGCAGCGACTTTTGCGACCATCACGTATCCCCAAATAACCGCAGGGGCGAGTGGGGAACAGTAACCGCCCCACGCGCGCGAGTGTTGCCGAAAAGCATTAAATTTGGTAAGACATGTACTGTTGACAACCTGTTAACAGTACCATCACGTCACAAGAACGTGCGTCGTCACCAACTACACCATCCAGATAAGTGACACGTGTCTAAGTATATTTGAAATTCAAATACTTTTTCAAAATTCACTTACGACACGTCATCAAGATGCATAAAGCAACAAAAAGCTAGTCCTTACCTACGCAGCACATTTATCTTAAGTCCAGTGCGCCACCTACTTTTTATTCTTACATAGGAGCAACACTGGACTGGGGGGACTTGAAGGGGTATGGTCCCAAAAACCTTGCGGCAATCAAGGAAACCATACCCATTAGTAACTTCTAAGAAAACTGTGCGCAGACTTCATTGCCAAAATAAGATTTATTAGAACTCTGCGCCAAATATCCAATAGAGGAAAGCGTCAGTTAACTACCTTGCGCGGGCTCGCGCAAGGTTCAAAGTTAACCTTGAACACTTTCTGGATAAATGCTTCATTTAACTACCTTGCGCAGGCTCGCGCAAGGATAACCTTGAAAACTCTCGTTTGATAATGCTTCATTTAAACTACCTTGCGCGGGCTCGCGCAAGGTTCAAAGTTAACCTTGAACATTCTCGTTTGATAATGCTTCATTTAACTACCTTGCGCGGGCTCGCGCAAGGTTCAAAGTTAACCTTGAACATTCTCGGTGGATAACGCTTCATGCATAAACCTTGCGCAGATATTTATATCAAAGCAAGCATCCACCAAACGTTGCGTAAGCAGCAAGGAGAAGAAGGAAGATCAGATTAACTAACTTGCACTTCTCGCGCAAGGAGCCAGTAAATCCTGAGAAACTTTCCCTTAGCAAAATCCTTGACTTGGTGCAGAAGCAAAGGGAATCTTTTCTGTTGTAACAGAATGTACACGTGGCGAATAATAGATGGGTAACAGCTGTGAAACCTTCTAGAAGCCGGTAACACCCAATCGTGCAAGCATCCTTTCGGTTATAACCAATTGCCACATGGCAGCATCTGGACGGCTGAGGAAGAGCACGGTAATGACATGCTCACATTTATAAGATGTAGTGATCTCATGTTGACACATGGCACCTCCCTAACCGCTGATGAGCTCACGATTCGTGTGCACTAACGGATTGCCAACAAACGTTAACGGAATGGCAAAAGATTCCGTTAAAGTTAACAATATCTCTTTTTGGCGCCAAACAACGGCTATAAATAAGTAACTTGGAGTTCAAGGAAAGGTATTCACTCTCAACTACTCTCTCACTTACAATACTTACTTCCGACTACCTGTACTTATTCTCACGCCGGAGGGTGGTCACGGAGAGAACCCCTTCTCCCCGTGGCGAGCTAACGGTGTTCTGTTTTGCAGGATCAGCAGAAGTACTGTATTAATCATCATCCATCGTGAAACCAAACGGAGGGTTAACCCTTTTATGCAGAGCCCATTCCGTAGATCTACTTAGACTCCGGTCTAGTTGATCTAGGGTTTCTTCAGTGAGATTAGCCCAAGTTCGGTCGAACTTGACCCCTTTGGGTACAAGTTCGGTCGAACTTAACCTGGTGAACTGGTGATTCTCGAGCGAACTTGATGTTTTGGGGTCCAAAATCTCGCCTTTTCGCGCCGTTTGCTGAGGAAAATCGAGTGTTCCTCCCTCCAACCCTGTGCTACTGAGCAAACTTAGGTCGGAGAGGTCTTTTAGAGCGATTTTAGCGGTTTTACAAAAGCGTGGGCTAATCCGGGCGAACTCAGGGTTCGCTCGGGTTAGTCCGGCTTGTGTAACCAACATAAACGTCCTTGTGCTTCCAGATATGGGATCTTGAATGATAGATGCTTCGTTTCATATCAGAAAATGAACAAAACACCATCAAAAGTTCGTATCTTGTGTAGAAATCAATGGTTTTCAAAGGTTTTTCTCAGACTATCACTTACAAACACGAGATCTTGCAGATCTCGTGTTTGGGAAGTCTCTACTATCACCAAACGAACTCGTATTGTGTAGATCTAAGCTTAAAACAGAAGTTTTTGAAGAAAAAGATGAAGGTTTTCGTAAAAGAATGAGTTTTGATGAAAACGAAGGCTACGCCTTGCACCAAAATCGTTGTAAACCTTTGTAGATCGTTGATAAACGTTGTTGCAGTGAAATCGGGTTGATTCTTACTTAGGACACGAAGGTTTCGGGTTTTGAGAGCTCTGGGCGAACTTGCAGCAAGTTCAAATGAGAGAACATAGCTTGGTATTTATAGGAGAAGGCAAAAAGAGAGCTGATGGTAGCCAAGTTCGGGCAAACTTGCGAGGTTTTCAAGTGTGGATGGCTAAGTTCGGCCGAGCGAACTTGAGGTTTAATGAAGAAATATAGTTTGGTCAGCCAAGTTTTGGCCGAACTTGGGGTCACCCAAGTTCGAGCGAACTTGTCCAAATGTTAGGTTTTCTCTGTTTGTTTCGCGTTAAGTGTTCGTTTGGCTATTCGGTTCGTATTAGTTAGTTATATTAAGCGTTATAATTGGTATAATAGTGCGATTTAGCGATTCGAGAGTGCGAGAGCGATGCGATAGCGAGCGTAATCATAACCACAAACACACATAACACATAAATAACATAAAACCACATAAATAACTGCGATTTACGATGCGATGAGATTAGCGATGCGATTTATTAAGCGATTAGATGCGATAATAACGTACAACACCATAATTAATTAACATAAACTTTATTATTAAGTCGAATATCGGAATTACAAAAGATAGGTAAACAGGAAAACAAAATGAAAATATAACAATCGAATTTTTGAGTTGTTATGAAGATCGACTGTGATGATAGTGAAAAGAAAAAAGAAAAGAAAATCAGAAAAATTGCAAAAATACATAAAATGTAGAGAAAAGAACAAAAAAAAGTTGATTGTCATTTGTGTTTTGGCAGAAACCAACCCAAGTTGAGTTTGAATAAAGTTATCACGGTTTGGTTATTGTTGTGAGCCAATTAGAAAAGAAAAAAGAAAAGAGAAAAATCAAAAGTTTTCCCTACCTTAGCCTAAGCCCAACACGCTAGTCCAGATATTAACCCGAGAGGAGAGAATATTGTGAGAGGTGTGTAGCATGTGTGGTATTTTAAACATGTTAGTTTTAGATAGACAAGTCTTATGTTTTTGCAATTGAATGATTTGTTTGTTAAGCTGTCAGTCTCGATTGTGTCAGTCTATGGAACGGGTATGACTTGGGAACTAAACAGGTTGAACTGGTTAAGGGTTTAGAGGTGTTGATTACTATGGTGATTCTAGTTGGTTTGCTTAAGGACAATCAAAGGTAAGTGTGGGAATGTGATGTAGAGGGTGAAAGCCGAGTATTAAAGTGGTTAAATGATGAGTTTTATATGCAGTTTATATGTTTACGTGTCTTGAATGTGATAACTACGAGTATTTGTTGCTTTTCAGGATAAACATGTAAATCGGTGCATTTATGGTGATTAAAGTGGAAGTGGATTGCTCGAGGATGATATTTACAGCTTGTGATGTTGATTCGGAGTATGTCCGGTTCATGAAACGGCTTGAGAGTGCAAGATACACGAAAGAATGAAGTCTAGGGACTATTTGGCACTTAATTGAAAGTTATACTATAGTCAAATGTGCAAGAATTATGAAGAACTAAACTTCATGGGCCTAAATGTCATTAGATGAAAGTTGAATAATTGGAGATGAAGACTTGAGGGATGCGACGTCGGTTACAGTTGACACAACCGTAACTTACGGTTGAGGATGTCAAGTATCAAAGTTCCAGGGTCTAAGATGTAAATTATGGTGTGAACAAATGTGAACAAGTGTGAATGTGCAGAATCCTTGCACGTAGGTTACGGTTGTGTAGAAACAAACAAAACAGAAAGTTGGGACCGTAACTTACGGTTCCTGACCATCGGTTACGGCCCGGCTGACGAAAAAACGCGAAATTGTTGATGTTAGGTATATTAGGGTTTCAAGAGGCCTCTATTCAAAGGCGGAACTCTAAGGACGAAAATAGGACTCCAGAGCATAAAAGTTGAAGGCTTTCTCATCCGTATCATCATAATCTTTCATCATACCAAAAGCAAGATCATGAGTTCATCTTCAATCAAGACTTTTGTTGATCTCGTGTGCGAGATGAGCGGCTAAATTCTTATGGTTTCCTCCGGTTGGAGGGTTTTGCATAACTTGGTACTTTTATGTGTTTTTGATCATTGTAACTTGGTGATATAAGCATTCGATGCTTTTCACCATGAATCTAATTGATTGATTGTAACTGATTACATTTATTTATCCTTAATTCTTAAGCATTCAATTCCTGAGAGTTCTAGTAATCATGATATATTTGACATGGGACTAGGGTTAGTAATTGTAGTGGATGATCATATGATAACCTCCCGTTAAGTTATTAATCGGAGTACTTAGTCTTTGATTATCACAATTGATCGGTGAGGTTAAACATTTATGTCTATGTGAATGTTTTGATCAGCACATAACTGTAACTCGTTTATAAACCTGAATTTTGGAGGAACCATTCTTCCTCCATTTGATTACAATCTCATTTTAATTTGTTTTAATTCATTAATTTAGATAATTCCCACAATCAAACAAACAGATTTTCCATTTCAGTATTAGTTAATTCATACTTTGCATTATAACACTTTCCACAATCCTCCTCTGGTTCGATATCCGACTTACTCTAGCTACTAGTTTATTTCGGTCTAGTAACATGTTGCATGAATGGTTTTCTAGTTATTTTATTCAACTTGCAGATATAGCATTTTTCATTTGTTAAATTAATTTCCGGAATTAAGCACATTTTAGACATTTCCATAAGTCGTTTATAATGTACATGTCCTAGTCTAGCATGCCATAATTCAGATTTAGACGAATTTACACTAGATGACGAATCAATCATACAAACAGAATTATCACTAAACGGCACTTCTAGATTTAACATAATCATACCATTACATAGATAACTAAATCTGATAAAAGAACCATGTCTTGACAAGATATACTTGTCACATTCTAACACTTCTTTGTACCCGCAATTATTTAATACGATACCGGATAACAAGTTTTTCCGAATGTCGGGTACATACAATACATTACTTAAACTTATAGTTTTTCCCGAAGTAAATACTAGTACTACATTTCCAATTCCGTGGATTGGCTCGGTTGCAACATTTCCCATCTTTAAAACAGATCCATTTTCAATTAGTGTAAGGTCCTTGAACCATCTTCGATCATTACATACGTGACTTGTTGCTCCCGAGTCATACCACCAAGCAACAGAATCATCCTGCACATAAACTGCTTCAGAAAATAGTGACACATAATTCACATTCGAATTATAATTAAAGTTTAATTTCTGACCTTGTTGCTTTGGATCCTTCGAGGATCCACTAGTACCAGCTTCATTCTTGGCTTTACCAACACGACAATCTCTCTTGAAGTGTCCCGGTTTACCACACTTCCAACAGCCTTGATCCTTGGTCTCTTTTGCATACTTCACAACCTTGTTCTTCTTGTTAGGCCCACTTTGAAACTTCCTTTTGTTGTTTCCTTTGTTAGAATTTTTGAAACTAGGACCACTTTCTTCAACCATGTTAACAGAAGACCCACCAACGTGTTTATCTTTGTTAACATTTTCCATGGCCCGACAAGACTCCTCAATTTGAAAACAACTTCCAAGTTCAATAAGATTCATTTCCTCCTTCTTATGTTTTAAAGTATGTTTAAAATCTTTCCATGAAGGAGAAAGTTTATCAATGATTAATGGAACAGAAATTGCTTCATCCATCTTCAAACCATGTTGTTCAAATTGACCCAGAATTCTTAGACATTCATTTTATTGTTCCATGATGGGTCTACCATCAACGATTTTATAATTCATAAAATCACTGACTAAGAATTTCTTACTAGATGTGTCTTCAGCCATGTATTTGGCCTCTAGTAATTCCCACAGTTCTTTTGCAGATTCAACATTTTGATAAATATCGAAAAGAGAGTCACACATACCATTCAGAATATGCCCACGACAGATGTAATCAGCATTCAACCACTTTCCACGCTTCCTAGTTTGTTCCAGCGGTTCATCCACCACTTCCTCGGGCATCGGGTACTCAGAACGTACACCACTTTCAAAGTCGTCAACAGAAAATGCATCTTCTTTTGCCTGTGACGAAAGTCTTGCCCTTCAAACTTGTCCAATTTCGCAAATTTGTTCGTCATAGCCTTCGAAGATTCACCACCGCTTGTCATCTTCACTGAAATTGTTTGATCTTTATTGGGAAAAATCGAAATTTGCTTAGATAAATCTGAAGTCGTGTAATCACTTTCAGATCAAACAATTGGAGTGGCAACCAATCTTTGATCGGATAAAATCAAATTTGATTCTAGATTTCTGTATAAGATTTTGATTGTGAGATTTTGGGGATTAGTTACCAATCCAAAATTCGTCCAGGGTTTTCTCTAAAAGATTTGGGAGCGTATTTTCAGTTTTCACAACTGCTTGCAGTTTCAATTTTGGACAAAACGCCTTTTAGTCCCTTAACTTTTGAAAGTGCATATTTAGCCCGAAATTGAATTTCTGATGCATTTTCGATAAAGGACTTTTGTCCAAAATAAAAATTTTCAATCTGCCCCTGGACCCCGCAAGGGGCTGCCGCCCCTTGGACCCTGCTTCTCTCGGGGGCGCTGCCCCCTTGGATCCGCCGTTAGTCCCGATGACATTCAAATAAGCGTGCACTCTTATTTGAGCGTCACACGTAATCTCAAATTACACTAAAATATCCAACAAAAACTTAAGGGCCATAAAGTCTTGGGTTCGATTCTCACAAGTGGATTTTTCAGATTTATTGGGTTTCCTTCTGAATTGATGTATAGGCATTATAGCCTAGTGGAGATGAGATGGATAAAATATGATCGGATGGTTCTACTAGTAGCATGATGATACTTTAGTGGTGAGTTAGTGATATAAATTTGCCGTTCAAATAAAAATCAAAATAAAAGATAAAAAAGAAAAAAAAGCTTGCCACATGGCTACTTTTGAATAGTTTTGACACTATTCCAAAGGTTTGAATTTTAATATATAGATAATTAGAGTGATTTACAGAAATGATCCCTTTAATTAAAAAGGGTAATTTGGTCATTTCAAAGAAAACTAACAGAAAACTTAATAAAAGTTAGTGTTTGTACCCAAACATGTTACAAATAGAAAGTTAGTACTTAAACTTGTAACTTAAAACTTATAGTACCTAATCCTTTTACTTTTAAGAAACCACAAGGACTAACCATATAATTAACTCTAAAAAAAACTCAAATAAACATTTTATACTTCTTTCATTTTCTTCAGAAAACATTACACCATAAAAATAAGAATTTAATTTTTTTAATCTAAATAGTAATGTATATAAGTCTTATAAAATGATTCTTTTGGAAAGTCGGTGTAATGTGGGAGAATTATGTAATAAAATGTGTACTTATAAACATAGGTTAGGTGATTATTTTTATATGTTTCTTAATTATGTGCATACGTTGCGCAATATGATGTGTAATTACTTATATGCGATTAGATATTTTATGCATAATTATTTATGTATGTTGCGAATTATTGTGTATAATTTTTAATATTGTGCATATTTATGGTGCGGGTATGTGTAGACGGCGCATATACCCCTCGCCCTCTAAAACATGCATCGGATATGTGCAAGTATCATCGAATCCTTCGGTATGGTAACCAAATTGTTAGTGGTCATTGTGCTTTATTTAAATCATATTATGATGCAAGAGAATAAAGCAAAAGAATAATACATGTTATTGCAATGAAAGGCTCATGTTACCTTAACAAAATGATAGCTGATTTATACACATTCATAAATTACAACAAATAAATCTTACTATATTATTTAATTGAGATTGAATTCAAAACCTCCCACTAAGAGGCAAGAGTTGATTAGACGTTTAGGGCATGGGTTCGGGAAAGCAAAAGGGAGTCCGATGTGGTAGGGGACCTTGACGGGGAATACCACCCCCCCCCCCCCAACCTTCGGTGCAAGTGGAGAATTATTCCCATCCTCCCCAATCCACTTTTTTACCATTACTTTATTGATCGTTGAAAACGGTCGGATTTTCAAAAATTGTTATTAACTTATAGTTTGGAAATAAAGCCAAATTATATCTTAGATACTAAAAGTAAAATGACTTCATTAAGTTATCATTAGCGGTGGAAATCAGGGTACTAGAAATAAGGGTCTTATCCTCAATCGAGAAGACGCTTTTATAGTTTTCGGATGCTTTGGGTTTGATTTCCTTTTGTTGTTTTCATCTTTTAACTCTTGGTGTTTCCTTCTCTTTCTCAAGGTTTAATTTTGCTTCTAAATATTCATCTCTAGTTTTAGTTA
Source organism: Scalesia atractyloides (assembly GCA_947069175.1). NCBI lineage: Eukaryota > Viridiplantae > Streptophyta > Magnoliopsida > Asterales > Asteraceae > Scalesia > Scalesia atractyloides. The sequence goes on along the minus strand of CAMTDV010000014.1, from coordinate 8,896,260 downwards.
CGAGTCACATTAGATTTGAATAAACAGCTTAACTACCAAATGTCACATATGTGTTACATTTGAACAAATAGTTTAAGTAAAGGTGTCCTGACAAGTTGGTCTAGTGGTTAGTCACTTGGTTTCTCTATTTGAGGTCTCAAGTTCAACTCCCACTAGTATCACGTTAAAGGACATTGGTGAAGCCAACGAAGTTTAGAACTAGTCCTCTCCAGTTCGAAACCGAGCCGAACCGGTTTTTACGCCAGTGGGCCTTCGGGCGGGCGGCGGGCGGGTTTTCCCCGGAACTGGTGGCTTGGTGCTCAGGTATGCATCCAACTCTGACCGTTATGGAGAAGGGGATGCATTTGATCGATTGAAGGCATCCCATAATGCTTATTTGGTGATGTAGTTGGCCGTTCAAAAAAAAAGTTTAACGAAAGGTGTAATTTCCGAGTAGTGGTTTGCTATCATTAAAAGTATCAATATTGAATAGTGAATCACTAAAAGTAAACAAGCATTGTGTTTGGTAGTCTTCAATCGTACCTGATAAGGCATTAAGAATTTTGAATCATATATTCATATCTCTCAATTTGCTTTGTCGTGATATATTTCTATTGTTCTCGGCCATTAACTTTCACCAAAATATGATCAATAATATTTTGTTTGCTTATTTGTGAATATGATGAGTTGCATGTGTGATTGTTTTTTAGCTATGGTCTTCCACTTAATGATGAGTTGCATGTGTGATTGTTTTTAAGCTATGGTCTTCCACTTAAAAATAGAAAAAATAGATTGGACTATAAACAATGTAGTTATTGAAGGCAACTTATGCAAATGGAAAATATTACTCACTCGCATTATTTTATTATATTTTTTTAATAGAAAATATTACTTACTCCTAAATTACACCAAGTTATTCCTAATCTACACCTTACTTAGACCATATTTAGTCATAAAGCCCCTTAGGGGGCGTTATGCTACAAGTGACGAAACGTGTAAGAGAGATGCTTTATGAGGCTTTATATCACAAGAGGACGTAGTGGGGTTATATATGTATAATATATGTGTGTGTGAGTGGGGGAGGATGGACCACGGCGTGATGATTTTCCCGAGGAGACAAAAAAATAGCGTTGGTCGTAGCGGTGTAGCCGGGAGCTATGGGGCGTTATAGGGCAATCCAGCGGTATATACCGTCCCATTACGAACAGTCTTAAAATTAAACCCAATACCACCATCAAAAAAGCTAAACCCACATCAACAAATATTCCAATCACATATCACTACAATTCAAGAGAATTTCATGAAAAAAAAAAGTAAAAACATAAAAAATCCATTACAAAGTTATTATTTTGTGATCGCAATATATAATTAATAAAATCCCTAGGTATTACATGTTATGCATTACTAATTTACAAATACATAGAAAAAAATGTAACCTCACATACCTTATTTAAATTGCTTCTTTAAAAATCAAAACATAGTTTTTATGCATTGGCAGCCCCATAAATTTTCAATATGGAGGTCATGGTTTCGAGGGCCTGGCCTGAGCAAAATTGCTCTAGGTTGAGTCATGGTTTTACCACAGTGTCTTCGGAAGATAGGTTCCTATGGAATGGTAGCGGGTCGGGTAGCCAACGTTGTTTGCGTTCATGGATGTAGGTGGCCTTTTTCCTCTGGATTATCTGACTTTTGTTGGTCATTCAAACAACAAATTAAAACATCTATTAACAGACTCAGAATATCAAAATTTTGTTGATCATTAAAAAAGCATCTATCAAAAGAAATCACTCCTCATTTCTTAATAATGTGATCATGTAATTACCTGACGTTTAGTTACCTGTTGTTCTCACTTACATCATTTGTTAGTGTTATAGAAGATACTTAGTCTAATATTGTGACTTCAACATTTATTAGGGTTGCATAAATTTCTTTTTGGTAGAGTATTTAAGAAAAGCACTAGTAAATTCATATATACATATATATTCACACCCTTCTCACTTACATCAATTGTTAGTGTTATATAAGATACTTGGTCTAATATTGTCACTTCAACATTTATTAGGGTTCTATAAATTTCTTTTTGGTAAAGAGTATTTAAGAAAAGCACTAGTAAATTCATATATACATATATATTCACACCCTTCTCACTTACATCATTTGTTAGTGATATAAGATACTTAGTCTAATATTGTCACTTCAACATTTATTAGGGTTGTATAAATTTCTTTTTGGTAAAGAGTATTTAAAAAAAGCACTAGTAAATTCATATATACATATATATTCACACCCAATAATTTACTCTCTGTATATATATCAAACAAACTTTTGTAAAAACCTTTTATGATCCATTCAAAAAAATGGTCACGAACAACCCAAATTACCGACATGGTAACATTTGCTCGATTTCAAAACCGTCTCCACAACATGTACCAGAAAACATATCGGTGGTTGAACCGGATAACATTCCGGCGGTCCAAGAGGAACACACTCCATAGGCCCAACCAAACAACGCTTCGATAGACGACGGTCAAGATCATGGTCCATTCGAAGATGAGATACTACATGGTTGGGGGAGGAGGTTGGTTTCAAAAACATGTGGTACACGTGTGTCATATGGTGCATCACACTTTGTATTTATATGCATCATCTAATAAGAGGCCATCATGTTGTTGATAATGATCTTGTTGATGATTCTGCCTGGCCATTAGCTTGTGGGTGGACTGGTGTTGATGTTATCATCCTAATCCCCCAGTTGTCACCAAAGTTAGTAATACGACTCCAATAAACTGGGATCCGATCACAAACAATTTCAGAAGGAATTCCAAATGTAGTTATGATATTTGTTTTAATAAAGGATATGACTTCCTTTTCTCTGACTTGTGCAAAGGCTTTCTGCTTCTATCCACTTAGAGAAATAGTCTGTCATAGCTAGCATGAACACTTTTCCTCCTGGTGCCTTAGGAAGTTTGCCTACTATATCCATTCCCATCTCATGAATAGCCAGGAAGAGGATATAGGATGCAGGGGTTCTGCTGGTTGATGAAGAATATCACTGTGTCTATGGCAAGCATCACATTTCCTTGCATATTCCACAACGTCCTTCTTCATTGTAGGTCCAATAATATCCTGTTCTGAGGATCCTTGAAAATAGTGCTCTGCCTCCAGAGTGATTTCCATAATCTCCTTCATGAAAATCCTTCAAGACTTCTTGTATCTCAGGATCCTCAATGCATCGTAGATAGGGACCTGAAAGAGATCTTTTATACAACAAGTTATTAATTATAGTAAATTCGAAGATGATGGTCAAGATCATGGTCCATTCGAAGATGAGATACTGCATGGTTGGGGGAGGAGGTTGGTTTCAAAAACATGTGCTACACGTGTGTCATATGTGCATCACACTTTGTATTTATATGCATCATCGAATAAGAGGCCATCATGTTTACCTCACACACAATTACTTTATACTTCTACATTAAAGTAGGGGTATATATTGTGCCGCATTGACGAGCTTTGTATTGGTTGGTTGAATAACCAAACACATATTTAGTCATGTCATGAGAAAACCCACTTAAAATCAAAAATCATGTTGTGCTTCTAATTGATTTGTTTTAGACAGTTATGAACCTACTGTGACATTTAAAGCTAGTAACTATTTTGGCACGACTAAAATAAATTTGTAATTGATGTACTCTTTATATTGTTTTTGTTTCTTGTATCTTCATTCCCATTTAACAAAATTAACAAAATTGATTTTATATATTGACCATTGACCATTTAACAAAATTGACTTTATATATTTAGCACTAGACTATAAAACAAAAACAACTAGCAATAGTAGTTTTAACTTTGAACTAATGAATAACGTTGTTAAAGGTTAAGAGCTGAAAAAGATTTCAAGACATACAACTTTTTTTAATATTAAAAACTGATATCTGAGAAGAAAAAAAAGTTTTTTATTGCCAATAAATTGTCTGTGTTCCTTGCAGTTTCAGACAGTTGATATTCAGATAATTTTGTGTAGACATTTAGACAAACTGAAATGGGCAGAGAAATCAAGTAACCACATAAATATTAATATATATTATATTATAGGCCATCCATACATTCATACGTCACAATGTCACAAAACCAAACGGCCTCTATGCAAGAAGCCCATGTTACCCAACTTTTTAAAAGTCCCCAAACCACACACTTAATACTACTAATATCGTATTAACTACACGTGCTTAACATTCATGCAACACTAACAATAACCAACCCCATCAAACCCTCCCAACAGCCCTGCACACCAACGGCTTCTTCATCTCCAAAGACAGCTTCAAACACTCAGACAAATCAACCGAACCACCCGCTTCAACCCACTTGAACTTCTGCAACATCTGAACCAACCACAGATGAACCGTAGCTACACCCAGTGCTTTCCCCGGGCACACCCTCCTCCCAGCACCAAACGGGGCCAACCTCAGGTCCGAACCCATTATCGCAACATCCTCAGTCAAGAACCGGTCAGGATTGAACCGACTGGGTTCGGACCAAACACGCTCATCATGGGTTATGGCCCACATGTTCACCATAGCAGTGGTTCCTGCAGGAACAACATGCGGGCCCACCACAGTGTCTTGGGTTGCTAGTCGAGCCCAAGACAAAAGCGGTCCCGGTGGGTGCATACGTAAAGTCTCTTTTACAATTGCTTGAAGGTAAGGAAGTTTGTCGAGGTCTGAATCGGTTACGGGCCGGTCTCCGTTACCCGGTCAATCTCGGATTGGGCCTTGGCTTGGATATCTGGATGTAACACCATTCGTGCAAGAATCCACTCCAACAAGATTGCCACCGTGTCAGTTCCCCTAAAAATCATTTCCTATAAAATAATACTAATCAATTAAAATGTATCAACAAAAGAGTGACATAGATATTATTCCTTTGTTTTTTTTTTGTAACTACACAAAAAACACTAATAAAAAAAGAGTAAATTAATTTTTGAGTTCTGTGTTTCAGTGACTTTAACCATTTGAGTCCAACTTTTTAACAATTATAGTTTTGATTTAGACTCAAGCGGTTAAAACTATTTAACACAGAAACTCAAAACCTTATATAATAAACGGTTAAGGACTCAGGTCGTTAAACTTTATTATTTTGAACTTAAGCAGTTAAAACCACTAAAAGAGAGACTGAAAAAAAAACATACCCAAAGAACAGCGATCATGTCACCATCACTAAACTTATTTTCCGACTCCAAATCAAGCAAAACATCAACAAAATCACCATCATAAACCGTCGAAGCTGCACCGCTAGCCCTTTTTTCTCGGTGTTGCATAATAATCTCCCCAACAAAAACATTAACCTTAGAAACCAACTTCCTACACCTCTTCCTCACACCTTGCAAATCAAACCAACTAACAACCGGAAAATGGTCACTCCAGTTAAATATCCCCAACAACTCATAACCTTCACTCACAAGCTCTTCAAGCTCACACTTCCTCACCCCCATTTTCACCAAAATCATAAACCTTCCAAACACAGACATCATGACATTGTTTAAGGAACCAAAGTGAAGAATCTTTTTAACCTCCACGACACCGTTTTGTTCCATGGATGACAAAACCTGGCCCACCATTTTCAACCCGATATTTTCACGAAACACACCAAACCCAGCAACCCGTTTCGGGCTAAACAAATGGGTCGCGGAGATTCTCCTCAAACTCCTCCAGTAGTCACCGTAGGGTGCAAACCCCATAGCCCGGTGAAACAACAGTTCATAAGCAGATTCCTTAATGGGCCGGTCCGCAAAATCGGAGCTGTTGAGAATCTCCTTAGCGGTATCCGGGCTGCTTGAAATAACAAACCGGGTCAACCCGACGGAAAAAGCCATGAGAGGCTTAGCATGAAAAGCAGTGGAAAGTTTAGCAAGGGTTCGGTGAGTTAACGAAGAAGTGAAAGCGAACAGGAGGCCCAATAAGGGGAAGCCGGAAGGGCCCGGGATGGCGGTTTTGGGCCGGGGTTTGGAGAGGACCATGCGAGACCGCCGGGAGCGAGGAGAAAAGCGAAGATGGAGACGAAAACGACGACGTATAGGAAGAGACTGAAGGTGAGGACTGAAGAAGTTTCGGTGGTGGGGGGAAAGCAAAGGGGAGATGAAGACATGATTATAGATACAAATGAAGTTGAGTTTTGAGTGAGTTATGAAATTCGTGGTGTATGCGAGGGTTTAAATAGAGGTTTTTTTTAACATAACGTCAGCATTGTGGATTTGATTTTATGTTTAATAATAATCAATTATCGGTTACATAGGATAATTTTGATTCTTATATAATCTCTTTTATGTTACGTTTTCTGATTTTTTATCAAGGAAATTGTGAACATTTATTATGACTGATTTATTTTTTAATACCACCAAATAATATATTTATTTGTTATAAAAATATAGAATTTTGTTTTTTGTAAGTTTGGTTTTTAGATATATAACTAGTAACCACTATGAGCAAATCAAATATTTTTGGAAAAGCCAAAAAGATACAAAATTGTATATTTATCATCAAGAAATGTTGTAAAAAAGGTGAAAAACAAACTATAAATAAGCAACATATTTTTGTTTAATGTTTGTACTTTTGGTTTTGAGGGTTTTTTAGAAAAAAAATTATCTTTTCTAATTATAAAGTTTTAGGGGCTGTTTGGTAACTTATGAATGGTTAAGTGCTGAACCAGTAGGATGTTTGAACCATTAAGTGCTGAACCAGTAAGAGATCTGAACTATTAAGAGGCAGTATAATACTTAACGGTTCAGAGGCAAATGTCTGACCAATTCAGATTAGAGTTCTTAACCAGTCAAACTCAGTATAACGCTTAACCATTCAGAGACAAATGTATGAACCATTCATAAATCTGCTCGTGAAACAAACAGTCTGAATCATTAAGTGTTGAACCAGTAAAAGGTCTAAACCATTAAGGGTCTCATTTAGAGCTAAACAAACAGTCCCTTAATCTTTCGCAATTTAAGTCTAAAGTTTCAATCTTTAATAATTTAACTCATTTGATTAATTTGATTTTTCAATTCTAATTCAAAAGTTTTCATCTTTTATAATTTAACCCCTTTGATTTTTTTAACTTAAAAGTTTTCATCTTCTGCAATTTAACCCAAACATTTTTTTACTTTCAACTTTGGTCGCCTATAATTTTCATTCTTTAATGTTTCGTTTTAAATTTTCTTGAGTTAATACGGCGCAACGTGCGTGTGGGGTTCAACATTTTTTCATTTCTTTTTCCCCGTTTGATAGGTTTGTCACAGCACGTGGAGCAAAGATCGACTTAATTATTATATTCTATGTTTTCAACAGACTCACAGTCAAGACATGTAAAAGACATTGGTTTTTCATCTAATATGATATATACCTAATGAATTCCCCGCCGAATTACAGTAGGTGGTAATTCTAGTTGTATATTTATTATCAACATCAAATACTAATATTTTTAAATTTAATAGTTATTTATTAGTGCCTTTATTTATGTGATTTGAACTAATTTACACTTCGAAAGTGTGTAAATCGATGATATAAAATATGATTGACTTGAAAGTTTACTAGTTAACCTACAAATCTCGATCGATCATATTTTATTTGTAAGTGTCGAAAACAGACTTAGGTGTCCAATGTCAATTATACATAAGAAAATATCTAAAAATATGTATAATTGTATATCTTACATATTTGGAAGAGTGAGCAACCGTAATATCTTTTTATTGAATGAATTTCAATGTATTATAAATATTCAATTTTTTCGGATATACGCATTTAAATTTAGTTTTCCATGAGATTTCAATTAAAAGGTTTTAAATATACATGTGTTAAATTTGCCTATGAAATCAGTAGTCGTATACTAATCTCGCTATATATATCATCATTATATAAGATTCTTATATTCATTTTCGTTAAATACATGATTACCGTTTAACATATATTTAAAATAGCACATGTAGATAATATGACCATGCTAAGTTGTAACCACCATATATATGTTGGTGTTGCACATAGCTATAGCAGTGGATGTCAAGGAGCCGTCTTAATACGAATCGTACGACCCCTTTAATAAAAATATAATGTATTTCGTTTAACATATATTTGAAAATTAATAGTTGTTATAATCAGAATAAAAATATAGTATCTTTCGATTAACATATATTTGAAGATCAATAGTTGTTATAATCAGAGGAGGACCTAGGTACTCGTATTAGTGACACCAATGAATAAAAAAAATGAATCATACATGCTTTAAGATATACCTATTAAAAAGTTGTTTTTCAAGATCCTAACGTAACTAGTATTCGCTAATGCTCTAAATGGGCTAACACATATTCTCACATTAAATGGTGATCAAATGAAGACATCTCTTTACATAAAATCGCGGTAAAAGGAAGACCTCTCTTTGTATGGTGAGGCCTCATATTTTGCAATCTTCTTGTTGAATTTCATATTGGTGTTTAGATATATAATTTGTATTTCTTTCTTCAAATAATGTTTATAAGGCTATGTGGTGTGTTAGACTACCCGTGGTGGGGTTTTTCCCAACAAAAAACCCAAAAACGCCGCCTAACCGCCCCGGGAGCTTTTTGAAAAAAAATGGAGGAGCGTGCTTTTCAAACGCCTTCTTCTTTTTGCTTGGCCAATAGCATTTTTTGATTATTTTTTTATTTAATTCTATTTACACCCATTTTAACGTAATGCCCCACAATGCTCACATCCTCATTACACCCCTTTTTATCACATCGCCATCCTACACGTAAGCAACGCAACACATCACTCCACTATCATCGATCACCATCCATTTCCTATTTTTTAATATATATTCATCTAAAATTAAATTAATTTAGTTTATTTTGATAAACGACAATTAAAACTAAAGAAATTTATATAATAACTAAAACAATAAAACTAAAAAATATTGAAATAAGGAAATCTATTATATGTTAAAAAAAGATTTAGACTACTAAATTAAAAAATATAACTACTCGTCCTTATTGATTCGACTGAATTGCCAAATATGATCAATCAAATTCGAACGAAGGTTTTTATGCGTAGCCTCATTGTATAACGCCCACATAACCGGAACAACATTCTCATCAATGTCGTTTTCATCATATTCGCATATGGCGTTACATAGACGTGTTCAAAGCAGGATATCCGAAATTTTCGAATACCTGGTTTCATTATCCGAATCCGTATCCGAAATTTCGAATATCCGAGCGGATAGTAAATCTGATATCCAAATTTTATTTTATATTTTTTTATATTTATTTGAAACCGGATATTTTGGGTATTTTTCGGATACTTCTGATATTTGGATACTTTAGATATACGAAAAAAATAAATTTATAAATTTCGGATATCCAAAATATCCAAAAAATTTCAAAATCACTATTTGAGTCCAAAATTCAGATATGATATTTGAATTTTTGGATAGTTCGGATTCGGGTTGGCCACAATGTGTCATTTTTGTTGTAGAACCCCAAATATCCGTTCAATAGCCTTTCTCACAGAATCTTGAAATTTGGCAAATTTCTTTCTTTTATCATCTTCCCGGGTACGGTATAGTTTTAACGATCGAGACGTAGGTTGGGTATATTTTATCGCTAGATAATATATGTGCTTGTTTTCTATTCTTGAAATCATAAAGCTAGAATCGGGGCTAGTATTGTGGATGTTTTCGTTGAACACATTCGACTGGCCAAGAACGTTTAAGTCGTTATTCGAACCAAGAACACCAAAGAAAGCATGCCAAACCCATAGACCGTTTAAAGCCACGACTTCTAAAATTAATGTGGGACGACCATGATCACCTCGCGTAAATTGACCTCACCATGTATTAGGGCAATTACGCTAAGGCCAATGCTTACAATCGATACTAACAATCATTCCAGGAGAAAACATGTTTACTTTGTTGGCTTCAGTTAAGAAGTCTTCGGCAAAAAGATCGTGTTCCAAATGTAACACCAAGGGACATGTAGCAAGCTGTTGTCCTAACAAAAAGAATGAAGCACAAGTGAGTGAGGAAAAGAGAGAAAAATCACCAGAAAGTAATGGTGATGGTGAGCAGAGAGTGTCTAACTCACCAAAGACATCTGCTCCTAATCAACAAGAGGGTGTTGTTATTGTTTGTGTAGATAAGGTTGAAAAAGGAACTCAACAAGTTCCTCTGTTTTCAAAGAAACAAACAAAGGTTTTAGCCTGAATCTACATCAGGCAGATATGAGAGACCTAGAAATAGTTCACCAAGAATGAATAATTTTAATGGTCAATCAAGTAATTTCAAAAGTCAGGGTCAATATCAAAATCGTTACCGCAATAATAGTGGTCGATATTTTTATAACAACGGCCATAGAAATTATAAAAACCAAAATTATTGGAATCAATCGAGAGTTCAATCGAACTGAGGATATGTGTGTCAAAACTCAATGTAAGTCCCACATCGGCTGAGGAGAAGAACGAAGCCTTCCTTATAAGGGGGTGGAAACCTTCTCTACCAAGACGCGTTTTGTCTGGGCGAGCAACTCGTCGGGTGAAAACAAAAACCGTGAGTTTCTGATGGCAACTCATCGGGGCAAAGCAGACAGTATCTTGGCATGGTTTACTTGGGATGTTAAAAATGGTATCAGAGCCATGGGGTCGGGCCGGTGTGCCAGCGAGGACGCTAGGCTCCCTAAGGGGGTGGAGATGTAAGTCACACATCAGTTGAGGACGAGAACGAAGTCTTCCTTATAAGGGGGTGGAAACCTTCTCTACCAAGACGCGTTTTGATTTAGCGAGCAACTCGTCGAGTGAAAACAAATCCGTGAATTTCTATATGGGCGACCCATCAGGGGCAAAGCAGACAATATCTTGGCATGGTATACTTGGGTGTTACACTCAAGGCCTCAAAACCAAACTTTCCAAAGTTCACAGAGTCCTAACATGCATAGGAAACCTCAGGACCAAATACCTCTTGGAAATCAAGCCCCATTTCCATCAACAGAGCCTAGATCCAAGACTCCAATAAGGAGTGAAGGATAATGGGTGGATGTTAATGTAGTTGATAAATTTGGAAGACCCAAGACCATTAAGGCTTGGGTCCCTCAGTCTAACTAATTTTTTGTTGGTTTGTGCAGGAGCCGCTAAGGAGTATTATCAATTTGTGGTATGTTAATAGTGGCTGCTCCAGGCACATGATGGGGGTGCGAGATTGTTGACTGATTTTGAAAATATAGATAGAGGTTATGTGAATTTTGCAGGTGCTAAATGAGGTGACATTACAGGTCGAGGAAAAGTGACCAACGGGAAGATCACATTGACAAAGTGAACTATGTCGAGCAGCTTAAGCACAATCTGATGAGCGTATCACAAGTCTGTGACAAGGGTCACTCGGTCTATTTTACCAAGTCTGAGGATTTGGTGTTGAAACCGGGTTTGGTGATACCGGATGATTGGATAGTGATGAGAGCACCAATGAGGAATGACACTACTTATGTCATGGACATGGGTGCTAAGGATTCTTCCATAGTGGCGGCTTTTTTATTGTCAAAAGCATCTGAGGCTGAGTCAATGTTGTGGCGCAGGCGCATTGCCCACATCCATTATCGAAAAATGAATTACATAATTAAAAATGGTTTAGTGAAAGGGGTGCTAGTGCAGACGTTTCATGTGGAAGATAAATGTCTTCTGTGTCAAAAGGGAAAACAACATAAGAAACCTCACAAATCTAAAACAGTAAATTCCATAGATGCCCCTTATGAATTACTTCACATGGATTTATTCGGTCCAGTGAAAGTAAGGAGCATAGGTGGAAAGTACTAGTATTTAGTTGTCACATATGATTACTCATGTTATTAATGAGTTTTCTTTTTAGGTACAAAAGATGAGACAGCGGGGCTATTGATAGATTTTTTTTACAAAATTAGAAAATGTCCATGATGCAAGCATCAAGAGGATAAGGTGTGATAACGGAACGAAGTTCAAGAATCAGATTCTGGATTTCTATTGTCTTCACATGGGAATAAAACATCAATATTCTGCTCCTTACACACCTCAACAGAATGGAGTCGCTGATAGGAAAAACAGGACGTTGATTGAAGCCGCTAGGACCATGCTTTCTGATTCAAAGCTTCCAGTTCTTTTCTGGGGAGAAGATGTGAATACAGCTTGTTATGTCCTAAATATAGTTTTAACTGATAAACGTTTTAACAAACATGTCATGAACTTATGTTTAACAAGAAACCAAACTTGAAAAGCTTTGAACCATTTTGATTACCCTGCACAATTGTGAAAAATAAAGATAAACAAAAATTCGGTGAGGTAGCTAACGAAGGTTGCTTCCTAGGTTATGTACCTTGTACGCCGAATAAAAGGATTTTTAATCTAAAAGATGGTAAAATTGAGGTTGTGTTTAATGTTAAGATTTCTTCTTATTCACCTCAACAACTAATGAGTGGTCCTGCTATACATATGATTATGACAATGTTTTAAATCATTTAATATTCCTGAGTTTTTCAATGCAGATAGTCACAGTTGATTCAAACTATGATTAGTGAGGATGAAGAGGGCGACTTCATGCCGAGATCGAGTATATCGATGACAGATGATCCAGAAACTTCCACTAATGTAGCTGAACAAGAATCGTGCGATAGTGGATCTGAACCTATTCAGGGGAGGATTTCACTAATTCGTTTGCAAATCAGAATATTCAGGGGGAGGTTGGATCTAATCTGGGTGATAATTTAGAGGTTGACACCATTTCTACAACATGAGCAAACAGAGATCATCCAGTTGACATGATTATTGGAGATCCTGATGCAAGTGTTCAGACAAGAAGAGGTGTGATCGAAGGTTCCTGTTTGTTTGCTTCAATACAGAAAACTGGGATCACAAAAGAGTGTTTGTATAGCTGCTTCACTGCCAAGAGAAGCCAAAGAATGTGCACATGGCTCTAAAAGACAATTCATGAGTTGAAGTAATTTCAAAGGAGTTAGCTCAATTCAAGAAGTTGAAAGTATGGGAGCTAGTTGACTTTCCAGGAGGAGAAAAGGAAATTGGCACCAAGTGGGTGCTCAAGTGCAAGAGAGATGACCGAGAGATTATGACGAGAAACAAAGCTCGGTTAGTCATTAAAGGGTTCAATCAACAAGAGGGGATTGACTACAATGAAGTGTTAACACCAGTGACAAGGTTGGAAGCAATTTGTTTGTTCCAAGCTTTCATATCATTCAAGGGCTTCAAAGTGTACCAATTTAACATGAAGAATGCGTTTCTTTACGAGAAAGTCCAAGAAATGGTGTATGTCTCCCAACCAGATGGGTTTACTGATCCAGACTATCCAGATAGAGTGTATAACCTAGTTAAGGCATTGTATGGATTGCATCATGCACCTAGGGCATGGTATGAGACACTGTCAACACATTTGTTGAAAAATGGGTTTGAAAAAGGTCAGATTGACAGTACACTGTTCATCAAGCGAAAGAAGGGAGATTTTCTGCTTGTTCACACTGAATTTGAATTTAAATTTGCTTAAGTGTGATAGTAGCTCCATTATATGATGTACAAGTAGGCGGAAAACTATAAATAATCAACTTACCAACGTGATATAAATATAACGAACTGTGTATGAGTGCATAACATATCAGTGGCGTATGGTTTTATAACCTAAAATTTTGCGTTGAAAGATTGCCAAAATCCGAGGGTTTGGGTCGTTATAATGTTATTTCATCCAGGGATATCAGGGTTGTCCTTCTGCTGCATCTAGATATATGCTAACCTAGGCACAACCAAGATATCTTAAAAGAGCTAAAATGTCAAAACCCAGAAATTAAAAAAAGCTCTCCTATAGAGTCATTCAAATGTGTAAATGAATAAATCCTACCAAAATATGTGGTATTTGCCTTACCCTCGTTAGATATTGGTCTCTTTGTTGTACGAAAGTACTGACCTGATCACCAAGTGTTTAACGTTGTAAAACAAAAGAATGAATTAAGTATACTCACCTACTACGAGGATGCTTTGTGCATACCTTGAAAGTGGGGGTATGTCCTGAAGTGGGACACACTAGTACATCAGTATGATATTACCTTAATCGTATCACATGGTAATGGAACTTGAACTGTTCATGCGTTTTGTTTAAGTGGACAAACAATACTGGTAATCGTCTTGGACTGCTTTTCACGAATATTAAATAAATAATTATCTAATAGTGTGAAAATAGTTTGATTTTGCTGATATGATCTTCTTACCGGTGCTTCTCACAAAAATAGATTGTTTATTTTCTTTGTTAATTCTTTTTGTGAAACCGATACCAAAAAATTCTCACCCAAATCATTTTTTAATTTATATATATTCCTTTTAATAATAAATCGGATTGTTATGTTTAGTAAGGATAATTTAGTAATTTCATACCAAATTAACTGGCCAAACTAACTGCCACTCATTCAGGGAACAATCCGAGTAACAAATTAACAAACCATAAAGAGCATACCTGCTATTTCCAAAATGGTGTTGACTAAACGTGAAAACACATGAAACCATAGGAACCATCCGGGCAATTAACTCAATAAAATAAAATGGATAAATAGTTTACACTACGACCATGCGTAGTAGTAATGCCCCCACCCTTGGGCGTTTTCCACCATGTGGCCGTACAGTTAGCAATGGGCATTATTGGGCGTTTTTTTTCTTCTAAAATGAGTGTATTGGGGATGTGAGCATTATGTTAAAAGGGTGTAAAAATTAAATAAAATAAAAAATAACAAAAAGAGGTATTGGTTAAACCAAAAGAAGGATACATGTGATTGGTGGGTTACAAATTGTTCCAACGTGGTTTCAAACACGCCAAAATGAAAAAATTAAACAAAAAACGCCTAGGGGCGGTGCACCGACGTTTTAGGGCGTGTTTAGCAATAAAAACGCCGCTTTGAAGACGACTACGGGTGGTCTAAATAACTAGGCTACTGGATGGTACATGGGAGGTTGGAACTTCTGTTTCCAAGAAAGAAAAAGGGCATATTCCTATATTTTATTCTCACATCATTTTTCACCCTATTTCTCTCTCTCTATATATATACATACATATATATATATATACATACATATATATATATATATAGGATTAGGATCTAGGGA
Source organism: Scalesia atractyloides (assembly GCA_947069175.1). Lineage (NCBI taxonomy): Eukaryota > Viridiplantae > Streptophyta > Magnoliopsida > Asterales > Asteraceae > Scalesia > Scalesia atractyloides. Next base: position 8,881,150 of record CAMTDV010000014.1, on the reverse strand, counting down.
AACCCTTACAAGTTGTGAGTACTTAGAGAACTCGGCTTTCCCGTGCGATTTTCGACCCCATTTTTTCACACCCTAGATTAAAATATTATAAAAAACTGCCGTAAAAAAATCGAAGTGGTGTTTTTCGTTCCCTTACGGTGGTTGTAAGAAGGTGATGACATAAGCATGACATCACCTTTTTCAGCATTTACGGCAGCCGTAAATGAAAAAAAAAAAAGACAAGTTCTTTTTTGGAAAAATTGATTTTTTTAGGATTTTTGGTAAAAAAAATTTTTGAAAAACCTTTCGTAAGGCCGAGTTCTCTAAGTTTTTCACAACTCGTATGAGTTTTCATTTTACCCTAATATATATATATATGGTAGGGTTAGTGTAAAAAAGGGTGGTTTTGTGAGAAATGTAAGAAGTATTTTAAGACCTTAGATCTTGTAGTTAATGGTTGAGATCAAGAAGGGCTTAAAATGTAAATTATGTTTTATTTTTTTGACTAATTTAGCTAGATTATGGGTAATAGTGTCTTTTTATATTGTATTTTTATATAAAGAAATCGCCATCAACTTTAATGCACATGTAACTTCCACCCTTTTTTTAACGTCAATAATTTTTTATACGTAATGTTTTTTAAAAATAAATTCATATTAACGAGTTTTTTTTATCTTCAATATTAGTACCATATTGTTATATTTATATAGACAAAAAAATACGAATAACACATACTGGACTACAAGTTTAAAACACAATGAATGCATGTTTAAAACACCATACGAAGAACACATACTGGACTACAGGTTTAAAACACAATGAATGCATGTTTAACAAAAAATAAAAAAAAAACATATAATGCACATGTGCAACATAAACATATAATGCACATGTGTAGTACACACATAGTGCACATGTGCAGTACAAGTTTTTTTTAAAAAAAGTTTTTTTTATACATAAAATGCAGCGATTTTTATAAAAAATTGTAAAAAAAATTGTATGTTTTAATGCTTTTTTTTGGCTTTTTTAGTTAGTTTTCTAGTTTTCTCATTTATATCTAGTTTTCTCATGATCCTCTCCCTATATATATATATAGGGGATGAGTAAAATGAGAACCACATTGAGTTGTGAGAATCGTCAGAACAAATAAAAGCCATTGATCAAAAGTGTTTTAATTGATGAGATTAAAAGAAAATAAAGTAGTTGTAATCATTGTGCTTTAATTAATGAGTTTTTGTTTTTAGTGAGATAAGGTAAACTGGTATTTTTACTAATCTCTTTAATGATTGATAATTAAAGTTGTAATCATTGTGCTTTAATTAATATTTGTGATTTAATTAATGTTATTTTTTGAATCATGCAGTAAAAAAGTTATTTTACGTAGGGGCTCAAACTTTTTTTGCACGCCGGTTTTAAACATTTTTACGCGGGGGTTCAGACTTTTTTTACACGCGGGTCCAAACTTTTTTTACGCCCGATTATAATTTTTTTTTATGCGCCGGATTTAAATATTTTTTACGCGGGGTTTGAAGCTTTTTTTACGCGGTTTGAAACTTTTTTTACGCGCGGTTTCAAACTTTTTTACACGACGTTTTAGAAACTTATTTTACGCGTGGTTTTAAATTTTTTTTACGTATCGGTTTTAAACTTTTTTTACGCGCCGGTTTTAAACTTTTTTTACGCGTCGGTTTTCAACTTTTTTACGCGCGGTTTTAAACTCTTTTTTACGCGATGGTTTAAAACTTTTTTTACGCGTCGGTTTAGAACTTTTTTTACGCGCGGTTTAAATTTTTTTACGCGCCGGTATAAAAGTTTTTTTACGCGCGATTTTAAATTTTTTTTACGCCGGTTTTAAACTTTTTTACGCACGGGTTTAAACTTCTTTTACGCGTTGTTTTAAATTTTACAAAAAACAAAAAATATTTTACGGCAAACAAAAATATTTTATTTTTACAAAATACTTTGTTACAATTTTTTTACGCCAAACATCTTTTTACGCCCCGACACCCCGATTTCGGGTTTACGACATTTGAGGATTTTACTAAACGAATTCACCCAAAAATCACGACTCAATAGTGTCTCATGTTGATTTTAAAAAGAAGAGAGAAAAGACGTTACAAGATGTGACATTTTGACTTTTAAATAGAAAAGAGAGAAAAGATGTGACTTGGCAAGTAAAATACTAAAATACCCTTTTGATTGAATTTGGTTATAGGTGATGTGTAAATATGTTATTGGATGATAAGAGTGTCATGGTTTTCGCAACTAGGATTGGTTCTCTCTTGAACCGAATCCTATATATATATATATGTGTGTGTGTAGAGAGAGAGATAGAAAGGAGGGTATTAACGTTCGGACACCTCTCTTCTCTATCTCTCTATAAATGCATTTCTAAATATAGAGAGGAATAGAGTGAGAAGGATATGTAAATAAGATTTAAAATATAGAAATAGAATAAGCCATTAAATAATATTATATTATATTTTTGTTTATCAAAAACCCACATACACCCGTCTTCTTCATTAAGTTGCAGAGATCCTACCATTACCAGACGGGAAAGGCTTCGCTATACTCATAATATTCACTCTCCCATTACTCTGAACGGATGCAATGAAACACGTTTTGCTGTGTGATCGGATCGGATGATTATAAAATACAGAGATTTTTTTAAAACATTTCCGGGCCTCTTGACGGCACTGAGGGTTACCAAAAGACTCTTTACCTCGTCCTTATAATAATGAATATGATTTATTTAAAAGATTTAATAATCAATTATTATTATTATTATTATTATTATTAGCACACCAGTGATCATTTAAAGTCTAAAACCGACCTACAACTACCACATGAAAAATCGTGCCAAACATTTTGCATGCAAGCAAACCAACTATATAAACCTCCATTTCCCAATGTCCAATCAGACACAACACGATGCCCAACGTTGTCATACATCCATACTCCATAGACTGCTTATTGGTCAAAATCACTGAATCACTACTACCTGCAACTATACATACATGTATTTATTATACATGGATGCAAAAACGTTAGTTTAATATAGTTTAAAGTTTGACGGTTAAAATCTTCAAATTGTTTCTTTGCATGAAATTAATTTGAAATCGGAAGATAAAAACTAAGCATTTTCCTACGAATTAATACATCTCACTTGTCGATTACCTATAGCTCAAGTGGTATGAGGACATGAATTTTTCTACGAAGACTCAAGTTCAATTCTCATTTGATGCAAAAAGGAGTGAGACACTGGTGGGCAATGATAGGAGACACAGGAAAACCTGGGTTCGATCCTTAAGCCAAACGGGTTTTACTGGTAATTTCACCATCATGTCTACGGGCGGGTGGGTTACCGGGTTTTCCCCGGAAGTGGTGGTGGACGACTGGGATTACTCTCGGAGTACTCCGTTTGTCTAATAGGTGTCTCAAGAGTACTCGGGATTGATTTATTGCCCATTGAAAAAAATAAATACATCTCACTCATCCAACGCATTAGCAACGTCTATTTCATCCCAAATATATTTTTACCAACTTTCTATTTTCCTACGAATGCACAAATTTTGCTAAAATGTTTCCTACAAAGTGAACCTTTTTAGGTTAGATAATTAGTACATCTAGTTAAAACATCTTTTGTTTTTTTTTAACTATTTTTACAATTTTTTTAAAGAAGTTTATGAAACGATAATATTTCTTTGTTTATAACATTTTTCTTTTACTTCTCTTACATTGAAAATTGGAAAACTTTAACAATTCTATGTTTATAACATCTTTTCTTAAGTTTTGTCTTTTTACTTTCTTTATTTAGTTTTCATATTTAGTTATATGTATGTAAAGAATGTTGTTTTTTAATTTAATAATTTAATTTATATCTAATTTAAAAAAAATCAGGTGATGGAAATGTGGTATGATGGTGCTATAAGTATTTTAGTAATGGCGTTGGAATAAGATGACAGTTTGTGATAAGTTGGTTGTGATGGTGTGATAGCCGATAAGTGACTTCTTCCCTAATTGGGGTTCAAAATAATCCAAAACAAGGTTATATGTCCGCGCGTTACCGCGGTACGTTAACGTGGGCATTCGATCGGTGTCGGTTCGATTCATTACAGTATTTGCACGATAAATGCACTTGGTATTGAAAATAAAACGTGTTTTATACCGATCGAAAATGATAAATATGAAAATGAGATAATTGTCACTTGCATCTCTGTGGTTTGTCTGCTTAAGTCATTTCAGACTAAATTTCAAAACCGTACCATTTTCTTCTCGAACATTTTCGAAACGTGTCGTTTCAGTCCGAAAAACTAACCCCGATTAAAAAACTCAGTTAGCTCGATGGGTAAAATGGTCATTTTACATAGATTTTTATTATTCATCTTTTGAAACTTATTATTATTATACACATGTATATATACACACAAAATTAAACACGTACAAGCTTTTTCTCTGTCTACACTCTCCACCACGTACCACTAGTCCCTACCATGAAGGGCTTGATTTTTCAAAATTTGGTATTTGACCTTGGGAATCGATAATGGGGAGATTCAAACGATAAAGATGGCAAAGAAGAAGAAAAATGTGAGGTCGGAAAGTTCAAGTTTTTTTTGGACAAAATTGACGAACGTGAAATTAAAAAAAAAATAAAAAATAACAATGAGGTGATTGTTGAGTCATTAAAAAAGGTACAAATCAATGATGACTTGGAGTAGTTTTTCAAAATGAGACCATATAAAAAGTTGCAGGGAATTAACTATATATGATTTGTGAACCATATTGAATTCCATGGGAGGGGTTTACATTGGTTGTTAGTTCTTAGGTAGAGGTCCAAGTAAAAAGGGATACGAAACAACGGAGGGCTATGAGTTATTGTACGACAGAGATGAAAAGGTGGTTTGGGCCAGCCGGTTTCGTGTGGAGCGTCAATTGGGGCAACATGGATCTGGTATTGTTCGACAGTTGAACATAAGAGTTATGGGACCGAAATCATACTTTTCACAACCTCGCAGGTCCATTTGCATGAATAAACAAATGTTTGTTCATGTCAAACATTCTCTATAAATAGAGAATGAAATCAACGAAGTGTAAATGAGTTGTGTCTTGCATTTAATACATCTTACACACTCCACTGCCTTTCACTTACGCAGAATTCTTAAGTATTCTTTTGTAATAGTCAATAATCCTACAATCTCCTTATAAGCGTTTCAAAGTGACATAAACTTGAAAATCATGTATTTTGATTTCTTGAAAGTTCAATTTTTAATTTCGCATACTATTTTCTATCTTTGTTGAAATCATTTGTCATTTTGATTAAAGATTGTTTATCTGGGATCAACAATAACATTCTTTAAATCCATGTGTTGAGCGTATATCATGCTTAGGTATTATGTTGTTGTTGATGATGTTATTGTTGCTTGTGTTGTGGTTGTAAGTTGTGTAGTTATATGTGTGTGTGGTTATAAATTTGGCTTGCGTATTTGTCACATCCCAACCGATGGCGGAAACATCGGAATGAGACGAAAACGAGATTGCTCGAGACTTCATAACGTGCTAATGTGACAATTTTTAAACAAACCATATTTCATTTCATTCTAAATAAAAAAACTAGAAATAAAAAATAAATATGCTTGTCACTTAACCATAATGAAACAAATGGAAATACATTACAATAAAATTTGGGTGTGTTTCTCGTTCACCTTAAGTAGCTTTCTTGCATATCATCATCAATTTCCTGCAACATTTATTAAAATAACATCAACACGATGGTTGGTGAGTATACAAGTTTGATTACATAGCACACGTATAAAAGATTCTCTCAAATCCAACATGTCATTTTGTAAGCTCACTTATATTACATACTAGCATGCACAACCTAAGTGTCAAACCAAAGATTCCACGAGCCTAATCTTGCCAACAAGTGAATAAGAACATTAATGATTGAATACTTAACATAGACCACAAAAACGAGTGTTGTGCTACTCCTATAGTGCTATACATGTTATGGTAGGCTAGCAAAGTTAATGATAAGTAGTTTGCATGTATGAATGATTGAATATCTAGCATGAATAATCTAAGCATAACAAATAACATGTTTGATGGATTAAGTGAATTCATAAGTTTGATTGTGTGCATAAGTGAATTTTGTTTATGTTATACATGTTACACCGAAAAACTAATTAAAACGAAAAAGGGGATTCGAGTATACTCACGGTTTGCGTAGAAGTTCCATGTAAGTGAGTTGATGTGTTTGGGAGTTTGGGAATCACCGAGTTATCCTACATGGATAAACAAGGAGTATAAATACGATGGATTGGATTAGGAATTTTGTATGCGAATTATGACTAACTACATAAAAGTTATCTTGTTAAAATACTCAAATTGGGATCCATGTTCATTTGTATGTCATGGGCACTATGTCTCTCATTAGAAGTCAAAGTATGAGGAATCTCAATCTAAGATAGTACTTATCATAATACATAATATTCAACCATGGGTTGGTTGATATTAAGTTTTGGTTTTCGTTTGAATTTTTACGTCATAAATATATAGTATGTAATATTGTCATATATGTTATAAGGTACCATGTAATGGTCATGCAAGGATGTACGATGAATTCCATCAATTTAACCTCATTATATGTATCCACTAAAGCATAATTTATCAACTTAGTTGGTGTATTCGGTTGGTCATGAATAAGATTATAATGGACAAGTAACTAGTTATACTAAATGGCCAAATGAGAACAACCCGGGCGTGTGCACACCCGACATGGCAAATGTTGGAGACGAGGTGAGGTTGGCTCACTTTGATTTCTAGGAAACCACTTAGATGGATATCTAACTAATGAAATGAATAAGTGAAGTAGGTAGAATCTTAGTTAGAAAGCTAAGGCTTCCATTGTTCATGCCTAACCAAATTAGAAGTCATTCTACATTAGAGGTTGAAGACTTGGATGGTTTCATCACATTGTAGGTCACTTCGGACCTAAGGCAGCTATGTTTGAGGTTTTCTACCTTTAATCTTCTGGAAACAAGCTCCACAACATGAGATATTTTGGAACAAGCATGGTGCAAAGATTCCATAAAAGGAACATGAACATAAACAAGTTATAGAAACAGATAATGTAACCCTTTTTTGGTATCAAATTTGGAGTTGTACTACCTTGTTACACCATGGTGAACATTGGGTATTAATCATTGATGTTATCCAAGAGGTTTGAAGCAAGAATTCGTGAAGAATCGAAAGGAAAGTGAGTTGGAAGCTCACTCTTGGACTTGAAGATATTCTGCCCAAATGTTGCAATTTAAGTAGTTTAAGAGTGTTTTGAGAGTGCTTTTGAGTGCGGGAAAAATGAAATGAAGGTGTGGGAGGCTTGGTTATAGTGGTTGATTAGATTAAGAGTTTTAATGAAGATTGAAGGTGATTGGGGGGTGGAAAATGATGAAACCAGGTAGGGTGAAATTACATTCTGCGGATTCTGCTCCCTCGCGTTGCGCGGCGGGGGAGGCATGGATAGCTATGCGATGCGGCACCCCAATTTTGTAAAACCTCTTGATTTTTAAAATAGTTTGGCCCTTGTACTTGTTTATTATGTCATTTATGCCACAAAATTGTATTTCAACATGTTTTCAAGTATAGGAAGTATATGTATGTATGTATGTGATGAGTGATGTATGATTGATAATTCGAATGTGTATTAAATCTTGGTTTTGCATGTAAAACACGTGTTCGTATGATTGATTGCATATAACATAAGTATGATTTTAACACGACTAATTTAAATAAGAATTTTCATTATGAGCGAAATCTCTGATTACAAAATTGGAAATGAAATACGAATACGACGCGAATACAAGTTTCTAAACATTAAAAATATAAAATATGTGGTGCTACAGTATTTATCAATATAGGTAACCAAATTATAAATAGTTCCTTTTTTTTTCACAATTTATCATATATACAAACCATGTAATATACGAGATTCTAGTCCACTTATATTAATATAGACAATAATAAAATTATAAGTTTCGTAAAAAAGAAAAATTATAAATGATTATAATTTAAGTGTATGTGATTACAACGATGAATCCAAAATCATGTGCCATTAATTAGACACAAGTATACTCGTCCAAAATATTGCGTTTCAAAATCCACGATATCCAAGAAAAATGTTGTTGAGATTGAACCCTATGAAATGAACAGATGATATAAAGCCAAATAACACTATCCGAGCTTTGGTTCAACTATCAGAGGTTACATCCTCTGATGCACTTACAATGCTTTCCATAAAGACTGCTCATCCTATCATCTGCCTTTACAAAGCTTCAAGGTCTGCCAGAGTTAACAAGGACAGAGGATAGGAATCAGAGTTTAGTCATTAGCTTAGTTAATCAATGTAACAGTGCCAAGCACTGATAGTTTAGTATTAGCAGTGTTTAGAGTTAGTTACATATTGCTTCCTGTCACTATCAACCCTGATGTCAGCAAAGATGCTCAGAGGTTAGATAGTTAGTATAAATAGGCAACTCTTGTAACCTTTAAACTTCTCTCTTAAAAGATCAACTTTCGCATATCGTCTTCTCTGCATTTTCTCATTACCAAACTGTAATTGCAAAGGTTGAGGGGGAGTTTGTTAATCACATGCAAGTTAATTAACTTGAAAGCATGATGATGATGAAAACAAACGACCATTGCTTGTAGTAAAAGTTTTCCATCTTATTTCGCTGCAAACTCTTTTAATTCAATCATTTTCCATTTTTGAAACAAAAACTACAAGTAATTCAAACTCAGATCCTAACTATTGGTATAAGAGCTTGATTCATCAAATTCGATCTAACAATCGATTTGGTTCGAACAGATCAGCTCTCTTGCTAATCAGTTGGGTTGTTTTTGTTTGATATTCAGAGTTTTTACTACGTTCAAAGTTTTTAAAAAAACAAAATCTGAAAAAAAAATCAACTGAAAATGTCTCAAAACACACAGGATGCCAATTCTGGATCCTTGTTCAAACCGCCGGTGCTCAAAAGAAATGAATATTCCATTTGGCAACGACGGATGGGTCACATCCTTGCCCAGCAAAACACCGGTTGCTGGAGATCTGTTGCTTATGGACCTCACGTTCCAATGGTTCCAAGCACAGAAGATCCAACCAAACAAGTGCCAAAAAATCCTGAAAACTTTTCAGAGCAGGATTTCAAGAAAATTGAATTGGATGCTAAGGCATTTAGCATAGTTGCTTCAGCCTTACCCAATGAAATTTATGCTGGTCTACTCCATTGCAATAGTGCAAAGGAGTTATGGGATGCACTTAAGGAGCAATTTGATGGGACTGAGGAAGTAATAGAAAGTAATAGAGAAGTCTAAATCAGCAGTATGAAACGTTTTATCACTTGAAAGGAGAGTCTCTAACACAACAATTTGAACGTTTCAACTGTCTCATCAGTGAACTTAGACTGGTTAACGTGGTTTTTCCTAATTCGACTGCCAATAGTCGTTTCCTTAGATCGTTACCAGATAAGTGGGAGACGATAGCTTATGTAACGCGAAAATCTGTTGGCTTTAAAGAAATGTCATTGAAACAACTTCATGGGATACTCCTCACTTATGAGAGAGAGTTAAACCAGAAAAAGAAGTTGCAAGATTCTGGCAAAATGACTGATGATTACTCATTGGGTAATACAGCTCTTTTTGGCCAAGAAGAGGGTTCTGGCAGCAGTAAGGACCAAAGTTATGATCACTATATAGATATTACATCTGGTGGGAACTTTGGATCTGAAACATATGCACCCAACTATGCTTTTGCTGCTAGTGGGGAAAGCCAAACCTCTGACAATCTATCATTTGAGCTGAATGATTTGCAACACATTGAACCTTCTGATCTTGAAGAAATTGATATTTTGCACCAACTGGCCTTGAGTGTTAGGGCTAGTAAGTTTTACAAGAGAACTGGTAGAAAATTCCTAGGTTTGCATGGGGGCTTGAAGGTTGGGCTGGATAAATCAAAAGTCAAGTGTTATAAGTGTAATAGGCTAGGACACTTTGCCAAAGAATGCAGGTCTCAAAGTTCTGGACCAATAGTGACTCATCCTGGCCCTAGACCTCAGCACACACAAAACACTGCTCATTATTCCCAATATGCCCTGCTCAACATGTTCAAAACACTGCTCATTTTGCACACCCTGCTACCACTGTTCCAGTGCATTATGTTCAATCCACAGCTCCACAAATTCAGTATGTTAAGGCACCATCACATCCTCAAGTGGTTTACAACAAGCACCCATTGTTACACAACCTGCTCAAACCACTGCTAGTCAAGCAGAGGTTGGTCAACAAAGCTTTTTTCACACAAAGTTATGTTGACTGGAGCAGTTTGCCTGAGGATTTGACTGATGAAAACTTTGCTTTAATGGCCAAAAATGATGTTGAACAAGAATTTTGTTTAATGGCCTTAGACACAATTGCTGAAGGTGTTGAATCTGTGGAGATAGTGCCAAAATCTGATGAAGTTCAAGTGTGTGATGAAACAGTGGTTTCAAGTGAAGAAAGAGAAAATGCTGCTGATAAGGAAAAGAACTCTCCTACTGACCCATGGAACATTGATGTGTGTGAAGATGAGTGTGACTGTGCTCTTATGGCTGCTACAGAGGTATCACCTCAGATCCTTAAAGATCTATGTTCTGACAAATGCATCATTGCTTTTGCAAACATCAAAAAGGTGAATGAAAACCTAGAAACAAAATTTTAGAAGATGAACTTAATTTTGAAAAAATGATTAAAGAGTTAAAATCAAAGTTAAGTGAAAAAGATTCTGAAATAAGTAGCCTAAGACATGAATCAAGCATAACCAAGGACCAACTCCAAACTATGGTAGAAAAATACCAAGTTTGTAAAAAGGAGTTAGAAGAAACCCAAATCGCTTGTGAAAAATGGGTTGAGTCCTGCAAAGGTTATGAAATTATGCTTGATGCTCAGATCAAGAGCAACATCAAGCTTGGTGTAGGTTTTAGAGCCTATGACCAAAATGAGAAAAATGTTGCTGAAATTGATTCTGAGTTGGTTGAAGTTGTCCCTACAAATTTGGCTGGTGAAGAGATAAAAATCACAGATAAAGCTGGAAACAAAATTGTTTTGGAAAAACTAGAGGTTTCAACAAAAGATAAAGAAATTGAAAAATATCAGTTTAAACCAACCTGGTCAGATGAATGTGATATCTTAGAAAACTTTAAGCCAAGGGACTTCACAACCACTGATGGTAAAGCCCCAAAAGCACTGGTGATCCCTATCAAAGATGTGCCAGCAGAGGTTAAAACCACTGCTGAGAAAAAGTCTGATAGGAAAAGAAGAGTAAAGATCAAAAACTTGTTTTGTGAATTTTGTGAAAAAGAAATCATGTGGCTACAGATTGTTTTCTTTTAAAAGCCTATGACATTAACAAAACTTGTGTTATCAAAAACTCTTCAAAATGGACCATCTGCAGCAAAACAAATCATTCAATTTAACAATGTACCTATCTCAAAAACTATGAACAAAAGGTAAAAGAGATCAAGGCAAAAGCACTTGAAAGAGAAAGTTCAAGTTCTGTTGGAAATAAATCCAAGCAGAGTTTTGAACCAATTGAAACATCTGTTACAAAAGCCTTAACCAAAACCCTTGTTCAAAGAGAGGTGCAAGTGACAGATGCCCCACCTTCAAACTCATTTCCAAGAGGGTATGGCCAACCTACTTATAAAAAGGTTCCTCATGCTTATGAAGGCTACAAAAAGCCTTCAAAGCGAAGAGTAATCAGGCACCCCTATGGATACAATCATCTGATAGGTAATGGTCAAGAGCAGATGTTACAAGAAAATTTCAAAACCACTGACCATTGTCCTAGACTTGAGGCTGGACCATGTGTGACCCCATCCAAAGCCATTTTGGCTTTGGAGACCAACTTTAAATGATCTATTTACTTGATGTGCAGGGACCTCTACTTGCCTTGATAGCTTATGGTATGTAGATAGTGGAGGTTCCAGGCACATCACAGGATGCAGAGCCCTTCTCAAGGACTTCATGGCTCATGGGGGGTGATATATCTTTTAGTAATAACTCAAAGGGAAAGGTCTTAGGGTCTGGGTCGGTTCTGGCTGGTAAACTCAAGTTTGAAAATGTGAATTTGATTAACAATCTGAAATTTAACCTACTGAGTGTCACACAAATGAGTGACAGAGGATATGGATCCTTCTTCACTAAGAAAACTTGTCAAATTATGGGACCAGAGGTTGTCAAAAAGATTGATCAAATCATTGCTGAGAGCAAAGCACAACTCACTGCACATAGAAGTGGGAATGTGTATGTGGTAGATCTGTTAAAAGATAATCCTATGTCTGGAACATGCCTATTCTCAGTTGCTTCTAGCAAAGAGATTGTGTTATGGCATAGAAGACTTGGACACACAAATCTTAAAACTATCACCACACTCTCAAAACAAAGTCTTGTAAGAGGCTTGCCTCACAAGAAATTTTCCTGTGATGAACATTGTGTTTCCTGTTTAAAAGGCAAACAACATAAAAGTTCTTTCAAATCAATTGAAGAGTCCAAAACAAGCCAGTGTTTACAACTGTTGCACATGGACTTGTTTGGCCCAGTGCAAATCATGAGCTTAAAACACAAAAGGTATTGCCTAGTGATAGTTGATGATTTCTCTAGGTTTACATGGACCTTATTTCTTCATTCTAAGGATGAAACTGCAAGCATTTTGCAAAACTTTGTCATACAAGTAGAAAAGCAATTTGATATTCCAGTAAAAATCTTTAGAAGTGACAATGGAATAGAGTTTAAAAATAGGGAGTTGGATGCTTTTTGTGAGTCAAAAGGAATTGTTAGACAATAGCATTCCAAGAACTCCAGAACAAAATGGGGTGGTTGAAAGGAAAAACAGAACCTTAATTGAATCAGCAAGAACTATGCTAGCAGATTCTGGTTTACCCCTGTCCTTTTGGGCAGGGGCTGTAAACACTGCTTGCTATGTTCAAAACAGAGTTCTGATTAACCCTAGCATCAAAAGACTGCCTATGAGATTTTGTATAAAATCAAACATGTGATTCATATTTCAAAATTTTTGGATGTCCATGTTTCATTTTGAACTTAAAAGATTTTATATCTAAGTTTGCAGCTGATCACACCCCGACCCGCAGCGGAAATAAGAGTCGGGCATAATTGGGTTATCACCAAAGCACATGACATTTACTATTATGTTTCATAATTAATGAAGTCAAAGTTACATTTTCAAACATCCAAACATGTTCATTTCAATACAAGGGAAATAACCAAACATAACAGTCCAAATACTAAATCGTTTTATTCTTCTAATCCAGGTCCTATGTGTTCCTAGCTGCTGCTGGTTCACCTGTATCATGTGTAAAATGGGAGGTTTTGGGTCAACATAAGTTGGCGAGTGAACCTTATTAGATAAACATTTGATAATGATTTTATGGTTAGTTTATCAATAAAATATTGTGCATAATCATAAAAGAGCAAATGTAAGTAATCAAGCATTGGCAAATAGCAGTTACAATTATAACATACAATAACACTTGATAGCATACTTGAATATACCAATATCATACGATAACTAACATAAATGAACTGTGCGATCAAGGCTCAATCAAACGGAGCCGATCGTATTGCATGAACTGGAAATGTAAATTGAACTGTGCGCTCAAGGCTCAATCAAACGGAGCCGAGCGTATTGCATGTATTGAAATGTAAAATGAAATGACCGATCAAGGCTCAATCAAACGGAGCCGATCGTGCGGGCACGCCACAGATCAACCGCATAATAAATGGGGATCAAGCTCAACCTCGATGGATGGGGAGCTGCGGCCTCGGCAAATGCATGTACTGAAATAATAATTTGCATCCAATAATAACTACTTAACAGCAACAACTAATACACATGTCATGATATGATGTATGCACAATAATTTCGTTATAATATGTAAATAAACAAAGACACATGATACACCCCAAAAACGTGATTAAAACGGGGAATTTGAAAGGTTCACTCACATTGGGTGCGTTGAATTTGAGATGGTGAGATGCGCACGATTTAGATGAGCGAGTCGACGAGGAAAACTAACCTAATTAATAATGGAAAAATATATTAAGTGGATGAATGTTATTAAGGATTTTAATGAAATTTTAGATATATTTTTATGAGTTTATGGCTATTTTCTATCTTTAAAAATGTTATTTTTAAGTATTTTTAATTGATTTTTAAAATAAATTAAATAAATAAATATATAAAAAAATATTATTTTTTCACTGTTGACCGTTGACCGTTGACCGGTTCGGTCAGCGGTAAATTCCTGCGCCGGGCGGGATTCGAACCGGCGACCTTCCATTCACGTGCACGTAGCTCTACCAACTGAGCTACGTGACTAACCCGTTATAAACTCGGTTTTATTTATATTTATATACTTATTTGAATTAACCGAAAATTCCTTTATTTTGCAAAAACGTTTTAATTCCATGGACCGGTGCTCGGGACAGGATTCGAACGCGCGACGTGAAGTTCATTTTGCACACAGTCCACCGCTGGACTGTGTGTCTAACCCGGTTATATTCTTGATTATATTATACTTAACAACTACCCGATTCAACCCGGGTTAGTTCATGATTAAAAAAAGAATGTTATTACACAAGCGTGCGCGTAGCAAGGATCGAACTCGGGACGTGTATATGAAATTTGCACACAGTCCACCGCTGGACTGTGTGTCTAACCCGTTTAAAATACCGTTTTTAATTATACTTATTTTCTGATAGAACTTCATCTTCTTCACCGATTACACAGGCAACATAAACTCGACTGATTACGATTGATTTGTGATTTACAAAGTTATTAGACATTAACAGTAATTCAAGGGTAAGGAATGGAGAGAGTTTAAGGAACAGAATTTACCGATTGAAGATAATCACAGAAATCCGGCGAAGGTTTGTCGGTATTGGAAATGAACTCCGACTGTTGAACCAATTAACAGCGTTGATCGATTACTCATAAAGTTGTGTCACTTAAACAAGGTTTAAAAGAAGTTTTGGATATCATACCAGTTCACAGTTGGATTCCGGCAGTCTCAGAAACTTTCCGGCGAAGATAAGATTTCCGATATACGTTGGCTAAGATTGATTCTGATGATGGAGTTGTGTTAGAGGTTGACTAATCACATGTTTTAAACAAAAAGAGTCGAAGGAATTACCGTGAGAATGTGAGTCCCGGTTTTCCGGTGACTTGCAGAAAATTTCCGGCGAACTGTTTCAGATGATTTTATGGTTCACAAATGTGACGAAAATGAAACTGGATATTGTTGTGATAGTTCTGAATCGTGCAAATGATTGGAAACTTGAATTAAACCAGAACTTGAAGAAATATTCGGTTTCAAAAGCCGAAGAGATGAAGCTTGAAGTTCAATGAATTCTGACTTAATTGGAAACCGTCGCACATCGGTTATAACTGAAATTGTGAGGTAACAATCGATTTAACGATTGGTTTGCCGATTATCGGTTTTCAGATAGCACCAACGGTTAAATCGAGTTTGTGTATAAGTTTCTTTTGTTTTCATATAGTTAACAGAAAATACATTGTGGCGGAGCGGTTAGGAGAATGGATGATAAGTCGTTGGAGTGCCTCAGCTGACCCGGGTTCGAGTCCCGGCAGCTTCAATTGTTTTTTATTTATTTTATTTTAACTTTTTATCAAATATAATTTTTATAGTTTAGTTTATTTATTAATTATGTAACGTTTAAACTCAAAATAATCATAAATAATTAACGAAACTTTTATAACTTGGTACCAGATTACAAAACGGAGCGGGTTTTGGAGACCCGACTTTTACAAATGTTACAGTATCCCCTACTTTTAGGAATTTCGTCCCGAAATTTAAACAGTTGAAGTAGTAGGAAAAAGATGCGGGTATTTTTCACGCATTGAGTCTTCACGTTCCCAAGTAAACTCAGGTCCCCGTTTCGACTCCCAGCGTACCCTAACAATAGGAATGCGACTTCGTCGTAGACGCTTTTCTCCATAGTCCATAATCTCCACTGGTCTTTCAATAAAATGCATGGATTCATCAATCTGAATATCTTCCAGTGGAATATGGAGATTCTCATCAGCGAGGCACTTCTTCAAGTTCGACACGTGGAATGTGGGATGAATCCTGTCGAGTTCTTCCGGTAGGTCAAGCTTGTATGCTACAGGACCTACTCTTTCGAGTATCTTGAAAGGTCCTACGTAACGTGGTGCTAGCTTTCCCTTTTGACCAAAACGAACTACTCCCTTCCACGGTGATACTTTTAAAAGCACATGATCACCAATGCTAAACTCCAAGGGCTTCCATCGTTTATCCGCGTTACTCTTTTGACGACTTTGAGCCGCTAGAAGATTGTTTCGGATTTGATGAATCTTATCTGTGGTTTCTTGGATCAATTCTGGACCAGTAATTTGTGCTTCCCCAATTTCGTGCCAACAAACAGGAGATCGGCACTTTCGACCATATAAAGCTTCAAAAGGTGCCATGCCGATGCTAGAAGGATAGCTGTTGTTGTACGAAAATTCAACTAACGGTAGGTGGGCGTCCCAATTTCCCTTGAAGTCTATGACACATGCCCTAAGCATGTCCTCAAGGGTTTGAATGGTGCGCTCAGACTGTCCATCAGTTTGAGGATGATAGGCGGTACTGAGATCTAATCGAGTGCCCATAGCGGATTGTACTGCTTGCCATGTTCGTGAGGTGAAACGACCATCACGATCAGAGATAATACTTAATGGTACCCCGTGTCGGCTTACGATTTCGTTGATATAAATACGAGCAAGCTTTTCGTTCTTGAAATCTTCTCGAATAGGAATAAAGTGAGCTGATTTTGTAAGTCGGTCTATAATCACCCATATAGTGTCATACCCACTAGAAGTGCGAGGCAACCCGGTAATGAAATCCATGGTTATATTTTCCCACTTCCATACAGGTATTTCCGGTTGAACTAGAAGTCCTGAGGGTCTTTGGCGTTCAGCCTTCACCTTAGAACATGTGAGACACTTGGAAACAAAAACGGCAATATCTTTCTTCATTCCAGGCCACCAATAGGTGTACCGTAGGTCTTGATACATCTTATCGGCCCCTGGGTGTATCGAATATCGCGTTTTGTGAGCTTCATTCATGAGAGTTTCCCGAAGATTGTTGTGGTTAGGAATCCAAATACGATCTAGGTAATACAAAATACCATCAGATTTAGTTTCAAGTTTTAGCTCGGCTCCACAGGACATCTCTTTTTGTACATCTTCCTCTGTTATTGAAACGTGTTGAGCTTCTCGAATTTGATCCTTAATATTGGTTATAATTTGCGAACATAGAAGATGAATGGAGTTCGCATAACCCTTTCGACTAAGTGCATCAGCCACCACATTTGCTTTGCCAGGGTGGTATCTAATTTCACAGTCGTAATCATTTAGGAGTTCAACCTATCTTCGTTGCCTCATATTTAACTCTTTTTGATTGAAGATATGCTGAAGACTCTTATGGTCAGTGTATATTTCACACTTAGTACCATAAAGATAATGTCTCCATATCTTAAGAGCGAATACAACGGCTCCAAGTTCGAGGTCATGAGTGGTGTAGTTCTTTTCATGTGCCTTGAGTTGCCTTGAGGCATAAGCTATGACTTTTCCTCTTTGCATGAGAATGCAACCTAATCCTTGCCCTGACGCGTCGCAATAGACTACAAAATCATCACAACCTTCAGGAAGAGTGAGGATTGGTGCATCACAAAGTTTTTGTTTAAGTGTTTGAAAAGCTTCTTCTTACTTGGGTCCCCATACGAATGGTTTTCCCTTATGGGTTAAAGCCGTGAGTGGCACCGCAATGCGAGAGAAGTTTGAAATGAACCGACGATAATAGCCAGCAAGTCCAAGAAAAGACCTTACTTCGGTTGGTGTACGTGGAGCTTGCCATTCTTGAACTGCTTTGATCTTTGATGGGTCAACATGTATTCCTTTGTCATTGACTACATGCCCGAGAAATTGCACCTCTTTTAACCAGAATTCACATTTAGAGAACTTGGCATAAAGCTTTTCCTTTTCTAGAAGTGCAAGAACGAGTCGTAGATGACGCTCATGATCAGCTTTAGATTTTGAATAGATAAGAATATCGTCGATGAATACAATAACAAATCGATCGAGGTAAGGTTTGCAGACTCTATTCATTAGGTCCATGAAAACAGCTGGTGCGTTGGTTAATCCAAACGGCATAACCATGAATTCATAATGACCATAACGAGTTCGAAAAGCAGTTTTAGGGACGTCTTCTTCATGCACTCTAAGCTGATGATAGCCAGATCGAAGGTCGATTTTCGAAAAGCAACTGGCACCTTGTAGTTGGTCAAGAAGATCATCTATGCGAGGTAAAGGATATCGATTTTTGATGGTTAACTTGTTGAGCTCTCTGTAGTCGATGCACATCCGAAAAGATCCATCTTTCTTCTTTACAAAAAGGACAGGTGCACCCCAAGGCGATGAGCTGGGGCGTATGAATCCCTTGTCAGTCAACTCTTGCAATTGACTGGCTAGCTCTTGCATTTCAGAGGGGGCTAACCTATATGGAGATTTTGCCACTGGTGTAGCACCAGGTATAAGATCGATACGGAATTCGACATCTCTGATTGGAGGAAGTCCTGAAATGTCGCCAGGAAAAACTTGTGGAAAATCTTTTACAACAGGAATATCTTCAAGTTTCTTCTCTGTGGTCCCCTTCTTGATGATATGGGCTAAAAACGCGACATAATTCTTGCGAAGGTATTTTTGAGCTTGAAGACAAGACATTAAGTTGAGCCCTTTCGACGAGGTTTCTCCAATGATTCGAAGAGTCTGACCGTTTGAAAGAGGAATACGAATAAATTTCTCACGACATACAACCTCCGCATGATGTAGACTGAGCCAATCCATACCGATTATGATGTCGAAACTTCCCAGCTTCATAGGAATAAGATCGACTGAGAAATCGTGGTCGTTTAAGGTGAGTGTACAGTTGCGTAAAATAGAGTCTAATGAAACTGGTTTTCCGTCCGCAACTTCCACCGTTATGGATTCCGCGAGCTTATTCCGATTTTTACTTAAGATAGGTTCAAATTCTAATGACACGAAACTTCTATCCGCACCAGTATCAAATAACATAGAGGCATATCTACCATTTATAAGAAACGTACCGTTGACCACATTGCCGTCAGCTCTGGCCTGGTTTGCGTTAATATTGAAAGCTCTTCCTCTAGCAGGTGGAGGAGCTTGGTTCGCTTGATTCACAGGGTTGGCTTGGGCCTAAGCATGAATAATATTGACCAGCCTTGGACATGTGTTTCTGAAATGACTTGGGTCGCCGCAATTGAAACAAGCCCGCATAGGTTGGCCCATAGGGTAATTGGGTTGATAGTATGTTTGGGCTAAATGTTGGGTGGGTGGAAATGGTAGTTGTTGTTGTGCTTGACCCATTAGCTGTTGGTGGGTTTGGGTTATAGGTTGGTGGCGGTTTGTTTCGTTGAGACGTGCGGCAGTTTTGAATAGTGTGTCCGGCGCGACCGCAGCCGGTACAGTATTGACAAGGGTAATCAGGGGAGTGGTGATACTGACAACGGTTACATTTTGGTAGTGGCCCTGTGTATGGTTTTCTGTATGGCGCGGGTGGAGGAGTGGCTTGAGTGATGGGTGCAGCAAGAATAGGGGTGTTGGTTTGGGTGACTGCAAAGTTCTTGGTGTTACGCTTCCTCTTATTAGCAAACTTAGAGGAAGGAGTGTGGTGGTTTGAGGTTTGTCCCTCAGCAGGGGCTTTCTTCTTTTCTTCTTTGAACTTCCCATTGCGAATTCGATTTTCGGTCAGTTCCGTCGCCAACTCCATGGCAGCTTCGAGTGTTACCGGTGAAACGCTGAGAACCGAATCTTGGATTTTCGAGGGAAGTCCTCGAATGTAATGTTCGATCAGACGATAGGTTGGAGTGAATAAGTTTGGAACCATTTGGTTCAACTCCAAGAACCTCTTGTTGTAAGTAGAGTGATCACCCTCTTTTTGCTTCAAGGCATGAAATTCATCCTCCAATTTCTTAATTTCACTTCTAGGACAGAATCGCCTAGTCATGATTTCCCTTAACTCCTCCCAAGTTAAGGCCATCGCATCTTCAGTTCCCCTCTTTCCCTTCTCAGTATTCCACCAAGTGAGAGCTACACCAAGTAGTCTCCCGGTGGCGTAACGAACTTTGCGATCCTCAGGACAATCGCAGTTTAAGAAAACGTTTTCCATCTCCTCGAACCAATGTAGGAGAGCAGTGACTCCCTCAGTCCCTTCGAATTTTGGAGGATCACAGGACTTAAAATGTTTGTAGGAGCATTTGATGGTAGGAGGGTTGTTGATGTTCTGGTCCTGTTGTTGAGGAGGGTTAGTAGGATTTGCAGCAAGGGCTTGTTGTACTTGTACCAAGATGTCAGGCAATATCGTGGCCATTTGATTCGCGATATGAGTGGCCAAACGTTCCCGAGACTTTTCCGATTTCTTACCCCTTCGATGCTGCCTAGACGACATCTACAGGATCATAAAATGAGAAGATGTGAGTTTATGGTGTCTTTTTAGGTGTCATGTGTCTTTAAGAAAATGAAAATAACATAAATATCAATAATGCAACTACATCCAAATGATGTCTTGGGTTCGCTCATGTTGGGCCTCAAATGTCCCCCATACCTTCACCTACATAGTCATGTGGGCCCCCATGGCTATTGGCTTGGTAGGATTCACATTAGTATTGGCAATTTAACACTCGCATCCCCCGAATGCAAACCACAAAATATGTTCATGAGATGTTTGGTCGGAACGTGTCCAGGTGTAGACACAATGACAACTCAAAGTTGGATTAGCTCTCACGACGTTTGGTATAGCATGCTTTGGCCTAATAGGTATTTCGTACTCTCATCGTTAGTCCCCAGGTAGGCAAACTGGTCCTTTATTTTGGATTTATACGAATGCCAGCCTAGACAGGACGTTCCAACTACCGGTACTAGTACCCTTCCAGTTACTACATGCCCGTCATGAGAACTCACTTTGATGAGATTTGAAAACACGAAAATCATTGTAAAATCAATCATGATATGGTGTGTGCTTGCATGGATGTGATATGTTATGATCATACGATTTCATGATAGGCATTATTTGATAATACATACTTATGAACATGCTTGTACAATATCAAATGTAACATTTAACATACACATATAAACATCATGAAATTTGGCATATAACACACAAAATTCTTATAAGTTTCTAATCGACTATAGTATAGGCTCTAAGGGTCTAATAACCAATCCTATATCCCTATAGTCATGGCTCTGATACCAATCTGTCACACCCCGACCCGCAGCGGAAATAAGAGTCGGGGCATAATTGGGTTATCACCAAAGCACATGACATTTACTATTATGTTTCATAATTAATGAAGTCAAAGTTACATTTTCAAACATCCAAACATGTTCATTCAATACAAGGGAAAATAACCAAACATAACAGTCCAAATACTAAATCGTTTTATTCTTCTAATCCAGGTCCTATGTGTTCCTAGCTGCTGCTGGTTCACCTGTATCATGTGTAAAATGGGAGGTTTTGGGTCAACATAAGTTGGCGAGTGAACCTTATTAGATAAACATTTGATAATGATTTTATGGTTAGTTTATCAATAAAATATTGTGCATAATCATAAAAGAGCAAATGTAAGTAATCAAGCATTGGCAAATAGCAGTTACAATTATAACATACAATAACACTTGATAGCATACTTGAATATACCAATATCATACGATAACTAACATAAATGAACTGTGCGATCAAGGCTCAATCAAACGGAGCCGATCGTATTGCATGAACTGGAAATGTAAATTGAACTGTGCGCTCAAGGCTCAATCAAACGGAGCCGAGCGTATTGCATGTATTGAAATGTAAAATGAAATGACCGATCAAGGCTCAATCAAACGGAGCCGATCGTGCGGGCACGCCACAGATCAACCGCATAATAAATGGGGATCAAGCTCAACCTCGATGGATGGGGAGCTGCGGCCTCGGCAAATGCATGTACTGAAATAATAATTTGCATCCAATAATAACTACTTAACAGCAACAACTAATACACATGTCATGATATGATGTATGCACAATAATTTCGTTATAATATGTAAATAAACAAAGACACATGATATAATTTTTATAGTTTAGTTTATTTATTAATTATGTAACGTTTAAACTTAAAATAATCATAAATAATTAACGAAACTTTTATAACTTGGTACCAGATTACAAAACGGAGCGGGTTTTGGAGACCCGATTTTTACAAATGTTACAGCAGCTAAAATTGATTGTGGTTATTTTATGGGATACTCAACCACTGCCGAAGCCTACAGAGTTTTTAACTCTAGGACAAAGTGTGTTGAAGAAACTTTGAATGTGAAGTTCAATGAACTATCATCACTGAAAATCCCAGCAAATCCTGTAGAGCTTTTTGATTTAGATAAATTCACATTTGCTGATGTTTCTATCAAGCTAGACAATGCAGGTACACCACAATCATCTGAAGAAGATCAAGATCAAGGATATGACTGTGTGCTTCCACAAAGAAAAGTCTATTATGCAAACAGAGGATCAAGTGCTACAAGCTCTTGTGTAAACTCTGTCACTTCTGGGTCAACAGTGGTTGATCCTCAAACCTCTGCCAGTTCACAAAATCAAACATCTGTTGATAAAAGTCCTACATCTGGGCACCAAAATCATCAGAATGTTACCTCTATACCCCCAATTCCACCACCACCGTTCTCATCAGTGGCTGATACTTCAATTTCACCATCAGTGGTTAGCTCAGATGATACACATTTGCAGCCATCACCTCAAAATGCTATTGTTCCATACCAAGGTGATTTGATTTATCTCAAAAGCCATATAGCAGATCAAGTTATTGGCAACATCAAATCTGGGGTGCTCACACGAAGCCAATCCCAAAATATTTGTCTTTTTGCTGGTTTTCTATCACTCATACAGCCCAGTCAAGTACCAAGAGGCACTGAAAGACAACAGCTTGGTAGAGGCCATGCAAGAAGAACTCCTTCAGTTCAAAAGACAACAAGTTTGGGAGCTTGTGCCACTGCCAAAAGATGTAAGTCCAATTGGCACAAAGTGGGTCTTCAAGAACAAAACTAATGAAAGGGGTATTGTTGTCAAAAACAAAGCAAGGCTCGTGGTTCAAGGCTACAGACATGAATAAGGTATATACTATGATGAGACTTTCGCTCCTGTAGCAAGGTAAGCTATTCGCCTGTTCTTAGCTTTGCTGCTAACATAACATAAAGGTGTTTCAAATGGATATAACAGTGCATTTTTGTATGGAAAAATCAAAGAAAAGGTGTATGTCTGTCAACCTCCAGGTTTTGAAGATGCATTCCATCCTGATCATGTCTACAAGCTCAACAAAGCATTGTATGGCTTGAAACAAGCACCAAGAGCCTGGTATGAAACTCTATCCACTTTTCTCTTATCAATAGGGTTTACTAGAGGCAAAATAGATAAAACCCTGTTTTTAAAATGGAAAGGAAAAGATTTGATGCTTGTCCAAATTTATGTGGATGACATCATTTTTGGATCCACAAGCACTGCTATGTGTGAAGAGTTTCGAAAACTCATGGCAGCAGAGTTTGAGATGAGTGCAATGGGTGAGCTCCAATGTTTTCTTGGTCTTCAAGTTAAACAATTGCACAATGGTAAATTTATCCATCAAAACAAGTATGTGAAAGAACTGCTTAAAAAGTTTGATATGGATGATTGTAAACCATGGAGCACACCCATGGCAATCTCCAAACTAGTCACCATTGATGGTAAAGATGACCTTGTTGATCAAACTCTTTATAGAAGCATGATTGGGTCTTTATTGTACCTAACTGCATCAAGGCCAGACATCATGTTTGCAACATGTGTTTGTGCCAGATCATAGGCATTACCTAGAAAGTCTGACCTTATTGCTGTAAAAATGATATTCAGATACATAAAAGTTGCTTCCACACTAGGTATCTGGTATCCAGCTAATGGGAATATTGAGCTTTCACGTTTTTCAGATAGTGATTTTGCTGGGTGTAAAACTACAAAGAAGTCCACATCAGGAGGATGTCAATTCCTAGGTGATTGTCTAGTGTCTTGGCAAAGCAAAAAGCAGTTGCAGTTTCAACATCCACTGCTGAGGCAGAGTATATTGCTGCTGCTAGCTGCACTGCTCAACTCTGTGGCTTCAAAACCAGTTGTTGGATTTTGGTATCATTGCACTAAAGACTCCACTTAAATTGGACAGTCAAGCTGCTGAAAATATCATCAAAAATCCAGTTTCTCATTCAACTACAAAGCACATTGACATCAGACATCACTTTGTGAGAGATTGCTATGAAAAAGGTTTGATTTTTTTACATCATGTCCATACTTCAGATCAATGGGCAGATGTTTTAAGGCATTGGATACATCTACCTTTGAAAAATTGATCTCAAGGCTTGGTATGCTAAACATGGATTAAAAACAAGTTTTCTTGTAAATCCATGTGTACGTAGCATCAAAATGTTTTCAGAAAATCAAAAACACCTTAAAAATAGTTAAAATTGAAAATTTTCAATAAATCTTTAAAAGTATGTTCATAACATCTGCTTGTTCAAAACCTCTGATAGGCTTAAAAATCTTATCCACTGTTAAAGTGTATCCCCTGATTTCCGTTTTTTTACCATTTTTCAAAACACTGATAGCTATCCACTGATAGTGTTAGAAATCAGTTTTGTCCAAACCTCTGTCCTAAAACAACGTTTTGCCACATCAACGGTTACTTTTCTCATCAGAGATTACACGTGACCAGATGTTAGCCATCAGATCTTGCAACAGATGCCACGTCATGTTCACTTTTTCAAAACCCTTATAAAACTCCTGTTTTATCTCACCAGTGGTTACGCTAAACTGTGTCTATTTCAAAATCTCAAAACAGTTTTTCTCTCAAACACCATGGCTCCCAAATCAAAATCTTCAAAATCCAAAGCTAAATCGCAAGAAGAACCTCCACCTTTCATTCTCATAATCAAAACCTCACACAATTACACTGCCATACTTGAAGAAAACGACGCAAATACTCGCTATCATCCAATGATTCGAATTTTGCAAAAGTCTAAATTCTTGCTCATGCTAACCGTCAAAGCCCCCATTTACATTGATGCTCTTCGTGATTTCTGAAAAAATGCAAAGGTTCACTCATCTGCTGATGGTGTTCCTTATACAATAATTTCAAGAGTAGGGGGAGTGTTGATGCAAATTAACCCCCAATCGATCTCTCAAGTTTTCAAGTTAAATGACATACAACACCCTGTGTCATTTCCAATTAATGAGATCCAAGCAGAATTTCTAGAAAGAGGTTATATCGGCCAGATGAAAGGTATGACCATTTTTAAACCTAACTTTCCTGCTGAGATGAGATTTTTCTTTCACACCATTCTTACTTGTCTCTCAGCAAAATCCAATGCTTTCAATGAAATCCCATTGAACATGCAATATCTGGGGTATGCAATTTTAACTGAAACAGATTTTAACTACTCCCAGATATTGTTCAATAATCTTGTAAATAATTTTAAAAATATTGAAAAAAGAAAAGCTTTTTGATGCATCCACGTTTCTTAAGTGTTTACTTGCAGGATCAAATCAAAGGTCCTGAAAGTAAACAAGGCGCTGTGGTTAATCCAGGCAGCCTTAATCATGAAACTTTCACCAGAATAACAAACCAAGATAAAGTTGAGAAAACACAAGTAGAGGAGGTTGAGCAAGTTTTACCAGAACAAAATGTTCAATCTCAACCTCTTGCTACTGAGCCCACTACTCTTGGTGATCAGGGCGACACAACCGCTGCCCTGAAACCCACACAAAAAATTTCCAAAAAAAAAACCAAAACAATCTCCAAAAAGCCCACCAAACCCAAAAAGGGTCCTCTGGAAGATGAGATCCCAGAGGTTAACCCTATGACAGCACCAAAGTCACAAACCACTGTTGCTACTTCTTCACAGCAGATGGTTCAAAGATCTCCTTCCGGCTTTGAAACTCCTCATTCTTCCTCATAAAAGGAAAAGGTTGTAGACACAAGGACACCATTTTATGAAGCTCTAGATCCACTTGGTTCTATCTTCCACAGCCCCTCTCCCAGGGCAATGTCGCTTTCTACTCAACCACCTTCACCAATACCTTCACTTCCACCCACAATTGTACCCTTGCTGAATGCAATTGAATTAGTTCAGACACAAACCAGCACTTCTCAACAACCTATTACTGAGAATATACTTCATCCAATGGCTAGGTCTGATTCTTTATTCATTGCTAGCCCATCAGCAAATGAAGAGGCTACATCCCTTGGGTTACATGTAACCCTTGGTGATATTTCAACACAAGCAGCCACTACAATTGTTGAACTCCCTAGTTCTCAGTTGGACAGGGTTTCATTAATAAGACTTGGTTGAAGGCAACCACTACTGAGGCAACAACTGTTACCTCTATTGTGGGAAGTCCCCAGTACCAAGACAAAGGGGCATCTATGTTTTAAGCTGGTCCTAAAACCACTGCTCATGATAACATAGATATAACTACCACTACTGGTAGGAGTTCAGATGATCCTATTAAATTAGGTGATGATCTAAAATACCAGTATTTGACGGAGAGAGTGACCAGAATAGAAAACTCTGTTGGTGAAATCAAAGATTTACTAAAGTGGATGATAGCTACAAAAAGTCAACCCTCTATTCTATCCACTGCTGATCTCAAAGAAGCTCTTAACCCTCTGTTTCAACATCAACAACATTATTTGGATTTACAACACAAGCATCATGTGAATAATGTTCGAAACATGTTTGAATCAAGGTATCAATACACTGCAGCAGACATTAAAGCCATCAAAGCACATCTACTCACAACCACTGGCCATGCACCTCCAACGGTTATATTTGTTACAATAGATGAAGCCAAAAAGGGGGAGAAACCTTTGGGTCCAAAGAAGCTAACAATAGATGATGATAAGGCCAGATCTACATTGAACATTCCAAGGCCTGATGGTTCAAAGAAGATAGATTCAATTGAAGAACTAGTGGCCAAGGCAAGGGCTAGTCACAAGAAGAATGTGATTGAGGAGAGCAGAGTGTTGGTTGAGAAAAAGATTGATCAGCAAAAAGAAAAAGGAGAGGTTGGTACTTCATCAAAAAAGAGCTCCTGCTAGAAAAGCCAGGCAACCAACATCCACACCTCCTAAAACTAAGCCTGAAACCAGTCCAACCATTAAAACCTCTGCCTCTCAAAAACCTATCACATATTCAAAACCACAACCGACATCCACACAAGCAGATGTTGCAAAAAATGTTGTGTCAACATCTGTTGATACAACAGAGGTTGCAACAGATGCATCTCTATCCACTGCCATAATCACATTTCCCACATCAACTCAACCATTATCCACACCACCAAAAATCCCACAACCACCATCACCCACCTTAAGGTTTAAAATGAGAAAAATCACAAAAGTGATAAATGATGATGAGATCTCTGCACCTATTCCACTATCATCAACACCAATGATCCCCACATCAGAGCTTACAACTTCTTCAACTCTTAAAGTCATTCCTGCAACAAAGGTGTACCCTCTTGATTTACCAGCAGTCAAGGAAGAGATTCTAAGTTTCTTTTCAGAGAAGGACCCTGACAAAAGAACAATTCTATCCCTTGATGGCTATCCAAGACCAGCAAATGTTGATGCCTATCTAGATTTGAAAAGGAAGCAAGCAGAGGATATTACCAAAAGAGATTCAGCTGGTAAAAATGATAGAGAAATACAAATTATCATGTCCTTTCAACTGAGTAAGGTCACCATTCTGCAAAACTTTGTCAAGGATCTGAGCAACCAGTTGTCAGAAGGGAAGATAAGTTGCTAAAGAGTGAACTCATTGAGTATATCATGAAAAGAAGATGTATAAGGCAACAAGGCCTCAGTTCAGGGATTGGAGACATAGATGAGCTGAGAGAAGAAATCAATAGAATGCAAGAAATGTTGAAAGACCCTCTAAAAAGCCAACTCCTCCCAATTGGGATTTATACAAGAAAGATATCTCTGAAAATGTCTTGAAGTTGAAGAGAATGAAGCAAGAACTGATCCAAAATCATTATGGTTCCAAAAACCAAGTGATGAGATGGGGTGAGGTGAGGGTGATAGACACCTACAAAAGTTTGGAAGAGAGAAGGAAAAAGGATCCATCCATGCCTCCCAAGTCTGACTACTCAAAGGAAGATGCTATCCTCAGAGCTCAACTCTCTAAAAAGTCCAGCTCAAATCTGCCCACTCCACACTTACCCTGCAACACAGGAAAAAGCAAGGGAGATGAATGAAAAGACTGACAAAGAGTTTGAGGATACATTTATCAAAGAAGGGATTCCGAATATGATTAATTATCACACAGATGATACAAGTGCCAAGCTGGCTAAAGACTTATCAATGTTAGCGCATTCACAAACCTCAGCAATAAAGGCTCCTTCAAGAAAATCATCAGACCCAAAAATTCTAAATGGAAGGTCGACAAAGACACCCATGAATTGACATTGCTGAAGTCTGATGGTGTAGCCACTAAACTATCCATGGAAGATGCTTATGAGCTTACAGTAGAAGACTTCCAAGAACTCCTATGTTTAAAGCTGGTAAAGGACGTTGATGACATGGAATCTCTTAACTTTGAACTTCAATTCAAAGGTCAAATAAGAGAATTCCTTCTGAGGAATAAAAACCAAGAATAAAGTGTCTGTTCCAGGGGGAGATTGTTGGGATTGAACCCTATGAAAGGAACATATGATATAAAGCCAAATAACACTATCCGAGATTTGGTTCAACTATCAGAGGTTACATCTGTCACACCCCGACCCGCAGCGGAATAAGAGTCGGGCATAATTGGGTTATCACCAAAGCTCATGATGTTTACTAATATGTTTCATATTTATTAAATTCAAAATTACATCCTCAATATTCCAAACAGTTTATACAATTACAAAGAAAAAACAACTAACTAACAATCCAAAGTCTAAACCGGTTTATTCTTCCAAGCCATCCTCAATATTCCAAACAGTTCATACAATAGTTTTGATTAACCAAATTGTGAAATTGTATGACTAAACAAGAGTTATCAGAAGGTTTGAATGATTATACCGTTTCACAGCGAAATCTAGGAATTTTCAGAAAACTTCCGGCGAGTGTTGATTATCCGATATCGTCGACTGGGATTGATTCTGATTGAAAGGTTTGAGTTAGTAAAAGCCTAACAACTGATAGAAGATGAAAGAATTGAGAAACTTACCGTTTTGATGAAAGACACGGTTTTTCGGCGAAAGTCCGGCGAGTTCAGAAAGCTTTTCCGATGAACTGAAAATAGAGCGAAAGTGAAATTGGAGGTTCTGTGGATGATTTTGAGTCGCGAGATGATGATATTGTTGGAGTAATTCAGGAAGTGAATGATTTCGGTTATTAAACCCGAAATCATATGAATTCAAGTTCAATAAAAGCTGAATTGATTGAGATCGTGCGTCGTAATGTTTTCATCGGTTATAACCAGTAATTACAATCACTCAATCGACTGGAATGTTGAAAGCCGATATCGGTTTCAGTTTTGGCGCAAACAGGTGGTTTCTCAGGTGAACATATGTTTTATTTGTTTCCTAGATTTCACAAAGACATCAAGTGGCGGAGTGGTTATGTGTTTGTGTTTAAGGTTCTCCGGCTGACCCGGGTTCGAAACCCGGCAGCCCCTTTTCATTTTTAATTGTTTTAATTTTATTTTATTACAATTTTAATTTCCATAATCTAAAATGTTTATTAGTTATGTATTGTTTAAAATTAAAATAAGCATTAAATGAACAACAAAAATATGAATCTGATTATTCGATTAATAAACGAAGCGGGTTTGGAAAACCCGTTTTTCGACGGATGTTACAGTATCCCCTACTTTTAGAAATTTCGTCCCGAAATTTAAGTAGTAGTGGCTACAGGAAAAAGATGCGGGTATTTTTCGCGCATTGAGTCTTCACGTTCCCAAGTAAACTCAGGCCCCCGTTTCGACTCCCAGCGTACCCTAACAATTGGAATACGACTCCGTCTTAAACGTTTTTCTCCGAAGTCCGTGATCTCTACTGGTCTTTCAATGAAATGCATAGATTCATCGATCTGAATATCTTCCAGGGGAATATGGAGGTTTTCATCGGCGAGACACTTCTTTAAGTTTGATACGTGGAATGTGGGTGAATTCTGTTGAGTTCTTCTGGTAGATCAAGCTTGTATGCTACAGGTCCTACTCTTTCGAGTATCTTGAAAGGTCCTACGTAGCGTGGTGCTAGCTTGCCCTTCTGACCAAAACGAACTACTCCCTTCCAGGTGATACTTTTAAAAGTACATGATCACCAATGTTAAACTCCAAAGGCTTTCGTCGTTTGTCTGCATAACTCTTTTGACGACTTTGTGCCGCTAGAAAAATTGTTTCGAATTTGACGGATCTTGTCTGTGGTTTCTTGAATTAGTTCTGGACCGGTGATTTGAGCTTCTCCAATTTCGTGCCAACATACTGGAGATCGGCACTTACGACCATATAAAGCTTCGAAAGGTGCCATGCCGATACTTGAATGATAGCTGTTGTTGTACAAAATTCAACTAATGGTAAATGAACGTCCCAATTTCCCTTGAAGTCTATGACACATGCTCGAAGCATATCTTCAAGAGTTTGGATGGTGCTTTCAGATTGTCCATCAGTTTGAGGATGATAAGCGGTACTGAGGTCTAATCGTGTACCAAAAGCGGCTTGAACGGCTTGCCATGTTCGTGAAGTGAAACGACCATCACGATCGGAAATAATGCTTAACGGTACACCATGACGGCTTACGATTTCGCTGATGTAGATACGAGCTAACTTCTCATTCTTGAAGTCCTCGTGAATCGGAATGAAGTGAGCTGATTTTGTAAGACGATCAATGATTACCATATAGTGTCATACCCACCAGAAGTGCGAGGTAACCCGGTAATGAAGTCCATGGTTATGTTTTCCCACTTCCATACAGGTATTTCAGGTTGGACCAGAAGTCCTGAGGGTCTTTGATGTTTAGCTTTTACTTTGGAACATGTAAGGCACTTGGAAACAAAAACAACAATATCCTTTTTCATTCCAGGCCACCAGTAGGTGTATCGAAGGTCTTGATACATCTTGTCGGCTCCTGGGTGTATAGAGTATCGTGTTTTGTGCGCCTCATTCATAAGGAATTCACGAAGGTTGTTGTGATCGGGAATCCATATGTGATCTAGATAGTACAAAATACCGTCGGATTTAGTTTCAATTCTAAGTTCAGCTCCACAAGACAGCTCCTTTCGTACGTCGTTTTCCGTTACTGAAACATGTTGGGCTTCTAGGATTTGATCTTTGATGTCTGTAATGATTTGGAACATAGAAGACGAATGGAGTTCGCATAACCCTTTCGACTGAGTGCATCGGCCACCACGTTTGCCTTGCCAGGATGATACCGAATTTCACAGTCGTAGTCATTAAGAAGTTCAACCCATCTCCGTTGCCTCATGTTTAACTCCTTTTGGTTGAAGATATGTTGGAGGCTCTTATGGTCAGTGTATATTTCACACTTAGTACCGTAGAGGTAATGTCTCCATATCTTAAGAGCGAACACAACGGCTCCAAGTTCTAGGTCGTGGGTGGTGTAGTTCTTCTCATGAGTTTTGAGTTGTCTAGAAGCATAAGCTATCACCTTTCCTCTTTGCATTAGAACACAGCCTAGTCCTTGCCCTGACGCGTCGCAATAAACCACGAAGTCATCACAACCTTCAGGAAGAGTGAGGATAGGTGCGTCACAGAGTTTTTGTTTAAGGGTTTGGAAGGCTTCTTCTTGTTTGGGTCCCCATATGAAGGGTTTTCCTTTATGAGTTAAAGCCGTGAATTTACCGCAATACGAGAGAAATTTGCAATGAAATGGCGATAATAACCAGCCAAACCAAGAAATGATCTTACTTCGGTAGGTGTACGTGGTGCTTGCCATTCTTGTACTGCTTTGATCTTTGAGGGGTCGACATGTATTCCCTTGTCATTGACGACATGTCCAAGGAATTGTACCTCTTTTAACCAGAATTCGCATTTGGAGAATTTGGCGTAGAGCTTTTCATTCCCTAAGAGTGTAAGGATGAGTCAAGGTGTCGTTCATGATCAGACTTAGACTTTAGTAGATGAGGATGTCGTCGATGAAGACTATAACGAAGCGATCGAGATAGGGTTTGCAGACTCTGTTCATTAGATCCATGAAGACAGCTGGAGCGTTGGTTAAACCAAATGGCATGACCATGAATTCATAATGACCATAACGAGTTCGGGAGGCGGTCTTTGGGACGTCTTCTTCATGTACTCTGAGTTCATGATAACCAGAACGAAGGTCGATTTTTAAAAACAGCTGGCGCCTTGAAGTTGGTCTAGAAGATCATCGATGCGAGGTAATGGGTAGCGGTTCTTGACCGTTAACTTGTTGAGTTCTCTGTAGTCGATGCGCATGCGAAACGTTCCATCTTTCTTCTTCACAAAAAGGACAGGTGCACCCCAAGGCGAGGAGCTAGGACGTATGAATCCTTTGTCAGTCAGCTCTTGCAAATGACTGGCTAGCTCTTGCATTTCGGATGGGGCTAACCTATAAGGAGATTTTGCAACTGGTGTAGCTCCAGGTATAAGATCAATGCGGAATTCGACTTCTCTCACGGGAGGAAGTCCTGAAATTTCGTCAGGAAAAACTTGCGGAAAATCTTTTACTACTGGGATGTCTTCGAGTTTCTTCTCCTTGATTCCCTTTTTGACGACATGAGTTAGGAATGCGACATAATTTTTGCGGAGATATTTTCAGGCTTGAAGACAGGACATTAATTTGAGCCCTTTCGAAGTGGTTTCTCCAAAGATTCGTAGAGTCTGACCGTTTGTAAGAGGAATGCGTATAAACTTTTCGCGGCATACAACTTCAGCATGATGTTGGCTGAGCCAGTCCATACCAATTATAATGTCGAAACTTCCCAACTTCATAGGAATGAGGTCAACTGGAAAATCGTGATCGTTTAGGGTGAGAGTACAATTGCGTATAATAGAGTTTAATGAGACCGGTTTTCCGTCAGCAACTTCTACCGTTATGGATTCCATGAGTTTAACACGAGTTTGGTTGAGGATGGTTCAAATTCTAAGGACACAAAACTCCTATCCGCGCCAGTATCAAATAACATGGATGCATAACTACCATTAATGAGAAACGTACCGTTGACCACGTTGTTGTCAGCCCTAGCTTGATTGGCGTTGATGTTAAAAGCTCTTCCTCTTGCAGGTGGAGGAGCTTGGTTAGCCTGGTTTACTGGATTAGCTTGAGCTTGGGCATGGATGATATTCACCAGACGTGGACAGGTGTTCCTGAAATGGTTCGGGTCTCCACAGTTGTAACAAGCCCGCATATGTTGCACCATGGGATAGTTGGGTTGGTAGTAGGATTGGGCTACATGTTGGGTAGGTGGTAGTAGTAAAGGTTGTTGGGCTTGACCCACTATCTGATGGTGGGCTTGGGTTGAGGGTGATGGGGTTCGTTCGCTGAGGTACGTGACAGGTTTGAATGGTGTGACCTGCGCGACCATAGCCGGTGCAATGTTGGCAGGGATGATCAGGAAAGTGATGGTATTGGCAACGGTTGCATTTTGGGTATGGGCCGGAGTATGGCCTTTTATATGGTGTAGGTGAGGGGGCAACTTGGGTAATGGGTGCAGCAGGGATAGGGAAATTTGTTTGTGTGACAGCAAAGTTTCTGGTGTTTCGTTTCCTCTTATTAGCAAACTTTGAGGAGGAGGGTGGAATGGTTTGAAGTTTGGCCCTCAACGGGGGCTTTCTTTTTCTCGTCTTTAAATTTGCGTTGCGAATACGATTCTCGGTAAGCTCGGTAGCTAGTTCCATAGCAGCTTCGAGTGTTGCAGGCGAAGTGCTGAGAACTGAGTCTTGAATTTTCGAAGGGAAGCCTCGAATATAGTGTTCGACTAAGCGGTAAACTGGGGTGAACAAGTTAGGGACCATTTGGTTCAACTCTAAAAACTGTTTGTTGTAGGAAGTATGATCTCCCTCCTTTTGCTTCAACGAATGAAATTCATCCTCTAACTTTTTAATCTCGCTTCTTGGACAGAAGCGTCTCGTCATGATTTCCCTTAACTCCTCCCACGTTAAGGCCATTGCATCTTCGATTCCTCTCTTACCCTTTTCAGTATTCCACCAGGTCAGAGCTACCCCAAATAGCCTCCCGGTTGCGTAACGTACCTTGCGATCCTCGGGACAATCGCAGTTGAGGAAGGTGTTTTCCATTTCCTCAAACCGGTGGAGGAGAGCAGTGACACCTTTGGTCCCTTCAAATTTCGGGGGATCGCAAGACTTGAAATGTTTGTATGAGACTTTTGGAGGGAGGATTGTCAACGTTCTGGTCTTCTTGTTGGGGAGGGTTGATGGGATTTGCGGCGAGAGCTTGTTGGACTTGAACTACGATGTCAGGAAGCACCGTGGCCATTTGTTTTGCGATTTGGGTGGCCAAGCGTTCGTTTGACCTTCCTGACCTTCTACCCCCACGTTGTTGCCTAGCCGACATCTACAGGAATATACATAAGAAGATTGTGAGTTTAAGGAGTCTTTTTAGGTGACATGTGTCTTAAAAAAATAAAATGACATAAATATCAATAATGCAACTACATCCATAGGATGTCTTGGGTTTGCTCA
Source organism: Scalesia atractyloides (assembly GCA_947069175.1). Lineage (NCBI taxonomy): Eukaryota > Viridiplantae > Streptophyta > Magnoliopsida > Asterales > Asteraceae > Scalesia > Scalesia atractyloides. Next base: position 8,846,286 of record CAMTDV010000014.1, on the reverse strand, counting down.
TGTTTGGGCCTCAAATGTCCCCCATACCTTCACCTGTATAGTCATGTGGGCCCCCATGACTATTGGCTTAGTAGGATTCACATTGGTATTGGCGGTTTAACACTCGCATCACCCGAATGAAAACCATGAAATAGTTTGCGAGATGTATGGTCGGAGGATGTCCAGGTGTAGACACAATGACAACTCAAAGTGGGGTTAGCTCACACGACGTTTGGTATAGCATGCTTTGGCCTAATAGGTCCTTCGTACTCTCATCGTTAGTCCCCAGGTAGGCAAACTGGTCCTTTATTTTGGATTTATACGAATGCCAAGCCTAGACAGGACGTTCCGACTACCGGTACTTGTACCCTTCCAGTTACTACATGCCCGTCATGAGAACTCACTTTGATGTGATTTGAAAATACAAAAATCGTTGCAAAAGTCATGGAAATTGTGTGGTGTGTGCTCTCATGGATATGATATGTTATGAGAATATGATTCATGGTAGGCATTGTATAATAATATGTACTTATGAACATGCTTGCATAACATTGAATGTAACAATAAACATAAAACATTAAACATCATGAATTTTGCATGTAACAACAAATAATTTAAAATTCTAATAAACTATAGTATAGGCTCTAAGGGTCTAATAACCTATCCTATATCCCTATAGTCATGGCTCTGATACCAATCTGTCACACCCCGACCCGCAGCGGAATAAGAGTCGGGGCATAATTGGTTATCACCAAAGCTAATGATGTTTACTAATATGTTTCATATTTATTAAATTCAAAATTACATCCTCAATATTCCAAACAGGTTCATACAATTACAAAGAAAAAACAACTAACTAGCAATCCAAAGTCTAAACCAGTTTATTCTTCTAAGCCATCCTATATGTTTCTTGCTGCAACCGGATCACCTGTATCATGTGTAAAAATGGGGGTTTTTGGGTCAACAAAAGTTGGCGAGTGAAAACCTTGTTAGAAAACATTTATTATTGATTTCCTGTTATATTTATTATGGAAAAATTGTGCAATAATCATATGTGAGCAAACGTAAATAAACATACAATAACAATAACAATAACAACAAACAATAACATACAATAACAAACCACCTTGCATGAATATATAACATGAATGATAATGTAAATGTTGGCAACGTCTCGTTCACGCTCATAGGTAATGGGGAACGGCTCACGCTCATAGGTAATGGGGAGCAGACGGCCTAAGATGAAATTTATGTGCGATCAAGGCTCAATCAAACGAAGCCGATCGTATGTTGGCAACGCCTCGTTCACGCTCATAGGTAATGGGGAACGGCTCACGCTCATAGGTAGTGGGGAGCGGCGGCCTATGATAATGTATGTACTGAAAATGATAAATTTAATCTGAACAATAACCATACAAACAGTTGATACATATTTAATACACCTTTGATCATGGATATGATGGATGCACAAGTGTTTAAATGTAATAAATAATAAGACACATGATACACCCCAAAAACGTGATTAAAACGGGGAATTTGTAGAGATTCACTCACATTGGTTGCGTTCTTTGATGATGTTGAATGCGCACGAGTTTAGAGGATTGATCGACGAGGAATAACTAACCATAATAATAACGAAAAGGTATGGTAAATGAGTGGAATTTTATTAATAATTTTAATAGGATTTTTAGATATATTTTTGTGAGTTTAAGGCTATTTTCTAACTTTAAAAACATTATTTTTAAGTATTTTTAATTGATTTTTAAATTAAATAAATAAATAAAAATATAAAAAATTGTTGACTTTTTGGGTTGACCGTTGACCATTGACTTTGACTTGTTGACGGTTCTGTCGTGTATATTGTTTGCACTGAGTGAGGTTCGAACTTGTGACCCTTTCCCGTACGCGTGCACGCAGCTCTACCAACTGAGCTACGTGTCTAACCCGAAATATTTCTGTTTTTAATTATATTTATATACTAATTAATTTATTCCAAAATTCATTTATTTTAAAAAGGATTTTAATTCTATCGAACCGGCGTGCGTAACAGGTCTCGAACCCGGGACCTGTTGATTAACGTTGCACACAGTCCACCGCTGGACTGTGTGTCTAACCTGGTTAAAACACTTGTTTTTATTTCTCTTATATACTAACTGGAAGTTTTCATATTTGGGTTTTATAAAAAGTCTGAATATTGTGACGAACCGGAACAAGGACGGACTCGAACCCGGTATCGCTATGTTTCAATTGCACACAGTCCACCGCTGGACTGTGTGTCTAACCCGAGATATAATCCGATTTATATTAAATTTATATACAGCCTAACTTCATCTTCTTCGTTACAATAACCCAGACAACTGATTACTCTACTGTTCATGTCTAATACGATTGAGGGACATATAAATGATTAAAATGAAATGGACAGGGAAGGTTTTGGGAATGAACATACCGGAAAATGATCTTTCTCAGAACTCCGACGAAGTCGTCGGCTCTATTTTATTAACTCCGTCTGAACGACCAATTAATAGTTTTGATTAACCAAATTGTGAAATTGTATGACTAAACAAGAGTTATCAGAAGGTTTGAATGATTATACCGTTTCACAGCGAAATCTAGGAATTTTTAGAAAACTTCCGGCGAAATGTTGATTATCCGATATCGTCGACTGGGATTGATTCTGATTGAAAGGTTTGAGTTAGCAAAAGCCTAACAACTGATAGAAGATGAAAGAATTGAGAAACTTACCGTTTTAATGAAAGACACGATTTTCCGGCGAAAGTCCGGCGATTTCAGAAAGCTTTTCCGACGAACTGAAAATAGAGCGAAAGTGAAATTGGAGGTTCTGTGGATGATTTTGAGTCGCGAGATGATGATATTGTTGGAGTAATTCAGGAAGTGAATGATTTCGGTTATTAAACCCGAAATCATATGAATTCAAGTTCAATAAAAGCTGAATTGATTGAGATCGTGCGTCTTTTTCAGTAATGTTATTCATGTTATAACCTAGATATAGTTAAATCAATCGATGATGTTTGTTGTTAGTCGATATTTAGTTTTCAATAAGTTTTCTCAAACAATTTATTATATATGTTTGATTAAAATAAAAGCGATGTTGTTTTTTTTCGAACGATTTCACAAAAGTTTAAATGTATTGATTAAAAGTTTAACTTTTTCAATGTTAATTTTATGATTAATGCTTTCATAAGAGTTATACGTATTAAAACTTAATTGACAGAGTTAAAAGGCTGGATAGGAATTCTATGAGTTTGTCATTTACTTAGTTAATCAATGTAACAGTGCCAAGATCAATAGTTTAGTATTAGCAGTTTAAGAATAGTTAACATAAATTGTTTTTGTTCAACTTCAATCAACCCGATGTCATCAAAGATGCTCAGAGTTAGATAGTTAGTATAAACAGGCAACTCTTGTAACCTTTAAACTTGTCTCTTAAAAGATCAACTTTCGCATATCATCTTCTCTGCATTTTCTCATTACCAAACTGTAATTGCAAAGGCTGGGGGGAGTTTGTGAATCACATGCAAGTTAATTAACCTGAAAGCATGATGATGATGAAAACACACGACCATTGCTTGTAGTAAAAGTTTTCCATCTTATTCCGCTGCAACTCTCTTTTAATTCAATCATTTTCCATTTTTGAAACAAAAACTACAAGTAATTCAAACTCAAATTTTAACAAATGTCTGTTTCTTTTAGTTAAAAAACATAACCAAACTTACATGGAAATGCAGGTTCAGTTTAGTTCGGGCTTTATATGGATTTTTCAGTTGAAAATTGGACGAAAGAATGAAACCACATTTGTTATAATGGATAACCAATGACCAACCAAAGTATAAGGTTTCAGTCAAGGTTTAGGCTTTCTTTTAGTCGGATATAGTGTATTTTTGGTCCTACTAGAAAAAAATGCTCACCCGTACCTTCATACACTGGGATGCTTTGTATTTTCAATACATTAACTGCCATTATAGGTTAATATGTGAGCCTACAAGGTGTCTTCATTCACACGGTACATGATGCCTATATTTTTTAATGGCAACGCAACTTTATATATAAAGAGCGCAGCAAGAGCTGGGAAACAAAACAAACAAATCATAAAAAAAAACCCAAAAAAAGAGAGGCGTTACAATAATTCGGCAACATCAAAACTTATCAACAATCTTTGCACGATGAGACACCCAAATGAACACATCTGCGTTGATTAACTCCACCGATTTCAAAATAGGGATGAATTTGCCTTCGAATGCCTTAGAGTTCCTTGCAAGCCAAATTCGCCAAATAGTCGATGGTATGAACCAACCTTTCCACTTTTTTTTTGCAAACGAAGGAGGGATAGAAACCCTAACCCGTACAAAAATATGACACATATGGGTGTTTCATCGTGCAAAGATTCCCTAGTTTCAAAATGGATACACTCCATACAAAAATTCGTACATGATGTCTATATTAACCGGGTGTTAGACGTGACCTAATAAATCATTGTTGTGTCATAGGATTCCATTTTTTAAACCCATAAAAGCGTCTCAATTGCATCCGTTCTAAAACATGTCCAAACACGTCAAAATCCCGATTTCAAAAACAGCATGCACGTTATTTCAAAAACATTTTTTTTCTCATTCCAATTTATATTTATTTTAAAACATCAATTTTATTTCATTGTGCAACCTTTTTATATTATATTTCTATCACCTAAATAACCTTTTATAATAACAACTTTTTGATCCATTTTATTTAAATTAATATTTAAAATATTTTAAAAAAAATAAACTTTTTTAATTTAATTAAAACAACAAAATTATTAAAATTTGATAGTTAAAAAAAAATAGAACTAAAACTACTTAAACTTAATTAGAAAGTCATTAATTTGAGTTAATTAAATAAAAAAAAAATATACTAAATGTTCCCGTTCCTGCCCTATGTTGGTCATCAGTTTGATTTGGACATACAGCAATACGCAACGCAAGTGGATATCTACATGGCTCATTGGATGTTATTTCATTGAAGTCATTGTCTCTAATATTCTTTTAGTTGTATTATTTGTTTTTATATAAAATTTTTATAAAATTTAGTACTAGTTGGGGATTTTTTATTTTATCATAATGATTATGTACAAAAATGTTATACCTGTCATTCGGTCTAACATGTAACTAAATAACAAAAAAAAGTGACTAAAAATGAAGAGAAAAAACTACAAAGGTGGTGGAATTCATCTTTTAACTCCCACACCTTCCACAGCCAACTATCAATCAACGCTTGGTATCTCATTTTCCTCAAAACTTTCTTGGAGTTTTCTTAAAAAGATGCGGTGTGGAGTTCCCTTGTAACAAGATAAGGTAAAAACCTGTCAGGATGTTATCTGCTTTGCCCTCGTTAGGTTGCCCCTCTCTCTATAAACTCATGGTTTTTTTACTCGATAAATTAATCATCTTGACAAAACACGTCTTGCTAAAGAAGTAAATAAAATAGCTGATTTAGTTCGTTTATTTATGATAATTCTTTTTTTAATTGTGATGGTTATATAACCTATTAGTCCCTCCGCAATGGGGACTTATATCACACCGGAGGGGAGTATAGCGCCCCGTAGCGCCCGGCAATATCTTTACAGCCGACGCTATGGGGATTGAAATTTGATTCTTCGTGAAAACTGTCACGCCATGCCCCTTTCTCCCCTACTCACACACATATATTTACATACAACCCCCCCCCCCCCCCCAAAAAAAAAAAACCTCCTCTTGCACTTTTTCGCTACTTGTATGTAAATATATGTGTGTGAGTAGGGGAGGAAGGGGCATGGCGTGATATTTTTTACGGAGAACCAAATTTCAATCCCCATAGCATCGGCTGTAATGGTGTTGTTGGGCGCTCTGATGATTGAAATTTGATTCTTCGTGAAAAATATCACGCCGTGCCCCTTCCTCCCCACTCACACTACATATATTTACATACACCCCCCCCCCCCCCCCATAAAGCCCCCTCTTACACTTTTTCGCTACTTGTCGCACAATCCTCACCAAAGACTTTTATGGGGCTTTATACACATGATGTTAGAGGTCAAAAAGCTTTGGTATGTATAGGAGATAGCCGCTGCTGGGGATTTTTTGCCAACTCCTAAAATACCTGGGATGGGTTCCTAAGTTTCCCGCATAGCACTCAGCCCCACGAAGGATCCACTCTGTCCCCGCTAAGAAAAGATACGATACAAACACAAATTATTGAACTTATATCAAACAAGTTTGAATACGTTTATATATATATATATAAAATCTTAAGAGAAGAGCACCCTATTTGAGAAACTTGAGAAGCGTTCTGGACTACACATTTTCAAGCTAATTTTTTTAATAGCTTGTTTTTAAGATTTTCTTTTTGCATATATACATATATGTATATTGTCAATTTTGAATTATACATATATGTATATAGGTCATTTTTAAACTATATATTTGTGTATATTATGAAAAATACATATTTTTTACCTAAGAAGTGCATGAAACCGGGTCAAACGAATGTTGATTGAGCACATTCCTGTGGCAATGGGAGCGGCTCATTGAATAATAACAAAAAAATTCTAAACCCTAAACACTAAAGCTAAACCCTAAACCCAAGGCTAAACCTTGTGCTAAAACCTAAACACTAAACCCTAATGTCAAACCCATACTAAACCCTAATGCCAAACCCTAAATACTAATACTAAACACTAAATACTAAAACTAAACCCTAAATACTATTACTAAACGCTAAAAACTAACCCGTAATACTAAACCCTAAAGCTAAAATTAAATCACTAACCTCGATCATTGATTTACAACACTTTTTTTCCAGTTTTAAACATGTATATACATATATGTATAGTTAAAAGATTGACAAGATACACATGTGTATATTAAAAGGTTGACAATATGTGTATAAATCCCTAAAAAAACCTTATAGAAAAAAGCTCGCATTTTTCCAAAAAAAAAATCGTTTTTGGTTTACATTATACGTAACATCACATGTTACATTGTTTTTGGTTTTTAACAGTAGTTTATGAAGTCTAGCATTTTCAAACTTAAAATTTACGAGTTTTTAATGTATACTGCATGTAAAAAATATGATACATGTTTTTTATACAAATTTTTTAATATAACAGACAAAACTGTTACATCTTTTTGTGTCAGAAAGAAAAGAAAAAAAAACAAAAAGCTATTATATACCTTTTTTATCGGTGTGTAATATGTTTCTAAACACAAAAACCTAAGTCCCCATCCATCTCATCCAAGCTAAATGCTAAAACTAAACCCCCAAACTAATTGCTAAAAGTTTTTACTTTTTATTTTTATAGTTACATCGCGACTTTTTACAAAAAAAATGTAAAAAACAATTTTTTTATAAATAAAAGGTAACGATTTTTAACGAAAACTTTAAAAAAATCGTGTATTTTAAGTTTTTTTAAGGAGTTTTGGTTGTGTTAACATTGATTTTCATGGGTCTCGCAATAAAAGATGGTTATAATATATATATATATATATTATACTAGGTTATCACGCGGGATTGCTTCCCGGGCTCGAGAAAGTTATTTACATTAATCATTAAATATTAATATAAAAATAAAATAATACAAACAAATTGATCATACGTGTATAAATTAAAAAAATACGAAACAAAGTGACATACAAAAGCAAGATCAACCTAAATAACTTCAAAGTTAAGATCTTGGTCCCTGAACAGCTTGTCACTAATCAAATTTAAATGGAAAAGTAAACAAATATATACTGAAAGCGTTAATAGCATAGGTGTAGAAAATACATATGTTGAATCAAGAGGGACCCTGATTTTTTTTTCCATCTTGTTGGTTAGCACCCATGACTGATGCATCTCCGCACAAATCCATGTTCTTGCTCCTCAATCTAAACCGAGAGACAATCGCATGTTGGACATATTTCCCTTTAACTAAATTGTTGTAAAACGCACCAAAGAATCGCATATTCTTGCTTCTCAAGTATCCTTTTTTTTGTAATGAGCAACTTTTTATTTGCTGAGTTACTGAGCATAACAAAAGCCAGTCATTTGTTTGGGGGATTTTTAAAGAACTAATAAGCTTTAATACAAAACAAAATTACTTACCAAATTTTAAGGATGACTTACATGGCTGCATTCTTTTCAGCTTGCTTCTTATTCCTGGCTTGTTCGCTTGTGTTAAGATGGGCAAATGCCCAAGCCCTGACCTAGCAGTTGTGTATCTTGCTAAAGATGAACCTACTTTTTAAGAAACCTTTTGCAAAAGGCTCTTCTACACACGTCTCATCCTGACCAAACCAAAATCAGATGTAAATTGAAAATATATGTTCCTTAAAATCGGTTGCAGATGGTCGTTTTTGTAGCAGGGTATCCAAGACTAAAAAGATCACACCAGTAAAGTAATAGTGCTCTATTGGAAATTAATGGTTTATGTTTAGTCATGAATAAAAAAGAAAAAAAAAAACCAAGTTAATCACTTCATGCCTAATCGTAAAGACCAGCCTAACTCAACACCTCTCAGGTAAGGTAGCATTGGCAGCTGCAGATGTTATCATTTTAAAAGAAAGTTCATTTACAAAAGTGTATATTACAAAACAAAAGGATTAATTTACAATAGAATTAAGGTTAATTACATATAAGGAACTCTCCTATAACAAAAAGATAAGACCGTAAAGCTAGGTTCATGTATGATAGTTGTATGCCAACCGCTTTGCCTTTTCACAAAAGAGAGAAACCCGGTTTTACCCTAGAACCGACGATAAAAAATGATGAAAGGAGACGTGGGAGAGGCATGTATCAGAATTCCAAACTAAATCCTCTGCCCCCACCTCCCAAAAACCTAAGCCCCCATCCATCTCATCTAAGATAAATGCTAAAACTAAACCCCCAAACTAATTGCTAAAAGTTTTTACTTTTTATTTTTATAGTTACAAGACTTTTTACAAAAAAAAATGTAAAAAACAATTTTTTTATAAATAAAAGGTAACAATTTTAATGAAAACTTTAAAAAAATTGTGTATTTTAAGTTTTTTTTAAGGAGTTTTGGTTGTGTTAACATTAATTTTCATGGTTCTCGCAATAAAAGATGGTTATATATATATATATTAAATAACAACCTCATAACTACATTGGTATTTTTAAATCTTCAACTTTGTCCACTAGAGTTTAAAAGAGTTTGAATTTGCAAGTGGATTTGGAGGAGAAAAAAACAACTCTTGCTGTTCTCACACCCTTATGTCTTATTTTTATATTTTTGTTACTCTATCTCTATATATATATCTATGTATATAGAAAGAAATAAAGAAGATAAATGTGAGAATATTAACTCTATAAAATCCATACATGTGGAGTATTAAAAGCATGGGCGGTTATGTTTTATGTGCTTTTGTTTAGATTTTATTTTAATAATTTAACTGTTTATAAATATATTTTGTTTTTTATAGTTTTAAAAATTAAATATCTATAAATTTAGAATATACTATTTCTACATTGTTTTATCTATGTTTTGTAATAAATTTTATTTAAAATCGAGTCGATCAAATATATTAGAGTTTTTATATCTTTATATTTTATACGAGTCAGTTCAAATATAATTAATTTTTTTACTTCTTTATTTTTAATATATTTTGTTTTTCCATCATAACTTTTCATATATAATCTTTTATAAAATTTCAAATATTGATTTACAACGTTTTAGTTTGTATCTAGGTGTCAATAGAAGTTTTATTTAAAATTTTGTTATAGCATAAAATAAGTGGAAAACAAAGTTGTATTTAACAAATAATATAATTAGGTATTGTAAGCTGTAGGAAGTGGTGTACTATGACAGACCAACCGATATCAACATCGTTGCGGTTTTGGAATTATCAAAACTTTTACCGATGTTAACTATTATAGTTTACGATCTATATAACACATTTGTCAATATTCGCGAGTTTATTATTTAAGTTTCCTCTTTTAGTAGCTATTCGAATACCGATACTACAACACACCAAACTGATACCGATCAAATTGCATGGAGACAACCCACTAGTTTTGTAGCTATTATCTATAGTAACAAAACAAATTATGAACAATATTATACAATACATTTGTTTGTTTGTTTTATTTTTGCTTTAATAGTTCATATACAATTATAAAGGTATAATACAATTGTGTTTTACCTATTTAATTTATATCTCTACAGTTAATTTATAACTTTAACCCAAAACTTTAATAGATTTTATCATATGACCTCTGAACTCTAATAATTTTTCATAAACGATTTATGTATACCTTTGTGCTTTAATATATTTATCATACGAAAGTTTAATAAGAAACTTTTTTTCAATAAATGATTTACTTTCGACACTTGAACTTTAGTAGAGTTATTATACGGCCCTTAAAGTTTAATAAAGATTTTTTTTTCTTTTTTTTTTACAAATATTTGTTTTTATCCTTTTGTAAGTTTATTTTTTTATTTTACTTATTATTTATTTGACTTATTATAACAAAAAAATGATTTTTAACTCTAGACATTTTTACGTAATTGTGTTGCTTTTTAATTTTAACATCGTTTAAATTAAAGCATACATAGTCTATAACCCTTTAATATACCATGTAACAAATGTACTCCTTTTTTATTTAGCTTATTATAGTTAAGTTAACTTTTAATTCTAGACATATTTATTTAACCATGATTATTGCTTTTTACCATCATTTAAATGAAAGTTTGCATGGTCTATGATAACCTATCGATATATCATGAAACAAGTACATATTTGCCAGCAACGTCCTACAACTCCGCCGCGAAACGCGGCTCCAATACCAAAAAGATAACGTATATGATTAATATTGTAAATAAATAAAAAAAATTAAAAAAGAATTTTTATCAAAAGAGAATATTTTTTTTGACAAGGTACACTACTAGTCTATAACCCATCTTCATGTTTGTGCTAGACTTGACTGACATTTGACAATCTCCAAGTAGTACAAATTTGTCTGTTTTTCCTATTTATGTCTTCAACTGTTTCTATTTTTGCACCTAACCAACTAAACTAGCTAGATCCTGACTACTTTCATTCCTTTTTAACTCTGATTTTATTTCTCAATCACAAGGTCATATTCGGTAATTCACCTCCAATCGTATCAGTCAACGGGCTTTATAAATCTGCTACAAATAGTTTTGGGCCGATCTCGGCCCACCCAGTATTTTATATAATTTACTGAAGTTTAGTGTTGTATGATTGTATTGCGTGTTGCCACATACAGTATTTACAAATTAGCGTCGGACAACTCGTACGTATAAATTATAAATCATAAAACGGTTAAGTGAAAATATAAGTAAAATGCATAAAAATGTAGTTTTAGATAGAGAATACGAGAACATTAAAACATTTATATCTTTTTTTTAAATGTGATATGATTGTCGTGTAATTATTTACCCAACTTTCTTTTTCTTTCTCAGACTCGATATATTTGCAAACAATACGACCATAGAAATATAATAATGTGATTCTAACATTTCTCTATTTAGAGCATCGCAAACGTCTCAATATTTGGCACTTGAGGGGCGTCCGAGCTCGTTTGTGGCTATGTTTTTGGATGTACGTTAAAGCGATATACTTGAAACACTTCAAAATTCATATTTAATGACGTAACAGAGAAATGGAATCTAAATGAGTGTGAAAATAGTTCTCTTTGCTATTCGCCGTTGCTCGATGCTTGCTCGTAAAATGCTTGTTTGAACTTTGGCTCAGTTTCAAACGAGCCGATCGAGTCAACTCAGTTTGTAAATGACTCAAGCACGAGCAAATGTTTGCTCGATTCGGTTCCGCTTGAATAATTTTTTAATTTGTATATCTATACATACAAATGACATTCATAGTTTTATATCTACCACTTTATTGAATTTGACCCACCATATACAAACGTATAATTATATTTATACATACTAGCCCAATCAACGCAATAAAAGTTGTAACACTAAATCTAAATGTGAAACCTTAAACAACTAAGCGACAATATTTGACCCGGACCGTTTGCTCGTCGCCTCATTGTATTCCGCTCTCATCCTAAGTCGATCTTCTCCTGCTCTCACCATTAATATCATTCCTTGCAATCTGCTCATCAACTCATCGGCCACAACCTCAGCCACATCATCGGTCACAACATTGTCATTCATGAAAATATATTTTGCTATGAATCGTGGCTGCTTCTTAAGGAATACAAACTTGAAACTCAACATTGTCACTGTCTCTTTCTGAAAATTTAACCGGATGACATACTTGTCAGCAGGGCGTACAAATCGCTCGCTCGGAAAATTAACGTTCCGAAAACGATTGTTCAATTTTTTGGCTCGGTTGTAAAAGAATTGTCTGGCTCGGTTTGGTTTGGTTTGCTCATGTTTGGCTTAACTCATGAACAACCCTAGTTACGACTTACGAGTGTTTTCTGGTGTTTTCATCTAATAGTTGTTTTATACTTTTGACTTCAAGCAATCTGTTTTAGGTTTTTGAAAGTTGTTACACAAATGAGTTGCTTAGATCCAAATTTAAAGATTTGATTATACTAAAAAATTATACTTGTAACCAGCTGGATGTACTAGGTGATAATAATTTACAAGAAATGAATATTTTATATGTCTAGCACATGTATCGATCATAGCAGGGTATTTATAGCTTGTTTTGACAGTTTATATGTAAAACCGTCATCCAAATTGTTACTGTAATTTTATAGTTGTCTAGCAAATCGAACCGTTGAAATTTACAACTAAACTAACAGTTTTGGTTCTCTTTGGTTTCACCGTTTGAGCTTTAATCAAGCTTTTATATAAAATACATAATATATAGGTAAAGTTATTTTACAAAGACTCCTAAAATAAGAAGTCTAAAATCACACAATGGATCACAAAATATAACACAATGTCGAGCAAAATATAACACAATGCCGAAAAATATAACACACTCTCAAAGAAAAAAGACACAATGAGTCACAAAAAGACATAATAACACAAATATAGAAAAGACATAATGATAATAAAAAGACATAATAATGTAAACAAAAAGTCTAAAATCTATAAGCTAAACATCTAAAAACAAAAACCTAAAATCTTACATCATAGAGTTTTCGATGAATGTAAACAAAAAGTCTAAAATCTATAAGCTGAAAATCTAAAAACAAAAACCTAAAATCTTACATCGTAGAGTTCGATGAGACATTTCAATGCCGCTTAAACGAGGTCAATCGAAGTCCGTTTGATACCACTCTTACAACTTATTTTTAGAAAATTTTGTATTTGACCCTAACCCCATAATATATATCCATATTTATTTATCTAATGTATAATAAATGAAATTTTTATGCACATGCGTCACTTTTATGGTGCACTCTTAATTTTATTTTCCCGTCTCTCTCACCTATTAACTAGTAATATTAAGTCATATTAAATAATTATATATATATTTTTAAACGGAAAATTTGGATCACTTACGGACCACTGAGTATAATCGTGTCACCAACGGAACCACCTTATCAGATCCATCTTCACTAGGCAATAACGCCTATCCACAAATTCAAAAGAAAATGAAACCTAATAAATCTGGAAAAAAAACCCCTTATAAGAATCAAACCCATGACCTAATGTCCCTAAAACTTATCTTACTCCAAAGATGTTATTAGACTACATAGGTATTAAATAATAATATTAAATCTTAATTTTCTTGCTTCTCTCTTATTTGTTTAATATTACTTTTCTAAACAATTTTCTTTATGTTTTCCTTATTAATATTTATTTTCTTTATATTTTCCTTATTAATATCCATTTAATATTTCATTGATCCATTCATGTGTAATATATAGGTTTCAAACCTATATAACATAAGGCCATGTGTAATAAGGGCATGAAAAAGTTTGATAATGCCCTCAACACCACCACATTGGGTATTATAGGGGCATGAAAAGGGTGAGACATTTTTATAATAATGCCTAAAGAAAAGAAAAAGAATGGAAAGTAATAAATGAAATGAGCATTAACCATTACACATTTTTTAAAGGGGCATTATGATCATGATGTGTGAAAAATGTCATTTACTGGGCATTAACCATTACCTATGGTCTAACAAAAAAAGTTGTCTACTTGCTAAAATAGTTAATTAAGCTACTTAAATAGTTAAATCAAGAGGTGAGGAAGCTAGATTAAGAAATCAGTTAATTAAATTAAAGTCAGTTGCATAAAATAAATAAACAAAGAAGGATAACCCCTATGAAATATTTCTAAGTATAAACTACTTACTAATAATATTAGTATCCACTTTGGTTTTATGTTTATAAGTCGCAAAGTAAACCGCTCGTTACTGTTTGATACTTTTGAAACCAACATATCAAAAGTACAAACTAAAACTAATGATTGGTTTGGACACTTTAATGCCAAACCGTCAATACCTCTAAATCATATTGGCGTATTAGAAATCGGTGCATTGTGCATGTTGTTACAATACTTGAAGCAATCTAGTTTTGATGATGCAAGAATCAAAGTTGCAGATATTGACATGTTGAGGGTATAAGGGTGGAGGGGCACCCTTACATGTATCCTAGTCCCCTCCAATCTTGTATTGTCACACAATTTTTATACTAAATTATCCTAACACCACTAAATCAGAGGCAATACTCGTTTCATCTACCCTAGAACCTAGGGTCTCACCCATTTACTCTATCCATCAACTACACACATTGTTTTTATGAACTTTCTTCAGGTTACTTTAACCTCAAATCCAACCCGCCCAAAGTACCCTACGGGGTGGCGGCAGTGTACCCGCTTAGGGTTGCTGCCCTAGAGCCATTACCAGTAAGGGCCCCCTCCGATACCCTAACAAGTGTTTCTTGATGAAATGCAAGCCATAAAGCTAATGCCCTAATATTATTAGGGTGATGGGAATTCATCTTTTGACTCCCTAATCTTCCATAGCTAATTGCCCATCACAACTTGCCACCTAACAAATCCATCATTTATTCCTTAATATCCTTAATAGTTCCTTAAAGGGAGGGGGTGGAGTTCCATACACTTTTTTTGTTTGGTGCCTACACTTAGTGTAACATTATTTTGTTGTATCTTTCTATAACATAATCAAGATATTAAATATGTTGTGTAAGTAAAAGTTGATATAGCATCGTGCCTGTCACCTAAGTAAGGACTATAAGTGTGATATACTTCAAACATGTGAAGTATAACCCATCCAAAAAACCGTATAGATTTTCTCAGGGTACTATGATCTTCATGTTAAGAAAAACGAAAGGTGTGTGTTCGTTTAGGTACCCACTACCACAGCAATAGGCATATGACTAGGACTTAGTACCCCATGCGCTTCTTTATTTTATACTTTTCCAATGTTATGGGGTGTACAAATTTACATCGGTTAAAAAAATATCTAATAGATAAAAAAACTTCACTAAGCAACATAAAAAGTTAATTGCATGTTGGTCTCTGTGCTTTACAAATATTGCACTATTAACCCTTAACGTTTAGTAATTACACGGCTGATTCTAACTAGTAAAATTCTCCGCGCTACACGGCGGGAATACGATATATATCAGTTCATTTTGTTATGGTATCGCTATGGTACCACTACTCGGTATAGCAACTGAAATAGAATTCAAAAGAAAAAGTCGTACAATAGACCTAAAAGGATGTCGGCACATGTTATAATCAGTTTAAAACTGTAAAAACGAATGTCGGTAAATTTTCTGACAACACCTACTTGTACCGATATTTTTTGGTCTGATGAAGAAACTAAATCTAGGGGCAGCTAAGGGTGAAGTGAGGAAGTCTTTTTTTATACTTATATAGCTGTTTTTGTTCTTTTGAAACATATCATATGAATTTTTCCTGTGCTTTTCACCATAATTTTAATTTTTATCTGATTCAAACCATATTAGTTTAGTAATATTTGTTTTTGTTGATTTATAAAAAAACTATGTTTATACTATTTGCTAAAAATAATTTAAGGGTTTCCTTCATTTTTATCTAATCTTTTTTATGGGCCTTTTTTTATTTTTTATTTTTTTTGGAATTGATGAAAGTCTATATACATATACATGAATAATGGTGAAATTTCAAAAGACAAAACGGTCAAAAGACACATAAAAGTCTATGATGATTGTGAGGTAACATCATGTGAATTTAGAATTACTATAGCTAACAACTTCCTCTTTTATATATATAACAATGAAGTAATAATTATAAACTTATTACCTAGAGCATTTACATTCTAACCTCAATCTCCATCTATATAATATAATAAAACACATATCTTTCTTTAACTTATGCTTATTTCTCAAAAACCTTTCGTATCCAACTCTCTGTCTATATCTGTATCCTACTCACATACATCTATTTTATTATTTTTTTTTCTTTCCTACACACTCACAATAAAATTATTAGAGAGATGGATACAAGCCTCTAAATATAGAGGCGTACTTTAGTATATCTACATTTTTTTATTATAGAGATTCCAATATAGAGATGTTTTTGTTGTTTCCTTTATTTATTCCTCTATATTATATAGCTTGTATTGATATAGAGGCTCCAACGTGAATGTTTTTATGTTCACTATGGCTGAATTTTATTGCATGGGTAGTCCTTACTGGTTAATATCGTTAAATTTTCCAATTATGTCTTGGTAAAATGACCAAACTACTCTCATTGTCCACCACCACTCACCATCGATCACCACCAACGTATCTGAGCCACCACCGTCACGCACCATCACTGTCTTTGTAGCCACCATCATCATCACCATCATCGGATCTAAGCAGCGACGACCAACCGACGAAAGGAGAGAACAGTGACGCGAAATTGAGTTCGGTGGAGAAGATTGCAAACGCTGGCCAGAATTGTTTGATAACATTTGTCCTTCCAACAAATCGTGCGAATCAGATTTGAGAATTTGGTGCAGACGCACTCGAGACATGACCAGTTACATATGAGAACACTTTTTTCTACTTTAGTTTAAGACATTTTTGTAATCGAAATCAACACAAAAGCAATTGAATTTTCTTTCTGATCTGTTAATATTAATAAATGAATCGAAAGAAGAGTTTCGGTGGAATTATGAGGTTATGGTTAAATTGAATATCCGAATAAGGGATTTAATTTGACGAAGTGTGATGATGGCGGTTGCTATGAAGATGGTGATGATGTTCATGATGGTGGCTCTGAAGACGATGATGGTGCGTAACGGTGGTGAAAGTGTCACACCCCAACTTGTGGTGATTATCGATCGGGGTGTCACACCCCAACCGATGGCGGAATCATCGGGGTAGTGGCACTAGGCGAATCAGATTGATCAAGAGATTCCATAACGATCATTTTAAAGACAATAATCAACATTTAATATCCCATACTATCAAACTCATAAAATCTTCAAACAACCATTACAATTCCAAATAATCCCTTGATCATATAACCTGATCCGATATCCCCTAGATTTTATTACAAACCATTCTAAACAAAATAAACAAAAAGAACTAAGCTAAGCAAACTACTTCCAAAGCATCCAAGCTAAAATCCTCAACCTGTTACATACGTTAAAATACAAGTCAATACATTTAAGTAAAGGTGAGCATACAGGTTTTGGTAATACTAGCATAATAGAGGAACCGTTCGCGAAATAGTCCAATTATATATCATGATACACCAAAACACATCACACAAATAAACATATGCTTATTTCTCATGCTAATTACCGTGAGAAGGCTTGCGCGTCCATCCTAACTAGACCCCGTCGGGTGTTAGCCACACTATAGTACCATACTAGCTAAGGAGGCAGTTAACGAAAATAAGTCCTAGTCACATGTTTCTAGTATCACGGTGAGCATACATAGTCAGATTATTCGCGTGTGATAATCAGTTTGAGTTGTGAAGTGATTTTGATACAGGAACGTATGTAACACCCAAATAGTGCATTAAAGCGAAAACGGGTCAAGTATACTCACGGCGGGTGTGTTTTAGGTAAGATTAGAGATCTGAGAAGAGTTGCGGAGAGCGCCAGATCAGCCTGTAAACGAACAGAAGTGCATCAGTCTCCAAAAAGCTGAAACGGTTAAGTTTGGGTTGAGCGTAGACAAGTTCGGGCGAACTTGTATGTAAACATACAAGTTCGGGCGAACTTGCATAACCTGTTGAGATTTGGAGACAAGTTCGGTCGAACTTGGTAAGTTTCTTAGGAAACTTGGCAAGTTCGGTCGAACTTGTGTGTATTGATGAGTGAGAGAGACAAGTTTAAGCGAACTTGGTAAGTTTCCTAAGAAACTTGTCAAGTTCGAGCGAACTTGTTGAATTATGGTGAAGGTTTGGCTCAAGTTCGGCCGAACTTGACCCAAATGGGGCAAGTTCGAGCGAACTTGACTCCTGATCTGCATAAAATCAGTTAAATATCGAGCGAACTTGATGTTTTCGGGTCCAAAATCTTGCGTTTTTGCGTCGTTTGCTGAAGAAATCGAGTGTTCATCCCTCAAACCCTGTGCTACTGAGTAAACTTAGGTCGGAGAGGTCTTTTAGAGCGGTTTTAGCCGTTTTACAAAAGCGTGGGCTAATCCGGGCGAACTCAAGGTTCGTTCCGGTTAGTCCGGCTTGTTTAAACCAACATAAACGTCCTTGTGCTTCCAGATCTGGGATCTTGAATGATAAATGCTTCGTTTCATATCAGAAATGAACAAAACATCATCAAAAGTCCGTATTTTGTGTAAAAATCAATGTTTAAAAGGTTTTACTCACATCTAAACATAGATCCCAGTGGAAACATAAGTTTTATGGAAAAAGATGAAGATTTTCGTAAACAGAAGAGATTTGATGAAAACAAAGGCAGAGCCTTGTGCAAAATCGTTATAAACCATTGTAAAACGTTGATAAACATTGTCGTAGTTGAAACGGGTTGGTTCTTACTTAGAAAACAGAGGGTTTCGGGTTTCGGGAGCTCAGAGCGAAGTTGCAGCAAGTTCAAATGAGAGAAAGGAGCTGGGTATTTATAGGAGAAGGCAAAAAGTGGGCCTGGTGGGGTCAATTTCGGTCGAACTTGCATGAAATTCATGCAAATTCGGGCGAACTTGTTAGATTTTTCAGCTTAGCAAGTCAAGTTCGGCCGAACTTGCTAGATTTTTCAGCTTAGCAAGTCAAGTTCGAGCGAACTTGCTAGATTTTCCAGATTAGCAAGTCAAGTTCGGCCGAACTTGTACAAATTTGTACAAGTTCGAGCGAACTTGTGGAAAATAAGGGATCCTTGTGTCTCAGGCAAGTTCGGGCGAACTTGTGGTAGTCAAGTTCGGCCGAACTTGACCTGGTGACCAAGTTTCGTTTGCTGATTTCACGTTAAGAGTTTGTTTGGCGATTCGGTTCGTAATAGATAGTTACATTAAGCGTTTAAGTGATATATTAAGCGTTATATTTGATATAATAGTGCGATTTAGCTATTGAGTGTGCGCGAGAGCGATGCGATAGCGAGCGTAATAATGACCACAAACACACATAACACATAAATAACATCAACCACATAATTAACGGCGTTTTGCGATGTGATGAGGTTAGCGATGCGATTTAATAAGCGATTAGATGTGATATAACATACATAATCATAATTAATTAACATAAACTTTCATATAAACGAATATCGAGATTTACAAAGGATAGATATAACGGGAAAACAATAGAAAGGATTACAACGGAAATTCCGAGTTGTTACACGGGGTGCGATGTGTGTTCAAAGTTTATGACACTATTCAATATTTCATAATTAAAGAAGTCATTTTATTAAAATTGTCACACCAAATCATATAAAGTTTAAATATTTCAACGTGATTCAAAAGAAATACAAATAAAGTTCCATTATTTATTCTAAAGTCGTTCCTATGTGACTTCAATCCGTGCCTTATCAAACTTCGTTTCCTGTACCACCTGTAAAATATTGGGGTCAACTACGAGAGGTTTTAAGTAAATCTAAGTTAGATAAAAATTAATTTATTTTGAAAATATGCATGCAATTCATGTGTTAATTGTATATAACAAGTGATAATCAGTAAAAAAAATAAATAAAAATAAACCAATGTGTGAGTCTCAAGCCCCAAAGAACGAGAACGAGACTAAATGAAGGCAATACCAAATACACACATAAACAAATAACACATAATTTACATAATGAATTTGCATGCTTGATAATTTAATAAAGTGAATATGAGATTTGTGTGACATGTTGATATACCTCAAAATGTTTAATAGTAAAAAAAAGGAATGTCGTAACTTATTTATTATTAGATAAAGGAATATTATTTTAACCATTTCGCCAATAGCATTCCTAACTTATGAATTGTACCAAGCCATTACCAACTTTCTACTTATTTTCTTTTGTACTCGCAAACTAACTGAACCCTAACATTTACCTGATATCAACAAGTGCCACATCAGATGCCACGTCATCAAAAAGCCACGTCAGATGCCACATCATTAAAAAGCTACGTCAAATGCCACGTTACCATACTAGTGCAACATCAACAGAAAAACTAAGTGAGTTAGTTTTAGTTAGTTAGGGAGTGCCAAAGGAAAATAAGTGAAAGTTGGGAGTGGCGTGGTATAATTCATAAATTGAGAGTGCTATCGGCCAAATAATGAAAATTGAGGTTATTTAAATCTAATAAACCGTTCATAGAAATAAGATTTCTTTATATAACTTTATTATTATAACCTTTTATAAAATAAGATTTCTTAATATAACTTTATTTATTATATATCTATTTTCATTTGCTTTGTTCAATTATACGTTTTTCTCACTTATTATATTTATATATTCCGAACGAGTTAGATAATCATTTCCGTCAATTACATTAAAATATATCTTAACTATTACTGTCAATACAAACAATGATAAAAAAGTAATGTTTCAAAACGTGTCCTTTTATTTTATTTAATGATGTAATTCAATTAATATAAAAAAAATTTCTAGTTCTCTGGTCTTTTTATATTATTTAACGACATAATTCACTTAGTGTAAAGTAACTATTCCTGTCTGGGAAATTCCCTGGTCCATATACACAACGTTTGTGAACTAGATTCAATTAGTATAAAGTAAAATTTTCCTATCCGGGAAGTTCCGTGGTCCATATACACAACGTTTGTGAACTAAGATATTATTAAGAGTAAACTGTCAAAATGTCTCTAAGGTTTGGTCACTTTTGTCGTTTTAGTCTAAAACTTAAACCTTTTGAGTCTGGGTCCATGTGGTTTCAATTTTGTTGATATTTTCATCCAAAATCATAACCTGGTCAGATTTTTCAGTTAACATCCGTTTTTTTTTTGTCTTTTTCCTCCCTTTTAATGAAGGGCAAAATGTCTTTTAACATTTTATTATAACAATTTAAAAAAATCTGACCATTTTGATGAAGTATATGTTGTTACAAACATGACTGATGATGTATCAATTATTAATAAGCTTAAAGAAAAGATGAAGATTACTGAGGTATTTTTTTATACAATCAAATGATTCATATTGATACATTTTATAGTTTATAACATTCTATTATTAGTCACTTACTTTTCACATTTGCTGTGGGGAAACATTTATAAATATGTCAAAAGTTAAACTCCTATCCCAAGCGCTAACAACTATGATGCTAATACCAGCTGTGATAACAATAAAATAAAAAGCGTAAACTGGTTAACGTCTACAACTCTTCAACTCCAAGTAACGTCAAGGGTTCAGAGAACGTTAGCAAGAAATAGACTCAGCTTCCTATCTCTAAGAATTGAAAATAGTTTTTATGTTTTTCACGTCTTAAACATTGTTTTTTTTATTATTTCTGTTTGTTGACGTCATTGTTTGATCTTTATCTGCTTTTGATATCTATTAGTAACTCTATCCTTTTTAAAACAAATTATTTATGCTTTTTTTAACTTAATCAACTTGACAGTTGACATTTAAGCCTTTGATCACCATGATCAAAGTACTCTTTTTAATATTAATCGATGAATCTTAATAAAAGAAAAACTAAAACAAATACATATGATTCATAAAAGACATTAATTATAATTTCTTTATTAGTGTCATTCGTTGCAAATTAAAGTAACAATATTTTAATATAAATTTAAAAAAACATAATCAATAAAACATTTTGTATGGGTTTAAAAAACATTCTTATATAAAGATCTCATTGTCAATTAAAATGTAATTACCTTTACATGAAAACTTTGAATACATATGAAGCAAAGTTAGGATACTTATAAAACGAACTAAAAATTTGTGGTGGAGAAGGAAAGTTTATACTTAAGAGGTTCAAGTTTTATTTATATACTTTTGTTTATTGTAAATTAAATTTTCTTAACCCGGAAGTTCCCGGGTGATAGCCTAGTTATATTTATATATTCCGAATGAGTTAGTTAATATTTTAGAAGTGTAAACGAGTTTGAGCTTGACTATTTTAGAGCTTTATTTCTAAGATTCGACAATTTTTAAACTCATTATGAGTTAAACCTGATTTATTTAGTTTGTCAGAAATAAAATGTCCAAAAAATATATTAGAACTTTATTTCTAAGATTCGACAATTTTTAAACTCATTATGAGTTAAACCTGATTTATTTAGTTTGTCAGAAATAAAATGTCCAAAAAATATATTACTAATAAATTGGTTTGTATGACGAAGCTTATACAAATGAATAATATACTTCATAATTTTTATCGTAAATTAAGAAAATAATTCAAATAGCCATTTTGATCAAGTATGTCTACCACTAATAACACATTCATATGGATGGTGTGTAAAGGTAATTTGTCAGCATCATCACCCTTATGGGGTGGGATGATAGGTATCCTATGGGGTATCAGGTCAAATTCCTTCCTTAACCTTTTTTTTTAATAACACATTCATAAGGAGCCGACAAATGTAAGGCAACTCTATACATCCCTTAAAAATACCTAGCCTAGGATAAAAATGTGCAATTTCTAGTATACGCGAACGACAACAAGTTTATTTCCTCTTATTTCAACTTATTTTACAAACTTAAATTTTTTAATGGTTTTAAAAACTACAAGATTGTTTTATTTATAAACCCACCATGAATTAAAATAAATCTTCACATTTTTGTTTTATCTTTAAGAAAATAAAGTGTTTATCAAGTTTTAAAGCCCTTATTTCGAAAATATACATGGGCTGGATAAATATAAGGCCCAAATAAAAATGGGGTGTACCATCATCATCCACAAATTCAGTAGGTTTCATATTTGATGGAATTCATGACCAACATGCCCAATTAGATCTTGTGACATAACTTTTCTTTAGGTTACTATCTGCCTATCGGGTTATCCTTGTATATCACTATATTGTATATAATATGTTGGGAAAATCGAAATTTGCTTGGATAAATCTGAAGTCATGTAATCGCTTTCAGATCAAACAATTGGAGTGGCTACCAATCTTTGATCGGATAAAATCATATTTGATTCTAGATTTCTGTATGGGATTTTGATTGTAAGATTTTGGGGATTGGTCACGAAACAAAATTCGTCCAGGGTTTTTTCTAAAAATTTGGGAGCGTATTTTCAGTTTTTCACAACTGCTTACAGTTTCAATTTTGAACAAAAACACCTTTAGTCCATCAAGTTTCAAAATTGTTAGCCCAAAAATGAGTTTCTGTTGCATTTTTATAAAGGAATTTTGTCCAAAATAAAAAATTGACCCCAGCTAGGGGCTCTGCTCCTTGGACCCCGCCGGGGCTGCCGCCCCTTGGACCCTGCTCCCAGGGGCGCTGCCCCCTTGGATCCCCCGTTAGTCCCGATGCATTCAAATAAGCGTGCACTCTTATTTGAACGTCACACGCAATTTCAAATTACACTAAAATATCTAACATACCTCCCCCATTTTAGTGTAATCAAGGATTACCTAAGTTGTTCACAGCAATCAAACAAACTAATGCATAAATGAAATGTCGTGACGATTGAATTTCATATTAGTATATTACACATTCCAAAAATTCGAATTTAAGGGTGTCTCTAATTATTGAACCCTTAATATCCATACTGAATACATGAAGATAATATACACATTAATTTACATACATAGATCTAACTTGACACTATCTTTTCCTAGCCTATGTCTCTATCCTTCATAAGCATATCAAAGCCAAGTCCAAGCTTCTTGAAGCAGCTAAACTTCATGCTCATATAGGTAGATATGTTACTCTTGCACCTGCAAATGCAATTTTTCAAAAGAGCTATTAAGAAGATATACCTCAACCTTACTTAACTTGCAGATCTAAACACATACCTTTGGGATAATTTTAATGTTGTGTTCCAAACTCTAGATGTTAAGCTTTCCATATCGAATTCTGCACCTAACGTCATATTAGGTGGGAATTGGGTATCTTAACATGAGAGTTTTCAGATGGACTTTAACCCTAATCCCACAGCTGATCCTTTCACAAGATCTCTAGTTAACCCTTTGGTTAAGTGATCAGCTAAGTTAAGTTGAGTTCTCACATACTCAACCGAAATTGCACCATGCATGATGAGCTCACGAACCATGCTATGTCTCACACCTAAGTGTCTTGACTTGCCATTATACACTTGACTATACGCCTTAGCCAGTGTAGCTTCACTATCACAACTTATAGAAATGGGAGCCATTGGTTTTGGCCACAATGGAATCTCATAAATCAAGTTTCTTAGCCACCCAGCTTCTTTTCCAGCTGCAGCTAACGCTACAAACTCAGACTCCATTGTTGAATCAGTTATGCAAGTCTGTTTCTTTGAAGCCCAAGAAATGGCACCTCCCCCAAATAGGAATACCTAACCACTTGTGGAAGAATGATCTTCCTTATTGTTTATCCAACTTGCATCTGAATATCCTTCAATCACTGAAGGAAATCCAATGTAAGTTAGACCATAATCCATGGTTCCTTTCAAGTATTTGAATACTCGACCTAGTGCTTGCCAGTGATGAGTACTAGGATTGCTAGTAAACCTACTAAGTTTTTAAACAGCTTACGCTATATCTGGTCTGGTGCAGATCATAGCGTACATAAGTGATCCAGTCGCTCTTGAGTACTCAAGTGGAGATACTGCAATGCCTTTATAAGGTAATAGCTTTAGACTAGGATCAACAGGAGTACTTGCGGGAGAACAATCCTTGAAATTGAACTTGTTCAAGATCTTCTCAATATAGGGTGCTTGAGAGATTGAAATGCCCATGTTCTCACGTTTGATTTTAATACCTAAAATCACCTCAGCCTCCCCCATATCTTTCATAGCAAACGTAGATGATAAAAATTCTTTTGTTCTATTAACTTGATCTTGGTTAGTGCCAAAAATCAACATATCATCTACATACAAACAGATCAAGACTCCGTTTCCAGAAGCATCAAACTTGCTATAAACACATTTATCTGCTTGGTTTAAAGCAAAACCATTAGACAATACAATCTCATCAAACTTTTGATGCCATTGTTTGGGTGCTTGCTTCAAACCATAAAGAGATTTAATTAGTTTACACACCTTGTTTTCACTTCCAGACATAACAAACCCTTCTGGCTGTTTCATGTAAATCTCCTCATCTAATTCACCATTTAGAAATGCAGTTTTCACATCCATTTGGTGAATTACAAGATTATGTATAGCAGCAAGTGCTAATAATAATCTAATGATGGATATCCTTGCTACAGGAGCATATGATTAAAGAAGTCAATACCCTCCTTTTGTCTAAACCCTTGGATTACTAATCTGGCTTTCAACTTATCAATAGTACCATCCACCTTCATCTTCCTCTTAAAGATCCATTTACTTCCCAATGGTTTACAACCCGTCTACCTGATCCACATCATTTGTAACTTTATAAGTAACTAAACATTTCATAAATTACTCATTTAACATAAACCTAATTAATATATTTAATAATAAAATATAATGATGCATGATATTAACAATGAATGAAAATGATTTCTATACATCTAATAATTGTAAGATAACACATTAATACCCATATTTATTCAGATAGTATATATAAAACTTTAGTTTATTAAATTTACAATATTAATCGTTTATATATAAGTCTTTGCATGTGTATTTGTCATATAAACATTTGTTTAAGGGTTTTGATGTTTATTGGATTGTTATTTCAATGATGTTACATGATGCTTTTAACGATTTAATGGATTTTCCTTTTATAGGTATTGTAAATAAATTGTTCTTTTAGAATTTTATACCGCTACACACTGCGTCCAACACAATCTCCACCTCGATCACCATACACCACCATCCGGCACCATCATTCAACCCCAATCACCACCGCATCACCACTGAGCGAAGAATGTAAACAAACCATTGGAACGCGAGGCAACTTGTGAGCCCATTGATTCTTTATTTCTCTTAAAAGGGTTGTTATTAGGAACCACTTTGGAATATTGTTGTTTGATGGAGATATCAACTTTTTTTTATTCGATAATCGTTCTAAACTGGGTTCAGGCTTAGTTATGCCAATCACTGTAATCTTTTCGGTTCCAGACTATTAGATCATTAGATGATACAATGGTAAAGCAACACTCTCTGTGGTTGTTTCTTGTTTCATGAATCGGTTAGACGATGACAACCATTCAGACTGTTAATCTTAAATACAATCCACATAAAAAGAAATACTCTAAGCACAATTGCAATATTCCACGAAGTTTGATGCACCACCTCCTAGTGTTGTAAGGCTAGGGGGTGTGGTTTGGCAGCCCCCCTGCCACATCATGCACTTTAGCGCCTCCTAGGGATTTAAACCACCTCGCCTCCGTTAAAGGGGGTGCCATCCTTGGCTTCAGCCAGCCACTGGGTTAGCGAGCGCGAGAGGAACAAATCAAGGGGTTCACCTTCATCAACCAATCAGATTATTTTATTCATCTTTTTTAATATAGTTTAAAAAGGAGCTTATAAGGGGTTTAAACCACGCTCTGTAAGTTAGCGATAAAGCCATGTGCTTATGTGTCGACTACGTGGCGTAATAAAGCCCTTAGGGCTTTGAACCACACTCTGAAGAAATTTTGCAGTAGCTGCAATTTGCCTTGCACCATCGCATGTTTTTTTCTAAAATTAATGTATGTAATCACATGTTGTCGGATTATTGTTAGAGTAAATTACATGGTTTGTCCTTTAACTTTACACCAACTTGCATCGTTTGTCTTTTATCTTTAGAAATTACACCGAGTGTCTTTTATTTGAAACTTTTGCACAACGAATGTCCTTTATACTTACCTTATCCATTTTCATGGTTAAAACCAATCATATGTCCTCACATGACGTGCAAAACTGTTATTTTGTCATTTTTTTTGGGGGAGGGGGGGGGGGGGTTAGGGGGTTTATGTTTTTCGTAGTTATGTACATGTGTAGTATTTTTATATTTTTAAATTTTTATATAACAAAAATAACGAACTTTAATAGAATAATTGTAAAAAGGTTGGTATATTTTAGGCTATTTTTTGTTGCTTTTTAGCTTTCTCATTAAACTAACTTTCAAAACTCCTAATAAACAATCATTATATATGTGTGTGTGTGATATTTTTTATCCTTTATCTATGTATTTTGTTTAGGAAGCGGGGTGTGGGGGTGGGTTAGGCAGTTTAATTTTTCGTAGTAATGCACATGTGTAGTAATTTTTTTTTAATTTTTTATATAACAAAAATAGCGAAATTTAATAAAATAATTGTAAAAAAGTTGGTATGTTTTTAGGCTATTTTTGGTAGTTTTTTTAGTTTTCTCATTTAAACTAACTATCAAAACTCTTAATAAACAATCATTATATATATATATATATATGTGTGTGTGTATGATATTTTTATCTTTTATTTATGTATTTTTAGGATTCGATACATGTTAAAAGCAATTTACATATATGTAATAACCAAATTATATATACACGTTATAATTATTTACATATATGTAAAAAATTAGTTTACATATGTGGAATATAAAATCTCATATAGAAAATGATAAAACGACAATTTTGCCCCTCATGTAAGTGGCACATGATTGGTTTTAACCATGAAATGGATGGAGGTTAGTATAAAGGACATGCGGTGTGCAAAAGTTTCAAATTAAGGATACTCGGTGTAATTTCTAAAGATAAAGGACACACGCTGCATGTTAATGTAAAGTTAAAGGACAAACCATGTAATTTACTCTTATTGTTATGTTGGAACGAAGATGAGTAAATGGGTATTTGCATTTGTACTTCAGAATTTGTTATCTTGTTATCCAATAATTGCAACTTAATGTTAAAACAATCGTTGTTTATTGTCTGGGTTAACATATGGTTATACATATTATAATATATTGGTCGGGTGTTCGTATGGTTATAAGGCTACTAGGTATCGGTGATGACCCTACCCCAAGGATGGCCCTCCACACCAGCGTCACGTAGGATGGGTGTGAGGATGGGCCTAAAGGGGTTGAACCTAGGAAATGGAGAATGGAGCTAAATAGGGGATGGTTTAAATGAGAACACTAAATATCGCGAGATCCGTGAGAACGAATGAAAAAACCATGAAAACTTGGTAAAAAACAATTCGAATTCAAAATTTCTTTTTACACTTATGATTATTATTCGAATGCAATGTTAGAAATTTAATTTACACGTTTAAATTTACGTGAATTCGTAAATAATTTATTTTACACATGTGTAAGTTTGTCATTTACGCATGTGTAAATTTGTTATATTTACACATGTGTAAAAAATCTAATAATAGTGATTTTGAGGGGATAAATGAATTATTTGATGTTGTAATTTCTTATTTTGATGCTGTATTTTAATTGCAATGAAGTTTGTATTAAAAAATTGATTTTGATTGGTTTTTCATTTGTTCTCCGCAGTTCTCGCAATATTTAGCGTTCTCAAGATAACCCTCCCGTATATATAGGTATATATATATATGTGTGTGTGTAGGTGTGTGTGTGTGTGTGTTGGGGTGGGACGTCGAGATCATCTGCAGGCAGACAGGGAGGACAACGCCGAGGCTAAGGAAATGGGGAGGTGGTCCGACACCGGAGCAGGACGGGCATGGGACGCCCCCCATACCGAGTACCCTAAGGGTTTAAATTTGAAGGGAAAATATTTTTGGTAAGACGCAGGGTTGTGATATGAGAATAAGTTTAAACCATAGGTACATGTATTGATATGGAAAAAAAAGCAAAATGGTTTTCGTACCAGGGAGCCTAACGATCAACTAACAGAAGGCTGTAAAGTGTAGCATGTTAGAAACATTGAGTATGTAAATGAACAAAAGTTTCTTAGGGGCGTCTAAACTCTAAAGTGTCAGTGGGGTCTAACCACATAGCTGTAAATTGAGGTTTACTAAAAAGAAAATTACAATGTGCGAGCAAATAGAACGTATTATTTATCATATTGTTTAAAAGTGGTGCTTCTAATTACAGGATTCCATGTATTTAATGTTGGGAAAATCGAAATTTGCTTGAAAAAATCTGAAGTCGTGTAATCACTTTCAGATCAAACAATTGGAGTGGCTACCAATCTTTGATCAGATAAAATCAGATTTGATTCTAGATTTTGATTGTGAGATTTTGGAGATTAGTTACGAATCAAAATTCGTCCAGGGTTTTTCTCTAAAAATTTGGGAGCGTATTTTCAGTTTTTCACAACTGTTTGCAGTTTCAATTTTGAACAAAAACACCTTTAGTCACTCAAGTTTCAAAATTGAACATTTAGCCCAAAAATGAGTTTCTGTTGCATTTTTTATAAAGGACTTTTGTCCAAAATATAAAATTTCCAACCTGACCTCGGACCCCAGCCAGGGGCTCTGCCCCTTGGACCCTGCTCCCAGGGGCGCTGCCCCCTTGGATCCCCCGTTAGTCCTGATGACATTCAAATAAGCGTGCACTCTTATTTGAACGTCACACACAATTTCAAATTACACTAAAATATCCAACATACCTCCCCCATTTTAGTGTAATCAAGGATTACCTAAATTGTTCACAGCAATCAAACAAACTAATGCATAAATGAAATGTCGTGGTGATTGAATTTCATATTAGTATATTACACATTCCAAATATTCGAATTTAAGGGTGTCTCTAATGATTGAACCCTTAATATCCATACTGAATACATGAAGATAATATACACATTAATTTACATACATAGATCTAACTTGACACTATCTTTTACTAGCCTATGTCCCTATCCTTCAAAAGCATATCAAAGCCAAGTCCAAGCTTCTTGAAGCAGCTAAACTTCATGCTCATATAGGTAGATATGTTACTCTTGCACCTGCAAATGCAATTTTTCAAAAGAGCTATTAAGAAGATATACCTCCACCTTACTTAACTTGCAGATCTAAACACATACATTTGGGAAAATTTTAATGTTGTGTTCCAAACTCTAGATGTTAAACACATACCATAGGACCTGAACATACATAGATGTTCAAGATCTTCTCAATATAGGGTCTTGAGAGATTGAAATGCCCATGTTCTCACGTTTGATTTTAATACCTAAAATCACCTCAGCCTCCCCCATATCTTTCATAGCAAACGTAGATGATAAATGTCACACCCCGACCCGCAGCGGAAATAAGAGTCGGGGCATAATTGGGTTATCACCAAAGCACATGACATTTACTATTATGTTTCATAATTAATGAAGTCAAAGTTACATTCTCAAACATCCAAACATGTTCATTCAATACAAGGGAAAATAACCAAACATAATAATCCAAATACTAAATCGTTTTATTTCTTCTAATCCAGGTCCTATGTGTTCCTAGCTGCTGCTGGTTCACCTGTATCATGTGTAAAATGGGAGGTTTTGGGTCAACATAAGTTGGCGAGTGAACCTTATTAGATAAACATTTGATAATGATTTTATGGTTAGTTTATCAATAAAATATTGTGCATAATCATAAAAGAGCACATGTAAGTAATCAAACATTGGCAAATAGCAGTTACAATTATAACATACATTAACACTTGATAGCATACATGAATATACCAATATCAT
The DNA here is from genome assembly GCA_947069175.1 of Scalesia atractyloides. Classification (NCBI taxonomy): domain Eukaryota; kingdom Viridiplantae; phylum Streptophyta; class Magnoliopsida; order Asterales; family Asteraceae; genus Scalesia; species Scalesia atractyloides. The sequence goes on along the minus strand of CAMTDV010000014.1, from coordinate 8,815,301 downwards.
ACGATAACTAACATAAATGAACTGTGCGATCAAGGCTCAATCAAAGGAGCCGATCGTATTGCATGAACTGGAAATGTAAATTGAACTGTGCGCTCAAGGCTCAATCAAACGGAGCCGAACGTATTGCATGAACTGGAAATGTAAATTGAACTGTGCACTCAAGGCTCAATCAAACGGAGCCGAGCGTATTGTATGTATTGAAATGTAAAATGAAATGACCGATCAAGGCTCAATCAAACGGAGCCGATCGTGCGGGCACGCCACAGATCAACCGCATAATAAAATGGGGATCAAGCTCAACCTCGATGGATGGGGAGCTGCGGCCTCGGCAAATGCATGTACTGAATTAATAATTTGCATCCAATAATAACTACTTAACAGCAACAAACTAATACACATGTCATGATATGATGTATGCACAATAGTTTCGTTATAATATGTAAATAAACAAAGACACATGATACACCCCAAAAACGTGATTAAAACGGGGAATTTGAGAGGTTCACTCACATTGGGTGCGTTGAATTTGAGATGGTGAGATGCGCACGATTTAGATGAGCGAGTCGACGAGGAAAACTAACCTAAATAATAATGGAAAAATATATTAAGTGGATGAATGTTATTAAGGATTTTAATGAAATTTTAGATATATTTTTATGAGTTTATGGCTATTTTCTATCTTTAAAAATGTTATTTTTAAGTATTTTTAATTGATTTTTAAAATTAAATTAAATAAATAAATATATAAAAAAATATTATTTTTTTACTGTTGACCGTTGACCGTTGACCGGTTCGGTCAGCGGTAAATTCCTGCGCCGGGCGGGATTCGAACCGGCGACCTTCCATTCACGTGCACGTAGCTCTACCAACTTAGCTATGTGACTAACCCGTTATAAACCCGGTTTTAATTATATTTATATACTTATTTGAATTAACCGAAAATTCCTTTATTTTGCAAAAACGTTTTAATTCCATGGACCGGTGCTCGGGACAGGACTCGAACGCGCGACGTGAAGTTTATCTTGCACACAGTCCACCGCTGGACTGTGTGTCTAACCCGGTTATATTCTTGGTTTTTATTATACTTAACAACCACCTGTTTTAACCCGGGTTAGTTCATGATTAAAAAGGAATGTTATTACACAAGCGTGCGCGTAGCAAGGATCGAACTCGGGACGTGAATATGAAATTTGCACACAGTCCACCGCTGGACTGTGTGTCTAACCCGTTTATAATTCGGATTTTAATTACTCTTATATTCTGATAGAACTTCATCTTCTTCACCGGCAACATAACTCGACTGATTACGATTGATTTGTGGTTTACAAAGTTTTTAGACATTAACAGCAATTCAAGAGTAAGGAATGGAGAGAGTTTAAGGAACAGAATTTACCGATTGAAGATAATCACAGAAATCCGGCGAAGGTTTGTCGGTATTGGAAATTAACTCCGACTGTTGAACCAATTAACAGCGTTGATCGATTACTCATAAAGTTGTGTTACTTAAACAAGGTTTAAAAGAAGTTTTGGATATCATACCAGTTCACAGTTGGATTCCGGCAGTCTCAGAAACTTTCCGGCGAAGATAAGATTTCCGATATACGTTGGCTAAGATTGATTCTGATGATGGAGTTGTGTTAGAGATTGACTAATCACATGTTTTAAACAAAAAGAGTCGAAGGAATTACCGTGAGAATGTGAGTCCCGGTTTTTCGGTGACTTGCAGAAAAATTCCGGTGAACAGATTCAGAAGATCTTATGGTTCAGGAATGCGACAAAAATGAAATTGGATATTGTTGTGATAGTTCTGAATCGTGTAAATGATCTGGAGCTCGAAATAAAACAGAACTTGATGAAATTTTCGGTTTCAAAAGCCGAAATGATAAAGCTTAATGTTCAATCAATTCTGACTTAATTAGAAACCGTCGCATATCGGTTATAACTGAAATGGTGAGGTAAACAATCGATTTAACGATTGGTTTGCCGATTATCGGTTTTCAGATGGCATCAACGGTTAAAACGAGTTTGTGTACAAGATCCAATTGTTTGCCTAGTGTTAACAGAAAACACATTGTGGCGGAGTGGTTTAGTGAAAGAAAGTTAAGTTGTTTTGAAGGCTTGGCTGACCCGGGTTCGAGTCCCGGCAGCTACAAATGTTTTTTATTTATTTTATTTTAACTTTTTATCAAATATAATTTTTATAGTTTAGTTTATTTATTAATTATGTAACGTTTAAACTCAAAATAATCATAAATTATTAACGAATCTTTTATAACATGGTACAAGATTACAAAACGGAGCGGGTTTTGGAGACCCGATTTTTACAAATGTTACAATAAAAATTCTTTTGTTCTATTAACTTGATCTTGGTTAGTGCCAAAAATCAACATATCATCTACATACAAACAGATCAAGACTCCATTTTCAGAAGTATCAAACTTGCTATAAACACATTTATCTGCTTGGTTTAAAGCAAAACCATTAGACAAGACAATCTCATCAAACTTTTGATGCCACTGTTTGGGTGCTTGCTTCAAACTATAAAGAGATTTAATTAGTTTACACACCTTGTTTTCACTTCCAGGCATAACAAACCCTTCTGGCTGTTTCATGTAAATCTCCTCATCTAATTCACCATTTAGAAATGCAGTTTTCACATCCATTTGGTGATTACAAGATTATGTATAGCAGCAAGTGCTAATAGTAATCTAATGGTGGATATCCTTGCTACAGGAGCATATGTATCAAAGAAGTCAATACCCTCCTTTTGTCTAAACCCTTGGATTACTAATCTGGCTTTAAACTTATCAATAGTACCATCCACCTTCATCTTCCTCTTGAAGATCCATTTACTTCCCAATTGTTTATAACCAGGAGGTAAATCCACCAATTTCCAAGTGTTATTTTGCAAAATAGAATCCATTTCATCTTGGATGGCTTCTTTCCAAATGAAACATCCCGTGAAGCCCTTGCTTCACTATATGTCTTTGGATCCTCATCAACATGGAAGCAATATTGATATTGAAAATCAATATCAATCCTAGATCCCTCAACTAAGTAGAGTTGAAAATCGTCACCATAAGACTTCACCTTTCTTTCTCTTGAACTCCTTCTTGGTTCAGTGCTAGTTGAAGGCATGATTTCTTTTTCACTAGAAATCTTAAGATAAGGATTCATATCCTTTGGCCTAGGTATAGATGTGAATCTTTCTTCATCATATTCTACATTTTCACTTCTTGCCTCTATAACCGTATGTACTGAAACGTGGTCATTTGGTTCTATTACATAGAACATGTGAGCAAATGAGTGCTCAACATATCTAATGAAAATGCATTCTATACCTCTTTCCCCTAAGTTTCTTATCTTAGGATCATTGAGCCTAACCACGGCTCTACAACCCCAAACTCTTAGTTTTTGCAACTCGGGTGGCTTTTATACCAAAGCTCAAAAGGGTTGTTTTGTTCCTTTTATCAGGAACCTGGTTTAACAAATAACAGGTTGTCAACATAGCCTCTCCCCAAAACCCATTATTTAAACTCGAATGGGACAACATGGTATTAACCATCTCTTTTAGCGTCCTATTCTTCCTTTCCGCCACACCATTTTGTTCCGGTGTGTAAGGAGCTGTGGTAAGGTGTATTATTCCAGTTGATTGGAAATATTCCGGATCAAAATACTCACCACCTCTATCCGTATGTAGGGTTTTGATCAATTCACTTCGATGAAGCTCCACTTCTTGTTTATAGATTTTAAACTTTTCTAGAGCTTCATCTTTTGCATGTAATAAGTAAACGTAACAGAATCTAGTAGCAGCATCTATAAAGGTTACAACATACTTCTTGTTACCTAATGATGGTGTACCATGAAAATCACATAGATCACTATGTATCAAATCTAATAGTTTACTTTCTCTAGTAACATGTTGCATGAATGGTTTTCTAGTTATTTTATTCAACTTGCAGATATGGCATTTTTCATTTGTTAAATTAATTGCCGGAATTAAGCTCATTTTAGACATTTCCATAAGTCGTTTATAATGTACATGTCCTAGTCTAGCATGCCATAATCAAGATTTTGACGAATTTACACTAGATGACGAATCAATCATACAAACAGAATTATCACTAAACGACACTTCTAGATTTAATATAATCATACCATTACATAGATAACCAAATCTGATAAAAGAACCATGTCTTGACAAGATATACTTGTCACATTCTAACACTTGTTTGTACCCGCAATTATTTAATACGATACCAGATAACAAGTTTTTCCGAATGCCGGGTACATACAATACATTACTTAAACTTATAGTTTTTCCCGAAGTAAATACTAGTACTACACTTCCAATTCTGTGGATTGGCTCGGTTGCAACATTTCTCATCTTTAAAACAAATCCATCTTCAATTAATGTAAGGTCCTTGAACCGTCTTCGATCCACGTGACTTGTTGCTCCCAAGTCGTACCACCAAGCAACAGAATCATCCTGCACATAAAATGCTTTAGAAATTAGTGACACATAACTCACATCCGAATTATAATTAAAGTTTAATTTCTGACCTTGTTGCTTTGGATCCTTCGAGGATCCACTAGTACCAGCTTCATTCTTGACTTTACCAACACGACAATCTCTCTTGAAGTGTCCCAGTTTACCACACTTCCAACAACCTTGATCCTTGGTCTGTTTTGCAAAATTCATAGCCATGTTCTTCTTGTTAGGCCCACTTTGAAACTTCCTTTTGTTGTTTCCCTTGTTAGAACTTTTAAAACTAGGACCACTTTCTTCAACCATATTAACAGAAGACCTACCAACGTGTTTATCTTTGTTAACATTTTCCATGGCCCGACAAGACTCCTCAATTCGAAAACAACTTCCAAGTTCAACCAGATTCATTTCCTCCTTCTTATGTTTTAAAGTATGTTTAAAATCTTTCCATGAAGGAGGAAGTTTATCAATGATAGATGGAACAGAAATTGCTTCATCCATCTTCAAACCATGTTGTTCAAATTGACCCAGAATTCTTAGACATTCATTGTATTGTTCCATGATGGGTCTACCATCAACCATTTTATAATTCATAAAATAACTGACTAAGAATTTCTTACTAGATGTGTCTTCAGCCATGTATTTGGCCTCTGGTAATTCCCACAGTTCTTTTGCAGATTCAACATTTTGATAAATATCGAAAAGAGAGTCACACATACCATTCAGAATATGCCCACGACAGATGCAATCAGCATTCAACCACTTTCCACGTTTCCTAGTTTGTTCCAGCGGTTCATCCACCACTTCCTCGGGCATCGGGGTACTCAGAACGTACACCACTTTCAAAGTCGTCAACAGAAAATGCATCTTCTTTTGCCAGAGACGAAAGTCTTGCCCTTCAAACTTGTCCAATTTCGCAAATTTGTTCGTCATAGCCTTCGAAGATTCACCACCGCTTGTCATCTTCACTGAAATTGTTTGATCTTTGTTGGGAAAATCGAAATTTGCTTGGATAAATCTGAAGTCGTGTAATCACTTTCAGATCAAACAATTGGAGTGGCTACCAATCTTTGATCGGATAAAATCAGATTTGATTCTTGATATTTGTATGGGATTTTGATTGTGAGATTTTGGGGATTGGTCACGAAACAAAACTCGTCCAGGGTTTTTCTCTAAAAATTTGGGAGCGTATTTTCAGTTTTTCACAACTGCTTGCAGTTTTAATTTGAACAAAAACACCTTTAGTCCCTCAAGTTTCAAAATTGCACATTTAGCCCAAAAATGAGTTTCTATTGCATTTTTTGATAAAGAAATTTTGTCCAAAATAAAAAATTGACCCATCCAGGGGCTCTGCCCCTTGGACCCCGCCAGGGGCTGCAGCCCCTTGGACCCTGCTCCCAGGGGCGCTGCTCCCTTGGATCCCCCGTTAGTCCCGATGACATTCAAATAAGCGTGCACTCTTATTTGAACTTCATACGCAATCTCAAATTACACTAAAATATCCAACATAATACATATATATCTTTATTTGTGCTAGAAACCGCATCATACGTACGTATAATCACTCAACGAAACACTATATGAGTATTCTTGTAATCCATTTATTTAAACGTTGTTGGCATGTTTAATCAAGTACAACATGATCATGGCCCCGTTTAATCAAATGGGTTAAAAGGTCAACCCAAACACACCTATTTATTGAGCCACTTGAACATAACTAACGATGAAAATGGGCCCAGTTTGGTTACGGGCCTAAAACTGAACCTATAACCGATGTTTCTGTTTTTAAGTTTTCATAAAAGGTCATTTTTATTTATAATCTGTTTGGTTAAATGGCTATTTAAAAGATGGTTTCGTTAACCATCGACTTTGAACTTGGGTGTATTTAAGCTTACTTGTGTTAATAGATCCAATTATATCTTTAATCAAATAAAATATAAGTAACCATTTTAACTTATAAAAGAAAACAAGTAACACTAATAAACCACTAACCTAGGGGACACATGACATTTATCTAGAGCTATTCCAATGGGTTTTCTCGCTCATTTGTATAGTTGTGGCATTTCGGGTTAGGCGGACCCGTATGTTATATTCGGGTCAAGATCACGCACCGGAATTTAAACCTTATAACTGGATTCCACACACAAATTCAATTAAACCTTATAACTGGATTCCACACACAAATTCAATCGCGAACCTAGGGTTTCTTCCAGAAACCTTTCTCTCGCCCAATCGATCTGCTGCATTTATAGATGGTTATTTTGTCTCTATTCATTCTTAGTTATGTGATCTTTAACTTTATTTTTGAAGCTATATTATTGTTATATAACATCAAAAAATAGTTGCATGTTTAGTCATGCGAAGAACAATTTGACTGCCAATGAAAGAGGCTTTACAAAATGGTAATATTTAGAATAATAGTAGTCTTTCTATCCTGCACCATTAAAATAGTAGACAATATATAAATTTGAATTCTTCTTTTTGGAAAAGGATTGTTCTTGGTGTTCTCTTAGCTAAATGATACAAAACATTGATAGGCTAACATTTTAAGCCCATTCACTTATAGTGAGTAAATAAGAAAAAAAGAATTGTATCGAACGGATAAAGCCCCAAAACATATTGACAAGGCATAAAGTTAGATCATTACTAAACTAACTTTTGTAACCACAATTGACACATAAAGTTAGGGGAAAAGTTTCAAGGTGCTATAAAAATTGCACATCCCGACTCGTCAACTTGCAAATGGTAACATTCATGACGAATATAACGAATATTTACTTATGTTTTCTAGGACTTCAAATGAATCTCTTGAAATTTTTCTGCAATGCGATTATTAAGTTATACGGTACATAATTTCTATGAAGACCGACTAGACACAACATAAAACGAGTGTACGCCGCACCTGAAGCTAGATGGCACCTTCCAGGGATGCTCAGTAGCATTGATTGTGCGCATATCGTTTGGAGAAGTTGTCTAGCGAGTTTGCGAAACCCGTTTTATGAGAGGTGACTAGAAAAACTGACGGTCATGCTGGAAGTGGTTGCGTTGAATGATTTATGATTAAGCATGCGTACTTTGGTGTTCCCTGTTCAAACAACAACATTAATGTTTTATGTCAATTACGGTTATTCAATAACGAAAATATAAGGAACCACCCCGCCGTGTCCGTTTGTGTTTTCTCGAACGAACAGATTTACATCGTCAATGACAGCGCACCAAGGGAACAACGAACAATCACAGCCAAGGCAAGCACGAATGCTGCGGCCTATGAGACCGGAATCTTACACTGTGCGCAGAGAACCCCTCTCACTTTAGACAGAGAGAGAATGACGATGGGTAGCCAAACCGTGAGGCGAAGAACTCAACCGCTATACATGAGGGAGCAAGTGGAAAGAGTAGAGCAACACTGTCACACCCCGACCCGCAGCGGAATAAAATTCAGGGCATGATTGGGTTATCACCAAAGCTCATGATATTTACTAACAAGTTTCATATTTATTAAGTTCAAATTAAATTCAAATATCCAACACAAAATTTCGTACAAACACAAATAATAAACCAAATGATTGTTCCAACGAAATAACTTGATAATTCTTCTAAGGCCATCCTAGGTGTTTCTTTCCTCAACTTAATCACCTGTATCATGCGTAAAACAGAAGAATTTGGGTCAACAAAAGTTGGCGAGTGAACCTTGATAAAACATTTAAGTAAATGAATTTATTGTTGTTTAAAATAAGATTGTGCATAAATCACATGTGAACAAATGCATATATGTAACAAATCACAAACCACATTGAATGAACATATGACATAATGGATGATGTATGTGAGATCAAGACTCAATCAAACGGAGCCGATCTAATGAGGCTCCTGATGCTCAACCCGTATCCCACGAGAAACTGATGGGCCTAATGAAATGAGTGCACTGAAATAATAAAATGTATCCACATATAAACCACATTACAAGCAATACACATTTGATCACGAATTGATATTAGCACAAGTGTTAAATAAAATAAAGAAATGGTACGACACATCATACACCCCAAAACGTGATTAAAACGGGGAATTTGTAGAGATTCACTCACCTTGGGTGCGTATTCTTGGATGGTAAAGGGAGCGCACGAGTTGGGAATCTAATCGATGAAGGTGTACTAACCTAAAAAAATAACGTGATAACTTGATAAATAAATAAATAGGCTAATATTTTGATTAAAACCTTTGTTTAGGTTTTTAGATTAATTAGTGGGTTGTATTGATGTATTAAACCCTTAACATATGTACTTTTAACCAACTTTAATTGATTTTCCCATTTAATTATTAAACCAGAAAGTAAATAAAACTAGAAATAGATAATATATAAGATAAAAATAATATATAAAAAAAACAGTTGTCAGACTGACAACCTGTCAGTCGACCGGTCGGATAGGGGGATAAGCATGTGTGTGGTGGGGCTCGAACTCGTGACCTCTCGGTTGCGTGCACGCAGCTCTTCCAACTGAGCTACGTGTCTAACCCGAAAGAATCACCATTTTAATTATTCTTATACTCTTATTAAGTTTATTCAATTTTAATTAATTCTCAAAAAGGTTATAATGGATCGAACCGGACGCCTGTAACTAGTTTCGAACCGGCGTCTTTGGGTTTGGCTTGCACCAGGCCCAACCAGTTGGGCTGGGTGCTTAACCCGTATGATATAGAAGTTGCATTATATATAACCTCTCAATGTATCTCAGTATGGGTTTAATAGTTTTAAGAAAAACGGTGTCTGCTGCATGAATCGAACTCGGGTCGTGTGTGTTGAATGTGCACACAGTCCACCGCTGGACTGTGTGTCTAACCCGGTTATAACTTAGGATTTAATTACATAAGAACACTACCCCACTTCGTCTTCTTCATTTAGAAATTTCGCCAAACATTATTCCCGCCTGAATCAAAACCGATTCATTCTGATCCAATTGTTTATGGGCATATGCTTAAATGAATTAAAAAGAAAGGACACATAGGGGTCTACCGTAAAACAGGATGATGAACCGCAACTTCCGGCGATTAAATTCCGGTAACAGCCGGTGTTTTCCGGTGAGCAGGCAGAGGAAGAATGCGCGTAAAGAAGTTGGGAGTGAGCGATTTCTGAAAAAGGGTGGGTATTCGGTATATATAGTGGTGCTTTAGGGTTCGATTTAGGAAACCGAATTCTACGATTTCCAATCTGCTGCGGAGATGACAGCTAATAGATTGGAGTTTGCCAAAAATAGCGTCGAGCCAATTGTCGGAGGGTTTAAGCCGAAAAGGAAAGCGCGTGCTGTATAGTTCTCGGTAGTTGCAGGTTTTTCCCGCCTGGTCTGAGGGTGTATGCATATAATTTGTTTTGCGAGGTTAAACACAAGAAGTGTGTGTAGTCCAGTGGTGTTTGCAGTGTGTGGGTGACCAGGGGAACCCGGGTTCAATTCCCGGTTCCACCTTTCTACTTTTTTTATTAAACCTTTTAATTATCCATAAATTATATTGTTTAGTATATCATTTTTTATTAAACATTGATTATCATTATTATTTATTATTATTGTTATTTTCATATGAAATAAAATAACCGTACGACGTAAATAAATATGCTTGTATTGATAATTTGGGACGGGTTTTCGATACCCGATTTACACAAATGTTACAGTATCCCCTACTTTTAGAAATTTCGTCCCGAAATTTAAGTAGTAGTTGTAACCGGAAAAAGATGCGGGTACTTCTCGCGCATCGAGTCTTCACGTTCCCAAGTGAACTCAGGCCCTCGCTTTGACTCCCAACGCACCTAACGATTGGAATACGACTTCGCCTTAAACGCTTCTCACCGAAATCCATGATTTCCACTTGCCTTTCAACGAAGTGCATTGATTCATCAAATTGAATGTCTTCTAGAGGGATGTGGAGGTTTTCGTCAGCGAGGCACTTTTTCAAGTTGGATATGTGGAACGTGGGATGTATTCTGTTGAGTTCTTCCGGTAGGTCAAGCTTGTACGCTACAGGACCTACTCTTTCGAGGATCTTGAAAGGTCCTACATAGCGTGGCGCTAGCTTACCCTTTTGACCAAAATGAACCACTCCCTTCCACGGTGATACTCTCAAAAGTACTTGATCACCAACGCCAAACTCCAAGGGCTTTCGTCGTTTGTCGGCATAACTCTTTTGACGACTTTGAGCCGCTAGAAGATTGTTTCGAATTTGAATGATTTTGTCGGTTGTTTCTTGAATCAATTCAGGTCCGGTGATTTGCGCCTCCCCAATTTCGTGCCAACATACCGGAGATCGACATTTACGACCATATAAAGCTTCGAAAGGAGCCATGCCGATACTTGAATGATAGCTGTTGTTGTACGAAAACTCGACTAACGGTAAGTGAGCGTCCCAATTCCCTTTGAAGTCTATGACACATGCTCGAAGCATGTCTTCGAGGGTTTGGATGGTGCGCTCGGATTGACCATCAGTCTGAGGGTGAAAGGCGGTACTGAGGTCTAAGCGTGTACCCAAAGCAGTTTGTACGGCTCGCCATGTGCGTGAAGTGAAACGACCATCACGGTCTAAAATGATGCTTAAAGGTACACCATGACGGCTTACGATTTCGCTGATGTAGATACGAGCTAACTTCTCGTTCTTGAAGTCCTCGCGAATCGGAATGAAGTGAGCTGATTTCGTGAGACGATCAATGATCACCCATATAGTGTCATACCCACTGGAGGTGTGAGGGTAACCCGGTAATGAAGTCCATGGTTATGTTTTCCCACTTCCATACAGGTATTTCGGGTTGGACCAGAAGTCCTAAAGGTCTTTGGTGTTCAGCTTTTACTTTGGAGCATGTAAGGCACTTGGAAACAAAAGCAGCGATATCCTTCTTCATGCCAGGCCACCAGTAGGCGTATCGTAAGTCTTGATACATCTTATCGGCTCCTGGATGTACAGAGTATCGTGTTTTGTGTGCCTCATTCATGGGGAAACCACGAAGATCGTCGCGTTCGGAATCCAAATACGGTTTAAATAGTATAAAATACCATCAGATTTGGTTTCGATTTTTAGTTCAGCTCCACATGACAGCTCATCGCGTACGTCATTTTCCGTTATAGAGATATGTTGAGCTGCCCGTATTCGATCTTTGATATCGGTTACAATTTGCGAACACAGAAGATGAATAAAGTTCGCATAACCCTTACGACTGAGCGCATCAGCCACCATGTTTGCCTTGCCAGGATGATACCGAATCTCACAGTCGTAATCGTTGATAAGTTTGACCCATCTTCGCTGCCTCATATTCAACTCTTTTTGATTGAAGATATGTTGGAGACTCTTGTGGTCAGTGTATATTTCACACTTGGTACGTTAGAGGTAATGTCTCCATATCTTGAGAGCGAACACGACAGCTCCAAGTTCCAGGTCGTGGGTGGTGTAATTCTTCTCATGTACTTTGAGTTGCCTAGAGGCATAGGCTATCACTTTTCCTCTTTGCAACAGTACACAACCTAAACCTTGCCCTGATGCGTCACAATAAACCACAAAGTCATCGCAACCCTCAGGGAGTGTGAGGATAGGTGCATCACAAAGCCTTTGCTTTAAACTTTGGAAAGCCTCCTCTTGCGTAGGTCCCCAAATGAAGGGTTTTCCCTTGTGAGTCAAGGTCGTGAGCGGAACGGCGATACTGGAGAAATTGGCAATGAAGCGTCGGTAATAACCAGCCAAGCCAAGAAATGACCTAACTTCGGTAGGGGTACGTGGCACTTGCCATTCTTGTACTGCCTTGATTTTCGAAGGATCGACATGAATCCCTTTGTCATTGACGACATGACCAAGGAATTGTACCTCTCTTAACCAGAATTCGCATTTTGAGAACTTAGCGTAAAGCTTTTCAGTCCTTAAGAGTGTAAGAATGAGTCGAAGATGTCGTTCATGATCGGATTTTGACTTTGAGTAGATAAGGATATCGTCAATGAAGACTATGACGAAACGGTCGAGATAGGGTTTGCATACCCTATTCATTAAATCCATGAAGACAGCGGGGGCGTTGGTTAATCCGAAAGGCATAACCATGAACTCGTAATGACCATAACGAGTTCGAAAGGCGGTTTTTGGAATATCTTCTTCGCGTACTCTAAGCTGATGATAACCAGAACGAAGGTCGATTTTGGAAAAACAGGTGGCACCTTGATGTTGATCTAGAAGGTCGTCAATACGAGGCAGTGCATAGCGATTCTTAACCGTCAACTTGTTGAGTTCTCTATAATCAATGCACATGCGAAACGTTCCATCTTTCTTCTTCACAAAAAGAACAGGCGCACCCCAAGGCGATGAGCTAGGACGTATGAATCCTTTGTCAGTCAGCTCTTGCAGTTGACTGGCCAACTCTTGCATCTCGATGGGGCTAACCTATAGGGAGATTTTGCGTCCGGTGTAGCGCCAGGCACAAGATCTATTCGAAATTCGACTTCTCGTGCAGGAGGAAGTCCTGAAACGTCGTCGGGAAAAACTTGCGGAAATTCTTTCACAATTGGAATATCTTCGAGCTTCCTTTCCTTGCCTTCCTTCTTGATGACTTGAGCTAGAAATGCGGCGTAATTCTTGCGAAGATAACTTCGGGCTTGAAGGCAGGACATCAATTTGAGCCCTTTCGAAGGAGTTTCTCCAAAGATACGTAGTGTCTGACCACCGGCGAGGGGAATACGAATGAACTTTTCATGGCACACCACTTCAGCGTGATGCTGGCTGAGCCAGTCCATACGATGATAACGTCGAAACTTCCCAATTTCATAGGAATGAGATCAATCAAAAATCGTGATCATTTAGGGTGAGAGTACAATCACGTATGATAGAATTTAATGAAATGGGTTTCCCGTCAGCAACTACCACCGTCCAAGATTCAACGAGACTATCACGAGGTAGGTCGAGAATAGATTCGAATTCTAAGGATACAAAGCTCTTATCCGCACCGGTATCGAATAATATGGACGCATAACTACCATTTACGAAAAGCGTACCGTTGACCACATTGTTGTCTGCCCTGGCTTGGTTGGCGTTGATATTGAAGGCCCTTCCTCTAGCAGGTGGAGGAGCATGATTAGTCTGGTTCATCGAGTTTGCTTGGGCTTGGGCATTGATGATGTTCACCAGGCGTGGGCAAGTATTTCTGAAGTGGGTTGGGTCCCCACAATTAAAACAGGCTCGTATGGGTTGCATCATGGGGTAGTTGGGTTGGTAGTAAGGTTGGGTTGTGGGTTGTGCAGGTGGTAGAAGTAAGGGTTGTTGGGCTTGGCCCACCATTTGATTTTGGGTTTGGGTTGGAGGTTGACTGCGGTTTGATCGCTGAAGGTACGGCAGGTTTGGATAGTGTGACCCGCACGGCCACAACTTGTGCAATGTTGGCAAGGGTTTTCAGGAGGGTGATGGTATTGGCAACGGTTACACTTTGGGTGTGGGCCAGTGTATGGCCTTTTGAATGGTGCGGCTGGAGGGGCAACTTGGGTGATTGGAGCAGCAGTGATGGGAGGGTTGGTTTGGGTGACAGCAAAGTTCTTGCCATTTCGTTCCTCTTACCAGTAAACTTCGAGGATGAACCTGAGTGGTTTGGAATTGGGGTCTCAATGGGTGTTTTCTTCTTCTCATCTTTAAATTTGCCATTTCGAATGCGATTTTCAGTGATTTCGTAGCTAACTCCATTGCGGCTTCGAGTGTTGCAGGCGAAGTGCTTAAAACCGAATCTTGGATTTTCGAGGGGAGGCCTCGAATGTAGTGTTCAATTAAGCGGTATAATGGGGTGAACAGATTGGGAACCATTTGGTTCAACTCAAGAAACCTCTTGTTGTAGGAGGTGTGATCTCCTTCCTTTTGCTTTAGAGAATAGAATTCATCTTCAAGCTTCTTGATCTCGCTTCTAGGGCAGAAGGTCTTGTCATGATCTCTCTTAATTCCTCCCATGATAAGGCCATGGCATCTTCTACACCCCGCTTACCTTTTTCCGTGTTCCACCAGGTAAGGGCTACCCCAAACAATCTTCCAGTTGCGTAACGTACCTTACGATCCTCAGGACAGTCGCAAATAAGATTGTGCATAAATCACATGTGAACAAATACATATATGTAATAAATCACAAACCACATTGAATGAACATATGACATAATGGATGATGTATGTGAATCAAGGCTCAATCAAACGGAGCCGATCTAATGAGGCTCCTGATGCTCAACCCGTATCCCACGAGGAACTGATGGGCCTAATGAAATGAGTGCACTGAAATGATAAAATGTATCCACATATAAACCACATTACAAGCAATACACATTTGATCACGAATTGATATTAGCACAAGTGTTAAATAAAATAAAGAAATGGTACGACACATGATACACCCTAAAACGTGATTAAAACGGGGAATTTGTAGAGATTCACTCACTGGTGTATTCTTGGATGGTAAAGGGAGCGCACGAGTTGGGAATCTAATCGATGAAGGTGTACTAACCTAAAAAAATAACTGATAACTTGATAAATAAATAATAGGCTAATATTTTAATTAAAACCTTTGTTTAGGTTTTTAGATTAATTAGTGGGTTGTATTGATGTATTAAACCCTTAACATATGTACTTTTAACCAACTTTAATTGATTTTCCCATTTAATTATTAAACCAAAAGTAAATAAAACTAGAAATAGATAATATATAAGATAAAAATAATATATAAAAAAAAACAGTTGTCAGACGGACAACCTGTCAGTCGACCGGTCGGATATGGGGATAAGCATGTGTGTGGTGGGGCTCGAACTCGTGACCTCTCGGTTGCGTGCACGCAGCTCTTCCAACTGAGCTACGTGTCTAACCCGAAAGAATCACCATTTTAATTATTCTTATACTCTTATTAAGTTTATTCAATTTTAATTAATTCTCAAAAAGGTTATAATGGATCGAACCGGACGCCTGTAACTAGTTTCGAACCGGCGTCTTTGGGTTTGGCTTGCACCCGACACAATCAGTTGGGCTGGGTGCTTAACCCGTATGATATAGAAGTTGCATTGTATATAACCTCTCAATGTATCTCAGTATGGGTTTAATAGTTTTAAGAAAAACGGTGTCTGCTGCATGAATCGAACTCGGGTCGTGTGTGTTGAATGTGCACACAGTCCACCGCTGGACTGTGTGTCTAACCCGGTTATGACTTACGATTTAATTACATAAGAACACTACCCCACTTCGTCTTCTTCATTTAGAAATTTCCCCAAACATTATTCCCGCCTGAATCAAAACCGATTCATTCTGATCCAATTGTTTATGGGCAGATGCTTAAATGAATTAAAAAGAAAGGACACATAGGGGTCTACCGTAAAACAGGATGATGAACCGCAACTTCCGGCGATTAAATTCCGGTAACAGCCGGTGTTTTCCGGTGAGCAGGCAGAGGAAGAATGCGCGTAAAGAAGTTGGGAGTGAGCGATTTCTGAAAGAGGGTGGGTATTCGGTATATATAGTGGTGCTTTAGGGGTTCGATATAGGAAACCGAATTCTACGATTTCCAATCTGCTGCGGAGATGACAGCTAATAGATTGAAGTTTGCCAAAAATAGCGTCGAGCCAGTTGTCGGAGGGTTTAAGCCGAAAAGGAAAGCGCGTGCTGTATAGTTCTGGGTAGTTGCAGGTTTTTCCCGCCTGGTCTGAGGGTGTATGCATATAATTTGTTTTGTGAGGTTAAACACAAGAAGTGTGTGTAGTCCAGTGGTGTTTGCGGTGTGTGTGTGACCGGGGGAACCCGGGTTCAATTCCCAGTTCCACCTTTCTACTTTTTTTATTAAACTTTTTTAATTATCCATAAATTATATTGTTTAGTATATCATTTTTTATTAAACATTGATGATCATTATTATCTATTATTATTATTATTATTATTATTATTATTATTATTATTCATATGAAATAAAATAACCGTACGACGTAAATAAGTATGCTTGTATTGATAATTTGGGCCGGGTTTTCGAAACTCGATTTACACAAATGTTACAAACACCCTGTCGTAGAGAGGGTTCTGGAAAGGTTAAGAGTTCTGCACCGGTTGGAGGTCAAAGAGAGACTTTATAGACAACTTCTATCTTGCTGATGACATTTACCCGACATGGTATGTTTTTGTAAAAGCTTATTGTACCCGACCGGCGCCAAAGAGAAATTATTCAAGAAGTAACAAAAATCGGCGAGAAAAGACGTTGAGCGAGTGTTTGGTGTTTTGAAAGGTAAATGAGGTATAATTATTCGACCAGTGCATACAATGAAGCAAACAAAAATAAGGAGTTTGGTGTACGTGTGCTTCAATATTGCACAATATGATCATAAATGATAAGGGACACACAATATCTCTAGACTACGTTATGGACCATCCGACACAGGTAGTCGTTAACAAGGATATTCTTTTGGAATTGTAGGATGAAAACCCCATTTTCGACTACACTCTGATCTAACGGAACACTTTGGTGGTTTAGATATCTAATTTCTCGATTCCGACGAAGAGTAGATATATGATCTTAGCTTTTAAATTTAACTAATTTTTTTTATTGTAGCTTGTATTATCATTATTATTATTACTTATACTTAATTTTAAATTTTTTTTCTTGTAGCTTGTGTTATCATTTTCTTTGAAGTGCTCGGATAGTCCCTGTGGTTTGCTACGTTTTCACCTTTAGTCCCTACATTTTTAAAATTACAGTTATAGTTCTCAACTTTAGCAAATTCGTTTTCGGATAGTCCCTAAAGTGGATGGGAATTAATTGTCTAGTTAAGTGGGTTGAAATTACCTAAATGCCCTTAATATTGAAAAAATATTAAATGACTTGATCTTCTCCATCTTTTACCCTGCCCACCCCCACCCATTCTCCCCTTTTCTTTCTCCTTGTCTGCAACAAACCACCATCCCCACATTTCTTTCTCCTTTTCTACAACAAACCGTCGTCATCGGACGCCATCATCACCACCAACAAACCACCATCTCTCCGTCGCCTGTTTCCCGACACACCTCCACCGCCACCGGAATACTCCGCTGAACCACTTAAATCTGGACCCGCATCAGTCCGACCATGCGTCTTTAGGCACAATGTTCGGTTTTAGTAACGAAAAATCTGTTACTTTTTTGGTTTTGGTCTGGTTCAAATCTACGGTCCGGTCAGTCAATTTTTGGGTTTTGGTTGTTATCATGAACCTCCAACTTTGATCTCGAACCTGCAACCACCGTTTGATGTATACAATTGTTAAAGCTGTAGTCTCTTTTAATAATTCAGTTTCATGATTTAATTATTTTATTTCTTTTATGAATATGTCATGAGTTGATGAAATATTATTTAGTGTTAGTGGGGTTCCATATGAATTTGTGGTTAAAATTGGAGTGATGTGCATGTGAAGAGACATCGGGTCTTGTTAGGTTTGAATAGATGTCAATATTAGAAAGAAAGATCCTTTTGCAGTGTTATGGTGGTGACGGGGGAGGGGGCGGTAGTGGTGGTGTTATGCGGTGTACTGTGGAGCTGTTATGGTGATTGTGGCGAGGGGTGGTGATGGTGGCTGTGGTGGTGGTTTGATCTCCACAGAGATGATGAAGAAAGAGGGTAGAGGGTGGGGTTTAGGATTTCATATATAAATAAATGATAAGGGCAATTTCGTGATTTTAGAGTCACTTAACTGAGAATACTAACCTCCATCCACTTCAGGGGACTATCCGAGAACGAATTTACCAAAGTAGGAGACTATAGCTGTAATTTTAAAATGTAAAGGCTAAAGATGAAATTGGAGCAAATAATAGGGACTATCCGGGCACTTTTCTCTATAATTTATTTAAAAAAAGAAAAAGTTCAGTGAGTGAGTGGTCTAATAAGACAAAAGTGAGACACTTGTAGTCTCCCCTGCATGAACACGATCGTCTCACTTCTCCCATATCCGACCAAATAACCTAAACCCCCAAAATCCAAATCTCAACATATTCAACACACATCACTCCCACTTCTTCTGCAACAACCCTCGCCATTACCCTAATTTTCTACCACATTTTTCCAAGATGATGATGAGGTGGGAGAATTTGGACACACACAACGGAGGCCCCGGCAAGAGATGGGGCCACACCTGCAACGCCGTTCGCGGTGGTCAACTCCTCTACATCTTCGGTGGTTACAGTCAACATAACACACAGACCAATAAGGTTCACGTTTACGACACCAGTAGGTTACTTTTCATTTTCCCCTTTCAATATTTTTATTCTTTCTTGTCTGATTTGTTGCAGTCAATTATAATTAATAAATCATATTTAGTGAACACACATATATGTTGCTAAAGTGAATTGCTTTTGATTATGTGAATTGCATATAATTATTTCAGGAGCTTATATAATTCATTGCTTATTAGCTATTATGCTTATTGAATTGTGTTTGTTAAGCTGCAAGAACTTGGAGTGAACCCGATATGCAAGGTACACTGCCTGTGCCTCGAGATAGCCACAGCTGCACGACGGTTGGTGATAAGTTGTTTGTATTCGGGGCACCGATGGGAACGTGTCGCTCAAAGATTTGCATGTTTTGGACACCTGTGAGTTGTGCTAGCCTTCTATATTCACACCTGTGTGTAATGTCGAATTAATAAAATAGTTATGTGATATTTTCAGCCACGAATACATGGATGACGCCGTGTGTAAGAGGGGAGGGTCCGGAAGCACGGGAAGGACACAGTGCTGCGGTTGTTGGGAAAAGACTCTTTATATTTGGGGGGTGCGGGAAATCTTCTGATACGCCTGTTGAAGAGTATTTTGATGATTTATACGTATTGAATACAGGTGAGTGTTCGCCGTTTGGTGTATCTTTTCACTTTACATGATGTTAGCATTGTGATGTAAAATGACGTTTTTATCCGTATTTTTCAGAGACGATGGTATGGAAACGAGTGGCAACAACGGGAATTCCACCAGCCAAGCGCAACAGTCATACTTGTGTTTCATGGAAAAACAAGATTATTGTAATTGGTGGGGAAGATACTCAGAACTATTATATGTCTGATGTCCAGATGCTTGATACAGGTCTCAAGTTTGACTTTGTTGACCAAGACTTATAATTGACCTGAATTTACCTAATAATATGATAATATCTACTTTCTTCTTCTTCTTCGTAAATTGTAGATACGCTTACCTGGACAAAGTTGATAACCAATGGCGAGCTATTGCCACCTAGAGCTGGACATACAACCATTGCATTGGGCAAGAACTTGCTTGTGTTTGGAGGTTTTACTGACGCGGAAGATCTTTATGATGACTTATATATGTTTGATCTTGGTAATCTACTGAATATTTGTATTTAGTTTAACATGATATTAAAAGCACTACCTTTATGTGTTCAATCTTGATCTTTTCAAATTTTGTGCAGAAACGTTTAGATGGACCAAGGTTATTACTTTAGGAGCGGGCCCATCTGCCAGATTTTCGATGGCAGGAAGCACTTTGCATCCGCAGCATGGAGGCGTTCTTATATTCATGGGCGGCTGCAATAAGAGTCTCGAGGCACTTGATGACATGTTCTACCTACACACAGGTTTTATTAACTTTGCGTGTGTGTGTGTCGTATATGCATATATATTAATATATACTAAATAGTGTGGATTTTACTTTTTAGGGCTTGTAATTGAAAATGAGCGAGATGAAAGAAAGCCGGAGAAGTTATCTTTAAGGAAGCAGTTGAGATTAAAAAGTCAAGAACAGCAAACTTTGAATCCTCCGTGTGAGAGTCCAGTGTTCCGCATTGTGACAAGTTTTAATGATAGTAAATCAATGACCGTGCCAACTCATACTCAAGTTCCAGACAGAATGAATGTTTATTTAAATAATAATCATAATGCAAATGGGAAGAGAACGTTTCATGCAAAGGTCACAAAAAGCATCACAAATTGCTATACAATTGAGACGGTTATAGATGGGAAGCCTCTGCGTGGAGTTCTATTCTCTAACAACTTCGGCTCCAAAAAGTCAGCTGATGATTTAAGAAGGTCAATTTTTCTAATATAAACTGACTAAACTTGTGTGTGTGTGTATATATATGTGATAACTTAATTCACTTTATGAATATTAAATCTAGTTGGATTTGCGCTTTATAAACATTAGGAAAAGAGTTGCAGTTGACAGTGGGAAAAAGGATTTTGAGCATCTTATGATTGATACCACGAGAAGTCCTGAACAGCAGACTCCAGTTGCCACATCAGCTGCTTCGGATATGAAGACTCCAGCAGCTTCTAATGTGTCTCCATCACATGAGGTGAACAATTAGTTTTAGATAATTGTGTGATAAGTTAATGCGTCTTTATTATTGTATATTGTAGGTCTTTGTTAATGAAATGTGCAGCTTATTTAAAGTGATGGTAATGCATATTATAAGTCCTCAATCATGATGCTTTATATATACAAAGGCACACTCATTTCAGAACTAATATTATGTTGAGAACCGTATAAGCACTTGTACATAGTAATTCAATAAAAAGAGTAAACGCTATCATTTTACTTTTTTTCAAAAATAAAACAAAAAAATATTGAAATTAACATGCATTCTAGTCAATTGATATAATAAATAGTACAAGGGTTAAGGCGGTTGTCAACATATATTTGTCATCCTAAGTGATGGTAGTGCATATTTTCTAGTGTTCATGTTTATAGATTTTGCAAAGACACAAAAGCTACTTGACCTCTACAAACCTCAGCATACCACATCAGATTTCAATCCTCCCCCCCCCCCCCCCAATTTTCCCATAACACCAAACCTCTACCTCACACTCCGCTTTTTGTATGTAAAAAGTTAAAAATAACAATGTCATTGGTTACGGGCCTACTCCACAAACCTCCAAACCGTACCGCAGTCACAATGGGGAAGTCCTTGAATCCAGTCTTTGCCACCTAAGCATGCGTTGTGCATGCTCTGAGGCTGTTATACAGTTGTGTTACCTATAAACATTGCCTGCTTCAAATTGTGTTTGAAAGTTACATGAAAATTTGTCTCGATCTTGGATTATTTCTATGTTATTGACAGCATGAGTATTCATATTTTTGCTTAACCATGCAAATGTCATAAGTACAAAATGTAGTACTGATAACGACGTGTAGATGCAATGAGTACGAATGTTAACAAACTCGACATAGTTCCAGTTTACCAAGCAAAACATTTTAATAACAGAACTTACAAGCACAGTATTTCCCATTACTCCGTAAGTTGTGTCGATGTGTGTTTTGGAAACCATAATGAATAATCAAGGTTAAGATATTGTCCTGTATAGAATGCCCCGCTGGAGATAGGTTTTCAGACTTTTGATGGATTTTGCTGCCCGTAGCTGTAATAGTTAGATAGTTAGTTGTTTTATGTGTTTGACAAATTTTGATAAATTAAGGAACTGATTGAAAAAAGAACTTTTTATATGCTATTGTAGCAGATTTCAGAAGATAAAAAGTCTTCTTTGGAATATAACAAGATGAATACATCAACTGCAGCTGAAGACACTGCCAATTCATTTCATAACCATGGTAATCCTTTTACTTTTGTACAAGTTTGTAGCACCTTTTATTATGCCCCTTTTGTTATGCATCTTAATGTTCATACATTACACTTTAGAAGGGAACTTGAGATGTTTTCTTGTGATATGTTCATACATATGATATAATCTGCACATGATTGATGTGTTTTGCGGTTGCAGATGGTCAATCTGAACTCTTGACCACCGACGAACATGGTCTACAAGTTAGTCCTCCAACACAGCAAGTATGATTATATTTCAGAAATTGATCACCCCTTGTTTTATAAGGTTAGATGAGACTCGAAACCAAACACAAGTATCTAGCAACCAATCGATTATTTCTAGGCAAAGCCAGATCAATATGTCCAATTTTACCCACCCAAATGAAAATAAGGTCTAACCCATGTATCTCTTTTGTAGGTTAATGAGTCATGGTCAGTAAACAAACACCAACTTCTCTAACCCCATGTGCAGTCTCCATGTTCAGCTCGTCTGGGTTCCTTCATCACTTGAGCTGAACGGCAGCAGTTCGTTTCCAAGTGTTTGCATTGGACTAAGCTCGCTACTTTACATAAAAAAAATGTAGAATGGTTTTACTCTAATTTTCTAGCCAAGTCTCATTATAGAATAACCTATCGTACTCTTGTTTTTGTTACTGTATCGAATCGTTCGTTGAGCTTGATCTATATGAACAGCATGAAAATCCTTATTATTTATGTTATATTATGGAATGAACATAAAGTATCAAATTTTAGTGCAAAAATCATTAACAAGATGACTACATATAAACTAACGGACACGAGAGGGGATGACTGCAATGTTTTAATAAATTATATTACAAATCTGAAGTCAACAAGTACCAAGAAATGGAAAGTAGAATTTGTTTAAGCCATAACCAGGGTCTACATTGACATCAAACAGCACTTGGCACTTGTTAGAACACATAGTATCACTTGCTACCATCACCAAACAGGTAACCCAAAGACGAGCCACCGCCTGGTGCTGCATGAACCTTGGTTGAAGGCCGATCCTGCACATAATCACCAACATGTGTAAAACCACCACATAAAAGAACACATAACATAAATCATACACCAACAACGATAGATAAATCATACCGTGAGGAAGTTGCCAGTGTTTTGGCCCTCAGCTCGGAAATAGTTGTTGGTCTGGGTACCTTGGATCCCAGCAGGAATCTGTTTTGTAATATCCGGCTGGGGTACAACCGCTGTAGGCTTAGGAGGTGGCTCACTAGCAGAGGTGGGCTTTGGCGGAGGTGGAGCTGCAGCCGCCACCTCTGTCTTGCCCGTGGTGGGCTTTGGCTCACCACCACTTCCAAAGAGATAGTCAAGTGAACTCTGTCCCCCACCGCTGCTGACTCCACGCCCCATTACTCTGCCTATCAATTCATCAACAAGATTCAGTTCACAAACTTCAAAACAAAACAAAATCTTGTTTTTTCACTAATAGCATAATCTGTTACACCGAAAACTACAATCTATACAGCATACCAAAAACTGAATACCATCCCTGTTATACCGAAAACTACAATCTATACAATCTATACAGTATATGCTTCAAAAACAACCTAACAACCTAATAAAACTCTAAATTACACACAAACTTCTCTCAATTCATTTTTAAATGTCCCGGGGTGAAAACAAGTGATCAAAACCTAGCTCCACAAGATAATTAGGTCACACCTGTTTCTACTTAAGTAGCTAAACTCATTTTTTCTAATTTTCTTCATAATCAGCTGATTTAGAACAAGATCAATAGTTTCTAAGCACAAATTAAACTCTACATCCAGATCTTAACAACTTGAGAGCCAACACAGCTACCAAATGTTAAACATCACCAAAACAACAATTTTCCAAAACAAATAAGCAACATACACCTAACAAAACGAATTAACCAACAGATAATCGAAATTCAACATCAACATTTGCTCTAAAACTACACAGAACACCAGATCCGCGTGCACATGTAGCCATACATGAATCAAAACACAAAATGAGCACTAACAGTTGTATAAATGCTGAAATTCTCTACGATTTTTGTCTAAAAAGTGAGAGAATAATCTAGAAACAATAATCAAACAGCTACAGTAGAGTGTAGAGAGAGAAATCAGTGACCTGAGTGCGATTTTGGATCAGATCTAGATTCGAAGCGAAGATAGAGGAGAAGAACTGTTGTCGGTGTATATAATATATATTATGAGTTATGACCCCCAAAGGTATAAAACTTGAATTTAAAACCGGATCCTCCGATTCTTTGTTTATTCCGGTTTATCGGGTTGTCTTTTATGCCAGATATGAATTATTTCAATCCAGTGAGATGTACTACTTGTTATGAAAGGTGTACAATTATTTAATGCATTGGTGTTTTTAGGTTTGGAGGAATACAGCTGGGGATAATGAGTGTAGTTTTGGTGTATTACACCGAAGGCCCTATGCTTTGTTTTAACTACATATTTAACCCTCTCGTTTTAAATTCGCAAATTTATTATGTATTGTTTTGAAAACGAAATGATAACAAAATTGAAAACGAAATAATATCAAAACTTTACCACTTTGAGAATTGAGATAAAAGGAAAAGTAGATGACAATCAGTGGCGAAACTTGACGTTTTCGATGGGGGTCGAAAACGTATATACCTAAAAATTTCTATAGAACCGGGGGTCGAAAACGTATATACCCAAAAATTTCTATACGAAAACTACATATATAACCCTACTAAGCAAAAATTTCGTGGGATCGGACACCCCTGACCCCCAACTAAGCTGCGTGACAATGACAAGGATCAATACAAAGATTTAATGAAGTTTCTATTTTAAAGTAATTATATTTGTATTTATATTTATGAGTATAAAGATTTAGTTGTTACACGTAAGAGTTCGCTAGTCAAGAGAGATGGAGCATAAACGAAAATTCAGTAAGGGCTGGACTCTTAAAGTCCAATATTTAAGCTAGAAAATCGAATTTTTTTGATAAAATTAACACTATGAGCGAAAAATCGGTGGGGACCAGGGCACCCGACCTCAATAAAGCTTCGCCATTGTTAGTCGGGGGTCTATGCAGACGCAGCCTCATACATGAAATGCTTGTCCTCATCCCATATACTCTAGATCCTACAACTAGTTTTACTATGAGTAAGATTTTACTAGGTATCTTTGTTTGTTTATATTTAATAGATCTAAATATGAACAATTAAAGTAAACGTAAAGTATATTTAAGGTTTTGAGTATTTGATATAGTTTTATATATTTCCGGTATTCATATGACACTTCAAATAGATTGTTCCTAAATTTGGAATTGGTGGATTCTTGATCACATGTGACATAAGTAGCTATTCCAAAATCCAAATCTTGATGAAAGCGAGACAAGTAGATTTTGCTTTACTCATGTCAAAGAATTTTCGCATTTCTTTTTAATCAAGCAAATAATTTTTATAATTTTGTTAGTCACATGAGATAATTTATCAAATAAACTTTTATTCTTTTGTTCATTTTAATCAAGTCAAGTACTTTTTTTCTCAGTTTATTGAAAAATTAGATAAGAGATAAATCTAAATTATAATAAAAGACTTCAAATAATGTCATATGGTTTTTTCTCCTTCAATCTTATGAAATACCACCGCGTTTTTTTTGGCTTTTTCATGCTTTTCGTACGTTTAGTACATTAAAGTTATTTGTACCGGAACTTTACTCTACTTATGTATTCCCAATTTTGGCTTAGTGATAGGCAGCATTAAAAATCAAACTTAAAACTTATAAATAAAAGAATGAGACTGGATCTAGTTAAACCTAAAAAAAAGATTGATATGCATTTTACTTGAAATGAACTACTTCTAGAGTTCTAGTTATATAAGATGCATCATATATACCCTAAACTTGGTTAACTATATCCTTGCATCTTGACTAACTTATTAATTATACCCTTGCATAGACGTACTTGATTAACTATTTATTAAGTTTTTTTTTACATTAATATATGATCTAGTTAGTCAAATTCAAGGGACTAAGCTACAGTTAGACTTTAATAACAAATAACCTTTTTAAGCAATTTCAAAATTTAAACTATTAATTTTAGAGAAATATATACTTGTTCTATGATAGATATTGTAAGTTTTACTAATTATCTTAAATGTGTGCATTTTGTTATAGGGTTAATTGTATCAAAATGTAATGTTGTGTACTTTAAATATTAGTAATATAATATTGTGGCAAACTAAAATTCTTTTATATTAAAGGAAACACTCGATTGAAAGATGCAAATGAAAAGAAAAATACGGGTAAAGCATCTATAGTAGAGATCGGAATCAAAATGACGATCCTGAAAATCTAAATAAAACGATCCCATACCTTATGCAAAAAAAAAATCAATATTAAGAGTTTATCTTTATATAGTTAAATCAAATGTACGTGTTGGTATAAAATCAACCACTCACATGTTACTTGATGCAACCTTGACTCATTGAGGTTGGGAGGGTTTTTAGTTCAACACGATTGAAACCGTAAACAATACTTTGATTGTGTTTTCATTTTCGCTAACAATTTAAGGGAGATTTGATCGGTTCATTTTTGGACATTTTATAGCATGTTTATTATTTATTAAACAAGTTAATATTATTATAAATTATATTACTTTGCGTCGTGTTTAATTATGTGGGTTCATATTAACCTATATGTACATATCCCCTGTTGGGGAATAGAAATGTTTTGTGATAGACCAAAATTGGCGGCAACCAGGTTTGTTTGTTTGTTTTTTTTACTTTAAGTTAGCATATTTACAAAGAGTAAATTGCACAAAACATCCTTTATGTTTTCTCAAACTTGCAGGTTCCAGCCTTAATGTTTAAAGGTTGCTAAAAACAGCCTTTAAGTTTATTTTTGTTGCGGGTTCAATCCTTTACAGCTAACCACGTTATTTTCTTCAGTTAAGTTCCCTCACATGCATAACATGTGAGGGTATATTCGTCATTTTGGTTGATCTTCCACCCACGTCAATTATAAGAAAAAAGAATATTTAAGGTTTAACCTATTTTAAAAAAATTCTAACCGCAGGGACTAATGTGCAATAAAACCAAACTTTAAAAACCAAACACCCTCTTTTCCGGTCTTCTTCTCCGGCGACTTCGCCGGATTCCGGCGAACCCGGAATTAAGATAGGAATCTTGTTAAGCTAGCCCACTAAGCTGTAAAGATTAACACATATTTTGATCATGCCAATCAAACTCTTTAGGATTATCATCAGTTGGAAGAATCGGCGCCTTATTCGCATCAGACGGAAACGACAAACGACTCTTCAACCCTAGATACCTCTCATGGAACTCTGATGCCGTCAAATCAAAGAACTTCGTAACACCGTGTTCAGTAGTCGGATCCAGCAACTGGTGACGCTTAGGACGCCACAAGTTAGACTTAAACACTATCAAACGGTAATCGTGCTCCTCTGTAGTCGCGTACGTTTTACCAAACT
Source organism: Scalesia atractyloides (assembly GCA_947069175.1). Lineage (NCBI taxonomy): Eukaryota > Viridiplantae > Streptophyta > Magnoliopsida > Asterales > Asteraceae > Scalesia > Scalesia atractyloides. The sequence continues at coordinate 8,787,810 of CAMTDV010000014.1, read as the reverse complement.
TTGTTTAAACTAGGTTAAAACTTAAATATTCTTTTTTTTTTATAATTGAAGTGGGTGGAAGATCAACCGAAATGATGAATATACCCTCACATGTTATGCATGTGAGGGAACTTAACTGAAGAAAATAACGTGGTTAGCTGTAAAGGATCGAACTCGCAACAAAAATAAACTTAAAGGCTGTTTTAGCAACTTTTAAACATTAAGGCTGAAACCTGCAAGTTTAAGGAAACATAAAGGATGTTTTGTGTAATTTACTCTATTTACAAAAGGAAGATGGGTCTTCAATGGTCCTGTCAGATTACAACTTTATCCCCAGTTTTAAATTACGATTTTGCCCACTTTAAAATAAAATTTGGTTTTGCCCCAACCTAAAATTACGATTTTACACTCAGTTAAAAATTACGATTTTACCCTAGTTCAAAATAAATAAGCAACATGTATAAGTAACCAAAATACAAGTATACATGTTATTAAACTAAGAAACACTAGTGATCAACAATTAGTTATTTAGTTAAATGAGCTTGGTTTTGGTCCAGTAGATTAAACTAACGGGCTTTTTCCACTAGTTAACTAAGTTGTTGGAAGCCCAAGAATGAAACAAATAGAAATGGTGAGAAGCCCACGAGCCCACAAAAATAATAATAATATACGACAGTTTTTAGAGGCTTGGCACGGTTACCTAGGGCTCACAGCTATTGGCTATTGCGTGAAGCCGGTTGGAGCCGAGAGAAAGAGCCAAAAGCTGGAAAGAATGGGCCAGCAGGGTGCTTCGTGGTTTGCGCCAGAAGGTGACATCATTTTCTTTTAGTTCGAACTAGGAACCAGAAAATAGTATTCTTATTTGTTCTGTCAGGCTAATTGTATTCTTCCGATTGAAACTATAGTCTGATTTTGGGCATGGTTGGCTAAGCTTTTCGAACCAACTTATTGACTTATTGGCTCTTATTGACTTATTGGATTTTTTGAAAAGCCAATAAGTCAAAATATTGTTTGGGTAATTGAAAAGTACTTTTCAAAAACAAATTTTCAATAGGAAAAAAAGTTCGTTTTGAAAAACTAGAATTTTGTGACTTTTTGGACCTTTTTAGTAATTTTACATGGAAAAGCTAAGCCAAACACTTTTTAAAAAACAACTTATTAACTTATTGGTTTTCCCACCCATAAGCTAATCCAAACACTTTTATAAAAACTATTTTCAAAAAAGTCATAAGTCAATAAGTCTTTTTTACAAAAAAATCCCTTTTAAGTTAAATAAGTTTAGCCAAACAAGCCCTTTATTTGTATATAAGTTAATTTGAAGTTATGATCACTAGGTAGACTAAAACTTGATTATAATGAACTGATAGAATTTATGTACTTAGTTTTTGTGTTATATGAAAGGCGCAATGGTCACACAATTGCTTCAATTCTAACCTTACAATTTAACTAGAGAAACATGTAATTCCTAGAGTAATGTATATGTAGTGAACTAGCTTCGTCTATTTCATTGTAAGCCACACGGGTTACATTATCAATTTTGAAGTTGTAATATTTAGTTTTCTCTAGTGTGTTTTGGTGTGTCACTGTGTCATTTGTTTCTTAGTTAGATTGCAATTTATTTTTATGTTAATTTAATTTAAATCATTCAAATATTTGAGTTTTACCTTTTATGATTAGATAAGTCGTGTAAGACACGTTTTTGGTTGATATGATCTCATACATATTCTACTTAACTAGGTTAATTGGATTTTTTGCATGACCTAAGGACGATACCATGCCCAAATGTTAGTAGTCATAACTTAGGATAGGAAGGTTGTCATTTATAGCTTTAAAAGAGATTATGATTGATTACGTAGATTACCTATAGAATTACTTGTTGCAAATGGACCCTAATCGACAAATGTCTAAAAAGTCTAGGCGGGTATCTTAATCCTCATTTTAATTGGCGACTGATATGACGAAATTACCTGCCACAAACTGGCTCTCACCAACAAACAATTGAAAAGCCTGGATGAAATTCTCATCTGAAAATTATCCTCAAATTAGCGACGTATTACAGCCAAACTATGTGTCAACAAAGAGTTCCCAAAAAAAGTCCTGAGACGGACTTACCCAATTTAGAAAAAAAGTCCTTGGATCAATAACACATACACAAACGCATGGGATTGAGGTCACCCCAACCTTGCCTCTTTTTTATTAATAACTCAATAAAAACAAAGAACTTACAATATGATCACCCTAATCGTATATTTATGATTAAAGCCCGGATAGTTCTTGTTTTTACCAAAATTTCAAATTTAGCTTCCAACTTTCTAGAATGACATTTTTGTTTTCTATGGTTTGACAACTTTTTACTTGGATAGTTCCTAACATGGATAGACATTAGTTTTTTATGTTAAGTGGATATAAATTGATTAAAATGTCCTTTTAATTAAGCACGTATAATCTATTAAAGAATTGTGGGACCGGCAAACAATGTCACCAATCATGTCCATCGACCCTCATGTCTTCTGCATCATAATTTCGGGGAACCCGTTTTTCCAGTGATACTCTGGTGAGAGTCGACACCGCATATACAATAGCCACCATCACCTACTTCATAGTTCATCCACATGCAGCTGTAGTCATTATAACTTAACCAATCTTCACCTTCCTTTTCTTTCTCTATGCTCTAAGCGCTATCTCTCTTTTTTCTCTCTATCTCCAGAACTCTAAGAGCCACCACACCCTCTCTCTATCTTCTTTCTCTCCAAACCCCCTGCTAGCCAAATCACCAAATCCCACCCCTTTCTCTCTAACTACCACCTGGTTTCCTCGAAAGACCGATTTAGCCAGATTAGCAACATCGCGGCGAAGTAAACCTATAAGCAAGTGAGCAGGTCACTGCAGAAAGTAAAACCACAGAACGGCCACCATCACTTTGTAAACCCAAATATGAGACATTGTTAATGAAATCGCAAACCTGGTTCGCAAATCTAAGACATTGTTGACGATATTGTAGTTCAATATGGATGTTGTGCCAGTGGAGTAATGGTTAGAAAAGCTTGAACCACCGTAATTAAATCGTAAATCCAAGGTCTCATTGCATGTTTGGGTTGTGTGGCTTCCAGTGATGGTAGAGATAGAGGTTGGAGGAGGCAGAAGAAGGTGGAGTGTGGAAGGGGTTGAAGATGGTGGAGAGTTCCATGGTGGTCATCGGCGGTGGTTGCAGATCATAATTGTCGACAAGGCTTGAAACGAACACATGAAAAATCGAGGCGTACAAGAGTTTTAGTGAGGGTTTTGTTGTGATGGTGGTGAAGTCACCGGTCAATAATGGAAGTGTAGCTCAAGAACAGGTAATTAAAACCATCGGAGTTGTTGCCAGAGGTGGACTATATTGTGGTTGGCGAATAGAGGAGAGAAATAGGGTGATAGAGTGATCATGAGGTGGTGGGTTATGTGGTGGATCCCATTTTTTTAATAATTAAGTAATTCTTTTAATGCTTGATGTATTCTTTTACTAGTAAGGGTAAATTAGTCATTTCACACCAACTTAATGTCACACCCCAACCGATGGCGGAATCATCGGGGCGCGACATTATGCGGTTCAGATTGTTCGAGAGAATCCACAACGACTATTTTTAAATGACAATATTTAAGCGTTAATTTCCCATACAATCAACATACAATCATTGCATAATCATCACGAATTCCATTAATTTCAAACAATTTTCAAAGTCGATTACAATTTATTACAAGTTTCTAAGCAAAATCCTAAGTCCATTTGCAGCGAGTAGAAAATTAACCTGCAGCATACGTTAAAATAATTGTCAATACAAAAATGTATTGGCGAGCATACAAGTTTTGATATAATAGCATAGTAGATAAAAGTATAGCGAATTCCTTCATACATAAACATGATTCATACAACCATAAACTCACAAGACAATTTCTCATGCTATACTCACAGAGAACTCGCGAGTACATCTTAGCTAAACCCCATCGGGTGAGAGCCCATCTACAGTACCATACTAGACAAGGTGGAGATAACGAAAAGTGCCCCAGCATATATGTTCTAGCAATCACGTATAAATATGTATAACCGATATTCGCATGTGATACATCAGTTTAGCGTGCGTTGTGTATTTTTTATAAGAACGTATGTTACACCCAAAAAGTGCATTAAAGCGAAAATGGGTCAAGTATACTCAAGGTGGGTGCGTAACAGCGAACACCGAGAGTTGATGAGAGGAGAGAAAAGAGTGTCGGCTTAGCCTGCGCGTAGAGACGGAAGTGCACCAGTCTTCCAGAGTGTTGAAACAGTTGAAACAGAGAGTCATGTGGGAACAGACTATTTCGCACGAAAATGGAATTTTCGTGCGGAAATGCCTGTTTTGTGTCTAAAATCGAGTGTTTTCGCGTCTAACTTCGGGAAATCGAGTGTTCATCCCTCCAACCTTAGGTTACTGATCAACCTAGCATCGGAGAGGTCTTTTGAGCGAGTGAGTCTCTTGTATGAACTCGGACTGGACCGTGTGAACCAAGTATGGTTCAAGCGAGCCAGTCCAGATTGCACAAGTAACTGTTCTTGCGTCTTGGTGCGTTCGAGACTAAGACTTTGTCTGAAACAGATGTATGTTCGAGTCTATTTCGTGACGGTTTCGACAGCGCCTCGTCCCACTACTTAGTGAACGAAACATTAGTCGGTCTGATCCGTTTTCGTGTGAAAATCGATTTGATAAAACAGTGTTGTTAGGATAAAACTTGGTGAGTTTGAAACAACAAGGTTTTGGGTCTGAGAAGCCAAGGTTAACTCAAACATGCTCGGTTAAGTGCTACATCCTTAAGAAAATCAGAAAGTTTTATGAAAAAGATGAAGGTTTTCGTAAAACAGAGAAGTTTAGATGAAATCGAGATAATCTCGTGCAAAATCGTTGTAAAAACTGTTGTGATTCGTGTGAAAAACATAGGTTTTCTTACTTGGAACAGAGAGAATTGGGCTGGAGAGCGTTTTGGTGTAGAATGGCAGCAAGTTCGAGTGAATGGTGAAGGGTTGTATTATAGACGGAGAGGAATGGGGTGGTTTGGTGAAATTTTCGTGCGGAAATCCATATTTTCGTGCGAAAATAGTCATTTTCGCACCAAATATGCGATTTTCACATGAAATATGTCTTTTTCGCATGAAAACTGCAATTCGGAGCCAAAACAGTCAACATTTTCGCATGAAAAATACAATTTTCGTACGAAAATATGAACTAGGCTAATGCCCGCGTTAAACGCGGCTTCAACTAAAAACAAATTATTTGTGTTCAAATTTCATACTATTAAAAGCACATACATTGGAAGACAAAAAACAAAATTATTCAAATCCTGGAAAAAACTTTCTTGTAGACCACATTAGTTATTTTATAGCACATGTGTCGTATAGAATATGTTACTGAAAGTTAAAAATAAAAGATGGTATTGTAAACCTAATTTAAGCTTAGCTGTAATGGTATTATGAGGCATATAGAAATATTGGCAAAACAAAAGATTTACCTTGTGTGTGGGGTTAGCATGTAACATTCGTAAAAAAAATAAATCCTAAAACCCGACCCGATTTTGTAACTCGATCCGTTTTCATATTCCACGTAATTTTGTTTAATGTTTAAGCAATACAATGTCTTGGATTCTATGTTTTGATCATACATGTTATCATATCTGGTGATTTATAGTCTTATACATGTTTATACAACCTTGTAAATTAATTTCATGTATTTTGAAGCAACCCTCCATATCTCTAAGGTCTAAAACTAAGGTTTTCCTTAAGTTAATCAAAAACTTTGGAGACTTCGTGAACATACCTAGCACATCATATCCTAACCTTCTTATCATCCAAACTTCATTATATATATGCCTTAAGATAAGACATTGTGTTTTGGAGGGTTTAGATGTAAATGATAGCGAAGAAGCTCTACATGTCGTATTCTTAGTTTTGTCATACGATGACTTTCGGGTGACTTTCTTTCTCCATCCTTGAGCTATCATTCTGGTCCATTCAAAGCTCCAGATATACTTGATATACTAAGGATCAAGTAGGTTCAAATTGTGCATAAAACTGAGCTCCAGCGTAAGGGATTCACAAACACAAGTTTTAGAACATAACCCTCGACCCGCATCAAGACCCAAGGTTTAAGCCCAATTCTCGACATCATGGATGTTGGATTACTCTCTTCCATATGATAGTACTCTGAAAATAATGGACGTAGGCGAAAACGTGCGCGAAACGGAGTTATAACGAAGCGGGAATCGTGAAAACAAGTTTGGTGTTTGTTGCTAATTTGAAAGACGCGAAAATCTTGTTTTAAGGTCATCCCACATCGCCCCAATCACCAATTTGTGCTCCATTCACACCTATAAATACCCTTGCTTGGTTCTTTATAGCTTGCAACTCATAGTTTGAGTATAAACAAGTGGAATAACCAAATTTGGTGGCTCCACAAGCATAATACCCCTTTGGGTGTGGTGTGTAATAGTTTTTATTTCCACTTTCGACTGAGAAGGTGCCGCCCTTCAAGCTCTTCTCATTTTGTAAAGTTTTTCTTCGAGGTAATTTTCCTTTCTTTGTTCTTTTATTTTTTATTTTTGTTTTAATATTCATTTATTTATTGCTTTCATAGTTTAATTAGTTTAGTTTAGGTTCTTAGTTAAGGAGCATTAGGCTCGTTAAGGTAGCCTAGTTTAGGCTCGCCTTTAGGCTTGTCGTAGCCTTGTAGAGGTTCGTTAGGCTCAACGAGTCTAACATATCATGTTCGTTCATTTAGCTATGCCTAGCATAACGTTTACTTTTTTTGTTGCATTCGTTTGTCTAGCTTAAATCACGCTTATCAATTGGATTTTCTCCTTATTCTCGTGCGGTTTTTCACTAAGGATTAAAAACGCAAACACTGTGAGTGAATTCTTACAACTTCCCCTTTTTATTCATGTTTTGGGGTGTATCATGTGTCGTTTACATATTTTGTTTATTCAAACAATTGTGCTATTACCATTATATGATCTAACGTGTGATGTAAATGTTGTTTGTTGTATTGCGTGTTTACATTTTTGTCAGTTGCGTGCAATTCATTCATTAGGCCCATCAGTTCCTCGTTGGAGACGAGTTAGCATCAGGTGCCTCATTAGATCGGCTCCATTTGATTGAGCCTTTATCTCATTGTTCATCATTTGTCATGTTTGTGTGTGAATTGATTGATAATATGTTGCTTGTGGTTATATTTACATATGCGGTTACTCATATTTGGTTCATGCACATTTTTATTTAAATAACCAATATAATTAATTCTTTCCAATGTTTAAATAAGATTCACTCGCAAACTTTTGTTGACCCAAAAACCATTTTACACATGATACAGGTGAACAGGTTGAAGCAAGGAACACCTAGGAATTTGCCTTAGAAGAAAAATAAAGAGTTCATGAATGTTGTGTTTAGAACATGTTGTGCTTGTATGTTTAATTTCTCCTTTAAATTGGAAATAATAAATATGAAACTTTATAGTAAATGTCATGAGTTTTGATGAAAACCCAATCATGCCCCGACTACCATTTTCCGCTGCGGGTTAGGGTGTGACATAGCATCCCAACAATTGTGATTAATTAATAATACTGGTTTATAAAAATACTTAACAAACTTTTGACAAATTAATAACAGAAACTCAAATAACTACAAAAATTAAAAAGCAAAATGGTTAAATTACATCCCAAACAAAGGAGATAAAGTGTTAAAATAAAAAAAAAACTTCTAGCTTTAATTAAGAAAGACTCAATACTTGGCTCTGAACCCCTGGTATGCATCTTCAAGCCCTTCAATAGAAGATCATTCATATACACCGAGAAATATGACACAAATGTTTGCCACAATGGAACCAAAACCTCTAAAAATTATATATTTATAAGTAAATATTTAACCAAAATGACAGGCTTACCCGTGTAATACAATGACCTCAATCAAAGAGCCAAACTTCTAAATTTCAAGCTGAGATAAGAGCCGCATTCACTGGACCCTTTAAAAGAGTGATAATGGAGCCAAGAAGATAATAAGTTCAACTTTGAGCAACAAGTTAACAATAAACTAAGCAAAAAGCTTTATAAAATGACATCTATATAATCTCTTCCTTCTATGTTAGGGAATGTGGAACCAACTTTACCTATAATAAAATAACCCTTTTTCATGATCATTATTCTATATTAAAAAGGTAAGTTACATGATTCCTAATTCTGTTTCTGATTAGTTAGTGCTCAAAAGTGATAACATAATATGTAATTTGAGTAGTTTAAAAGTGCTTTTTTAAGTTTATAGTTTGAAATCCATAATCTTGTATTATTTGTAGGCAAAATATGTGGTTGGTAGCATTTAAAGGCTGGGTTTAGAAATATAAGGTTAGATTGTTTGGGTTTAGTCGTTGTCTTCTTTAGAAGGGACAAAGTACGACAAGTTACAAAGAGAGCATGCCCTCATCCATTACACTTGACGCTGTCAATATACATGGTGTCATGTTCTGTTTTAAAATTCTTGAAAACGAAAACTAAAAATATGTCGACATCATTATCAAATAAACAAAAAAAAAAAAAAAAGAGAACATTACATTTTGTTCAAGATACATTCAAAGAAATACATCATACAAAAAGCAAAAAAGAAATACGTTGCCCAGCCAGAAGCTAAATATTTCCAATCCAAGATGTTCAACGTACATGTGCAAGCCTTTTAAAAAAGTCTCTAGTTCCTAAAATCTAAGTAATGAAAAACTCACAGAAGCCTTAATTAAAATGCAAAAATCTAACAATTTATTTAAATTAGTTTTATACTTTAATTCAACACCATTACCTGGGATAGCAGCCTATGGAATCCACACGAAAAATAAACCCAAAATTTGAAGTAATCAACCATTCACAGGAGCCCTAATTAAAAAAACGATAAACTCCAAAATGTAAACAAACAAATTTAGTACAACAACCGCTTCATATGAGTTTGATTAAACATAGTTAGAAGGATAAAAACCTATCAAATCCACTCCGAACAGAGGGAAAAAAACACGAAGCAGGAATGGGGATGTATTCATTGTCTCAATAGAAGTATTACAATCAAAACTCAATACAAATCTCAAAAACAAATCAGAAGAAACAATCTTTATAGAATCAATAAAAAATTTATTATTTTGAAACAATACCGTAGAGTGAGAGTCTTCAAATCCCTTGAATGATGATCCGATTGAATGATGACTGAAAGATCTGATTGAAGATTGTCGCCATTTGTATTGAGAGAGAGAAGCAGATGATTTTTTGTTTAGGGTTTGATTGGAACGAAGAGTGCAGAGGAAGATTGTTATTTTAGGAAGCCTTAACTGGGTTATCCATTTAAGAAACGGGTCATCCGGATTTTCCATTATAACGTCTTTTCTAGAGGAAGTCGGATCATCCAACTAACAAAACGGGTCATCCGGTTACGTGTGTAGTTTTGGCGGGAAAATCCATATGAGGTGAAATCGGATGACATCTCTCCTCCAATGGTTTCTTTTATTAATTATATAGATTTTCGTACGAACTTTTTTTGGATTCTAGTAATTAAAATACGCACTTTTTACAAAAGGAACCTATGTTAGAAAAATTCCAAAAAATTTTTAAAAATCATTTTGTAATGCTTTCGTTCGCATTAGTTACTTCTATTAAGCGTTGCGTATAAAATGCGATAAAACATTAAGCGAGAGCGAGTATTAAGCGTTTAATAGGCGTCTCAGTTCCCAAGTCCTGAAAGAGTCGCGTTGTCTAAGCGAGCAGATAGACTTGGAAACATCACGCAAAGTTTATAGTATTTAGCGAGTGCGTTATAAGCGTTATGAGGTGCGATATAGTGCGAAAATAAGCGATATAGTGCGAAAATATGCGATGTAGCGTAGTAAGCGATATAGTTTACATTATGACCCGAATCTCTGGTGCTAGGCGTAACGAGAGTAACGAGCTGCGAAAATACGGGTTGTTACAGTCTCCCATACTTTAGAAAATTTCGTCCCGAAATTTATTCAATAGGAAGACTTGAGAATTGACACGAATAGATAGCGACAGATAGCGGTAAGGAGTGTGGCGTATGCCGAGTAAGGCCGAGCGGTCGATAGAGGACTGACGAGTGAAAGCGTCTCGAAAGTGTAAATTGTCGACGAGTAAAACGGATTAATTGACTCGTGGTTGATAACTCACGAGTTGGCAATCAAGAAAAAAGCTTTTTAAGTTTTTTAAAAGTTTGTTAACCACCACAAAAGCGTTTTAAAGAAATTTGATTTATGAAAAATCTTCTCACAACGTGGCGCTAGGCGATCGATTCCCATTGTGAGAAGGGTTTTACTTGCCTAAAAGGTTTTTGTAAAAATTCAAAATACTTAGAAAATTATTATTTTTTATTTAATTACAAAAACATAACCGTAAAACTAATTTTTTTAAAGGTATCAAAAATTTTAATTAGTGTCAAACCCCGTATGGCATCTCTCCGTGAAGGTTTGTAATATGGCTAAAACACTTATATATAGGAAGTACCAGCGGCGTATCCACCATGTTTTAGTCATATCGCCTCCGTTTCGTGGAGCGATGTCAGGCGTGTTGACACGATATAGATAGATTTCGGTATCCTTGGTCCACGCGGTGAAGGGGGACCAAGAAATTATGAGGCTTGAATAACGTCAAACTCCACATGGCATCCTTTCACGGAAGTTCGTAAATACGGCCACATATATATATATGAAGTACCAGCGGCGTATCCACCATGTTTTAGCCATATTGCCTCCGTCCCATGGAGTGATGTCATGTATGCCGACATGACATGGATAGATTGTCAATTGGAATGGCGAAGCGGTAAGAACGAGAGATACGATAAGCGTTAAAACTACATGAATCGAAGACAATACGCAAAGCGATAGCGTTCAAGCGTCGAGAGAGAGGAACGATAAGCGACAAGCGACGAGCGATAAGCGACGAGCAGCGACAAGCGATGCGACGAGCGATAAGCAACGAGCGATAAGCGATAAGTAATAAGCGATGCGAGGTAGATCCCTACGATAGTGCGATTGCGTTGCTGTAGGCTCGCGGGGTATCTAGCGTTTGCGCGATCGAGAAAGCGATGAGATGTTACGCCCTTGCGGAGGAGTTTTGCATGTGAAAATAATCATCATAATATAGAAGGTCTAATAAAGTTCAACTACACATGGCACGTCTCCACGAAAGTTTGTTAGCATGGCAAAACACTTAGATATAGGAAGTACCAGCGGCGTATCCACCATGCTTTAACCACACCACCTCCGTGCCGTGAATAGGTGTCACGCTTTGTCGACATGGTTAAGACGCTTATATATAGGAAGTACCAGCGGCGTATCCACCACGCTTAACCATGCTTTTAAGTTTTAACGTTATAGCACCATTAGAACTCACTACGATCCCCATGCAGACACCAGGTTAATCCTGTGTGCACCCGCGATTAATTAGTGTTTGCATGATTATCGTAACTTATTCTAAAGACGCATTATGGGGATAGAAACATATTATATCGTGATAAACTATATAGCATTAATAAATAGATTTAGTGTGTGAGCCTAGACTAAGTGTGATGACTCGAGAGGGAGAGAGCGAGAAAGGTCGTCGTAGGTTGAAACGACATCGAATAATAGAACAATTATAAAGCATAAGTACTAAGGTCGAAAATCGTACCGTTAACGACGTCGTCCTGCGCCTGGTCAGTGTCGGTGTTGACGTTTTCTGCTGCGGGGGCTGCGGGTTGAGCTGGCGGTGCTGGAAGGGCTAGCGTATCTGGTTGTCGTGGTCCAGTATGGCAGTTGCTGGTGATATGACCGAAACAATTGCAGTTGATGCAATAGCGGCAGTTGGCTCCGGCTCGGTGGTGATACGTGCACGTCGGGCACTGGGGATGAGGCCCCGTGTAGTTGCGCCTTGGGTAGAACGGAACTGCTCGGAGAGGTTCAGAGTTGAGCGGTGCAGTCGCCGAGTAGTTGAGGCTCGAGCTTTTCCTCTTGCGGCTAGGTTTGGCGGTGGCTTGCGGTGGCACGTCATCGTCTTCGTCGTCGTTGGATAGCTCGATAGTAGCTTGGTTCAGATTCTTGGTAGGATTCTTGGAGAAATATCCATCCAAGACTCGTTTTTCGTTGATCTCTGCGGCCAATTGATAGGTTTCTTTGATGGTAGCAGGTCTTGCAGCTTCGACAAAATCGTCCACGCACTCCGGCAAAGCATGTATGTACTTCTTGATTGCCTTTCCAGGAGTGTCGACTTGACCAGGGCAAATAATGCTGAGCTGTTTGAACCTTGCTGTGAGGCCGACGTGTTGTCACCTTCGACTTGCTTGATTTTCCAGAATTCGTTCTCGAGCTTTTGGACTTCGTGGGGAGGGCAATACTCTCTCTTCATAAGCTCCTTCAGTTCCTCCCACGATAATGCGTAAGCTGCGTCGTTCTCACGTTTGATGCGCTCGGCTGTCCACCAGTCGAGGGCTCGGGATTGAAATACTCCAGTAGCACAGGTGGTTTGAAAATGCTCAGGGCACCCACTCTGACGGAGGGTAACCTCGATTGCATCAAACCACTGAAGCATCTGAGATACACTTCCTTCACCTGTGAAGACCATTGGGTCACAGGCCTTGAACTGTTTGTAGGAGAAAATAGACTTCGATGCTGGACTTGGAGTCTTCGAAGGTTTGAGAGTTGCTGAGGGCTTGAACTTGAGTGATAATTTGAGGAATGACCTTGGCCATTTCCTTGGCCACAAGCGAAGCAATCCTCTTGTCGGCGTTTCTTCTGGCTTTATGTCGCGAGTTGGAAGCGTTTGAGGACATCTAAACAAAGAGATTTGGAATGAGATTCGATCATAATGATTTTGAAATTAGCAATGCAATTTAGCGCGTTAAAAATTTGTTATAGTCGATTTAGTAATACGTATTCACATAGGAGCCACATAGGAAACACATATCTCCTAAATTCTCACGCATCCACATAAGCACATGTAACCACATACTATATATGTATATATTTAGATACGTATATACTTGCAGGTTTAGGGCGAGGACGCGGTTAAGAGAGTTGTTATGATTTAGTTTTGTTGCGAGTATTTAGCTCTTGTTTTGGATTGCGATAGCTGTGCGAGTTGTCCGTACGCTTATGGAGCGAAAAGCGATAAATCGAGAAATCGATAAAGCGTAAAATCTTCAATTTGAGAACATATAACCATAATAAAATTCGATGATGCGTAAAATCGGCGATTGCAGGCTTAAAATTAATAGAGCGTCCTGGGTTTTGAGACAGCGACTACCCAAAGTGATTCGATCATTCCGTTGAGTTTAGGCATACGCTTTGGCCTAATAGATAATTGCTCTCACCGCCTCGCGGCTAACGACATTACCATTCCGGTTACTACGTGTCCCAAATCCGTGAAATAGTCGAGACTTTGGTGAGATTTGAAAATCGTTGAGTGGGATGAGTTTTCAAGGTTCGGGTTTCACCCCTAACTTAATAACTTCGAATCCCTGATCGTGGTTTCCCTCCCGGACCCATCAGGAGGTTTCCACCGAATAGAATAGGAAATTTCTGTTAAGATGTGGATATCACTCCTAACTTAACGGAGAATTTCGTGCTAATCGGAATACGCAGAGTGAGTGATTCGTCGAGAGTTCGCGGTTTTCACACTTAATCTCGACAAGTCGACTCGTTTGTGATGTACGAGTATCTTTGTAGCTTCGTGTGTTGTGTCCAAGTCTTAGGAAAGACTTTGTATAGTATTTTATGTTCAACAATACGGGAGAAAAGTTTTAATCGGATAAGCAAGGAAGAAGCGCATAGTTTCCTACTATAGACTAGGCAATCTACCTAATTCCATATAGTTATGGCTCTGATACCAATCTGTCACACCCCAACCGATAGCGGAATCATCGGGGCGTGGCATTATGCGTTCAGATTGTTCGAGAGAATCCACAACGACTATTTTTAAATGACAATATTTAAGCTTCAATTTCCCATACAATCAACATACAATCATTGCATAATCATCACGAATTCCATTAATCTCAAACAATTTTCAAAGTCGATTACAATTTATTACAAGTTTCTAAGCAAAATCCCAAGTCCATTTGCAGAGAGTAGAAACATCAACCTGCAACATACGTTAAAATAATTGTCAATACAAAAATGTATTGGCGAGCATACAGGTTTTGATATAATAGCATAGTAGATAAAAGTATAGCGAACTCCTTCATACATAAACATGATTCATACAACACATAAACTCACAAGACAATTTCTCATGCTATACTCGCAGAGAACTCGCGCGTACATCTTTGCTAAACCCCATCTGGTGAGAGCCCATCTACACTACCATACTAGCCAAGGTGGAGATAACAAAAAGTGCCCTAACATATATGTTCTAGCAATCACGTATAAATATGTATAGCTATGTGATAAATCAGTTTAGCGTGCGTTGTGTATTTTTGATAAGAACGTATGTTACACCAAAAGAATGCATTAAAATGAAAATGGGTCAAGTATACTCACAGTCGGTGCGTAACAGCGAACATCGAGAGTTGATGAGAGGAGAGAAAAGAGTGTCGGCTTAGCCTGCGCGTAGAGACGGAAGTGAATCAGTCTTCCAGAGTGTTGAAATAGTTGAAACGGAGAGTCGTGCGGGAACAGACTATTATTTTCGTGCGAAAAATTTCGAGCGAAATTTTCGTGCGGAAATGCCTGTTTTGTGTCTAAAATCGAGTGTTTTCGCGTCTGACTTCGGGAAATCGAGTGTTCATCCCTCTAACCTTAGGTTACCAGGGGCGGATTTACACTAGAACATCGGGTTCCCGGGAACCCATTCGATTTGTACTTTTTAACGAAAACCTATATAGAAAACACAGCAGGAACCCATAAATAAATTATGGGTGAACCCATAAACTAAATTGTCTTGTGTCCAATTGGTAAAATGCGCTATTTTGAAGCTCAACATCCTGAGTTCGACTCCACCATCGCTCATCATTTTTATTTATTGTTCTTTTTGCAAAACCCATATCAGTTCCATTTTTTTGTTCTTTTTTAAGGGTTAAACCAAAAATAAAAGGCATGAACACATCATCAGCCCTACGAACACCAGTCTCCCCCTCTTTAATTTGTTTCCTTAGTTTGTCTTTTATTCTTTTAATAATATGCTTTTATTTGTTTATATAATAACTAATTTGTGATAATCAAAAACAAATTTGTTCATCCGAACCAAAAAATAATAATTTGTGTGATAGTAAATTCGGCGTGTTAAATTTAGACTTATTATTTAGATATATTCTATGATGTTGCGTTTACAATTGGTAAAAACTATGTTTTGATACGATTCTATTTCTGTTTATTTGATTTCTAATTTAGTTGGTACTTATATTAAAGCCTCTTTCAAAGGTACCTGATCTTCAATGGTGGGGTATATTTTTAGGCATATAAGCTACATAAGTAGCAGCCAACAAGTTGTACATATCCCTATTTGCTTGTTTTGATGATAGCACAACATTTATCATAATCTTGGAAGTGCTCATTCAACTTTATATGCACCTAATAGTTTATAAAAAGTAACCATTACTTTTTGTTGCCTTTATAAGTCAAAATTTGGTGGTAGAGATGAACCTTACGTAGACAATGAATCTTGCACAACGTATTCTCGCGCTATTTGGGATAGGAATGCTAAGAAGCATCATAGAAAAAAAGGTGATAAAGCCCGACCCGACCTGAAAATTCTAACATTAGTTGACCGAAATTCAAACACCGAGAAAAAAGTGAACCCAGTGGAAAAAATCCTAAATCCGCCACTGTAGGTTACTGATCAACCTAGCATCGGAGAGGTCTTTTGAGCGAGTGAGTCTCTTGTATGAACTCGGACTGGACCGTGTAAACCAAGTATGGTTCACGCGAGCCAGTCCAGATCGCACAAGTGACTGTTCTTACGTCTTGGTGCGTTCGGGACTAAGACTTCGTCTGAAACAGACGTATGTTCGAGTCTATTTCGTGACGGTTTCGACAGCGCCTCGTTCCACTACTTAGTGAACGAAACATTAGTCGATCTGATCTGTTTTCGTGTGAAAATCGATTTGATAAAACAGTTTTGTTAGGATAAACACTTGGTGAGTTTGAAACAATAAGGTTTCGGGTCTAAGAAGCCAAGGCTAACTCAAACATGCTCGGTTAAGTGCTACATCCTTAAGAAAATCAGAAAGTTTTATGAAAAATATGAAGGTTTTCGTAAAACAGAGAAGTTTAGATGAAATTGGAGATAATCTCATGCAAAATCGTTGTAAAAACTATTGTGATTCGTGTGGAAAAACGTAGTTTTCTTACTTGGAACAGAGAGAATCGGGCTGGAGAGTGTTTTGGTGCGGAATGGAGGTGGTTTGGTGAAATTTTCGTGCAGAAATCCATATTTTCGTCATTTTCGCACCAAATATGCGATTTTCGCATGAAATATGTCTTTTTCGCATGAAAACTGCCATTCGGAGCCAAAACAGGCAACATTTTCGCACGAAAATACAATTTTCGTACGAAATTTTTTTTTGGATTCTAGTGATTAAAACACACACTTTTTACAAAAGGAACCTATGCTAGAAAAATTCCAAAAAATTTTTAAAAACCATTTTGTAATGCTTTCGTTCGTATTAGTTACTTCTATTAAGTGTTGCATATAAAATGCGATAAAGCGAATTAAGCGAGAGCGAGAGCGAGTATTAAGCGTTTAATAGGCGTCTCAGTTCCCAAGTCCTGAGAGAGTCACGTTGTCTAAGCGAGCAGATAGACTTAGAAACATCACGCAAAGTTTAGTATTTAGCGAGTGCGTTATAAGCGTTGTGAGGTGCGATATAGTACGAAAATAAGCGATGTAGTGCGAAAATATGCGATGTAGCGTAGTAAGTGATATAGTTTACATTATGATCCGAATCTCTGGTGCTAGGCGTAACGAGAATAACGAGCTGCGAAATGCGGGTTGTTACACTTAACGCCACAAACTGACTACCATTCACTCAAAGGAATATCCGTGTAACAAGTTGTCAAACTACGGACAACAATTTAATTTTAAAAAGTTGAAGACTAAAGGTGAAATTTTGGCAAACAACAGAGATAGACTATCGGCACATTTTACTCTATATTTATTCTTGAACTAAAAGATAAGACAAAACTATAAAAATGAATAATTAACAAGTCGACATTTAACAAATAGAATTCCTTTATTCTCTTTTTAAATTTTTTCACCTATCCTTCCCGACCCAGTTCTCCTATTATTTCGATAGGGAATTAGCCAACAATTATCGGGTGGTAATCAGTCGGTGATAGTCTTTCTTTTTTCTAGGTTAAGGTGTCCGTTGGTAATCAACGACAGACTTCCGACGATTTATTAATCTTTACATTTCTATTATTTTGGGTTCCATCAGTGGGTGGATGGAGATATTGAATACCCACACTCCATTTCCTTATTGCTTCATAAGCTAACTACCTATGTTTCATTAGACTATGTGTACTCAGGCATGATATGGCGCCAAAGAGTAACATAGCGCCACCCCACCCCGTCCCCGGGGCGCTATACAATCCAAAATCAGATTCTCGTGAAGATTATCACGATGCCAAACAAGAAAAGACTCTCACACACATATATACACATACATATATAACCCCATATCTACATAACCCCCTGCTACACACTCAAGTTATATAGCCTTCGTTTTACACATTTAATACGTGTCGTATAACCCTCCATTTATATAACACTCCACTACACATGGCCTTATATGTATTATCAATTAATTGAGGCTTGGGACTTAGTGTACATCCTTATAAACCGATTACACAATATCTGCTGTCTTTGATCCCTGAATCCCTATAATCTTGTAATGATCATCCTCTAACTGCTGATTAGCCAATAGACTTACTTTGTTGTAAGACAACGGAGGCTGTTTTATTTTAATAATAAAACATGAAAATTTTGTGTTTCCTTTCGTATCATGCAACAGATTATGAAATATTTTATGAAATATTTTAAGATTTACTGAACTATATTTGTGATAGTTACACATTAGCTATTACGGGTTGGGAGATTACATTTTTTTATGTGACTTACCTTCTTGATCGTGATGATTTTGTATTGCCAAACCTCCTAACTTCGAGTTTCTTTTTAGTGAGGATAATAAGTTATTTCAGTTTGTTCCTATTCAAACTTCTTTATTTAAAATTTTAAACTAACAAAATTTATTATGTATTTGTTTGAAAACAAAATAATCTGATAAAGATAAATACATAACAAAACTTAACGACTCTAAGAATTGAGAGAAAAGAAAATGTATTTGACAACGATCGATACAAAGATTTAGTAATATTTTTGTCACACTGCATTTTCGGCAAAATGTGACGATTAGTTATTAGTTTGTGAAAAAGAAAAAGATGACCAGATAGAGTTTCTGTTGTGGGCTTTTTATTTAATTTTAAAAAAATTCCATTGCAAAGTGTCGTAGAAGATGAAAATCGTATATAGATATTGCTTTCTTTTCACTCCAATATTGCAAAGTGTCGTAAAAGATGAAAATCATATATAAATATTGCTTTCTTTCATTCCAATGGCATGACACAGTTTCCCATGCACCACATATTTCTATTCAGTTGTATTTTAGGTTTTAAAATTGCATGACGTGCGATAAAGCCGCTAAGAGTTTTTATCAAGCCATATTAGCGCTACGTAGAGAGGAGGTTATATAGTTTCTCACCCTTAACTACTATTTAGTGAGACAAATCTCCATCAAGCCTCTCTTATCATTACTCGTCCATTATTTTTTTAAATTTAGATTTATTTTGAATTTAGAAACATTATAATTTAGAATAAAATTACTTAAATAAAAAATAATTAAAATAAAACTTAAAAAAACTACCATTAAACTAAAATAAAAAAAATTACAAACCAACTTAAAAAAATTATTAAAATTATACAACAAAAAAACCATTAGTCCATGTTTATATATTTAGCTCGGATTCGTTTTTTCTAAGCTTAAAAAAACGTCTGGTCCTCAAGGAGACATGCGAAAAGTCTTTCTCGAGGAACCTGAAATCTTTTTCCATTTTCCTTTGCAATTGCAATTAGTGCTCTTGTTCCTTGATCAATGCAATTGAGAGATTTTTTCATTCAACTTCAATGTACTCTTAGGATTACTTGTTGTAGTCGAGGAGGTGGCTCGTGCCCTTGCTACTGCCTTGCTTCTATCTCTGCCGGGCGGCTGTGGCAAGTCTTTTCTTTAAAAACAAAATCGTCGATGTCGTCCTTTAGGTTTAAATTGGAACGGGCATCCGATGCACCTTGAGACGAGGTCTGATTGGGTATGCCAGAACTTATCTTGGACTGTTAAGACGTTTAGCCAAAACTTGTTGGGTTAAATGGTGGTACAAGATGCCATTTTGGAGATTTTCGAAGAATCTCTCAATGAGGTATCATTGTAAACCCATAGCCGTGGTGGATTCTATATTATAGGCCATAGTCTGTTTACATCTTTAAATCGCTTGCTCGTATACGGTTATTTGAAAGGTGGTTGACAATATTGTTGAACTTGGAGATTTTTGTTCACATTGCCGTCCATTTGCCGGAGAACAAATCGGGTGTACGATATTCACCGTGGTTCATAGTGCGAAAAATTTCTCAAGGATACGCCTCCAAAACATGATTTTGTCTTGGTCATTTCCTGCTTAAAATATTATACAATTAGTTGACAAAAAAATATTACGTGTTCTGTGAATAATATATAAATTTAATTGAGAAAAAAATAATATTACTGACAATCGAATTCTAACACGTCGAGCCACATTCGTGATAAAGCTAGTTCTTCGTTAGGTGTCTCCCTTTGTTGGATGAAGTTGATTGGGTTTTGGGTACGAATTGCGACAATTGTGACGGATGTGGGATTGTGGAGAATTTTGTGACGATTATAGTATATGAGTGGGATAGTAGAAGAAACGGGTACGGGTGCCGGTGATAATGGATGTGGAGATCGTGGAGAATTTTGCGGCATTATCGGATAATACTCGAGCTCACCTGTTTGTGGATTTATTCGGTACGGGTTGTCGGGTCCATCGGTTGACAATTGGCAAAATAAAGGGCGGTTCGGGATAAACGCGTGTATGCTGTTGTTGGGAAACATGGTGAAGGAAAAGAAATCGGAAATGAGTTAAGAGAATGGTTGTGCGGTATAAAGTGGTAAAAAGTCTAGATTTATATAGAGTAAATTGATAAAAAAATGTTATTGTTTACCAATGGTATAAAAATTAATGGGTCCCACAAATACAATCGTTGACGCTCGTTATTTGCCTGGCCCATAACCTCCTAAAAACGGTATTGGGGGCGCTATGATGGTGATATAACAAGAGGCGTGATCCCACACCATGCGGCCTAATTAATGGTTATTATTAAAATACAAAAGATTGTGGATACGTATAAGACTTGTAGTGTCATCTTTTATAGATTTGTTTTTATCATTTCTAAAAATATACAGAAGCAACTTTTTTTTAATCATATAGAGTTTTTCTTTGAAATATACTTTACTAGAAAAAATTCAAACGAATCATTTATTGAAATCTGCTGACACACTTTGTTTATTAGAAGATGAAATTGTTGATGAACTGCCCTAAGTAAATCATTTAATCGATTATCGGGTTTGTATTGAAGATGAACTAAGAAGCTTATTTAAGAAAGGACATTGTCAATTTAAAGTTCAAGTTTTCTCTAATAATAAATAAGTTTATAAACAAATGACGATTTTTCAAAATATATGATTTGGTCACTTTATTGGTTTAACTATTTTTTTTAATATGACCCAAAGCGAATCGAAGCAAAAAAGTTATTATATAGTGATGACCTAACTAGTCTTAAAAAAATTCCGTCCCCTATGAAAAAAAAATTCTAGATTTGCCGGTGCATGTTCTGCGGTCACCCTAGTGAGTTTCTCAAATATTATTTTGTATTAGGTTTTATAGGTACATAAGAGTATACTTATAAGTGTAGAAAATAAGAAAAGCAAGGGAAACACCTACCGAGGTAGTCGATCAGATTTTTTTAAACGGCATACGGTTAAAATGTCGCTAACCAGGTTAGTAGTTAGTATGTTAGTATCAAAATCCCCTTGCCTGGATAATTAATATTACAATTTGCACAACTCAGCATTATATTGCGAACCACCCAAATCAGGTAAATCAACTAATATCAGAAAATGAAGTTATTTGTAGTCTTTTTTAAACTCTTATTTTCGAAGTTTCAGTTCACACCCCATATTCACTTCCTCCTCATTGCTATTTGATATGTTGATATCAAATAACTCCTACCATAACATTCATGCAACGTTAATTACTCAATCCTTCATACCTTGGAGAAATTAGAAAGACTGTTAATCAATAGGCAGATATCAAAGAGATAATAATTAAGAGACCATTTCAACAATCGCTAACATTTTTTGAAATGCAAGTTATAATAAACAAACGGTTTTACTCCAAAATCAAAATTGCTGCTAGATGAGGATGGATTTGAAATGGAAACAAAATCAACATAACCACAAAAACACGGAGTCAAGAAACTCCTGCGAAAATAGTATTCGCATTCACAAGATTATAAAGATATTACTAATTTTTTAAAGTTAGATGATATGCTATATATTAAATCTTTTTATGTAAATAAAATACTTGAACTTACAAGAATTTCAGAAATAGAAGTTCTTGCTGATGATGCAAGCTAAGCTATTAATCTCCATATCTTGAAAAATTCGAATTTAAAGTTTATTATCCCTTTATGGAAACCAAGATGCCAAAACAATTATAACTCAAACATCAAGTACTAAATACAGTCACCACATATATACTACACACCCTTAATATCTATTACAAGAAATCATATATATGTATTGGGTAGTAAGAGATATAAGCATATAGAGCGATATCCTTGTCATCTCTGTTGGAGGTGATTACCTATCATCTTTTTTATGCGACCGAACATTGAGATAGGCATCCAAACCAAAGGGTACTTTATCCTGAGAATCACTCAGGTTAAATAGTGGCATGAGAGAGTTTGGTGGTACATGTTGGGAACTTGAGCTTAACAAATGGAAGTGATTGTTTTGTCTAATAAGATCATGGTTCTCTCCCATATTAGGCATGTGATATGGAGGGAAATGTGAAGGTGTGATGGCAGGAGGACACAATGAAAATTGTGATGTAGAAGGTAGAGTCATTGAAGTATCATTTTGAGATGAAACTAGTCCTGGATTTCCAAATTGGGAAATTGATAGATTTGAAGAAGGTTCCCAATTATAGTAAGGAGTACTATATGGAAACAATCTTGGATAAGAATATTGAGGTATGGGAAAGAAGTTCAAACCTCCATTTCCGTCTCCATTTTCTTGTCCGTTCCACTTGTTTTCGACTAGTGCTTCCTTCCCTTTCTTTCTTTGATGATCTCCATTGATGTCATTATCGCGGTCAAGATTGATTCCTTGTTTGGTATAAAGTAAGGTTCGATTTCCATCTTTTACAAATGTTGCATTTGGAGTACTAAGAAACTGGGAGAAAGAAACCTGAGCTGAATTCAAATCTTGTGGATCTAAGGCTGGTGGCAATTGATGGAATTGATTGAAATCTCCAGGTGGCATTTGGAGGGGTGGAAGCTGATCTATATCATCTTTAGTTGAATCAATTCAACCAGTCTATGACCTTGCTAGGTTGGTTTAACCCTAGTCTATCTTGAAGATCATACAATTGAATAGCTGTAGGAACCGAAAGCCTAATTCTTCGGTCTCTCAATCCTTTTACAGTGCATACCTTGCTATGCCTATCTTTACCTCCGAAAGCCTTAGATACCCTTACGATTCGCGGGTTCTTAAAACCTCCCCATTGTCTTGAAGATGATGTATACTTTGGTAACATGGGCTCATTGCTATCGCCTTCTTGCTTTGCTTGAAAGTCTTTTCCTCCTGACGACAAATTGTTGAACATCTTACTTCTTGCATCATCTGGCTGCAAGAAAGCAGCTAAACACACAAGTGTCACAGGTTACTTATCTCAATCCTTTTACAATACATGATTTTCATATATGTGTTACAATTTTCTGAAACCTTGTGGTTTGTTTTGCTAGGTTTAGTTACTAATTAAACTAGCTAGGTTGATTAAACACTAAAATTTTGAATTTCAAAAACCATTTCATAACTTAAGCAAGGATTGCTTCTCCAGCCTAGCTTGATAAGAATTAAGATCACAAGTAGATGAATGAAATCTGAGTTGGATATTCCTTGCACATATTTCTTAACAAAAAACTAGGGTTTTCTTTGCAGATCTAAATTAAAATATTCTATTCTCTTATTATTATATATAGCAATTGATAAAGTTTGAGAAGATGAAATTGAACAAGAGAGTAAAATTGAGATCATAGTACATGTGATTCTAATAAATACCTGCAAATCAAAACTCAATATGTGGCCGTACTTTGATCAAAAGGTATCCAAGGCCATAAAATTTAACTCGCAGCTAGTAAAACTATCAGCCTTTGGTACTGCAGATCAGGCAGCATTCAATTGCAAGGTTTCTTCCGTAGAGCAAGAAAAAGCTCCAATCTTCCAATGTAATTAAATTGATGAAGAATCTGTAAGCAAGTTCTTTGGAAGCTGTAATGAAATTTGATTCCAGTTATCTGCAAATACAAGGAAGCATTATATGTATGTGACATACTGATCTACATATATATAATTCTTAAAATTTCCAATAAATGTATATTATTTTATTTTTGTTAATATTAAAAGATAACATTTCGTAGAATCTTTACCATGTTGCACGCGAAAGTAAAGAAAAAGGAATGGTGAATTTGCAACCATGTGATGTCTTTGTCAGCCGACACACGCAAGTTAAATAAGTACATACCACAAACTGATCATTCTGGTTAGTGAGGAAAGTTCTAATAGTCTTTCCTTTAGTAATCAAATAGTTATATATCAATGATACAGGATGATGTATGTTTGAACCAATCAGTATATGTAGACAGTATAAAAAAACTTCAATTATACAGTGGACCACCCTATTTTGAAAAAGAAGCTTAATGCTTTAATGACAACCACATATAGCTAACTTTACCAGTCAATTCTAAGATATACATATGCATGCTTGATCATCCACACTCAAAAATACATAATGCAAAAAGATGCATACATACACATGTAGAGAAAAGAAATTGTGTTTGAACACTATTTTGGGTAATTGCATTCATTTCTTATTAGTGTCATGTGTCTAACTTTCAGTTGTTGTACTAATTTCGTGAAAATAACCTTAAAAGAGGCGGATGGTTAATCATGCATCATGTGATGACGTTGATAGCTGAAAGACATGGGGTTACATGCACCAATCAGTCTTTGTCCCGATTGTTTGAGTTTTATGTATCTTAGATCCAATGCTTGATACAAAACTACAATCAAGCCGGGGTCTCACTGGAAGCAACCTCCCTATTCCTACGGGGTAGAGATAAGGCTATCTACATCTACCCTCCTCAGACCCTACCTTAGCTTTGCTATGATGATGATGATGGTGTGTGTGTGTGTTATTTCTAAGTTTATGGTCTTTTAACAATAATACACAATCTTACTGTACACTTCTTAAATACTGGTTGAATCAAAATAAGTATATAGCAGGCACAATTGCAAAGTGCCAAACTTGGTCGATAATATATTTGTACATATATAAGCTAGCTAGCATTGTTAGATATTTTATCACTATTTACAATCAATTTTGAAAAGAAATATAACTAACTAAATAATTAGTTGAGTTTGCAGGATATGGATCTTGGAGAAAGCTGTGGTGTGAACCACAGAAGGATTGCAGCATAGATAAAGCCAGCTACCGTGTATGTATAGAGGAGGGACCAAAGGAATAAGAAATTTTAAAGATATCCCAGTGCTGTTGCATTGCTTATTGCTCTTGGGACCACCTGATCAGAGTGAGATAACCACATATTATATTGAACTGAGGGATGAAAATCAATAAAAAGATAGTGATCACTTAAGTTATGATGTCATTATACATGTTATATATCCTGATTTAAAACTATCAAAGAAAATTTGTAGCTGGGATTTCTTGTTTAGGATTTTGGTAAAAAAGTGTAATAGGAGATGGATCTAGAATTGAAGATTTGCTCATATTTTGATAAAAGAGTGGGTATAGTAGGGTTAAGTGGGTAATTTCTCTAGAAAAAAATTGAGATAGAGACTTGTATTGTTGTAGTTGCCATTAAAACTTTAGTGTTGACCACTAAACTTTTTGGCTGTGTTTCATTCTTTTAAGGGCTGATATATTTTATCAATTAAGGATAAATAAAATTAGTAAGGTGCTAGATTATATACATCCCGCAATATAAACTTTAGAAAAGAAAATTACAGCAAGAAGCCCAATCGAGACGTTCCAGTTTTTCCTCTATTCTTGATCCACAAGAATGCCGTGCCATGGATCTTAGTATCCTATGCAGTTAATATCGATAATATATCGGTTATCAGTCCCCATGTAAAATACTGGTACCGATATTTGACCGATAAAATCACTATAATGCCTTTAACCGATATAACCGATATATCTCACCCAGATAACTTATATCTTAGATATTGGTCCTTAACCGGGTACTGATACTTTACCGCATTAACTGCATAGTTAGTATCTGACTATTAGAAAAGCTTCCCATTTCGAGCCTTCTATAGACACCATAGTGATGATAAAAGGTATATATAAGCTTTCTTTGGCTGGTTGAAGTAAGCCCAAGACAGAGGGAGTTCTAGTAAATCCTAGTTAAGCATCAAACTCTATATAGATAACAACAATAATTTTAAAAAGGAGATGATCGAGCCCATTAAACCCTAAAATCATTGATCCTTCACTTTAATAATCACTGACGCTAGAAAGTTTTGATGCTTTTGATATTATTTAAATCAGCATGAATTGAAACCCTATCCAGATAACAGCAGTAGTTTCAGAAAAGAAAAGCAGTAGTTGCAGAAAGAAAGAAAAATAACCCTAGAATCGATCAACCTTATTACCACACATAGAACCAAATTTGTTACACTAGAGATCAATCCTTATTTAATACCAACCGGGCTCTATTACAAAACATCATAGGAAACTATTATATTTTAAAAATATTTTATTACTTATTGGTTTCTTACTATGAACAAGTTTAATTAAATATTAGAATCCCCTTTTTTCAACAGAGATATCTTTGATGAAGCATAGCCTAAACTATAGTAGTGATTGGTACACTCAAATAGAAAAGGTAACAAAAAAATAAAGTGGGAAGCACTCTATTAAACTTTATGGAGTTGCTGAGCTGCATAAGTTAAATAAATACAGTTCTGTAGAAAGATGTATTTGAAATGATTATGTAACAAAGAAAATCACTATTGATCAATCCTATCAGTGGGTCAGCTGTCAATAATATTTTTATTTTTTTGGAACGGCTAACTTATACGGTCACTAAACCTACTAAAATTGTGTTTGTTTTTGAAGAGGTAAAAGGTCTGCAGTCTGCGGACGTGGTCTGCAGGAGAAGAGGTGAACCAAAGGTCTGCAGTCTGCAAGAAGAAGACTGTTTGTTTGTTAATGTCTGCAGCGTAACCTAACCATAACCATAACCAACCACAACCCACCATAACCATCACCCACCAACACCCACCAAAACCACCGTACCCACCGCAATCCACCAACACCCACCATAACCACCGTGAACCACCACAACCCACCGTAAGCATAACCAACCACAACCCACCATAACCAATCACAACCCACCACAACCATCACCCACCAAAACCACCGTGAACCACCATAACCATAAACAACCACAACTCACTTTAAGTGTAGAGAGAGAAACAGAAGGGAGAGAGAAAGAGAGTGTTGTAGAGAGGGGGGAGGGGGGGAAGAAGGAGAGAAGGCATGACGGTGGGGACTGACGGAGGTGACTGGTGGCGGCTGGCGGCTGTGCAAGGGATGCGAGGGGTGGTGGTGGTGCGGGTGGCGGCTGTGCAAGGGATGCGAGGGGTGGTGGTGGTGCGGGTGGCGGCTGTGCAAGTGATGCGAGGGGTGGTGGTGGTGCGGCCGTGCAAGGGATGCGACTGGTGGTGAGAAGGGTGGTGGTGGTGGTGCGGCCGGTGGCGGCAGGGAGGAAGGTGGTTTGGGGGCTAGGGTTTTGAGAATGAAGATGAATGATAAAGAATGTGCAGATGGGTTTTGAGAAGAGGTTTGAAGTGCCTAGTCCATGTCTTCTCCAAGAAGAGGACGCACTGCAGACCTCTATGTCTGCCCTTGGTCTTCTTGGCGCAGACAGAAGTGGTCAGGAAGAGCTTCTTTAAAAAAACAAACACACCCTAACTCTTCACTGATGTCCACTATCGAACTAGAACCACCAACCACCTACGATGAGCACATTTTACTGCACACTTTGATATCGCTAGGTATGTTACAAGCGCTTGGGTTATAACAATATCTAGAATATGAAACAAGGATCAAACTAAAAAATGTAGGAGATCAAACCAAGGCCATAATATTGTAGATGTATGCGATTGTATGTGTATAATGAGACGAAACATATGGACAGCATAGCTAGAACACAAATATACAGTAAGTCAACATATACAAATAGAATACTTAACATCCGTTCATACGGATCACTATGTATATATAGAAGATTAACCACTGTGATTATAAAATGAAATGATAACTGCATCCAATTTCTAAAAAAATCCCAATTGTTTCCATTTTTGGAATGGGATATTTATGGACTAGGTTGCACAAGATATCCGAAATATACTACACCTTTTGGAAGACACTGATTCGGTGCTCCCTTAACGTACTACCAATATTGTGACCAATAATTATAATTAACTTAGGATAGTACTAAATAATGCCTATTAAACATAAGATGTAACCTAAATTACAATATAAATTAGCACTCCTTAAGCTAGACTATATCTCTAGTGTTGGAGATATGTATGTCCGACCGTAATTAAAGTCAACATAACTAACTCGGTACGATCCGAAGAGTTACACGTTGGTACACGAATCGTATATGTTCACGAGTAGGTGGATTATTATTTATGAAATAATAATAGTTTAAACTGGAGGGACTTAATATTAATTAGATTATTATTAAGAGGATTATAATTGTATAATCTTAAAGGGCTTTTATGTAAGATTGAGTTCTATAAAAGGATAATTAAGGTGCAAACCCTAGACACACTTTTGTAAAAACACAAAACCCTAGCTTCCCTCTCAAGTTTAGCCGCCGCCGCCTCCTTCTTGTCCGGTTCTACCTTTGGGTATCTTGTGCTCGGTTGTGAACTTCCTACTAGCGAGGATTCATTGTAACCCGCGTGTTACGATCCCGGTGTAGTCGTCAAAGGTTGATTACTAAAACCCCCTATGGTTGTTCATTAATTTATTTGTTTATACGCGTATAACCTTGATCCTGATTGGGAATATTTATTAACCGGATTAATAAATCAAACTTATATAATCGGCTTTTGGTAAATTATATAAACCGCTTCCGCTATTATTTTGATACACTGATTCCCAACAGTGGTATCAGAGCCACGGTTACATGCGTATAGATGGTAAAGTTATAATTTATGATCTATGTTTTATTTGTCAAAAATTATTTATTTTGACAAAAGATCAAAAGCTTTTGGTTGTCTATGGATTGTGATGTGAATCGAGCCCTAAGTTATGACCCTTGTCATTGTTTTGTTTGTTATGGTTATGATTTTATTTTGATTTGTATTTTTTTCGAATATTGGATCCGATGTAATAGTTTTTTTGTTTTTTTTTTTGTGGATATTGGATCCGATGTAATAGATAAGATTAGAATAGATTTGGTTTTATTGTATTTCCAATTTATTATTGTAATCCTTCAAGTACAAGATTAAGATCAAGATAAATGGCGAACAGGTACCATGAAGATAGCGATCACGGGTCAAGTGGAAGCTTTCAAAAATTAGCTTTTGAAACCCTTTAGACTAGTTCGTTTCGTTTCTGGCTAAAACGAAACGGGCAACCTATTAGGGGCTCGATTCAATATTTTATTATTGTGTTTTGTGGTTGTGTTTTATTTATTGTAAATAATCTAAATAACCCAAAATAAATAATTTTTTTCGCAATCAAGACAACGGTTTTATTAAAACAAGTTTTATAGAACTGAAAAGTATATTTAATAAAAGAGTTTTATTAAAATTCAAAACAAGTTTATTCGCGATAAAACGACCAACATAGTTTAATAGGGTATTTAAAACTATACCGGATCGAGTGTGGAAAAGAGTTTCTATTATCACGAATTATATAAAATTGGATTTTATATACTGTTGTGTAACTCGTCTCATGCTACGAGTTATTCAAAATATTTTTGGTAAATATTAAAATAAATCCCAAATTTTAAATTGATGTTTTATGCCACCCTTAACGAGTTAACACTTCATTCTAAATAGAACCCAAATGTTAGTGTTATACCCTGCATCTGGGCATCTATCATGAAAGAAGGTAATCATCACGTTTCCTGTGTAACATAGGCCGGTGTTACAGTTAACAGTAAAGGACAAAACATCGCTTGTTCATCAAGTGGGCATAGTTGGGGTTAAACATACATCGTTTAAGCGATAACTTCAAATGGAGAGTTGTGTAGTAGACACAATTAACAATCGTTGTTTACCTACATAATCATACCAGTGGATAGTGCTCAAGCCAATTCACTGTAATTGATGAATCGGGGTCTCATCTTAATTATAATTTTGTTTTTGGGTCATAAAATAAAATTAGGATATTTAAAACATAAATACTAATAAATTAATTTTGAATTTTGTAGATGTCATATGAAAACAATTCCTCCCAATTCTCTCTCAAGTCCATCTTAGAGAAGGACAACTGAACCACTCTAACTTCATGGATTAGCACCGCAACTTGAAAATTGTTCTCAAGGCGGAGAACAAACTGTATATTCTTGAAACGCCTGATGAACCCATCAATCAGCAAACTATTGCATATAGAAACTATGCGAAGCACTTTGATGACACTTTGAAAGTCTCATGTCTGATGTTAGCATCCATGATCCCTGAACTTCAAAGGACCATGGAGGATATGATGGTATACGAGATGAATGAGCACCTGGTAGAAATGTTCCAACAGAAGGCTCGTCATGAGAGGTTTTATGTGATGATATCACTCATAACCACTCGTATGTAAGAGGGTACATCAGTTAGCGCCCATGTGCTAAAAATGAAGGCATATGTTGATCACTTGGCTCGTCTGGAATCCCCCTTGAGTGATGAGTTAGCTGGAGATATCATCCTCAACTCATTGCCCAAGTTGTCACACCCCGACCCGCAGCGGAAATAAGAGTCGGGGCATAATTGGGTTATCACCAAAGCACATGACATTTACTATTATGTTTCATAATTAATAAAGTCAAAGTTACATTTTCAACCATCCAAACATGTTCATTCAATACAAAGGAAAATAACCAAACATAACAATCCCAATACTAAATCGTTTTATTCCTCTAATCCAGGTCCTATGTGTTCCTAGCTGCTGCTGGTTCACCTGTATCATGTGTAAAATGGGAGTTTTTGGGTCAACATAAGTTGGCGAGTGAACCTTATTAGATAAACATTTGATAATGATTTTATGGTTAGTTTATCAATGAAATATTGTGCATAATCATAGATGAGCAAATGTAAGTAATCAAGTAATGGCAAATAGCAGTCTCAACTATAACATACAATAACACATGGCAGCATACATGAACATACCAATATCATACGATAACTAACATAAATGAACTGTGCGATCAAGGCTCAATCAAACGGAGCCGATCGTATTGCATGTACTGAAAATGTAAAATGAACTGTGCGATCAAGGCTCAATCAAACGGAGCCGATCGTATTGCATGTACTGAAAGTGTAAAATGAACTGTGCGATCAAGGCTCAATCAAACGGAGCCGATCGTATGCGGGCACGCCAGGTTCAACCGCATAATAAAATGGGGAACAAGCTCAACGCGCATAAATGGGGAGCGGCGGCCTCGGCAATTGCATGTACTGAAATAATAAATTGCATCCAATAATAACTACTTAACAGCAACAAACTAGATACACATGTTCATGATATGATGTATGCACAATGGTTTAGTTATAATATGTATATAAACAAAGACACATGATACACCCCAAAAACGTGATTAAAACGGGGAATTTGTAAGATTCACTCACATTGGGTGCGTTGGAATGGAGATGGTGAGATGCGCACGATTTAGATGGGTGGATCGACTAGGAATTCTAACCTAAATAATAATGGAAAAATATAATAAATGGATGGATTTTTATTAAGGATTTTAATGAAATTTTTAGATATATTTTTGTGAGTTTATGGCTATTTTCTATCTTTAAAAATGTTATTTTTAAGTATTTTTAGTTGATTTTTTAATTAAATTAAATAAATAAAAATATAAAAAAAATTTATTTTTTTTAAGTGTTGACCGTTGACCGGTTCGGTCAGCGAATAAACCTGCGCCGGGTGGGATTCGAACCGGCGACCTCCCGTTCTCGTGCACGCAGCTCTACCAACTGAGCTACGTGTCTAACCCGATATAATCTCGTTTTTAATTATATTTATACACTTATTCGATTTAACCGAAATTTCCTTTATTTGCAAAAACGTTTTAATTCAATCGGACCGGTGCTCGTGACGAGTTTCGAACGCGCGACGTGTAGTTCATGTTGCACACAGTCCACCGCTGGACTGTGTGTCTAACCCGGTTATTATCTCGGTTTTTATTATACTTAACAACTATCTGTTTTAACCCGGTTTAGTTCTTGATCAAAAAGGCATGTTATTACACAAGGCGTGCGTGTAGCAGGAATCGAACTCGGGACGTGTGTGTGTAATTTGCACACAGTCCACCGCTGGACTGTGTGTCTAACCCGTTTAAAATACCGTTTTTAATTAATCTTATGTTATGTTATGACTTCATCTTCTTCGTCGATTTACACAGCCAGCATAATCCGACTTGTTATGATTGATTTATGACTTATACAATTTTCAGACATTAACAGTAATTTAAAAGTAGAGAATGAAGAGAGTTTAAGGAAAAGAATATACCGATTGATGTTGTTCACAGAAATCCGGCGGAGGTTCGTCGGTACTGAAAGTGAACTCCGGCTGTTGAAACCAATTAACAGCGTTGATCGATTATTTATGAAGTTGAGTCACTTAAACAAGGTTTAAAAGAAATTAGGATATCATACCAGTTCACAGTGTGATTCCGGCAGTTTCAGAAGTTTTCCGGCGAAGATAAGATTTTCGATAAACGTTGACTAGAATCGATTCTGATGGTGGAGTTGTGTTAGAGACTGATTAATCACATGATTTAAACAGAAAGAGTCGGAGGAAATACCGTGAGAATGTGAGTCCCGGTTTTCCGGTGACTTGCAGAAATTTTCCGGCGAACTGATTCAGATGATCTTGTGGTTCAAAAATGCGACGAAATTGAAATTGAGTATTGATATGATAGCTCTGAATCGCGAGAATGGTCTGAAGCTTGAGTTAACTCAGAACTTTGATGAACTTTCGGTTTCAAAAACCGAAAATGATGAGACTTAAAGTTCAATCAATTTTAACTTGATTAGAAACCGTCATACATCGGTTATAAGCTGAACAAGTGAATTAAACAACGATTTGACGATTGGTTTGCCGATTACCGTTTTTCAGATGGCACCATCGGTTCAACTGAGTTTGTGTATAAGTTTTTTTGTGTTCCTAGAGTTAACAGAAAACACATTGTGGCGGAGTGGTTTAGGGAATGAATGTTAAGTTGTTTAAAGAGTCTTGGCTGACCCGGGTTCGAGTCCCGGCAACTTCATATATTTTTTATTTATTTTATTTTAACTTTTTATCAAATATAATTTTTATAGTTTAGTTTATTTATTAATTATGTATCGTTTTAACTCAAAATAATCATAAATAATTAATGCAACTTTTATAACTTGGTACTTGATTACAAAACGGAGCGGGTTTTGGAGACCCGGTTTTTACAAATGTTACAGTATCCCCTACTTTTAGGAATTTCGTCCCGAAATTTAAGTAGTTGAAGTAGTAGGAAAAAGATGCGGTATTTTTCACGCATTGAGTCTTCACGTTCCCAAGTAAACTCAGGTCCCCGTTTCGACTCCCAGCGTACCCTAACAATTGGAATGCGACTTCGTCGAAGACGCTTCTCCCCGTAGTCCATGATCTCCACTGGTCTTTCAATAAAATGCATGGATTCATCAATCTGAATATCTTCCAGCGGAATATGGAGATTCTCATCAGCGAGGCACTTCTTCAAGTTCGACACGTGGAATGTGGGATGAATCCTGTTGAGTTCTTCTGGTAGGTCAAGCTTGTATGCTACAGGACCTACTCTTTCGAGTATCTTGAAAGGTCCTACGTAACGTGGTGCTAGCTTCCCCTTTTGACCAAAACGAACTACTCCCTTCCACGGTGATACTTTTAAAAGCACATGATCACCAATGTTAAACTCCAAGGGCTTCCGTCGTTTATCTGCATAACTCTTTTGTCGACTTTGAGCTGCTAGAAGATTGTTTCGAATTTGATGGATCTTATCTGTGGTTTCTTGGATCAATTCTGGACAAGTAATTTGTGCTTCCCCAATTTCGTGCCAACATACAGGAGATCGGCACTTACGACCATATAAGGCTTCAAAAGGTGCCATGCCGATGCTCGAATGATAGCTGTTGTTGTCCGAAAATTCAACTAATGGTAGGTGGGCGTCCCAATTTCCCTTGAAGTCTATGACACATGCTCTAAGCATATCCTCAAGAGTTTGAATGGTACGCTCAGACTGTCCATCAGTTTGAGGATGATAGGCGGTACTGAGATCTAATCGTGTGCCCATAGCGGATTATACTGCTTGCCATGTACGTGAGATGAAACGACCATCACGATCAGAAATAATACTTAATGGTACCCCATGCCGGCTCACGATTTCGTTGATATAAATACGTGCAAGCTTTTCGTTCTTGAAATCTTCGCGGATAGGAATAAAGTGAGCTGATTTTGTAAGTCGGTCTATAATCACCCATATAGTGTCATACCCACCAGAAGTGCGAGGTAACCCGGTAATGAAATCCATGGTTATATTTTCCCACTTCCATACAGGTATTTCTGGTTGGACTAGAAGTCCTGAGGGTCTTTGGTGTTCAGCCTTCACCTTGGAACATGTGAGACACTTGGAAACAAAAACGGCAATATCCTTCTTCATTCCAGGCCACCAATAGGTGTATCGTAGGTCTTGATACATCTTATCGTCTCCTGGGTGTATAGAATATCGCGTTTTGTGAGCTTCACTCATAAGAGTTTCACGAAGATTGTTGTGGTTAGGAATCCAGATACGATCTAGGTAATACAGGATACCGTCTGATTTAGTTTCAAGTTTTAGCTCGGCTCCACAGGACATCTCTTTTCGTACATCTTCTTCTGTTATTGAAACGTGTTGAGCTTCTCGAATTTGATCTTTAATGTCGGTTATAATTTGTGAACATAGAAGATGAATGGAGTTCGCATAACCCTTTCGACTAAGTGCATCAGCCACCACATTTGCTTTACCAGGGTGGTATCTAATTTCACAGTCGTAATCATTCAGGAGTTCGACCCATCTTCGTTGCCTCATATTTAACTCTTTTTGATTGAAGATATGTTGAAGACTCTTGTGGTCAGTGTATATTTCACACTTAGTACCATAGAGATAATGTCTCCATATCTTAAGAGCGAATACAACGGCTCCAAGTTCTAGGTCATGAGTGGTGTAGTTCTTTTCATGTGTCTTGAGTTGCCTCGAGGCATAAGCTATGACTTTTCCTCTTTGCATGAGAACGCAACCTAATCCTTGCCCTGACGCGTCGCAATAGACTACGAAATCATCACAACCTTCGGGAAGAGTGAGGATTGGTGCATCACAAAGTTTTTGTTTAAGAGTTTGAAAAGCTTCTTCTTGCTTGGGTCCCCATACGAATGGTTTTCCCTTATGGGTTAAAGCCGTGAGTGGCACAGCAATGCGAGAGAAGTTTGAAATGAACCGGCGATAATAGCCAGCTAGTCCAAGAAAAGATCTTACTTCAGTTAGTGTACGTGGAGCTTGCCATTCTTGAACTGCTTTGATCTTTGAAGGGTCAACATGTATTCCTTTGTCATTAACTACATGCCCGAGGAATTTGCACCTCTTTTAACCAGAATTCACATTTAGAGAACTTGGCATAAAGCTTTTCCTTTTCTAGGAGTGCAAGAACGAGTCGAAGATGACGCTCATGATCAGCTTTAGATTTTGAATAAATAAGAATATCGTCGATGAAGACTATAACAAATCGATCAAGATAAGGTTTGCAGACTCTGTTCATTAGGTCCATGAAGACAGCTGGTGCGTTGGTTAATCCAAACGGCATAACCATGAATTCATAGTGGCCATAACGAGTTCGAAAAGCAGTCTTAGGGACGTCTTCTTCATGCACTCTAAGCTGATGATAGCCAGATCAAAGATCGATTTTCGAAAAGCAGCTGGCACCTTGTAGTTGGTCAAGAAGATCATCAATGCGAGGTAAAGGATAGCGATTTTTGATGGTTAACTTGTTGAGCTCTCTGTAGTCGATGCACATACGAAAAGATCCATCTTTCTTCTTTACAAAAAGGACAGGTGCACCCCAAGGCGATGAGCTAGGTCGTATGAAACCCTTGTCAGTCAACTCTTGTAATTGACTGGCTAGCTCTTGCATTTCAGAGGGGGCTAACCTATATGGAGACTTTGCAACTGGTGTAGCACCAGGTATAAGATAAATATGGAATTCGACGTCTCTCACTGGAGGAAGTCCTGAAATGTCGTCAGGAAAAACTTGTGGAAAGTCTTTTACTACAGGAATATCTTCAAGTTTCTTCTCTGTGGTCCCCTTCTTGATGATATGGGCTAAAAACGCGACATAGTTCTTGCGAAGATATTTTTGAGCTTGAAGACAAGACATTAAGCTGAGCCCTTTCGACGAGGTTTCTCCAATGATTCGAAGAGTCTGACCGTTTGAAAGAGGAATACGAATAAATTTTTCACGACATACAACTTCCGCATGATGTTGACTGAGCCAATCCATACCGATTATGATGTCGAAACTTCCCAGCTTCATAGGAATAAGGTCGACTGAGAAATCGTGGTCGTTTAAGGTGAGTGTACAGTTGCGTAATATAGAGTCTAATGAAACTGGTTTCCCGTCCGCAACTTCTACCGTTATGGATTCCGTGAGCTTATCCCGATTTTTGCTTAAGATAGGTTCAAATTCTAATGACACGAAACTTCTATCCGCACCAGTATCAAATAACATAGAGGCATATCTACCATTTATAAGAAACGTACCGTTGACCACATTGCCGTCAGCTCTGGCCTGGTTCGCGTTAATATTGAAAGCTCTTCCTCTTGCAGGTGGAGGAGCTTGGTTCGCTTGATTCACAGGGTTGGCTTGGGCCTGAGCATGAATAATATTAACCAGCCTTGGACATGTGTTTCTGAAATGACTCGGGTCGCCGCAATTGAAACAAGCCCGCATAGGTTGGCCCATAGGGTAATTGGGTTGATAGTATGTTTGGGCTAAATGTTGGGTGGGTGGAAATGGTAGTTGTTGTTGTGCTTGACCCATTAACTGTTGGTGGGTTTGGGTTAAAGGTTGGTGGCGGTTTGTTCGTTGAGGCATGCGGCAGTTTTGAACAGTATGTCCTGCGCGACCGCAGCCGGTGCAGTATTGGCAAGGATGATCAGGGGAGTGGTGATACTGACAACGGTTACATTTTGGTAATGGGCCTGTGTAGGGTCTTCTGTATGGCGCGGGTGAAGGAGTGACTTGAGTGATGGGTGCAGCAGGAAAAGGGGTGTTGGTTTGGGTAACTGCAAAATTCCTGGTGTTACGCTTCCTCTTGTTAGCAAACTTAGAGGAAGGAATGGGGTGGTTTGAGGTTTGTCCCTCAACAGGGGCTTTCTTCTTCTCTTCTTTGAACTTCCCATTGCGAATTCGGTTTTCGGTCAGTTCAGTTGCCAACTCCATGGCAGCTTCAAGTGTTACCGGTGAAACGCTGAGAACTGAATCTTGGATTTTCGAGGGAAGTCCTCGAATATAATGCTCGATCAGACGATAGGTTGGAGTGAATAAATTTGGAACCATTTGGTTCAACTCCAAGAACCTCTTGTTGTAAGTAGAGTGATCACCCTCTTTTTGCTTTAAGGCATGAAATTCATCCTCCAACTTCTTAATTTCACTTCTAGGACAGAAACGCCTAGTCATGATTTCCCTTAGCTCCTCCCAAGTTAAGGCCATCGCATCTTCAGTTCCCCTCTTCCCTTTCTCAGTATTCCACCAAGTGAGAGCTACACCAAGTAGTCTCCCGGTGGCGTAACGAACCTTGCGATCCTCAGGACAATCGCAGTTTAGGAAGGTGTTTTCCATCTCCTCGAACCAATGTAGGAGAGCAGTGACACCCTCTGTCCCTTCAAATTTAGGAGGATCACAGGACTTAAAATGTTTGTAAGAGCACTTGTTGGTAGGAGGGTTGTCGATGTTCTGGTCCTGTTGTTGAGGAGGGTTAGTAGGATTTGTAGCAAGGGCTTGTTGTACTTGTACCACGATGTCAGGCAATATCGTGGCCATTTGTTTCGCGATATGAGTGGCCAAACGTTCCTGAGACTTTCCCGATCTTTTACTCCTTCGATGCTGTCTAGACGACATCTACAGGATCATAAAATGAGAAGATTGTGAGTTTATGGTGTCTTTTTTTAGGTATCATGTGTATTTAAGAAAATGAAAATAACATAAAATTCAATAATGCAACTACATCCATAGGATGTCTTGGGTTCGCTCATGTTGGGCCTCAAATGTCCCCCATACCTTCACCTATATAGTCATGTGGGCCCCCATGGCTATTGGCTTGGTAGGATTCACATTAGTATTGGCAATTTAACACTCGCATCCCCCGAATGCAAACCACAAAATATGTTCATGAGATGTTTGGTCGGAACGTGTCCAGGTGTAGACACAATGACAACTCAAAGTGGGATTAGCTCACACGACGTTTGGTATAGCATGCTTTGGCCTAATAGGTACTTCGTACTCTCATCGTTAGTCCCCAGGTAGGCAAACTGGTCCTTTATTTTGGATTTATACGAATGCCAGCCTAGACAGGACGTTCCGACTACCGGTACTGGTACCCTTCCAGTTACTACATGCCCGTCATGTGAACTCACTTTGATGAGATTTGAAAACACGAAAATCATTGTAAAAACAATCATGTTGTGGTGTGTGCTTTCATGGATGTGATATGTTATGAGCATACGATTTCATGATAGGCATTATATGATAATACATACTTATGAACATGCTTGCACAATATCAAATGTAACATTTAACATAAAACATAATAACATCATGAAATTTGGCATATAACACACAAAATTCTTATAAGTTTCTAATCGACTATAGTATAGGCTCTAAGGGTCTAATAAACTATCCTATATCCCAATAGTCATGGCTCTGATACCAATCTGTCACACCCCGACCCGCAGCGGAAATAAGAGTCGGGGCATAATTGGGTTATCACCAAAGCACATGACATTTACTATTATGTTTCATAATTAATAAAGTCAAAGTTACATTTTCAACCATCCAAACATGTTCATTCAATACAAAGGAAAATAACCAAACATAACAATCCCAATACTAAATCGTTTTATTCCTCTAATCCAGGTCCTATGTGTTCCTAGCTGCTGCTGGTTCACCTGTATCATGTGTAAAATGGGAGTTTTTGGGTCAACATAAGTTGGCGAGTGAACCTTATTAGATAAACATTTGATAATGATTTTATGGTTAGTTTATCAATGAAATATTGTGCATAATCATAGATGAGCAAATGTAAGTAATCAAGTAATGGCAAATAGCAGTCTCAACTATAACATACAATAACACATGGCAGCATACATGAACATACCAATATCATACGATAACTAACATAAATGAACTGTGCGATCAAGGCTCAATCAAACGGAGCCGATCGTATTGCATGTACTGAAAATGTAAAATGAACTGTGCGATCAAGGCTCAATCAAACGGAGCCGATCGTATTGCATGTACTGAAAGTGTAAAATGAACTGTGCGATCAAGGCTCAATCAAACGGAGCCGATCGTATGCGGGCACGCCAGGTTCAACCGCATAATAAAATGGGGAACAAGCTCAACGCGCATAAATGGGGAGCGGCGGCCTCGGCAATTGCATGTACTGAAATAATAAATTGCATCCAATAATAACTACTTAACAGCAACAAACTAGATACACATGTTCATGATATGATGTATGCACAATGGTTTAGTTATAATATGTATATAAACAAAGACACATGATACACCCCAAAAACGTGATTAAAACGGGGAATGTGTAAGATTCACTCACATCGGGTGCGTTGGATTGGAGATGGTGAGATGCGCACGATTTAGATGAGCGGATCGACGAGGAATACTAACCTAAATAATAATGGAAAAATATAATAAATGGATGGATTTTTATTAAGGATTTTAATGAAATTTTTAGATATATTTTTGTGAGTTTATGGATATTTTCTATCTTTAAAAATGTTATTTTTAAGTATTTTTAGTTGATTTTTAAATTAAATTAAATAAATAAAAATATAAAAAAAATATTATTTTTTTAAGCGTTGACCGTTGACCGGTTCGGTCAGCGAATAAACCTGCGCCGGGTGGGATTCGAACCGGCGACCTCCCGTTCGCGTGCACGCAGCTCTACCAACTGAGCTACGTGTCTAACCCGATATAATCTCGTTTTTAATTATATTTATACACTTATTCGATTTAACCGAAATTTCCTTTATTTGCAAAAACGTTTTAATTCAATCGGACCGGTGCTCGTGACGAGTTTCGAACGCGCGACGTGTAGTTCATGTTGCACACAGTCCACCGCTGGACTGTGTGTCTAACCCGGTTATTATCTCGGTTTTTATTATACTTAACAACTATCTGTTTTAACCCGGTTTAGTTCTTGATCAAAAAGGCATGTTATTACACAAGGCGTGCGTGTAGCAGGAATCGAACTCGGGACGTGTGTGTGTAATTACACACAGTCCACCGCTGGACTGTGTGTCTAACCCGTTTAAAATACCGTTTTTAATTAATCTTATGTTATGTTATGACTTCATCTTCTTCGTCGATTTACACAGCCAGCATAATCCGACTTGTTATGATTGATTTATGACTTATACAATTTTCAGACATTAACAGTAATTTAAAAGTAGAGAATGAAGAGAGTTTAAGGAAAAGAATATACCGATTGATGTTGTTCACAGAAATCCGGCGGAGGTTCGTCGGTACTGAAAGTGAACTCCGGCTGTTGAAACCAATTAACAGCGTTGATCGATTATTTATGAAGTTGAGTCACTTAAACAAGGTTTAAAAGAAATTAGGATATCATACCAGTTCACAGTGTGATTCCGGCAGTTTCAGAAGTTTTCCGGCGAAGATAAGATTTTCGATAAACGTTGACTAGAATCGATTCTGATGGTGGAGTTGTGTTAGAGACTGATTAATCACATGATTTAAACAGAAAGAGTCGGAGGAAATACCGTGAGAATGTGAGTCCCGGTTTTCCGGTGACTTGCAGAAATTTTCCGGCGAACTGATTCAGATGATCTTGTGGTTCAAAAATGCGACGAAATTGAAATTGAGTATTGATATGATAGCTCTGAATCGCGAGAATGGTCTGAAGCTTGAGTTAAATAAGAACTTTGATGAACTTTCGGTTTCAAAAACCGAAAATGATGAGACTTAAAGTTCAATCAATTTTAACTTGATTAGAAACCGTCATACATCGGTTATAAGCTGAACAAGTGAATTAAACAACGATTTGACGATTGGTTTGCCGATTACCGTTTTTCAGATGGCACCATCGGTTCAACTGAGTTTGTGTATAAGTTTCATTTGTGTTCCTAGAGTTAATAGAAAACACATTGTGGCGGAGTGGTTTAGGGAATGAATGTTAAGTTGTTTAAAGAGTCTTGGCTGACCCGGGTTCGAGTCCCGGCAGCTTCATATATTTTTTATTTATTTTATTTTAACTTTTTATCAAATATAATTTTTATAGTTTAGTTTATTTATTAATTATGTATCGTTTTAACTCAAAATAATCATAAATAATTAATGCAACTTTTATAACTTGGTACTTGATTACAAAACGGAGCGGGTTTTGGAGACCCGATTTTTACAAATGTTACACAAGTCATATGATCAGTTCACTACAATATTAATGGGATGGAGAAGACACTTGCAGAGCTACATCAGATGCTCAAAACTGCTGAGGTAAATATACCCAGCAAGACTGCACCAGTGCTGATGATCAAGGAGGGTCATGTTAAGAAACCTAACACCAAGAAAAAGGGCAATCAGGGCAAAGGGAAGGGCAAAGGCAAATCTGTTGCAAACAAGAAGCCTCAGAAGGATGCCAAGTGTTTTCATTGTAATGAAATTGGGCACTGGAAGAGGAACTGTGCTAAGTATTTAGCTGAACTGAAGCAAGCCAAGGCTTCAGGAGGAGAGTCCTCAGGTATATATGTTATTGAAATCTTTGCTTTTTCTGGAAAAACATGGGTGTTTGACACAGGATGTGGTTTTCACATTTGTAATGCTTTGCAGGGACTAAGAAAGATTAGGAAGCTGAAACAGGGCGACTTGGAGGTCCATGTTGGCAATGGACAAAGAGTTGCTGTGAAGGCGATTGAACAATGTTTATTTTATTCCTTGGTCACTAGAAATATTGTTTCGGTGTTTCTGCTTTGCATGGACAAGGTTTCAATTATCGTTTTAATGGTGAATTTATTTCTGCTTATTTTAATGATGTATTTTACTTTGATGCAAAACTAAACAATGGAATCTATGAGATAGAAATACAAAACAATAACATATTATGCAACATCTCCCATAAATGTAAAAAGTTAAACTTTAATGATACGTATATGTGGCATTGTAGACTTGGTCACATAAGCGAGAATCATGTTAAACAACTCAAAACTGCAGGAATCCTAGATTCCAAGGGTTCAGAAACGTTTGGCAAATGCGAATCATGCTTAAGTGGAAAGCTAACAAAAGCACCTTTTTCAAATGTTGGAGAAAGAGCTAATGATTTGTTGGGACTTGTACATTCAGATGTATGTGGTCCATTTATGTATGTGGTCCATTTAGAAAATGTCAAGACATGGAGAAAGATACTTTGTTACATTTACTGATGATTTCAGTAGATATGGTTATGTTTATCTTATGAAGCATAAACATGAAACACTTGAAAAGTTTAAGGAGTACCAAAACGAAGTAGAGAATCAGCTAAATAGAACTATCAAGATGCTTCGATCAGATCTTGGCGGCGAATATCTTAGTCAGGAGTTCATCGACCATCTAAAGGATTGTGGAATAGTTTCATAACTCACTCCACCTGGAACACCACAACATAATGGTGTATCTGAGAGGAGAAATCGAACTCTATTAGATATGGTTCGATCAATGATGTGTCGAACAACCCTCCCACGCTCCTTTTGGAGTTATGCTCTGGAAACTACCGCAAGACTTGTGAATATAGCTCAAACGAAGAAGGTTGACAAAACGCCTTATGAGATATGGCATGGAAAGAAACCTAAAGTATCCTATCTTAAGGTCTGGATTGTAACACTTATGTCACTCTAGAATCTTCGGATAAACTAGATCCCAGAGGCGAAAAAGTGGTTTTCGTCGGATACGCTAAAAGGATTGTTACCTTTTCTACCACCCCACTGAAAATAAGATTTTCACTAAACGCAGAGGCACTTTCTTGGAGGAAGAGCTTCTGGCGCGAGGGATTGGAGAAAACCATGTGGATCTCGAAGAAATTCGAGAATCACAAATGACTGAACCAGTTGTTCAGTCAGAACCAGAAGTAACTGATCCAGTTATTGAAGTTGAGCCTGTGAGGACTCAAGAAACAACAGAAACACCAAGTGTTCGAAGAAGTATTAGGGATCGTCGTGCACCTGAAAGGTATGACGATATCTTCATGATTGATGAAGCTGAACCTGCTACTTACAAAGCTGCAATGTTGGATTCAGAATCCAAGAAATGGCAGGAAGCCATGAATGCAGAGATACAATCCATGTGTGAGAACCAAGTTTGGGATTTGGTTGATCTTCCTACCGAAGGTCAGACTGTAGGAAACAAATGGATCTTCAAGAAGAAGACCGACATGGATGGAAATGTGCAAACCTACAAAGCAAGGCTTGTAGCGAAAGGGTTCACTCAGACTCAAGGAATTGATTATGAGGAAACTTTCTCGCCAGTGGCCATACTTAAGTCTATTAGAATTCTACTTGCCATTGCTGCGCATTATGACTATGAGATATGGCAAATGGATGTCAAGACTGCATTCCTTAATGGACACTTACTTGAAGATGTCTATATGGTTCAACCTGAAGGTTTTGTCGATCCAAAGAATCCTAATAAGGTGTGCAAGCTAAATAAATCCACCTATGGATTAAAGCAAGCATCTCGCAGCTGGAATCTCCGTTTTGATCAGAAAATCAAAGAGTTTGGTTTTATTAAAAACAAAGATGAACCGTGTGTTTACAAGAAATCTAGTGGGAGCTATATCACTTTTCTCATTTGTATGTAGATGACATACTAATCATTGGAAACAATATCCCTATGCTAAAAGATGTTAAGGCTTGGTTGGGTAAATGTTTCGCAATGAAAGATCTTGGTGAAGCCGCTTATATTCTAGGAATAAAGATTTATAGAGATAGATCAAAGCGGTTATTAGGTTTAAGTCAAAGTACATATATTGATAAGGTCATGCGACGCTTCTCAATGCAAGACTCAAAAAGGGGGCTCTTGCCCATGGCACATGGAACCATTCTTAATAGCGACCAGTGTGCAAAGACTGAAGAGGAAAAGAAGAAAATGGAAAGAGTTCCATATGCTTCTGCTATTGGTTCTATCATGTACGCCATGTT
Source organism: Scalesia atractyloides (assembly GCA_947069175.1). Classification (NCBI taxonomy): domain Eukaryota; kingdom Viridiplantae; phylum Streptophyta; class Magnoliopsida; order Asterales; family Asteraceae; genus Scalesia; species Scalesia atractyloides. The sequence continues at coordinate 8,743,686 of CAMTDV010000014.1, read as the reverse complement.
ATGTACTAGACCTGATGTTTCGTATGCTCTTAGCATGACGAGTAGATATCAACAGAATCCAATAGAGAGTCACTGGGCTGCAGTGAAGAACATTCTTAAGTACTTAAGAAGGACTAAGGACATGTTCTTAATATATGGAGGACTGGATGAGGAGCTGTCAGTTAAGTGTTATATTGATGCAAGTTTCCAGACTGATCGTGATGATTCAAGATCACAGACCGGATATGTTTTCATTCTGAATGGTGGGGCTGTTACTTGGAAGAGCTCGAAGCAAAGTGTGGTTGCTCAATCCACCTGTGAATCAGAATACAATGCTGCATCGAATGCTGCTAAGCAGGCTGCCTGGATGAAGAAGTTCATTACTGATCTCGACGTTGTGCCTAGCATAGAGAAACCGATCGAGATGCTGTGTGACAACACTGGTGCCATTGCTCTTGCAAAGGAACCAAGGTCGCATCAAACCACAAGGCATATACTCAGAAAATTCCACTATATTAGAGAGATAATAGAGCGTGGAGACATCGTAATAAGCAAAGTTCATACGGATCTAAATCTGGCTGACCCCTTTACTAAGCCTTTACCTCAAGCTAAATATGAGTAGCATGCTGAAAAGATAGGGCTTACATTTGCTAGACAGTGGGCATTGTCACACCCCGACCCGCAGCGGAATAAGAGTCGGGGCATAATTGGGTTATCACCAAAGCTCATGATATTTACTAATATGTTTCATATTTATTAAAGTCAAAATTACATCCTCAATATTCCAAACATGTTCATACAAATACAAAGAAATATAATCAACTAAACAATCCAAAGTCTAAACCAGTTTATTCTTCTAAGCCATCCTATGTGTTTCTTGCTGCAGCTGGATCACCTGTATCATGTGTAAAAATGGGGGTTTTTGGGTCAACATAAGTTGGCGAGTGAACCTTGTTAGAAAAACATTTATTATTGATCTCTTGTTATCTTTATCATGAAAAATTGTGCAATAATCATATGTAAGCAAACATAATTAAATTCGACAATAACAATAACAACAACAAACAATAACATACAATAACAAACCAACTTGCATGAATATATAACATGAATGAAACTGTATATGTTGGCAACGTCACGTTCACGCTCATAATGTAATGGGGAACGGACGGCCTATGATAAATGTCTGTGCGATCAAGGCTCAATCAAACGGAGCCGATCGTATGTTGGCAACGCCTGGTTCACGCTCATAATGTAATGGGGAACAGCTCAACGCTCATAATGTAATGGGGAGCGGCGGCCTATGATAATGTATGTACTGAAAATGATAAATTTAATCTAAACAATAACCACACAAACAGTTGATACAAGTTGAATACACATTTGTTCATGAATATGACAGATGCACAATAGTTTAAATGTGATAAATAATAAGAGACATGATACACCCCAAAAACGTGATTAAAACGGGGAATTTATAGAGATTCACTCACATTGGGTGCGTTCGGTTGAAGATGATGAAATGCGCACGAGTTTAGAGGATTGATCGACGAGAATTTACTAACCTAAATAATAACGAAAGGTATGGTGAATGAGTGGATTTTATTAATAATTTTAATAGGATTTTTAGATGTATTTTTGTGAGTTTAAGGCTATTTTCTATCTTTAAAAACATTATTTTTAAGTACTTTAATTGATTTTTAAATTAAATAAATAAATAAAAATATAAAAAAACTGTTGACTTTTGCGTTAACCATTGACCGTTGACCGTGACTGTTGACTGTTTGACCGGTTCGCTAGTGTGCATGTGTGCGCCGGGTAAGGCTCGAACCCGAGACCTCCCGTACGCGTGCACGCAGCTCTACCAACCGAGCTACGTGTCTAACCCGAAATAATTCTGTTTTTAATTATATTTATATACTGTTTTAGTTTATTCAAATTCTTTTATTTTCAAAAAGGATTTTAATCATCGAACCGGCGTGTGTCACAGGTCTCGAACCCGGGACCTGTGGGTTAGTGTTGCACACAGTCCACTACTGGACTGTGTGTCTAACCTGGTTAATATACTGATTTTTATTATACTTAACATCCTCAGTGAGTTAAACCTGTTCAGTTAAAAAGGAAAACATCTTTATTACAGAGCATACGATTGTGTCAAGGATCGAACTCGCGGCGTGTGATAAGTGTGCGCACACAGTCCACCGCTGGACTGTGTGTCTAACCCGAGATATAATCCAATTTATATTAAACTTATATACAAACTAACTTCATCTTCTACGTTACAATATCACAGACAACGACTACCCTACTGATTCTGTTTAATTCGATTGACAATCATTTAAGTGATTAAAACGAAATGGACAGGGAAGATTTTGGAAGTAGACATACCGGAAAAATGGTCTTTCTCAGAATTCCGGCGAAGTCGTCGGCTCTGTTTTTATGGGCTTCGTCTGAGCGGACCAATTAACAGTTTTAATTAGCTAGATGTGGAATTGAAGTACTGAACAAGAGTTATCAGAAGGTTTAAAGGTTTATACCGTTTCACAGCGATTTCTTGAAATTCTCAGAAATTTTCCGGCGAATGATGATTATCCGATATCGTCGCCTGGAACTGATTCTGATTGAAGGGTTTGAGTTAGCAAAAGCTTAACAACTGATAGAAGATGGAAGAATTGAGAAACTTACTGTTTTGATGGAAGACACGGTTTTCCGGCGAAAGTCCGGCGAGTTCAATAAGCTTTTCCGACGAATTGAAAATAGAGCGAAAGTGAAATTGGAGGTTCTGCGGACGATTTTGAGTCGCGAGAGGATGCTATTGTTGGAGTAATTCAGGAAATGAATATCTTCGGTTATAAAAACTGAACATCACCAGAATTCAAGTTCAATCAAGACTGAATTGATTAGGAACGTCGGTTTAACGGTTATAATCAGAAATCCGCGATCACTCAAACGTCTTGGACGTTTGGAAGCCGATAACGGTTTCAGTTAGCGTAAACAGGTCGATTCATGGTTGAACATATGATTTAATTGTTTCCTAGAACTCACAAAAACATCAAGTGGCAGAGTGGTTATATGTGCGCGAGTTAAGTTGTTGGGCTTTCCGGCTGACCCGGATTCGAGTCCCGGCAGCCTGTTTTTCATTTTATTTATTTTATTTTTACTTTTTAACAATTATAGCTTTTAAATTCTAATTTGTTTATTAATTATGCATCGTTTAAAATTAAAATAAACATAAATACGCAACGAAACATTTATAACTTGATATTCGATTACAAACGAAGCGGGTTTGGAAAACCCGTTTTTGAAAATGTTACAGGCATGATCTGTAGTTAGTATTGGTGTTTTAATTTTGAACTACAACAGTTACATTGAATAGTTATTTGATTTATTGGTTAAATGCAAGTTTAATTATTTTGTAACTGTGTTTGTTATTTGTATGTTTATATCCTTGAATAAGCGTATAATAAAAATCTGTAGTCGATCACATGGGAATGAATTTGAATGTAAGACTATTGTGAATTGAGATGATTGTATTCATGAGATGAATAACTCAAGGGTTTGAGAATCAAAATTCACAGATATCACTAGGGAATGATATTGGATGTGACTCGCTTCAAAACGGTCTCCATGGATCTAAGTCATGAGATGTTTTGATATTGATATGTTCAATCTGTCCTTTTTCCTTAGGCACATATTAAACCACATTGATCAAGGACAATCTTTGATGTTATCCAACACCGTCCTGAAACATGGATAGTAATCCGGGTAGCGTTGGGAAAAATCCAAGGTTAAGTGGGAGTTGTATGACGCTGATGGAATTCTGTACTTCTATGCAATTAGAAGTTTAGACATTCCGGCGCCCTCGTTAACTTAAACTGGAATAAACGCGTGGCCACGCTCGGACTAAAAGTAGTTCGTTAGACCAGTTTGAATTAAAGTCAAGAACAGAGAATAGTTGATCACTATATAAGAATAAATGATCCATGTCTTACGATCAGTGAATGTTATATACAGAAGGGCTTATTGATAGAATTATCAGGGCTATAGTATTTGGTTAAGTAAAGTGTTACTTGAACTCAAAGAACTAGTTGACGACTGTAAAGTGTCATACCATGTTAGGAGCAGTGCGATGCAGCTAGGCGTCCAACTCTGCACACGTTGACTTATTTAATTAAAATCGTCCAAGTGGGAGATTGTTGGAGATATGTATGTCCGACCGTAATTAAAGTCAACGTAACTAACTCGGTACGATCCGAAGAGTTATACGTTGGTACACGAATCGTATATGTTCACGAGTAGGTGGATTATTATTTGTGAAATAATAATAGTTTAAACCCGAGGTACTTAATATTAATTAGATTATTATTAAGAGGATTATAATTGTATAATCTTAAAGGGCTTTATGTAAGATTAGGTTCTATAAAAGGATGATTAAGGTGTAAACCCTAGACACACTTTTATAAAAACACAAAACCCTAGCTTCCCTCTCTAGTTTAGCCGCCGCCGCCGCCTCCTTGTCCGGTTCTACCTTTGGGTATCTTGTGCTCGGTTGTGAACTTCCTACTAGCGAGGATTCGTTGTAACCCGCGTGTTACGATCCCGGTGTAGTCGTCAAAGGTTGATTACTAAAACCCCTATGGTTGTTCATTATTTTATTTGTATATACGCGTATAACCTTGATCCTGACTGGGAATATTTATTAACCGGATTAATAATTCAAACTTATATAATCGGCTTTCGGTAAATTATATAAACCGCTTCCGCTACTATTTTGATACACTGATTCCCATCTAGCTTTTAAAACTTTTGGATGCTTGCTTCAAAAAATTTTAGGAGTGTCTTTGTTATCTATGATCTTCACACCTTGAACTTGATTTTCTTGAAATTTCTTCCTTCCATACTTTTTGCACTTGTTGAACCACCGAGTGTATCTTAATGCTTTATCAGTTTGTAAACCCATTCTAACATTTTAAGATAATTGACGTATATTATCCTTATGTTAGCTGACTCCATCCAAAAAATACCAACTGATAATGTCAATTAAACATAAGATGTAGTCTAGATTGCAATATCATTTAACAAAAAGGTACGAATCATTAATGCGTAATAATTCCCTTGGGTAATAATACCAAAAAAATTGGATCTAAATTAGGACTCCAGCTAGTCTATATATTCTGAATAACTTTTAATCACGCTATTATATACTTTAACTTTGATGGCCCAATGATGAATAGTATTTCATTAAAAGTAGTCTATATATTCTGAATAACTTTTAATCACTCAATTATTATATAATTTAACTTTGATGGCCCAATGATGATTAGTATTTCATTAAAAGTTCAAGTTAACAACTGGACATTTATGATCAATTAGTAAAGAGAACAACTGGACATCAAGTTTGCCTTTAAAAAAAAAGGCTATGCGTCATGGGGCATCTGGTGTGAATGGGTTTAACGCCCCTAACACCACCTCATTGGGCATTATAGGGGCGTGAAGAGGGAGGAGCATTTCTAGGATAATGCCACAGAAGAGAACAGGATGGAAAGTAATAATTAAATGGGCATTAAGGGCATTAAGCGTTACGCATTTTTTAAATGGGCGTTATGTTGTTGATGTGACGAAAAATGCCCTGTAGGGGCCATTAACCTTTACCCAATGGCCTAAGTATGTATGTTTGTGTTACAAACTACTTTTTTGGGCCATAAATTCACACTGGCACTAGTCTTAAGATCTCTTAACTTCTATGTCTGAGTGATATGCAGGCAGTCTATGAAAGATAGAGACATGACATGAGCAATAGAGAGAGAGAGAGAGAGAGAGAGAGGAGTTCCTAGATTTATAACTGAGATGGGATACTGCAAAAATTAATTCTAGCAGACAAAATAATAGAAAGGTTAAGAAGAAAACAAATGAGCAAAAGAATCTCACACATATGCATGCTTCAACTCTTCAAGACAACAAACACAAACTAATACCACTACTCCTGGTACTAACTGCAGTTTAGTAATGCATGAATGTGAACATAAATTAACCTCCAAAAAGGTGTATATATCTCCTACATTCACAAGTTCTACTTATTATATATACTTGATAATGCTCATAAAAGCAACTAATTAACCTAAACACAAGATCAAGTGATTCAAATCTTGCTGAAACTGATTAATTTGAAGTCAGTAAAATTCAGCCATAATGTTAAGATTAAAAGTTGGTAAAATGTGTCAGAAGAAAATGTGAGATTTAAGCATCAAGTAGTGTTTGTTAGTAGACAGTACCCACATATGCAGCAATAACTATCACCATCTTTAGAGAGAGAATAATGAAGAAAAAAAAATCATGAGAAAAATGATTGATTAAATGATCCCCAAAAATGATGACAGTAAAAAAAGGAGAAAATGTGAAGTCATTTTCAAGGCCAGAAGACTTAATCATGCCTCCTTTTGTTGCTTTGGCATGCTGCACAATTTGTGCCAGGTTTCATCATAGAGTGTCCATACATTATAGACACTCCCGAGAGAGACGTGCCAAGCGCAATGATAATAAATAAAAGAGTGACCGTTATCGATCATACGAACTAAAAAACAAATAGAAGCACGCTAACACCAAAGAAAGTTGAGTGTAAATAAATCCGTTAACATGTGTACTTTTGTCGGTAAAAAACTTGATCTTTCGTCCAAAGAAGTTTCTTATGTTAATTTACTCCTTATTGAGATTTCAATTTTTTATGCATTTAACTGTCTACGAATTCGATTTAACTTTATTGTCTCCTAAGTTTTAATCTGATTCTTTTCGCTAATCATTAAAAACTACTGTAGGATAGCCAAAATATGCACTTTCTGAATTAGATCAATGGTGAAGCTTCCATCTTAATTAGACCGTGTACCATGTTTATATGTGCAAGGTTTAGCTGGTCGCTAGGCTGCAGCACTGTATTTAAAATGGTTTGAGCAGGTGTTGATGTTAATGCACTGCGGAAGTGGGCTATGTATGCTGCTGTCTTTTTAGATGGGTGAGGAACCAAAGAACACTGGAGTACACTGCATTTTCATGAGGTTCTTGTGGTTAGTTGGAGTAAAACACCTTAATGTCACTACTAGAAAACTACATTTTTTCCTACAAAAGTTTCCCACAACTCAAATTTTATTACAATTTTCCAACAGATTTTTCACAAAAAAGAAAAACAAAAAAAACTCAAAACTTTTCCTCAATTTTCCGACAAAATTGCCATACAACAAGCATTTGTAGCAATTTTCCGACAAAATTGCCACACAAAGATGGGGAGATGATTGAAAAAGATTATGATTGGTTAAAGTTTGTTATCGAGCGTGCAAGACGTTCATATGTAAGCTCTCTTATATCATTTATTTATAATTATTCTGACACTTTTACGAGTTGAAGATATTCATTTGATAAAATTTTAGGCCGCGTACGCGTAACAACTTGAAGACTTGTATGGGTTCATAGAATGCGATGATTTAGCTTTGTGGAAGAGTCTGCATCCTGAACGCAGGAGGTATCATTATTTAGTCTTGTTATTTCGATATCGTAAAAAAATTAAGATATTGAGAAGAATGAGTTTGCTGATATGGGTTGCATATGGCGGTGGTATTGAAGGTAGGCCCATCCATTTTACCTGACACCCAACTTCAAGTTTAGTTATAAAATGAAAAAAAAACATGTGTTTTTCAAGTTTAGCTGTAAAATTAAAAAACATGTGTTTTTTTAAAAATATCATCAAAATCCGACATGTTACGAAAACATATCTTCAAAATTCACATATCATTCAACAATAATACGATATTCGAGTTGGGTTTCGGGAAAAAATGACAGGCCTAATTGGTATGGCCATCTTCAATTAAAATAGATGTAAATAAGTAGGAAATAGAGTTATTCATTAGATGATATTAGGTTTGATCTAAGACATTTAACAATATTATGATATTCGAGTTGGGTGTCGGGTAAAAAGGACATGTTTAATTGGTATGGCCATCTTGAAACAAAATATATGTAAATAACTAGGAAATAGAGTTATTCACCAGATGATGATATTAGGTTTGATCCGAGGCAGTTCTTGAATAATTCAAGATGGCTATACCAATTAGGTCTGTTCTTTTTTACCTGAAACCCGACACCCGACTCGAATATCGTATTATCGTTAAATGATATGTGAATTTTGACTATATGTTTTTGTTAATATGTATTAATTATATCTTTTTGTACAACTTTTAGCTTCAAAAAGTTCAAGTGGAATTAGAAAGAGAACGAGAGGCCCGACAAAACATAGAATCCCGTTTCGAACAATATCAACAAGAGCGCGAAAAAGAGCGGGCCGACCAAGCGGCATGGCAAAAAACGATGGAAGAAAAGCTGAAAAACATCGGAAATAAGTAAAAACTCTCTTCTTATTAAGTATTGGAATGTTAAAGATCTGATTAGTTTTGAAAGCTTTTAGTTAGGATTTTATGTGCGTTTTGGAATGTTTTAAGATTTTTGGAATGTTTGGAATGTCTTGGAATGTTGCTATAATATTTTTGGAATGTTTCAGAATCTTGCTGCAATTATTTTTGGAATATAATAGTAATTTAGCGGCATTTTTTTTTCATAAAAATGGTTTTATAATTTCTTTAATTTGTTACAGTTTGTCACAAATCTGTAGCAAATATCTATAGGATTTTTTTTCCTGAGTTGTAGAAAATATGTCGCAACTTTCAAAAAAAATTTGTTGGTTTGTAGGAATTTTGTCATAACCTTTAAAGTTTGTTTTTTTGGTCTGTAGGAATTTGTAGTAACCTTAAAAAAATATCTTTTGGTTTGTAGAAATGTTGTCGCGAAACTTATAAAAACCATTTTTAAAGTTGTAGGAAATTTGTCACAAGATTAAAAAATATATATTTATTTGTAGGAAATTTGTAGCAAACTGTTAACAGAAAGTTTTATAATTTTGTAGGAATTTTGACGCAAATAAAAAGAATTATTCGTAATTATGGATTACTTGTTTAATTATTGTTACTAATTTTAAAATTAAAATATCATAAAATAAAATACAAAATAGGCAAAATTGTGGAAGAATTGTAGAAAAAACATCAAAAACCGGTTTGTAGGTATTTTGTGGCAACGCTTGTGACGACAGATTTTTGTCGAAATTTTGTGGGAAATTTTGTCATAGTTTTGTAGCTAACCTGATTTTCGACAATTTTATTTTGCATAAAATTTTTTTGTAGCAAATCTGTAGGTAAGACCAATTTCCTACAAATTTGACTGTCACAAAGTAGGTTGTTTTCTAGTAGTGTGTTTGTGTAATTGTAAAAGATGTATTGATTGGGGTAGTTAGGGTTTACAACAAGGAGGGGTTATATACTAACCCATCTTTACACAAAGCTATCTTTAGCTATATTTACATAATTTTAATTCTAACTAATCATAAATCAATTGTGTCTAATATTCACCCGCAAGCTAAGGCCGGGTAACGAACTGTTGTAGCTTGAATCGTAAGAATGTAAATCTATAAGTAGAGAGGCATTGTAAAGATGTCCGTAATTTGATCTTCTGTAGATATGAATTGGAACTTTAATTTTCCTTGTGCAACCTTTTCTTGTACAAAATGAAAGGCAACTTTAATATGCTTTATTCTGGCATGGAAGACAGGCTTCTTGGGTAGATATATAGCACCGAGATTACCAGAGAGTTGGAATGTAAGTTGTATTTGATCCAAGCTCTTTCAACAAAGCTTCTAAGCATGTGAGTGTAGCCATTGTATCAACCAGGGATTTGTGTTCTGATTCTGTGGAGAACCATGAAACCATTTTCTATTTTCGTGCGATCCAGGAAATGAGGTTAGAGCCCATGTATAAGGCGAATTCCCCAATGGATCGATGGTCGTTGGGATAACCTACTCAGTTAGTATCCAAGAAGGCCCGCGGTGTGGAGCTTTACAAGTGAGCATCGATGAAGGCTTGTAGATTAGAACTACAATCTTGACGAATGAGCAAGCGATGATCAGTTATGCCTTTGAGATAACGAAGAATGCGTTTGGCAGCCGACCAGCGGTTCTCGGTAGGAGCATGCATGTATTGGTAGACCTTGTTAACTACAAAGGTGATGTTAGGTTGAGATAAAGTGACATAATGAAGAGCCCCAAAACTGACAATATTTGATTAGGTCAGATAACAGCGGTCTGTCTTTAATGGATAATTGTTGTGACGAGCTCATTGGAGAGGTACCGGTTTGCAGTCAGTGAGGACATTAGGATGTAGAATATCTGAGGTACTGGTTGACAGAAGAACATTCTTGCCTTGGGGAACGAGCTCAATCCCTAGAACGAATTCAAGGGTGCTAAGATTTTTGATAGCAAATGCTTGACTGAGTAGTTGTATGACACGACTGATAGCTATCATGTCATTGCCCGTGACGATGATATCATTAACATACAGAATGTAGAGAATTTTGGTGCCTCGTTTGTAGGTGAACAAAGATGGATCCATTTTGGAGCCCTGAAAACCGAGTTTGTCTAACACCTCGGACGAGTGATGAAACAATGTGCGATGCCTGTTTCAGGCCGTATAAAGGTTTGGGCGAGAGACAAACATGATTAGGGTGTTTGGGATCAGAAAAGCCTTGTGGTTGTCGAATGTAAATCATCTCTATAAGATTGCCATGAAGAAATGCATTCTAAATGTTAAGTTGACGAAGGGTCCACTACTTTGTAACAGCAAGAGATAGAACAACCCGGATAGTCGTAAACTTAATGACTGAATTAAGTATTTCATTGAAATCAACGCCAGGTTGTTGGTGAAAACCTTTAGCAACAATGCAAGCTTTGTATCTTGTAATGTGCCATGTTGATCTCTCTTAATCTTGTATACCCACTTTTTATCAATGACTCTAGTATTAGAAACAGGTGGAACCTGAATCCATATATCATTTTTAATAAGTGCTGGAAATTCCTCGACCATGGCTTGACGCTACTCCTGATGTTGGTTGGCAATGGTAAATGAAGTTGGTTGAATAGTGAGAGGTGTGGAAGAGGAAGCCATGTTGGCAGACATGTTGTAAGGAACATGGGGTTATGTATTAGGACGGAGACGAGGAGGTGGAGAAGTGATAGGCACATTTTAAGTACACGTTACTTAATATTAACTATTATATAAATGCATCAGTTTTAGTATAAAATATATTGTTTTCCTTTATTTTTGTATTTAGTTGGTTATAGTGAAAAAGTGCTTAAACGGGCAATTCTATTAAATACGTGATAAAAAGATTAGCAAGAGTCAACAACGATTAAGGTTAATAAGTTCATATTTAACATTACATACGTTAATGCAAATTAAATTAAATTAACTTATTCTAACTAAATATAGTTTTTATTTCAGTAATGAATTATATAGTTATCATAACTTAATCTAACTTAAGTTAATTCATATGTTTCATGAATTTTTGCAGGAGGTTTCGTAGGCTAACAAAAGGTTGAACTTTTGAAGTAATTAAATGGTTAAGCAAATTAAATAGGCTTTAGTTGGTGGATTATTGACTTAGTTTGGATGTAATTAAAAGAGTCAATATATTGGGTCCAACGATGAAGTGGTGTAGGCCTATAGGGTCAAAAGTAGGAAAATAACCATAACAATAATAAGTTATCAACATAACATAAGGCAAAACATATCTAAACGTATCAAAAACACAAAGTTAAAGATAAATAATGAACTAATTGTTTGCTAGAGTGAAAATCAGGAACCCATAATGGCAAAATCGATCCCGACATCTTCTTTCCAGTCAAAATCACCTATGGAACCTCTAAAATTTGTCTGGGGCAAGTCTGATTCGTATTAAGGTTAATTATGGGCTTAAATAGAGTCAAAGATGGGCTTTTGCGCGCTGTCCAGGCCACCACTCCGCGTTGCACGGGCTTCTTTGGTCTGCTATTCGCGTGACGCGACCAACATATGAACTGAGAAAATCGTTTTGTCCATAACTTCTCCGTTTCAACTTCATTTTCGCCTACAGATTCGTAATTCAATAGTCTATCTTCTCATCTCCTCAAATATCCATTTCCATTCCATGAGAATCCTTCATTGAGCCCAAACCTTCTCCTGTGTACTCGTTTCTTTAACGTTTTAGCTCGTTTTTACTTCCGTAATCCTACAAAGCACACAAGACACAATAATATACAAAACCAATGGTAAAACTACATAAATGACTCAAACTATTATACAAACTATACATGGAAATAGATGTAATTTACATTACATCAGTTTTCATGGGCGTGAGGGCATAAGAAGCTTATTATATCTTCTTTTAAATGAAATGAGCCAATCACTTACCTTTACATCACCATTTATTTTTTTAACACATGTTTACTCACCCAGCATGCTCACATTATCCTAAACGACATTTCATAATCCAAAACCAACAGAGAATAAGATGGGGGTGTGGTAGAGATAGAGAATGTGTTGTGTGAAATTTAAATTAACTGTAATTGAAGGCTTTTCTTAAAGATTTCATGAAAAGTGACTAATGTTTTGTTTATTATACTATATGTTGTGAGTTTGGTAAAAGTGACTCTAAATGGGCTTTAATAAAGAAAATGATGTCACATAACAAAGAAAATGATGTAAAATGTGGTATTAGGTTGATGTGGTATCTCTTAAGTGGGTATGTAATATTATTTAATATTAATAAATAAATAAAAACATCAATCAAGCTCAACGCCCATAAGTGCCTCTAGTTGAGCCCCTCGCCTCACGCCTATGGCGCAGCCTATGTGACACCGGGTGTCACCCCTTCCAAGCCTTAATCACATGGTGCTAGTTTTTTTTTTTTTTTTTTTTTGAAAGGCCAACAAAATCTTATTAAATCAAACCTGGCTAACAACAGTTAACCAAGCACCAGTTACAAACACCAAACAGAACTAAACATTAAAATTTAAAACGTGAGATGTCAAAGTCCAACCAGTTACTCCATGAGATCGAATGCGCCCTTGTTCTACTCCGAAGCCATAAAAAACCCAGGGACCGAATCTCATCTTTCGTATTTGCAGTAGAGATTCTTTTGTTTCGGAAAACCAAATCGTTACGGCTCTCCAGATGACCCAAATGGCAGCTTGGATTACTAAGTACACTGCAGTCCTCCAATTACAAGACCCCCTGTTTCGTTTGTGGATGTTTATCAAATCTTTCAATTCCAAGATAAAGATTGGCTTTATACGGCACCAGCGTTCGACAAAATCCCAGATCTATTGTGCAACCAAGCATGAACCGAATAAATGTAAGGCCGTTTCCGAGTCTTCGTCACAAAGCTTACAAGAAACTGAAGCCAACTGGATGTTTCTTCTGCTAAGCGCAACCGCGGTTGGGATCTTGTCTTGAACCAACCTCCAAACCAGGAAGTTAACCTTTAAAGTTGGCCACCTATTCCATTCAAAGCCCAAACCCAATTCTGAAAAAGACAAGCGTTGGATATGGACTCTCAAACTTCGAACAGTAAAAGACCCCGAGCCCTCCAATTTCCAGGCCCACCTGTCGTCTCCCGAACCCGCAGTGAAGCCCAATAAGGCAACAGACAAATCGCTCAGTTCCGCTGCCTCAACTGGACCCGATGGCTGCCTGCTCCAATGAAAATTCACCACATTCAGCCCGTTCTCCATCGTGATACGGTCAGTCTTGTCCCTTTCAAGTGCAAACAACCTGGGAAATCTCTTGTTCAGCGGTTCCTCCAACAACCAACAGTCTATCCAGAAACGATGTTGTAACTGGACCCGGGAATACCCCGAAACAGAGACGTAAGATCAATAGCGACCTCCTCGAAATCTTTGGCCAACCTTGCCACTTGCTTCCATGGCCCCGGAAGAGACAACTTAGCCGGGATAAAATTCCAGTCCCTTGAGCTATTATGCACTCCCCAGATCACTTTCCACCAAAGACTCTTCTTCTCTACCTTAAATCGCCACCACCATTTTGCCATCAATGCCAAATTCATCTCCCTTAGCGAGCCAAAACCCATACCTCCATAATCCTTAGGCGTCATAATATTATTCCAAGATACCCATTTTACCTTATCGTGTTCAGACTTTAACCCCCATAAGAAATCCCGTCTAAGTTTCTACAATTGATTTATCACACCAATCGGTGCTTTAAACAAAGAAAAATAGTATGTTGGAATTGCATTTAGAACGGACCGCACTAAGGTAACTCTTCCCCCCAAAAGACATGGTATGTGCTAGTATGAGGAGCAGCAACAAAATGGCAATAAATGAATCATCTATGATTTATCAATCACGTGAATCAAACTCAAGCATCAAATCCATGTGGAAAGGAATTCAAAATTATTACATTTTTAACAAAAAAAAAAAGGTAATAATTCAAGATAATTACTTAACCACTTTAATACTTACAAAGGTATTATTAAATACAATTACTTTAATTGGACTACGGAAAACAATAGACATTGGATACCCTTTGGCGATGTTTATTGCCTACGGAGAATGTGATTATTGGTATCATTTCAATTCATTATAACATGTTTAAAAAGGCTATGCGGTATGGTGATGGCCCATCTTTGAAAGATGATCCCCAGCGTAAGCGTCACGTAGGATGGGTGTAAGGATAAGGCAAAGGGAATGAAACTAAGGAAATGAGGGATGAGCCTAATATATATATATAATATATATATATAAGTTGTATGTATAGGTGTGTGAGAGAGGGGGAGGCCCGTCTCAATCGTCTAATGTCCGACGATTTGGACGACGCCGGTGGGGGATAATTGAGCGAAGGTGCGGCGACGATCCTGATCCTGGACGGGCTGAGGACGAGCCCCATACCATTCAGCCTAATAATGTAACAACCATGATTTAATAATGATAACTGTGATTTTATTTTTTTTTCCTAAACTAAATGCATTTGTTTATTGCTTTTCATTTTTAATAAAGCTAATATATGTTTATAATTAGATATTTAAAATATAAATTAAATCATCAATAACATAAAATTATCATACTTATAATAAAGGATTGCGTTGCTATTCTCAATTAGCTTAGAGATTAATAGGGCCCCATTACATAGTTTTACAAACTTCCATTTACATAAACAACCGGAAAGAACCTTAAAAACCTTCTCAGGTTGTACTAGCAAAGACAGGTAAAACTTCCTGTTCTATAGACAACCCGATGGAAGTTGCAGGCCATACGACTTTCCTTGAACGTTCAAGCACGATGACTCCACCCGTCCCTCTGGACCACGATACGCCAAGTTAATGTTCACGAGGTTAATACCTTGGCATGGCACATGTTTGCTACATTGGATCTTAACTGCAACCTTAGAACTTGATGTGCCGCGCACTTTTCTAAATGTCACATTCTTTATTTGAACATTGGATTGTGCCTAAAAACAAAAATGTTTGTAAATCATTAAATATGTTACAAAAACAACATATTGTAATAAGTGGAGACTAAGACTTACCTTTAAGTTGCGAGGAGGTCGCGGGCAATATTGTTGGTCGATAAATATCGGGTTATTCACATCTACCATGATGATGTCATCGAATATGATATCCGAAGCGAGGCTAGGCATAGATGGTGCCCATGTTTTGATCCTTAAACCATTTTGAGTCCCATGTAATGTCGAGTTTTGTATAACTATACCGGTTACAATTTCTTTGGCGTGTGACCCGCCTAAGCTACCAATGCTAAACCCATGTCCTGGCCCACAATGGACTCTTGTGACTTCTATATCGTGACTGCCGGAAAGAATCGATATGCAGTCATCACCGGTGCTTATGATAGAGTCTCGGATCTTGATTTTGGTCGAGCCCCCGATGTGTATTCCGTCAGTGTTCGGGCTATCTTCTGGGGCGCTGATCCGAATGTTGCTCATGTTCAAGTTGTGGCATGCGAATAGATTGAAATGAGCGTTCTTGCTATTGATTGATCGGATGTGGCTTATTATTGAATTCGTAACAAAATCAAGCCGCATTGACTAGTAACATTTGTAAAACAATACATTAGTAAAAGTGAAAGTAAAAAAATATATTTATTACACCTAACACATTGTGTAAAACAATATATTAGTAAAAGTGAAAGTAAAAAAATATTTATTATACCTAACACATTGTAAAACAATACAAAAATAGAAGTGAAAAAATAATTTTTAAAAAAATATTACACTTTTGACACCCTACTTTATAAGGTTCCAAAGTAAAAGTGAAAATAAAAAGAAATATTTATTACACTTAACACAATACTTTTATACGGTTCCAAATGTTCTCAACAATATATGGATTGTGAAAAGAAATGCATATATTTATATATAATATAGGAACACATTATTTTCAAAAATAGTATTATTTTATGAACTTGGAAAACCGCATAATTTACTTGTAAATTCTTATATAAATAGAGTGTGTGTAACATATTTAAAACAATAAATACAAATGCGCTATGCATTTTTTAAACTACTATTTATATTATGGATTCTGAAATAAAATTCGCTATTTATTTATATATATAATACTATGCATTAAAATGTATGTAGTGTTTACAAACACATATAACGGTATTTGTTTTATATTTTAAAACAATGAACCTTTTTTTGTCACTATGTAACTGTTTGATTCCTTTAATCATTACCTTTAAAAAACGTTACAATCTTGCGTAATAACTACTCAATTAAATCAATGACAAAACATTAATATCCACACTTTTCATGTCCCATTTTAACCAAATCATTACACTTTTCCGTTAAAAAAATGAACTTACAACGGGAAGAGGCCTGCACCGTGAATTGGTGGCGCAGTCATTGTAATGCCAGGCAGCGCCGCCGTGACCGAGCAAAAAACCACCGCCTCCCACCCTCAGTCGATCAACATATCGGAAACCAATCCAGTGATCAACAAAAAACTTTGAAGGGTTACTTGAAGCTTCAAGCGACCCCTTTATGATAAAATCTATCGGCCCCTTACACGGTCCGCCAAAAACCACCGAATCGATCATATATGTCCCTTGCGGTACCAAAACCCTACCACCACCCTCACGTCCACACGCATCGTACCATGCTCCAAGAAACGCCTAATAAAATAAATAGCAAAACAATAAAACGATACAGATAAGATTAGCATAAAACTTTGTGCGACAATGACACACATAAATCGAGAAATGGTCTAAATTTTTGTGTTTTGCTAGCTCTTTGCTAACTTTTTTAATGATATTATCATTGTTACCGTTACAAAAAATAAATAATACATAGCAAGATTGTTGATCATATATATAATTAATATTTTTTTTGTGTGTGAAAAAAATGTACCTTGGTGCTATCGGTTATTCGGTTGGGCACTGCACCGTAGGACAAGACGTTGAAGGTGGCCGGAATGGGATGTCGGAATGCGGTGGTGGCGGCGACGGATAGCAGCAACTGAAGGAGGTGGATGAAGGAGACAGTCATTTTGTTTTATGTTGTGTTTATATTTCTATTGAAGGAGTTTATATAGTAGAGACTAAAGAGCAAAGTAATTCAAAAGTTGACTTATTAAATTGCGTAAATTTAGTATTTCTTTGATCTCTTGCTTGATTTCCTCAATGATACTAAATATACACATAATGCTTATTTAAGGTCTCTACTTCATTTTTGTCGTACTCCATAATGTAGCATTGGACGTTACGTTATATGGGATAATTCCATGTTACATGTGAGACGAAATGGAAAATATATAAAGTTATACAACATATAAGATTGCATATTGTCTTATATCTATTTATCTTAATTATATGTTCGTATTATCTTTGATTAATTTATATTACTAGATACATGTTATGTTATGCGATATAATTCTACTTATGATAAACATAAAATACACACACACGAAGTTAGACAACAAATTCTACGTGTTAAAACAGAGTTGTTTTATATTCATCTTGTTATATTTTTAATCAATTTAACTTATTGCAAAATTTATTTTTAGAAAACACATTAAATGTGGTAGATTTGTTTACCCAGAGAAATTTGTTGTTTGATTTCTTAAATATACTATTTTTTATTAATTTACATTCATCTAAATCACTCCAGTTAATGGAAGATTAAATTGTAGAAAATAAATAAGATGCTAAGGATTTGGGTTAGAAAAATAAAAACTTTGCTCCTTAAATATCTTACTAATTAATGTTGTTTTTGTTATAAATTATTTAAGCTTTTTGAGAATACGAAAGAACTTTTTTTAAATTGTCTATAGACTTTTCGTTTTTTAACTGTATATTAATTATTCAAGGATTTAAAGATAGTGAAGCTTAAGAAATTAATTAAAGTAAATATTTTTTCTTCCGTTTTAATTTACCTCATTTATAATATATATAACGCATGCTAAAGTAAATTTTAACTTATCTAATAATAGTTACACTTATTTTAAACACATGGAATTGTATTTCTTTTCAAAATAAAAGACATATTTTACTGCTTTTTTAGTATTTTCTTAAAAAAGTTATTCTAACTTTCTAATTCTAACCAAACAAAATTTATGTTAGCATATAAAACATTTCTTAGTTATATACGCAGTGTATTCAAATACCATGATGTATTTATACCTTTATAAATAAAAGTATGTATATATGTACGGATTATGTATGATCTAACTCGATTGTTTAACGTTTTTCATTCTTGTTCCTTTGTTGTGAAAAAATCTATTTTATAAGTTATACCGTAGATGGTACAAAAATAGTTTTTGGGCATTAAGTGACACTCTAGCCGAATGCCTAGGTCCACCCTGTATCATTTTCTAATTAAAATTAGATAACAAAGATAATAGTAAAAGGAATTAGTTTTGATAATTAAATTAATTTAATGAACAGCTTCAAAGATTCTCTCTTGTAGCTTTTTTAACAACGTAGTTTTTGTTATCAGTGGAATTTGAACGTTAGAAAGACAAATCCTTATCAAGTATCTTGATACCGCTAGATCAAAAGTTCTTTGGTATTCTTCCTTGTAGTTAGTAGGGTTCTTTCTTTTTTTTTTTTGCATATTTAATTTTTTTATATTAATATATACACTATATTATTGACAAAATTATAGTTCACTGAATTTTCATTATTATCGAAACTATTGACATAATTAATATATCTTTTATATAATACTATATTTTTATAATATAGTGTATGTACATTATTAATAAATAAATAAATATATATATATATATTCAGATATCTTTGTTGAAATTGAAATATGCGTAAATGTTATGAGCCACGTCAATAAATACATGTCATACTCAATATCTTAATTTTTATGAAATATACACTTGCATGTATCTCTATCTATCTCTATCCGAGCTTCACATTATGCACAATGTCTATTTCACAGTATAGATATGCATTAATGAGAAAGATCCTTGATATATTGCTTTGAGTAAAGTCATATATTCTTGATTGATATAAAAAGAGCATTAAAACGAAAACTGATATAATTATAAAAATCGAGAATCCTCTCATGTTAAAGTCCATACACGAGGAGTCATATTCTCTCACATGAAAAATAAAAATATTATTTAAACTAAATGGGTGTCTTTTGCTTTATATAATCTTTTTGCTTTGGGATAACACCATGAGAAACAATCTGAGTGCTAATCATTTATATAACTTTGCTTTGGGAATAAACATTTTTAATGAGAAAGGTCATCATAATATACTTTTTGTTATATATACACACAATACTACATACGGTTAATATAACATGGAATAACACTTTGTATTCCTGAACACATACTTGACATGTTAAATACTACACGCTTTTTTCCTAACGGGATTGATAACCAATTAACGAATATAACATGATTTTTTTTACTAGCAATCAGCCTCTCCGGCTCTCCTTATTTTTTTTAAGTAACCTCACATAATTTGTGAGGGAAAAGACAACAGGAATAAAATTCTAAAAGCACAAAAAACATAAGTAAAAGTAAAAAACTTACACATGCATTTGTGGAAATTGAATGAGTTTTGTGAATAAAGATGTCTTAAATGAAGAAAAAAAGAAAAAAAAGAGAGAGAGAAAGAAGAAAGAGAGTAAATAGTATAACATTGCAATTTTATTTACATGAATATTGATCTTTCATTGGAAATGGTCTTATGGACCATTAGTGACTGAGTTCGATTCTTATTCCTTAGATTTAGTGGGTTTCATCCTGAATTGGTGTATAGACGTTATAATTTGGTGGTTTCGCCTAATGGAGATGAATATAATCTAGTGGTTCCGTTGTTGGCACGATTATCAGTAGTCTGTCAGTTATCTAGATTTGCTATTAAAAAAATTAACTGAAATATTCATGCTTATAATAAGTGGGATGACAAAAAAGCCAGAGCCCAACGGGTATACCCGAAACCTAAAATATACGGGCCGTGTATACCCGAAGCTTGACAAGTGTGGGCCGGTATGAGATTAAAAAAAAAAACCGGGTATGGGTACGGTATGGGATTGAGTGATACCCGCCCGATACCTAGACCATTAACCCGAATAATATCTTAAAAGTATTTTATTTTAATTTTTGATTCATGTCTAGTGTTCGATTAAATGCATAATACATAAACTGACATTATGTGTCCCAAAGTAGCAAGACATTAGTTAGTTAATTGTGTAGATATATGTGTCAAATGTGCATTTGAATATGATACGTATGTATGTTATTGGTCAATTTTTCCTTTGTTATGGCTATTAAAATAGTAAATTATATAAACATTAGGGTAAGAAATGCACATGGGAGTTTCAACGGGTATTTTTAAGAAATTAACGGGTATAAAAAAATTATTTTTTAACAAAAGTATTTTTTTTTTTTAATTTCTAAAAGGGTGTTGATAGAAAAGTTATTTATCCAGATGGGTGGTTTAAGAAATATTTACTAAAATGGGTGCTTGTGAAAAAAATTATTTACTTAAATGAGTGGTTTAAAAAATATTTATCAAAATGAGTGATTTTCGTTTGTTGTTCCTTTCCTTTTTATTTTAAACTGATTTTATATAATTTTTTTCTTTCTCCTAACTTAGTAATAAAATAGGTATTGCGCGCTATTTACTATTTAATATTAGGTTTAGTTCAGTTATATATATTATAATTAAAAATAAAACATTTTCTTAGATCGTGATACTATTAAAGGTTTTTAAATGTTTTTTTTCTTATTTCTCAATAAAAATTTCTTAACTATTTTTTAGATATTTTTTTTCACATATACGTTTTTATTTTTAATTGTCTAAAAAGCTAAAAGTGTCTATGTGAAAAAAAAAGATTTTAGAAAAAGTTAAAGAAAATTTCTATAGAAATTAAAGAGAAAAAACATTTAAAAACCTTTTATAAAGTATTATGATCTACATTTAACAAATTATATAAAATTAGTTAAAAAGAAAGGATAACTAAGAAAAAACACTTATTTTGGTGAATATTTTTCAAATATAGTATGACTTAGGCTAAAGGGTGTGGGGGTCATGGTTGGGACATGATTCGTCACGTAAGAACATGAATAGAAGACTACACCACCCCTTGTTTGATCTACCATGATTTGCATGAATTAAACCATGGCAACCATAGTCCTCCTTTCCATTTTCTAAGAAATCCTTTGCTTTTTTCTTTAGACAAAGATAAATTAAATAAATAAGTGAATAGTGGTTTGGGTCATGACCATACCCTTAAGGTAGTGGTTTTGGATGGTGGATTAGAGGTGAGTGATATGAAGCTAATGTGGAGGGTCATGGTGGTCATGAGGGTCATGACCACACCCTATAGCCTTATAAGACCATTCGTAGTGGTAATGCCCCCACGTTTGGGTGTTTTCCGCCATATGGCAGTCCAGTCAGCAAAGGGGCATTATTGTGTGTTTTTTCTAAAATGGGTGTAGTGGGGATGTGGGCATTGTGGGACATTATGTTAAAAGGGTTGTAAAAAATTAAATAAAAAACATCAAAAAAGGGTATTGACCAACCAAAAAGTTGAATACATGTGATTGGCCATCTCAATCCATCTTCGGCGTGGAAAAAGGGACGCCTTGGAGCCATTATTCGAGAATAACGCCCCGGGGTGTGGTCGATGGGGTGTTTAGGGGCGTTTTTCAAGGCCAAAACACGCAAAAACCTTACCACTTCACATGGTCTAATAAAAGACTTCTATTCATGCCACATGGTATTCTCTCACTAAACTTTAAAAAATTTAGAATTAATTATTGTTTTCATCTCTGTGGTTTGTCAAGAATTACTATTTCAGTCCATTAGTTTAAAAATTGTGATTTCAGTCCCTGTGGTTTCACTTTCGTAACCATTTCAGTCCCTGTGGTTTCGCTTTCGTAACCACTTTTATCAATTATTCTGTAAGTATATGGACTGAAATAGTTGCGAGATGGACTGAAATGGTTACGAAAGTGAAACTACAGGGACTGAAATCGCATTTTTAAACTAATTGACTGAAATAGTGATTTTTGACTAACCACAGGGATGAAAATGGTAATTAACTCAAAGATTTAAGTTATAATTTATTTTTATATTTTTAATCCTTGTCTTTTATCTCTCATTAAATTTAAAAAATAGAATTTATTTTAATATTTTTTAATCCTTATTATTATTGTTGTTACAATATCCACAATCATGCACACATGATATATTATAATTTTGACTTGATATATTCGAAGTCATACTTGATAGTTACACATATATTTATTATCTGATTGGATAATGTAATATCCATGTACATATTCTTAAATTTTAAAAGTTTAATTTTCTTTTACATTTATTATTAATATGATATTATTTACAACTTCATCATAAAGTTGACCATTGTATTCTCTTTAGTTTTGAGCATCGTATTCTTTTTAATTTGAGTATAGTAATGTTATACTTTATAAAAAGACATTTTTAAGTGGATGTGTTGTGCGTATAGCATGATTAAATATGTACATGCGTAATAATAAATATAGTGTGTTACTATCAAATAAGTTACGTAATTATTATTATTCGTATTATTATTATTATTATTATAAGTTGTGTAAATATTTATGTGTGTTATTATAACATGGCTTGCGTAATTATTAGTACATGTTGCATAATTATCAGTATAACTTACATAAATATTTCGTTTTTCATTTTATCATATATTTAAACTGTGTAATACACATGAATCCAAAAAATTACTAAATTATTATAATAAAATAACTTGAATATATAACGAAAGATATATTTTAAGTTATCAAATATGATTTGTATTATCGTCTCCTGAAAAATTAAGTTATATTTGAATCCGTACCCATTTCAAATCTACTCGATTTTCTTTAAATATAAAATTTAATATATTTGTTATTTCGTTTTCATTAAACTCGCACGTTTTCATTATTTAAATTTTCTCATTTTTATATTAAAATTTTAATTCAACATTAGTTGGTTTGTATTTTTTTTTTCTAAATTATGTATTTAAGGGTTGTGTTTCTCATGTTTCCTTTTGCCTTTTATGATTTTACATATTTTAAAATTAATAAAATAAAACCAAATGTTAACTAATTTAAGCCATGTAAAACACGGGATTTTAACCTAGTGACCCATTATAGTAAATAATTTTTCCATCAACGTCCTTTTGGGAAGGAAAAAAAACCTCCATAATAAGGTATAGTTCACATACATCTATAGTTATTTTTTTTTACCAACGATGCACGTTATGTACTTATGTACGACAACAATGATGTTACCCTCTCATGCAGAATGTACATGAAAAATGAGACAACTAATCCTCATACCAACCAATATCATTCGCATTGCCGACGAGGAGCTTATGCATAAGTTTTTTTCTATTACCACGAGTTAAAACTTCCCAAAAGGTCACATATCCTAAATGAGTCTCACCCTATAGACATACTTAACCGTGCAACTTTCCTTGCATCCACATCCAATGAGTTCAATATGAATGATGGTATTTGAGGTGGACATTTCTCAATTGTATCTCAATATCTCATGTGGACAAGTGTTGCAGGACTTGCCTAAGGTGTCACAAACACCTTAACCGTGCAGCTCTCCTTGCATCCCCAACAAATGCGTTCAATATGAATTGATCATTGAGGTGGACGTTTCTCAGTTGTATCTCAATATCTCATGTGGACGAGTGATGCAAGACTTGCCTAAGAGCATTCACAATCAAATATCTTTCTCCATCTCTATAATTATACTAAAAACATTATATTTTCTCTTTCTTTTTTAATTAAATAATATTTTTTATACTTTTATCGTCACTTTTTCTCCTCCTCCACTCACAACCACTTTCAAAAAATATTAAAAAATTTTAGAGGTGAATATTATCCACTCCAAATTTACTAATGAAAAGTAACCTTTTCTCCCTTTTCTCTCTCCTACACTCACAACAATTTGCAACCATTCTCACAATATAGAGGTCACACTCACATAAAAAAAAAATGGAGGTTCCATTGTGAATGCTCTAAGAGGTCACAAACACCCTCCTTGGAGACTCATCGTCCTCTATGGGATTTGTCAACAGTCAACCCATCGTAAAAGGGGTTCGATACTATTCGTAACATCTTATCTCTTATACCAACCAATTTTGTGGGCAAAGCTAGAAGCTCACGAATTTTCTATTTTATTTTTTTGTGCATTGGGTAGAGACATCCTACGAGTCCACATTCTGGTTTTTCTCCCACCAATCATGCGTATATGTAGAGTTCTACCAAATGCACCAAAAACATGTTGGTGGTATTAAGGCCGGACGGATGATTTTATATGCGAAAAGCACTAATCATGAAAAAAGGCAGAAACTTGTAGAAACTCTCAATAAGTCCAGATACAACCAGTTATGCAAAACATATCTAATAAAAGATTGGTGACTGGACTCAAGAACAACATGCACAATATCTAAAACATGGAAACCATTCAGTCCAAGTTAAATTTGTGGTTGTTTCTTTTGTATCTGCCTCATCCCCTGATGCTTTAGGCTCTAGCTCTGGTTTTGGTGGTGACTGTGGCACTGGTCTTGTTAGTGAACCGCGGGGGTAAGGTGAACTGCCATTTTCCATCTCTCCTGATAAACTTCATGTTTTGAGAAGAAAAAAGATTAGCCCTTCACTAGTAAGATTAAATCATTTATGTTGATGGACATATGCTTTTCTGATAGTTTACTCAACTTTACGCTAGCGATAGTTTACTATTATCGTTATTTGTACTTCTGTATGGTTGTTGCTATGTTTATATTAGTAACATTAGAGGCTTGGGTTCTTCAATGGAGACCCAAGTTCAATCCCCACTTGTGTCACTTTGGTGGATTAGGCAATGATAGATAGAGCCTAGCCTCCTTCCAGAGGTGTCAGGCTTTATCTTGAGCCCACCCGGGTTTTCGTCCCACCGTGTGTTACGCGAGAGAGTTCTGCTCTTATGGTGGCACAACGACTGTCAAGTGGCAGCCGGTGGTATGGTTTCCCGGGGGAACGCTCAAGCCAAACTCTGAAGCTAGCGTGGGCCCGGTTAAGACAATATAGTCTGGCCAGAGTGGGGCAACGGGGCTCTCCAATTTGGGGAGTGCGGCAACCAAATACAAGAAAGTCGCCGTTCCAAAAAAAAAAAAAACTAGACTATATATTGTACACGTTTAAAAAAAGGTTTTTGGAGCAGGGGTCTCAGTAGGAGCAGCCCCTCTATCCTCTAGGATAGAGGAAAGGTTTGCGCTCATCTCACCTTCCTAAGATCCTAGCATTAGCTCAGGTTTCAGGTTTTTGGGTCGAGTTGTTCGGGTTTTTTGCCAGGAAAAAGTGACCCGATAACCGACTCATTTAAAGCTCGGTTTGTTTGGGTTCAAGTCGGTTTAATCAGTTTTCAGGTTGGGCTGTAAAATGAAAAAAAATGTTTTTTTTTTCACAAGATATCATCAAAATTCATCATATGAACTTGATTGTCAATTATTTTACCTTGCAAATCTTGTATTTTATTATCAATTATTTTTCCTTGCAAATCTTGTATTTTATTATCAATTAGAATGACAACACTAGCTAGGGATCATGAGCATTTGGTATCGAGTACTAGTACCGAACCAGCATCGATACTGAACTATACCGCACCGAACCATTTTCAGTACCGATTCGGCACCCACTTTTTGCGTTTTTGGGTTCGGTACTTTTGGTTTGGTACGGTATGGTATTTTGGGTAGATTTACCTTCAAATATCAGTACCTATTTTTTGCGTTTTTCGGGATCGGTACTTTCGATTCGTTACCGGTAGGTACCGAGCTCATCCCTAGCACTAGCTATGTTATGAGTGAGAGTAGATGTTTGTTTGTTTTATGCATATCTCATAGTTTATATAAGTTTAATCAGAAACAACTTACATTGGAAACACCAAAGAGTTTGAACTGCTGCTGGTAGTTGCAGAAAAACAACTTCCTCTATCTTCTTCAAATGCGGGATCATCAAGAATGCTTGATCGTTGATTGTATTCCTCGTCCGTTTCAAGAATTTTCCCATCTACACATTGGCTATCGTATGGCAAGTCAAACACCGGGCTGAAACTGTCGAGGTGGCAGAAACTAGTGCTGTCCATACGAATGCTGAATAATGACTCGTTTGAAGCCATGCTCCAGTTACCCGGACCAGTGAATATCTTTTCCGCAACAACATGAGATGGGATTGTTTCCGGATGCTCCATCACTTGGATGGTTGGCTTTCCAGAATCACTCAAATTCTCATCGTCGTTTTGATCATTTTTCACTGTCTAAAATTTGAAGATCTTCTAGCGATATAACAGACGAGGTAGAGGAAGAACTGGATGTTAAGGAAATCGACTTTTTATTCGAAGCGATATGAGTGGACTCGTCATGGGCAATGGCAGGAAGCACAATTGCTTGATTGCCATTGTTTGTGGCTGCATTCTCTGAGTCCATATCCTCAGATGTCTGGTTTGGTTCATCTAAATGCCCCATATCAGACTACTGATGTATCTGCAAGCACAAATGTAATTGCAACATTAGCATATTCTACAAATGTATGTTAAAAACAATGTCGGTATGAACAATGATTTCTTTAAGTTTTAAATTCAGCCCTTATACAATACATAATATATACACATCTAACCCATTTAGTTTTTTATTAATTTGATTTTCTCTAATAACTTGCGTTTGTTAACTTTCTAAAAAAAAAGAGCTGTGTTTCATTTTTTTTACTCAACATTCCAGTATAAGATTGTAAACAAATAGAACATTTTTTTCAGTATCGTAAGCTATACGAGTATCAATATTGTACCCGGGGCCGGCCCTCAGCATGGGCCGGGTGGGCGCCGGCTCAGGGCAGAAAACATAAAAGGGTCCATAAAAATTTTAATTTTTTTATATATATTATACATATATTTAAAAAAACCTATATGTAACTATGTGTAAACCCAAACTGGGCCTGGCCAATCTGTTTGACAGTATAACTGGCCCAAATTTGCTTAAGTTTTTTGAGTGCCAAATCTGTTTAAGTGGCCCATATTTGATTCAGATTATGAGTGCCAATATGTTTAAACAATTAAACCCAGCCCCCAAGCCCAAATGTTCAAACATTCAAACCCAATTAAATAAACACTCCGATTAAGGAGGGAGGGGCGGTAGAAAATTACAGCGACGTAGGGCTGAGTGACGCAACAACACAACCACCCCTGAATTCTTGTTTTACTAGGACGGGTTGGGCCAGGTTTATTATCTCCCAGGCGGCCCAAAATTTTTGTAACATTCTCGGAGATGCCCTCACCGTACCCGTACTGTGATAAACCGATTATGACCGAACAACCTCACCAGTATTCGCTTTTATGCTTTTTATCAATGTATAACACGTATCGTTATCCTTTTAGGACTTTTTTTTCTATTGTAACGAACCGATATTTACCTAATTCCCTGGTCCGTGGAAATCTGACTAGTTATTAAAAAAAAAATCTAGAACAAATTCAACAAAATTGAAGGCAAACCTGAAAACAGAGAAGCACCTGTTGAAAATTGAGCCCCAAAGATGAACTCCTTTCGTATTTCCTTATCCTTTACATTGCATTACTTTGTAAAAGGTAAAATTCATAAACACAAATGTAAAAAAATAAATAAATAATCAAATAACATAGATAATTGATGAAAATCCAGAATTATTGGCAGCCATATGAGATCGTTTACCAAAAGTATGAAGGGACCAATGATCATCAGAGCCTTTCTTCTCCGGTGGATTTATGATGAAATATTATTGTAGCAGGGAGGAATGGCTAGGTGACCGGCGACGGCCTTTCCCCCAGCGACCACTAATGACGAAATCTTGTCAATGAATTCGTGCGCATCATGACTGGATTCCGACCATGTTTTAACGTTAAATTTATTTTGTATCCAAACCCTATACTTTTAACAATAGTCAATTTCAACCCCTATACTTGTTTTTATCTTATAATTTAAGTGGGGGTAGTTCAGTATTCGTCATATCTTGAATTCGTTAAGAGTAATTTGTCTTTCTACGAGTGTAAACAAGCTTAGTCGTTCGTTAGCTAACTGAATCAACCTCCGAACTATCTAAGATTAGCTCGATTCAAACAAGCTCAGGCTTAATAATAAGGTTGTTTAAGAAAACTAGCCCAATTTATCGAGCTTTAGAAATAGAGCTCGAATTGAGCTGAGCTCGACTCACTTACACCCATACATTTAACAAAAACAATTACATATAAAATTTTATTATGTAAAATTAAAAAATAAGATGTAAGGCTTGGGAATTTTGATAATCATTTTACAAAAAGTTTGTTCGGTTAGAAACTCAGGAGATTCTTAATGATGTTGGCAGCTTGTCTCAACTAGTTTTATCAAAGAATCAATTGTGATTCTGTTATGGACTCTAACCATTACAAGGTATGCGACTTGTCCTATATCGGTTGTATGAGCAACCAATGTGGAGTTTATATACCATATGGGCTCTCTCAACACTAGACTAGTCTTTTGGGTTAAGATCTCTTGTTAGATATGTTATGTGTTATTATTTCTTGTGAGACACCTTAAGATAGAGTTTGAGCTTTACCTGATTCGAGTCTCCGAAGATGAACTCATACCTCAAACACCACGGTTACCAAATGGGTTTTTATAGATTCGCAAAGAAGGAATGGTTTACGGTTATAACTTATAAGAGTTGAATCAGGCGTGTTGACAATTGGATAACTAAGAATATAATTTTTGTGATAGATTAGCGTGTCATCAACTAACATGACTAACAATGATTGAGATGATTTGTTGAATGCAAAGCTAATGTTTGGCTCAATAAGATAAATCACAGATCCACAATCTAAGTAAGATTTTGTTTCACTGTTATAAGTATCTTTTGCTGAATGAAATGTGCAAGTGAAGTTTAAAAAACAAACATAAGTGTAAAAGCATGAAAATTTCCTATTCATATTTAATATTCATGCAGCCAAAATGTTCAAATGAATGATAACACATAACATATCTGAAGTTGTTAAGATCTTTCGAGGAATCAAGTCGTATACCCCAACAAACTAAAACATCAAAAGATTTGAAGAACACTGTACGATGAAATCTTCAAGAAAAAACCGAGTCAAAACATAGAACAACACCCAAGCATGACAGATACAGGAAGTGCAGGCAAAG
This sequence comes from Scalesia atractyloides, assembly GCA_947069175.1. Lineage (NCBI taxonomy): Eukaryota > Viridiplantae > Streptophyta > Magnoliopsida > Asterales > Asteraceae > Scalesia > Scalesia atractyloides. The sequence continues at coordinate 8,714,131 of CAMTDV010000014.1, read as the reverse complement.
CTTTTTGATATACAGCAAGAAGAACAAGAGTAATACCAAGCCCGGCTATAATCACAAGATAACAAGCATAAACTGTCATGAAATCATACATCGCAGCCCTTCCCACCAACACACTGTAGAAGATAAAGTCCCCCAAACCAAGCTTGATTCACCAGTTGAAGCCAATCCAATCCCATCAAGACCCAAGCTCTCAGGCGCAACGCCACGCTCCCTAAGCCGCTCAATCAGAGGAACCGAATAGCTCAGGAACGCGACCCTCTTCAACATTTTGAGAACTTCCAACGGTTTGTGTACCAGTTTGGGTCCCAGTTTGCGATTCAGAGTTAACCGGCCTATCTCTCCATACCCTTCTTTGAACTGTGGCATTACTTCTAGTATCAATCACGGGCCGGGCTTCATAAACAAGGGCAGGATATCTTCATCCCTCGATATAGCAAGCTCGACCAATAACCGTAACGGACCACCAGGTAACAAAACAGCAGCAAGATCATACAAAGACATGGCAACCAAAAGAACCCAAGTGGTCCATTCAGGCAGCATGGTAAACCAATAAGCAGTCAAAACTCCAATAACCACCATATAAGATTGAGTCACAAATATGGGAATTTTCGACATAAAAACCGCCAAAACCCCAACAATCGTAAAATTCAGCAACAACAACAAATAAGTAAAACAATCAATTCCAACCCTAAAAACTTCAATCAAGAAAACACCAATCTCACCACCCATGAACCCTAAAACAAGAAAAGCAGAGAAACCCATGTAATATTTCAAGAACTTTGTGCAATTAAAGTAGAACAGAACTACCAGTAAAAAAGTGACAGCTGTCACAACAGCAACAAACACAAGGGAGTTCAAGAGTGCTCCTTTGAACTTATCCAATTCTGAATCAGATGTTGTTTCAGTGTAAGCTATGGTGGCTATGGTGGAGACTGAAGAAGAGAGAGATGAATCTTTGTCCAATATGAAGACCAAAATGACCACTGAAAGCATGCAGATTGAAACAGGGGTTATGATTCTGATGATTTCTTCTCCTAGGGTATGGAGAATGCCTGTGTTTCTGTGGTTTTGGTCCATGATTTGTCTGGGTTGGGGTAAAAATTGGAGCTTTTTAGAGTTTTGAATAGGGAATTGGATGATGAGTGGATTTGATTTGGGTGTTTGTGAGATTTGGGGAGACTGGAGTGAGACCTGAAATGAAATGATCGGTTTTCTGATTCGATCACCTGTTTCGGGTTCACAAACGGGTCATACCGGCCATGTTACGGGTCATTAAGGGCTTCGAAGTTGTGAATTCTACTATTTCCCCTTAGACTATAATAGAAAGTCGATATGCCCCTTGGCAAAAGGAATCCTGTTATTATAATTTCAGTAGCGTACTATATTTTCTTGTAATTTTGGTGACTAGCGTCTCGCTATATTGAATAATATTTTTGTTGGCCGTTCAAAACAAATTATAATAGAAATACACCGTGTATATAAATCCACTTCCCTCCATGACCTTAGACATCAAACTAAAAATAAATAGAAATCCACCGTGTCCACAACCACTTTCACCTCCTTCCATCTCCTCAAAACTATAAAGCCTAGCTTTTTGTTCAAAATCATCATAAAAAAATACACACAACTCAAAATTTAACACAACCTATTGTATTTCGTTCAACACAAACAAAATAGAAAACTCGGATCTACCAAGTTGAAACATTGGTAAGTTCGTAGGATTAAATAGATTAACAAAACCCTAACCTAAAATCACAAATTTGAAAATATGGATGACATATAAAATAATGAAAACTCAAATTGTAAACAATGTCAAATCAAAATGGCAACAAAGTATCCTAAGTGTGGGCCCACCAAAGGTGTATTGTCAAAGAGGGGTAGTGGCCTTTTGGTTGTTTAATGAAGACGAGTATGACCTTAGGGGGAGAGAAGTTCCATGTTACGCCGCCCCATCCTAGCTAAGGAAGAGTTACGGGTGTGTGAATAAAAAATATGTCGATGATGAGCTTTTATTTGGATGGTGTTTCTGCTGTTATCTTTTTTATGTTATATTACTTTCATTCCATTCAATAACTAATGCATATAACTGTCACATCCAAATCGTTCAATAAACAAACTTGTTTCAGGTTTCAACTTCCAGTGATTCAGGACGTCAACTAACTAATCGGGCTAGGTTATGATTGTTTATACAACCTCTAACACAACCGATAAATCCTAACTCAATATAATTGCAAGCACAGTAAATATGTATGCCTTGTTTCTAGTTTTTTATAATCCCATACCTATCAATCAATCAATCAATCACTCATATAAAAATATCATACTCATATTTATAACTTTTAACCAAACACTAACTTGATAACTATCTTTCAGTTCATTATATGAAAACTAACACATTGTAATTCTGTCTTTTCCCTCCAAGGTAATAGAAAAACATATGAGGGGTGAAAATGAAAAAAATAGAACTTCAGGGTTAAGTTCAGAACTACTCTAATTCATTCATCCTGTACAAAGTTTATAATTCCGTGCACACTCCTCTACGTGAATCAACGGTCTAGATCTACACAACTAGATCGAACGATCAACACTGATTCAAACCCCATATTTAGAAAATAAAAATACCACTTATAAATCTCATAAACCCTCGTTATCAGCTGCTAAAAGCCTCGGCTAGGGTTTTATTCATCCACACCAGAGGTACTACGTTTGCGTTTTTTGTTCGATTTTATGTTATTAATCATTATTCGGGATGTTAATTTGTCATATTTTACTGTGATATATCTATATATGTTTCTGATCATCATTATTGTCGATTAGGGCTGTGTTTAGGGCTTGATGTAGTTCTCAACCATCATGTTTAAGAACTTTTATAAAGCTATCTGCTTGATCATTTCTCTATTTTTGTTTAATTTCATGTTAATTTGTTTGATCTAACTGGTTTAAATCAATGTTAGACATGATTGGGGATGAAATTAAGTGTGAATTTAGAAAAAGAAGATTGATTAACATGTTAAAAAACTAGAAAAATGGTGCCGTTTTACAAAAAAAAAAAAAATTTAATTCATCTGTTTTTTTTTACTTGTAGTATGTTTCTGTTACATGCTTGCTATTAAAAAAGTGTGTGTGTGCTTATTTTTATTTTATTTTTCTCAGCATATGTCAAGTGCTAGTCTGGATGTTTATTACATAACATTGCCATGTTTTTTTGAATATTAGGTTATATTAATGAATTTCTCTGAATTTATTTTTCGAACGGTTGTGATTTAGGTTTGGAGATACAACCATGGCGTTTTTCAACAGAGCTGGAAGTATACTGAGGCAGACTGTGAGTAAGCACATCAATCATGAAATGTCAGCGGCAAGCGCAAGTCCATCGCTCTTTCAGATGATAAGATGCATGTCGAGTTCCAAAGTTTTTGTTGGAGGTAATTCAGATCAAATAGAAGCTTAGTAGGATCATCATGTGTTTTGTAGAAGTTTGTTTGTAAATTAACGGTTTTGGTTCTTGCTGTTGCAGGATTGGCATGGGCTACTGATGATATGAGCTTGCGCGAAGCTTTTAGCGCATATGGGGAAGTCTACGAAGGTATGGAGGTTAATGTAGGGTAGAAAAAGACAGCATTTGAATCTGTACATATATCTTTATTACTGTCATATAATCGTTTGATGAGTATGACAAATTGACAATTGTTGTTATGAATTGAATGTGGATTTTTCATCTTACATTATTGTTTTTCTTTCTGATTATGGACCTCAACAATATTACCTGATTCTAAATTAAAGTTATATTATCTGATAATTTTTCTGGATGATATGCAACAGCTAGAGTGATCGTGGATAGAGAAACTGGCAGGTCTAGAGGTTTTGGTTTTGTTACTTTTGCGGACGCTGAGACTGCTTCCGCTGCAATCCAGGCTATGGATCAAAAGGTATTTTGTCTTTTTATACTTTTTTTGGGTTAATTGGTTTATGATACACGCTCAGTCCCACAGGAACCACAGTGTTTGTATTGTCATATATTCGTCAAAGAAGTTAATGCCGAACATCCAAAATAAGCCTTTAATAAAAATAAAACTGTATGAGACTCTTTGGACTCAAACCGATGACATTAATTATCTGTAATGATAATGGATAAACAAATAATTTTAATATAAAACTTTTGGTAAGGAGGTGTTCCCATTTTCATGCTATTTGAAGGAATAAACGCTTGCCTATATTATGATCAATATGTATTAAGAAATGATATCCATGAACAAAACTTGCAGGATTTGCATGGTCGAACGGTGAGAGTCAACTATGCCAATGATAGACCACAAGGTGGTGGCTTTGGTGGAGGTGGTGGCGGTTTCCGTGGTGGCTATGGTGGAGGTGGTGGTTACGGTGGAGGTGGTGGTTACGGCGGGGTGGTTCGCGGGTGTGGTTACGGTGGAAACAATTATGGTCCTGGTGGTGATGTGGCCGCAAGTGGTGGCTATGGTGGAAACAATTATGACAGTGCTGGTGGCACTTTTGGCGGTGAAAGCCAAAACTTTGGTGGCGGTGATAGTTTTGCCAGTGATAATGCCGACGCTGATGCTGATGGTCCAGTAGAAAGAAGCTACAGGGACAACGGTGGAAACAATTATGGTCCTGGTGGTGATGTGGCCGCAAGTGGTGGCTATGGTGGAAACAATTATGACATGCTGGTGGCACTTTTGGCGGTGAAAGCCAAAACTTTGGTGGCGGTGATAGTTTTGCCAGTGATAATGCCGACGCTGATGCTGATGGTCCAGTAGAAAGAAGCTACAGGGACAACGATGAGTCTGATGACTTTGCCAAAAGGGCTTGATCTTTGCACTTGAGTTTATTTTCAACCGGACTGCTGTTGGAGCTTATTATTATGGTCTGTTATTTTCAGTGTTTATTTTATGAGTGTTAACTCTGCGATATGTAAACTTTGAATCTTACGGTCTCAGTCAGCTAAAACTTCATTCATGCTTGTAGGAACAATTAGTGTTCTTGGGGTTAATAGGATATAAAGATTGGTTCCTCTTTTTGAACGAAAACATTTTGTTTATAATCTTGCTTTTTAACGCCAAATAATGTTAAATTGATCGACTTCTACTGCCGGTATGCGTACAGTAAATATGACCTTATGATAATTTAGGATGCAAACTGGAGGTGTATGATTTTCTTACACAGTTGTAATGCTCTCTTATAACCGGCTGAATACCCGAATATCTATAAAGATCTATAAAGAGTAATTGGTATCGGGGTATAGACAAACCTGTTAGCTTGCTATTACATTTATATAAAAAAAGTTTAGTACCTTAGAGAACTAGAACTATAAAGCCTAAAATTTTTGGTGGTTTATTCTATAACTAAGAATAGAGGAAAATAGTTCGATTGGTTGTTTTGGCCCTTTGAGCTGGCTCTAATTTTCTTTGAGCTTGTTTTGGCCCTTTTAGCTGGCTCTAATATTATTCGAGCTCATTTTGGCCCTTTGAGCTGGCTCTAATTTTATTCGATTGGTTGTTTGTCCTTTGAGCTGGCTCTAATTTTCTTCGAGCTCGTTTTGGCCCTTTTAGCTGGCTCTAATATTATTCGAGCTCGTTTTGGCCCTTTAGCTAGCATTTAGAATATTTTTTGCTGAGTGAGCTAGCTTGTCTCGAAAAAGAATAGAAGAAAATATAAATAACAAGAAAATGTTTAATGGTTGGTAATTGGTTTGAGTAAATGGGTATATGTTTTGGGTAATAAGGCACCCATAGCTGCAATTTTTTTTTAAATTATCTCTGTTTCCAATCTTCGATTTTATGTCTTATCAAAGTGTTTACCCAAAACCTGCAGAGCAATGGCAATTACCATATATACTTTCAATTATGGCTTGAATCACAATTGCTAATTAGCTGTAATCCATGCCAAAATACTATCATTAATCTATATATATTGTGTACAGACAAAATTATGACCTTTTTTAAACTTCCAAGCTTTACTCAGAAAAAAAAGCCCTTTGTGCATTCAAAACTGCAGGAGACCCTTGTCTTGCTTTCTCCACTATATGCTTTATCAATCGGTTCTCCATCTCATCAAAATCCTGCTCATCTCCACCATTTTGCGGTGTTCCACTATCGTCATAATCATAATTAAAATCTTCATCTGATTCATCAAACTTCGCAAACTCATTGCAAGCCTCGTTATAAGCTTCTAAAGCCTCACCCGATAGATTCAAAACAACCGGCTCATCTTGATGGTTCTGGTCACCTGCATTACTGCTTGAATAATCTTGCCAAGATTTGTGATTTTGGACTTCGATTTGCGCTTCGAGTTCTTTGATCCGTTCTTCAAGTTGGGATTGAAGGACCTCATGTAACCGTAAGCTCAGTTCTCTTGGAGAAACTGCATAATAAGCCGAATGTGTTGTGGTAGTGCTTCCCCTTTCATCAACTTCATTGGCGTTATCCAGCATCTCACCCCTTAATTCACCCTCAGCTATACCTGCCTCAAAGTGTGGATCAAGCTGCACATGAATCACATCGACCCGTTACATTAATACACCAAAATAAAATTAGTATTATAAATAAGGGTAAACTGCATTTTACGTCCTTAAGTTTCAGCAAAATTTTAGGCGTTGTCCTTTAGCTAACGAAATTACAACGGATGTCCTTTATGTTCTAAATTCTTTACAACAGATGTCCTTTATGTTTTAATTTCTTTATCGCGGATGTCCTTTAAATTTGTAATCTTTTTAGGGAGAAAGGACACCTCCTGCAAAGAAATTAGAACATAAAGGACATCCGCTATAATTTCGTTTGTTAAAGGACTGCGCCTGAAATTTTGCTGAAACTTTAAGGACGTAAAATACAATTTACCCTAAATAATTAAAGATTGGTTACCTCAGCAAGATTGGAAATCTTTCTTTCTAAGTTGGAAGAAGTCATACTGAGTTCAAGCATCTCAAGTTCGGCTTTAAGCTCTGCTTCGATTTTACTAAAAGAATTGTGTTTTTCCTGTATACTAACACAATCTTTGTTATCTTGTTTACCGGAAACAGAATAAGGCGATTCACCATCAAAAGAACCACCGTCCAATACACGTGATTTATGATCATCAAGTGTAAGCTCCTGCATGATTAATGAATCTTTCATCTCAATCTCCTCTTCAAGATCTTGAACCAAATTCTCTTTCTGTTTCAACAACCGATTCAGCTTTTCTACCTCACGTTTATTTTCCATGAACGAATATAATATGCCGAAAGACATCCCAAGACACACAAGTAGTGTTGCATCTAGAGACCCGCTTTTTTCTTCTGTGTATAATTGCTGCTTCTTTACACCATAACCATTTTGCACAACGCTAGCGTCCACACTCACCCTGTTAATTACGTTACTGCCATCAGTCACGAAAAACGGCCTCACAGTCTGCATAGAAGGTGAGGCAAATGAACTAGACGGATATTCTTTCATCTTAACATGAGCCATAACACAACTTTCTAACGAGCTTAAAGGTCTAACCGTTCGCCTGTTTACTTTCCTACTTCTAAAACACATTCTACTTCTCGGAGTCGAAGAGTCATTTACTAAATCACCCCTCTCAACATCCTCTAAAATCCCATCACTACCCTCATACTTCGCACCATAAACGCCTTGAGAAACCTCAACCGTAACTTCAGAACCATCTTGTTTTAACCTACGAAAGGGCCATTTGTTGTCGGACGGCTGGTTTGGGGACTCGGGTTTGTCACTAAACGAACCATGGACTGACGATTCTGACGTTATATGCTCACCAGCCTGCTTAAACTTTTTAAAATGCTGGGCTATAGAGCCAGCACCAGCAGCAATTGCCACCATCCATTTATCCATTTTCTAATCACTAACTAATGTAACCAATGTTCACACCCACAACTCAATATAGTATTCTTCAAACCCTAACTGCCACTTTGTTAAGATTGTTGGGCTTCTTGTTGTAAAGAAATACAACGTTATGTGTATCCACTAGGATAATAAAAGGGATAGTGAATGATGGAATAATAATAAAAACAATAATAAAAGTATATGTGCATCTAACCTCGTATAAGGGTTTTTGTTGGGTTAAATACTTGATGAAGACTCGAATGAAAGCGGCAAGAGCTTCTTCATATATGTTGGCAATTGAAAAGATTTTACCAAAAAGAAGACTGTATGTATGGTTGAAGAAGCTTCTGTTAAAAAGATAAACGATTTGAAAGAGAAAAGTTGTTTTAAAGTAATTACTTTTTAACGATTTCTGATTGAATGATGACGGAAACTCAAAAAGGAGTTTGGTGACTGGATATCAGTGGGTCCTTTGGGGTTTCTCCTTTTGTAACCTCTGAAATCAGTCTAGGGTTATTCTGAAAATGTCAAATTGGTGACTCATAATTTTGACTTTTTAACCATGGTAATATCGCTGTCCTTTTTTTTATAGGCAAAATGCTCAAATTTCGTTTTTTAACCGCTTAAATTATATCACATCTGTATTCGTGGAGGCTCGAATCTTTGACTTTAAGGAAAGCAATATCTTAACAATGACTTTGCCAATTGAACCCAATCCCCCACCCCTAATTCCAAAATTTATTTACGAGTTATTTTAAAGAAAATATGTGTTAAAAACATGGTTTTTGAGAAAGTATGTAATCTATTTATATCTATTTTAACTGAATGACAATTTAGAGGATCAAATATGGGAAACAGCAAACCGGATGATAAACTATCTCAAACTCCATCTTAGCTATTAGTACAATCGGATTTATCCCCCACTTGTGGCCTAGTGGTAGGAAAATTGGGCTTTCTATTTGAGACTCAAGTTTAATTCCCACTTATGTCATATTGGGGTGTATATTAGGCAATGATGGTGAATAACCCACCGAGGGGGGTGCGATCCTGAGCCGCACCCCGATTTTATCCGGCTATTACTTCAGCGTGGCAACTCGTGTGGAGGCAGTAAAAGTACAATCGGATTTCATCTATAAGATTTATATATCTTGTTAGAGAGATGCCATCCGATGTTGTTGAAGTATATTAGATTAAGAATGCCATTAGTTATAGTTTATGTCTCAATCTAGGTTATAATCCCGTGTATTACACGGGTTGAATAAATGAATTTTATATATACTAAACTAGGTTATAATCCCATATATTATACGGGTTGAATAAATATATTTTTATATAATAAAAAGTTATATATATAAGAATCATGTGTATTGTACGGGTTAAATAAATGTAATTGTATATACCAAATAATAAAAAAATTATATCTTTAAAACCACGTATTTTCCTATATATCCCAATTTGATTTATCAAACTCCTCTTTATCCAAATTTTAGTTTTAAATAAACATATAATTTGTTTGATTTAAGATATAAAGGAATAATTTAATCCACGTTTATCATCATTCTTTTAGGAAGTGTAATTGTATTAGTTATGAAATTATTTGATTATCTGATTTCAAGATTTTAAAATCTAAATGATTAAAAGTAAATATATAATAAAACGCATATAGTAATTAATGTTTAGCTTTTGAATTTTCTTAAAAGATTGAGCACATGTAAATGGCAGGTACATTGTCATCACTTATATGCTCATAAAGTTTGGTTAGGAGAAATATTTGAGACTAAAATATATTTATATTTGTAATCGATTAAATTTGATTAGTATTTCTATAACTTGTATTTATATTTAAATATTATTATATATAAATATTATATGGATTCGGTTCAAGAGAATAACAAGGGGAGTTGCGAGAACCACAGAAACCACTCTAAACTAATAGTGTGTTGACACATTAGGGTATACACCTTTTTTGCGAAAGGGCAATTATGTAATTACACATCCCCATTGATTAATGTCAGATTTCTCTGTTCTCACACACAATTCCTTCCTTACCCACACTCCATTCCTCTGTTTAAAATTCAAAATCACAGACATAAAACACACAATCTCTTTCACATTTTTTTCCAAAGTAGAGAGAGAGAACGTTCGGTTTCAATCCCAGTGACGGGAGAGTGAATGTCAGACAAGAGAGGAGACTCCGACGACTTCGGGTTCGGCGTCTGTTGATGGTGGTGGTGTTTTGTTAGTGACAGGGGGGTGAAGATGTACACCAGCAGCTCGGGTTTAAGGTCAGACTCCGACGACTTAGGGTTCGGTTAGTGAAACTCTCATTTCTCTATTGATATTTGTCTCAGATCTATCGAGTTTGAGGTGGTTGTGGTGGTGCTTACAGGTGGCGCCGGTGGTTACCGGCGGCGGAGGTGATCATACAGCCACCAACAACAATGGTTATGGGTCTTGATTATTTTTTTCTTTTTGTGGCTTTTGGAGCAGAAGTGTTTCCTTTCATCAAATCAGGTTCCATTCATTCCCCTTCATCAAATCAGGTTTCATCTTCTAATCCCCCGTGAATCGTGTTTCCTTTCTGTTTGAACAATTAGCAAAAGTGTACTGATGTTGAGTTATGATTTTTTAAGGTTGAATTTTATAAGAAAATCATATCTGAGCTTTTGTCGTCGTCGAAACCATGGCGGAGGTATGCCGGAGAACTGATTCAGGTCAGTGACTTTTTATGATTGTTAATTTCTTGTTTGATGTTGATTGTGTTTGTTTGTTAACTGGTTTGTCGAGAAACAAGAACTGATTGTTACCAGGTTTTTTGTGGTCATAGTTGCTCCACTTTGTAAATTTTCAATAAAAACTTTATCGATTTTACATGTGTGGCTATGGCGTGGCTATGGTGTGTTTACGTTGTAAATGATAGGTTCAAAGGAAACTACATGGGAGCGAGATCGGATGGGTCGGTTTCGGGGTCGGTTGTTGGGTCAAACGGGCTCTATCGTATGATCTTGCTCAGAAGGTAATGAATCTCTACATGTTAATGGGTCAAACAGACTAACAAGGTAATGAATCTCTACATGTTAATGGGTCAAACAGACTAACAGTTTACAACCAGAGCGTAAAAAAAATTCAACTGGGGGTGGGGGTAAAAAAAATTTACAATCAGGGCGTAAAAAAAAGTTTACAAATGGGGCTTAAAAAAGTTGACAACCGTAGCGTAAAAAAAGTTTACAACTTATACGTAAAAAAAGTTTTTAACAGGGGCGTAAAATTTTTTTACAAACAGGGCATAAAAAATAAGTTTACAACTTGTACGTAAAAAAAAGAATTTTCGGGTCGGGTCACACCATTTGGAAATTATGAATCCAATTTACGTAAAGAAAAGTTTACAACTTATAAGGTTTTTACAACAGGGACGAATGTAAAAAATTTGTTGCGTATGGTTGACTATGTAAACACCGTCTTTTACATACGTAAAAAAAGGTGGTTACACGTTTGTGGAATGTAAACGCTCTGTTTTCTTTTGATTTTCGCAGGTATTGGGGCTTTGCTGTTTAAAAGACGAGGAGAACGAACAACAGATGAAGGCGAGTTGGACTTGGGTGTATTTATATTTTTAGAGACATGTTTTGATGATTTTACGTTAAACGGTGTATGAAAATGTTTGGTGTAAAAAAATTCGGCGTAAAAAACGCTACCGGTAAAAAAATGTTTGGTGTAAAAAATTCGGTGTGAAAAAATGTTTGCTGTAAAAAAGCCGGGTGATAAAATGTCGGGTAAATATAGGGCGTAAATCAATTGGTGTAAAAAAATTCAGCGTAAAAAACGCAACTCGTAAAAAAATTTTTGGTGTAAAAAAATTCGGCGCAAAAAAATGTTTGCTGTAAAAAAGTCGGGTGATAAAATGCCGGGTAAATATGGGGCGGAAATCAATCAATCAATCAATTGGTGTAACAAAATTAAGCATAAAAAACGCTACCCGTAAAAAAATGTTTGGTGTAAAAAAATTCGGCGTAAAAGAATGTTTACTGTAAAAAAGTCGAGTGATAAAATGTCGGGTAAAATATGGGGCGTAAATACGGAGCGTAAATACGTGACGTAAAAACGGGGCGTAAAAAACAGCGCGTAAAACCAGGCTTAAAAACACGGATAGTAAAAACGGGGCGTAAAAGAGGGGTCGTAAAAAAACGGGGTTTCAAAAAAAAAGCGCGTAAAACGTGAGTCAAAAAAAAACGCGCCTAAAATCGAGCATAAAAACGGCGCGTAAAAATGGGTAGCAAAAAACGACACGTATAAAGAGGGTGTAAAAAACGGCGCATAAAACTTGGCGTCAAAAAAACGCGTGTAAAACCGGGCGTAAAAAAACACGCGTAAAACCGCGCCTAAAAACAGCCCGTAAAACCGGGCGTAAGAACGGCGCGTAAAATGGGGCGTAAAAACGGCGGGTAAAAATGGGTCGTAAAAAACGGCGCGTAAAAAGGGGGTGTAAAAATGGTGCGTAAAAAAACGCGCGTAAAATCGGCCATAAAAAACGCGCCTAAAATCGGGCGTAAAACGGCGCGTAAAAATGGGTCGTAAAAAACGACACGTAAAAAGGGGGGTGTAAAAACAGTGCATAAAACCGGGCGTAAAAAACGCACGTAAAACCGGGAGTAAAAATGGCACGTAAAACCGGGCGTAATAACCGCGCGTAAAAAACGGCGCCTAAAATCGGCGCGTACTAATAGGTCGTAAAAAACGGCGCGTAAAAAGGGGGTGTAAAAAACGGCGCATAGAACTGGGCGTAAAAACGCGCGTAAAACCGGGCGTAAAAACGGCGCGTAAAACCAGGCGTAAGAACGGCGCGTAAAATCGGGCGTAAAAACACGGCTAGTAAAAACGGGGCGTAAAAATGGGTCGTAAAAAAACGGGTTGTAAAAAAAAACGCGCGTAAAACCTTGAGTAAAAAAAACGCGCCTAAAATCGGGCTTAAAAACGACGCGTAAAAATGGGTAGTAAAAAACGACACGTAAAACGGGGGTGTAAAAAACAGCGCATAAAACGGGGCGTTAAAAAAACGCGCGTAATACTTGGGCCTAAAAAAACACACGTAAAACTGCGCCTAAAAACGGCGCGTAAAACCGGGCGTAAGAACGGTGCTTAAAATCGGCGTATAAACGACGCGTAATGGGTCGTAAAAAACGGCGCGTAAAAAGGGGGTGTAAAAAACGGCGCATAAAACCGGACGTAAAATAATCGCGCGTAAAACCGGGCATAAAAACGGCGCGTAAAACCGGGCATAAGAACGACGCGTAAAATCGGGCGTAAAAACGGCGCGTAAAATGGGTCGTAAAAAACGGCGCGTAAAAAGGGGGTGTAAAAAACGACGCGTAAAACAGCGCGTATAAAAAACGCGCCTAAAATCGAGCGTAAAAAAACGCGCCTAAAATCGAGCGTAAAAACGGCGCATAAAAATGGGTCGCAAAAAACGACACGTAAAAAAGGGGTGTAAAAACGGCGCATAAAACCGGGCGCAAAAAACATGCGTAAAACTAGGAGTAAAAACCGCGCGTAAAACCGTGCGTAAAAAACCGCGCGTAAAACCTGGCGTAAGAACGGCGCGTAAAATCGGGTGTAAAAACGGCGCGTAAAAATGGGTCGTAAAAAACGGCGGTAAAAAGGGGTGTAAAATACGGCGCATAAAACCGGGCGTAAAAAAACGCACGTAAAACCGGGCGCAAAGCGGCGCGTAAAACCGGGCGTAAGAACGGCGCGTAAAATCGGGCGTAAAAAACCGCGCGTAAAAATGGGTCATAAAAAAGCCGCATAAAACCGGGCGTAAAAAAAACGCGCGTAAAATATAGTGTAAAAAAACGCGCGTAAAATCGAGCGTAAAAACGGCGCGTAAAAAAACGCGCGTAAAATCGAGTGTAAAAACGGCGCGTAAAAATGGGTCGTAAAAAGGGGGTGTAAATAAACGGCGCATAAAACCGGGCGTAAAAAACGCGCGTAAAATCAGGACTAAAAACGTCGCGTAAAACCATTCGTAAAAGCGGCGCGTAAACCGGGTGTAAAAACGGCGCGTAAAAGCGGGCGTAAAAACGGCGCGTAAAACGGGTCGTAAAAAACGGGGCGTAAAAGCGGCTCGTAAAAACGTTTTTTATAAAAATCCTGCAAAAATGTTATTTTTTTTGTGAAAATAATCAGATTTTAAAATGTTTTTTAATTAGTAAATCTTATTTTAATATAAACAATTAATTTATTAAGAAAAAAAAGTAATAAAAAACAATATATATAATAAGACAAAACAAGTAAATTTACTAAACTGCCCCTTTTGACATTAAAATATTAAAAACATATTAAGATAAAAAGAATTAATATTGTTTTTATAACATTTAATTTTATCCATTAATCTCCAAGATCTAATGGTTCAAAAATGGTTCTTACGTTCCTCACAACTGAAGGTGGTTCTCATTTTACTCATCCCTAATATTATATTTTTTAATTATAACTATTAATATACATATGACAAAAAATATCGTTTTTTTATTAATATCATTATTAACAGTGTTACTTGTATTATTATGTTCTAACTATAATTATACCATTAATATCTTTTTATTATAATATAGATATAAATAATAGTTATCCATAATTAAATAGAAGAGATCAAATTAAATAATATTTTGTAGGAGATTAACTATATAATTAATTAAAAGAGATTAAACTAAATGATAATTATCCATAAGAGTACATGCCTAATATGATGACAAGTGTCCCAAACATGGTTTCTTTTATTATATAGTATAGATAATAAAACAATATATCTTTAAAAACCTCCTTTATTGAACGGATTGTATAAATGTAATTTTATATATTACAAGAATTATATAGGAACCATATTGTACGAGTTGAATAAATGTAATTTTATATACCAAATAATAAAAAAGTTATATCTTTAAAACCATGTGTGTTACACGAGGTGAATAAATGTAGTATTGTTTACCAAATAATAAAAAAATTATATCTTTAAAAACCTCGTGTATTACACACGGCTTGAATAAAATTAATTTTATGTACCAAATAACAAGAAAATTATATTTTAAAAAAATTAATAGATATACTCGGTACGCGATAGATACGATGATTGCGGAGATGATTATTGAAAAGTAGATATAGCGGTCAAACATGTTATTCAAGAAACAAATAAGCAGTCATTTGAGTGATAAAATATATATTATATTTAAAAAAAACCCGTAATAAATCTAATTAAAAAAACTAAGACTTTGTTATTATTAGTAAAATTAATGAATTTATATTTCTAATTGTTTGGTATTATTTTATTATAAAGTGCATATTATACATATAATTATATTATGTCTTAAGTTATTGATGTTATCCAAAATGTTTTTCGATTTTATGTCTAGATTTTATTATATCTATGGTAAAAATTTAAAGTTTATTTAGAGTCGTAAATGATAAGTATACATTAAATTTAAATAAATATAATTATTATAGTTAATAGAAAAGAAATTAAACAAATAATATTTATATGAGAGTTATCTATAATTAATTAAAATATTAACTATATAATTAATTAAAAGAGATTAACTAAATGATAATTATCCATAAGAGTACATGCTAATTGATGACAAGTGTCCCAAACATGGTTTCTTTTATTATATAGTATGATATAAAACAATATATCTTTAAAAACCTCCTTTATTGAACGGATTGTATAAATAATTTTTATATTACAAGAATTATATAGGAACCATATTGTACGAGTTGAATAAATGTAATTTTATATACCAAATATAAAAAAGTTATATCTTTAAAACCACGTGTGTTAAAGGGTGAATAAATGTAGTATTGTTTACCAAATAATAAAAAATTATATCTTTAAAAACCCTCGTGTATTACACACGGCTTGAATAAAATTAATTTTATGTACCAAATAACAAGAAATTATATTTTAAAAAAATTAATAGATATACTCGGTACGCGATAGATACGATGATTGCGGAGATGATTATTGAAAAGTAGATATAGCGGTCAAACATGTTATTCAAGAAACAATAAGCAGTCATTTGAGTGATAAAATATATATATTATATTTAAAAAAAACCCGTAATAAATCTAATTAAAAAACTAAACTTTGTTATTATTAGTAAAATTAATGAATTTATATTTCCTAATTGTTGTATTATTTTATTATAAAGTGCATATTATACATTAATTATATATGTTTAAGTTATTGATGTTACAAAATGTTTTCATTTTATGTTAGCATATATATATATGGTAAAATTTAAAGTTTATTAGAGTGTAAATGATAGTATAATAAATTTAAATATATATTTCATAGTTAAGTAGAAAGATAAAAATATATTGTTAGGATTATCTTATATTCAGATAACAATATAATTATCATAGATATTAACAAATATTAAGTGGTTACTAATAATTAGAAAAAATAACTAATATAATATATATAAGAAATGCTACTTGATGAAATGTCATAGTGTTCTTTTATTATGATAGATAGATAAGATTTTCTTTGTGGGATACATGAATATGCCAATTAACACGTGGCTGCTCATGTTTTAACAGCTTTCTTTCATTACAATCTTTTGTTGAATTTTTAACTTTTAGTACTATTTGGTAAAAACACATGATTTAGGCATAATTCTATATGGTATTTCAAGATTAAATAATGATATTTGTTTTTTTGAAGATGAATAAAGAAAAAAAAGAATCAATCAAATTCACTAACAACTTATATAGTGTCGATGAATAGCAGATTTGGATTTTGTCCGGTTTTTATAAAGATTTGGATTTTGTCCGGTTTTTTTAAATTAGTTGGTTTTCAATATTTTAGCATTGGATAATACAATTTACTTCTTGTTATAGTTGTAAATACTAACCACCAATAAATTACAGCAAACCTAAGAATATAGAAACAATCAACACTCTTTCTTATTGATCATCTCATTAATATAATTCATTTCAAATAAAAACTAATACAGATAGTTTTGCAGTGACCGAACAATATGTTGTACTATGACACTCATCAACACACATGAATAATCCTTCCAAAAACATAAGAGAAAGTGCATGCTATTCCAAAGAGTTTATCAGGTCTTTGAAGTTATACACAAGCCAATCAGCTTTTACGGAAACGGCCTCCCGAAGTTGGACCCCACCATAGCAGATAAACAGGTCAGCGCAGCCTGGTCTTCGAGCCTATAGAAAAAGTAAAAACAATAGTAATGTATCGTTACCAGTCAACAGATCATCAACAAACAAAATGGCCATTCTACAACCTATAGATTTTGTATATTATTACCTCGAGATCAGTGGCACCATCACCGATCATTACTACTGTCTTGTATCCATGCGCCTGAAAAGTACATTTGGCGTTACCATTTAAGTTACTTTAGACTACTAAAACACAGGATGATAAATAAGATATTACTATATTAACCTTTCTTATTAATTCAACTGCAGTTGGTTTTCCTCCACTTCTTGAAGTTGGTTCATTTACATCAAATCCAGTAAACTCGCCAGAATCATTAAATAACAGTTGATTAGCGAATATATTTTCAGTTGGTACCCCGAGGATGGATGCGACTGGCTACAAACAACATGTCAACAGTCATATGCCTTATTTCACTAGCAACAAATATAGTTTTATTAGCTAATTATTATTTTTGTATAACTTACGTTGATCATTTGGCGAAAACCTCCGGATATTAAATAAACAGTCTTACCACTTTCCTTGAGCTTCTGAACCAATTCCATAATGCCAGGAGAAAGTCTACCAATTTAAAATGAAAAAAAGAAAAGAAATAAAGAATGAACAGTGAACTTAAATCAACGCGTATGAAGGTGGTAAGATATAGCACATAGCAGCATACCTTGGGGGCCTCTTTTCAAGAAAGTCTTGGACTGTTGATAATGAAGGTTTGAAAAGATCAAGTCTGGCAGCTAATGCTTCCTCAAACGGGACTGAACCACCCATCGCTCTGCGCCCACAAAATTAAATTAGTATAAAAATGAATTAAAAGCTGAATATTTGGGGTGCTAAACGGGTCTTGTTCACGGGTTGGCGGGTTCAACCCCCCACCTGAAAATTTTAGACGAGCCGAACACGACCTGAACCCGAAAATTATGTCATACATATGAACTTGAACACGACCCGTTCAACATATATTTTTCAATTTTTTCCCGTAATTAATATATTAAAATTAAAATTAAAAAAAAACACAAATGCATATAATACAATCACATTTGAATTATAAAATATTATGTCAATTTCTCTTTTTAAGTTATAATTATGGCATAAAATACTCACCCAATTTAGTTCATGACATAACACATTTTGTAAAAAAAATATAATTATTATAAATGGGTTAAACGGGTTCGTGGGTTCAGCATGAAACTGACCCGAACCCGTTTAGAGTAAACCTAAACCCATGAATTCCGTGTTAGGTTCGAGTCGTGTTTTCGGGTTGTGACAGAAATTCACACCCCTACTGAAAACCCATCTAAATACTGAGCACACCTTGCGGTCCACTCAGCAACAACTTTTCCAGCTCCACAAAATTCGGCGAGTTCATCAATGCCTTCATCCACACACACGGTGCTATCCACATCAAAGCATACAGCATCAGCGTTTTGCCATAAATCAAGAACCTCTGAATTGTTTGACGACACCCCAGTTAGAATATATATTTTTATTATTTTTAATTGAGGTTAGCGTTATATGAAATACCTTTTGTAGGTAATGTGTTGTCTAATCGGCCTAATGAGGATGCTGTTATTGGCTTAACAGAACCAGCTTTTGAGTTGGATGAGTTGGTAGGTGCCATCATCTTGATTGGACCATAAAACACTCTTCTTCTGTTTGATCTATGTGTTGGAAATAGGGCTGTGTTTCCCTGACTGCTGTAACCGCGAATAGGAATTATTCGTGAACTGATCAACCCTTCCATAAAATTTACCTGTCATCATGAAAAATTACCACTGTAATTATGATGAAAGAAATTAAAATCTAACCCAATAAATATTAAGTAAAAGAGAACAATGCAAACTGGATAATTTTATCACACAACATCATCAATAACTTAATACATCTATCTTTATGCAGCAGTATATCCCAGTGAAATTTGACATATTACAGGTTGTGTTATTGGCAAAACGGGTCGGGTCGGGTGGCGGGTTGTTTGGAAAAAGATTTTTTTGTTAAAAACCCTGCAAACTTTACAAATTGGAGTTTGAGGAGCAGCTTTGTTGTTCTTTGTAACCTTACCATTGACACGTCCACCATTTCCAGAAACAGGAGTGTGAACTGGATTGTTAACTGTAGAAACACCTTTTGTCAATTAGGCTAGTAAATACACTCATTATTTAATCTTATTTCAACATTTATGATTTGGTTTTTATGCAAATTATTTAAGCTTTTTAATAACAAAAAGCATATCAAAATGAATAAGGTGACATTATTTTTTATAGAATTTACCAAAAAAGAAAAAAGTGAACACAAGATAATAGCTTTGCACCACTTGGGAAATTTCTGCACTTTGCTGCAATATTTATACATATACGAACACTTAATGTTTATGCACTTTCTTCATTCTTATCTTCAAACAATCTTTACCTTTCTCTAATACCACTTTGTTAATAAAAAAAAACATAAAAAACATTTAAAAAATCCACAGATTGATACTATTTAAAACAGGTTGTTTTGACCCAAACCCTATTTGGTCAACACCTGTTTTGATCCAGGTTCGGGTCAAAACAGGTCGCTTAAAAATGGTTGTTTTGGTTCGGGTTAAATTGGGTTTGCGGATGTTTCTTTTCCAAAGAAGAAAGATGGTAACAACAAATCCATCTTCACTTCTTCAGAGGAACATCTTCGCACCATTAACAGCTTCAACATCATGCTCGGGTCGGAACGGGGCGGTTTAAAAATGGTTTATTTAAGGCTCGGACAACAATAACCACCCTAAATTTTTTACATGATATTTATAAACCGGAAATACTACTTCAATATCAAAGTCAAGATCTTTAACCACTTTAAACATGCCAAAAGGTGAACTCACATAAATAGGGTTTTGATGATCTATTACTTCATATCGATTTGCAGCTCTCAAATACACTATATAACATCACAGTCCAATCAAATCATAACAAACCAGCTCAAAATGCAGGCATATAGTAACTACAATAATTAATTGAGCTTCAAAGATGCAAAATCAAATAACCAAAACTTACATATCATCTCACATTATAAATCAAATAGCTGCAACAATCAATTGAGCTTCAAACTCACATTGTGACTGGTAAATTGATTAGAAAAAGAACACTTTAAAAGTCATTTTGGCGATTCAACAAACACTTGGTGAGCAAGGATGATGGGCATTAGAAATAAACAAAAACTGCTACAAATATTATTGAAGAGTTCCAAAATGTTTAAGATCAAGTTATACCAACAAATTAAGGGAAAAACTAGAGATGTAGAGCACCATTTCAGATATGAGATTGATGTAAAGTTTCTAAATTATATCAAAATGTTTACCTCTAGGGTTAGAGATGAGATTGATGTAGAAGATGATTTATTGATTATGGGTGAGATGATTTCAGATATGAATCAACGATTTCAGACTTTCAGTCATCACCCTTCATTCCTTCAAATGCGATTTCAGAGACCCACTTGATTTCTTGTTCAACCCTATATTACCCGTTCTAAGAGAAGACCCGCTCTGACCCCTACCAGCCTTTTCATCTTTTTAATTTTGCCCATTTTGACCCATCAAAACAAACCAGGAACTTACTATTATGACCCAAATGGACCCAAAATCAGCATAATGGGTTACTTTTGCCAGGCCTAGTTGTGTACAAACACGTACTAATTGATCATGTTTTGACTAATAATTCCTTCACATAAAGTAAATGAAACATACCTCTGATGGTAGCAAAGGTAATGCAGGTTTCCTTGTTGGCTAATGCAGTATATTGTTTATATAGATTAGAGACGGTGGTGGTATCCAATGCTACAATTTAACGATTCAGTGGTTGTGGTTTTTCAATCAGTTGGCCAGAGAAAAACCTGCCCTTTTCTTTTTGTTTGTCCCGTGATTCATTCTCATTTTTTAATCATCCTAGTTTAACCTCTTAAATAACCGAAAACCACCCAAAATAATTTCTTCAAAAGCCCTCAGCCCATATTTAATCCTCTTGAATGCCACCAGTATGCTTGTCTAGATGTACAGAAAAACCTGTTTGGATTTCCTAACCCGACCCGATACCACAACTGAAACCGGTTTGCCCCAAACCGCCACTTTGTATATCAGTTCCTACTCAGTACTCTCATTACTGAAACTGATTTGAAACACCCGTTTGAAAAGCCGGTTTATTCCGACCCAATCCGATTCGAATATTTTCCTCCATAACCGGTTTATGACCCGACCGATTTTGATCAAACTAATTCGGTTTACAACCTGAACTGGTTTTGCCAAAAAGAAACCAAAGTGTACACCTAAAATATCAACTTCATGTTATATTCTATGTACCTATACTAACTAAATGTTGCACAAACAAATATCGTCACTGATATGAGATATCATAGTACTTTTACTTAAAGTCACTAAAGATTGCAAATAGCAAACTTTAACTAGCTCCATCAACTGCAGTCTGATAGG
The DNA here is from genome assembly GCA_947069175.1 of Scalesia atractyloides. Lineage (NCBI taxonomy): Eukaryota > Viridiplantae > Streptophyta > Magnoliopsida > Asterales > Asteraceae > Scalesia > Scalesia atractyloides. The sequence continues at coordinate 8,692,617 of CAMTDV010000014.1, read as the reverse complement.
CAATCAGAGGTGCTTGAAGGGATACCTGAGAGCAGAATACTGGTACAACACTATTAATATTATTGTTATCACTATAAAAATGTATGATTGTATGGGCAACCTCCTATATGCTTACTTTATCCACTGGCAAAAGTAAAGTAGAAGTGGTAAATAGAAGCTTATATGCTAGAGAATCTGCCATTCAAGCTCTTAAATTTCATTTGAAAAGGCACAAAATAGAATGATACAACTTGCTGATACGCATGTCAGAAGAATCTTTTCAAGTGGGTGATTGGGCATGTTTAAAATTGTAACTATAGACTATAGAGGCAAACATCTGTTGGACATTTGAACATAGGATAAGTCAGAAGCTAGCTACCAAATATTATGGTCCATATACAGTTATAAACAAGGTGGGCACTGTATCTTACATTCTTACACCCTAAAGTTACCACCTGATTATTGTATACATTCCATGTCTGTTTCTATGCTCAAGAAATACAATCGCTATATTCCTAATCAGCAAGTCTTTCCCCAAGAAGAGCACTTACAAGTTACAACATGGAACACCTGATATAGTTATGATAAAAAAAGACGCAACATGCATGCGGTGTAAAGTCTGGTCAAGTGGAAAAACAGTTACCGAAAGATGCTACCTGGGAAATGGCTAAGCTTATGACTAAATGGCATCCCACATTTGATCCTTGGGGTCGAGGATGTTTTCATGGAGGGGGTAATGATGCATACAGAAGCCATATAGAAGTTCTAAGTGGAGAGACAAACTAATTCGAGAAGAGGTCTACTAGTGGAGTTGCATACATTATATCTCTCTACGAACTATATTTCAGCAATTCCTATCCCTAAGATTCTTTTTGTATAGGATCGCACCACGTGGCAGGTGATGCTTAAGTTCTTATCTCCCTATCATTTCAGTAAGATGCCTTGTATATGTAAAGAGAGAAAATGTAACTGATAATGAACAAATACAGGTTTTTCTCTCCTTATGTCTTGAGTCTCTCAAATCCTCTCTTTCCATATGTTACAGAAGTTGTTCCTCCTTCGTCTTCCTAAGCCAATCATGAGTTGGCTGATCATCATAAACACAAGTTGCCCAACTAGATTCGTTGATAGTAGAACCATCTTATAAGTAAGTATCTTCTGTAACATATCATTGTGACTTGTGTTGGGTTCAATACAAGTATAATCTTAAGATTGATGATAGTCAGGAGATTTAACTAACATGGGTGTTAATGCATATCTGATCATGGTGGTGCTACAAAATGGATCTTTGAATACTTAACAACTAAATAGCAATTTGGCTACATAGTCATTTCATCAAACAGTTGGTGGGCACCCATAAAAGAACTGAATTGCAAACAACACACACATCGAAATCCAACAATTTGAAAAAACAACATTTGATGTAAATCTGCTGAATATAACACAAGAATTAAAAAAAGATACCCTAAAAGTCAAAATCAAAGCTTGATGATAGAAATTTCTTTACCGGAAGATGTTTCAGTGAGAATAGTAAGGTTCTTTGAGTTCTGGTGAGGAAAACAGGAGAAGCTTTAATACAACGCCAAGAAGATTATTACTGCAAAATCTTTTATAGGTTTTTAAACAGGGCCATAGAGATCAGTGGGTATATATTGTTATGATTTCAATATTAAGGTTCGAAAAGGGGGATATTTTTTTGGATCTCACCAACTACAGTCGACACGGTTGGTGAAGGGGAACTAAATTGTGTCAATGTGATGGGCCACCCCTTGATATTGGACCCAACCAAGTGAAAAACCATGTTGGTTGAGCTTTAATTTTTAGCCTGTCTTGTTGATTTGGTTGTAACTAGCTAGCTTGTGAGGTAAAATTGTTGTTAAAACAATGTGATATTTAGAGTTAAATATACCATGGTTTGTAGATATTATTGCATAGTTGATTCTTATAGTTTCAAAATTACACGTTGGTTCTGATGGTTTGAAAAATGTTTATGAGTGAGCCCGATTGGCCCTTCGTTGGTTTTCGTTTGATTTAGCTTTACTGGGTCTTTATATAAAATAAATTATAAATATAGAAGTTGTTCAAATACATAACATGTTAACACAAAAACAACTCCGTCTCTTCTCAAGTATTCAGCCAAACAAACCAACTATGTCAATCCAAAAAAAATGAAGACAAGAATTAATGCTTTTAAGTGGATACCTTTTATGTGTCTTAGAATGGTAAAAGCTTTATCAAAGAATTTTAAATAAATTAAACTCAAAAGTCAAATGCATAAATAACTAATGATGTGTAACATGAATTATCAATAAAAATAAAATATGCATAAATCTTACAGACTGGTCTGGTTTTATATGATCGGTTTTTGGCATAAAGCGCAAACCAAACCGTTCACTACAGTTTGGATTTTTCAAAACCGACCAACTAAACGTAAAAGAAAAAAACCACCGTAAAGTGAAACCAAATGATACCTGGTTTATGCGGTTTCAAATCGAACCATGAACACCCCCTAGTGATTTCACCGTCATTCCAGCCATGACTTAATGTCTTACTACTCTTTATGCTTAGAATACCAGGTCTGGCCCCGGCAAGAAACACTTTTACATCAACATTGACGTCATCTATGGGATCAACAAATAATTCTCACATCCTACTTTCTTGGGCGCTATAGCCAACGACTAAACTAACCCCTTGCAATGAACTTTGAAACCAAATAGAAAACATCCTTTTGGTTCATATTGTCACCTAATCCAAACCCATCCTGTCGTGATCACTCACATATTTCCCTAGCCTCTTACGGACTTAAAGAAGCCTCAAAATCACCCCTTAATTGGTCTGAACTCAACAGTACGTTTTACATTCAATGCTTGACTAGTATAAACGAGAATCACGATCAAAGGGAGTCAGTCATAATGATCTTTTGAAGTGGAGTTGTAGTTACATTATCTTAGCTCTATGACTTATGCTCGAGCGGTATGAAAAAATATCGCAGCTAAAGGCAGCTATCTTTTGACGTGGAGTTGTAAGTTACACTCTCTCAGCTCTTGCAACGAGTAAGGCGATAATGCTCACTTTTAAGAAAACATGAACTTAAAATGATAATCCCAAATTTGCTAATTAAAATGATAAAATGTTTTGACATGAACTTATTGTACGTGAACGATTTTTTTATATATCAAATAAAAAAATCATATCTTATGGCTGAAATTATGAGAATGTTTTAACGTTTAAATTAACAAAAATCAATAAATCATCAATTGTTCGGATGTGTTAATTTCAAAGTGATTATCACAAAGTTAATACTCAGGTTTTTAGTTGCAACAAACTGATTAAAGTTGGACATTAACCTTTCTTGTCAAATTTTCTTGAATTTACATTGAAAATCAAAAAAAGTAAAATGATCTGATCAAACATTACAAAGGTACATGTTAGGGTTTAGATTAGAGTTTAGGATTTAACAAACCAATCAAACGAAGAACTCTAGAAAGATAAAAAAGAATTCAAAGTGATTACTTCACCAAGATTGTATAAGCCAAAGTTTGTATGTTATTTATAAGACTACAAGGATTTATGACTGCAGTGGCGGATCTAAAAAATCCGCCAAGCGTAAAGCGGTAACGAAATCGAAAAAACGTCAATTTTTTCTAAAATTTACACTAATTTTACACTACCGCCAGAGCGTCAAGCGTTAGCGGGCATTCCCCCTTGTAATGAAGTAGATCCGCCCCTGGTTATGAGGGTATGGGTGGAGCCCCTACCACCACGTAGATTATGTGAGCTTTGCATTATACATCAAAAAAGGAAGGAATGTTCAAGAGTAAGGAGCAGAATTATAATAAAAATGTGGGTCATGGTACTGAAGGGGTAACGCCATTGTGGATATTTCCTTGGAAAGAGGCAACGTTTTAGTGTGTGCAAAGGCGGGGTTGGTGTAAAGGTGTAGTGGCGTGAAACAACTTCACGCCACTATACCACCCCCGCCTTTGCACACACTAAAACGTTGCCTCTTTCCAAGGAAATATCCACACTGGCGTTACCCCTTCAAAACCTTGAACCGCTTATCTTTCTTTTACAATCCTACATTCCTGCCTCTTCCCTCTCCACGTCATGGCACCCACTGGTTTGAGTGTCAGAAAATTACATTTACCATGGCATATACCGTCACTAGGTTTATGACAACTCAAATTTAATAAAAAAAAAAAAATACAAAAGTAGTACAAAGTAAAGAACAAAACCAAAAACAATAACTAAAAATGTAAATTGCATTCAGTGCCCGATTGATGATCAACATCAACACAAATGTCACATCAATAAAAAGAAGATTAAAATAGTCTTGAAATAACATCCTCTTTTGTAAAGGGACTTGATACACTAAAAAGAAGTACAAACATGATGGTTTACTTTGCCCATATTCTTCTCCTGTTACTTTAACTTCTCTTTGTGTTGGAAGAACTCATTTGAAAAGTAACTGGCACAAAGGAAATTAGCACAAAATCATGTCATACATATATACTATAGTCAATATTAAATTTAATGGATCATGCACAAAATGGTAAATAAAAAAGAAGAAGATGAAGATGTATGTTAGTATATTACTTCTCTTTTTAGGAGGCAAGTGCTTCACCCTTTTGATGCTACACTCATCACAGAACCAAAACAATGGTGCTTCCATCATCACGTCTTTCATGCAGTATCTAAAAAAGAGAGAGAGAGAGATATTTTAAAAATCGCATGTGTTTAATACTTTTATTTATAAACAATACACATACGGTCCGATGGATCCATTGCATGTCGATAATATAGAACGAAATAGATGGTCAATAATCAATATCATGGTCGATCAAGTTCAATCAAAAACAGTGTTGGATGGACACTTAAACCATGACAACTGAGACTTATTTAAAGATGAGGTTGTATGGAAGATAATAGTTAAATAAGAACAAGAGTAATTAATGATAATTGGAGTTCTTTACATGTGTTTAAGCTGTAACTACTTAAGTTACCATTAAACTTACAATGCAAGGTTAGGTAAAACTACTAGTTTACTTAGTGGATGTGCTCCCTTGATCATAATCACTAATTGTGACATGGTATTAGTTAATGATATGAAAATGTTTATAACTATATGTCTTAAACGCTATTATATGTCTTAAACGCTATACAGTTCGAAGGTCATATATAACAACTCTACTCTTTCAGGATCAAATCTATGTTGTTGGCTAAGTGTGTTAACTTAAGATTTAAGCTTGTTAGATACTAGAATATCCTTTAAAGCTACTTATGTAATGTTACAAAGGATAAGTCTCACGAGTCTCAAATCAATTTAAACATATACAAATTCTTGTTGTACGTATGAATGTGGGTATAAAACTATATAAGCCAATAACTTAGTAAAATAATTACTCAGGCCTCCGGAATATGTTTCCTTCACATGGTATCAGAGCATCATTAGCTACATCGATCGTTCATGACCCACTTTTTTTCAATCATACTAATTCATGGCTAGCACTGGAGAAACCCCCACCATGAAAATCATGCATATAACTCAATGCTTCAACCCATTTACCCATCAAACTCACAACCTCCCATTTTCTTGGTTGACGTAAAGAAACTCAGTAAGCCCTAACTGATTTGGATCTTGAATATAGATCGATTTTTCTATCACCTCTCCCCTTAAATTCTCACAAACAAGAAAAAAAAAGTAAAAACAATCCTAATCATCATATGTGGTACATCGAGATCAAATACTCATCAGTGTGGCGCTAGTTCTAAGACCATCTAACCTATCATCTTGATCCACCACCTAAACTTCACACAAAGCCTGTGAACGACAACGTCATGTTGGACTTTAATTGTCTAAGTCTTGTTGATCAAGTTTGAAAGAAAAGATACGAGTCAGAATTGTAATTGATCATTAGTATAGTTTGTATTGTATTTAGATTAAACAGATTGTATAAGGACTAGAATGACAAACCTAAACCTTACAACCTCTATATGGATCGACACAAAGGAAATCGACGTGTTTAATTATCACGTCGATTCACAAAGAGCGCCAAACAACAGAAACATTAACGGACACATCATTTCTTCAAGGGGCATGATGGTTCAGACGCAACTCTTCGGTGTGTATAAATAGGATTAGGATTTCAGTTTTTGTATCTTGTATTGATCAGAATTATTTGTTCAAGTTAATACAATTGTGTATTAGGGTTAATCCATTTCTTCTTGTTTTTGTTATTTTGTTCTTGATTGAATGGTTGAATTCATGGTCTTCTATGATCTATAGTGGTATCAAAGCCAAGGCTCAAAGGATCAAAATCATGGATTCATTTTTTCAATCAAGGCAAGGGTTTCACGATTCGAAAGAATTGAGGGAAGACAAGAAATCATCGGCCAGAACCGAGCATATTGGTGCGGGTCTGAATGGAGGAAAGCATGGTCAGGGCAGCGAAAATGCGAAGGAAGTCGCGCAGAGGACGTCATCCTTTCATTCATGGAAATCACCAATTAACAAGTCTCCTAAGAAGATGATCCCGAAGTCGCATACGGTTGAAGACATTGGATTTAGAGATTGCCCAGGAAGGATCACAAAGCAAAGCACGGGAAGGAGCACAAAGATTGGAAGAACAAGACTTAAACAATTAAGGGGAACTATCAGACTTTAATTGTCTAAGTCTTGTTGATCAAGTTTGAAAGAAAAGAAACGAGTTAGAATTGTAATTAGTCATTAGTATTGTTTGTATAGTATTTGGATTAAATAGATTGTATAAGGACTAGAAGTGATAAACCTAAACCCTACAAGCACTATATGGATCAATACAAAGGAAACAAGCATGTTTAATTGTCACGTTGATTCACAAAGAGCGCAAACAACAGAAGCATTAACAGGCACGTCGTTTCTTCAAGGGACTTGATGGTTCAGACGCAACTCTTTAGTATGTATAAATAAAATTACGATTTTAGTTTTTGTATCTTGTATCAATCAGAATCTTTTGTTCAGTTTAATACAATTGTGTATTGTAGGGTTAATCCCTTTCTTCTTGTTCTTATTATTTTGTTCTTGAGTGAATGGTTAAATTCATGGTCTCCTGGGATCTATACGTCTAACTCTCCACTATGCAAGTGCTTCACATTCTAGAATTATATCGTTGATTTTTTTTCCATTGCATGTAATGCATATCCTTCTTGGTAACAAATTAGGAATCATCGAAGAATTAGCTTTACTCGACTTCTTTGTAATTAACAGTTACCATTAAGAACTTGTTTGCTTCTTATGGAATATCATAAAACACTTGTGAATTTCACGCCATCCTGTTGAAAACATTTATTTTGTTCTACCACTAAATACGAGATGACATGTTGCTAAAGGAGATATGAAGTTGATAAGAAGTGTGATGGAAGAAACTTTTGAGTAGATGAACATTTTGATTCATGAAAATATTATTCATACTTGCCGCGAGGATTCTTTAATGATTGTTATTTGGCACGTCGTTGTTGTATTTGCATGCAATTAAGATATTATAAATTATACGCTATGTGGTGATTATGGAAAGAGAGAGAAACAAGGAAATCTTACATATGTTGACGAGTACGTGGAGAAGTTACGCACTCACAATAATATAAATAATACGTTATGCGGTAATTAATCATGGAAAGAGAGAGAAATAAGGAAATCTTACATGTGTTGACGAGTACGTGGAGAAGTTACGCACTCACAACAAGTTAGTAGAGCCTCCTCCTCGCCGATATCTCCACATATTTCACAAAGTTTGTACTACCAAAACAATAAGTTCAAATTTGGATATCCATGTCAATAACATATGCACTTTGTTATATATAAATCAAAGCATGTGACAACTAACAAATATACAATGAACATGTCATAAGTCATAACAAAGGTAGACACGTATTAGAAATATAGATATCTTAAGATATCTTAATTAATTATATGACGAACTTTGAAACATTTCACACTTAACATTATGATAACCATGTATCATTCTTGTTACATGACTAAGTAAGTACTCTTAAAACGTTTCAGTTTGTCACAAACGCGATTGACTCAACTAAAATTACTTTTGATATCTTGTACGACACAATCATCACCCTCGAGCTTCCTCTCTACATCTCTCTCATCGATCAACCACCGCAACAGTCGAAGTTGGGTATATCTATGCATTGTTAGATTTATATCAAAACTGCTAACGCAACGATTACCGCTGGTTATAAAACTTTTATGGTTTGTTAATTATGTATATAAATGAAAAAAACAGTAATCGCGAAACTTAAATTCTCATAAACATGATCTAAAATAATGTAACATAGAGTTTAGTAATTCATGTTCATAAGTTCAACGTCCCTTATCTTGTTTGGAATCACGACCCAACAAATATATGAAAAAGTGACATCTGAATTTACTAAATAAAGAAACAATTTACCTTGTGGTTGGAGGCCATGTGGATGAAGTACTGTGGTCCAAAAAATTGCGGCCGACAAAGATATGTTGTAGACCTAAGTGTCTCAATCTTGAACCTTTTTAGCTAGTTGCAAAACAGATCTAACGGTTCATATTGATCAATTATTGGTCAGACTGGCGGAGGATTCCAGGTTACACGGTTGACCGAAATTACATGCATTCACACAATATATACATATTGGATAATTCTTTTACACGACATTATGGCACAAATTAAGATTGTTTGTTTTTTTAAGAAACACATCATTATCAAAATACACCGGGCTAGCAAGTAGCTAGAACCGGTAGCTGATAGTACACCAAAGTTCTAAATTACACCACTACAAAGAAATAAATTACACCATGTCTAAGAAATTAAAACTACACCAGGATTCCCATTCGAGCGAGTTTCCCTATGCCGTGTTCTTGATCCAAAGGAGGAAGAGCTTCTTAGTATCGCCAATAATACTTCTAAAAGAAGGCGCTAGACGATAAAAACCAACTTGTTCCTTGCATTTAATATACACCAAAATGTCGTGATGAAGATCGTGGTAACTAATTTCCATGCTTTTTCTTATTGAACACTATATCTGGAACTCTCGTTAGACTTTCAAAGTCAGTACTTAGTCGCATCAACAAGACGGATATTACACCATGAAAGTATGATACTCCTAATCGTCTTTGAGAAGTAATAACTGACCAATACATGTGTGATAATCCGAATATTTAACACACTAATTACGAGTAAAATTAACGAAAATAGTTATTGTATCATTAAGAAACAAATACGAAATCTAAATAAATGGTCTATAAATACATATATTATAGTTATTTTAATGTATAAGATAATGAGTAGTAAAGTAAAATTAATAAATATAATTCTAATGTTATAATATAAATATTTACATCTACGAACTGTAAGCTATGAAGTCCAAATGTATGATTAAATTAGATGTTAAAAGATAAGTAAATAGAATTAGTTAAAAACCTTTACTACAAACCATAAATCTCATTTACTTTTCTCTATGTGAAGCTATGAAGTCCAAATGTATGATTAAAATTAGATGTGAAAAAAGAGAAAGTAAATAAAATTAACTAAAAACATTTACTACAAACCATAAATCTCATTTACTTTTCTCTATGTGAGGCATTAGTTGTCGTAGTATATGAAACCGCCATTTCCCTCACTAAGCGCCATAGATTCAGAATGTAGAGATTAGCTAATGAAGATCATAATAGATGGCCACTTCGGGTGTTCTTAAGTAATCTTTTCTTCATCTCCTCTAAACAAGTTTTCGGGTGTTCTTAAGTGGTTTCGACCACCATCGAAAAGTCACTAGAAACGATATTTCAACCCCTCCTACTCCTTTCCATCCTGGAGAGTTCGATTTTTCTTGGGTTTCTAGTGGCAAAGACGCGAACCACGATCACCCATTAGACTAGAGGGTATAGGGAGGGTCATTCCCAAGGGGATGGGCCGCCACGTAGGATGCCACATCCCCATCATTTGGATGATGGCCCTCCTAGCAAAATGAGGGGTGGAGGATGGGCCTACCCCACCTTAAATAACATATTTTATTTATTTTATGTATTTTGTTATTCAATTTATAAAAAGATTTTAAATAAAATATTTTATTAAATTAAAAAAATAAAAGCATTACATTGATAAAAAAACTACATAACCTAGAAAAAAGATTACACTACCTAAAATTTATAAAAAAAAAAAAAGACTAGATTAAAAAAATTAACACAAACACAAATACTACTCGTTATTGTCTTCGTCACCGCCCCCGTTGTTTACGTTGTTCCATATGTGTTCTATCAAGTCGGCTTGAAGGTTTGCATGGACGTATTCGTTGGTTAGCGAGAACGAGTTTAAATCTTGTTGCCCCTGATCAACCGGTACAGTATTGCTGATAGATGCATTCTCGTTATACTCACAAATGCCCGACCTTCGTTTCGATAATCATGTTATGGAGCAAAATGCAAGCGTACATACAAAGGCGCAACCTCTTTGGTGTGAATGCACGTGCTAGTTGTTGAATGATGCCCCATTTTCTTTGTAGAACGCCAAACAAAGCTCAATGTCTTTTCTTGCCGCTTCTTGACGCTTGGCAATTTTTTTCCATTTTTCGTCATCCGGGTATGGAACAGTCTTGTCTATTGTAGAGTAAGACGGGTATATTCCGTCAGCAAGATAATAACCGCGCCTATATTCCACCCCGGAAACAGAAAAACTAGTGTCCGGACCGGTTCCGTTTACGATGTCTGTGAAGATCGCTGATTGGTATAACACGTTAAGGTCGTTAAGTGAACCGGGTAGACCAAAGAAAGCATGCCAGATCCACAAATCTTGTCATGCCACAGCCTCTAGTATTAATGTTGGATGGCCTAGATCGCCTCGTGTATATTGTCCTTGCCATGCATTCGGGCAACTGTGCCACTCCCAATGCATACAATCAATGCTATCGAGCATTCCCGGAAACCCGTGACGTGCTTCATGTGCTTGGTACAATTGTTGAACATCATTAGCGTTTGGTTTCCGCAAATATTTTTTGCTATACAGTTTCACCACAAACTCGCAAACTTGTACAAGCATTCCCGTGCAGTTCTTTCCGACATCTGTAAGTACTCGTCCAAAGCGTCAGCCACTGTCCCGTACGCAAGTTGCCGAATGGCCGCAATACACTTTTGTAAAGTGGTGAACCCCCGTTTGCCACGAGCATCGTATCGTAACGTGAAAAAAGGGTCGAACGCCGCCAAATCATCGGCAATCCGTGTGAATAACCGGCGACTCATGCGGAACCTACGCCTGAAAATCTCGCCATCGTATAGGGGTGCATCCAAAAAATAATCGTTCACCAATTTTTCGTGCGCTCCTATCGTAAAAGAATAATTAAATGATGAAACAACAAATAAGAATAAAAAGGTTATTAAAGATATACCTTCACGGTCTCTGTTAATCTGTTGTTGCCTAGTTCGTCTTTCAGACGAGACCTCATCCTCTTCCTCCTATTCTTTAGCAATAATCTGAGCCGCCCGCATCACGCAGTTTGCGAAAAACATCTCTCCTTCCCCGAAGACGAGGACCACAGTTCATTGTGAGGGAAAAAATATTTTTTTTTTCAAAAGTTGGATATAAAAAGAGTTTTTGGGTTGAAAGTGGGGATAAAATGGTGAAAAGTGATATAAAATAGGGGAGAGAGTGTTATATAAATTTGAAAAAAAAAACAAAAAAAAATTAAAAGTTGAACATTGGCCAAAGGGCCTTTTTTGAAAATGGTGCCAAAATTGGACCAGCAAGGGTGGCATCTGGGGACGGAGGAGCTGGGGCCGGGCCTAGGGGGCGGTGTGGGGGTCCGCGCCGGGCCTAGCCGGGCATATGCCGGCCCCCATACCGACAGTCTTACCAGTCTTAAACAACGTGCTCGTGTCAACTGGGGCATACAATAGAAAACCGAAGTTACCCCAGTATCCAAGAATATTGTTATGAAATTGGAGCTACTGATTAAGGTACGGATTTTGGGTTGTGAATTCAATATGATATTGCATTTATGGATTATATTATTATGCTTTATGAATACACGTTTTGAATGTCAACGAATTTTGGAATATTTGTAATATATATATTTAGATGAAAGTGTCAATTTATATGCTTACAAGTTACAAGATTACAATCTTGATGTATATTTATACGTTTAAAAGTTCATGACAATGTCATATATGTGTTGTGTACCCAAATTAACCCATTTTTCTATAAGGACCAAAACCCATCATTGTGCCACAAAATGATTTGGCATCATTCGTGATGGTGGGTTTAGTTCATGATGTCTCAAACTTATAAGCTCGACTTAAGGAGCAACGTAGTACTTTAAGTACAATCATATAGACGTATAGATCGATCCTAGAATAATGTTAATGAACATTTTACCAGGTGGAATTGAGTTAGTGTGATTTGCTCGCACTCCTATTCCTACATGGGCGTATGGGCTAGTTACCCTGCGTCACCCACGTTAAATAAATGAATCCCATGGACTTTGAGTACCATATGATGACACGTTATGATTTATGTTTATATGTTATTTAATGATCTGATTTGTTGGACACGTTTTGACTGGACAAATAATTCGTCGGTGAAAACAAAATCGTGAGTTCCTGAACGGGTAACCCATCGGGACAACGCAGACTATATCCTGGAATGATTTACTTACGTTGTTACCTTAAATCTGAAATCTTTTAGTTATCTTACTTAAAAAACCTTATGCTTTACCTTTTACAATTGAAAACCATTTTATGAGATAACTCACTATGGTTATCACCCTTTATTCTCTCACTGGGCAAATAGGTTATTAAAGTTAATGAGAAGTTACGCAAAGGTGCTCAAGAGTTAAAAGGGACCGTTGAAGCATTAAATGTAATCGATGTAATTTTGTATTTATTTAAATTTAATTTAACTACTTGTGGAATTATGTTTGTGACCTGATTACTATATAAGTGACACGTCAGATCTAGCATATACGGGGTGTTACAACATGCAAGATAGTTTCATCAAAGAACCCACATAGTGGGCATTTTGTGGAATGATTAACTACACCTCTCCTACTCAAATTAACCAATGAAGGTATTTAGTGAGGATCCTTAAAGATGAAGATGAGAACGCACATAAGAAGGCAATTCAAGCTTTTCTTAGCAACTTTGTGATTTATTGAGAGGCGAATAACGACAAATATTCTATTGGGTTTCATATAGGTTTTTAAAAAACTTTAACGCATACGAAGACTTTTGTATGACCCTTTTTTTATCCAAATAAAAATGTCCACCGGAGTCTACATGTGAATACAATAAAACGAATCATAACCAAACAAAGGTTTAGAAAATGTGTACCCTTTTCGGGTTGTAGAAGTTGAAGCTAAACAGAAACATAACGAGACAACTTGGTGGATGGATCCAATCCACGAAAGTGCACTACACGATATGGTCTTGCGAGAGCAATGACGACGTGGCAGTGACACACGACAAACACGGTGGCTGTAAGTTGGCTAGCAACGGTTAGGGTTGTGATGGGTGTGTAGGATTTACTTTTCTCAAAATAAAACTTTAGTAACCTAATAAGAGCACACACAATGGAGTCACCATTCCATTCCCCATACCGAAATTATAAGAAAAACTTGATAATTGTTCACTTTTAATCTCACATTGGAGTCCTCATCCTTATACCCTATCCCTTATTTTATATGAGAAACTAAAGCAAAACCTTATATTTGAGGGTTCAATATCATATCCCTTCCATGATTTTAATGTGATTGTGAGTAAGAAATGTATTATTGAATTGAGTTTGAATATATATGGAGAATCAGATGTGGGTTAATGAACAAACTTTACGAGTAAATGTGTATTTTTGTTAAATTATTTGGATAATGATGAGGGTTTCATTTTGAATACTCTAAAATCTCTAATCATCTTTTTAGCCCACTAATCCAAGTCAAAACCTTAATGGATTTGAACATTAAATTTACTCTCAATAGGTTATCTCATAGTTAAATAATATGTTTGTTTAGGTTTATAAAAAATTATCATATGATAATTCAAATTTTAAACTTATTAACTATTAAATAATTGTATAATCTAAACGATTTGGTGTATGTATAAAAAGGAGGGTTAATTTAAAAAAAATTACCTATTTCTAGAAAACCGTGATAAATTGATAAAAAACCATTCAAATTCAAAATTATATATATCATTATTATTAAAATATAATTGAAAAAATAAGCTTACACGTTTAAAAGTAACTATAAGATGAGCTATGAATTATCTGGAGAGTAAATTATTTAAATGTTGTATTTTAATAGTAGTAATGATAATATAAAAAAGTTACGAACAATTAATAAATACCATTTTAACATTAACTAATTTTATTTTTGAATAATAATAAGTAACTATTTGAAGTTGATTATTTTCAAAATAATTATAACGTCTTTTTTTATTTTGTGTTAGATTGTTTAACTCTTTAAAAAACTTTTATTCAGCCGTTGCTCTCGGTGTAATCTTTTGAATCTTACCTTATTAGTAATGTTACCAAATGCCGTTACTTAGAACATATTAATCCAACATATTCAATAGCATAAATTTGCACTAGGATAAAACGACAAAGGAATTAAAGAAGAACACAATACATTGGGGGAAAATAGGGTGAAATTGTAAACATTTTGATTGAAGTTATTACGATTTTATACGTTATGAGTTATCACTCTGGCATCTTGCTCGTCCTCATTTTTCTAATAATATTTATGTTGTTTAATTCTGATGTTACCACATACTTGGATAGCATCCTCAAATTTACGAATTTGCAACTGATCGGAGATTCAGCCAGGCGGCTACATTCTAGCAAATCGGCTGAATATATAGGTAAAGTCTCGTCAAAGGTGAAGATACACATGGGTAGAAATAATTGGGAAGACCTTAGGCTTGTTGTGGTTATGTATTCATCGGAATATTGCTAGAATTTTGGACCTTGTAGAGCGGTTGATGGAATTGCTTTAATTTCATCCTATAAGGTCATATAATGTGAAGAAAATGTAGAGATGTCAATTTGGTTTTGTGACCAACGTCGAAGGGTACAATCAAAAATAAGAAGAGAATGTGTGTTCCTAAGTACCTCTAACTAGATAGTAAGTGGTAAGAAGGGTGTCGAAACCACAAAGAGTTTATGGACACTGTTATAAACCATGTTAATTAGAAAACCATTTATGAAGCTTGTTATTGTATTTTTTTTTATCTTTTGATTTTGGTTGGGCTGAAAATAGAATCGGTTGTCCAACAATTTGTGTTAATGACAAAAACAAGATTAACAATTTATAACTATTAATTAATTGTAATACTTTAAAATTGATTAAGAACAATGATTTATAAAAAGATTCACACCTAGGTTCGAAGTTATAAGCACTAAGGTTCAGTTTCACAACTAGGATTTGAATTAAGATCAACAATCAGTATTAACGGGTTGGGGTTTATAGCTTAGGTATCAAGAATTATCAACATCAACAAATGGACAAAAGTATGCTTCGTTACTCAAGAACATAACAAACCCTAAATTTAATCAAAGCCTAATTAGCCGAATTCATTTCATAAAGTCAATGATGCAAGGAAATCTCGACAAGTTACGAATTCAAATCAAGACTAATGCAATTCATACAATTGTTCAAACACACAAATGAAAAATCAATAATCCACAACCCAATTAGTGTATCAAGAACCTAAATAACTTACAAAATATACACGGGGGTGAAGCTTGGAGGATTAGCCACTCATGGTTGGAAGAACTGGGAATCCGAAAGAAAAACCTTGTAAAAGTTGCATTCGATCATTATTTTCGGTCTTGGATGATGTTTGAGAGAGTTTGGAATGATGAGCGATGATAAAGAATGGCTCCAAGATGTGTATATAATTCCTAAAATTCGAAGTCCCCCTAATCAACGCCTTCAATTTGGATATAAATGTGAAACACAAGGAAATCGCGACTGTTGAACATAGACGATCGTCGATGATGGGGCTAAGAGCAGACGACAACGCCTTAGTGGTGTCGACGGCTCTGTTAGTTGTCCACGACATGGCCAACGCCATGCTAACCAGTCAACAACGCGATAACTCCAACTTTTATGTTTTCCTTCGTTTCTCCAATCCCGGTCCTCCTAGCTCTATTCCAAAGCCTCGTTTAGCTTTCGAAGTGCGCCTTAAACCTATCAAGACATGCAAAACACAAATTGTATCAAAGTAGAGCATTTGAGAACTCAAATCCACATAAAAACACGCTTGTGACAATTGTAGCGTAAATAGCAGGAAAAAGAAACAACACCATGGTTGGGGTCTGCGTTCATATATTGAGTGAGTATCATTTCAAAACACTATTATTAGATCTTGTATTGTTTACATATACATATTAGGCTAAGTATTGGCATAAAACCTTAATAATGAGAAACCCTCGGGAACTCCTATGTAAGAATTTTTTTTTTTTATTGAAAAAGTCAAAACATGTAATATAAATGTTTTTAAGGGTTTTGCACCAAAAAATTAAAAAAAAAATGTCAAGCCATTTTTTTAAACAAGTTTCTGCGTAACAATACGTGACGCGTCTGTTATATATGTTACGCAGAAACTTGTTCTAAAAAGGGGCTCGACGCTTTTATTTTTATTATTATAGGGCAAAACCCTTAAAAACATGTATATTACATAAACGGTGGGTGGTGGGGTGGTGGTGGATGATGGTGGTGGTGATGGACGGTGGTGGTGGTGATGGTGTTTAACCCTCTGCTGACCTTATAAGATCTTAGAAGTGGCTGGGCCAAATCTGCACAAAAAAAAACTCGCGCAGACGTTTTTTAATGAAACGTCTTCGGAAAGCAAAGAGTCTGCAGATGGCAATATCTGCGCGTTGTCTGCACGGCACATACAAAAGAGTTTGCGTAGATATTTTTTAAAAAAACAAACACCGCCTTAGTTGATGTAGTGGTTTCTTCCCGAACAACCCACTATCTTTAGGAAAAACAAGAGTGTTACAAAATATGAATGTATGTTTTAATTATAGTTGTAATGTGTAAGTAATATTTAGGGAGAGTAACGGGAATAAACATTCAATCATACTTGTTTATCAATGCTAAAATATTTTTTAATATAGACTTTACTGTTACACATGATTAAAATCAAAACATCAATTCAATCAAAACATGTCATGTGCCCAACATTATGTACCTTTTGCGTCAATATCTCTGTAAGTTTTATGCCAAAACTAGAACTAGCTTACCAATCAAATAATCGCACTTTTGTGCTTGTGAGCACTCCTCTCCTAGCTTTGCACCCATATTAGATAAGTGTCACATTAGCAAATCGATGATGCAATTCACTTCAAATTTTGTGTGATTTTATTCTCGTGATTTTTCTCTTTTTACTTTAACCAAAAGATTAAGAGAAAACAAAGTTACAACACGACCTAACTCATAAACTCGATCAGGACAATTTCATTTACCATTTATAGAGATACGTTACAATATTTTTAGTATCCTCTATAACATTTATAAGTTTGTTAAAATTGTTTGATCATAATTCCAGGGAATATCGTTGTTGGTCCTCATGGAATTGACACACTCACATATATAATTAACATATAAAAAATAGTTGAAAGTGGTAGATACCACATGAGTCGTGACCACCAAAAAGGAACATAGACCCTCAATAATGTCCCAATATAGACAACGGGTAAAATAAAGCCAAAACTTAACCTTGTCTTAGACAATCCTCTAAACCACATACATGCATTACCCACTCGTACCCTTACTACTTTACATATTCATCAACCCCACAAAAGCATTACAAGTGCTAAACCCATTATGGCCAAGAAACGAAAAGTGGTGGTTTCTTGAGGTATCATGAACCCGTTGCTAACATCCGTGTTAATACCTGCTCCCGAACCCATTCCTAAGCCAAGACCGCCTCCTAACACGCCGGTGTTGGATGGGTTGTTGCCATAGGGAGAAGTAGTGGTGCTGCCTGCTGTCACGGTGGTGGAACCAGGTGTTCTCGTGTTGCCTCCCGAATTGGTCATTCCACTGCACCCACAATTTCAGTTTATTACATAGCCGAAAAAATGCTTTAAACGGTGGTAACTTGTGCGGTATGTTACATAGCCGAAAAAGGATCAAAAGAAAATAAATCCTACTTTAGATTTACTTATTCGTCTCATTTGCCCCTTACTTTTTTCATATCATTGTATACCAACCATTGAGGGGATGTTTTGAATATAAAGAGTGATGCCTCTTTTTTATGTACTTGAATAGGAAAAAGTAGCAAGTAGAATAAGCTAAAGTTGCATTTCTAGAATGCTGGGCCTTTTGAAACAGCTTAAGTTGTGTCAAATAACCTTTACCCAAACACCTCCTTCATGAGTTCCAATGCTTACAACTAATTGTATAAACTTTTAAAAAAGTAAAACAATGTGTAACTTACAATTTTACCAATTTTATAATAGTATTAATGCATAAGTTTAAAGAGAACCCAAATTATAGCTCTACAAGTTATAATTGTAAATTCCATAAAATAATTATTATATATTATAGTTGACATTCGAAACCGGTTAGGAGATAAGGAAAAAGTTAATATTCAACTCTTGGAAAGAAAGCTGCGCAAATTAACTGTTGTAAGGGTGTTCGGGGCACTTTCACGAAAACCCACAGCTACACCGCCCTCGTCCCTACCCGTAAGCTTGCAGCTTCAATCCACGGGTGATAGAACCAGGACATGGTAAGTGGAGCTTAACTTTAATGGAAAACGGGTATATGGATCTGGGCTTCGGAGTGAGATGAGGTGGCTTTGGGTGATGGTGTGGGTAGTTTAATTACCCTAAAGAATTTGTTTGAAATTTTGAACATGAATTTTTGGTTTTAATATTTTTTTTTATTAGAGTAAAGTCCTTTTTGAGTTCGGTCGTTTTAACTACTTGAGTCCAAAATCAAACTTGTCTTGATTTGAGTGCAAATCTCAAACTTGTATTGAATTGAGTTTTGGACTCAAGTAGTTAAAACGATCAAACCACAGGGATTCAAATGAAGACAAATTTGAGGTTTTGGATTCAAGTAGTTAAAATGACCAAACCACTGGGACTCAAAAACGACTTTACTCTTTTTATTATTTTGATAATAAATTGTATGGTTATTTCCAAGTATATTGTTACATTTAAGGTGTTATATTTGGTACTGATAAAGAAATTATAGATGAATAACTGGTTGACGAGGTCGGTGTCGGTTGCATGTTGATGTCATCGAATGTCATACGGGTGAAGATTGAAGATATCTAGCAAGATAAAGTCGATTGGTTTTTTTTTATGGTTTAAATGTAGGTCAAAAAATGTTTCTTTTTTTTTGGGATGATTGGTGCAAATATGTAATTTTGTAGTCCTTGGTGTTGGGCCGTGTTTTGAGGTTCGGCTTGGTGTGTTGATGTACCGTTTAAAAAAATACGGGTAGTTTTGTCGACCAGTTATGGAGGACCAGATGGTTAAAAGCCAGATGGACATTGGATACCCATAGTAGTATAATGGACTAGTGGAGAAGATGGTACAAGTTGTAGCAACACAAGCTAGTCAAAAAGCCATTTCCTAGATATTCTCAAAAAGTTCAAGATTAAAGAGGTTTTGTCCGGCTTGCGACTTTGGTTTGCCCAGGATTTTTGGATTTTACTTTTTAATCTTGTGTTTAAAAAAAATTATATATTTTACAAATACAAAATATTACATATTTAAAAACAGGGGTGAGATCTAGTTGCAAATGATATAAATAATAACTAGAATAATTATGACTATACTAGGGTAATTATATTACACTAAGACCGCTGGGTGGCGGGGCTTGGGTTGGGGGCTTTGTACGACAGGTAGGCTCCACCAGGCCAACCCAAAAAAAGTGGAGTGTGGAGGGGCGTGGTGTAGCGTGCGCCAGCCTAAAGTAGACAACCAAAGCCAGCTATATTGGACCAGCTAACCCAACGCCAAGCCGGGGTGGGAAGCTGGCGTTGAACGACAACCCAAGCTCACAACCCGCAGTCTAAGATGTAACTTTTAATTATTTGTATGAATGACAAGTTAAAAGTTGTTTGTATAATTTAATGGTACCATTTTTGAATAAAACCTCAATATTTCAAAATAATTTAGAAGGAGAATGAAATACCTGGCAGATGAAGGATATGAACACCCATTGGCGCCTGTTGATATATAGAAACAAAAACAAATTATTAATTAAAATAGATGTGTGCTTGCCAGTGTGTATAGATAAGTAGTGTTTGGGTACTAACTGGGGTCAGAGGTGGTGACCATGGCTGCACCATTGAAATCACATGAGCCAGGAGCCTGACCCTTGGCCTGAAAATAGCCGTTCACAGCGTAGTTGCAGTGGTCAATGACAGTGTTTGGGTTGAAGCATTTCCCACCTTGGTGCGTTTGGGTGCAGTCCGCACCATTTCCACACGCCCAATCTATTGCCATCTGTAGAACCTTGTCATTTCCACCTTTCTTGCACACACACCATGTTCCACCTATACATACACACACATGTTTAAATGGTTTGCAAGTGTACAACTTTTAAAGCACAATGTACAAGTCTATATAGCATGACTGTTCTTGATAAAATTATCATATGTACAAGTTTTCATAGCATCATGCACAAGTCAGCATAACACAATATACAACACCAGAGAAAAAGGATTTATTAATTTTATTTTATATACTCAAATGCTACAAAGGGAATGTGTATAGTCATTTTTTAAACATGTATATCTTTAAAATAAAATACTAATGTACATCTACCTTAACTGCAACCCGTACAACTACCAGCCATTTACAGATCAAGACATGTTGTTTGCTAATATTATTATATTATTATTAATATTTGTATAATACGATGATGGAAGAAAAGAAAAAAGAAATGCTTACTAGAGTGAGCAACCATGGAGAAAATGAGCAGAAGAAGAAGCTGAGCAGCCATGAATTGCTGTGATGAATGCTTTGAGCAAGAAGATTGGAGAAGATGGTGAGAGGGTATGGGTAGCTTTAAAACCTTAAATTAAAAGTATAGTCTTTTGTCAAGAGAAAAAAAAATGTGTTGTCCAGAAAATTATTTGTATGTAGATGTACTAAATGCATTGTGAGTTGTATATAAATCTGAATTTGGATATTCCCACTCTGGAAAAAGGAATTACCGAAATGATTGACATGCAATGTAAAAATTATTTTTTTTAAACGAAAATTTACATCACTGACGAACTATTGAAGTATCATCATGTGGTGAAACCATCCGATCATATGCATTTCATTTAGGCTATAATATCTATACAACAATTTATGAGAAAACCCAATAAATATGAGTCAAACCCACTTGCGAGAATCGAACTCGACAACTAATAGTCCTTAAGTCTTTCTTACCTCTAAGATGTCACTATGCAATTTTTTATGCGCAGCTACTTACAAAAAATAATAACACATGTCAATTACCTTGGTTATGATTAAAATTATATAGAATCCGTAAACCTATTTTTAATTTGATTGTATTTTAACATGTTATAGTTTTTTATAAATATTTTAGTGTTAAAAATGTCAACTTGGATACATTTGTTAATTTATTTAATGAGCATTAAATTAAATGGTGGTCTGGGCATGAGAGGCTGACCAGAGCCCACGCGGCGAGTGTACTATTGTCGGGTGATGAGATTGTGTTTTAAATTAGGTTGTTTGGCTTTTCTCCAACGGGTATATTTTCTAGATTTCAAACAACCGACTAGGGATCGAATATTTCAAGAGGGGTTCTGGTGCAACTTTTGTCCGTTTACCTATCACTTTTTATAATTTATTACTTTGGCATTTTAAATTAGAACTGAAAAAAATTTGTTATGAGGAAATTATGTATTCACTAATTATAAAACATTAATAATAAAATAATTACATGACAGGTAAAAGGACAAGAGGCTACGCCTTCTAAATAGAAATGCAAGTGGAGGGGGCGTCTACTAGATAGAAATGCACCATCTTATGTGTCTACTAGATATAAATGCGGGTTCACAAAATGGAACTACCCCAAGTTGGGGTTATGAGCTGGTTCACGGAATCCGGATCTAGCTCCAAGATGGTGGAAGGAAGGAGAAAGAGGTCGCTTGATTTCTTGGGAAGCATGGGATCACAAGTTGGAGCTAGAACATGGTCATAAGTGGTGTGGGTATGTTTGGTTTGAGATAGATTGATATGGGATGGTGTAATATAACTGGGTGATGATATGGGTTCACAAGATGGAGCTAGAAGACGCTCGTTCCACCCTTAAACAATGTGTTATTTGCAATGTATTTCCTTACTCGAACTTAATTGGTTTTGGGTTCGAGTCACACGAATGATCAATTAAGAAGAAAAACACGAAACCGAATGAAATTAGGTTTTTTTTTAACTTCCACAAGAAAAAGAAGCTTTGAGCACTAATGAAGTATGATATCCATTACTATCCGCAAAAAAGAACATCGTTAGCCTTGCAACCAGAATTATGTAACCGTCATTCGACGTGAGAATAAGTGCATGTTTTCACCAAACAGTAAAGATTAGGAATTATGTAACCACGATTAGTGTGTCCCATTTCACACACTCACTCACAATCCGATTATTAAATATATTAGAAAGTTATATAGACAAATAACCGCAAGGACTAATGATCCTTGGTTCAAGTGGTTGGTGGACTGGATTTCTCTTGAGAGATTCAGGTTCGATCCCCACTGGACACAACTGGGGTGAGGCTAGGGGGTTTTACACAAGCCATGGTTGCGTGGTTTCCTCGTTGAACGTGCCATAATAAGAATTAAGTGCCTATCCATTCTTAGTGGTGTTCAATCCACAGGTGGATTGAGGCAGTGATGTACCAAGCCCAAAATAGAGGGTCTCTTGGTTTCGAACCCGGGTCTTTCGTGTACCACTGAAGTTGGTGCGAAAGCCCAACCAGTTGGTCTTCTAGCCGTTTAAAAAGAAAATAACTACGAGGGATCAATGATTTTCTGTGCAGTGTTATCATGTTTCGGTATTCGAACGTCAACTTAATTTACATATTTATTAGGGTGGGGTGGGGATGGGTCACTGAAATTAAGCGTTTATCACTTTTCCAAAAACAAAAGAACTATACATTTAATAGCCCTGTGTAAGTAGATCATTTGGCCAATAGTATGACCCAGTTGGTTAGAGGGTTTTTCACTAAGTGGTTCCTTCTTGGGAGAGCACCGGTTCAATTCCTACTAAGTGCAAATTATGTAAATATGGGAGAGCATTTCTAGGAGGGGTTCGAACTTAGGGTAAAGGGTTTTTTTCAAAAATCAACTAAGTACAAAAAATAATGAAAGTAACAAAGGAACCATTGTAACTTAGTTAAAAAAGAATATTTTTTTTGAACGACAAAGAATATCACGTGTAAACTCATCCTGTTTGGGGCTATGTCCAAGGTTAACTCCTCGATCGTCATGAGACCATACCCCCCGATGTGCGGGAACCAGATGAAATCCATAAACCCTCGCTCCCCGTCAGGTTCGAACCTGGAATTAAAGCTCTGATTCATCCTTTCAACCAGGTGTCCCTCGAAAAGCCCAAGCGAAAATCAAACTTTAGCCTCCCCGTAAGCTAATTTACCACTAAACCAATTTCTTAGGATTGAATAATTTTATTTCATAGAATGCATCTAAAGTTTTAGATTCATCATCGGTAGAGACATAAACAAACATCTGCCAGTCCGTGAGGGTAAACGATCCGTGCGTTAACTACCAAGCTCGACAATTTCAACACAGGGCACAAATTAGGGTTTCTTGGGTGCAAAATCAAAGACACTCCGATCGATTAAACGCGACACAAAATTAGGGTTTCAACATCATCGATGCTGCTAATTGTCAATCTGTAGCATGTAGAAGATATGATGAACAATCAAAGCGAATATTTACCTCCAGCAGGAGACATTACAGCCATAATCGACACCAATCATCATGATCCATTATCACCATCATCATTAAGTGAGTACAAATGCCACGGGTTATGGTACACGGCCATTCTGTCGATCCCTGCGGTATTATTTGTACTGTATTTAGGGTTTCATCTGAAAAAGAACATCAAGAAGCTTCGTCATCGTCGTTCACATGTTATGATCACTTACTATGTTCTCCTTTGGTTCTCTGCTACCCTTAATCTTACATGGTGCTCTCTTCAGGTATCACTTTATATGATCTAATTCTAGTGATCAAAGAAAATTTATATTAATTTAGCCTAGAGATATGATCATGTCACTTTAATTTATTTAGTCCATAATATGGTGGTTAGTACAGTCTAGGCTAAGAAATAATTATGATACATACATTGCATACAAATCATAGTTGTCAATAGACAATAGTGATCGCTATAACGCGCCATGTAGCATATAGGCATAGTGTCGCGATTAGGGTTGTAGCGATCGATAATGGCGACATCTTATTTTTTTTATTTTTTTTAAATGTAAATAGCAATTAAAAATTGTTGGTTTTTAGGTCTTTGTTAAATATACATGTAAAATAGCAAATATACCAGGGTATTCTGATATAATATAATATAAAATGTTAAATTTTTGTTTTCTAGTGTATCGCTACTTATAAAATAGCCGCCCGCTATTTATCACTATTCGCTATGTAGCATATAGGTACCTTATCGCTATTTGTCGCTATTCACCATTAACAACGATGATACATATTGCTCTTCAATATGTATGTGTATTAGATGCATGTTTTTTCAAGCTAAGATATTAAAATTTTAAATACTTCTTTCAAGTGGTCCAGTTTACGGTAACGGCTTGGAGCCATGAGTACCCGTCCCAGGGACGGCGTGGGAACGGAAACGCACCGGAAACGCCATGGGGACGTCCCCTGGACGTTTCCGGGAATATGGGGACGGCAACACTACGTTTCCGGGAATATAGGGACGGCAATTCCACGTTTCGGGGACGTTTCAGGCTAAGACTAGCGCAGCAAAACCGCCTATCCCAGTGAAAGGCGCACTCCGGCCAACTTCTGGCTGGATTCAGGTCAGAATTTGCAAATTCCGGCCAAAAACCAGACAGAACTGGTAATGGTTGAAGAGGTCCCTGGTTGAGTTCTGCTTTCTTCTTTCTTTTTGATTGCTTTTTTCTTTTCTTTCCCAGTGGCTTTTTCTTTCTTCTTTCCTATGGCTGGTAATTCTAAATCTACCGCTAGGAAGTAAGTAATATTGGTGATAAAATGTACTTATTTCCATGGATCGTCACTGACCATCATAATGTCATCCTAATCGCTTGTGTATACAACCTGCCTTTACTTAGGAACCACACGAAGTTCACCTTCAATTTCAAACATATTTTCCAGTTTCTCCGGTAAATCCTCATAACAACGTAACTGTGTTAAATCGAAAGCCTACCATCAACAGTCCCTTGTATATGAACCTGCAAAAAAAGAATAATGCTCCTTAATATACATTTAATAATATAAATCATATCAGACCCTTTTGCCAAAATTGAACCAATAACCCACCCAATCAATCGTTGATATTTGGAGTTTGCTGATCTTTCATTAGATGAACCGGAACTTGAAAGCGATTTGCTTGTTAACGTTTGATTAGATTAGTAAGATATGGAATTTTTTAGCTTTACATCAATATATAACTAATTTGAGTTTTTGTGTTACATTATCTTTGATATATATTTATTTTTTTATATGTTTTTTTTCCCGTACCCGTCCCGTCCCCGCTTCTTAAATTTTTTAGTTTTGCCGTTTCCCGTGCCCGTCCCGTACCCGTACCCCGTCCCCGTACCCGTCCAGTGCAACCTAGAGTTTACCTTGTAAAGAGTGTTGACTGGTATGTAATACTGGCTAAGTGTTAGGTATATCGCGCGCGCACGCACACACACACGAGAAGACAATAAACGAAAACGGTAAATTGGCACGAGAGATTTACGTGGTTCAGCGGTTCAGTCGGTGTGACCTACGTCCACGGGCTGCAACTAAGGTTATGATATTATTTTTGAGGTGGTGGGAATTACAATAAGCCCTATCATGTATTTTTAATAACTGATATTACAATCTTTGGGAACAAGAAATCGTAATTATGGAAACCTTCCAATCTGCCCGTATTTGATTTGGCTAGGGCAGGCTACCTAGTCTCTTGGGCCGACGACTTCACATCTCAAAACTGAGAGTTTTCTTAAACATTTGTTATGCATAAAGCTAAGGTAGCGTTCGTTTCATGGATTGTAATGGAATTGGAATCGGAATTTGTGCGGGAATTGAAATTTGTTTTGGAATTTAGGTGTGTTTGTTTCACACAATGGAATGGAACCCAGATGGAATTGCAATGTAGATTCTTTTCCTTGTGTTTTTGTTTAATTCAAATTCATTTTTTTGTTGAAATCAACAAAATAATAAATGAAATCAACATTCCTATTCCATCAGGATTCCCTTTCATTCCGTGAAACGAACGCTGCCTAAGGGTATGGTATGGATTCGAGATAGAAGTGAGCAAAGTTATGTGCTTGATGATGGAGACAACAAAACTACTTGGTTGAGATAGGACTTGAGTGATTTTAAGCTACTTCTAGAGTTCTGAATCAGGAAACTGTTAGTTTTGATGTGAATTACTTGTCAATTTTTCATACCCTGCATCTTTAAGCTACTTATAGTGTGGGTAGGGAATTATTTGTTTCAATAGATACCATGTGTTAAATTTTCACACCCTGCTTCTTTTAGTATATTTAAATGAGATTGGTTTGCCAAGTTAACTATTTGAATGATTTATCTTGGAATGGTAGTTTTTGACCAAGAAAAAGAAAAGGAGAGCATATTATTTAGTCTACTCACTCGCTTACTCACTCAGAGTTTGATGCTTTGTGGATAGGTATATGTTCACCTAGGACCTTTGTTAACATAATATGCTTGTGTTTTCTTCAGGGAATTGAAATGTTGTTGAATCTATGCATATGGTGTGAGTTTTGTAACTTTGTTCTTTATGTAATATAAAGCACATGGGTAAAAATGATAATAGGTTGAGTTCATACTGCATGTTGCATCTATTTACAACATCGTTGTTAAATAGAGTGAAGATTCACCAATGAGTGTAACACACATGTCATTTTATTACCAAGTATTACAACTTTGGGCGTTTTAGATTGTTTGGATTTATCAACCTCGCTCAAATGAACTACTAACATTGTTTTGATCTTATAAATATCGTAATTCTTTCCAACTTTTCTTGTATGTTATCGATTTAGATTTAATCGTCTATTTTTAGGTTGTAAAAGGCTGAGTAGTGTTAAATCTTGGATTATGCTGATGCAGGTATGGCAGTGCGTTCCTGGTAAGGAATTATCTTGGAATCTATTGTCATTGCTCACAGCATTGGGAACACTATGTTTAGAGGTTAGCTTGGTAGCCTTCTTATTGCAAGAAAGTTATGCGAGCGGGCTGGAAGCATTAGCTCACACATTCATTATTTCAGGGCTCATTGTTGGAGCAGACATACTTTTAAAGGTAATAAACATTTATCATCTTGTGCCTGTTTATTTGTATTAACTAGTTTAATTATATAATAACCTTTTTGTATACCTTTTCTTATTTCTTGCTTTCACGTTATGGCATCAGGCAATTTGTGTGTTTGGATTCCACATTCCACTTTTCATGGATGGCGAAACCACCCATATAGGGAAATGGGGCTTGTGGACAGTTGATAAGCTATTGCTGACATGTACATATGGTTATATACTTTTTGTGCATTACTCGACGTGGAGAGATAAGCTACCTCGTAAGTCGATTCTTAATCTTAATTTTTTTAAAACACCCACTTCAATCTTAATCTGTATTATATTTTCCAAAATTGCCAAAACATTACCTAACGTGCCATTGTTTCTTTATGCAGCTAGGCCAGCATTTTACAATTACGTTGTTGTCATGTTTGTGGTTACTGGGATAGCGTTATCTGGTTGTGGGCTTGCTGCAATTGGTGTGGGATTCGGACATTGGTACGTAAAAGTGTAAAACATACTATTATATCTATAAAAACGTTGTACCATGCAATGATTGGTTTGTATTTTAATTATTGTATATGTGCAGGCTGTATAGTTTGGTTGTTATCTGCTACCACACTCTCTATCTTCCCTTTGTGTATATAACTTTCCTAGCAGATTTCTTTCAGGTATGTGTGTGTGTGTGTGAATTGTTGCTTTGGTTGTATAATGAAGAATGCTATTTTTTTGGACAAATGATATGATTTTGGTGTTTTCAGGAGGAAGATTTGCTTTTGGATAACGCATACTACTCTGAGATGAAGGATGCTGGGTTTTTCGATTCTGATTTGGAATAAATGTAAATGATTATTGTCACTCAACTTTGTTTGACATGATATAATCAGATTTCATTTGATCTGCTTTGGCTGAAAGTAATCTTGGGACAGCTAACTAACAAAACTGTATGACGTATATATGTGCTAGTTGTTGCATTTTCCTTCTTAGCATATGGCATTAACTTCAGGACGCCTACCACCGGATTGGGCACGGAGAAGGTAGGCACTGAAAGTGATCTTGATGAATGCTTGCTGGATAGAGCAACATTCGTTCGCATCCTTCGTTTGTCCCTGGTTGGTCGACTTTGTTCTTTACTATGCGGGTCTAGTTCAACCTCATAGTGGCAAATTTCAATTCATTTACCGGGTTGATTTGGGTTGTATTTCTCTTGTAGGATGAAATCTGTTAAAATATTAGAACTTAAGCCACAAATATAATTGAAACGTATAATTGTAATTAGGTTTTTATTGATTAATAATGAAGAATACAAGGCCCTATATATAGATAAACTAATTACAACTTGGTACCCTTAATAATAATAAACTTGTCTAATTTAAATAACTTAGTCTAACATCCCCCCGCAAGTTGTGGGCGGGGAACGACCTGCAACTTGGACCGTAAAACTCAAATCTTGGTGAAGGTAGAGCCTTTGTAAACACATCAGCAATTTGATTATCAGTGGAGATGAACTTGACATTCAGCTTCCCTTGAGTAACTTGTTCACGAACAAAGTGATAGTCTATTTCAACATGTTTTGTACGAGCATGAAATACTGAATTAGCATAGAGATAGGTTGCACCAAGATTATCACACCAAAGCGTTGGTGCCTTGCTAAACAGACCGAGTTCATGAAGAAGAGATTTAAGCCAAATCAGTTCTGCTACAGTATCAGCAATAGCCTTATATTCAGATTCTGTTGAAGATCGAGAGACAGTTCGTTGTTTTCGAGCAGACCACGAAATAAGATTAGAACCCAGATAGGCAGCATATCCCCCGTGGACCGACGATCGATAGGGCAACCAGCCCAATCAGAATCCGAGAACGCCCGAAGATTAGTAGCCCAATGAGAGTCAGAAAAGGCTTGTCGCCTAGACCCGTGTTGTGATGAAATAAGAGACCCATATCAGCCATGCCCTTCAAGTAACACAGAATGCGTTTCACACAAGCCTAATGATTCTCGGTAGGAGCATGCATGAATTGACAAACCTTATTAACTGTAAAAGCGATGTCCGGACGAGTTAAAGTTGCATATTGAAGAGCACCGACCGTCTGCCTGTATCTAGAAGGATCATCAAGTAATGGGCTATCATCAGGTAAGAAAACCTGAGAAGTACTCATAGGGGACGACACGGGTTTGCAGTCAGCAAGACCTGTACGATGAAGAATATCAAGAATGTATTTTCGTTGAGATAGGACCAGATTCGAACCATGATGCACTACTTCAATACCCAAAAAATAATGTAATAGACCCAGATCTTTAATTGCAAACATAGAGCTCAAGCGGTCAATAACAGCATTAACAGCCCCAGAGTGATTACCTGTGATGATAATATCATCTACATAGACAAGAAGGTAAACCAAAGTACCATTGCTGTTAAGAATAAACAGGGACGGATCAGTTTTGGACCCGTGAAAACCCAATTGGTAAAGAGCCGTTGATAATTTTGTAAACCAGGCACGAGGAGCTTGCTTGAGACCATACAAAGACTTGTGTAATAAGCACACATGATCTGGCCTAGTCGGGTCAACAAAACCAGGAGGTTGCCTCATATAAATTGTCTCCTGAAGATCACCATGCAGAAAAGCATTCTGAACATCTAATTGTCTGAGAATCCACTTGTTGGTGACAGCCAGGGATAAAATAGTCCGAACCGTAGCAGGTTTGATTACTGGGCTGAAAGTCTCATGATAATCAACTCCATGTTGCTGGTGAAAACCTTTAGCAACAAGTCGTGCCTTGTACCTGCTGATGTTCCCATTTGCATTTGTTTTTAACCTGTAAACCCACTTACAATCAACCAAGTTAGTATGAGGGGCGGGGGGAACTAATGTCCATGTCCCATTCCTATGTAGCGCATCCAACTCTTCAGCCATGGCTTGGCGCCATTCTAAAGACTTATTAGCAACGGTAAAGGAGGTGGGCTCAACGGGTAAGGTAGGGGTAGTGGTGGCAGTATAGGCAGCGGGATTATAACGAGTGGGTGGCTTGGGGTTTGGACGAAGGTTGGATGGTCGAGTTCTAGGTGCTTGGGTGGGTTGGACCGTGGGAACTGTGGGTTCGGTTGAGGGTTCGGGTGGGGTGTTGGTATCAGTTTGTAGTTGTGGGTCTGATTGGGTAGGTTCGGGAGGTGCAGTAGTGGGTGGTATAGGAGGAGTAGGTGGTGTGGGTGCAGCTGGAAAACCGGGTGGTGAGGTCAGGAAATATTGAGACGTGGGTAGGGGAGGTTGTGGTGGGGTTTGGGTAGGTATGGGTTTGTTATATGGAAAGACATGTTCATTAAAGCGAACATGTCGGGCAATGTATATTCGTTCGGTGGATGGGTCAAAGCATATAGCCATGATGAACAGGGCTGTAGCCAAGAAAGACGCAAAGAGTGGATCGAAATTCAATTTTGTGACGGTTATATGGACGAAGATAAGGAAAGCATTGGCATCCAAAAACACGAAAAAAAGAGTAGTCAGGTTCTCGTTGAAATACATGTTCATATGGAGATTTGTTAGAGGAGACACGAGAGGGAAGTCGGTTGACTAAGTAAACGGCTGTCTCAAAAGCAAATTGCCAGAAACGTTGGGGAAGACTGGACTGTGCAAGAAGTGTAAGTCGGTTTCCACAACGTGCCGATGACGACACTCAACCATCCCATTTTGCTCACTTGTGTGAGGGTAAGAGCGGCGATGAATGATACCATGACTGGTGCAAAAAGATGTAAGCGTACGAAACTCTCCCCCCCAATCAGATTGAATGCATTTAAGTTTGGTTTTAAATTGTCGTTCTACTAGTTTAATAAAGTTGGTTAGCACATTGTAAACATCTGATTTTTGAGCTAGGGGATAAAACCACATGTATCTAGAATAGTGATCCACACATAACAAAAAGAAACGATAACCATCAACAGACAGGTCGGGCGACGGCCCCCAAACATCACAATAAACAAGATCCAACAAATTTTTGCTACGAAAAGATGAGTCTGATAAAGATAATTTTGACGACTTGCCTAGTTGACAAGGAGAACATAATGTATTTGAAAACTTTTCAGTAATAGGTAAAGAACAATGAGAGATAATTGAACGAAAAACTTGAGCATGAGGATGTCCTAGGCGTTGATGCCAAATGCTAGAAGAAGCTTTGACAGCCGTGAAAGCGACTTTAGGGATAGACTTGAGCTGAGGAAGACGAATGGAGTATAGACCCTGTTCACTGGGACCCGTTAGGAGGGTTGTGCGTGTAGACTCGTCCTTTCCAACAAAATAAGATGAGTGAAATTCAAAGAAAACATCATTATCCACACAAAATTTTTGAACGAACAAAAGGTTTTGTTTAAGGTCAGGAACATGAAGTATATTGGATAATTTAAAGGTTTTGTTAGGCGAGTAAATAGTTGAGGAGCCAATATGAAAAATAGGTAGTGGGTTACTGTCACCAATAAGTAAAGAATCATTACCAAAGTAGGCCTCCGAGTTGTCAATGCTAGATAAGTCTGGAGTGGCATGTCCATTGCATCCAGTGTCGGGCTTCCAAGTGAATCCTGATTGGGAGGCAGCATCAGAGTGAGCAGCAAGGTTGGCTTGTGGTGCTGCACGTGATTGGTTCGGTTGATTTGGACATTGAGATGGGAGATGACCAATGCCACAACGGTTACAGTGGCCATAGACTGTGTTCTGTGTTGACGCCAAAGAGAATTGACGAGTGCTAGTGTTGTCCTGATTGCGGTTATTTTGGCCACCACGAGAGTTACCACGGGAAGAACCACGAGAGCCACGGTTGCCTCTGTTGTTGTTAAAGGATCGAGACCCAAAGTAAGCTTGTGGTTGTGAAGAAGATGCAGGATGAAGTTGATATCCCAACTGAGAAGCCATGAGTTGAAGACTATGAAGTTGTTGACGTAGGGAATCAATATTTGGCTGTGGTGGAGTTGGGACAGCAGCCGTAAGGGGCTGTTGTGAAGTTGTGGCAGCCGCAAACAAGGCGTGTGGCACCTGCTGATTGGTGGCCAAGATCTTTGTGATCATGTAGTCATGGTCACTCAGTAACCCGTGTAGTTCAGTAAAGGTAACAGGAGGGGAATGAGCCAATAAGTTGGCCTTGAGGCCATTATATTCTTCACGAAGGCCAGTAACAGTTAACATGACCAGGTCTTTTCCTTCATCGGTTCTCCTATGTTGGCAAAGGCAGTAGCATACTCTTGAGCCCGGGCCAAATAGTTAGCCGGTTTTTCATCACCCTTCATGGTGATTCGCATCAGTTGGCTTTTGAGAGTTAATTCATGAGAGGAGGAAACGGGTGCATAAGCGCGTTCAAGTGATAACCATACCTCACGAGAAGTGTGTCCCTGAACATGCTGAAAAGATTCTTCAGAAACTGTGTTGACAATAAGCATACAGACATGAGCATCATTGGCAATCCATGGAGCATAACTCGGGTTAACAGTGGTGGTTGTTCAGTTGTAACATCCTTTGATGGGCAAGGGATGGTACCATCCACATAACCGAGTAGGTTATGAGAGGCAAGGAAGGGTTCTACTATTTGTTTCCAGTAGCCGTAGTTTGTAGGTTTTAGGGTGAAAGCAAACTTGTGAGAGTTATGGATAGCTTTTTTCCTGATTTGTAAAGGTTGTTATGCTAGCCATAATAATCGGCTTAGGTTTGTTAATCGATGCAGGAAGATGGCAGAAGGTTTGGTGATCGGCTGTTAAGATAGCAGCCACAGGATTGTTAATCGGCTGTTAGGTTGGTTAGGGTTGATAGCTGCAGCACAGAAGAGAGAAAAAAAAGAAGAAGAAGAAGAAGGCGGCAACAACTTTTAGGGTTTAGGGAATCCCAAAGCGTATAAGCTCTGATACCAAATTGAAACGTATAATTGTAATTAGGTTTTTATTGATTAATAATGAAGAATACAAGGCCCTATATATAGATAAACTAATTACAACTTGGTAAACTTAATAATAATAAACTTGTCTAATTTAAATAACTTAGTCTAACAAATATCATGGGCAGAATGATTTGACATTTTGACTTGATTAAATGGGTCAAAACGGTTTAAATGCTTAAAAAGTATCTTGTAGACCGCTTTATTTTAGTATTGTAAGGTAAAATTGAAACAGTATGGACCAAAAAAGTGCCGGTTTATACTGTATGCTTTTAACTAGTTACCAACTAAAGTGAGTGAAAAACCACGACTTAACGTTAATGTTGAAACTATATTATTACTAACGCTAAAATAAAAACCAACATTATACGAGTGTATAACATCACATCCCTAAAGTGAGTAAAAAACCACGACGCATGCACATCCCTAACCATCACATCACATTAATATACCAATCAAAAGTCATACGAGTGTAAAACATTTTATTACAGCACTAAGATG
This sequence comes from Scalesia atractyloides, assembly GCA_947069175.1. Classification (NCBI taxonomy): domain Eukaryota; kingdom Viridiplantae; phylum Streptophyta; class Magnoliopsida; order Asterales; family Asteraceae; genus Scalesia; species Scalesia atractyloides. The sequence continues at coordinate 8,658,719 of CAMTDV010000014.1, read as the reverse complement.
CATATGTGTGTATAACATCACACACATTGCCATTACCACCGTATACTAACTAATTATCAAATATATACGACCGTATAATATCAAATCAATAGAGGGTTGATTAGTAGTGTTAGGATGTACATATATACCCAACTAAAAACATAATCAACAAAGCAAAGTCCCCTCAAGCACATGTTTGGCAGAAGGCCAATCGAGTATACAAAGTTACGAACAATGTTTGATTTTATCTTTTTGTTTTCCTTTCTAAATAACTTAAATTACATCAAATATGTCTTTTTTTTTTTTCTCTATGAATGACTTAAATTACTTTAAATACGTATCGAACTTTTGACTTTAATAATAACTCTAATGTTTGTTTTATCTAATTCTAAGTAATTAATTTACTTGTGACACGATGGGTCCCCTGTATATATCCTCTCCTCACCCCCCTTCATTCCTCAGAAAAAAAACAAATATTCGACAATTCTCTCTGTAAATAAATAAATAAATTCGCACAATCATTCAGTTTTTATACGCTCTTCAACTAGCAATTCAAGGTATGAAATTTTCACCTTACGTTCCTTCATTATGATGCATGTCCTCTTACGCCATTAATCAGTTAGAATATTAACTTATTATTAGCTCATGATCGAAAACTTTATAAGTATAATTTGCCATTAGGTTATTTGGATGGATACTTTTAAGCTATTGATAATTTAGGCAAATTTAAGTTCATCAGATTAATGAACTAGATGAATACTTGATCAGCTATTGTGTATTTATAATTTATATTGTTTATATAATATAAATTATTGAAGTTAGGGTTCTTGTGTTTGTAGGTTTATAGAAATTACTATCAGTAATATTATGAATAATGGATTTTAATAATCTTAAATATTAGGCGTTGGCCAGCAACAACTTAAAAAATAATCAGGGGTGGTCTCACCTTTTTACATATTGTAAACTAATGAACCTTTAGTATCAGAACCTTAATTTCTTTTTGTCCCTTTATCCTTTTCAGTTTAGTAAAGGCCCATTGGTTTACAATATGTGAAAATATGGGACCACCAAGGGTTATTTTTTAAGTTGGGACCGTTGCTAGCAAATGGCCAATAGTTGGATCATTAAAATCCATTATTCCGTAATATTATTCATCTTGTTTACATGGCATGATGAATTGAAGTTAGTGTTCATGTGTTTGTAGGTTTATAGATATTACAATCAGAAATGAATCCTGACAAGTTCACACACAAGACAAATGAGGCATTGGCTTCAGATCATGAACTAGCCATGAACAATGGACATGCACAGTTCACACCGCTACATATCGCGGTTTCGTTGATATCCGATCCGAACGGCATATTTAGGCAAGCAATTAGCAATGCTGGTGGTGAAGAAGCAGCTAATTCAGCTGACAGGGTTTTCAATAGAGCATTAACAAAACTACCTTCACACTCCCCTGCACCTGATGAAGTTCCAGCTAGTACTTCTTTAATCAAAACGATTCGTCGGGCTCAATCGCTGCAAAAATCGCGCGGCGACACTCATTTGGCGGTTGATCAGTTGATTTTAGGGCTTCTTGAAGATTCACAAATTGGGGATCTTTTGAAAGAAGCTGGAGTGAGTGCATCCAGGGTGAAAAATGAGGTGGAAAAGCTTAGAGGTAAAGAAGGGAAGAAAGTGGAAAGTGCTTCTGGTGATACTAAGCGCTTAAAACGTACGGTCGTGATCTCGGGGAGCAAGCCGGAAAGCTTGATCCTGTGATCGGACGCGATGAGGAGATCAGGAGAGTGATTAGGATTCTATCTAGAAGAACAAAGAACAACCCGGTTTTGATCGGAGAACCTGGTGTGGGCAAGACCGCTGTTGTTGAAGGATTAGCTCCCAGGATTCTACGAGGTGATGTCCCGAATAATTTAAGCGATGTGAGGGTTGTGGCGTTGGATATGGGTGCACTGATTGCTGGAGCTAAATATAGAGGTGAGTTTGAAGAGAGGTTAAAAGCGGTTTTGAAAGAAGTGGAAGAAGCTGAAGGGAAGGTGATATTGTTTATTGATGAAGTTCACCTTGTTCTTGGAGCGGGTCGAACCGAAGGGTCAATGGATGCTGCGAATCTTTTAAACCTATGCTTGCTAGGGGTCAACTAAGTTGCATTGGTGCAACTACTTTAGAGGAGTGTAGGAAGTATGTAGAGAAAGATGCAGCCTTTGAGAGCGTTTTCAACAGGTTTTGGTGGCTGAACCTAGTGTTCCCGACACCGTAAGCATTCTTCGAGGGTTGAAAGAGAGATATGAAGGCCACCATGGTGTTAGAATTCTTGATCGTGCTCTTGTCGTTGCTGCTCAACTTTCAAGCCGATACATAACAGGTATGATTCATTTCGTCGGTTGGTTGATTTAATTAGCGGTTTAGACATTATCTAGTATGATGATACTTATAATTTATGTGAAATTTGTATGCAGCACGTTTCTTGCCGGATAAGGCTATTGACCTTGTGGATGAAGCATGTGCAAATGTGAGGGTGCAACTAGATAGTCAACCTGAAGAAATTGATAATCTTGAAAGGAAGCGAATGCAGTTGGAAGTTGAGCTTCATGCGTTAGAGAAAGAAAAAGATAAAGCAAGCAAAGCTCGTCTTGTTGAAGTAAGTTTATTAAGTTGATAATAGAGATGAATCTTTCGGTTACTTTTTTAAGTTATGGTGTTCTAATGTACTAACTTGTAACTTTTTTTCAGGTGAAAAAAGAACTTGATGACTTGAGAGATAAACTTCAACCACTAATGATGAAATATAAGAAGGAAAAAGAACGTATTGACGAAATTCGAAGGCTGAAACAGAAAAGGGAAGAGCTTTTGGTGGCCCTACAAGAAGCAGAAAGACGGTACGATTTAGCAAGGGCTGCAGACTTGAAATATGGAGCGGTTCAAGAGGTGGAGACCGCAATAGCAAAACTCGAAGGGACTACAGATGATAATGTAATGCTGACAGAGACGGTGGGACCTGACCAGATTGCTGAGGTGGTGAGCCGGTGGACTGGGATACCTGTGACTAGGCTTGGAACCAATGAGAAAGAGAGGCTTATTGGCCTAGCCGACAGGTTGCATCAGCGAGTGGTGGGACAGGATCAGGCGGTTAGTGCTGTTGCCGAGGCGGTTTCGAGGTCTCGGGCTGGTTTGGGTAGGGCTCAACAGCCAACCGGTTCGTTCCTGTTCTTGGGTCCCACCGGTGTTTGGAAAACGGAGCTTGCTAAGGCTCTTGCAGAGCAGCTTTTTGATGATGAAAAACTCATGATTAGGATTGATATGTCTGAATACATGGAGCAACACTCTGTTGCCCGATTAATCGGTGCTCCACCTTGGTAAGTAGATTTATTCTTTTGCAGTTCGTCATTGTTTGTTTTCGTATGTTACATAGATAGTATCAGTTAACATATGTGTGTGTGTTGATTCTTTTTCAGTTATGTTGGTCATGAAGAAGGTGGTCAACTTACTGAAGCTGTGAGGAGAAGACCTTATAGTGTTGTATTGTTTGATGAAGTAGAGAAAGCCCATCAATCAGTTTTCAACACACTACTTCAAATGTTGGATGACGGAAGGTTGACCGACGGTCAAGGTCGTACTGTTGACTTCACCAACACAGTCATCATCATGACCTCCAATCTTGGAGCTGAGTATCTGTTAAAAGGGTTGTCTGGGAAGACCACAATGGCCAATGCTCGTGAAATGGTGATGCAAGAGGTAAGCATATACGGCTCTTCGCTTATGTATATATAAAGTAACTAGATCTTGATATTATATGGGTTTACTAATAAGTTTTAATCACTTAAAGGTGAGGAGGCACTTTAAACCGGAGCTGTTGAACAGGCTTGACGAGATTGTGGTTTTCGATCCTCTTTCTCATGATCAGTTACGAAAAGTTGCTAGACTTCAGATGAAAGATGTGGCTGTCCGCCTTGCTGAGAGGGGTATTGCTTTGGGAGTTACCGAAGCAGCTTTAGATGTAATATTAAGCGAGAGTTATGATCCGGTACGCATCAAAATCTTGTTGACTGATTATAATTAGTTTATGAATTTGTATACAACGATCATTGGCCTGACATGTTTTAAATTTTTAGGTTTATGGGGCACGGCCAATTAGGAGGTGGCTGGAAAAGAGGGTTGTGACTGAATTATCAAAGATGTTGATTAAAGAAGATATCGATGAAAACACAACAGTGTATATAGATGCAGGCATGAATGGGGAGGGATTGAGTTACAGGGTGGAAAAGAATGGTGGATTGGTGAATGCGGCAACAGGGCAGAAGTCTGATATACTTATTGAAGTCCCGAATGCAAATGGTGGGACTCGCAGTGATGCTGCACAGGCTGTGAAGAGGATAGGAGATCGAAGATGATGATGAAATGGATGAATAAGTGAGAAGCAAATTTGGTTAAAGAGTGTGAAGGCCTTTTGTTGATTCTGTGCACAGCTTGTATGTAAAGTTAAAGAGCCTTGTCTGTAGTTGCTTGGTTTACTAATGTTTGTTTCAATGAGTAGAAACTTTTTTTAATGACAATTACTGTTTTCATTATCATTAAAACGCCAAAACAATAAATTACAACAAATTACAAGCAAAGAACAGGTAAACGGGCAACAAACAAATTACAAGCAAAGGACAGGTAAACGACAACAAGCTGTGCCGCAACCCCTTTTTGAATTGCAAACTCAATCCTACTAAAGACAAATCGACTTTTAGGAGTAGAGAGATTACTAACGACCGCTGAACTCTATTTAGGAAACTAGTAAACCTTTTTCTTTATACCAGTTATGTTAATCTAAAAGGTTTTTGTCTTGTGTTATTATGATTCATTAGATGATTGCTGATATAAAGATATAATATGTCCAAAACAAATAAGCATGTGACCAAGATAAGTGTAATAGTAAAGTTTGACATAAAATATATACCTCTTATGGAGTGGCAGGACAAAGATGAAGAAAAAGAGTCATATCAAATGAAGCTTATCAAAAACAGCAATCCAACTAGATTATTTTACTCAATTATACACTCAATCAGCACAGAATTGTACTCATTAAATAGAAGGTGAACAAACAAAATTACAGTAAAACCACCCACACAATAAGTAAGAATTACTCAACAAACAAAAGTCTACTAAGAAGGCTCAACTTGATTTGTATTTTGACTCCTTTCATGCTCCTCCTCATGGTTCAATAACAAGCAGAGGCTGCATGCAAGAATGGTCATTTAATTAGCAACACACAAAAGATATTACCGTTAGACGCAGAAAGAAAGATTCAATTAAAAGAAGAGATATACCGTATCAAGGCTAACAGGTTTTCCGTCCTCAGCAAGAATATCAACTATCGTTCCAGATTGATCAGCCTAAAACATGGCAGAATAATGTAGCAATCAAAACAAATGCTAAATTTTCCAGTATAAGTTTAACATTTGTATATGTCAGGAAACAATGTGGAATGAAGATCAAGAGCAGTGTTATGCATACGATTGTTTGTTTATGAATGGGTGTAACTCGTAAGGCAAGAAGATTCAAATAGACATCGTGAGGCCATGGGGTTCAAAGCGTTTTTTTCCAAAAACAAAAATGTTATCAAGGCAAAGCATTATTTAGTAGAAATAAACGTGCATGTGAACTCGTGAAGTAGAGTTGATAATATATTAACAATTTTCAACCCGGCAACTTGATCTTTCCACTCTGATGAATGCTCAAAATCAAGAAATGGAAACAAAATATAAATCTATTACAAGCAGAACATCAACAGCCTTAAGCTTATTTATCACTGAGAACTTGGATAAAAATGAAAATAGAAAGCACCACATGATACTGAAATCAGAAGCCGAGTGTTATAGAATAGTTGGTCAAAGTCCTAGCTTATAGCAAAAATATTACTGGTTATGAGGGATGATGATGATGATGATAGAAGAAAGTCAGAAAGAACATTTATGTCTAAATTAAAGTTGGAACTTGAATAGTGATTAAAGACTCATATCTGACGACCTTTTCTTAAAAATCTTCCACTCATTTTTCCATCTGACACCTACTTAAAATTAACATCTAGGACTCTAGGTTCTTGCTACTAGCTAGTAATTCAAACTAAGAACAGAAGTGTGAGTTACCTCAATCTCATTCATCAACTTCATGGCCTCAATAATGCAAATAACCTGGCCTTTTTGAACCTTGTCTCCAACCTGAAAAACATATATTAAAAAAGTTTAAACAGTAAATCAACACATCACTTGATAATTAAGAAAATACTCAAAAGTCTAATTATAAAGCATACAACCTCCCACGTCGTTTCTGCAAATATTTAGATTATTACTGTAATAATATTTTATTATAATCATATTAACAGGTCATGTATTCACAACAAAGTTTAAAACAAACAAATGAGTGTTTGGGAGTCAATCCAACCCGATCATTTTGACCCATTGTCCAAACGGCCCATCTTGTCACCTCTACTATCAATATACCTTGACAAATGGTGGAGCTCCTGGAGCGGGAGACCGGTAGAATGTTCCAGCCATTGGACATTTCATTGGAGGATGAGAGGACTTTGGTTTTGCAGGGATAGGTGCGGGTGCAGATGCAGAAGGAGCTGGCGCTGAAGAAGCGGGTGCAGACTGTGGTGGAGGTGGTAGTGATTGATACATAGCTTGAGGTTGTGGAGATTGCATCATCACCATAGGGCCAGCTGGTGGTTGAGGCAAAGCTTCTTTTTTCCTAATTAGGACCTCACAGTTATGTTGTTTCAGCTCAAGCTCCATAATATCTCTTGAATCCACAAGTCTGAAATATCCAAAAGGGAAGTTGAACATACATTTTATAAAAATACAGTTATTGGAAAAATGTATAAGTAATGGATAAATGGATTGACTTACTGTACAAGCCCTGCCACTTGATTCATAAATGCAGTGATTGTTGCAGCATCAGGGACTGCGGTCTCTGGTGTCTTGGTAGATTCCTCAAGCTTCTTTGAAGCAGGTACAGAATTTGACGATTTCTCAATAGCAATCTTAAGAGAAAAAGAGATGGAAAAAGGTTAAAGAGGAGAAAAAATAATATTTTTTCAACTTATGCACTTGATAATATCCTGCAGCTCACCTCGTTAAGCTGAGCAGACACTCGCAAGACATCATTTTGGTTCCTCTTAGATGACTGCATAGAATAATAATAATAATAATAATAATAATAATAATAATAATAACAATAATAACAATAATAACAATAATAACAATAATAACAATAATAATAATAATAATAATATAATAATAATATAATAATAATCAAATAAGAAAACATCGAAAACATAAATCAACTTGATTATATGAATTAAAACATTAATAACAAAACGATCAACCACACATTTTTTTTACACATCAGGTAGATCAAATAAAAAGCTATTGACATACGTTCACAAATATTTATCAGAGAAGAAATATAAACTGCAGCGTACTTTGTCATCACTCAAGATGGAAGTAAGAAGCCGATGAACCTCCTTTCTTATGAATTAGGTGTTACATGCGACTCTTTTTAACCGAGGACTAATCTAACAACGTATAGATTTTCGCATGCAATTAGTTGGCAATTCGCCCTTCATAAAGTAGCTCCATAGCCAAAGGTCAAAAGACTGAATATCATTATGGCAAGTTCGACCGATATACCTAGAAATACGTGGATTTTGGGTTATATTTCATAGCTAGCTCGACAATGAACCTAACTCAAAGAAATGCTTCCTGATGAACAATCGAGTTGCTCTATATGTTACGCTTTAAAGTGGCCTTTCTCCCAACTTAATAACAGCATTAAGAAATAAACTCATCAAGATTTTCTCATATCCTACCAATCAAATTGCTTTCAAAAGACAGACAGCTTTCTGAAATCAACCAATATCTTAACTTCTTATCGATCGGTTGCTAACTTCTTATGTCTCATAATTCGGTAATAGATCACATTCGACAGTCTACAGATGACAAGAAAGTTCCTGATATGAAGCATGCCTAACTCCAGTTGTAAATTAATTAAATCCGTAATAAGAAAGAAGAAGAGAAAATAAGATATACCTGAAACCCTAGAGAGGAAGATCCGGCGATCAATGAGCGGTTGGATTTGAAATCCGATTGGAAGACAACAGCAGAGGTGGTGCTGCTGCTACGGTGCTTGGAGTTTTGGTTAGGTGTTGGATGAGCAGGCAATAAAGCTGATGTTTTGGGGCAATTGACAGTGAAAGAAGCCATTGTTGAATTGCTGCAATGGGGGAGATGAGTATAGATTTGGGGGCGGTGAGAAAGAGAAAGAGAAAGAGATGAGAGGAGTGTTGTTAAACTAAACTAAATATGAAGGGGGCGATATGACCGAGGAGAATTTGCAAAGAGAGTGACGATAGTTTTCAGTCACAGGTGAACAAGGTGGTGCGTCGGTGTAGTATACATGTTTTGTTTCTTATCTAATTAATTATTAGAAAACTTGTTTGAAATGTCAAATATATTTTTAATATTTATAGTTTTTAAAAATTTCAAGTTTTTTAAAACTTAACATAGTAATTATTTTATTTTAAGGTCAAGGTTGGAGAACTCGTTAGTCGCTAGTTGGCTGGTGAGGTGGGAATTAGCGACTACTTGGGTTGGGTTTAATTAGGATTAATCGGATTGAGTTTTTTATATGTAACTTTCAGTTTTATGTATACACATACATATTTTTATAGGTAAATATTTTTAGTAACATGTATTAACTCTTCATCAACCCATTTTTTATAAGTATGCAAGATTAATTGTTGGAAGTCACATGGTTTCGGTTGGAAAGCGGCTAATTTACAGGTTTTGACCGGAATATACAGGTTTTGAGGCGGAATCTAGTCGGAATCACCGATTTTTGGCCGACCGACTAAGCCCGACTAGCGATTAATAGATTGATTAACGAAAAATTACTCAACGACTGGCGACTAACAATTAATTGCCGACTAATCACGATTTTAAAAAACTACTTAAGGTTATGCAATTTAAAACTTTAACAGTGGTAATTGTTGTATTTAGATTAATATATTGATATATACACTTTTGATTATGGTGAAACATGTCCAGATGATCAAGTTTACATAATGTGGTATCCATCAAAACCGTAAAACTTCGAAAACTAATCTTATGTATATTTTTTATATTACAATACTCTTTTCTTTCTCATAGAGATTCCAATATATAATTCTTTTGTTTTTTCTCGATTTCTTTATATATTATATATATTATTATATGTAATATATGATTATAGAGGATTTATTGAGAATGGTTTTTGTGTTCTTTAATTTCTTTGTATTAACTTTTCATCACCGCTATTTTCCTTTTAACTGTTTAGATTTATTATGCATTGTTTAAGCTTAAAGGTACAATACCTTTTAAATGATATTTTAATAAAATTATATGTATTATCAAAGAAAGGGGTTATTTTCATAAAGAAGTATACAAATTTTTCTATACTAATAAATAAAAATCTTTTTTAGACACGTGTTACTTTCTTGTGCTTTCTCACTTATTTTTCTATTTATCTCTCATATTAAATAATAATAATAATTTTAAACAAAATATTAGATAAGACTAAATATTTGTTTTTCAATAAATAGTCTAAACACAAATTTAGATAAGGATAAACGTTTGTTTTTATTAATAATAATAATAATTTGAATAACATAAATACGGGATTCAACCCCATGTAATACATGTGTTTTTAACGCAATAATAATATATATATATAAAACAAAGTAAATGTCATAATAAGTAAATAGTAACCAAAGTTCATTTTAAAAAAATAAATTTTGACGACTGTATGTGTTAACTATGATATTATATTTTATTCAGCACGTGCAATATATGAGTTTTTTTAAGATATATCTTTTTTATCATTTATTATATAATATTGATACAAATAAAAACAAAGTAAAATCTTTCTATACTGTAAATGAAATTTTTTTTGACACGTCAATCTCTGGTCCTCCTTATCTTATTTTTCAATTTCTTTTTCCTATTAAATAATAGTTTAACTACATATAATTTAGATAAGGATAATACTTTTTTTTCTAACTTTGAATTAATAATCTCCTTACTTATATTTCAAGTTCTTTTTCTTGTTGAACAATAGTTTAACTAAATATAATTTAGATAATTAAGGATAAGAACTTTTTTGTCGATCTTTAAATTAATAATAATATATAAATTGTATTTTCTTCTTTTCCGTAGGAGATAGAAGAAGTCTTTTTTTCCTTTTATAGAACTAGACAAATATATAAATTTTTATTCTCATTTAATGTTTAATAGGATACATAAATAAGAAATTATATTAAATCACAAACTTCATTGATTCTCTTATTTATTTACTATTTATTTTATTTTTTCTGCTTATGAATAATCATCTAATATTACATATGATACACATGTTTCTAACATAATAATAAATAATAAAAAACAAATAAAAATTTAATAAGTAAATGGTACATCGAACTTATCATTTAAATACATATTTTGACGACTGTATGTGTTAATCGATTACATTATATTTATTTAACTCATGCAATATACGGGGTATTTTTAAAAATATAACTATACTGCTTATTATATAAAATTAAATTTATGTAACCCGTGTATAACACGGGGTTCTAAACTAGTGTCTTAATGAGTAAACATCAATATTCATTTTTAAAAGATAAATTTGACGATTTTCCGTGTTAACATGTCAACACGTGCAATATACGAGTTTTATTTTAAAGATATATATTTTTATTATTTATTATATAAAATTACATTTATACAACCCGTGTAATACACGGGGTTCTAAGCTAGTTATTGTAAAAGAAATATAAAAATTACATATGTTAACTGGGCCTGAGGAGGTTATGAGTACGAAAGCCCAAATAGTAATTGGTGGTACAGCCCGCAAATTCACAAATGCTATTAAACCCTAAAGTGCCAACTTGGGCTTTTCTACACCCGCACACACTGAACACAGGCAAAACCCTCGCCGACGACGTCTCCGCCGTAGGACGACAGCAGCAGCACCAGCCTGAAAATGGAGACAGCTAGAACTGTGAAACACGTTTCACCTCATGAGTTTGTGAAGGCCTACGCCGCTCACCTCAAGCGCTCCGGCAAGGTTTGTTTCTCGTTTCTTTTCTCATTTAATTGGTTGAAGATCTTAAACTGCATCTGATGAGTGCGATCTCATATTATCACATTATTGCAAGTGCTAGTTAAGATAACAATGTCATATGCATTTGCTTTTAACTTGTCAATTTGTCTATTTATCGTTATCTTATTCGGTCTTACGAGTTTTATAGTTTCATTCGATGATTGTATTCGTGATATTTGCTAATGCTAGTGCTGGTTAAGATAGTCTGAGCTTTTAGGTTTGATTTGCTGGAATTTGTATATAACTTTAACTCGTTGAGTTAACGATTTTTTGACTGATGCTGCATTTAGTTAGATGAGCTGTTGAGTTTGTGTTCCACTCCAACTTAATTGAATGTACAAAATGATTTGATTTGCAACCGTTTTATTAAAACTTTAAAGAGTCAAATCGTATTAGCTGTGTTCAATGGTCGAATGACGAATTTTCAAATTAATTGAATCGAACATTTTTAAATTTTTTTACCTGAATTCGTATTCGATTTGGTTTGGTTTATTCGATTCGTGTATACAAATTGTATGCCCAATTCGTAATTCGATTCGATTCCTTGTTGAAACTCAAATTCAAATTGAATATGCTTTAATTCAAATTCACCCTACATTATAATTTATTTTGCTTTAATTTATAAAACAACTACAACCTATTATACGGGCTTTTAGAGTTTTGCCCAAGTTTAGAAGGTTTTTTTCCATGTGTGTGTATATATAAACATAAAAGAATATATATGTATAGTTTGAATTCGAATTTCGAATCAAATTGAATTGAAAATCATAAATTCGTATTCTGCATGAATTCGATTAGTTGACTTGAATTTAAATCGAAATAGAATATTTGAAAACCGAATTTGAAGTTTGATAATATATTTCGAATTGAGTCAAATTTCTAATTTTTCGAGTTCGAATCGAATATTGAACACTCCTAAGGTCTATGATAACTAGAATGGGACAGGATTTTAACAAGGTGAGCCTGTGGTTTTTTTGTTCACTGGATTAAAGGATAAACTTCAGAGAAAGAAGTCTTATATAATACCCATGTCTTATGCTTTGTTATATATTTGTAAATTTGGTTATTTATACTAGAGTCTTATACTCAGTTTATGCTCACTTGTTATTTGGCTATCATATTTGACAGATGGAGCTTCCGCATTGGACCGATATTGTCAAGACTGCTACATTCAAGGAGCTTGCACCATATGATCCTGACTGGTACTACATCCGAGCTGGTAAGCTTTCTTTTCATACTTCAGGTTTTGTACATTTAATGTTGTGAAATTAAAGTTTTGAAGTTGTGAAATTAAAAGTTACCCTGCTGATATTTGTATTTTTTTCACTTTGTTAAGCTTCCATGGCAAGGAAGATTTATCTCAGGGGAGGGATTGGGGTCGGTGCTTTCCAAAGAATCTATGGTGGATGCAAGAGGAATGGTAGTGCTCCACCTCACTTCTGCAAGAGCAGTGGTGGTGTTGCACGTCACATTCTTCAGCAGTTGCAGACCATGAACATTGTTGACTTTGACTCCAAGGGGTGAGTGTTTTTTGCATACTTTTTGTTTCGCATTAATCGTAATGTAAAAAGTTCGGTGGATATATGTTGGTTGAATGAAACACACTTTTGAGGCTGTTTTTAATAGTGTAAACAGATAATTGTTTCTGCTGCATAATCTCCTTTGGTTTTTGTAGTTTATTTTTTATGAGCACATAACACTTGTTAAAATTGTATTGCTGATTTTTTGTGATAATGTATACCAGTGGAAGGAAGATTACATCAAACGGACGAAGAGATCTTGATCAAGTTGCAGGAAGAGTAGGGACTGTCACTCCTTGAGGCTTGCAGCTTATAATGGGCACATCAAAACACAAGGGTTATCATTAATATTTTGGAGTAAATTGCACAAAACATCCTTTATGTTTCCTTAAACTTGCAGGTTCCAGCCTTAATGTTTAAAAGTTGCTAAAAACAACCTTTAAGTTTATTTTTGTTGCGGGTTCAATCCTTTACAGCTAACCACGTTATTTTCTTCAGTTAAGTTCCCTCACATGATTAACCAAAATGACGAATATACCCTCACATGTTATGCATGTGAGGGAACTTAACTGAAGAAAATAACGTGGTTAGCTGTAAAGGATTGAACCCGCAACAAAAATAAACTTAAAGGCTGTTTTTAGCAACTTTTAAACATTAAGGCTGGAACCTGCAAGTTTGAGAAAACATAAAGGATGTTTTGTGCAATTTACTCTTAATTTTGTTAACTTTTCAGAGTTAGTTTACTGGTAAATTTATTTACTGCCATGCCCTTCAGACATGATTCAGTGTTTTTTACATTGTTTTTTCTCCGGAAATTTAATTTCATGCTTTGAGATTATGGCTTTCTACCATCTTTCTTAAGTGCAATGCGTGAATGTCTGATGAGTCATAACACGCAGTCATTGTTGGACCTCCCGACGTATCAAAGCTACGATTTGAAAAATTGTTAACATTTTTGAAGAGGAAATTTAGTCTAACAAGGTAACAAATAAAGTATTTTGATAAAATATTTTTTTTTCGGGGATATAATATGGAATACAACAAAACAACTGCATGAAATTTGACGGTTTTCTTTTAAATATATGGTTCGTACATTAAGGATATAACATACCAGTTGTTAAACTAGACAATTAAAGGTGGAAATTTCAATCATGTGTGAAAGTGGGACGAAGAGAAGGCATTTTTAGATACCCAGATTTTATATTTTTAGAAACCTGATCGTTAAAATATTGTCACCCTTACTTTTAGCTTAACAGCGAAAGAGACATTATTAAGAGTAGCTACTAGCAAGGCGGCCTACGAGCTAAAACGTCATACATACATACATCAAACCTTTAAACAACACTTAATCAAAAACAAAGAAAGGGATCACGAAGACCACTCTAAATTGGGGAATTACGCGCTATATTTATACGAACCTAATTGTTAACCAAATTTTCCTAAGAAAATAGAGAGAAGCTAGAAAGACATTTAGAGAGAATTTAGACATGATTCACATTTTTCATTCAGGGTCCCGTTAAACAATTAAAGTTTTTTTATAGGCTTAGAAAAGGAAACCAAAAATAAAGAAATTAACTGAACGACATACAACCCACTAATCTAATGTGAACTAATGAAAAGGAATTCATGTAATGACCCACGTTGTGCATGGGCAAGGAGGCATGGATCATTGGAGAAGAGGTGGAATGTCACACATCATATATTTTATCCATAAAAACATTATTTAATCTAAAACAAGGAAAGGGACACCACAAGGGTCACTCTGAAAACGGAAAGTTGCTCACATCATATTTTATCCATAGGTATATGTTTGACTTGATCTCCATGATCGAAGTTGATAATCCATCAAGTGATTTGTAGTTTCGCTCTCCACATTGTCACACCTCGACCCGCAGCGGAATAAAAGTCGGGGCATGATTGGGTTATCACCAAAGCTCATGATATTTACTAAGAAGTTTCATATTTATTAAATTCAAAATATCCAATAAACAAAATTCATACAAATACAAAAAAAAAGAACAAATCTAAATGTTTATTCCATCGCAATAACTTGTTTATTCTTCTAGGCCATCCTAAGTGTTTCTTTCCTCAACTGGATCACCTGTATCATGTGTAAAACATGGGAGATTTTTTGTCAACAAAAGTTGACGAGTGAACCTTGATAAAACATTTTAAATAATTGCTTGTTTTATTTATTAAAGAAAATTCGTGCATAAATCACATGTGAGCAAATACATATATGTAAACAATCACAAACCACATTGTATGAAATATATGACATGAATGATGATGTATTTGAGATCAAGGCTCAATCAAACGGAGCCGGTCTAATGAGGCACCTGATGCTCAACCCGTATCCCACGAGGAACTGATGGGCCTAATTAAATGAGTGCACTGAAATGATAAATTTAATCCACATAATGATCACACAACAACCAATACACATTTGATCACAAAATGATATAAGCACAAGTTTTTAAATAAAATAAAGGAATGGTACGACACATGATACACCCCAAAACGTGATTAAAACAGGGAATTTGTAGAGATTCACTCACCTTGGGTGCGTATTCTTGAATGGTAAGGAGAGCGCACGAGTTGGGTATTTAATCAACGAGAAAGTACTAACCTAGAAATAATAACGCGATAACTCGGTAAATAAATTAAATTAATATTTAGGTTAAAATCCTTTGTTTAGATTTTTAGGTTATTTTTGTGGATTGTGTTGATATTCTAAACCATTGAAAATGTATATTTTTAAACCTTTTATTTGATTTTTCTTTTAATAAAAACCTTAGAATTAAAATATTAATATAAAATAAAATAAAAAAAATAAAATAATATAAAAATCTTGTCGGTCTGACAAGCCTGTCAGACCGGTTCGATGGGAGTGCTGGCATGCGCGTGGTGAGGTTCGAACCCGCGACCTCTCGGTTGTGTGCACGCAGCTCTTCCAACTGAGCTACGTGTCTAACCCGAAAGAATCTGAATTTTAATTATACTTATACACTTTTTTGGTTTAACAGATTTTAATTAAATCCTCAAAAAGGAATAAACTGATCCGGCCAGTGTGTGGAATGGGATCCGATCCCGTGACTTTGAGTACGTTGTGCACCCAGCCCGACCAACTGGGCTGGGTGTCTAACCCGACAAATCTTGTGATTTAAATACACATATACACTAACTGTCACACTCCGACCCGCAGCGGAAAAGATGATCGGGGCATGATTGGGTTTTCATCAAAGCTCATGACATTTATTATAACGTTTCATATTTATTATCACAATTTTAAAGAAGATCATACATTCATATCATACAAGTTCAACATGTCCTATACATCCTTCTAGGCTTCATTATTTTTCTTCTAAGGCACTTTCCTATGTTTTCCATGCTTCATCCTGTTCACCTGTATTATGTGTAAAAATGGTTTTTGGATCAACAAAAAGTTGGCGAGTGAATCCTATGAAAAACATTTAAACAAGTTTATTGAATTGATTATAAAATAAAGTGCATAACCACATGTGAGTAAATGTAGATGTAAATTTATTCACAGAACACTTAATATTAAATAATGCACACACATACAATAATAGATAGTTTTGAGGCACGCGTTGTTCAACTCGTCTCCCACGAGGAACTGATGGGCCTAATGAATGAGTTTTGAGGCACGCGTTGTTCTACGAACTGATGGGCCTAATGAATGAGTTTTAAGGCACGCGTTGTTCAACTCGTCTCCCACGAGGAACTGATGGGCCTAACAAATAATTTTCATACAACTTGACAATATGTAATACATAACTACAAACAATATTTACATTCTAAGTTTAGATCATAATATGGTATCGCACGAATTTGAATTAACGAATTAGTTTAAGCGACACATGATACACCCCAAAACGTGAATAAAAAGGGGAGTTTGTAAGAATTCACTCACAGTGGTTGCGTTTCTTGGATTGATGATGAATGCGCACGAAATTGGATTTAACCACGAGAGGAACTAACCTAGATAATAACATAACGGTTCGGTAAATAAGCGGATTTTATTAATCAGTTTTTGTAGGATTATTGGATATATTTTTGTGAGTTTAAGGCTATTTTCTAACTTTAAAAACGTTATTTTTAAGTATTTTTAATTGATTTTTTAAATAAAATAAATGAGTAAAAATAATATAAAAATGTTGACTTTTTGACCGTTGACCATTACTGTTGACCGTTGACCGGTTCGGTCGTTTATATGTGTGCGCTGGGTGAGACTCGAACCCGTGACCTCCCGTACGCGTGCACGCAGCTCTACCAACTGAGCTACGTGTCTAACCCGAAATATTTCTGTTTTTAAATATATTTATACACTATTTAAGTTAATTCGAAAATCATTTATTTTAAAAGGATTTAATGGTATCGACTCGGTGCTCTCCACAGGTCTCGAACCCGGGACCTGTGGGTTAGTTTGGCACACAGTCCACCGCTGGACTGTGTGTCTAACTTGGTAAATATTCCGGTTTTTATTATACTTATGTGACATTTGTCAAAAACGGGTTTTACCAAACCCGCTCCGTTTGTAATCGAATATCAAGTTATAAATGTGACGTTGCCTATTTACGTTTATTTTAATTTTTAATGATACATAATTAATAAACAAACTAGACCATAAAAGTTATAATTGATAAAAAGTATAAATAAAGTAACTAAAAATAAAATGGGGCTGCCGGGACTCGAACCCGGGTCATCCAGGTTGTGAACTCCAAAGACTTAACACTCACACGCATAACCACTCCGCCACTTGTTTGTTTTCTGTCAACTCTAGGAAACAAATAAATCTTATAAACAAACATAGATTAACCGGTTGCGCCAACTGAAAACCGAAATCGGCTATTCAACCGTCTAAAACGTTTGAATAATCGCGAATTCAGGTTTATAACCGATGCACCGACGATTCTAATCAATTCAGACTTGAATTGACTTAAATTCAGATGATGATCGGTTTTATAACCGAAGATATTCCATAATCTGAATTACTTCAATCAAAGACCTCTCTTGCGACTCAAAATACTCTGCAAGACCTCCAATTACATTTCCGCACACTTTTCAGTCCACCAGAGAAGCTTTTTGAGCTCGCCGGAAAGTTTCTGCTGTTCGCCGGAAAACCGTATTCTTCATCAAAACGGTGAGTCTTTCAATACCCTCGTGGTCTAACAATTGTTAAGCTATTTCTAACTCAAACCTTTCAATTGAAATCAAATTCAGACGCTGCTATCGGATAATTCCAGTTCGCCGGAAAATTTCTGGAAATCTTTATTTTCATCTGTGAACCGGTAAGGACATTCAAACACTCTGTTAACGTTTGTTTATCACTTCAATTCCACGATTAGCTAATCAAAACGGTTAATTATCTTGCTCAGTTGAAGTTCATAAAAACAGAGGCCGACGCCTTGCCGGAATTCTGAAATAAATCGTTCACCGGTATGTTTACTTCAAATTATCGTTTCTTGCCATTTCATATTAGTTTGTACAATGTTTATCAATCGAATTAAACAAGATATAATGGTGTAATCTACTGCCTGTAAAAACTAACGAAGAAGATGAACTGTGATAACATTATAAGAATAATTAAAATTGGTATTTTGAACGGGTTAGACACACAGTCCAGCGGTGGACTGTGTGCGAACAAAAACACGCATACGTCCCGAGTTCGATTCTTGACACACGCACATTCTCAGTAATAAAATACCTTTTTGTTTAAAACTGAACCGGGTTAACTCCGTTATATGTTAAGTATAATAAAAACTAGGATATTTACCAAGTTAGACACACAGTCCAGCGGTGGACTGTGTGCCAAACTAAACCACAGGTCCCGGGTTCGAGACCTGTGGAGTGCACCGAGTCGTTACGTTAAAATCTTTTTAAAATAAATGATTTTCGGATTAATCTAATTAGTATATAAATATAATTAAAAACAGAAATATTTCGGGTTAGACACGTAGCTCAGTTGGTAGAGCTGCGTGCACGCGAACGGGAGGTCTTGGGTTCGAGCCTCACCCAGCGCATTGCAATTACACAATAAACCGGTCAAACAGTCAAAGTCAAAAAGTCAACGGTCAACCCAAAAAAAGTCAACATATTTTTAATTATTTAATCTAGTTTAAAAATCAATTAAAAATACTTAAAAATAATGTTTTTAAAGATAGGAAATAGCCTTAAACTCGTAAAAATATATCTAAAAATTTTATTAAAATCATTAATAAAAAATCCACTCATTTACTATATTTTCCGTTATTATTTAGGTTAGTTAATTCTCGTTGTTCCGCTCTTCCAACTCGTGCGCATCTCACCATCTCCAATCAAACGCACCCAATGTGAGTGTATCTTTACAAACTCCCCGTTTTAATCACGTTTTTGGGGTGTATCACGTGTCTTGCTATTTATTATATTTAAATCGTTGTGCATACATCATATCATGAACTAATGTGTATTCAGCTTGTTTCAACTGTTTGTGTGGTTATTGTTAGATTTAATTTATTATTTTTCAGTACATGCAATTTCATAGGCCGCCGCTCCCCATTACATTATGAGCGTTGAGCAAGTTCCCCATTACATTATGAGCGTGAACCTGGCGTGCCAACATACGATCGGCTCCGTTTGATTGAGCCTTGATCGCACAGACATTTATCATTTTTCAGTACATGCAATACGATCGACTCCGTTTGATTGAGCCTTGATCGCACAGTTTCATTCATGTTATTTATTGTATGATGTTGGTATGTTAATGTATGCTATCATATGTTATTGTATGTTATAGTTGTGACTGCTATTGCTGCTGTTTGATTATTTACATTTGCTCATTTATGATTATGCACAATTTTTCATTGATAAACTAACAAGAAAATCAATAATAAATGTTTATCTAACAAGGTTCATTCGCCAACTTATGTTGACCCAAAAACCCCCATTTTTACACATGATACAGGTGAACAGCTGCAGCAAGAAACCCATAGGATTGGCCTAAAAGAATAAAATGATTTAGAGCTTGGAATTGTTTTGTTTGGTTATTTTCTTTGTATTGTATGGACATGTTTGGATTATTGGGAATGTAATTTTGACTTTAATAATTATGAAACATATTAGTAAATATCATGTGCTTTGGTGATAACCCAATTATGCCCCGGCTCTTATTCCGCTGCGGGTTGGGGTGTGACAGATTGGTATCAGAGCCATGACTATAGGGATATAGGATAGGTTATTAGACTCATAGAGCCTATACTATAGTTGATTAGAAATTTTTAAGATTTTTGTGTGTTACATGCCAAATTTCATGATGTTTATATGTTTTAAGTTAAATGTTACATTCAATGTTATGCAAGCATGTTCATAAGTATATGTTATCATATAACGCCTATCATGAATCATATTCTCATAACATATCATATCCATGAAAGCACACACCACATCATTTTCATGATTGCTTTTACAATGATTTTTGTGTTTTCAAATCTCATCAAAGTGAGTTCTCATGACGGGCATGTAGTAACTGGAAGGGTACCAGTACCGGTAGTCGGAACGCCCTGTCTAGGCTGGCATTCGTATAAATCCAAAATAAAGGACCAGTTTTCCTATATGGGGACTAACGATGAGAGTACGAAGTACCTATTAGGCCAAAGCATGCTATACCAAACGTCGTGTGAGCTAACCCCACTTTGAGTTGTCATTGTGTCTACACCTGGACACATTCCGACCATACATCTCGTAACATATTTTGTGGTTTGCATTCTGGTGATGCGAGTGTTAAATTGCCAATACTAATGTGAATCCTACCAAGCCAATAGTCATGGGGCCCACATGACTATACAGGTGAAGGTATGGGGGACATTTGAGGCCCAACATGAGTAAACCCAAGACATCCTATGGATGTGGTTGCATTATTGATATTTATGTTATTTTCATTTTCTTAAAGACACATGACACCTAAAAAGACTCCATTAACTCACAATCTTCTTATGTATGTTCCTGTAGATGTCGGCTAGACAACATCGAGGGGGTAAAAGATCAGGAAGGTCTCACGAACGCTTGGCCACACAAATCGCGAAACAAATGGCCGCGGTACTTCCTGACATTGTGGTTCAAGTACAACAAGCTCTCGCCACAAATCCCACTAATCCTCCCCAACAACATGACCAGAACATCGGCAACCCTCCTACCAGCAAGTGCTCATACAAACATTTCAAGTATTGTGATCCTCCTAAATTTGAAGGGACCGAAGGTGTCACTGCTCTCCTCCATTGGTTTGAGGAAATGGAAAACACCTTCCTCAACTGCGATTGTCCTGAGGATCGCAAGGTTCGATACGCCACCGGGAGACTATTTGGGGTAGCTCTCACCTGGTGGAATACTGAAAAGGGGAAGAGGGGAATTGATGATGCAATGGCCTTAACTTGGGAGGAGTTAAGGGAAATCATGACTAGGCGTTTCTGTCCTAGGAGTGAAATTAAAAAGTTGGAGGACGAATTTCATTCTTTGAAGCAAAAGGAGGGAGATCATACCATCTATAACAAGAAGTTCTTAGAGTTGAACCAAATGGTTCCTAATTTGTTTACCCCAGCTTATCGGTTGATCGAGCATTATATTCGAGGACTTCCCTCGAAAATTCAAGATTCAGTTCTCAGCATTTCACCGGTAACACTTGAAGCTGCTATGGAGCTAGCGACTGAACTGACCGAGAATCGAATTCGCAACGGTAAGTTTAAAGAAGAGAAAAAGAAAGCCCCTGTTGAGGGTCAAACTTCAAACCATTCCATCTCCTCCTCTAAGTTTGCTAACAAGAGGAAGCGCAACACCAGAAACTTCGCTGTTACACAAACCAACTCCCTTATTCCTGCTGCACCCATTACCCAAGTTGCCCCTTCACCTACACCATACAAAAGACCATACTCTGGCCCATTACCAAAATGCAACCGTTGCCAACACAACCATTCTCCAGATCATCCTTGTCAATATTGCACCGGCTGTGGTCGCGCAGGTCATACTGTTCAAACCTGCCGCATGCCTCAGCGAACGAACCGCCACCAGCCTTCAACCCAAACCTACCAGCAAATAACGGGTCAAGCCCAACAACCCCTACTATTTCCACCCGCCCAACATTTAGCCCAAACATATTACCAACCCAATTATCCTATGGTTCAACCTATGCGGGCTTGCTACAATTGCGGAGACCCAAGCCATTTCAGAAACACTTGTCCAAGGTTGGTAAACATTATTCATGCTCAGGCCCAAGCCAACCCGGTGAATCAAGCGAACCAAGCTCCTCCACCTGCAAGAGGAAGAGCTTTCAATATCAATGCTAATCAGGCTAGAGCTG
Source organism: Scalesia atractyloides (assembly GCA_947069175.1). Classification (NCBI taxonomy): domain Eukaryota; kingdom Viridiplantae; phylum Streptophyta; class Magnoliopsida; order Asterales; family Asteraceae; genus Scalesia; species Scalesia atractyloides. Next base: position 8,636,684 of record CAMTDV010000014.1, on the reverse strand, counting down.
ACGGCAATGTGGTTAACGGTACGTTCCTTATAAATGGTAGATATGCATCCATGTTGCTTGATACTGGTGCGGATAGAAGTTTTGTGTCCTTAGAATTTGAACCTATCTTAAACCAAAATCGGGATAAGCTCATGGAATCCATAATGGTAGAAGTTGCTGACGGGAAACCGGTCTCATTAAACTCTATTATACGCAACTGTACACTCACCTTAAACGACCACGACTTTTCAGTTGACCTTATTTCTATGAAGTTAGGAAGTTTTGATATCATAATTGGTAAGGACTGGCTCAGTCAACATCAGGCAGAAGTTGTATGTCGCGAAAAGTTTATACGTATTCCTCTTTCAAACGGTCAGACTCTTCGAATATTTGGAGAAACTTCGTCGAAAGGGCTCAGCTTAATGTCTTGTCTTCAAGCTCAAAAATATCTTCGCAATAATTATGTCGCATTTTTAGCTCATATCATCAAAAAGGGAACCATGGAGAAGAAACTTGAAGACATCCCAGTAGTAAAAGATTTCCCGCAAGTTTTTCCTGACGACATTTCAGGACTTCCTCCAGTTAGAGAAGTCGAATTCCGTATTGATCTTATACCTGGTGCTACACCAGTTGCAAAGTCTCCTTATAGGTTAGCCCCCTCTGAAATGCAAGAGCTAGCCAGTCAATTACAAGAGTTGACTGACAAGGGATTCATACGTCCTAGCTCATCGCCTTGGGGTGCACCTGTCCTTTTTGTAAAGAAGAAAGATGGATCGTTTCGCATGTGCATCGACTACAGAGAACTCAACAAATTAACAATCAAGAATCGATATCCATTACCTCGCATTGATGATCTTCTTGACCAACTTCAAGGTGCCAACTGCTTTTCAAAAATCGACCTTCGATCTGGTTATCATCAACTTAGAGTACATGAAGAAGACGTCCCAAAGACCGCATTCCGAACTCGTTATGGTCATTATGAATTCATGGTCATGCCATTTGGTTTAACCAACGCTCCAGCAGTCTTCATGGACCTAATGAACAGAGTCTGCAAACCTTATCTTGATCGATTTGTCATAGTCTTCATCGACGACATTCTTATTTATTCAAAGTCTAAGTATGATCATGAGCGTCATCTTCGACTCATCCTTACACTTCTAGAGAATGAAAAGCTTTACGCCAAATTCTCCAAATGCGAATTCTGGTTAAAAGAGGTGCAATTCCTCGGACATGTAGTCAATGACAAGGGAATACATGTCGACCCCTCAAAGATCAAAGCGGTACAAGAATGGCAAGCTCCACGTACACCAACTGAAGTAAGGTCTTTTCTTGGTTTGGCTGGTTATTATCGTCGTTTCATTTCAAACTTCTCACGCATTGCTGTACCACTCACGGCCTTAACTCATAAGGGGAAACCTTTCATATGGGGACCCCAGCAAGAAGAAGCCTTCCAAACCCTTAAACAAAAACTCTGTGATGCACCAATCCTCACTTTTCCTGAAGGTTGTGATGATTTCGTGGTCTATTGCGACGCGTCAGGCAAGGATTAGGCTGCGTTTTGATGCAAAGAGGAAAAGTTATAGCTTATGCTTCAAGACAACTCAAGACTCATGAGAAGAACTACACCACCCACGACCTAGAACTTGGAGCCGTTGTGTTCGCTCTTAAGATATGGAGACATTATCTCTACGGTACTAAGTGTGAAATATACACGGACCACAAGAGTCATCAACATATCTTCAATCAAAAGGAATTAAACATGAGGCAACGAAGATGGGTCGAACTTCTAAATGACTACGACTGTGAAATTTGGTACCACCCTGGCAAAGCAAATGTGGTGGCCGATGCACTTAGTCGAAAGGGTTATGCGAACTCCATTCGTCTTCTATGTTCGCAAATCCTAACTGACATTAAAGATCAAATCCGAGAAGCCCAACATGTTTCAGTAACAAAAGATGATGTACGAAAGGAGATGTCCTGTGGAGCTGAACTTAAGATCGAAACTAAGTCTGACGGTATTCTGTACTATCTAGATCGTATATGGATTCCCGACCACAACAATCTTCGTGAAATTCTTATGAATGAAGCTCACAAAACGCGATACTCTATACACCCATGAGCCGATAAGATGTATCAAGACCTACGATATACCTATTGGTGGCCTGGAATGAAAAAGGATATTGCTGTTTTTGTTTCTAAGTGCCTTACATGTTCCAAGGTGAAAGCTGAACACCAAAGACCCTCAGGACTTCTGGTCCAACCTGAAATACTTGTATGGAAGTGGGAAAATATAACCATGGACTTCATTACCGGGTTACCTCGCACTTCTGGTGGGTATGACACTATATGGGTAATAATTGACCGACTTACAAAATCAGCTCACTTTATTCCTATCCGCGAAGATTTCAAGAACGAAAAGCTAGCTCGTATTTATATCAGCGAAATCGTAAGTCGACATGGTGTACCGTTAAGCATTATTTCTGATCGTGATGGTCGTTCACTTCACGAACATGGCAAGCAGTACAAGCCGCTATGGGTACACGATTAGATCTCAGTACCGCCTATCATCCTCAAACTGAGGGACAATCTGAACGCACCATTCAAACTCTTGAAGATATGCTTCGAGCATGTGTCATAGACTTCAAGGGAAATTGGGACGCTCATCTACCATTAGTTGAATTTTCGTACAACAACAGCTATCATTCAAGCATCAGCATGGCACCTTTTGAAGCTTTATATGGTCGTAAGTGTCGCCCTCCAGTATGTTGGCACGAAATTGGGGAAGCTCAAATCACTGGTCCGGAATTGATTCAAGAAACCACAGACAAGATCCATCAAATTCGAAACAATCTTCTAGCGGCTCGGAGTCGTCAAAAGAGTTATGCAGATAAACGACGAAAGCCTTTAGAGTTTAACATTGGTGATCATGTACTTTTGAAAGTATCACTGTGGAAGGGAGTAGTTCATTTTGGTCAAAAAGGCAAGCTAGCACCACGCTACGTAGGACATTTCAAGATACTTGAAAGAGTAGGACCTGTAGCATACAAGCTTGATCTACCAAAAGAACTTAACAGGATTCATCCCACATTCCACGTATCAAACTTGAAGAAGTGCCTCGCTAATGAAAACCTCCACATTCCTCTAGAAGATATCCAGATTGATGAATCTATGCATTTTATTGAAAGTCCAGTAGAGATCATGGATTTCGGAGAAAAACGTCTACGACGAAGTCGCATTCCAATTGTTAGGGTACGCTGGGAGTCGAAACGGGGACCTGAGTTTACTTGGGAACGTGAAGACTCAATGCGTGAAAAATACCTGCATCTTTTTCCTACTACTTCCACTACTTAAATTTCGGGACGAAATTCCTAAAAATAGGGGATACTGTAACATTTGTCGAAAACGGGTTTTACCAAACCCGCTCCGTTTGTAATCGAATATCAAGTTATAAATGTGACGTTGCCTATTTACGTTTATTTTAATTTTTAATGATACATAATTAATAAACAAACTAGACCATAAAAGTTATAATTGATAAAAAGTATAAATAAAGTAACTAAAAATAAAATGGGGCTGCCGGGACTCGAACCCGGGTCATCCAGGTTGTGAACTCCAAAGACTTAACACTCACACGCATAACCACTCCGCCACTTGTTTGTTTTCTGTCAACTCTAGGAAACAAATAAATCTTATAAACAAACATAGATTAACCGGTTGCGCCAACTGAAAACCGAAATCGGCTATTCAACCGTCTAAAACGTTTGAATAATCGCGAATTCAGGTTTATAACCGATGCACCGACGATTCTAATCAATTCAGACTTGAATTGACTTAAATTCTGATGATGATCGGTTTTATAACCGAAGATATTCCATAATCTGAATTACTTCAATCAAAGACCTCTCTCGCGATTCAAAATACTCTGCAAGACCTCCAATTACATTTCCGCACACTTTTCAGTCCACCGGAGAAGCTTTTTGAGCTCGCCGGAAAGTTTATGATGTTCGCCGGAAAACCGTATTCTTCATCAAAACGGTGAGTCTTTCAATACCGTCGTGTTCTAACAATTGTTAAGCTATTTCTAACTCAAACCTTTCAATTGAAATCAAATTCAGACGCTGCTATCGGATAATTCCAGTTCGCCGGAAAATTTCTGGAAATCTTTATTTTCATCTGTGAATCGGTAAGGACATTCAAACACTCTGTTAACGTTTGTTTATCACTTCAATTTCACGATTAGCTAATCAAAACGGTTAATTGTCTTGCTCAGTTGAAGTTCATAAAAACAGAGACCGACGCCTTGCCGGAATTCTGAAATAAATCGTTCACCGGTATGTTTACTTCAAATTATCGTTTCTGCCATTTCATATTAGTTTGTACAATGTTTATCAATCGAATTAGACAAGATATAATGGTGTAATCTTTGCCTGTAAAAACTAACGAAGAAGATGAACTGTGATAACATTATAAGAATAATTAAAATTGGTATTTTGAACGGGTTAGACACACAGTCCAGCGGTGGACTGTGTGCGAACAAAAACACGTATACGTCCCGAGTTCGATTCTTGACACACGCACCTTCGCAGTAATAAAATGCCTTTTTGTTTAAAACTGAACCGGGTTAACTCCGTTATATGTTAAGTATAATAAAAACTAGGATATTTACCAAGTTAGACACACAGTCCAGCGGTGGACTGTGTGCCAAACTAAACCACAGGTACCGGGTTCGAGACCTGTGGAGTGCACCGAGTCGTTACGTTAAAATCTTTTTAAAATAAATGATTTTCGGATTAATCTAATTAGTATATAAATATAATTAAAAACAGAAATATTTCGGGTTAGACACGTAGCTCAGTTGGTAGAGCTGCGTGCACGCGAACGGGAGGTCTCGGGTTCGAGCCTCACCCAGCGCATTGCAATTACACAATAAACCGGTCAAACAGTCAAAGTCAAAAAGTCAACGGTCAACCCAAAAAAAGTCAACATATTTTTAATTATTTAATCTAGTTTAAAAATCAATTAAAAATAATTAAAAATAATGTTTTAAAGATAGGAAATAGCCTTAAACTCGTAAAAATATATCTAAAAATTTTATTAAAATCATTAATAAAATCCACTCATTTACTATATTTTCCGTTATTATTTAGGTTAGTTAATTCTCGTTGTTCCGCTCTTCCAACTCGTGCGCATCTCACCATCTCCAATCAAACGCACCCAATGTGAGTGAATCTTTACAAATTCCCCGTTTTAATCACGTTTTTGGGGTGTATCATGTGTCTTGCTATTTATTATATTTAAATCGTTGTGCATACATCATATCATGAACTAATGTGTATTCAGCTTGTTTCAACTGTTTGTGTGGTTATTGTTAGATTTAATTTATTATTTTTTAGTACATGCAATTTCATAGGCCGCCGCTCCCCATTACATTATGAGCGTTGAGCAAGTTCCCCATTACATTATGAGCGTGAACCTGGCGTGCCAACATATGATCGGCTCCGTTTGATTGAGCCTTGATCGCACAGACATTATCAATTTTCAGTACATGCAATACGATCGGCTCCGTTTGATTGAGCCTTGATCGCACAGTTTCATTCATGTTATTTATTGTATGATGTTGGTATGTTAATGTATGCTATCATATGTTATTGTATGTTATAGTTGTGACTGCTATTGCTGCTGTTTGATTATTTACATTTGCTCATTTATGATTATGCATAATTTTTCATTGATAAACTAACAAGAAAATCAATAATAAATGTTTATCTAACAAGGTTCATTCGCCAACTTATGTTGACCAAAAAACCCCAATTTTTACACATGATACAGGTGAACCAGCTGCAGCAAGAAACACATAGGATTGGCCTAGAAGAATAAAATGATTTAGAGCTTGGAATTGTTTTGTTTGGTTATTTTCTTTGTATTGTATGGACATGTTTGGATTATTGGGAATGTAATTTTGACTTTAATAATTATGAAACATATTAGTAAATATCATGTGCTTTGGTGATAACCCAATTATGCCCCGGCTCTTATTCCGCTGCGGGTCGGGGTGTATGCTTTAAAACCGCACAGAATTCGAACCCGGGACGTATGCTTTAAAATCGCACACAGTCCACAGCTGGACTGTGTGTCTAACCCGAGATATAACTCGATTTATATTAAATATATATATAACCGAAACTTCATCTTCTTCGTTAAACTTAACCTAGAAACAAATCCCGACTGTTTCGATACATTCATCAATTTCTTTAGTAAATTATAATTAACTACATATAAGATTAATAAAAACGAGAGATATTAGGTGTAAGATATACCGAGCAGAGATCCCCTGTTTCGCCGGCGAGTTTCCGATGACAGCAGGTTATTCCGGCGACGTGTAACTTGCGGCAGAGGATCTTCAAGAAGTTTGAGGTGAGTGTGGGTGACTTCGGTATGAGCTCTAGATGTTATGTTTTTAGAGTAAGGCACAGAGATGAAGGGGTTCGGTTTTTCGGCGAGTTGCAAAAAGTTTCTGGCGAGTTGTTCTTGCCGATTAAGGACTTGTAGGGAGGTTAGCGAGTGTATTGAGAGCTAATTCGAGTGAATAAGTGAGTTGGGTTTTCCTGACTGAAGGTATTTTTTGAGTATAAGAGATTTCACGTTTCCGATTATGAAATTTTCGGTTTAAGAGTGAAATTGATTGAGTTTTCGGTTATAACCGACGTTGCTGTAAATGCATCCGTTATGTCAAAAGAAAAACGTCAATGATTGACGAATTTGTCGGGATTTCCGGTGAGAGCGGATTTGGGCGCGCTGTGTAACTGGGTTTGATTTCCAGGTTTATTTTATGTATTAATTGTTTCAATATGTAAACGAACAACACAAGTGGCGGAGTGGTTGGGCGAGTGAGAGTTAAGACTTGGATGATTCTCGGCTGACCCGGGTTCGAAACCCGGCTTCAGCATTTAATTTTTATTTCCTTATTTTTAATACATTTTCAAATAAAAATTTTATATTCTAATATACTTATTAATTATGTATCGTTTAAAATTAATTTGGGCATTAAATACGCAACGAAATTTTTAACTGATTGTTCGGTTAATAAACGAAGCGGGTTTGGTTAATCCGGTTTTTGACGGATGTTACACTAACTGGGTTGTTGCATAAGTGATCAATTTTAAAAAGGTTTGAAAGTGATCGGGCCGGTAGATGTGCACAGATTCGAACATGAGACAGGCGGGTATATTTGCACACAGTCCACCACTGGACTGTGTGTCTAACCTGGTTGAATCTTGAAATTTAAATATATAAAACACGTGTTTTGCTTTGTCTTCTTCAATTTGAATTTTTAACCCAACCTGCTCTCGCCGGTTTTTAAATCAGATTCATTCATTCATTAAGTTAAATACGTAGAATTCGAAATAAAAGAATGAGGGTCTACCGAATCTACTGAGCCGACGGTGACTTGTTTCCGACGACCTGCTGTATTCCGGCGAAGGGAGGATTCCAGTGACTGCGGCGGTTTTCCGGTGGAACAGGGGGGAGTGGTGAGCAGCGGAGCAATGCGAGCAGAATGAGCGAGTTGATTGTGAGAGTTCGCCTAGTATTTATAGGGGGGGTGGCGGAGGTTCCGACTTTGTTTGATTTTGGTAAGGTTATTCGATGATTGGAAGATTAGCCAGAAGGATGAAAGCCGAGCTAATTGAGTTTGCCAAAAATACATACCGCTTAGCTGTCGGAGGTTTCAAAAGAAGGAAAGGCGCGTCCTTGATTCGCTGCCAATTGTTGCAGGTTTCAACATACATTTGAAACAAGAGTTTTAAGTTCTTAACATTCTCACAATACGTGCGTGTAGACCAGCGGTGTTGCAGTGTGTGTGTGACCGAGTGAACCCGGGTTCGATTCCCGGTTTACCCATATATTTTTTTTAAAGAAAACCGCTTGCCTTTAGTTTGTTTTTATTTCCTGTTTATTTTTTTTTAAAAAGAAATAATTATTAGTTGATTTGTTTTTCTTAATCAATGGATTATATCTTTAAATTTTCTTTATAATTTTTATTTTTAAACATTAAGCTTAATCATTATAAATAGATAACTAAACACGTAAATTAATAATCTTTGATTGATAAAAGAGGCAGGTTTTCGGAACTCGATTTACACATATGTTACACACACTCTTCAAAACGTACAAATTGTTGAAGCATTGATTAAACTCCTTTTGGCAAGTGCATGGCAAGTTGGCAACTCTCCACTTGAAAACCATAGTTTTCTACGGTACTCATTTTGACTAATAATGAATATATATCCTTAGGGTTTGATGTAGGTGTTGTTTTCATTCTGCAACCGAAGAGTTCGTATCATAAATTCCCCCTAGGAGTCACCAACCAAAGCCATTTATCCTTGGGGTTCGATATTTCTACGTTATTGATGATAGGGTAGCCTAAATCTCAATAAATTGACTAAAGCACATAACAGCTTGAAAGGTTAAAGGGTTCAAAATCAATGAGCTGTTGTGAACAACAAAAAGAACGAGTACAGTGACCAGTCACATCATTGCTAACTTGTAAACTCTCCCACTCAGCCGCAAAAAAAGGCATGTGAAAGAAGACACTCTTTTACCCGCAGGTCCGCAGCCTTCAACTCCTCAAAATGGACAAGTCTCTCACTGCAATTTTGGATCATCAATCAAAGGTTTCCTCTCCTAAAAGAACCTTTCCCTATAAATGGCAACCATTCTAACTCATGCAAGCCATTCCAGATCAGCTCAGATTATCCTTAATCTCTAATCTTTCTCCTCTCTCTCGTTCATGCTTGTTCTCTTCTTCACTTCAAATACTTCAGCTTCACTAACATCAACATTCTGGGTTGAGTATCCCTCAATCCAGAACCAAAAGTGAACAAGTGATCCAACCCCACGTGCGGCAAACGTGGGAGGATCCCAGGACCTGCGTTATGTAAACTGAAACCATTGAAGCCTTTTGCCTAACCAGTCTGTCCACTATTCTTGGTCTTATATTTGCAGTGTCAAATCAAAATACCCAACAAGCATTAGCTAGTGATAAATCCTGTTAATAAAACGGGTCCTATAGACAGTCCATCTATTCCTAATTTCCAACGGAAATAAAAAAAATTGATCCATTTGTAGTCCTCTACTAGTTGGATTAATGGATCGTCCAATTGGAAATGATAACAGAATGCATAGGTTGTTAGAAGAAGTTCTAACATGCATATACATATAGTATACCACAGAATTACCCTATTTCCTTTATGGGGAAGAAAGAAAATTAAGGACCCTGCAAATATTGGTAAAACTACAATTATTGTTAACCAAGGAAATTTGTTCGTGGTAAAGACAAGATACACTTGGATCAGAAAAACCTGTGCCTAGCTAAACACCGTTATAGCTCCATTTGATCATTGACTAATCGGAACTCCTGTTTCCAATTCCAGTTCAACACCATATATAGATGTATATATTTTGTTTTGTAAACAAACATTTCCTTATCAAGTGATTGTGTTTTTATTTTTTAATTTATTTTAAATGTGACTACAAAACTCAAAATAAAGTTGTACACTTCTAAGTTTACAGTATCAGTAGTTCTTTTTATTCCATTTCGTAACTCCACCGTGCCTAAAAGTCACGCAGCCTCTTGTCACTACCATAATTAACTAACCGGAGCACACGATGGCGGCGAATGGCGTCACGACGGCGGTAACATCTCAGGCATACCTGGAAGGATCTCAGGTCAAACAAACCAAATCACTCATCACCGAGTTATGCCGCCTCTTCTACACCCTCGGTTGGGTCTCCGGCACCGGCGGAAGCATCACCGCCAAGGTCCACGACGATTCCGTCCCCAAATCCGACCAGCTCATCATCATGTCCCCATCAGGTACCTATCTTTCACTCAATTTGTTTAAGAAAACATCTGTCTGGTGATGATTGTTAGAAATTTGGGGTTCATTGGACTTTTGTTAGTGTTAAACTTGAGGAGTATGAAATTAGGGTTTGTATGATAGGTGTGCAAAAGGAAAGGATGGTGGAAGAAGATATGTATGTGTTATCGGCTAGTGGTGATATTTTGTTTACTCCTTTGCCTAAGGGTTACCCTCACAAGCCTCCAAAGTGTTCAGATTGTGCACCTCTTTTCATGAAGGTAGTTGTTATTTTGATCGTGTTGGTGTGATTGGTCGTTACGTTATTGATCGGTTTTGGTTTATGGATTTTTTTTTTGTGTGTTTTGTAGGCTTATGTTATGCGGAATGCTGGTGCGGTAATTCATAGTCATGGAATGGAATCTTGTATTGTGACAATGCTTGATCCTTTAGCAAAAGAGTTTAGGGTAATTTATATGTTCGGTTTGATTAATGGTGATGATGGTGATTATGAAATCATGTTGTTGGTTCGGTGCCTTATTGTTTGGTTTGTTTAGATTACTCATATGGAGATGATTAAAGGAATTCAAGGGCATGGTTATTATGATGAGCTTGTGGTTCCGATAATAGTAAACACTGCTCATGAAAGGGAGTTGACTGAAGCTCTTGCTGCAGCAGTATGTTCCTTTTGTTTTCTGCTTCAACAATCTGCAAAATTTAATGTCGTTTTGGTTAATTTAAAGACAATTAACGAACTTTTTCTCAATTATTAACAGATTGAAGTGTACCCGAAAACAACTGCGGTGCTGGTGCGAAACCATGGTATTTATGTATGGGGCGACTCCTGGATTAGTGCCAAAACTCAGGTCTCTATTTTTTACTATTTTTTGTATTTTCTATTTATTTATTAGTGCATTTATATGAGGGTACATGTTGTAAACCTTTCAGTCTGAATGCTACCACTATCTCTTTGAAGCTGCAATTAAACTTCATCAATTAGGCCTCGACTGGTCAACACCAAGTCATGGTCCTATTCAAAGATCCAAACCGCTTTTAGGTGGCCAAACTACAAAAACTTCTCAAAAGGTAGGGGCTCTTACATTACCTAAATAGACTGAAATTAACTAAAACTGTTTAAATTATTATGATCTCCTAATGATTTATAATTTTCTGTTACAGCGTTGTATTGTTCTTGACATTGAAGGGACAACTACACCGATATCATTTGTGACAGATGTTCTTTTTCCATATGCTCGGACCAATGTTCAAAGACATTTAGAAGAAACATATGATACTGATTTCACTCAAGATGATATTAAGTTGTTACGATCTCAAGTAAATTTCATTAATTGTTATTAATTATTATTATTATCATTATGTTTTTAGTTTATTGTATATACATTTGGTTGTGATTATATTTTTTGTTTTTTAGGTAGAAGATGATTTACAGAACGGGGTTGTGGGCGCTGTTCCAGTTCCGTCTGACGAGGCGGGAAAGCAGGCGGTGATGGCTGCGTTGGTTGCTAATGTTGAAGGAATGATCAAATCCGACAGGAAAATTACTTCATTAAAACAGTTGCAAGTAAGCAACTTTAACTTTTTAAATTATATCTATCAAAGTTGCTGAATATTTCTATTTAGGGTCACATATGGCAAACTGGATTTGAGAAAAATGAACTTAAAGGAGTCGTATTTGATGATGTACCTGGAGCTCTTGAAAAATGGCATGCTTCTGGGATAAAGGTTAGTTCCGATAATTAGTATCTACTTTTGGCAAACGTTTTGTCCCTTTTCTCATAATTTAGTGATTTGATGGTGAAAATGGTCGTGTTCATGAATTAGGTGTACATTTATTCAAGCGGAAGCCGATTAGCACAAAGGCTGTTATTTGGATATACAGATTATGGGGACTTGAGGAATTACTTGTGTGGATATTTTGATACCACAGTCGGGTAATTTATGTTATTATTTCTGGACCGTTGGTTTTCGTGTTCAAGAACAAACACTAATTTTATAAATACTTGATGACAGGAACAAGAAAGAAACTAGAAGTTATGTTGAAATATCAGAATCACTTGGAGTTCATAAGCCATCAGACGTCCTATTTGTGACTGATGTTTATCAAGAAGCTGTTGCTGCAAAGGCAGCTGGTAAAGATCACTATTACACTTATTATTGATTTATAGTACTAATATTAATTCAAGTATATAAATCATCATAAGCTAGTATAATTTTATTAGTAGGCCATTAAAAGGTTCTAATCTTTTATCATCTAATGTAATTATCTAGGATATGACCTGTTTTCAACCTGGCCCGTTTGGGCAGATAACAAAATTCACGGATCACCTACTATTTGTGATTGACATTCGACTACTTTTGTATCAGGTTTGGAGGTTGTGATATCGGTTCGGCCTGGAAATGGATTACTTCCTGAGAATCATGGTTTCAAGACAATCAAGTCTTTTTCGGAGATTTAAGGTTAATTTAAGTAAACTTATTTCGTTTCTTGAATGAAACGTGTGGCATTTGTATTAGTAATTACTTTTTTTGTTGAAATTAATTAGAAAGTATTTTAAATAAAAGAAATCGGTTTGATCTATGCTAAAACATTCACTTTTCACATTGTTTTTGCTACTTGAACCTGATGCAACTTTACACTCTTTTTTTTTTACATGCTGTTCAATTTCTTTAATTCATCACCTGTTTAAGAATATTAATCATGTAGTTATGTCCCCCACTGAGAAAAAAAACAAATAAATTGTCGACTTATATGCCAATTTCTATTTTCTTTTGCGAATAACGTAATATCTTGTAATATTTTCTTGTACTTGCACATCCTACTAAAACATAAAAACAACAAAATAGTCGGTGGATGACTTGGTCCAAACGTTAAGCTTTTGGTTGAGGTTGTGTTGGTATTGATCATGACAATTGACAACCAAACGGCGAGATTGGTTAAGATTGTGTTGAGTTTTGTCATTGTGATTAATGATCCAAAGATCGAGTTTGGTTGAGCTTGTGTCAACATTGGTCTTGATGATTAATGATCCAAAGATTGGGTTTGGTTGAGGTTGTTTGAAGATCTCATATTGGTTTATGCAATGTGTGATTGCAAACGTATCAACTATTGTCAACTTTTAAGTTTGAAACATGTAGAGATGCAATTCCAGAGTCGAATTTGGTACTTGTTTTGCATATTAAGTTATTTGTTTGGTTGAAAAGTCTTGAACATAAATTTGTTTATAATTTAATAAAATAAAAATAAAACATAAAAATTACTTGGAATTTGGACATAAGTTGTAAATCCAACTTAAACCAAGCTGTGAAGTTAACATAAGCTTCCATTTGAATTTGTTTGTTGGTTCTTTGTTTGAACAAATCTACATGGAGAACAAATGAAGAACTTGGAAGAGAACTCGTGGCAGGAGTTTCCCATGTTATGATCCAACACCTCCAATCTTCTATTGGTCTCTAAAATTGTTAAACGTTGCGTTTGGATATGCTTTCTGATTTATATTATTGACTAATTATGTTTTTTTAGATCGACCCAAATCTATTTTTGTCAGAACCTGTTGCGTCACCTGACCTGACACGCGCGGCTTGAAACACAACGAAGCCTTCCCAGGGACAAGATTGGGGTAAAGTTCGTTTGATACAAGATATAAGTTTCCGTTACTAGCCGAGGAAGATTATGCGGAAGCCCAAGTGATTTAAGGAGTTCACGTTCCTGTTTATTAATTTGTACCAATTGTGGACAGGTATAAAACTAATTAGATGTGTTTATGTGAAATTTGATGTTGAATGAAACATGGGACTTTAAAAATGAAACTTGATTTATATTAGTTGTGAAACTTGAATGTACTAATTATTGATTTTGTGAGATTGGTTATTGAAAGTTTATTGACTTTATTTATTAATTTTCGTTGTTAGATTATTGAAAAATCATTTCCTAGTAACTCTTTAATGGTTGGAACAAAACATTCATGTTGGTGTCAACTGTCAAGGATCATGCTCATAAACAAGTCACTTAAAAATTTCGAAGACTTGGTTATACAAAATCAATCTATACATGTTGCCTATGACATTGATGATGGTGGAAGGAGGTATTTCGATTCATTGATTTAAATTTTCGATATATTAAAGAAAAAAGTTGATTTGTTACTTACAAATTAATAGGGAATTATTTCTTTTTGTTTCATAATACAAAAATACATGTTATTTGCAATTAAGATTCCACTTACAATGAAGTTCTACGGATTAATGGTAATATTCCATTCAATTTTGATGAATTATATAGCAAACCAGAATTTTGATGAATTATAGCAAACCAGATGCCTCTAGGTATTAAAATCATTACTAGTAGGATATTGGATTTAAGGGTGGGAGTTGGCTACAAAGTCTATTTTTCCTACAAAGTGTAAAAAGTTACTAAACAACATCATATCAACCATAAAACACACTCAAAACCCACGAATAACACAAGTGAAGATTACTTTAACACCATATTTGTGGGTTTTGTGTTGTGTTTTGGATGACAGGGCTTTTATTATCGAATGACTAACATTATTGTGTTTTATGTTGTTCATCATGTTGTGTTTTATATTCATAGTTCTACGATGGTGTATTTGAAGTTTTTATAGACTATTAGTGTTCGGATATTGTGTTTTAGTGATCTTCACTCTGTTATTTGTGGGTTTTGAGTGTGTTTTATGGCTGAAATTGTGGTGTTTTATGACTTTGTCCACTTTGTAGGAAAAATGGACTTTGTAGCTGAACCTCTCCCTTTGATTTAAATACCCTAACTTTTATCGATTGGCCGATAACACTCCCAATTTTCGATTTGTACATCAGCACTCCCAACTTTCAACTTATTGACCGATAACACTCCCTAACTAACTGAACCCTACCCCAGTTAGTTTTTGCTGACGTGGCACATGACATGCAGCTTATGTGGCATTTTTAATGATGTAGCAGTTGATGTGGCAGCTGACGTGGCATTTTTGATGACGTGACAACTGATGTGGCAACTCGCATGACATTTTTTATGACATGGCAGCTAACAGTGTTAGGGTTCAGTTACTTAGGGAGTGTTATCGGCCAATAAGTTAAAAGTTGGGAGTGTTGGTGTACAACTTGAAAGTTGGAAATGTTATCGGCCAATTGATAAAATTGAGATATTTAAATCCAATATCCCTTACTAGGATTATGTTTTTTTTTCTTTTTCTTAAAGTCACGTGAGAATAATAGTTTTAAAGAAATGAATGAAGTATATTATTGACATAGAAAACATCCACCACTTCAAACAGTAATGGAAGACTACGCAAATCTTACAGTAGGCCTAGATATAAAAGATGTTGAATTCATAAGACAAGAGTAAATTGCACAAAACATCCTTTATGTTTCCTTAAACTTGCAGGTTCCAGCCTTAATGTTTAAAAGTTGCTAAAAACAACCTTTAAGTTTATTTTTGTTGCGGGTTCAATCCTTTACAGCTAACCACGTTATTTTCTTCAGTTAAGTTCCCTCACATGATCAACCAAAATGACGAATATACCCTCACATGTTATGCATGTGAGAGAACTTAACTGAAGAAAATAACGTGGTTAGCTGTAAAGGATTGAACCCGCAACAAAAATAAACTTAAAGGCTGTTTTTAGCAACTTTTAAACATTAAGGCTGGAACCTGCAAGTTTGAGGAAACATAAAGGATGTTTTGTGCAATTTACTCTAAAGACAAACACACTATCGGGATGTTGAATTCATAAAGACATAAACACACTATCGGGTGCATTAGTTGTTGATGGGATGAGAGCTACATGGTTAAGCCTACTCGATTGAGAACAATCCTGAGATGAATGAGCTCATGAGAAATCTTCACTCGGGTATCTAAAAACAAACGTCTATGCTCCTTGTGGGTTAACAAAAATAATATTGGTTAACACAATGGTACAAATGATATCGTAGCTACCTCATGTATCGTTTGGGTTGGTAGGACATAGCGGATGGGGATTGTCTGTAACACACTAGACAAACTTCCGTACCATATGTGCATATGATGAATGTTGGACTAAGAAATGTTTAAACTCATACTAGCAACATGTTTCACACTTATGGTTTGTGGATGAGAAATGAATTCCACAATAAAACTCAGTTGCTTTAAAATTTGTAGAAGTTTACCGATAAAAGGAGATGGATCCTACTATTTACACCAAAGTTTTTTCTACGTCAAGTGATGTGACATTAACACATTTATATTTGTGTTTTTCTTTTATAACTTTCACTATATAATGTTTTATAAAAAAGTTAATATTTTTTTGCAATATGTTTAGATTTATCTACGTTTTGATGTAAATTTTATAAAATACGGAGCCGTATCAAATATAAAGTTTTATAAATCGTTTTAAACTTTATATATGCGACTAATTTATCTACGTTTTGATGTAAATTTTATAAAATACGGAGCCGTATCAAATATAAGTTTTATAAATCGTTTTAAACTTTTATATATGCGACTCTTTTTTTAAATAATTGTATCAAAACATAGATTAAATAAGCATATTGTAACACCATATTCGTTTCAAATAAAAAAGTTGTGCATTATTACTAGGAGTAACAAAAGAAAAAACACAAACATATCACATGATGCAAACAACAAAAAAATGGGTGTAAATAAAATCACCCAGAAGAGGCCGTCATAAAAGAAAACAAGGGCGCTCAAAATTTGGTCTAGTGGTAAAGATGCTTACCCTTTCTGACGAAGATGTCTGTTTAATTCCCGCTTGGATCATTTTCGACGGACATACGAATCTGGGCTTTAATCTTGGGTTCGAACCTGCCGGGGGAGGAGGGTTGTTACGGATTCCATTCAACTCCCGTGCATTAGGGGTTACGGTTTCCTGATAATCAATTAGTCGACCTTAGACATAGCTCGAGTATGATGAGTTTACACGTGAGTTTGTTTGCGGTTTAAAAAAAACTGAAAAAAACAAGGAGTTAATAAAGGGTTTAGGGGCGTATTCTGAAAAACAAGAGGTTCAAAGGTAATCTTCCTTCCAACCCTCAAAACCTTGCGAACCCTGCCGGATCTGTGGCTTTCTACTAAATCCAAATACCTAATTTACTGTCCTAGCGACCACAACACAATCATTCGTTAAGTTCCTTCATTATTAGGTTTTCGGCAATATCAACATCTTACCAATCCCTAATTGTGTTTTAATTTGATTAAGTTTTTCATGCTGCTCATTATTCATACATATATTTTATGATGATGAGACCTTAATGAAGGTTGTCTTGTGTGTTTGTTGATTTTGATGACTGCACTATCGTCATTACTGTTTTATTTTTTGTATCTATCATGATATGTGTATATAATTAGTTTTATAATTGTGTTTTGGTGCCTTTTGAATGTAGTTAGAAATGGGGAGTGACTTGAAGACTTGGGTATCCGATAAGTTGATGTCTCTATGTGGATATTCACAACCTACCTTGGTTCAATACGTCATTAGTTTATGTAAGTTATCTTCGTGGAACCTAATTTTCGCGTTTTATCATGATTTAGATTGGTATTTGATTGTGTTTGTATAATCTCTTTGCAGCTAAGAAAGCTTCATCGCCTTCGGATGTGTTTAATAATCTTAAAGACATGGAGGTGTCATCTTTAAACGACTTACGCACATTCGCTGATGAAATCTTTCGGAAGGTTGAACGTAAGAGTTCCGGACCGAATGTAAGTTTCCCCCTTTTTCTTTTTAATTTATTTAAATGGCCTGTTAGTGTTATCCGCCTTATTTGATATTTGAGTGTTGTTATTATATTTTATAATAGCTTTATCGACAAGAAGAAGAGGCTGCAGCAAAGCTAGCCCGGCAGCAGAGGACTTACAAGCTACTGGAAGATAATGATGACGACGATGGTGCCGAAAATGGCAATTCTGTCAAGTCTAAAAAGAAGGATAAAAAGGCGAAAAGTTTCAGAAAAAAGAGTGAAACCCAAGACGACGAAGACGATGAGGTATGAATGCTTGTACTTATTATAGTAAAGATGATTTGTCGTTTAATCGTGAAGCTGCTGTATACTTGTATTGGTGTCTCGTGTAATCATTGATACTGATTATGACTGTATGTGGTGCTGCAGGGAGCTGTAAATTTGAAAGAAGAAAGACGAGTGAAACAAAAAGTTACTCATGATGAATCAGATGGTTCTGAGGTATCGACATATTATCAGTTTGTTGGCATCAAACACAATTTAATAGTCACTCCATATCGTTAATATTCTGATATTTTGTGTAATCTGTTGGTCAAATATTAATTCCAAAGCTATGTTGTTGTTACAGTCTGAAGAAGAAAGACTGCGTGACCAAAAAGAACGAGAGGAGTTGGAGCGCCATCTAAGGGAAAAAGATGCTGCAAGGACGACAAAGGTTTGCTCTAAATATCAGTTAATCAGTGTATTTTACATGTAACCGTTTACTAGAATCTATGCAGTCAACAGCGGTGGGATAGCGGTTATCGGGCTCTTCCAAAATAGCAGTCCAGAATAGCAGAACCGCTATTATCGACGCTATTGACCGATACTTGACTGACTTTTGTCCGATATTGACCGTTATTTTGGATGCCTTAGTTGATTAGATCATGTTTCAAATATTGGCACTTTTGAGTTTTGACTTTTGATATTACTACTAATAGTATATATGTTTTACGTTTTAATATATGTCTATATAAATTCTGCATGATATAAAATCACTGATATCCCACCGCGATAACTGCATAGACTAGAATAAGATCCTGATTTGTGATGGGATCATTTGACAATTGTGATTGCATATTTTTTTATTGCTGGATGAAAAAAATAAGCTATCTGCTGATGTCCCTAACTTCTTTTTTCTTATATTTAACAGCTGACAGAGCAGAAATTATCCAAGAGGGAGGAAGGTATTTATAAAAATGTTACAATTTTTTATCACAGAAATTTATGAAAATCTTATAATTATCTTTTTTTTTTTGGACAACAGAAGAGGCAATTAGGAGAGCGAATGCCTTGGCAGATGATGACTTGGATACTTTAAGGTCTGAAATGAGCTTTTCTAGAAAATCCTTTTAACATTTTTGTTATATTATGGAATTTTAGTTTTATTTTTTTGTCACACCAAGTGTAATACCTAAATAACATGATTGTTATATCTCTTTACAGGAAAGTTTCGAGGCAGGAATATCTTAAGAAAAGAGAGCAGAAGAAATTGGAGGAAATCAGGTATTGTTAAAAGATTGTTTACTGTAATTTTTTTTAAAGATATAAGCGTATGGCGATTGTTCTAACTTAAGAATATATAATTATGTTTTCTTCTTGTTCAACTATTTTTTCCTTCAATTTCAGAGATGATCTTGAAGATGAACAGTATCTATTTGGGGATGTCAAATTAACAGAAGCTGAACAGCGTGACTACAGGTAATTCTCTTAAAATTTAATTAGGTGAAATTTGTAATAGCTGAAATGCACTTGTTGTAACGTATACATGCTAATTCATGAGTTAGTTTTATAAGCAGAACATGTCACATCTTAATTCATGTTGCTCATGCCATGCTAATTGTTTTTTTTCCGTCATATGTAATGCTGGTGATAAATTTAAAATGCTTGAAAGGTGTAATCCAACTTTGATAACTTCTATAACTTTAAACGGACTTTTGCTCTCTACCTTTGTAAAACGTATTCATATGTGATGTTTGTTTTCTGTTAAGTGCATTTTTACTTTCCTACCTTCTTTAGTATATGAAAGTGTGTTTCTATGTGCATGATGGTTTTGCTTCACTAAATACGTATCCTATGTTACTCATTTTCTGATACTAGTCTTTTATTTCTACAGATATAAAAAGCAAATATATGACCTGGTTAAGAAGCGGTCTCAAGAGGATGATAACATTAACGAGGTTAGTTTTTGCTTCTTCCATAGATCTGGCTTATTGTACACAGATACTTGCTGCTAATTATATATGCTTATTTTCTACTTTTTTTTTTTGAATTTATCACACAATGCAGTATCGGATGCCTGAGGCTTACGATGAACAAGGTAGTGTAAATCAAGAGAAAAGATTTGCTGCAGCTATGGAGCGGTACAGGTAAAAATCCAGTGTTCATCAGTCCATGTTATAGCACGTCTCCACATGCAAACATACTACTCTGCTTTTCTTACTTCTTGATGCTATTACAACAGATTACAATAATTTTATTTACTAATAATGCAGAGACTCGAAAGATGGAGATAAGATGAACCCATTTGCTGAACAAGAAGCATGGGAGGAGCATCAGATTGGTATGTTCACTATGTTCTAGTTACCTAGGCGTTATATTTAACCTGTAATCACTAACGTGTTATCTAACAAGTCACCAATTTGCAGGAAAAGCAACACTAAAATATGGGTCAAAGAACAAAACGCAGTCTGAAGATTATGAGTATGTATTTTCTAGTTTCAGCTTTTATATTATTTTCTTGTGAGTTATAAATATGGCATTTGATGGATATGATCGATATTATCTGTGTGTTTTTCTTAACAGTTATGTGTTTGAGGACCAGATCGAGTTCATACAGGGTCAAGTTATGGGTGGTGAAAATGTATAAACGCTATTTATAATGGTGTGATATCTCTTTCTTGGTCTTCACCTAATCTTTAATCTATTGATTTTCTCTAATTTGCAGGTTGATAATGAAGCATATCAAGAGGAACAGGAAAAGTCTATGGCAAAATCAGCACATGAGAAGCTTCTAGTATATTCTCTTCATTACTAATTTATCTTTTCTCTTTTTTAGATGAGTTATTTTTGTTCTAAATGTAATTATGTTGGGTCTTCAGGCAGATAGAAAAACTTTACCTGTATATCCTTATCGGGAGTCATTGCTCCAAGCGGTTGAAGATCATCAGGTTTACTTGAACTCTATGCATTACATGTTAGTTGTTTTCTGTTGCCAAAATTATTTGTTCAAGATTTTGGGTTTATATTTGATTAATGTTTTTTAGGTTCTTGTTATTGTTGGTGAGACTGGCTCTGGGAAAACCACTCAGATACCCCAATATCTTCATGAAGCTGGATACACAAAGCGTGGAATGGTATGTTTGCAAATCATCTAGCTTGTTAATTTTTTGAAATTAGTTATTCATTATTCCGCTTTTTCAGTCAGATGGTTTTAATTTTGTTTGTGGCCATTGATGAGATGTGAAATCTCGTGTATTTATCTTATTTTCCCCCTTATTTTATGCAATTGCAAGCTTCTTTAAGAACATAACTTGGATCCTTTAAGGAAGTATGATAATGGGTGAATTTTGGTGTCATAATGAAAACCATGATTTTTTTACATCTTTTTTTTTATTTCATGCAGATAGGGTGTACACAACCTAGACGAGTTGCTGCTATGAGTGTTGCTGCTAGAGTTTCTCAAGAAATGAACGTCAAACTTGGGCATGAGGTGTGTATTGTGTTTGAACTTAAGTGTCAAAAAATATCTACTCTCTCAACGAATTCCAGTTTCATTAATGCTAAAAGATGTCGAATGTGAAATTTTATATACAATTCATCGACTATAAAATCTTCATATAGTAAAGTTTGATTATACCACATGGGAAGCTACTTATAAATTTGCTTGCATATAGTGTAGCTTACTACATTTGCTAAACAACTAGAGTAGCTTATATAAAGTATCTACCAGATAGAAAATATCTATCCATTCCCACTATCTTTTTGCTTCCATGCACATTTTGCTTGAGCATCCTAAAACCTATGTGATTTTCATCACATGGCTACTGATTAGTAACATCTAACTGGCATGAATGATGAGCTTAAAGAATAAATATTTTTTTTGATAATACACACTATATATGGCACCAAGTTGTTTTAAATTTCCCAACTTTAGTGTCTAGTGAACATATTTACCCATGGATTACTAATAATAGAAACTTACCTCAGGTATCTTGTAATAGGCTACTATGCTTCATTGTTTTGTACAATTTTTGTAAAAATATGCTCTACTCCTTTCTATAGTTTTTCTTTCCCCCTCTTTTTAACTTCAATTGAAATTCCTAGAATTGCAAATGGATGAATGTGAGAAATCTGCTTTAAGTCTCAAATATATATCTTATACACATACGTCTTCACATTTCAAACTAATTGACATTATATTTAAATTCCTTAAAAGTGATCATAATAATAATAATAATTAGGTGTTACACACTATCCAGTTAAGATGTAAAAGGATGTTATTCCTGTAACTATTGTTATGATAGAGAACAAATTGTAGATCATGGTTACTTTTTGAGTCTTTGGATTGGCTGGATTAATTAAAATCTTGTATTCGTAATTTTACTTTTGTCTTGCTTATTTGGCTGTCTATCAGACTTGTAATATGGTAGTTCTAAACGTATTTGTTATATGGTTTAAGGTTGGTTATTCAATACGCTTTGAAGACTGTACTTCTGACAAGACAGTGCTGAAATATATGACTGATGGTATGTTACTACGAGAATTTCTTGGTGAACCTGATCTTGCAAGTTATAGGTATGTTTTTATTACCTATCTTTCAATGTGTTTACGTTATCACATGCTGATTTGATCAATATTTTATATCGTATGGGTCACATTGGTAAAATCCAAAATTATACCTGATTGGGTCAAGTGGTCGAAAAAGTCAAAAACAGTAATTTGTTAGCAGGTCAACCTTACCCAACTAGACTTTGTTATTAAGGTTGACTCACTTTGATCCAAACTCAATTTTCACCCAACACCAATTTTGCTACTGGTTATCAGTGTATTACTATTTTGTTTTTTTTTATTATCTAACTACTATCCATTAACTTGTAAACAGTGTAGTGATGGTGGATGAGGCTCACGAGAGGACATTGTCAACCGATATCTTGTTCGGTTTAGTTAAGGTATAATATTTTCAAGGGCTTAATTTGGGCAAAAAAAAAACATTTTTTTTGTTTATAGAAAATTCTCTATACATAGTTTGACCTATATATTCTGTTTTTTTTTGTTAGGATATAGCGCGGTTTCGTCCGGATCTTAAGTTGCTCATCTCAAGTGCCACTCTTGATGCAGAGAAATTCAGCGATTATTTTGATTCCGCTCCAATTTTTAAAATTCCAGGACGGCGATATCCTGTAGAAATAAATTACACCAAAGCACCAGAAGCTGATTACTTGGATGCTGCGATTGTTACCGCTCTTCAGATTCACGTTACGCAGCCACCTGGCGATGGCGACATACTCGTCTTTCTCACTGGTCAGGAAGAAATCGAAACAGCCGAAGAGATCCTGAAACACCGAACGAGAGGATTAGGGAGTAAAATAGCCGAGCTGATAATATGCCCCATTTACGCAAATCTCCCGACAGAACTTCAAGCAAAGATATTTGAACCTACACCTGAAGGGGCCCGCAAGGTGGTCCTTGCTACTAACATTGCGGAAACGTCATTAACGATTGATGGTATTAAGTACGTGATTGACCCGGGTTTTGTGAAGATGAAATCTTACAACCCTCGTACGGGAATGGAATCGTTACTCATCACACCTATCTCAAAAGCATCTGCAAATCAACGCGCGGGTCGATCTGGACGAACAGGGCCCGGGAAGTGCTTTAGACTATATACTGCGTACAACTATTTTAATGATTTAGACGATAACACGGTTCCAGAGATCCAACGAACCAACCTCGCCAATGTTGTTCTCAGTTTAAAGAGTCTCGGGATTCATGACTTGTTGAATTTTGACTTTATGGACCCACCACCGGCTGAGGCGCTACTCAAAGCTTTGGAGCTGCTTTTTGCCTTAAGTGCGCTTAACAAACACGGTGAATTGACAAAAGTGGGTAGAAAGATGGCTGAATTCCCGCTTGATCCGATGTTGTCGAAGATGATTGTTGCATCTGACAAGTATCAATGCTCAGATGAGATCATTTCAATTGCTGCTATGTTGTCGATCGGAAGTTCCATTTTCTATCGTCCAAAAGATAAACAAGTTCATGCGGATAATGCTCGTTTGAATTTTCATATGGGTAATGTTGGAGATCACATAGCACTGCTTAAGGTATGTTGGTGAATTCATAAATTTGTATCTTAAAACATTAATATTTCTTATAAACAATCAACATTTAACCGTATGTTGGTAACTGTAATCATTGTAGGTTTATAGTTCGTGGAAAGAAACGAACTTTTCTACTCAATGGTGCTATGAGAATTACATTCAGGTGAGGAGTATGAAGCGTGCACGAGACATAAGAGATCAACTGGAGGGCTTTTAGAAAGAGTTGAAATCGAACTAATGTCAAACCCTGGCGATTTGGAAGCAATTAAGAAGTCGATAACCTCAGGTTGTACAAAATGGAATGACTAAGATTACTTATAACCACCATCATGTACTAAATGATTCTTTATGTTTTTAGGATACTTCCCCCACTCAGCAAAGATGCAAAAGAACGGGTCTTACAGAACTGTTAAACATCCACAGACTGTTTATATTCACCCCAGCTCTGGTTTGGCTCAGGTAGTTTGTCTTTATATATTCGATAAGTAATTTGAATATACATTGGAATACATTCGACAAGTGTTTTGATATACATGTACAATTGTAAGTCGTATGTGTTTGTATTGATGTTTTGGGGTTATCTTGTTAAGGTACTTCCAAGGTGGGTGGTTTACCACGAGCTAGTGCTGACAACTAAGGAGTACATGCGACAAGTGAGCGAGCTAAAACCCGAGTGGCTTGTGGAAATTGCACCTCATTATTATCAGCTCAAGGATGTCGAAGATTTGGCATCAAAGAAAATGCCACGCGGACAAGGCCGGGCAGCCAAGGATTGATATTCAGAAACTGAGATTTGTAAATACAATTTTGTATATCGTGTTGCGTTGATGACGAGATGTAGGTGCTAATATCGTTACTCATACTAATGCTAATCCTATTGTTCGGTCTTAGGTAGATGAGACTTTTTAAGTGTTAAACAAGCA
Source organism: Scalesia atractyloides (assembly GCA_947069175.1). Classification (NCBI taxonomy): domain Eukaryota; kingdom Viridiplantae; phylum Streptophyta; class Magnoliopsida; order Asterales; family Asteraceae; genus Scalesia; species Scalesia atractyloides. Next base: position 8,611,859 of record CAMTDV010000014.1, on the reverse strand, counting down.
ACTTTGCATTATGAGAGGCTAACTTTATACTTTATGATAGTTATATGTGGATTTATACATGATTATGATGCGTCTCACTCTCACCAATTTGTTTGATAAGCAAGATCTGAACTTTCTATTTGTATCTATAGATCATTCCGATTTTTATTAATTCAAGGTTTGATAAGCAAAGTTCGAATTACTTTCTTTTGATCCTTCTCCATGAATCCGTTTAATAGGCAAGGAAATACAAAACTTGCAACTAATGAGTTGCTTCATCACAAGTTATTGTTCATCATCAGAATAATGAACCTAACGTCTAAAACATGAAATATCTGAAATAAAAATTTTAAAATAAACAATTTACCATCTTGTGTTAGATCCTCAAAAGATTTGCATGATGTCGGGTGTAGCATAATTAGCAACCCGAATAACGATTAAACCGACATTGATAAACCTGATTACCGAATAAACCAAAACTTCTTAGGGTTTCCATTTGGTTACGAATTCCAAATCCCAAAACCTGATCTACCCAATGTGAGGAACTTGAAACCGAATAAACAAACCAAACGACACCCTATCCCCTGGGAAAGAGATTTTATCCAGAGAGACTCCCGACTCCGAAATTAACAGTAGATATATAAACAGTACTAAAAATATAGAAAATAGGGAGAGCTAACTATAACCAAAGAAGTGGTGAAAATAGAAGTATATAAAACATGCGTATTCTTGTCCACCTAAAGTGTAAGACAATCTAAGCCCCAAAGACAAAGATAAGACAAATTTGTAGCCTGGGTCTAAAAAAACATAATCTTATGTCTCCACGACCTCCTATGATATAGAGGTGCAACTCTAGAGGTGTTCATCTATTCTGTTTTCGATTTATTCGAAACCAAACCGAACCGAATAAGATAAGTGTGTAACCGAATAAGAATCTGGTTGGGTTTATCGGTTTATTCGGTTTCAAACCATCCTCCTGTTGGTTATTTTGTTGGATATCTTGGTGACGTGCAGCGGAACATACTTGGGAATTTGGATTCATATTGGGATATGCAAGAAAGAAGTGAATGCAGAATGATAGGAATGGGCAATTCAAGTAAGGAATAGAATTGTCTTGGTACCGGTAAATGTTCCCGGCACGACATATATATATACTTCATATGGTGGTTGGTTTTGGAGGGAATAACTACCATTTGAACCGGTGCCACCAAAAACAACACAACCGTTTAAATATTATCGTTACACATACATAATCATAGGTTCGATATTCTAATACACACATAATATATATATATATAATTAAGTTTATATACTCTAATACACTCCCCTAAACTTAATTGTACTTCCGAGAGTGCATCATAACGCTTTTGTTTGCTTCATTTACTGCTTTTTCAGCCTGTTTAAAGTCGAACTTCTTCCTCCTTGGCAGCTTGTTCAGCCTGTGCCAGTCATTTCCTGCATAAAAGGCATAATGCTCTCTATCTTGATATGCATCGGTGCATTTGCTGATTCCTTCCTGGTTGTCTAGACTCCGGCTTCTTCTTACTTCTGCCACATCTGTTATCTCCTTCTCGAATACCTTTTCCTGTGTTGTTTTAAACTTGTAATAATAAACAAGCACATCAAGGTACATGGCATACATCAACCTCATAAACTCTTCGTCATGATAATCAAAGCCCATATCTTTAGCAACTACCGCCCATAGATTATTCTCAGTTACTCGCATGTGTCCATCTTCTCTTTTAACCATCATATATAGTTCTAACAGATTGACCCTCCGATTATCCGAAGCATATGCAGGAATTGGCCTTGTAGGAATTTCTAACTTGTTTCTTAGAAACCAGTCAACCATTTCATCAAACTTACTTTCCAGATAGAACATATATTTGTTAACGTACTCACAATCTTCTAACATTTCGAGTAGTGCCTTACAGTCTTGAAATTCTTTGAACGACATGGCTTGTAGGATCATAACGTTCCAATCAGGTTCACTTGATGACATATTCAGATTTTCGAAATATTGATTTAGATAATCTGTCTTGTAAGCCTCATGATCTGATTCAAATTTGATTACGGATTCTTTTCCCTAATCCCGATCTCATCTTCCCTTGTAAGACCAGAAATTTCATTCTTTCGATTCATAATAGGCACACTAAAAATAGGAAATATCCTACATTTCTCTCCGGTAAATTTTACTGTGTAGCCTTGAACTAGTAATTGATCTAAACTAAGAATGTTTCGATTTATTTCAGGGGAGTAGTAAACACTCTGAATTCGAAACTTCTCGCTTCCTGATATTACATCTACTGCCCTGATTCCTCTTATAAAAAGGAAATTGTTTACTCCGGTATTAGTCTCAACACCATACATGTTTTTGATTCTTTTAAATGCATCTAAGTTTCCAGCGTAGTGATGTTTAAAATACGTGCTTGCATACCAAATCTCGGACCACAATCCTCCGTCTGTACGGTGACAATAAACTCCAGTCTTTGATTATCAACAGCGTCTTGTTGTTGTTGTATTCCGGTATTTATGGCCAAACGAATTAATTGTGTCGCCTCATCATTTTCTTTTGTCTTGCACGAAATAATCTGATGTCCTGGTTCGTTGTAGTAATAACATCTCCTCTGCAGAGTACTCTTTCTTGGCTGTCCTTTCTTTTCATCGGTACAGTGCTTGCAGGGCATCAATGTTGATGATGGCTTGAGATCATCTTCACAGCCCGTGGCTCTGATACCACTTTGTTGGTTATTTTGTTGGATATCTTGGTGACGTGCAGCGGAACATACTTGGGAATTTGGATTCATATTGGGATATGCAAGAAAGAAGTGAATGCAGAATGATACGAATGGGCAATTCAAGTAAGGAATAGAATTGTCTTGGTACCGGTAAATGTTCCCGGCACGACATATATATATACTTCATATGTGACGGTTACACGGTGGTTGGTTTTGGAGGGAATAACTACCATTTGAACCGGTGCCACCAAAAACAACACAACCGTTTAAATATTATCATTACACATAATAATCATAGGTTCGATACCCTAATACACACATAATATATATAAAATTAAGTTTCTATACTCTAATACCACCTCTCCATAGTGAGAGGTGCAATCTATCTTCGTCCGTTGAGTTCAAATGATGAGATTGACAACAAAGTCAACCTTGATTAACTGTAAAAACTAACAAGTAGCGTAGAATTGACTTGCTTCAAACACTAGTTCAAGATGGTTAAAAAGTTAAGGATTGTAAAATAAATTGGTCTAAAAAGGCTTTACATAACAAAGTAATCAACACCAATAAGGAGGTAACTTTTGACATGGCACAATTATCGTTTAAGAATCGAAAATGGATGAAAAAAATTCTACATAAGTACTGAAATCATTAATCGATCTATTTTCCAAGCAGCCGGCGAGTGCGTTGGTTGGCACCTTTCACTCTGAAATTGATCTCCTCGACATCATCTTGAAGAGGATTGAGGGCTTTGTTTTGCCTGCAAAAGATGAAATAACTTTCAGAAAACATGAAACAAGTAATGCAGACTTTAGTGACCTCTCGGAAAAACAAACACTAACCCTCAATCTCAGAACCCATGTCAACAGCCATTTCCTTCAGTTCTCCTAGAATGTCACTCAAGTCAGAGAGACCGTCATCTTGCTTTGCTTTCTCATACTGTTATTATTACAATAAGAGAGAAAGAGATTAGTTTCAAGAAACCTCGATGAACTATAAGAGATTTACGTCACCCTACACCTGACAAAACCATGTTTACGACTAAGCCACCCGTGTTTAGTGGATGTTTGTGAGAATTCAAGACAAACACATGAACAACTTTCTTTGGTCCAAATTACCCATTTTTGCAAAGTGCAGTGTTTTTTTTTTTTCACAAGAGCAAGTTATACCCATACCTCAACTTTCTGCATTGCATCTGCAGATTCAAGAAGTGGAGTTCGTGAACGTGACAGTCCCTTATTTGGGGTTGTTGTAAGTCCAAGTTTTTCCCTTTGCTCCAAATGGTTACCTTTTCTTCGATCAGGGTCATCTGCAAAATTACCAAAGCTCACTAAATACTAAAAGATCTTCCTATCGGCTTAACTTACAAGGAGTTTATGAAACAATATCAAATCATATGATTTTACATAAGTTAATTACCTCTAATGATTGTCGGTCCTTTTATTGCCTGACCCTTTTTAGGCTTCCAAGTCCTAGAAAAAATGCCCCCTAGAGTTCCCAAGAGCTTCTCCCCCTATATAAAGAAAATCAGACCAATCAGATGTATATTTGTAATAAATTTTTTTGTAAGTTTGGCTTCGGGTCCAACCAACCGACCATGGTTTATGTGCCAGACCAAACCAAACAGAGATATTTACTTACCCTATGAGGTCCTGCTCAATGTCGGCTGCAGCCATGTGGGTTCGCGTAATCTGCTCACCCTGTTGGTGCAAGGTAATCAACGTGTTGGTGGCACCTTCTCTGATATCCTCTGCAATTTTTAACGCGTTATTCACAGCCTTTGTAGTCTCTTCAGCCTTATATGCAGCATAGTGCTCCAGTTCCTGCACGCTTTGGTTCTCTATACCACCCGAATCAACAAAATCGTTCTTATATTTGTTTCTTAATGGAAACGATGTCCCTTTGTTAAACTCGCTATCGTCAAAAAGAGTGGTGTTTGAATTAGGGGTCATTGAAGAAGGTTCAGATGAAGTTCTTTTCGACGGTTTTAACGTTGACCTTTTGTCAATCTCATCATCAGAGTCGAACGGGTTGGAGCTCGGTGGACTTGGGACTCGTGGGTCAACTGTGTTTTTCACAGCTTTGTGAAGATGAGGCTTCTTGTGCCCAAACATACTTACTTGATTATGCACAATAACACGGGTCCTAAAAGGTACGAAAAACAAGACAAGCGGTTAGATGATCACATAGAGTTTGACCTTTTTCGCATTTAATGTTGAACTGTTGAGTTATAAAGTTACAATATTATGGTAATACTAATACTAATATCAAAGATTGTTTGTTAACCAAATAAAGAAAACATAACATACTAAAACCCATATGAATTAAATAAAAAAATCAAGAAAAAAAATTAGATAAAGTAATTAAAATGATGATGTTAGTGTTGACTTACAGTTCCACCAGATGAAAGATTAGATTACCAAACAAAGTGAAAAGAAGAACAGATGAATCATAAACCTAAAAAGTAATTGAAGCAAAACCCATGAGAAAAATGACAAGACCCACCCAGATGAATATAACAGCAGAAATCAAGAAACTAACAATATCCAGATAAATTGAAACCTGCATGTATGTATATGATTTGGGTACCGATGGAAGTAATATAAAGTTGAAAGTGTTAACACCAGAAGAAAGAAGAAATTGAGAGTACCTGTTAATTGTTATGTAAAATTTGGGAGATAGGACAGGAGCAAGTAGAAAGGGGAAGTGGGGGGAATTGGATGGATATGAAAAAAGATTCTGCAAGGAATAACGCCTAGGATTAGCAGTTCAATATTTCAAGAAGCTTTCATCATTTTTTTTATTAAAAAGTGTTATTTATTTATTTTGTTTTTTTTTTTCGGAAAAAAAATAATAACGTACAAGTTAAAAAATTTGAGAACCATGGTATGAAATAATCATATAAAATAATAACCTGTGAAAAAATCTGATTGGTTTATGCACATAGGCCTTATTAAAGACTTTCTCTAGCGCTCGTTAATGGAATAATGAAACCCCTCTTTATCGCCCCCGGGCACTGTAGTGATCTTTAAACTTTAAGGGGGTTTAATTTGGTGACATGGATGGGGGCGTTGTCCACACCTTCTGGTCTTATCGAGTCTTAACGTGCTAAACATGAGAAGTGAAAAGAGAATTTTTTTTATTTTATTTTCTGAAAAATTTATTCTCATCTAGTTAAACATGTATTTAAGTCCTAAATTCAGAAAAAAAAATATATTATATAATTACTCTACTAGAGTAACTAAACATTTTTTTCAACTAAAACTCATGTTTTAAGTAGATGGGAAAAAGAAAGTTTATTTCATTTCTTGCGTTTAGCATGTTAAATATATTTACTTGTATTTTTAGTGTGTGCCTCATATTGTTATGAGCATTTGTGATATTTCTTTACCAATTTTAAGATTTTGTTCGTAATTTCAAGTTTTCAGTTTTTTATTTGACTTTGTTGAATAAAATCCCGAAAATTACATTATATTTCTTCTACTCTCTGAATTGTGATGGTCTTGAAGGTTTCTTTGGGTCCTAAAGATTTAATTCAACTCACACATACATATAGAATCAATCTAATAAAGAGAACATTTTTTTTTTATAGAAAGGGTAAATGAATAAGAATAATCACCTAGAACACATCCGGTCTCTTATTTCTCACTCAAAACAACGTTTTCTAGAACCCCAAATGGAGGGAAAAGAAAATGAACAAGTGATATAAGATATAATACTTTTTTTTACTTGTAAAAAGTTGTCTAGCTGATAAACCGCTGGGGCATAACCAGTCTTGACCGAGACCTAATTAGTCTAGTATCTTGTATGTCTCAGTCTAGTCTAGTCTGGTCCGAGGCCGGTCCAGTCCAGTCCATCAGTCCAAAAATGGGATCCGTCTGTCTTACATGTCTGTAATCATCCACTTCATTGGTTCCTAAAGGCAATTTAAAGATTAGTGTATGGGGAAAATGACGAAATTGGCCATCACATGAATGACACACGATAGCATTTTAAAATCCAAATATCTTTGCTTTCTTATTCATGATCATCACAAAGATGTTGATAATATATTAATATTGAGCCATAAGAAAGATTCATTTCTATCAAAATATATTAATATTGAGCCATAAGAAAGATTCATTTCTATCAACTATGTTAATGCTAATATGAACAATAACGATTTGATTACTCATGGACCCAACAACATGCTCATAACAATTTTTGGTTACATCTCCGTATAAATATGTTTTTAACTATTTATACATATTGATCATCATTACCAGATGATTAACATGGAACAATAGATATCATCAGATATGAAATACCACTCATTTAACCAAAAAACTCAAACCAAACCATAGTGGGACATTTAAACCAAATCATGGGAGACTACGCGAGTAGGCGGCGATCGCTAGTTCGATCCTTGAACTGAGCGGGTTTTACCTCACCGCACTGTCGTGCCTTCGGGCGAGTGTTCACGGGCTTTGGCCCTAGGTGAGGGTTTTCCCCGGTTCGTAAGGCGCAGTAGCCCATTTGGAGGATTCGTTGGCCGTTAAAAAAAAATCACCTTTTTTCTAAAATTGAGTTGAACTTAGATAATTTATAATCTAACAAAGAAATTGGAAGTTGTGGTACATTTTATGGCCAAAATAATTATGTGTTTAGCTTGTAAATTCGTTAATATATATATTTTTTTAAAATTTTATGGTGCTGGTGGTGATGGCTATGGCGGTCACCTCACAATGGTGGGTAGTGGGTGGTGCTGTGGACACCGGCAACAACAAGAGCGGTAACTGTGATGGTAGCGTCAGCAGCTATGACCGGTGTGTGATGCCAAGGAGTTGCGATATTTCTATTCTTTCACAAGTTGAAATGAATGGCAAATTCTTTACTTGAAAAGGTATGTTGAATTCCTTTGTGAAGATTTCCATTCTTGAAAGTATGTTGAATTCTTAGTTGAGAATATTCCAATTCCATTCATTCACCAACCAAAGATTTATACATTGAATTCAGATTTTAGTTCCAACGAATTCTACGAACCAAACATGTTTGGAATGAAATTCAAACTCCAATTTAATTGATTTCAATAAACCACAAACGCCTCCCAAATGTAGTAAAGTTTCATCACCTTCAAATGAAAAGCCACATAGATCCAATCATCAAATCTGTACATTTCTTTTGGTCTGATCAACCCGTAGATACAGCAGAACAGAATTCTTATTCTTCACCCAGGAAAACAATTATATACTGACTCTAATGCAATCTGCAACTTCACTTCTGCATGGTGGTTCACTGGTTCTGGTGCATCAAAGATCCACTTTTTTGACATGTTTGATTCAAAATTGAGTATCATGAACCTGATTTATATCACCACTATTAGCAAATGACAAAAGTTACATTAGCTTGAAGGTGGTGACCATTTTAGTGGTTTAGTCCTTTATCTTGTTTTAACTTGTTTAACACACTACACATTTACGTTGAACAAATTTATATATGCGTTAATGTTGGTTAGAATTAAAAACATTGTAGCAGTTTAGTTCCTAACCTTGTCTTGTATGGTGGTTATATCCCTTGTTAGCAGGTCAAAATGATTTTTTGAGCAATTTTAAAAAGGGGGCATAAGCGGTACAAAGAAAAGTTAGGAACTAAACAACTAAAATGTTGAAAGCCAGTTGGTTTTGTCCAACATTAACCTTTCATAATGGAGTTGTGAAAGACAAATATGTCGTTAGTTTCGTAGGATATCGAAATGTCAATGGATGTAGGGATGGATTACTTAATGAAACAACTATACTCCACATGGTATAGTCACCACATATAATTAAGGTTTATCTTTTTGCGGTTTTTGATTAAAACTACTAACCTCCAAAGGATGCTCAATATGATCATTCATTATTGGAAATCAACTTCTAAGCATTTGGAAGACCTCGAAGATCAGCAAACGTTTTCCTTCTTTCTTTTTCAATCTTGATGGCAACAGAATGATGAAATATTATCACAGGCTAATTGAATAGTGAAGTTATGAAATTAAGGATTTAAACTAATTATAATAATAATACCTGTGACTCTAACTCAGTTATTCTTTGTAAAGCTCTTTGTTCTATACACGCACGTTTTTTGTATTCTTCTTCAAGCAATCCAGTTAACTGATACCTTAACTCAGCCATTTCCTGAGCTAAATCTTCAGCTTCTTCATTCGCCTTAAACTTTTCTTCTTTCAATTGTTCCTACCAACAATACGAGACAAAATTAAATAACGACTCCTACTCGTTTATATTTTCCCTATCACTTAATGGTAACGTACCTTAAGCTGGTTCACAAGAAGTTCATATTCGTGTATTTGAGCTTCATAATCACTTAATTTCTTCATCTTGTTTTCTGAATCTGCATTGCTTTCAAACGCTTTAACTTTCTCTCTCAATTCTTTATTTTCCTCAGCTAATCGTGTAACATTTTGTATTTGACTCTTATAGTTTTTCGTAAGTTCCTGCATCCTACGATGCTCTCGAACAGCTTCGTTTTGAACTTCTTTAGCTTCACAAAAGCTATGCTCCATGGCCATCAAATCAAGCTTCATGCTTTCTATGTCGCATTGGAAATCTAAAGCGATATTTGCAATAGATTCCTCTAACTTATTTATACATAATGTTGAATTACACAACTCACGCTCTCTGTGTTCTAATTTCTCCATTAAAGCTAAATTCTCCGACTTGCATGCCTTCAGCTCTCGCTCTAAATTTCTCATAATTCCATCCAAATCTTCTTTTGCTTTGAGTTTCAACTCTAGACTGTGGATATAATCATTCATACGGTTTATCTCTGCGTTCCGTGTGGTCAACTGATCCTGCAAGTAATCTGCGAGGTGCATTGCAATGAGTCAAGCCTACAGTACAACCATACACCTGCAGTCAGCAGAGTGCATCTACTAGGCATCGTAATTATTAATTAAATAAAATTCGAACTAAAATTGGTCACTACCTAGTTCCTGGGAGCAGTTACTTAATTCTCTTTCCAAATCTTGGATACGCTTCTTGTCATTTGATCGAGTTTCAGATAATGTTCTCGCATGAGACTCTAGACTCTGTAGCAAGTCAACTACCGGGTCAAACTTTTTTGCGCATAAGGTTTCCTACGAAAACGACAAAACCAATGTGCAATATATCTTGTAGATGACAAATTCAGTATTTATAAATATCTAAGCATCATTTACCATATAAATCAAGAACCAAATATAACGTAACTTACTCGGATGAGTTCAACGCTTGATTGTTTCAGCATGTCCTTTTCTACCCTCAACTACATTCAATAACAGATCAATGCTATTAAGAATACGGTCATACGGGCATCTTTAACATGAACAATGAACAGAGAATATACCTCTTACATCTGGCCTCAAACTGTAATAACTCTTCATCGTCCAATGCGAAACTGCTGCCGCTACTTGAACAAGTAGACATCTACAATATAAAACATCAAAACATATATAAATAAAGAATAATTCTTGATGACTGATGATCAATCTCAATCTCATCTGACACTAGACCAATACTATGTTTAATAATCCTATTCAGTTATCCTTAAAAATGCTGAAAAAATCCATTCAGTTAACCTTAATAATAATCCTATTAATCAACAGGCCAAAACTCATAAAAATCTACATTTCTGATGAAACTTTGAAAAAAGTTGGATAATTTGATTATCCTGTACAAGACCCATAATATTAAAAGTATTTTCGTAAGAAGAGAACATACATTCAAGATACCGAAAAAAGAGAAAGGGGGAAAATGGGTTCTTCTAGGGTTTTGAGTTAGGCGTCGTACAGTGGTGAAATTGAGCGAATTTGGGTGAAGGGGGAAGATCGAATTGTAATTATCAAGTATGCCTTACGAGAATCTGAAAATTTGGACGAAAATTGTGAATTTGGGTTTCCGTAGGTTGATTGCGAATTTAAAATTGAAACGCTTTTGGGATGTATGTTACATTTGACCTGTTGTGTTACTCATATTACTTCCATTCCAACCTGGATTCCAGATGATTGTTTTCTACCCTCACTTTATGCTGTTTTTACTTTACTCTTGCTTAAGCTCTGTAAAAAAAAATCCTTGGTTATGCTGCAAGGAACATGAGCAGTGGTTCTCCATGTGAAGGGGCAAAATTCGTCATGAGGTATCCAAGTCAGCATAGGTGAAATTACTTCTAAAATGGTGTAGGGTGTGAAGTGTGTGAATCAAACGAAACCAACCAATACCCACTTTCCATACACACTCACTCTCTCTCTCGATAAAAAAAAAAGAAGCCACACTCTCTCTCTCTCAACTTTGCCCCTTTCACATGCATGGGCAGTGTACCCTATATGGTTGGATGTGAAATAGATTTCACGAGGCCACTATGCATTGATCTTAAAGGATATGGTTATGGTTAACCACGTGTCCCCTATCCATGGGTGATGGGGTCTCGGGTTCGAACCCGTCATCCAATATGATTTTTCAGGTATGCTCCAAATGTCCGCTTCTACAATACGTATATTTCACCTAAACAAACAATAAACCAACCAGCCCAACCTCCTCTCTCCTCCACCTCAACAGCTACCTGAGTACTCGACCTCCTTTCAACTCCACTTTGTGCATCTTGGACGATTTGTATGAGCACGTAATCGCAAACGAGGTCTTTCCAACAGGCGGTCCCGGGCAACACATATTAAAGATATAAAGATGGTCTAGGGTGGTCATAAGCTATTTAGGCCAGTCAAAACAGGTTATCCTCACCTGCTCGGGCTCACCGAGAAACACTTTGTTCTGTCAGTCTAATGTTTTTTTTGTTGCCAAAAACACTTATTTTAATCCGCTTCAATCCAAAACCGAAGTATAAGAAGCAACATATAATGGTTGGTCCGCATGTTGGTCGTCATAAATGGCTTTGGACCGTATAAACACTTGTTGGGTCATCATATGCTTTGTTCAAACAGGTATTTCAGTGTAGTCCGGTCCAAAACCAGAATATAGAAGACATAACACCCAAAGGAGTGAAAAAGAAATAAGTTGGTAATTTGTTGCATTATTAAAGCCCAAAATTAGGACACCTTGGTTATAAGATTTCAAGCCAGTCATTAAACAAACAAACTAATTTGATAAATTTAAAACCAAGGCTATATTCGTTTTTGTTTTTCGTTTCCATATGTAAATTTCTTTTAATAGTAGTAATTATTCTAAACATCCTAACCATAGTAGAATCAAAGTTATTGTACAAATTTCATTGATATATGTGATAAAAGTTGGCGCAGATTCAATCAAATGCTTGCATGTGCTGTGAATGAATATCACATAGGCCTATCATTGAGATCAATTAATGTATCATCACTAGCGGAACTTCTTTAGGCTCCTGTGTTTTTTTGCTTCATTGTGTTAATTTTATTGAAAATTTCTAGAAAAAATAATAGCGTAAAATATTGAATTTTGAGAGTCCGCCCTCTTTAATTTCATTCAAGATCCGCCCGTGTGTATCATTGTCACAAGTGAATCATCTTAATTGATTTTATTGTTGAATCCTTTGACATGTGCTACACATACTTTTTAACACAAGAAACATTGTGATGTAACATAATCATGCCGTTAAATTTTATTTTACACTTAAATTAAATATTATCTAACATTTTACTTTCAAAAGTTCAAATATAAAACAATTCTAACACTATACCACTAGATCATTAATTAATGAATTTATCATTAATAAACATGGTGATTATAAAGGTTATCTTTGGCTGCAAAATGAGATGTTTAATGAGCTGCAAGTAGTCAATATGATATGATATTTGTTTCCCTTATCGTAAAAAGGAATGTTTTAAGGCCCTCAACAAATTATAATTATAAGTGTTCACAATACTATTGAGAAAAAGTGAAATAGGTTGAACTAGTCATCGATTTGGTTTCTATTTTTTTTTTTGACTTTCTCACACTAACCACTTTCTTTCACTTAAACCGGACTATAAATTAATGTGAACCGGTTAAAAAGATGCATTGTATGAAACCAAGTGTATCGCTCACTTCATCCTTATTAATGTTACATTGTTCTAGAATCCATCTACTTAAGACTATGTTTGTGAGTTAACTAAATTTATTGTCACCGTCACGTCACTCTCACATAAGAACTTGACCATTAATGAAATACTTGTTAACAATGTGTTGTGGATTAATTAAACACCCAATGCCAATAAAAATAAAACAAAAAATAAATAAAGCAAGCAAGACATGCTATTGGTTTAGATTGGGGTGCACCCACCATTATTACCTTTACTTCCCATTAGCATAGTTAACCTATTAACAAAATATCCATTCATTACCACGGTTAACTGAGGGCCGTGATGAGCGGCCGTTAACGGCCTAAGTGGCACCGTTAACAGAGCCTTGGTTAACCCAATTTCTCTCTAAAAATCATAACCGTCAACTAAAAAGGTTACACTTTAGTCCTAGACGTTAACATTGTGTGAAGCTTTACGTGTTTAAAGCTTAGTTAACCTAGATCGTGAAATCAAACTGTAGCAACGATAAACCGTGAAACCAAATGGGAGATAACTAGATAAGGTAAAGTGTAAAACAACGGTTGTTTTGTCCATGTTCGTTTACAAGATCAATAAAATAAGTAAATAAGAATAAAGGGCCCAACACCTTTTTTGTACGATAAAAGATGATAGCCCACTTGTAGATTTGGAGTAGTGGACAGACAGAAAATCAGCAAGTAACCCGGCTTTCTATATATTAAAGTCTTTATGTAAAAATGATGATATATGTGTAACCATGAGATGTGTGATTTTATACTTATTTGTCTACTTATTTCACATATCAGTTTAATTTGAAATATCAGAGTTAGGCTTAAATGTAATGCCTTCGAGAATCCGGCGTATATTTGTTTGGATTTGTTGCTACTTTTATTCTATATATTTCTTAGGCTTTCAAATTTTAAATTTTCATAACTTATTGCTTAAATACAATAAATAGCTATCAACTCAAAATAATACAAGAGATTCTATTTATAACCACATGATATAGATTCAAGGGAAGGACCCAATAAAAGTGGATTTTGACTAAGTAACCTAAGAAGGATTGTGGTAGTGATATGTGCCACTCCTTATAAGTAGGAATGAATGGTATTTTTGTACTAATTTTTTTTGTCTTTATGTGAAAATGACATGTGATATCCCTTTTGTTTTCTAAAAAATATAACAAAAAATTATAGCACAAAAAAATATAGTACAAAAAATATAGTACAAAAAATCTAGTACAAATAAAAAATATAGCACAAAAAATTCAACACATAAAAATATAATACAAAAAATCCAGCACAAAAAATTTCAGAAAAAAAAAATTAAGACAAAAAATTTCAATACAAAAAATAGCACAAAAATGTAGTACAAAAATCCAGCACAAAAAAATGCTATACAACAAAGAAAATACAACACATTTTTGTGGGTTTTTTTAGTCGTCATATCTTATATAGCAATATGGTACTCAAATTAAAGATAAAAAGACGCTTGATTTTATGGTGAAATTTTTATGAAAAAATAATGTGTATAAAAAAGTTATGAACTTTTAAAAAATGGGGGTGAAATATGTATATGTCTTGCATGTGGAGAAAAAGTCAATAAATATGATTTTACCAAGATACCCATACCTTTCTCTTTTTCTTACATTTTAATCTTAACCATTGATTTGAAAAATGAATGGTTAAGATTCATTCTCATCCTACTTAGACAAAATAAACTTTTTATTTGATCTTACCCCATATATTCAATTCAATATAGTTGGTTATATACACATGAAGCAAATACAAGCTAAAGATATAATTATGTATATAATTATTTCTTGAATTGTAATGTTTGTTAAATAAATACACATCGGATAGTTTACACGTCAAATAGTAATATGTTTATTTCTTGATTATGTATAAATTGTTAGGAATGCAAGAACAATAGAGTATTATAAACATCTTTTTTTCAACATCAGATAGATTTGTGGCAATTACACAACAACGATAACCACCTTTCAACGGAGACACTACCAATATGTTATGCTAAACACAATGTTGATGGTCAGACATCATCACATCAACATCTTATGGTAACTTCAAATTGTGGGTTGTTCTCTTCTTATTAAGTTAACATGTTCCAACAAAATGATGCAACATTGGTATGACATATGAGTTGTGTTTATTGCAAGTTTATTGATAGGAAAAAAAAGCGTTGGGGATAAGACCTAAAATAAACACTTTAAGAAGTTTTTAGTGGCAGAGTTTGAACGAAAATTAGTGGGGTCAGCCTCTCAAAATCCAAATCAATGGAGGCCGGACTCTTAAAATCCAATATTTTACACTACAAAAAAAAGTTTGGAAAATTGGATAAAATTAACATTACGAGCGAAAAAATCAGTAGGGGCCAGGGCACCCCGAGCCACCAAAAAGATCCGCCTATGGAAGTGTTTAAACCAGCATAATGATTGATCTTATGATACTAAAATCTATGATGAGTATGTTTGGCAAAGTAGTGGTGGCTAGTGGCTGGTAGCTAGTAACTGGTAGTTGTAGCTTTTTAGATATATTTAGGTGTTTGACAGAGTAGCTGGAACTTTTAATAAAATGTATAAAATGACCACAAGGGACATTAAAAAGTTGATGCATTAAAAAGTTCATTATATTTAGAGGTTAAAATAGTAATTTTTTCCCTAAAAGCTTGTAGCTCCTTCTAAACGCTACTAGTAGGAGCGTTCAACCAAAAGCTTGAAGCTCCTATCCTAAAAACTTCAATCTCCTCCAACCAAACAAGGCTTTTTATTGAGTATGAGCTTTTTCTTAAAGCTTAAAACTATAATCTCCTAAAAGCTCCTTAAAGCTCCATGCCAAACATACTCGATATTTTTTATCGATGCCTTTGTTTATATACAAAAAAACCACATATAGACATGGTGTACACAACATATACTGGTTTTAGACCGTACCATAAGACCAATTTTCAACAAATTCAAAACACTTTTAATGTAACACAAGAACATGGTATTAAATTTGTATCATCAATAAGTCCTCACATATTCTTGTTTGCAAGTATAATAGCTAATAAAATACGTTTTAAATTTAAAATCTAACAACTGTTAACAGAGAATAAGGTTTCATATTTGTAACCCATTTGATCCACCTTTGGCCAGTTTCAGTAGCATTGCTGAATGCTCAATGCCTGCAAGATGAATTTTATATGCCATCAAGCCATTACAACACACATTGCACACTTTACAAGTCACCAAAACACCACACGCTTCTTCCTCTTCGTTCGTCTTTAGCCTCTTTGTATCAGCATCCTCCTCACTTGACAATGAGTCATTCGACGTCCTTTTACTCCCCTCGAAAAAGACAATTTCGCCCTCTTCAATCATCGGCTCCAGCAACGGTGTTTTGGGCACAGGGGGAGGACTAGAAACAGATTGTTGTTCAGTTTTCTTCAACTTCTTTTGATGTTTCTTTCCTGAAATGTGTTCGTTAAGCATATCACGGGTGGTGCAATAAACTCCACAAAGTTGACAGCTTGTAGAGTTACCGTCGTTTGGATTGACAACTTCACCCCTGGTCAACTGCAGTGTTTCTGCAAGGGGTGTGGTCACCGGCTGGACAACCGCTGAGGGTAAATTCGGTACTGCAAGGGGTGTGGTCACCGACTGGATAACCGTTGAGGGTAAAGTCTGTAATTTCTCTAACTTTTGAAGGTTCTTTATATGCTTCTTTCCTGATGCATGTCTGTGATAGACATTGGTGGCACAACTTACCTTACAAATTTCACACCATGTATTCTTCCCATTAACAATCACCGACGTCTTCGATTCTTCCATGATTTTTGTTATTGGTGTTGTGTCCATTGGATTGACAAAGGTGGTCAGTGGTGGGGTTGGTGCTTTTTCTGAAATTTTAAGGTTTTTTTGGTGTTGTATACCCATAATATGTTTGTCAAAAGTGTTGTCACCACTACAACTGACTTTACAAATATCACACCAGTTGGGCTGGTGTTTGGTGGGCCTGTTTTGTGTGCCACAGTTAGAAGGCTGAACAGGGGTCATTTTCACTGATGTGGGGTTCTTAAACAAAGATTGGTTCACCTGGCAACATATAAGAATTACACTCAAGAAAAGTTTGAAAGTAGTTTTAAATTTTAATGTTAATGATCATAAATTTAATTAATTTACCTCAACTGTAGCTATTTTCTGGTACTCGCGTCCCGGTTCAGGAATGTCGCAAACGAACAATGACTCAGGAAAGTCGCAGGCGAACAATGACTTAGTCACGGCTTCTTTTTGCGACAAGTCTTGTTTCTTTTTCTCGGATTCTTGGTCTAACATGTCGTTTGCAACGGATGATGGTGTTTTTTGCTCGATGACCATTGAAACCATTTGGGTGATATTATCTAAATCCGGGTTCTTCTTCTTCGTCTCGGATGCTTGATTAATGGTGACATTTTGTGTATTCTTTGAAAGTATATTTTCTTCCATACGTTTATTGAATACCTTGTCACTGTTCCAAGTTACATCATTCATTGTCTCTGGAGCTGTGGACACCATTGTTGCAGGTTCACTCAAGCTTACACCTGCCTGAATATGTCAAAAAAATCATGGTACACTCATTAATGGTCAATATGAAATGCAACAGATATGTACAAGCTAAAATACAACAATGGGGATGAACAATAAGTTAAAATAAAATACAAACTTTTTTTATTCCAATAGTCAAATGGGGTCAAGTCAAAATCCAAAAGTTGTTTAAAAGGATGGCCATATAATACCTCGCTTTCTAATCTAACACCGTAGTTGTTAACAACGAATAGCGAAATATAGCGATAAAGTGGGCGACTATTTTATAAATAACGATATACAAGAAAAAAAATTATATGTAGTATTTATCAAAATACCCTGGTATATATATATATATATATATGCTATTTTACATGTCTATTTAACAAATGCTATTTTACATGTGTATTTAACCAAATCCTGAAGTCCAACTATTTTATAGCTACATTTAGTTGCTATTTATAAAAAAATGTCGTTATTATAGCCATATATCGCTACAACCAACCTAAACCTATACGCTACGTAGCGTGCTAAAGCGATTGCTACGGTCGCTATTGACAACCATCTCTCACACCGAGTAACGTCATCAAAGTGCCGTTCGACGACGAGGAAACAAGCATTTGATGAGGAAACTGCCTTCGATCAACGAACCATTGTTCATCATTTACGTAAACGCCTATTTGAAATCGGGGCCTATGATTTGACATAAAGTACGCTAGACAGCCGTTTGATTCAAGCTCAAACGGCTGCTCAAGGACAATGTCGGATTAGAAAGCAAAGGGTGTGGGCAAAGTCGAGCCCTAAAAAATCTTAGAATCATTGTCCTGGTAACAGTTTTCACAATTAGATAAACAAGACAAATTACTAATTTATTTATTGAAAATTTAAAAATCATATAAGAAATAATATAGTAAAGGGTCCACAAAATCACCTGGTTCCGACCTAACATTAGTTTAACAAACAAAGACTTTGACCCGACCAAACTCACAACCTATAAATCAAACCTTAATCAACACAACCACATAATAAACTAAACCTTACATGTTCATCTGCAGTCAAATCAACTTTATTTGCGACGCTTCCTCTCCAAGCTACCACACAAGGGTCGATATCCATTAAAGATGTCGTCTCCAACACTTGACCATTGTACGGGTTAGGGTTTAACAAACACGGGTCGGATCCTGGAGGAATAATTACGGGTGCGGGTGCATCAAAACTTAGTTGTAGAGGAGGAAAGGTTGGAAGCGAAAACTTGGGTCTGGATGAAGAAGATGATTGGTTTTTCTTGGACATTTGGGTTTTGATCTTCAATAATTTTGAGTTTGAGGGGTTTTTTTTTTTTGAACAGAAGACAGAAGAGAGGGTTTTGCTAGTTTAGATACATTGATTTAAAGACTCTGAGGAGCTTTCACATGAACAATGGTTAGAGACATCAGTCTACACGCATGGGTAACTTGGAGACCAATTTAAGTAGTCCATATTTGTAGAAAAGGAATTAATGGCATTATTAATTTGTTATTCGATTTTTCTGTATTTCATAAAGCGAAATTTACTCACATTTATGGAAATATACACAAATAAAAGATAATATATATATATACACACACAGGGAGAGGATCATGAGAAAACTAGAAAACTAACTAAAAAAGCAAAAAGCATAAAAAACATATAATTTTTTTTTATAAAAAATCGCTGCATATTATATATAAAAAAATTAAAAAAAAACTTGTACTGCACATTTGCACTATATGTGTACTACACATGTGCATTATATGTATATGTTGCACATGTGCATTATATGCTTTTTTTAAAGTCTTTTTTATATAATATATATAACGAATTTTTATAAAAAAAATCAAAATTTTTTTTTGATATGTTTTCTTGGCTTTTTTAGTTTTCTCATTTAAACTAGTTTTCTCATGATTCATCCCATATATATATATATATATATTAATATCATTAAAGAGTTCGTTTTTTTTTAAATTAAAGTTTTAAATGATCAAGCTATAAAAAACAAAAACACCATGATATAAATGTGACATTCAACATGTGAAACGGATTGTAAGATCGATATTGTAGATAAACGTGACTTGCTTCATGATAAAATAACCACATACTAGGTCAGTTTTATAAATAAATGTTAAATGTCACTTATGAATCAAATTACAATTTTTTTATTATTTTTTTTCTCTTTTTGCAAATAAAGGTGACATATCACATGAGAAATGGTTGATGGCATTAGTTTTAAGAATAAATATTAAATGTTATATATGTAACATATGACAACCATCAATTTTGTAAATAAACGTGACAAGATAGATGAGAAACATATTATAAAATATGTTTGTATAGACTAGCATTACGTATGAGA
Source organism: Scalesia atractyloides (assembly GCA_947069175.1). Lineage (NCBI taxonomy): Eukaryota > Viridiplantae > Streptophyta > Magnoliopsida > Asterales > Asteraceae > Scalesia > Scalesia atractyloides. Next base: position 8,592,195 of record CAMTDV010000014.1, on the reverse strand, counting down.
AAGCGAATTAAGATAAGCGTGACATGCTATATCATATTACAATACAATCTTTATAGATAAACATGAAATTTCACAAGAAAATTTCATGATTTGAAAATACTATAATGCTACACCTTGGATTGAGGCGTGGTGAGGGGATGTGTTGATTCAGAATAGACGATGATGTTGATTGGTGTTTCAAAAAGAATTATGATAAAAAAATAGTAAACAAAAAAACGCCCGTTCCACCTTGCCAATCACCCTATGATTTTCGGGTTTTTTCCCTCCACGCCCCCTCTGCCTACGTGGCAGACACGTGGCACAAACAGGAAACCACATCTAGTAGCCTAATAATGTGAAAATTTATATTTTAAAATTGCTACAATGATTCACATTTTTAGCTTTTCAAGCTAATAAATAGTTTTAGAGTAAACTGCCAAAATGGTCTCTAAGGTTTAGTCACTTTTGTCACTTTAGTTCAAAACTCAAACATTTTGAATCTGAGTCCCTGTGGTTTCAATTTTGTTGTTATTTTCATCCAAAATTATAATCTAGTCAGATTTTTCAGTTGACATCCAGTTTTTTTTTTTCTTTTTTCTCCCTTTTAATGAAGGGCAAAATGGTGTTTTAATGTTTTATTATAACAAATTAAAAAAATCTAACCATTTTTCCCTTTATTAAAAGGAATGAAAAAGACAAAAAAGTTGGATGTTAACTGAAAAATCTGACCAGAGTTTGATTTTGGATGAAAATAACAACAAAATTGAAACCATAGGGACTCAGATTCAAAAGGTTTAAGTTTTGGACTAAAGTTGCAAAAGTGACCAAACCTCGGAGACCATTTTGGCAATTTACTCATAGTTTTATAAAAGTGCATTTTGTTATTTATTTGAGTTATATAAATGTTGTTTAATAAAATGTTGTTCTGGTTTTTGTATCTTGTTAGGCTAGTTGGTATGGTCTCAAGCCCCTAGGAGCTTTATCACGCCACGTATAACACATAAGCAGGGGGTTTTATCGTTAACTTGCACAGTGTGAAATAACGCTCCCTGTAAGGCCCATTTAAACTATATTAAAAAAAGAAAAAGAAAAGATAATTAAAAACAAAATCTGACTATTGCTTTCTTCCTTTCATGCCCGCTAATCCTTTGGCGGAGGTCAAAGATAGCGCCCTCATTGGCGACGCAGGGTGGTGTAGGGACGTCATGGGGCGTTAAAATGGGTGATGTGGCAGGGGGCGGGAAACCACACCGGGTGGTCTTACCACTCTCATGACTACCTTTAAATTTTTATAAGAGTTTGGTTCAATTGACAAAGTTATTAGAGAAAAAGTATTGCTCCCTTTGAGGTTAAGGGTTTAAGCTCCGTCAAAGACGGACTTGGTGTAATTCAAGTTGTTAAAAATGCAATTTAGGTTTTTTAGTTCACAAATCAAGATTAAGTTTAAGAATCAAATATATAACCAACTTTTAACATAAATTATCTTTGGTTAATAAATTTTTGTTTTCATAACTTTAGATTTCTATACCAAAATTACATTTTTAATTTTATAATGTAAAATATTTTAGTAAAAATCTTCAAAATCAGTGTGTTTTTGTCTAATAAATAGGCTTTCTTTAACCAATAAATAGCAGATACGTAAGAATTCATCCGTTGTATTTTGGACGCATGCCCTGCAATTTCAGTGTTTGCATGCGTTTGGGTTGTTTATGCAATTAAAAGTTTTGAATTGTAAAGTAAGAATATGTTGCCCCCCTCCTACATTAGTTCATTATTTTGGGTACTAAATGTTTACACTTTACAGAACCCAGAGTCCCAGACTCAGCTATTTACTCTTGTGGTTAATAAGTTTTATTTCAATGTAAAATACGAGTGTTAGTTTTTTTTTTAATGGAGTGCTAGGTATTATGATAATATATTTATATTTTTTAGAGTAAATTGCACAAAACGTCCTTTAAGTTTCACCAATCTTGCTGGTTTCAGCCTTAATCTTTAAAAGTTGCCAAAACCAGCCTTTAAGATTAAATTAGTTACGGGTTTCATCATTTATCACTAACCCAGTTATTAAATCATGTTAAATGGCATCACATGCAAGCCATGTGAGGGTAAAACCGTCTATTTCATACTTAAAGGATGTTTTGTGCAATTTACTCATATTTTTCATTCTCTTCATCCTCCTCATCCTCGTCTCCTCCGCCACTTTGCTAACATACGCCGACCCTTCGCCTGAAACCCTAACGGAAGTCGACACACTTCTCGATTTCAAACACCATTCGTAACTGCTGAAACCAGCAATATGTTTTGTTCCTCGAGGTTGAAAATTGAAGATTTCAACGACGAATTAACGAAAATCAGATATTTCAGCGACGGAATAACGAGATTTCAACGACGAAATAACGAAACTCAGAGCGATGAAACTGCAAAACAGAAGTGCAGAGGAATAATAAACATCAGATGAAGCTGTGATTCAATTCAGATGAGTAAAAATTCAGAACGATTGATACTTACTTATTACGTGCTTTGTTTCACGATCTCCTTGATTCAATTGGACGGTTTTAAACGCAGAAATTCTCAAAACTTGAAAACTTTAGGCGATTAAAGAACATTTTACATCAAAGATATCTTCAAATTCGATCCCATTTTACCTAAATCCGCTTCAAATCAACCTGTAAATTCAACAAACATCACAATTATGAATTATTTCATCAAACAATGCGAAATTCATATAACGCAAGCCTTCAAACTTACAATATCTTCGATTCGCATTTCGATTTCAAATCCAGAAGAGTAAAAAAGCTCAATAACAGCTCAAAAATTCAAAAGCCTCTGTTCGTATAACATCTCTGCAAAATAAGCCAAATTATCCTATTATTATTCAATTAATCATCGAAATTACATGAAAATTCAAGACAAAACCACAACAAAAGATCAAAAGATCAAAATTCATCAACCGAATCAAACAATTTGAACAAACTCTGTTATAAACTAAAACACACAAATCTGCAATCCGAAATCCAAAATTTCACAATCTAATTGAGGCGGATTGAGCTATAGATCCTTTGAATTCAACGAACAACTTCAACATTTTACTCACCGAATTCTCGTGTGAAATTTCTCGATAGTTTTCGATTTACAAACAAAATAGTGAAGAAATGGTGTTCTTATTGATACATATGACATATAGTTTCTCTCTCTCTCATTTGGAGCCCCTTTATATAGCAGGCTTCATGTTCAGGTTTATCGAACAGAGGAGGAAATAGATCTGTAGCCGTTGGTTTATGAGTAAATTGCACAAAACGTCCTTTAAGTATGAAATAGACGGTTTTACCCTCACATGGCTTGCATGTGATGCCATTTAACATGATTTAATAACTGGGTTAGTGATAAAGGATGAAACCTGTAACTAATTTAATCTTAAAGGCTGGTTTTGGCAACTTTTAAAGATTAAGGCTGAAACCAGCAAGATTGGTGAAACTTAAAGGACGTTTTGTGCAATTTACTCTATTTTTTTTAGTTACTTAAGTTGGTGAGCAACATCGATCATGCTAATACTACAACCTTAAAAAACAACCTAGTTAATCTTAGCCTTGCACGTTAAACCCAACCTGTCAAACCGAGTTATCGGTTCAACAACCGGCCGGTCCATACCTAGATGACCTACGAGTGCTCAATGGGACAGATGGTGTTGGTCCTTTTCCAAAATAATGTTAACTCCGTTTCCAAATACACACACAAAGTTAAATTTTAATGGGCCAGGATCCGGAATCAATTACTAAGACTCGTCTTTTGTCTGGTTGACAGGACTAGGGCTGTTCATGAGCCGAGCTGAGCCGAGCTAGGCCAAGCTCGGGCTCGGCTCGGATTGGATTGGAAACCGAGCTGAAAATCAAAGCTCGGGCTCGGCTTGATTTTAAACTGAGCTAGCTCGGCTCGGCTTGGTTTGGCTCGATTTTAAAAAACAAAATTAATATATAGCTCTAAAAATTAAGTACTCTAAAATATTATTTAATACTTCAAAATAACATATCTAAAATAAGTTTAACCTAATACATACAAGCCAAAATCAAGTTAAACAACACAAAATACGTTTTAAACTTCGACGAAATACATTATTAGTTCATTAGCATGGTAATAAACATTCCAACAAGTAAGAGATATCAAATAACAAACCTAAATACATGTAAATGATAATTAGTTTTTTGTAATATATTGTAATGCATAGAACAATAAAATATATTATAAGTAAAATAATCCGAGCTAAACCGAGCCGAGCTAACAAACGAGCCAAACCGAGCTAATCCGGCTCGTTCGAGCCGAGCCGAGCTAGACTCACTTTCTAACCGAGCCGAGCTGGCTCGGCTCACTTTCAAACCGAGCTATACCGAGCGAGCTTTTTCCAAGCTAAATCCGAGCGAGCTTTTTCCAAGCTAAATCCGAGCGAACTCAGAGCTCCGAGCTTTTTGAACAGCCCTAGACAGGACCAAAACGCGACCAAAGCTAGGCGTTTTGGTCCGGTCAACAGACCCGTCAAACACCCGTCAGTCTTTGTCTAGTTGACCGGACCAAAACGCCACACTTTGGCCACAGCTCGACACTGCAAGGTGTGGAAATAAGCTGTGGGGGTGTGTGAATAGCAAGCCAAAGGTCAAATATACAATACATATCTAGAAGCTAAAATACAACAGTCAATAGTTATGAAAAATGAGTCAAAGGTACAATTTTGAACCTATATATCTATAAAAAGGTTTATTTTAACAGTCAAATCAAAATCTTAAACTGTTTTTAAAGAAAATCTTGAATGTCATTGATCATGATTTCACATTTAAGAAAATCTGAATTGTCATTCTGATCATGATTTTCACAGTTGTTCTTAAAGCTTTTTGGGGTCATTTCATCTTTTTTTTTTTAAACACAAATTACCTCTTTTTATTTTTTTTAACGGCAACCATCTCTTTATATAAATAAAGAAATCAGCAAGGAGCTAGAAGAAAAACAAGGAAACAAAGGAAAACAGACAGACCCAAAAGGAAACAGTTACAACATGCAGAGGACATCAAAAACTATCCAATGCTCCTACGAAGGCGCCGGCTTCTTTGAACTATTGGAGACCGACATGAAAGAATCCTCTTTAAACAGTTACAACATGCGGAGGACCTCTTTTTTATTAGCATTAAAACAGAGACGATTACAGACTAATGACAGGTAGACGGACAACAAGCTGCAACGCTACCCTCCTTCTGAATAGCAAACCCTACCCTACTAAACACAAAATTCTGCCCCTTAACATGTGCGGTGTTACTACTTGCCACCTGCCGAACCCGCTTGAGGAACCGCACCGCGTCAGGGGCGAGAGCGCCAAAGGTTTCGAAAGCAAACGGGATGAACACGTGCTGATTCTCAATGCAAACTTTTTTCGTGCTTAGCTACTTTACCCGTCTCCGCCTTAGTTATCGCCTGACCCGCCACAAACCCGTGGTCTCTTAGCCCTATAAAGGGAGACACACCCGTCAAAACGCGTGTTTCCCATTATGTAGCTGTAGATTCCTTTTAAGCCATTATGTTTATCTAGACTCTAGTAGGTAATTATTGAATTAGGATCCTTTTTATATATAAAGGTTGGGGTTAAAAAAAATAAACATTTGTTTGACTAATGACATTTTTATTTAAAAAAACCTGTGTTAGAAGTAGAATTATAGATGCAGTAAAAGAATAGAACTAAGGTGCTAGACCACGAGGTCAGAAGTCAGGAAACGTGGTCAATCATGTGTCGGCTAAAACCTTAATTTTTTTTAACGGCTAACTACTTTCCACGTGTAAACTCACTCTTTGGAGCTATGTCCAAAGGCCGACTACTCGACCATGTTAGAAAGCGTAGCACACCCCTGATGCGCGGGAACCCCGTGGAATGGGTAAACCCTCGCCCCGTTGGACTCGAACCCGGGTTGAAAGCGTAGCACACCCCTATTTCTTCAGTCTTTTTGTTTTTATTTCACTTCATTTCTTGAAAATCCGTTTCACATTGTTCCAAAACAATTAAAAAAATTAAGGGTGGGTTTTTGGCGTGCTAAGCGTACTGTATGGAGTATCCAGAATGTGACACATCTATTATGGACGCGTGTAAATGTTGTGTTAAGTTACAAGTTTATTATTTTTACATCAAGAACATAGAACGTATCGTTTGTATTTTAATATAATTGTTGGTAATACACCAAATTTTGAGACGACGTGATTAGATATTCTAGGAGTGTTAGTGATAGTGGTGAAACTTGAGATTTCCGACCGAGGGGCGGAAGTCGCCAGACCTAAAAATTTCTATAAAACCGGGGGTCGAAAACATATACACCCAAAAATTTCTATACGAAAACTACATACTCTCCACTACTGAGCGAAAAGTTCGAGGGGTCAGCCGCCCCCTCCCGCCCTTAAAAGCTTCGCCCATAGTGTGTTACAACTCAAGTCCTATGTCAAAATCTGAAACTATATGAATGCAAGTGTATAACGGGCCACATGATTATCATCCTCTAATAACTGCATTAAGGGGTTTAAAGCTTTAGCAGCTTTATGATTAAACTCCTATAAGTTTTTATCTACTAAAAAGGAGTGTTACATACAATTTACATCAGGTATATTAAAACTTCTAAGCCTTGGGCTACAAGTGATTCAAGGATTTGTCATGGTGTATGACAATAAAATTAAGTCTAAGTTGTTAAGTATTGAGGGAGAAGATTTCATCTAAACTTATTCTAGAAACTTTTAAATATTGTCATGTTTTAAACCTTTGGCCATTTTTTTTCTTTCATATTATTATTACTTTCACCATTTTTATTATTTTAGAAACTCTTATAACTATTAACCTTTAACAGAATATTCTATTTGTGCATATTTATCAGATGTATTAAAAGGTAACAAGGACTATAAGAGATTGTGCAATGAGACATCTATGGGTTGAGTTGGCGCTTAGGTGGACGGGCAAGGTTACAAAGATCCTAGAGACAGACACCCACAGAACTAGAGAAGGGCGAGGAACCGAGGAAAGAGGGAAGGTCCATGGCGTTCATGCGGGGGGGGGGGGGGGGGTGCTACACGAAAGAGAGGTGACCAAGTTCTTGAAAAAGTCGGTTGGAGACGCTCTTATTTTAGTCATAATCAACTAACGACTTCTAATTCTAACCCATTTTCAAAATATGAAGTCAAATCAAAACACAAAGACTCAAGAAAATGGTATAGAACAAATTAAAGGTCAAGACTATTACAACAATATGGATTGTTTCAATGCGAATCATAGCAAGATAGCTTCAACTCTCAGCAGGGGAAACAAACATCCCTTGATGAAAACAATGTAGTTCTAAGCAGAAAAATGAAAACAAAAAACTGTAAACACCATACAGTATGTGTTCTTGGTGTTTCTGTGAGTATGGCCACTTATGCGTTTAGTTAAGCAGCAAATTACATCAATTATGTAAAGAATAATGAAATCTATACACTCTTGAGATGATCTTTAACTTGTTGAGAGCAAACCAAGTAGTGTTGTTGATTCATGGTTAGCGGTATCCACCCAATGCCATGGCTTGTACTCCGTAGTACTACTGTTCATGATCATATCGTCTTCCATTGTATCAGGAAGCATGTTGAGATCAATAAAGCCTCGACTTTCACAAACCGGCTCATCCACTTTTCCAATCAGATTCATACTGGCTTGTTGGTTCAACTTCGCTTCGGCAACCATGTGTGATCGCTTGTGACCCCCTAAAGCTTGCCCACTTGAGAAAACTTTGAAGCAAATTGGACATTCATGTGCTCCCAATACAACTATTTTCTTCAAAGAACCAATTATTTGATCATTATTGAAAAAGGGTTTGTTTTCGACGGTTTTGTCGTCGTCTTCAGACTTTGAATCTGGACTTTCCTTTAACTTCTTGTGACTTGCTTTATGCCCACCAAGAGCTTGATAAGAGTGAAAGCTTTTGTTACAAGTAATGCACTCAAACTTTCTCTTGCTTGACTCCATTTTGTCGTCAAATTCGTCATTTTGGATCACAATTTTCTCCATTCCAGTATAACTCACTTCAGATCTTCCCACATAATCACTACCAATTTGGTTTTCAGCAATTTTTTTGATCTTAGAACCATTTCCAGTTGGCTTTTTACCCTCAACTTTAGTCAACCTCACAAAAGCAGAGGACTTGCAGTGATCAGATGATTCAATCTCATGACCCCACTTCCCCTCATCTCTAGAAAGCATCATCAAACACATTGCAATCTCAGATTCTTGATCTTGTTCAATATCCGACACAACACTTGTTGAAGCATGATTATTATTATTAGCATTCATGGAGATTGAAGATGAGGCTGTAGTAATGGTGGTAGTGGTAGTAGTAACAGTAGTAGAAGTAACTGTATACCTTTTCATTCTTGATCTCGATTTCTTGATTCGACCCGATTTGACACCCGAATTCTCGTTTTCGGAATGACTTGTCCAAGAATCTTGATTCATGTTCTTGTTGGTGTGTTTGTTTGACACCTTTTCAGAATGACATTTCATGTGCCCAAATAAGGCCTTCCAAGATTGAAAACCTTTACCACATTCTTTACAAAGCTTATCAAGAACCACCAAACAATTGCTATTGTTGTTGTTGTTGTTCACTTCACTTGCATCTTTGACTTTTGTGGTCTTCTTTGGATCTTTCCTCAATTCATAACCTAAATCTTTTGAATTCAATCCCTCATTGTTGACACATGAGAGCTTCTTCATCTGCTTCTTTTTCATCTTCATCTGATTCTGTTTCTGATACTTATGATGATGATCATCATCATCATCAACAACATCATCATCATGGTGATCTGAGTTGATCACGTGAGACCTCATGTGACCCCCTAAAGATCTACCAGAAGGGAAGCTTTTGTCACACACCACACATATGTGATTCATCAATTCTTGATCAGTTTCTTGGATCAAATTAGACATATTTGGCACAAAAAAATGCTAAATTCAGATCAAAATTAAAGTCAAAGTCAAACTAATCCAAGAACAGAGGATTCAAGATCAAAGCTAAAGAATTGAGAAAAAACCCAGATCAAGAAACAAACTTTATCATCAAATCTTCAAGATTAAAGTGAAAAGAAAAGAACCCATCTCAGATTTCAATCAAGATCTAGTCTTGATGAAACAGATTGATTGACTATACGATGAAATACAGAGCAAGCAAAGAAAAGCTACTGTTTCTCTCTCTCTAGAAAGAGACAGAGAGTATGTGTTGGAGGTGGAGGTGAAGGTGAAGGTGAAGATGAAGAAACCCATGCATGGAAGCAAGGATAGATAAAAAGAGAAGGCTGTACGTGTACCCAACTGAGAATCCTACGCCGGTACTAGATCCAACGGTTCAGATTGATCCACATTTGATCATCCCTATGGTTGTGGAAGCTAAGATTTTTCTCAACTTACCAAACTAACGACTGCCCCTTAACTATTCTTTACTTTGTCTTGCTGCTGCTTCTACTCCCTGCCACTTGTTTTCTTTCTAAACCTTATAATTAATTTAATCCACACTATCGTACAAACATGACTTCATAATGTACAAGTATTTATAGCATTTGCATCACGGTTATCTTTTTTTATGCAACGAAACACACACCCTTGTAAAAATGGGCTTCTAAAATTCACTTGTTACCCATTTTGTAAGACTTGAACACACACCATTTTAGTTAGTGGGAATAAACACCTGATGCCCCTGACCCAGAAAATCAATTGTAGTATCACAAATTTTACTAGGGTTGTAACCAAGTCGAGCCAGTGGCGAAGTTTGAGATTTCCGACCGAGGTGGGGGGGGGGGGGGGCGGCGGTCGAAAACGTACATACATAAGAAAATTATAAAACCGGGAGGTCGAAAACGTATATACCTAAAAAATTCTATACGAAAACTACATACCGGACACTATTGAGCGAAAAGTTTGGGGGGCGGCTCCCGGCCCCTTCTAAGATACGCCCCTGAGTCGAGCCAAGTGGGTTTCAGCTTGACCACGAAATTAAATGAGGCAGCTCGGCTCGGCTCGAAGTTAAACGAGCCTAAGAACGAGCCAATGAGCCGAGCCATGAGCCGACCCGAGCTTAGCTCAAGCTCGACTTGGTTACAAAATGAGCCGGCTCGATTCAGGTTGTTTCATATCGAGTTTTCTTAGCTAGTCTTTTCGAACGAATTACGAGTCATGAGCTTTTTAAACATCCATAGATTTTACTAAATATTTTGGCTCAATGAAAAAAGTGGATTATATGAAAACTTATATTTATTTGAGAAGTTTTGCGTCAGCATGATCATCCAGCCCAATAAGTTAATTTATTATTGCATTGCAAAAGTAAATAAATTGAAAATGTATTTAATAGTGTGGCACAACAGGGGCAAGCTGGTCATTGGGGCAAGGGGTCCACCTTGAAGCAGTTCGAAAAGTTAGGGAATCCAATCCACCACCAGCCTGCAGACTTTGAAAGCTCAAAAGCTTTATATTATTTTAATAAAATTAAAATTTAATATAATTTATCTTTTATCAAATATTTATTAAGAAAATTGGTTTAGAAGAATGTGAAGTTACGCATATTGAGGAGTGGATGTATGAGCCAATCATGAAAAGTCTAAAGGAAAATAAATAAAGTTAAAAAGCGAAAACAAAACACCATCATGGTCAATAGAATGTGGGATGCTTGGGGTTGTTTGCTAGTGAAGCTATAGAACACATTGTGTGACTAAAAAAACATAATAGTTGATGTATCGTAACGAAATACTTATTAAAGCAAAATATATTAAATGTAAACTAGACCCGTTGGCCCAAATGCACTAAGGGTAAAGAGAGTGGGAACGAGGAACCATCTCTAAGGAAAAATCAGGTTGCAGCCACTGCGTGGTAGGGGCGATGTTCCTACACTCCCCAAGCTCCTTTCTCCGTGCTCTCTCACACATGCACTCCTTGAGCTCCTGCAACACCTTTCTCCACGTGGAACAATCTGATTGGATGCTCCGACTTTCATCAATGATGATGATGAGAAGTTCCGGGGGTGGTCATAGTCCACCCTAAGTGTTAGTTGGGATATTGTCACAATGTCACATACCGGTAGTCATCAATATCGCATAATTTATCTTAAGATCGATTGGTTGCCTCCTACAATCTCTATATACTATAATACAATCTAAAGATTTTCATGAACTGCTTACACCCCAAGTATGGTGCCATACCATCCTCGACCCGATTACCCCTTTGGAATCCGTCGAAGGTGGCTTGCTCGAATACTGGAATCGAAATAAAACATAAGTAAACTAATATCAAACTAAGGCAATTACCCTTTGTCACAATCCATCTCCTAAGGGTAAGTCTTGAAATTTCACTTAGTATACTAAGGAAACGTCCAACCAGGAGCAAAATCCAATAATTTGTCACATACATAACAATGTATATGCCCAATTTTAGTGGTCACAAGCAATGTCAATCAAGAGCATAACAATGTAACTACAATCACTAATGATAGGTCAAAAGGTGTTTGCTCCACGTTATTATAATTACTAATAATAGGTCAAAATGTGTTTGGTCCATGTAACTACAATTACTAAAAATAGTTTTCTCACCCATTACGTAGTAATAGTTAACTTCGACCTCACCGATACACCTTTTGACCTATTATTATTCGATTACTATACTACACTAAATAGTAGAAGGACAGGGATCTTTATTTTGGTCATTGCTATGAAAGCCTTAGATGATGTTAAACCGCAAGCCAACATTCGTGGAGATGACAATAGTCACACTTAAAAATTATTGGATCAAATTCTAAAGCTGTTAATGTTATTTGGTTCTTTGTTAAATAACTTAAACCATCGAATTTTTGTTAATGTTATTAGTATCATTTGTCATAAATTTTAGAACATTAAACAACATTTAAGTCAATACATCTAGTGGTTTACAAAAAATAATTTTTTTATAGTTTTCTACATAATAGTGTTTATCCTAACTACTGACTAATTTAAAATCAAACAATTTCCACAACCCTACTGGTTTACAATAACCAAATATTTATTGAATTTTATTTTATAAACTAATTACATGATTAATTAAGTTGAATATGTATTTTTTTAGTATCCTCGTATGCTATTTTATTTATTTAATTAACGTTTGTTTGTTGATTGCTAATCTCCACAAATATAATTCGTTACAGATGATCAAGTCATAACGTGTATTAACTGGAACTTCCTAGAAAATTCAAATTCTATATTATATTGCCCCCGTTGTTCGTAACAAACTTTTAGGACAATTACAGCTGTTTAAAGTCCTCATCTTTTAATGTCAGCCGTTCAAAGTCACTAAGTTCCTTCTAGAAGCAGAAGTTGTTGTCGGTTTTACACTCTCTCAGCCATGATCTTTCGGTTACCTGCAGTTTATTGAGATGGAGCAATAAAAATGCAATATTAGAACATGAGTCCAACAAAAGTGCAAGTTATAAACTAACGGTTAAAAAAATCTTCCTTAGTTTCAGCAAGTTAGTGGGGTAGTGGACAATGTAACTGCCTAGTATGATGGCTATATAACAATAATGAGGTACCACAAAAATCTGCTTCATTTCGCATTCAACCCATTCTCGAACAACACATTTGCAACCATGGATGACATTGATGCCTTCTATCACATATGAAGGTACCACTAAGCCGAAAATTGAATATTGTTGTATATGTTAACAAGCCTATTTATTGCAGTTGGGTACCAACGCAGCCATACACAAGAAGGAACAATTCTACAGCCTATTCAAAGATAACCGGAAGGTATTTTTTTCTTTGACGCGAACCCACACAAAGGTTAGCAGTTTAAACATGGTGTAATCGCTTAGTACGTTTTCTAACTTCTATCAAATTATTACAACTGGGTAAGAATGCAATGACAACCAACAAGGAGCAATTCCCTAGCTTAACCAAAAATTATCAGAAGGTATTTTTTACTTCCACACACAGTTAGCAGTTTAAACATGGATTCAGTGTCTAACCTATTTTTATCTTCACATATAGCTATGGATGACAACTACCTATTCAAAACAACCAACTATGCAATCAAGGGTACCAACAGAACAACTAGCAAGAAGAAACAATTTTATGGCTCATTCCGTAAAACACATGTTATCAGTTTTAACCATGGTGTGATTGTTTAATCCGTTTTTTAAATTCCTATTAAATAATTAGAGCTGGGTAACAATGCCATGACAACCAACAAAGAGGAATTTCGTAGCCCAATCAAAGATTCTGAGAAGGTATTTTTTTTACTATCATCGTTTAAGTGTTTAATCTGTTTTCTAATTTTCCCTGATTTTTATTATTTAGACTGACAAAAGAAACATGAGATTATTTCATATGGTTAAAATTTCAGAATCTGATATGCACAGGGAGGTTTGCGAAGAGGTAAGATTTTTATAGTAACTGGCAATTGCACAATAATATCACCACTGTTACCTACATATATGTAATTATATTACCATATGTATTGTTCTATTTTCAGTTTCAGAAGCTTGGAAAGCAATAAAAAAAGAAAGCATGTCATTTGAAATTGGAAATGGGATGAAGTCATGGACATTACACAAAGCGAAGATACAAAAGAGCAAAAAGAGAATTTGCCGCTTAAAGAAACTATGGCAAATATGAGGACTATTCTTATAAATTAAAAGATGAAGATGATTCGGATGACGAGTTGTTTGACACGGCAGACTCTATTGCATCATGTATGAAAAGAGCCAAGATTCCACATATAATCCAGTCTCAGAATCGTGTTGACAGAGCTTCAGGTGAATAGTTTTCAATTTAGTTGCTTTTTTAGAGCTATCTCTTTATGTCATCCTTTGTTTAACTTTTTGTTCCGCTTTTAACATAAGTGCTTATTTTGAAAGGAAAGTTTGCAACTTCTTTTGTTAATTTTAATAAATAGTATCGACACATATTATATTAAAACATGTAACAACTCGAAAATTCGTTGTTATATCTTTTTCCTTGTTTTATCGCTGTACTTCTTTTGTAATCCCGAGATTCGGTTAATAATAAAGTTTATGTTGATTCATTATGGAATTGTACGTTATTATCCATCTAATCGCTTAATAAATCGCATCGCTAATCTCATCGCATCGCAAATCGCAGTTATTTATGTGGTTTTATGTTATTTATGTGTGTTTGTGGTTATGATTACGCTCGCTATCGCATCGCTCTCGCACTCTCGAATCGCTAAATTGCACTATTATATCAACTATAACGCTTAACGCTTTAATTTAACGCTTAATATAACTATCTAATGCGAACCGAATAACCAAACAAACACTTAATGCGAAATCGGAAAACGAAACTTGGTCACCAGGCCAAGTTCGGCCGAACTTGCCTACCACAAGTTCGCCCGAACTTGCCTGATAACCAAGGATCCCTTGTAGCCATCAAGTTCGCGCGAACTTGCATATGTATATGCAAGTTCAGTCGAACTTAGCCATTCTCCCTTATAAACTCCCCAAGTTCGCGCGAACTTGTTGCCAGACCTTGAGAATCTTGACGTCTCCTATAAATACTCAGCTTTTTCCTCTCATTTGCACTTGCTGACCAAGTTCGCTCTGAGCTCCCTCATTCCAAATCTCTCGTGTTCTAAGTAAGAAACGACCCGATTTCGACTACAACAACGTTTATCAACAACCAACAAAGGTTTACAATGATTTTGCATAAGGATCTACCTTCGTTTTCATCAAAAACCTATTCTTTTACAAAAATCTTCATCTTTTTCTTCAAAACTTCTGTTTTTAGCTTAGATCTACACAATACGGGTTCGTTTGGTGTTCGCAGAGGCTTCCCAAACACGAGATCTGCAAGATCTCGGCTTGTAAGTTCTAGATATGAGAAAACCTTTGATAAATATCGATTTTGACACAAAATACGGACTTTTGAGGATGTTTTGTTCATTTTCTGATATGAAACGAAGCATCTATCATTCAAGATCCCAGATCTGGATGCAAAAGGACGTTTATGTTGGTTTACACAAGCCGGACTAACCGAACGAACCCCGAGTTCGCCCGAATTAGCCCACGCTTTTGTAAAACGGCTAAAACTGCTCTAAAAGACCTCTCCGACCTAAGTTTGCTCAGTAGCACAGGGTTGGAAGGATGAACACTCGATTTACTCAGGAAACTACGCGAAAACGCAAGATTTTGGACCCGAAAACATCAAGTTCGCTCGAGATTGCACTGATTTTGACAGCATGGGAAGTCAAGTTTGCTCGAACTTGCCCTCTAAGGGTCAAGTTCTGCCGAACTTGAGTGGAAATGCCCAAGATTTACTTCAGAAGCCCTCAAGTTCGGTCGAACTTGCAAAGTTTCTCAGGAAACTTCACAAGTTCGGCCGAACTTGTCTCCTCTCTTATCAAACCCCACAAGTTCGACCGAACTTGTCAAGTTTCCACAAGAAACTTACGAGTTCGCCCGAACTTAACACTCAACTCAATAAACTTCATACAAGTTCGCTCCAACTTGTGTGTTTACACACAAGTTCGCCCGAACTTGGCTACTGCCCTATCAAAACTTAACCGTTTCAGCTTTTCGGAGACTGATGCACTTCCGTTCGCGTATGCAGGCTGATCCGACGCTCTTCACGACTCTCCTCATAATCTCTAAGCTAACCAAAATGCACCCAGAGTGAGTATACTTGACCCATTTTCGCTTTCACGCACTTTTTGGGTGTTACATACGTTCCTATATCAAAATCACATCACAATTCAAAACTATTTATCACGCGCGAATAATCTGATTGTATATGCTCGAATACGTGATAACTAAAAACATGTGACTATGACTTGTTTTCGTTAACTTACCTCTTTAGCTAGTGTGGTACTATAGTGTGGCTTACAACCGACGGGGTCTAGTTAGGATGGACGCGCAAGTCTTCTCACGGTAGTTAGCATGAGAAGTGAGCCTATGTTATGTTAAGTGTTTTGATGTATCATGATATGTAATTAGATTGTTTCGCAAATGCTTTCTCGATTATGTCAGTATTATTCAAACTCGTATACTCACCTTTACTTAATTGTATTGACTTGTATTTTAACGTATGTAACAAGTTGAGGATTTTAGCTATGGATGCTTCGGATTTCGCGTAGTTTAGTTTGTTTGCTTCGTTATGTTTTAGTTTCCAAATGTAATAAATCTAGGGGAAATCGAACCTTGTTGTTTGTGGAAAATTCTTGAACTTTGTAATGGTTATTTAAAATGTTATGTTAATGGTATGGGACGTTGACATTGACTGATATTGTTAAATAATTGTTATAGAATTTCTCATGAGACAATATGGTCGCCTAGTGCTACTACCCCGATGTTTTCACCATCGGTTGAGGTGTGACAAAACAAGTAACAACTTAGTGTATTATTAGCCATTTACAAATATGTAAATATCTTAGTAACAAAAAGCGTTATTCACAGAGGTGTCTGTATTTTTTTTAAATATGGATGTTTAAACATTTATCTTTGTTTAAGTAATTAGACCATATACTAAATAATAAATACAAAAGTTTTAGGCAACTATTTGAATAGAATATCATACCAAGTGATAGCAAGACGTTTGTTTAATAAAAAAAGAGTAAAAGATTTAGAAGTTTATAAAAAATAACTACAAAAATAAATCAGCAATTTATAGCCACACATTACCAACTTTAGATTAAATAAATTACAAAAAAGTTACAACATCTAATCTAATATGCGAAACAAAGTAGTTTTGCTCATATTATAAAGTCAAATAGGTGAGAGTGAGAGTATAAGTAGTTATTTCGTGCATACTAACACAAATTTTTTAGTTTGCATAAAATAAACTTAAAAAAATTTAATAGTCAATAATATATTATTACATGTTTCTAAATTAAGTGTGACATTTACCTACCTTTTGTGGTGTACCTTCGCTAACATGTTCTTATTGTAGCTAATAACTAATTTATAGAGATAAACGGTTTTGTTTTGTCTTTTTGTATATGTTGATGTCTAAACACCGATATAAGAATATTAAGTTCGAAAGTGTTTTACAAATATTGAAATATAATATTATACATAGTAATTTGACAATACTTTTCTGTTTAATAAAAAATAAAATAGAATAGGAAGAGTTAAGATAATTCATAACACCCACTAAAAAGCATTTTCCGTAATTTTTGTTTAATAAACTAGCAGAGTTACATTATAAGAACAGGTGCACGCATTGTATTATAGACACATGGATCACCTTAATCACTCTGGTACATATAGTAAGTTCTAATGTTCCATTATTTCACAATGCTTACAGCTTTACATTATGTATTAGCTATCAACATCTGCTGTAATTCATATGTGTAGTTTGTATCATCGTCCTACTCTCTCAAGTATGTTACTAAACTATATTTGCTTATTAATGATTTTTTACTTAAAGGCTGTGGTTTTGAGTTGTTAGTATTGGTTCATTGCGAGTAATTGTTTAGGTTTTAGAGTTGAAAAAATGTGCACGTAAGCATACAAAGTAATATATAATGCACATACGCATAGCGTTTTAAATAAGCACAAAACTTAGTTATATGTAATGAATATAGTCAGTTAAGAGGAGAGAACTTTAGTTTAATAAAAATATTAATGAACAGAATGAAATACTTACAATGACTCTATGTGATTGGGAATATGCGTAGGGTTTAAAGAATGCTGGTTGTTTCAGACATTAAGCTATAATAAGCCTAACTTCAATCCACCTATTAGCACACAAAAACAAATTAAAACCTTAAAAAATATAGAACATTACAGAGTAGAGATGGAAGTTCTTACGTAATTAAAGACCATAATTACCCCCTTCAAATGCCCATTTACAGATCCAGTGAGTGCTAACCGAACATGAAGCTCCACACTCGATCGATTACTCATAGTCTTTCAGACCCTAGGGTTTCAGTGACTAAAACCCTAAAATCCGAAAAGCTTGCGTCGTTAATATGCACATTCGAACACAAGGGAGGTGCTAATCGATCATTAAACACCACAATCAAACCGATAGCATCATCTCTTAGACCCTGGGGTTTCAGAGATGAAAACCCTAAAAATATGAAAACGGCATCGAACTATAGGTACAATCGAAATGAGAATACCCGTAGTCTGGTATCATTGATTTACTAAGTTAATCGAATCAGGAGAAATAGAGATTTTCGTGATAAACATATAACCTGTAAAAGTTATCCCTACCGAGAAGAAGAAAGTATATCTTCATTTATACGATGATTAGGAAGGTTACTGATGACGATATACATGGGTAACCATGGTGAATCATCATCAAAAATGTTGACGATGAAAACCCTAAGCAGAGAGTACTGAAATGGCAAACCCTTGGGAGTGATAAATTGCTTTTTGTTTTACTGCCCAACTCATGCAAATACCCACATGTCTAAATGTAAACCTAGCCCATCTCTCATTCTCCTTTTTTTTGGGGCTTTTATACCATTGAATAGTGCATTAACTTGGCACACATAACTAAAACTTTTAAATTAACAACACATATTATGACCATTTTATATATATTCTATATATATATATATATTACAGTAATAATGAGTTTTTACTAATTATTGCAAACTTAAAGTTGTATGAATTAGTGATCGTTTTAGTTCGCATGATATATACATTTTTATTGCAACAATTTGATTTTCTAATTCTAGGTTTAAGAAACCTTCATATGTTCTATCGCCTCCTTTAATGATGGAGATGCTAATAAAATAGACATAGACAATGAACGAGGAAGATTACTACTATCATGCATTTTGGTTTGGCAGGTTATAAGGAGTGGTATATACCAAGACTCTTGCATCACCAAATATTTAGCTCCATTAGTTGTATTCTTTTGTTATGTTAATTTTAATGTTTGGTAATTTCTTTCTTAGCGTTATAGATACATTTTATTTTGTATTATCATTTACTCCGTACACATTATGGATGTTTTATTGTTAATTTGCATTATCATGCACTTACATACCCAGTTATGTCATTATGCCGTTAAGGTACCCGGCCTACGGACAGATACTCAACTAGTTAATATAATACGAATTAAAATGAATTGACAGGTTGAATTATATGAACTGGGTGTAACATACATATTAAGATGAGATATCATTTCACAGCCATACTTGGTCTAAATGAATATTTAATTTATTTATTAAGTTCCAATATAGCTTCTATAACTTCAAAACTAATTTTAGGTCTCTTTGGAAAGAGTTAACACTAAAGTTAATGTTTTGCCCTTTTTTTTAAAGAAAATTTCATTAGAAACGTCAAACCTCAAGTCGAGGCGGCCACGAACCAGACTACATAATTACAATTTACACCAATTACACCAAGAAACCTTTATCTTTTTTAATCTACTATTAAACTATAAAATCCCACAGATTTGATCTCTCCGATAATGTCTTTAATCTTTATATGTTTGCTTTCGAACTTAGCCTTGTTTTTCGCTCTTCAACTCCAATTCTGAGATTCCCTTGATTATAGTACATATGTGTAACTACATATAATACGAAGTAAAGTTAATGTGTTATTCATGTTTTTCAAAAAAAGGTTTATATCATTAATGATCCTCATTTAAGTTGTCTTTTCTTGTTTGGCGACAATTCATTGATAACTTTTCGATTTTTTAAACTTTTCCTGGTACTTTTTGTTTATTTATGCATTTTTTATTTAATTCTACTAAACTTCGACACACTTCCCTTTTTTTATTAAGTATCATTCTTACTTCACTTTACTTTGTTTTCCGCCTTTTTTTAATTACTTTTTAATGGTTAAATATAATATTACGTAAAATCACCACCTAAAATCTATATGTTACACAATTTGTAGGACTTGAACTCATAAAATTAACATCTAGTGCCACCAAGCCGATAACTACAATACAAATCTAAAATTAAAATCACCTATGCATGGGTTGAAAAACAAAACCCCACTTATAGACAAAAATATGATATCCAATTGAACCAAGTCGGTTGATTTAGACGGTTTGGTATCCAAATAGTTTGGTTGACGATACGATAAGTTTAAAGGTTTGATCCAATTTGAAATTTGGGACCATTATTGGGCCGGTTAACCTGTATTATTCATATATATTTTATTTAATTTTTTTAAATATGTAGTTACTAATATGACTATAAGTCTATAATCTTTAACGATCTTTATTATGATTAAAATTTTAGTACCTTGTAATCATTTTTTAAAAATATATACAAACTGGTTCAAATTACCGAACGTGGAACTTAAAGACCAACAAGTTTGGTCAATTCACTCGGCCCAACCGATTTGGTTTATCATTCTTCAAAATCGCAACTAACGGTTCGGTTTAGAGTGTTTGTCAAAACTAACCAGTTTTCGTCAAAACCTGTTGAAATATGTTGTAAACACACCTACTTGATCGGTAAAAGAACAATTATGATGTAAATATACGTAACAGTGTAACGTTATGGCGGATTTAGACCAAAATTTCAGCAGTAACGTTCAATCTTTTTTATCATGCTTTCATACAATGTAAACGAAACAAAAATAAAAACACGATAATAAATGAGCTGAGACGAGCTTATTTAAACTTGTCTACGACCCGAACCGAACCTAAACATAAACTTGTTTAGTAAATGAGCCGGAGCCCGAGCTTCACTTATCGAGCTCACAAGCCTAAATGAGTCTATTATTTATAGTATTTTTATTTAATATACTAATTAATAGATAAGAAGTGAGTCGATCCCGAGTTCGAGCTTAAGAAACTACCAACGAGCCAACCTCGAAATTTGAAAACAAAGCTTGTACCAAGCCAAGCTCGATTACCTCGAACTTTGAAAACAAAGCTCGTACTGAGCTGAGCTCGAGCTCTCATAAGTTATCGAGCTCGAGCTTAGCTCAGCTCGTTTGCACCTCTTGCTTTAATATGTCATTTTAATTAGGCTTTTAACTTATAAATTGTGTAGTGGGCTTTTAATAAAACTTTGAGATGATAGGGTGTTGGGGGCTTTTTTGAATAATTTTATTTAAGGGGTAGCGTAATATAAAAAACGTAAAAATAAATTGCATTTCACCGGAAAATTTGAGAGTAGCGGGTGCTTCCTCTAATAAAGCACCTACATCCGCCATATATATATATATATATGGAATAACACCAATCTTTTTGTTATGTTACACAAATGGTAAACAAAAGTTAGAAAACTCAAAGAATCATAAAAGAAATTAATTGAGAAGAAATGAATAATACAAGCAAAAGTTAAGGCACTACAATACTTATAACATATTTTTTTTGAATCCAAATATTTAAATTAGCTACGAGTTGTCTAGTTTTTTTGTTGTTAATACTAGCCACTTATATGGTGTATTACTTACTTAAAAAAGACGTGACACCTTGGCCGGCCGGAGACTCTACAGCCGGCTTCTCTCATTGCTCCGACCGGAGCATTAGTGTCTTATTAACAACATATATGCAACCTTTATATGGACCATTTTAAGCAGGTAACATGCTCCTAGTTTTAGATCTTTATATCTGTTATTTTGTTGTAAACAACTTATAGATTTATACCCTTTCTAGTCGTACAAGAAAAATGTCATGTTGCGTAAAATAAATAAAACTTTATATGACAGAAATCTGTTTAGACGGTTGGGATCACCTAGGGTTGTAAACGAACCGAACGAACACGAATAAGGCCTTGTTCGTGTCCGTTCGTTAAGGAATGAACATGTTTATAATCAGTTCACGAATGTTTAACAAACGAGATTTCTTTACCGAATATGTACATGAAAACTTACCTAATGTAAACGAACACAAACAAATATCCGCGAACATAAATGAACACCGGACAGTATACATTCATCTAAAAATATAATCTGCATTTTACGAGAAAGATTATGAAGAATCCACAAAAAAATACTTAAAATAATTAACATAAAAGTAAGAAGTCTGTCGATCTTTAACACAACTGAAATTGAAATGATTAAACGAGTGTGTTGGCAGAGGCGTATAGTATAACTATGAATGTAAATTTTAAAAACTAAAACTAAAAATAAAAATATAACATAAAAATACCTTTAAATGAACGACCATAAATAAACAGAATATAAATGAGCATTTTACCGAACATTCACGAACATAAACGAACGAACGCAACCTCTGTTCATATTTGTTTAACTTGTCGAACAAAATTTATTGTTCGTGTTTGTTTATTTATTAAATGAATGAACATAAACGAACTTGCCGCCAAATGATTCATGAACTGTTCGCTGAATGTTCGGTTCATTTACGACTAGGTTTTTTAATCGATATCGGTTGTCTTATTTTGTGTGAATAATCTATATTTAATTTAGACTTTTACTATATAGCATAATAACAATACTTAATACAAAGATATTAGCTTAAGGATTAGTGTAAGAATAACGAAAACACTCAAAATAATTTTCAGATAGTTTTGTTTCATTTAGTATAAAAGTATTTGATGGGTATGTTTGGCAAAAGTAGCTGTTGGCTGGTAGTTGGAAGCTGGTGACTGATAGCTAGTAGCTGGTAGTTGTAGCTTTTTAGATATATTTAGGTGTTTGTCAGAGTAGCCGGAGCTTTTAATAAAAATGTATAAAATGACCAAAATGGACATAATTAATAAAATATATTAGGTGTTTGGCAGAGTAACTGAAGCTTTAGGGGTTAAATAGTAATTTTTCCATAAAAGTTGTAGCTCCTTCTAAACGCTACTAGCTAGGAGCGTTCAACCAAAAGCTTCAAGCTCCTAATCTAAAAGCTTCAAGCTCCTTCAACCAAAAAAGCTTTTTATTGAGTAAGAGTTTTTTCTCAAAAACTTAAAGTTAAAACCTCCTAAAAGCTTCATATACCCGATATCTCCAATTAAATAATAATAATATAATTTAAGAAAAAGAAATGATGTAGAAACCTTGACGTTGAAGTTCAAGGTCAGTGGCTGTCTATGCTTCTCTATTCACACACACATGTACTTCAGGCATAAAGTATAGACAAACAAATCTGAATGCTATGATCCTATCTTTATTTTGACTCAACAAGATACTTAGTGTACATGTATTGATGCATGAAGTACCACCCATGTCTGTGTAGCTTCTTTGAGTTATAAAACTTTTTTTAACGGCAAACTTGGATCATTGACGGATCACTAGAGTATCATCGTGTCACCAGCGGAATAACCCAATCACATCGCATAATGCCTATACACAAATCAGGAGTAAACCCAATAAATATGAGAAAAACCCATTTGTGGGAATCAAACCCAGGACCGCTTGCTCCCAAAGCCTTATCCCACCTCCAAGATGCCACTAGACTATAAAGCCGTAGCTTGAGTTATAAATTTATAATCATGTAAAGTACTGGCATTGACGATTGAAGTACAATACATCAAGCAAAATACCAACTTTAAAATAAAATAAGTTAAACGGGTCATGTTAGATTGGCTAGCGAGCCTTTCATAAGCATGAACATTTTACATGAACCTAAATTATGGTTGTTCATGAGCCGAGTCAGGGTAAAATTGAGCTTAGCTCGACTCGGATTTAAAATAAAGCT
Source organism: Scalesia atractyloides (assembly GCA_947069175.1). NCBI lineage: Eukaryota > Viridiplantae > Streptophyta > Magnoliopsida > Asterales > Asteraceae > Scalesia > Scalesia atractyloides. The sequence continues at coordinate 8,568,639 of CAMTDV010000014.1, read as the reverse complement.
GAAAATCTTAACTCGAGCTCGGCTTGACATTTAACCGAGCTAGATCGGCTTGACTTAGTTAGCTCGAATTAAAAGAGAAAATTAAAATTCATTAGTTTAAAATATCGTTTAATCGTTCAAAAAGACTTATCCGAAATAAACATACTATATTACAAGCAAATTAAGTCTCAACCAAATATTAGATAAGTTTCAAAACTCAACGAAATACAATATAAATTTATTAGCATCCTAATTAACCCCCAAATATGTCATAGATATCTAAATGCACTCATAAATACCTGCAATCGTGCTACGTAGCAACCAAAAACAACTAAAACCGAAAAACGACGAAAAACAAAAGCATGGGTTTTTAACACCAAGGGACTCCTGTGACGTAAAACATAGGCAAAGTCAATTTATATCTACAAGTATTAGAAAGCCGAGGGGGTAAAAAACGGAGGTACCAAATGTGATCAACAAACACCGTGCTAAGTAGCAACCGAACGGTAACCAAATCCGAAAAACATAAAAAAAATTAAAAAAAAAATCTGAACTCTTTATTATGAACAATATTATATATATATATATATATATATATATATATATAAACAAAAAAGACAAAATCACTAAAGACAAAAGAAGATACCATCTCTTCAAATGTTAATGAATTATCCAAATATAAAACATATTAAAAGTAAAATATTCCTAACTAAACCGAGTTGAGCTAATGAGTGAGTCAAACCGCCAAGCTCGCTCAGCTCAGTTTCAAACTGAGCCATATCAAATGAGTTTTTTTCCAAACTAAATCCGAATAAACTCAAAGTCACGAGCTTTTTTGACAACCCTAACCCAACCAAACAAAAAATCTTATATCTTTAAAAGAAGTCGAGGGTACAAGACTACAAGTATTTGATGAGTAAGGGCACAAGTAATTGATGCTTGAAGTACAGTTGTACAAACCAAGGGGATTTTTAATTAGGCCAGCCACATAATGGGTGTAATTAAAGTATTGCTTTCGACTTAAATGTGGGTTTTGTAAAAGTCCCATAGCTACGTTCAAATCTATCAAGCTTAAATATATTAATAAAATATAAGAGATGATAGTGTCTCTCTGAATTTTACAGATAAACAGTAACATTTTATTTATTCTTTATTCACAACCACTTATAACTACATACAACTACTTTTCATAAAATAACAGCCCTTACGTAATTTTAGGGGTTGGATGTGAATGCTTTAATAAAATAGAAACAGGGCTCAACATTGCTTATTTTCTTTCTTACGAAGAAAAGAAAATAAAAACGATTAAGAAATATAGTGTTGGAATTTTAATTTTAAGCTTTTAATGTTTATATTATATTTATTAGTAATATTTTTTCGCCACTTAGTTTTATTAATCTGTAAATTATAATATTGTACTAGTGCATAGCAGAAAATTGTAACTACCAAATAATTTAGAAAAAAATATACTCTTGTTCCAAATTAACAAGGGAAGAAAGTTGTGTCAACCACTTGGGTTGGTAGTCCAATGATAAAAGTCAAGAATCTATGAAGACCACCCAAGTTTAAATCTGGTTGAGAGAACTTCAGGACATCCTAAAATAAGGTATTATTATTTAAAAAAAAGTTGTGTGAATGAAAATCAATAACACGAACTCTCCATCATTGGCAGATCTATAATATCAGCATAGGGGTATTGTTTCAATAAAAAGTGGCAACAAAATAAAAAAAAATCATTTTTTTCCAAAATTTACACTACCGTTGGAGCGTTAAGGGGCAACGGAGGTTGTCTCTTCTATCACTCTAGGTCCGCCCCTGCTCTCCATCCCATATTACACTTTTTATATAATGTTGCTGTTATAAAATTACATGATTAAATGATAAAATAGTTAGATATATGTTAAATTATAAAAATTTAGACGTTAAAAAGATTAAGTATTAAGAATGTTTAATATGTATTGGCTTCAAGGGTAAATTAGTGATGATTTAAAGTTTGGTGTTGAATGTATACGTTTTAAAAGCTAGCGTGGTGGTTGAGTAGATAGTTAAAGATTGGGGGGTTTCGTGTAAATTGTAAATTGAGAATTCCTTTAATACAAAAGGACTACTTCCTGTTATAATGAACCTCATAGTTAAGACAGACACACATAGGATTAGACAATATATTTATTGCATGGTCGGTTTCAGTTTCTCTTTGTGTGGTCACCTTTTGTAGTATGTTTAGTGAATCCATTTTTTTTTACTCAACAATTAAAACCTCACAACCATCCCTAGTGCTTTAGTGGTGGACACAGGTATTTTTGTTCCATCTATGATGGGTCCAGGTGAGTTTTCCCTTCAGGTCTCAAGTTCGAGTCTGGGTGATAGAGTTTTCTCGTTAAGAGGTTTAAATTAGGGATCTATTGTGCGAGGTGGCTCTCTAGCGCGGACCTGGTTAAGACAACCCCGACATTCGCAAATAATTCACACCTTTAATAAAAAAATTAGAATCTCACAACACCTACCCTTTGCAGTTATAAACCTATAATCACTTAATCAGGAAATACATCACTTTACTAACAGGCTATACGCTATCTCCTTGAGGACAAGCGACATAAAGTGGTTTTATAGAATGCAAACGTATCACCATTTGATACGTCCGGTAGTTTTTTTTATCGTGAATATTCCCTTACAATCCAATCTCTTAAGTCTTAACACCATTTGATTTGATACGTCAACCTCTTAAGTCTTAACACCAATTGATTTGATAAGTCAATATGTAAAAAAAATTGGCCCATGTACCGTATCAAGCAAAATCTAGCACTTGACGGCCCATTTTCAAGGTACAACATCCTTTTAAGGGTGTTTAAAATTTAGCGCTTGACGGCCCATTTACAAAGGGTTAAGTCGTAAACCAAACCGATACAAAAGTGTTTAAATCAAACTGAACCACACATTTAGGGATGGCAGTCAAACCCGAATTCAATGAAAATACCCGAAACCCAAGACATTTCGGACGGGTTTAGGGCGGGTAGGTGATTAATTTTTTTTCATGAGTATGGAATGGATATAGGATACATGATATACATTTTTACCCGACCCGATTACCTAATAATGCATAGCGATTACATACCTGAAATAATTGTATATTGTTAGGTATTTTAATTTTAGTTATATTATATCTCTTTTAACAAATTCTCTATGTATATTAATTTGAAACGTGGTGAGGAACAACTTTTGGTTTGGCTTTTGTGGTTTTATTTATTTAGAGTAAACTGCTATTTTGGTCCCTAAGGTTTGGGCAGTTTTGTCACTTTAGTCCAAATCTCAAACTTTTTGCATCTGAGTCCCTGTGATTTCAATTTTATTGCCATTTTGGTCCAAAAGTGATTTTTGTCTTCTAAAATCCTGCTATTTTGTCCTTTTTCTCAGGGGCAAAATGGTCATTTTAAGCAGAGTTTGAGGTTTATTTATATATAATATATATTAATGCTTAAAATGACCATTTTGCCCGTAAGGAAAATGACAAAATAGTAGGATTTTAGAAGACAAATATCACCTTTGGACCAAAATGACAATACAACTGAAACCACAGGGACCAAGATGCAAAAAGTTTGAGATTTGAACTAAAGTGGCAAAACTACACAAACCTCAGGGACCAAAATGGCAGTTTACTCATTTATTTATTTTTTGCGTAGTACACTTTAGGGTTTATTATTTATTTATTTTTTAACAATACTTTAGGTTTTTATAACTGTCACAAAAGGTAAACGAGTTTAGTTTCTTTTATTAGTTTGTTTTACGTTTTTTTCCGGATTTAATCATATTTGGTATTTCGACTGCTACTTAGCATTGTTTTATTTATATTGTAACTAGTTGTTAAACCCCGCGTTGCGGGGATGGGGGTCGTAAAACCATGCTAAGTAGTAAGCAAACGTTGAACCAAATTAGAAAAATGTAAAAGAAAACGTGAATTTATACCGCGGCGTCACGTAAAACGCAATAAGCCAACCCACCATTAAATCTAATTTACGGCTCAAGTATAATGCATTTATCTAGAGATGGGCATACTCGGGTTTTATTATTACCCGGAACCGGTTTCAACCCGGACCCGGTTTTGCTTGGATGTCATTGGAACGGGGTATGGTGTGGAACCGGGTCCAGTTCCTACCCGGGTTCACACCCAAGAATATGGAACCGTGTAGAACCGGGTACGGGTATTATGGAACCGGGTATGGTGCGGAACCGGTTTCTGGTAGTATTGGGAACCGGTTCCTGACAGTCAAACCTGCCATTTTACTATTGGGAACCGGTTCCTGACAGTCAAACCTGCCATTTACTGTTCAGAACCGGTTCCTGATAAATGTTACCGTTGGAAACGATTCCTGAATAAAAAATCGGTTTTTTTTGTATATAAACCCCTTCCTACTTACCATTTCTAAACTTAACACTCACCATCATCAACTTACAAAATCAATCAACTTCTAAGTTCTTGCAAAATACCTATGGCATGCAACGACGAAGTTGTTACGGTCTTAGAGACGAAAAGAAACCCAGCTATATGGAAGAATTTTGATCTCTGTTTAATGTCCGACAGCCACGAGATGGCTAGATGCAAAGATTGTGGAAAATTTATGAAGGCCGCAGCCAACTCAACCCTTAAGAAACACACTGAGCGGCATTGCCCATTGACGAAGGCAAAGAAAAATGAGACGGGAGAAGGTTCCCGGCACCGGTTCTTCAAATGTTTGATGTAACCCGTTTGGTTTGGTGTTTTTAATAAAGTTTGTGTAATGTTTCTTTCTATTGTGTTTTGTTATGTTTGATTTTTATTATTAGTTACATTGATAAATAAAAATAGTAACAATAATCGGTTAAAATTAAAAAACAAATTAATCGGTTACAAATGTAAAAAAAAATTAACCGGTTACAAAAAAAATAAAAAATTACTCATAACCGGTTCCAGTAAGATTTTATTTCTTTGATCGTTTACTAGCAGCAGGTGCAACACTTTCCGATGAGTTTCTCTTAGGTGCGGTTACCTCGGTACAATCGTCGTCCGAATCGTTAGTCTCCACTTCTTCGTCCTCCTCTTCGTTAACAATTTTATGCTCTAACTCAACTTCATCTTCTAGACTAGTTTTATGTTGAACACGATCAACGGCATCCAAATGGTCCTTTAAGCATATTGCCATCTCTAGCGATTCCGAAGTTAGTCTTGTTCTTCTAATTCACAAAACCCTGCCACTAAGAGAAAACACACTTTCCGAAGCTACCATGGAAGCTTGGACCGTTAGTATATCACGAGCCATGGTGGCTAGAATCGGGTATTCGGATTCTTTCGAATTCCACCATGCCAAAACATCAAATTTCCTATACTCCTCGGTGGTCATAGTAAGCGAATACTGATTTTTTTTATATCTCCCAAGTTCACTTGTTTGTTCACTACCCCTTTGTTGTCTAGCCGTCTCGTCTCTAACGACATTCAACATGGTTATAAGTGGATCCCCGCTTGTTTCATCGTTAGAGGCCGTGGACCGAGACTCAAACAAATTTATATGATTTTTTTCACCATATTTTTTAAAATAATGATTATAAAGTTTGGCCATACACTCATTGAATATTTTTTTTGTTTTTGCTTTTAAAGTTGGATCCTCCTCATGCATATCTAACTTGTCATAAATTTTATCAATTAAAGCTTCAACACCCGGTACGTTTAAAGTTGGATTTAAAGCGGCGGCACATAGAAAAACGGGTGGTAATTCTAAAAAATATTTTTAAAATTTTTGAATCATTGGGCTCGTCATATTCCTTAACATGTCACTAGAATTTTCAAACTTTTTAAAATTAGTTGTTATCAAATACAATTGGTCCACAACTTTAGAACTAGTGGGATAATAAACACCGGAAATCAAAGTCGTTGTAGTTTTAAAAACTTGTAAAAAAGTACTTAGGTTATGAATATTTTCTCAAGCCGTGTCGGGAAAGAGGACGACTAGGTACTCATCACTTAAAGTTGTATGAAAAGATTTTAAAGTGCCCATTTGCTTTATAGCCATTTCAAACATATGGCAAGTTGAATTCCAACGAGTCGGTATATCCCAATTCGGTCCAATAATTTTTTGGTTGACATCTTTACAAAGTTTTTTATATTCTTGATATCTTTCTTTTCCACTTTTGAAAACATCTTGGAGCATAGCTCTAAATGCTATAATAAAATCCGATACAAATTGATCTTTTAAACCGGTTTGCACTACTAAGTTAGTAATATGTGCAACACATCGTGTGTGGAAAAAAACACCATCAACTATTGGTTTGTACTTCAACTTTAATTTTTCAATCGCCGTTGTGTTGTTTGAAGCGTTTCAACCGGCTATAACCGGTTCCAGCGGTAACATTATAACGGCTATAACCGGTTCCTTCTAGAACTGCATTTCCGGGTACTGGTGGAACCGGGTACTAGTGAAACCGGGTACGGGTAGGAACCGGGTACGACCCGATTCAAATGGTAAAATTGTGGAACCGGGTTGGAACCAACGGGTATTTTGAACCCGGAACCGGTTCTACTTAATGTCGGGTAGGAACTGGAACTGGGTCCAGTTCGGTTCTACCGGTTCGGGTTAGAAACCGGTTTTTATGCCCATCTCTACATTTATCCAGATCAACTTGAAATCCTTTAGACCATCTGGCAAGTTTTAACTTTTACGTGACCATCTCATAAACAATTAAATTAGCCCATAAACTTGATTCTGGCCCAAATACTTTTTTTTATCAGCCCCCGTTTAATTGTTGAACCAGAACTTTTACAACGACTATAAAAAATAAAAAAAAATAAAACACAGCCAATCAGAGTACATGGTGCACATTAATTAACTCATACTATTCTTAAGATCCTACACTAATTATTTATATATAGTAATAAATAAATTAGCAAAGACTACAAATAATAAATTTAATTTAAACTAACATACGTATACACACCATATTTGGAGTAGAAAATGATGGATTGGCTAAGGCAGAAAGTTGGGTTAAAGTCAACTGTGTAGTTTTTGAAGTATGGGTTATGTTCACATATATGGTATGTTCGGCAAAAGTAGCTGTTGTTGGTAGCTGGAAGTTGGTGGCTGGAGGCTGGAAGCTGGTAGCTGTAGTTGTAGCTTTTTAGATATATTTAGGTGTTTGGCAGAGTGGCTAGAGCTTTTAATAAAATGTATAAAATGATCAAAATGTACATTAAAAAGTTGATACATTAGAAAGTTCATTATTTTTAGAGGTTAAAATAGTCATTTTTTTTCCTAAAAGCTTGTAGCTCCTTCTAAACGCTACTAGTAGGAGCGTTTAACCAAAAGTTCAAGCTCCTTACCTAAAAGCTTCTAGCTCCTTCAACCAAACAAGACTTTTTATTAAGTTGGAGCTTTTTCTTTAAAACTTGAAGCTCTTAAAAGTTTCTAAAAGCTCCATATCAAACATACCCATATTATCTTTTTCAATTCAATGCTTGATAAGACAGTTCTTTTTTTACTAATGGCATCATAGTAAATAAGGTTTAATTTTTGGTTATTAGATATACTATTCATAAGATCATACCTAAATTGTATATATAGAATAATAATTTGAAACATAGTGAGTGAACTTTTTTTTCTTTTGTGGGTTTTTTGTTCAATTATTTATTTGCATATTGATTCAAATGGTCATTGTAAATTGTGGCAGTGGCTTCATTCGTGATCATTGTTGAAGTTTTTTTTAATTCAATCACGTTTGTAAATTGTAACAATGGTGATTAGCAGAGTGGCTATTTTGATTAATTTTTGTTTGATTGTATGATAATGTTGTAACTTTGATATATATATATATATCCCATGGGTATATCCAGCGAGTCTTTTTATGACACTAACGGGCATACCCGACTGCTTTCAGGTTGGGTATGGAACACAGTCTTCTAATCGGGTAGGGGCGGGGATTAACCGTTTCCATTTCCTATACACATTTGTTTTTTGTTTGGTTTTCAACCGATCTGAACTAGTTATTCAATTTTTGGTTTTAAAGAAACTCAACTCGGTTAAACCAGAAAATCGAATTATATAAATGTGTTTATCTAAAACACAAGGACAGATGGTGAAAGGAACAATAACATACTCCATCATGTGTATTAGTTTGTTACAAGATGTTTACAACGAATCATTGCCAATCAACAACCTTTTCTCCTAATTTCATTTTTGCCCCATTACTTTGCTAAATTATCAGGTCCAGCCCTTTGATTAATTACAACACAAATATCCCAAAGGATGGGTGAACCTGTTACCTAAAGTTTACCCCTTAATGTGAATATCTTCTAATACTAACCAGGGGTAAACCGTAAATGTACAATAAAAAATTGGACATGCTTACAGTTAAAAAAAATTAACGCGCTGATAAAAATCGAACTAGCCATACTAATTTGAGCTTTTGTTATCATCTGTGGTTTCAAAATCCCAAGATTCGACGCCAAATACCTCTTCGATCATCGAGCCTGTGGGCAAGAACTCAGTTTTAGTTCCGGCACAAGAAAAATACCCAACATCCCATACTCGTGGATCCAAAGGTTCAAAGGTAAATTCATGGTTTACCCATGATTTATTGACCGTACTTGTACAGGGTGCGGCAGCTGTATCAGATGACGTGCAGGAATCGTATAAGAAATCATGGCCTCCAACTCCGTTTTCATCAACAATGGTTTTCTCCGAAGTTGAATCAAAACTACAACTGTTGTGTAACTTTCTGGGTTCTGAATCATACTCTGGCGATTCATCATCATCACTGTCGGCATTCATCGGATCAAGTCTGTTCTGCTCTGTTCTTCTGCGCAGCATGAAGACGTTAAAATAGTAACTGACGATCTCTTGACTGCTGCGCGAAGGGAATTCAGCTGCAAGATGGTTCCAGAAGTTTCTACCCGATGACACAGGGTTTGAATACACAACTTCGTGAAATAACTGCTCATCATCTTCTGTCCATTTCTCAGCAACCACTTCCCCCATGTCACCAAACTCTAAGTCCACAAACGCTTTTAGTCCAATCCTTGCCTTCAGTGTCTCCCTTGATTCTTTAATATGTTGTTTCACACACTCAGCAGACCCGGGATTTTGACAGTAACATTCGGTTTTACCACTTGCAACAGTTGCACTATCATGTATGGTTTGATTTTCAGGCATTGGGATGACAGGAGACCCCAAGAATTTAATCTCATCTCCTTCAGATCCATGCCATTCGGGTATTTCAACTTGATATTCAGGTCCAACCGAGACTTGTTTCATAGGAGAGCGTTCTAGAAGGTAAGAATAGGCATTGGGCGTCGAAGGAGGTACCGCCTCTGACAAGGCGTCTTCTTCGGTAACTGTGCTGCTGGCCCATGATGAGGTGGAAAGACGGCCAGGAAGAGTACACTCAACATCCTTTGTGGCACACACGGGATGATCAATGAACTTGCCACTTACAAATCCATTTTCAACTTCATAATACGGCTTAAAGACGCAGCCCACATCTTTATCTATCATAGGATAGACACTTGTTAAAAACAAAGAACGATAAACCAATCATAAAACTGACCTTAAATACAATTTTTCTCATTAGAGTATCACAACATTATGTAGCTAAACTGTATACATGACAAATATATTTCAACGTATAACAATAAGATTAAGTATTTACAACTGCCTGCAAAAACCAAAGCTTTCCCCACACACCTGACTGAAGCTGCGCATCGTCCTTCGTAAACTGCAAACAAGGAACCAAATCACAGTTATTTTCCAACTTCAAGTGTTTGGTAGAAACATCATACTCTTCTTCGCAAAGTTGTCGTTTCTGCACCATAATTAACCTGCAAAATGTGTAAAAAGATTATACTTAAAATCATAGCCTGACATAAAAGATTCCACTTATGACCACAACTAATAAAACATATGGCTTAAATGGATGAACTAATATAAAAAATAAGGACAAACTATCAGCACATTCTAGCATTTATTTAATGTAAAAAGAAATGTTGATTGAACTGGAAATGTTTATGGTCAGGACTGAAGAAGGTGTAAAATAATTAATAATCTGGCAGAAAAGAATCTTAAACCACACGTGTGAAGTAAACCCAAAAAAAAATAATTCGAAAAATAATATTTCTTCGAATATTCTACAAATTATTAATATTAATCAGAGAAAATATTGAAATTTGGATAAGTAAAGAATCATGTAACTGGAAAAGAAAAAGTCTTTGATTTATACCTTTAACTAAACTCGTACGTAATTCAAACAACAGATCCCCAATTTGAGGTGGTAAAAAAATCAATTTTATAGAACAAACCCTAATTTCGATTCCCAAATTCAAAAATTCAAGAATTTGCAGAAATCGTGGATAAAAATCTCGACTTTTTAACGAATTCAGATATAAAACAATGAAATCAAACGATTAAACAACAGAAAAGAACTCGATTCACAATCCCTAGATCGATGAAGAAAAACAAAAACAAAAGTCAAGATCTGACGAATCAGGGCAAAAGAATAATAATCCGGAACAGAAAACCTATGGATTGATGAAATCCGATGATAGATCTGACAGATCTGGTGAGAAATCAACGAAAATCAAAACCCTAACCTAGAAACCGATTCAGTCAACGGCAGGTATTGAAAAATAGTTCAATCAATAGACGAAGACGAGAATCGGAAGAATCCGGTATCAATTTGGGACATTCAGAGTGAATGAAAATCGAATTTGGGAATTAGGGTTAGAAAGAGGGGTTTAAAAAAATTGGGGATCTGAGTTGCAACGAGAAAGGTAAAGTAGAGGTCGGCGAATTTTGTAACAAGTTGTTTGAAAATAAAATACGAAATTACCGAAAAGGGTATGTGGTGGCTTGTAATTACCTGACACGCTCTTTGGTATTTGAACTCTTTCTGAGGGTGTTTTAGGTATTTTCGGTACAACGCAGACAAAACACATTGTACGTAGACTTCAATAGTCAATGGCAACTCAACAATTCACACAGACTTAAAAAATAATGATTTTATAATTTTGTATACCATATTATTACTATTATTATTTCATACTTGTTTATAAACAAAAGTATTGGTTGATATGTTTAATCAATTTAATTAAATGGAACATCATTCAAAGATATAAAGTTTAATCAATTTAATTAAATGGACCTAGAAGCCGTAGAATTCCTGAACATGGTGCAATGGGTTATGAATAGTAATCTTTCGATCCTTAAGAGTCGGTTCGTCTTTAGTAGGATCGGTTTTGCAATTCAAAAGGTTGCGGCGCAACTTGTTGTCTGTTTATCTGCCATTTGTTTGAGGTCTGAACCATTAAGTGTTGAACCAGTAAAATGTCTGAAACGTTAAGAGCCTCATTGAGTGGTAAACAAACAACCCCTAAGTTACATTCTGTCACCTTGTTTATATCAACGAATTAAACGTGCCGATTACATGATTTTAAGATGTGTTCGGATTTGAGTTGATGTATTTAACACAAATAAATCCACCAACCCAACGGATTTGTGACGCTTATACAAAACCCTTGTCTGATGTTTGAGAACTAGTGTCATAAGCTTGATTAAGAGCAAATGGAGAATACAAATGAGTTGAGTGATTTTAGATGAGCTAGACAAAACTGATGTAAAACCGTTGTCCTTGCCTCCATTTGGTGGTCTCGAAATCTGATATTAAACTGATTAAACTGGTAAATTCGACAATCGGTCCTGGGAAATTGAAAGTTTTAATTATAAATTGTTTTTAATAATAGATACGAGAAAAAGAAAAACCGGATTGAAAAAGTTGCGTTACTAGTTAACCACATGGAATTAATAATAGTGAAATTACAAATACATATCAAATTTAGAATTGTTAAAAGTAAACCACTCCCTTCAAAAGTGTCTATTCTAACTTATCGCAAAAACCAAACACTTAAACATCTATTTGAAGCACAAAATGTTGGCTTTAGGCAAAGAACCAAAATTTTCAAGAACACTAAACCTAATCAGAACATCATCGTATAAATCTAAGGTTTTTGGAACAAAGATTCCATTGATAGAAACTAGTGTAGTGATACACTAAAACCTCCTGCCTCCATCCTTAGTCGTCCGCCCTATTTTGTCCATATTCAGAAGACTTTAGCCCTTCAACAAAGCTTTTCCTTAACTATCTGCCGAAGCCTCCATGTATGGATGCAACGACATTGCCCGGTGTTACGGATGAAACCTTAGGTTATGTCGAACTAATAGTTTTTGCAAATATTTACAAATAAGAAATAAACCTCGTAATTCAATGCAATAAATTGTAATCACACCCGTAGCATCTTGTAAGAGTCTAGTTTAGTGTAGTATCCCATTACTACCTTGTACATATTAACGTACTTCCTGTAACATGTTTTCTTACACATTTGATTCTAATATTACATCTTAAGTTACACATTTCATGTGCCCATTCATCACAGTTCAGATATTTTGTATATTACCAGCTCTGACCGTTATTCGATTCAACTTGGTTCCTTCATGTTAATTGTTATCTAATTTATCAGTGATGTGTTATGCGGGTTGCAGCTTGCCAAGGGGCAGTGGCGAAGCTTGAGATTTCTGAAGGGGGGGGGGGGGGGGGGGGGCGAAAATGTATATACCCAAAAATTTCTATACGAAAGCTACATATATAACACTACTGAGCGAAAAGTTCGTGGAGTCGGACACCCCGTCCCGGGCCCCTTCTAAGCTACGCCCTGCCAATGGGGAGACCGAAATGATTTAGGCATGTGTAGAGGGGACATATAAACCACCTCTAAAAACGTAGAAACACACAGTGAAAGGGAGGAGCAGAGCAGAGGCATACCCAAACTAGCAGATTAAGCAGAATTGATTAGACTTGCACCTCTCCAAAGACATGATCAGTTATGAGACTTCTAAGAGACGTCAAATAAAGGTTAGGGGTTTTCCTGCCCTATGGATATTTCTTGGTTTCGGTTACTTTTTAGGCGGTTCGTGATCTTTCTGTCAAGCATGGAAAAAAGCATGAGACCAGACAGATTGGTTTCTTCCTATCAGGTAACAAGCAAAGTAGAAAATGTGGAGCTCCGGGAAGTTTAGACCAAATGGTTTTCAACATGTTCTCAACTCTAAAAACAAATGGGGCCGGACTACTTTGGGAAAGAAAGATTATGAGATCCTCAAAAGTGTCTGATAAACCAACCAAAATTAATAAAATATTTAAACTGAAAGATCAGAGCATACAATCCTCGGAAGCACGGAAACGCCTGGGAGGTGTCGTCTCCCGTCCCGGGGACTGCTAGGGGACGGAAACGGCACGGGGACGGCCGGGAAACGTCCCCGACAGGTAGGAAACGGCCAGGAAGCGTGCAGGAGAAGGGGACGGTGTATGGGGACGCGCAGGAAACGTTTCCTGCAAGTTTCCGGTCATAGTTCGACTGAATAGGGTGAAAATAGCGGATTCCGACGACGACTTCTGGCCGGAAACCTGCAATTTCTGCCGGAAACTTGCTAGAAACTGTGAAGAAGAAGAGCGGCTGCCTTTTTGTGACGGCACCTCCCAGGCGTTTCTCCAACGCCAGGTCAGCAGATGGGTGCGAATCAAGTTCGAACACCGGCGGAAAACGGTGCAACAACTCTTTTTGTTGGGGAGTTACATTGGTGGACAACAGATGCCGAGCTAGAAAGCGTTTTATCTCATTACGGAAGGGTGAAAGAAATAAAGTTTTTTGATGAACGGGCTAGTGGAAAGTCAAAGGGCTATTGGTGGACAACAGATGCCGAGCTTGAATACGATCCTTGCCGTACCCGTCGCGTTTCACTTGATTTTGTGAAAATTGATTTGGGTTGTTGAGATTAGGATTGGTAGAACAAGATCCAGATTTTTTTTTAATAATTCAAGTGCAAAGTTTGTGGTGAAAATCGACAAGGATCGTATTCAAGAGTTAGAGCACACTTGCTTGGTATAAAAGGTACGAAAATATGAAACCGTAGGACACTGACAGGTTTATCAGGTTTGGGTCGGGTTGCTGATCAAAGTTATAATACCCTACTCTTTCAAATTTATAATTTTTCTGTGTGTTGGGCATTTCAAGTTTATCATTTATTCAATAAAATGATAAATAACTAATTTGAGTTTTTGTGTTACATTATCTTTGATATATATTTATTTTTTTTATATGTTTTTATTCCCGTACCCGTCCCGTCCCCGCTTCTTAAATTTTTTAGTTTTGCCGTTTCCGTGCCCGTCCCCGTCCCCGTACCCGTACCCCGTTCCCGTACCCGTACCCGTACCCGTACCCGTCCCCGTCCCAGTGCATCATAGATACAATCCCTTTCAAGCCTCCACATTTGACCAAACCCTCACAAGTTTGCGGATGCCAGTGTCACACCTAGCCCAAAAGTTAAATAAACAACCCATCTTCAATTTTGTGGGCTCCACTAACTTCTTTAGGATTAAAAAGATTTTTGAGTAAATTTTCGTCTTCCTCCCTGTGATTTGGTCACTATAATGGTTTTGTCTTAATCCTTTAAAATAGTCAGTTTATTCCATGATCTATTTAACTTATCTCTATTTCACTCCATGCCTTTAACGGTATCCATTTACAATGTTAAAAACAGTCACATGCCTCTCACATGAGGGGCATTTTAGTCTTTTCCCATAATTTAGATATTTTGTAATTATATATAATAATACATATATATAAAACAGATGTACACTTCTTCTTCTCTCTCTATTTTCTCTCCCTACCATCCTGCACCACCACCGCCAGCATCTATCGACCACCGCTAACCACCACCTGCCAACACCACCCACCACCCCACTAACCACCAGTCCACCACCTGCCGACATCACCTGTTGACACCGATACTAGCTCACCTGAACCTAAATCACCTCACAAGTTTTGTCATCAGAACCGCCACTACCTCACTGGAACCTAAATCCCCATCGTCATCATCATGGTTCGCGTGGAAACCCTAATCGCCGTCCCTTACCCCTTTTCAGATCTGAACCAATTTATGTTCCAGTTTGAAGAATGAAGATGAAGCGTACCTAGTTTGGTGATATTAGCGGCGGATGGCGATGGTCCAATAGGCAGCTTCATCCGATCCAATCTCTCTATCTCTCTCTCAGATCTGATATCGCAGAACTTCCGTCGCCGGAGGGGGTCGGAACGACCGGAATCATGCCGGAACTCTCATCCGGTCCCATCGCTCTCTCGCAGAACTCTTTTTCTCTCTCTAGGGTTTGAGTTTTAAGAGAAATGATAAGATTAATTGTGACCGGATTTGACTATAGGTTTGGGGCGTTGCTTTTAGGGCCTGATCAAATTTTCATCAGTCATGGTGGCAGAGAGGTAGGGAGAGAGAGTAGGTGGAGAGTGAATTGAACGAGTATTTCTTTAGACATATACATATATAAAATAAATAAGTAATTGTGGGAAAAAGACTAAAATGCCCCTCATGTGAGGGAAATGTGACCAAGATTTAACGGTTAAATTGGATGGCGTTCAGGGCGGGAAGTGAAATAGAGATAAGCTTCATAGATCAGGGAGTAAAATAGTTATTTTTAAAGGATTGGGACAAAACCATTAAAACGACCAAACCACATAGAGCAAAACGGAAGTTTACTCAAGATTTATTTTCAAAAAAAATCACAAATTTTTGTGATATTATGGGTAACTATTAAAGTTTAAAAATGAGCACCTTGTTGTGATACTATGACATGATAAAAAAAATAAAATAAAAAAGCTACATCAAATCAAATTTAGAATAACCAAAAACTGATAGTAAAACTAGACATGGTGCTGGAAGAATCCTTCGCTCAAGCTTATGGGAATGCCACAATATTTCGACAAAGGCTAGGCATAGCAATTGTTGAGTTTCGGAGATTGATGAAACACAAAGCGAGCCTCTTTATAACCAAAAATAAGAAACAACCTTCTCTTACTCGATAATACTATTAATAAAATTAGCAGCTGTCCATCACGAAGAACCTAATTTCTTCTTGATGCTTTTGCCTGAGATTCTCCACCAAAGAAGCTCGTTGCATTGTATTGAGCGCTTTCGTGTAGTATAACGCAAGCTGTTTTGCGATGGTTCACAAAATAATCGTATACACTGACTTCTAGAGTCTCAAAATCACTCTTTTGACTTTTGCTTCAATGACAACCTACCAACAGTCAACTACTTGTTGCAGCAGAAAATTAATACACACAAGCGGGACACACAACTGCTAAATGCAGGGTTCTCACTTCTCACCAACCCAATTATCTTGTCCACGGTATTAGTCTCATTGTTCTTAACCCTAAGGTTCTTTAGGGTACGCTTTGCATCTGCACAGTAGGCAAATTTATGGACCAGCTTCGGTTCAGTTTCAGTTCGTAAACCAGCTCAGTTTTTGCAAGTTTGAAACACAAACCTATGGACCCACCCAATCCGGCCAGTTCGGTTTTCTGGAACCCGGCCAGTTCGGTTTTCCTTTTCCTAAAATGTAATCAAAACTGGCCGAATTAGGCTGTGAAATGTAGCATTTAGTCAATATTAACAGTTTAATTTCACTGAAGTTTCTTCCCATACAGTTACCACTATTGTCCATTGATCCTCATACTGATTGACCCTAAAACAGTGAGACTTATAAGGAAACCAGTGGACATTTTGACCAATCAAAAACTAGGAAGACAAGCCTTACCTGTTGTTACAACTGATCCTTGAATATGTTTATACATCGAGTCATTTACAACACATTTTATTAATTTGTCATCAATTATTCATATTTACTGCACACTTTTATAAGCAACAATGGCATTTGTATTACCTTCAGAAAATACAAACATAACTATAGATCAACGCCCTCATCAAGGCCTTTAGAACCAATCATCACATTTGAATCGATTTGTTTGTCGAATTTCTTTTTTCTTCGATCTTCAAACTCGTGAAATCCTTCCATCTGAGAGTAGATTTTCAATATCAATATATTGTCACTTTTGTAGCATAAACCGAGTATTTGGGAATCAGAGATTACCTGTTGGAATTGATCCATAGATATGGGATTGCCATGCAATGAAATATTCTGTAGGGTCTTGCATTCTTTCAATAAACTTGGAGGAATCTGCAGAAGAAAAGATGCAAGACGATGTATCAAAACAAACTACTTTTCCTATTAAAGATCAATACTTGCAAAAAAGCTACCTGTTTCAGATTGTTATGATCTAAGCACAATGACTTCAGATTAACGAGACTGCAAACCGAAGTAGGAAGTTCCTCAATGGAGTTTTCTGTGTCAAAAAAAAAAAAAAAAGAAAAAGAAAAGAGAAGAACCATGAAACTTCGAAAGTACAACTTGCATATAGGAATAAAAAATTCAGCAAAATGAATAATACCATTTGCTTGTAGTTCTTCCAAAGAAAAACAGCTCCCTATAGAATCTGGAAGAGCCTTTAGTTTGTTATGCGACACGTTCAGTAGCAACAACTGCATTTTAAAAAACTCTAATGAATTTTATAACAAAATCATGTGATACAAGTGAATTACATTAGCATTTGAAGTATGTAACGTGAGACGCCATTAAACTTATTTTCCTGTAATAGATTTCATAATAGTGAATATTCAAATAAAGAATGGAATAGTGAGATGCTATAAGCAGTTACTTACATTGCGCAAGCTTCCTAGGGTTTCAGGCAGGCTGGTTAAAAGGTTTCCAGATATGGATAACCGCTCAAGTCTCACCAATTGACCCACTATAAAGCAATAAAAAAATTACAAAAAGAAAAATCTTAAAAATATTGACAAAAAAGCACACACACATGCATACACAGAGGATCAGGATATAATATAAAGGGTTTTAAGAGTGCTTTAAAAATTGCAATTTGCATAGGTTTGCAATTTTAGTTGCAAGTTGATGTTCTGACTTTGCGGTTGTTTAGTGTTGCTGCAACCGTTGATATTTATAAGGATACGGCTGACTGAAAAAAAAGTATACATTTTCAGTGAATTTTCACTGTGCATCATGCTTGATGCTACAACCAACAGTAAACAGGTACGAAGGCCAGCCGTGATGTCGGATTGTTCTTCTATGGTTTTCAGTTTTTGGAATGAAGCAACAAAAAAAAGTAAAAAAGTGTTACTACTTACTCCTGCTTTAAGAAATTGCAATTTGCATATGTTTGAATTATTAGTTACAACTTTATGTTTTTAATTACAGGTTGTTTAGCCTTGCTGTAACATTTTGGAATTTATAAGGATTTGGATGATGGAAATCCTTTCTACAATCCTACCCCTTTAACCGAACTTTCTTTAAGAATATATTCACCCCATATATAGAGAGAGAGAGTGACACAGATAAAAGCACCTTCATCAGGAAAGGTGGTAAGTCGATTCCCATCGAGTATGATAAACTTTATAGACTGAAGTTTCCCGATATTCATTGGAAGACGCTCGATTACATTATTTGCCAATATCTGAAAATAATAGAAAAAACTACAGCTGTCACTTACTTTTTCCAAATTCCAGATTATAAACAACCATTTAGAAAATATAAAAAAAGATAAGTTCTATAAAAAAACAGATATAATGATGGAAATATTCAGTTTATACCAGCCTCTGAATACTCATTAGCTTGCTGATCTGCTCTGGGACATCAACTGCAGTACCCACAAGACAGAAATGGTGAGTACATATTTGGACTCCAGAAAATTGGAGTATACACAGCAAAATTACGAAAACGTGTCTTTAACTGTGAGTTATGCATTCCATCATAATCCGCTATATCAGTTAGAACAGTTATAAATGTGTACACAAAGCTTATGCACGCCACCAGGGAATCAAATGATATTCCAACCAAAGAAGAAAAAAGCAGTACCTAATTTATTTTGTGTTAGATCAAGCGTCCGTACAGATTTTCCAAGCTCTAGCACTTCATCTGGAAATGACTGTTTCACCAATCACACCAAATCAACGCATTAAACATCATACCTCATGGTTTAATTCCAAGAAGCCTTGTTCCAAATCATAGTCAATAAACCTCCAAAGAAATAAGCTACAAACAAGAGGTAATTAACTGTTCTACAAAACTCAATTTTCATACACCAATATTTAAAACTCTTAGGTCCAAGCTTCATGTTGCTACGCACGTTACATCAGTTAGTTACAGTCCAGTTTTCAGTTAATTTTTTTTTTATTTGATTAGATCCATGTAGTGATCAGATTACACCATTTTATCTCTCTTTGATATTAAAACCTAAGTCTTTTAAGGTTCAAAATTATGAAAAAGCCTTTAGCACTTTTCAACAAACAAACAGGCATTATTATTACCGGAAAAAGGGTATTTAACATCCATAAATGATAAAATTCATACTTATATTTGTGTGTGTGTGTATATATATATAACCCCCTATGTCTTTCTCCCTTCCTTATCACTTTCTCCACTTCATAATTTTCAAGAATCAAAACCATATCTGTATATGTTAATTCAACAGCACATAAACTACCAATTTTTGTTCAATCAATCTCACACAAATAAGACACACACCAACAAATCTAATGTTATACTAAAATATCTGGATTATTGTTTATCAACACAAATTTCAATTTCAATTTGCAAAATCGGAACAATCAAAGAAACACAGTAAACTAAAAATAAAAATCTAGAGTGAGAGAGTGAAGATACCTTCAATTTACCATCGCGTAAGGCTACAATGCCAGTGGCGCGCCATCTAGACAAGCGGCTGGCTTTGGAATCGGCGCTCTTGCTGGCAAAACATCCCATTGAGTAATCGCGATAAGAGCGGCTTGGAATTGGCTCCGGTGAAACTGTAATCGGCGATAGCAGTTAAAGAAGGTGGAGCAGTTTGAGATGATGACGACAACAGCGAAGACTTTTTAGATCGTGTTGGGTTGGGGTTTTCGCAGGTGATGTGTGAGCGTATTAAACTAGGTCCACACGGCGCGCCAAACTAACGCGATAGCCAATTAAGCCATAAAGGTATGTATTACGCAATATATATATATATATATATATATATATATATATATATATATATTATATATTGGGAAATTTACGAAAATAGCCAAGAAGAATCATGTTACTTACGAAAATAGCCGGTTCATGCGTCTTTGGAGCAGTGCATTACGGGTTACGAGACACCTTTATGCGTCTTTAAATGTAGAGTTGACACGTGTCACAATGGGACGCATGGGATGAGTCGGCAGACGCATGGGATGAGTCACAGACGCATGGGATAATGAGATGAGTCACGAACGCATGGGATGAGTCACGGACGCATGGGAAAATGGGATGAGTCACGGATGCATCACATGGATGTCATTGAGACACGTGTCACTTCTACATTTAAAGACGCATAAAGGTGTCTCGTAACCTATGATGCGCTGCTCCAAAGACGCATGAGATGGCTATTTTCGTAAATCAACATGATTCTTGGCCATTTTCGTAAATTCCCTGTTTTTTAATTTGCTTTTAAATTTTGTTGAACTACTCAATAACCATGGTGGACGTAGCGTCTCCAAGATGTGAGAGCGGGTTCACGGTCTTTAATTGAGTCGAGCCAAGTCGAGTCAGGGGGGAATCGAGCTCAAGCTTGAAATTCGTTAAGGCGGCTCGGCTCAACTCCAACTCTAGTTTGAAGTTAAACGAGCCTAAGAACGAGCTAACGAACCGAGTCATGAGCCGAGCTTGGCTCGGTTACAAAATGAGCCAACTCGGCTCATGTCATCTCAAATTGAGTTTTTAGCTAGTTTTTCTCGAGCTTCTTTCGAGCGAATTACAAGCCGCGAGCTTTGTGAACAACCCTGGGTTCACCAGATGAGATCATACGAGAAAACCGCCGCAACCCTTGCAAAATGGGTTCGAAAGATTACTGAGGGATTTCTAAACCCCGTGCTAGATGTATGGTTTATGTTGCACAAGTTTGTACAATCCTAAATGATGTATTAGATGATGATGTGACACAATATTATTGGATGATGGATTGAAATTGATGATAGGTTTAACTAGATGGATGCCTTATCTTTTTTAGGTTGAAATTGAATAAAACTAGTATTTATGATCCGTGTTTTTACGACCGGACCGTTAAATCGAACAAAAAGACGTAAAAGGATTGAATCATGCATTCTAGTTTATTTGCCAATGTTTGGAAGTAAATGTAATAAGGACATGTAATGTTGTTGATGATAATATGATATATACTATTATAGTATTATTAATTGGTTGTTAAGTTATTTTAATCAAATTAATTTCTTTATTTTGTTTTTATCTGGATTCATGTGCTACAACGATTTTTTTTTATTAATTTAATAATTTTCTTTTTCTTGCACCTGAATTCATTAGCCGTTTAATTCTTTTTGTTATCATTAGCTGTTTAATTTTTTTGTTACTTTAATGTGTAATAATTCATTTTAGGGATAATCAAGTTTGAGTAAACTGCCATTTTGGTCCCTGAGGTTTTAACAGTTTTGCCACTTTAGTTCAAATTTCAAACTTTTGCATATGGGTCCATGTGGTTTCAGTTTTATTGCCATTTTGGTCCAAAAGTGATATTTGTCTTATAAAATCCTGCTATTTTGTCCTTTTCCTCAGGGGCAAAATGATCATTTTAAGTAGAGTTTGAGGTTTATTTATATATGTAATATATATTAATGCTTAAAATGACAATTTACCCTGAGGAATAGGACAAAATAGCAGGATTTTATAAGACAAATATCACTTTTGGACCAAAATGGCAATAAAACTGAAACCACAGGGACCCATATGCAAAAAGTTTGAAATTTGGACTAAAGTGGCAAAACTGCCAATACCCAGGGACCAAAATGGCAGTTTACTCGTTTAGTTTTTATTTCGCTTTTAAAATTAGAGTTTTATAAAAAATTTGAAGTTTACATTGTGATTTGCTTTTTCATTACGATAAATTTAATTTCATACCGAGTTTTCGTAATAATGTACAATTTATCGAAACATGGGCTTAGAAGTCGCTGACTCTGCTTTAATGTTTAACTTTTTTATTAGTTTTTCGTTTTTCTCTTACAACCTTTAAAATATGCTATTTTATAAAATTTTGAATTTTTTCGTTTGATGTTAATTTTATTCGTTGGGTAAGTACCGGTGTACATATCGGCGAAACGAAAGCTCACAACGTTTAACACCCCGCCACAACGTTTGGGTAATATATCGCTAGTTATAATTTATTTATCATGTTAAATTTTATTCATAGCCTTTTTATTAAAGAAAACGTGATCAGTCAAAACAAATTTAGGATTGAATAATGTAGCATGATCTTTATGAGTACTAACATCAAATTCAAATGGAACACGACAATTTTTGCATAATAACTGTAAGATCAAAGTTCTTCGAATAGTTATAACAACTCATGTAAGGTCTCCATAGTCCATTATTATTTTTATTTTCAATCTAATCACTTATAGAAAAGGGAATTGGCCTGGTATAATAATCCCACCTCAAAATATTCCCTTCACCAGTCCCACCTTTCATTATTTTTCCTACAATGGTTCCCGTTAAAAAAACTTAACGGAGTTGAACTTTTTCAAATTACAAACAGAATTTTTGGGCTTTTGATCAGAACGATGATACGAGTCCATTGATGTAAAACTTACTTCGAAATGTCGCTCCAAGTGACTTGATTTTGGTTAATTGGAAATTTAAACACCCGAATTGAAGCGTCGTTTTCATCATTCGGAGCACCGTTTCGAGGCAAGTTTTACATCAATGGACTCGTATCGTCGTTCTAATCAAAAGCCTTAAAAATCTGTTTGTAATTGGAAAAAAAACTTAACTCCGTCAAGTTTTTTTAACGGAGGACCGTTGTAGGAAAAATATGTGAAAGGTGGACTGGTGAGGGGAATATTTAAGGTGAGATTATTAATGGCCAATAAGGTCTATGTGATATTATTACAGACCAATTTCCTAAGAAAAACTATTTGATAGTAGTGAACAAACAAAGATTCTTATAATCAATATTTGATACATATTGTACTATTTTATATAACTATCATACATCTTGTTAATAACATAAAAAAAAATGTACTATACAAATTAATAAGGGTTTTTTTCATGACAATTAACAGAATATGTCACGGTCCAAATATACGCTCTTGAACATTTGGGTTGCTGGTTAGTCTGGGACGGCCTAGCGGATAAGAAGGTGTACGTGCCTAGTCGTTTCTATGCGACGAACGCACCACTGGTTGAGAGCTGGCGTCGCTCTCATTATGAGTCCTAGGCAGGACGAAACCAGTGACCTACACAAAGAAGTGGGATGGATTGGCTTGTCCCAAGAAATGGGGACTTCAAAGGGGGTCGAAAACTAACCCATGACACATAGGTGGCCTTTTTAATTTGTTGTCATTCTGACATAAAATATCAAACACTAATAAGACAACAAAGAAACCTCTTGATTGATACAAGTTTATACTGGTTTATAACTCAATCAAGCAGGTAATATATAAAGATACGTTTACATTTGTAACAATTTATCGAGAGCCAAGTAACAATTTATCGAGAGCCAATATAACCGGGTCTCGGTATTTTGGGGCACTAGCAGGGAGAAAGTCTTCCCCAAACTTCTCAAGCATCGTATCCGAATTGTGTTTGCATAGTCTTCTAAGATTCTCATACAACCACATCTGACGTTCGTGCCAATACATTGCGTCAAGAACATCGTGGATGCCAGATTCAATGTACTTGGGATATCCCACCAAGAATACAATGAAACTTCTAAGAGCAGAGTAGACAGGTATGAGATCCATAGGGCCAGCAAGAGTAATGAGTGATTTCATCAGTCTAATGGGATGTAGATGCCTATATGACTCGTATAAACGAGGCTCCTCTTCCACGGAAAACAAAATATAGGGAACATCTGCTATAGAACCGGTAATAAAAGATTTAGCAATGCTACGCCTATCAGATAAAGGTAGGGTGATTGCACTTTTGATAGATGAATTTGCCTGATCATTCTCTTGTATCTTTATCCATAGTTGCGATCCTCCTAACAGTATAACCTATGTACAAAATGTTGCAAATGTACCTTAGGACTTCATTACTATAGTACTAGGTTGTTGGATGATGATGCAACTATAGATGTGAAATGGTTACCTTAGCCATCACGGAATCTGCAGTTGGATTTCCAACTTGAACACATCTACTAAGTTTTAAGAAGTTTAGGCTGCATAGCAGCCATATAGTTCCTTTGCATCTGCATATAAGTTGACAGTCAACCTGTAGTGTTATTAAATAGTTCAACACATTAGTTAGCTCAACAAGAGGATCGACTTACATGCTAGTCACACGACCCCAGTCTCGTATGTCACCACTTGACCTGACCATAAGGATTATGATGGTGGTTAACAGTTCTGATGGCAAGTCCAACATGTGTGCCATCTTCTTAGTTTCTGGAATTTTGTTGTAGCATCAGTTGTGTAAGAAAATAAATAAACCATGCTTTTATATATTAATACAAGAATTTAGGTAATTTATAATAATGTGTAAATGATGAATAAACGGAAATGTAATTTTAATGCTTGTTAAAAATAATATAATTAAAGGTAGTTTGGTATAACATTCAACAATATAAATGAAATTTAATATTTACAATTTCCAAAAGAGTAAAGGTGTTGTCATTTCTTTAAAAATTTGTTATTTATTTTTCAAAGATTATTTTAAGTATTTTTTTTTTAATTTTTACAACAACAAAAACCATGAGATGTTAAAAAACCACCACCTACCTCAATCCAAACACGAATTGTCCTAATGGTCATATTTCATAGATACTAGAATTTTCACTTCCTAGAGTGCGATAAAATTAATATGAAACACAAATACTATGGTCAACGTTAAATGTATACTTTATAGGATCATACGATCTAATACTATACCAATTTCTTTGTAAAAAATTGACAAAATAAATACTCAATTACTTGATTTGTGATTCCATATTAATTTGGTTTTGATCATTAGCATCATGACATTCCTAATTTTAAACCCTAGTTGCATTAATCATCATAATCATAATGATCCTAGCATTCATTTCAATCTATATGTAATCAGTTGCACTAATCAAAACATGGACTCCTAATTAATTTATCTTAGTTTTAAAAATTGGGTTTTCCTTATGTGTTGTATTTGAGTGCAAACACCCAAAAAAAAAAAATACTTAAAGAAAAGAAATGGTAGATAAACACACAACAGCGAATCCTTGATTATATTATCATGATTATCGTCGTAAACTTCTTAAAATCAAAAAAGTGAAAAACTAACCAAAATTGACAAACTTAGAGAATCAACAAAGTGAGAACGAGGATGATCGGTGAAACTTCTTTTCTTGTTCGTGGAAAGGAATGAAACTAATATATAACCAGGGTTTCCGTAATGAGGAAGAGATTAGTGAACGACATCGTTTTTAACCAACATAAAGCATTTTAATAAAAGTAATTTGTAATTAAAACTCTTAGTTATAGAACGAATAAAACAATTAATTGCAAGGAGATAATCAAGACGGGACCACCCTTTTCATATCAGGGTCACGTGACCCCACACTTTTTTATGTTTGATCTATATGATCGAAAATCAATTGACCTTATAGCTTATCAGACAATGATCCTAAAATAAATTTCATGAAGACATTTTTTAGTTAACCCTCGACCTGGAAAGAAAAGACCTAGGTTGTTGGGGGCATGCTTTGAACCCTCGGCCTCTAGTAAGAGGGGGGGGGGGGGGGTGGGTCGAAATGTAGTCGCATCCCAATTCCCTCCACAACTAAAGAGGCGAATCACCGATTCAGACCGGTTATGAAATCGGTACTCACCGATTTGTTTCTTCCTCCCCTCAGTTCGATTGATTTTCCAAACCCTCGTCTTTGATCTTGATCGAGTCTGAACCTTGGGCTATGATACCAATGTTGGTATCAAATCAAAATTCTCCAAGGACCATGATCGAGGCGAAGACCGGTGATAACAAGCATCACGATAATCACCACAAGCATCATACCAATACATCTTGTAATAAAAAAAAACAACTTGAACAATAAACAAACACAAACCGATAACAAAAATCCGAACTTGTATTTCAATATTCGAATGAAAAAGTGCAACGTATTGTGATTACAAGTTCTAGAATATAAAACCTATTTAAACTATGTGAAGCGACGCGTCTTGGAGACTTGATGTTTCTGTCACACCGTTCCAAGATGACCAAACAAACGGTTATTTCTTAATTTGACGTACCGACCGCTTCACAATTTCAAACCCAATACTTGTGGAAAAATAAACCAAATGTTTAAAACAATTCGACCCAATAGAAATAGAAACTAAACATAATAAACGACTAAATAAAACCCCAGAGACCGTTTTAGCTTAGTTGATTTGGAAGGATCGGATACGGATTAGAGGATGAATGATATATCTAATCCAAATTAGATGACGTGAAGATATATCTTATCCTAATCAGATAACGTGAAGATAAAGTTATTTTTTTAACGACTAAATGTTGCACTCCCGGGATTAAACCCATAACCTCCTCCTTGTTTTACATATTTAAAGTTACGATAAGTATCAGTAGGATTAACAGTTTACAATTAATGGCTTGCATGCCAAGTAAACTGAGATCATAAATAGATGTTTACGTGTTTTGGTAGTTCCCAACAAAAAAATTAGGGTTAGACTTTTTTGAAAAGCCCTCGCTTCAAGTTTACCAGGTTCCTCTATATCTACTCACTCTATCTTTAGGTTCAGGCATCTTTTTTTTACAGTTTTTTTATACAAAAAAGTCCAAACCGTTTTTATACAAGAGCTCACATGTTTGCTTCTGAAAGTTTCTTATTTTGCTTTTGTAATCTTTCGTAATATTCTCTCAAAGTTTTGTGGTTGTTGTTGTGTGCTATACTGTGCGAAGATATCACAGTGATTGTGATATCTAATAAGGGGGAATTGGTCTGTAATAATCCTAGCTAGACGTTATTGGCCATTGTCAGTCCCACCTTTGAATATTCCTTATGCCAGTTCCACCTTTCACTTATTTTTCCTCATTCGGTCCTCAATAACGGAGTTAAGTTTTTTTTTTCCTGAATTACAAGCTGACGTTTTAGAGTTTTTGATCAGTACGAGGATACGAGTCGAATGATGTAAAACTTACCTTGAAATTTTGCTCAAAACGATGAAAACGGTGCTTCAATTCGGGTGTTTAAACTTCCAATTAACAAGGGTGTTTAAACTTCCAATTAACAAGAATCAAGTCGTTTGGAGCACCGTTTCGAGGTAAGTTTTATATCAATAGACTCGTATCTGTTCAAAGGCCAAATACGTCAAGGTTGTAATTCAGAAAAAAAACTTAATTTCGTTAAGTTTTTTTAACCGAGGACAGGTAGAGGAAAATAGGTGAAATGTGAGACTGGCATGGGGAATAGGTGGGACTGGCAATGGCCAATGACGTTAGTTGGGATTATTACAGACCAATTCCGCATCTAATAATAACATGGTTTTTGTGATCATATAGATGTATCACTTATTAATAAAATATGAACAAAAACTTTACCTTGTAAACACCCATGCTTCCACGGAAATTCCACCAGATTGGCTAACTAACTTATTTTTCATTAACTGAGGTTTAAGAGCTTGCGTTGTGCAGGCAAAGCGCATGGAAACAGGAGA
Organism: Scalesia atractyloides; assembly: GCA_947069175.1. Taxonomy (NCBI): domain Eukaryota; kingdom Viridiplantae; phylum Streptophyta; class Magnoliopsida; order Asterales; family Asteraceae; genus Scalesia; species Scalesia atractyloides. Next base: position 8,541,007 of record CAMTDV010000014.1, on the reverse strand, counting down.
AGCCGTTGCAATTAGAAAAGCGTTGCAAGATAAACGATACAAGAACCGTGAACTGTAAACTATGCAGCTTCTTGATCATCCTGATGTTTCACTCAAACACTGCTTCTTTTCTACTAGAGACAACGATGAGCTGTATCTCAATCTGGTTTTTGAGTATGTTCCAGAAACAGTTTATCGTGTAGCAAGACATTACCGCAAGGCGAATCAGAGGATGACTATGATATCTGTCAAACTACACACCTATCAGGTCTGTTAATTTTTTCTGTATGCAAAATACTTCCGCCTCTTCTTTAATCTTCACCTCCGGTTCATTCAGCTAATGTAATAATTATGCCTATGTTTCAGATTTTTAGAGCCTTGGCTTATATTCATGCAATTGGGGTCTGTCACAGAGACATTAAGCCTGAAAATCTTTTAGTATGGATTGAAAACTTATCTCTTACCATAATATGAAGCTATTATTTTGATTTGGTGTTATAATGCACGCTTTATGCTGATCTGTTCTTCTGCAGGTGAATCCTCATTCTCACCTGCTCAAACTCTGCGACTTTGGTAGCGCAAACGTTCTGGTAATATGTTGTTTGCGATTTTGTTCACACTTTTACTATAATGTAAAACTGTGTCTTGCCTACTACAATCTTTCTGAAACCCGAATATTCCTTCCATTTGCTGTCTATGGGTGAAGTTTCATTTCAAAGTAATAATATTGTTTGAAACTTAAGATATTGGAGGTGACAAAATGGGTGGGTTGTCTAACAGGTGAAAACGGTTAGTTCTTTTTTAGTTAAGTGTTAATATGATTACACAACCATTAGTTTAGTATTAATCTTTCAGGTGCTTAAAGTATCCTTTGTGTGCTGTTTGGCCTGTTTCCTTTTAACCAAACTTCTAGACAGTTTCAAAGTAGGTTCTATGTGTAGATTTTACTTTATATTTTACGTATCAATTCTGCTTATTAATCTTTTCTTTATATTATAAGGTCCTTGGCGGACCAACTGATGAAGAAGTTATATGCATGATCCCAGACTTCCGAGACTTTGAGCACCTCCCACCTACCAAGGCTCAGCCATGGCACAAAGTGAGAATCCGGCCTTTGAGCTCCACCGTAGATTAGTGATGATAATTCTGTAACTTTTAGACAGTTGTCTGACGCAATAATGTGAAATAGATTTTCCACGAGCGGATGCCCCCAGAAGAAGCCGTAGATCTTGTTTCAAGACTCCTGCAATATTCTCCAAACTTGAGATGCACTGCTGTAAGTGACACTGTCTCTCATATCTTCGCATTATCAATATTACTTCTGTTTTTATCACAGTTGTTAACGGCGAATAGCAACAAATAGCGATTGGTACCTATATGCTACATAGCGAATAGCGATACACTAGAAAAAAATTAATTTTTTTATATGTATATTATATCAAAACACCCTTATATATACGCTATTTTACATGTATATTTTACAAAAACCTAAAATCCAGGTATTTTATAGCTATATTTAATCGCTATTTATATTTAAATAATAAAAAATAACTGAAATCTCGCTATTTATGGTTGCATACCCTATAGCGACCTTCGACCTATACGCTACGCAGTACGCTATAGTGACCGTTATTGACAACTATGGTTTTATGTATTGCTGTATTGCTTCTTAAATTGGTTTGATGGCCCATGATATATACCTGTATCTTCTTAATGTCCCATCTTCCTGTTGCGCCTGTTTTGCACCTTTTATACCACATTTAGAGATTGAGGCAAATAAGCAGGCTGTGTAATGGGTTCCGTTATAACTTTTTGTATTGGTCGAAGCAGGCCGGGCTGGGTTGATCCGAAACACTTTTTGTCAAGAATTTGCATTTTTTAACAAATAATTATTGTGAAAATTATATTAAAAGCTATTTAATTTTAGTCATGGTATACATTTTTAAATTAAATGATTTAGGGGGTTTTGGGTGTGGAGTTGTGACTTTTGACCCATTTGCTAATTTCTGTAATCTGATTTGTTATATTTTAAAATCTTCAAAACCAAATGTTCATCCATTAGACTAGTGAAGAGGAAGACATAGTTTTTATATTTTCGTATTTGACCACAGTTGGAGGCCTGTACCCACCCATTCTTCAATGAACTTCGTGATCCAAACACTCGCCTTCCAGATGGACGACCTTTGCCACCTCTCTTTAATTTCAGTCCTCAAGGTTAGTTCCCAATGATCCTTATCTAATCAATGTGACTTCTTATTATCAAGTGTCAATTCTCATGCTGATTACATTGTATAGAGCTAAAAGATGCATCAACTGAACTTCTGGCTAGACTCATACCAGACCATGCGAGAAGAGATGTGATAATGAAAACGAAACATTGGCAAGAAAGGGTTACATGATCGTCGAAGCCCATAAATGGGTATGAATATAACAAGTTAACAACAACAAACTGTATTCGTGGAACGAAGTGTGTCCTTACCGTGCACTTGAGAGGAAAAAGGATTAACTGGGCGGCGTACTTACGATTTGATGATTCTCACCTTCTCGGCTACATGTGTGCTCAAAACATGAGATATCATGTTTCCATTGGCATAGAAAGATAGGAACTTTGACCTTTAAGAGACAAATTCAGCTTTTGTTATTGGATTACGACTTTTGACTCTAATCTTTTTTGTTCTTGGTAAAATAACCAACTTCTATATACTTGGTTTCTTTCTTTGATTGCTGTAAAACATGTACCAAGATTAAAAGGGAAAACAAAATCAGCCATTTAACTTCAAAAGTCAAACCATAAGGAAAATGCTGAAGTCTCATATTCTAATACAAATTTAGGATTAACAGCTTAAAGATTGTTGAAATTTCAAGAAACTTAGCTGAACTGTAGATATTATAACAAACACTGATCCTAATTCATCAAAAACTTAAAGAAAATTCATCAAAAACCATAATACAAAACAGATAAAATGACATTATATACAACAAATCACAAAGATCGAAGTATTTACGCAACACCCAACAAAATGACAATCGATTCGTCTACAGCACTATCAAAGCAACCGCTCGCTCATTTGGATCTTGTAGATTTCCATCATCTAAGATAATCGGGTCAATTGTATCAAGCATATCGTACCTTCTTCGTATATCCTGATTATACTTAATGTACAACAAGATCATTAAGCTTGCTTTGATCAAGTCGGTTTTTCTTTTTGAAATGAAGCTACATAAATAAAATTTAATAAGTAAATACTAAATAAATAGCTTCTTGCATGTTCAAATATGCTCTATTTGTGTTCGCATCCCAACGAGCTACTCGTCAAACTAAGCACCTTGATCGCAAATAATTTTAGAGTCGGTGTCGATGCTCCGTGTTGCATCCACCACTCCGCTAATTTAAGAGCAAAATAAACAAAAAGTAAGTTAAACTTTCTCAAAAAGTATATTTAAAGTGTGCGCGCCATTGGATATTAGCGCGTCAATATCGTGGGAGCTCAGAGTGAATATGCATAAGCTCGTCTTCGGTTAATGACAACTTACTAATGCATGAATGTAATGCACTTATCACCTCAGCAACATCTTCCATATGTGGATTATCCTAATACAAACGAGGATTCAAGTGATATCCTGTTGCATGCAAAGGTTGATGTTATTGACATTCCCACCTTTTATCGATTATTTAGAAAATCTTATTATACTTTTCTTCTTTTTTGTTGAAAAAGGAAGCAATCGTCTCCTTTCCCCTGTCCATAGCTCGATCTCAAATTCACTTCTCACACTAAAAAATGGCATGAAACCGCTGGGCTGAAGAAGAAGACATCGCGTCAGTCACGGCTTGGATTAACGTTTCCGAGAAGGGGCCAAAACAAAACTTGATGTTTGAATGCGCTGCATTTCAAGAATTTCGGTGCAAATAGCCGCTCTGTAGGCTGTTTTGTTTCAAGGATTGGGGATTATAGAGTAAAGATTACCAAATTTAACCAAATATTCAATATTGTGATGGCGCACATTAACCATGTAACAGAAGATGAAGCGACATCATGGTGAATACAAGAACAGTACGATCGGCCATTGTATCACATCTCCTCTTGGCAATTACTAAGGGAACACCCTATTTTGGCGTTAAAGATTAGTGTTGATTGTTTGTTGTTTTTTTGTTATTTAGTTTGTTGTATGTTGTTTATTATCTAGTTTGTTGTTTATTTTAACTCTTTATTCAGTGTCCTTATTTATTGTACACCATTTGAAAATTTCACCTATGTATCTACTAAGATTCTCGTATTCCTATTCCCGTATACTTTGAACGACCTATTCCAACGGCTATATTTTGAATTCAAATTCGGAACAACATCGTTCCAACGACTATATTTTGAATTCAAATTCCAACAACACTCTTCCAATGGCTATATTTTAAATTCAAATTCGAACAACACTGTTCTTGCAACTATATTTTGAATTCAAATTTGAACGACACTATTCCATGTCACTGTCCCAACGGCTATATTTTAAATTCAAATTCAAATTCTATTTTGAATTCAAATTCGAACAACATTGTTTCAACGACTATATTTTGAATTCAAATTCGAACGACACTATCCCAACGGCTACATCTTGAATTCTAATTTGAACGCCATTATTCCAAAGGCTATATTTTGAATTCAAATTTTAACGTCACTTTTCCGACGGCCATATTCTACTACTTATAAATTTACCTCTTCTCCTTCAACATAGATGCACATCTTCTTCTACCTTCACACTTACAATTGCTCTTCTTCCATAGATATGGGTGGCGGTAAGTAAGGACCTTCAAACATCAGACGGTACGACGACCATACTCTCCGGCAGCAGTATGCCCTCCTCCTACAGCAACATACTCTCCACCTCCAGCAATTTACCCTCCACCTGCCGCACACTACCATCAACCGTCAGCAAGGCCACGAGATCACCTCGTCTAAATCATTATCTTTTCAACCCTTCACCCCCCATAGGAGGATCCTTGGGGCGGGATCACAGGTGAATATAGCGTATGACTACACATGGATCAACTCCAGTTTAATCGTCTATGAATTGGGGAGAGCCAATCAAACTTCATTGTGAATACTCCACCTGCAAACCGTCGTGCAACAGAAGACATACCCACCTAGGCTGAAGGGTACGAAATCGACCCAGGTGAGGAATACTGGTCACCTCCAGCTCCTGACTATGGACTATTGACTCCACCTCGTGACTATGGATGTTGTCCTTAAGACGCGAGGTCAGGCGGTCGTAATAGTGATCGTAGCGTGTCTCCTCCGGAGTACTACCTAGGTGACTGGGAGGGGATGTATTAGGGGTTCTTAATTATGTTTTAATTAATTAGCTTTGTGTAATACGTGATTTAGGTTTGTATAATAGTTTAGTTAGGGGTGTATGTTTTATTAGGGCGTAAGTATGTATAATATTTATGTTTTTGTTTAATTCATTATGTTTTAAAAACCTCTAATGGTTTACTCAAAATTTATTAATAAATATATAAATATAGATTAAAGGAATAAAATATTAAAATAAATATAATAAAATAAATAAATACGTAAATAATAAATAAATTATATAAATCATATGAAATAAATAAACTGGTAATGATTAAAAATGATTTTGGTAGGTGATGTGGAGTTAAAGGTGCGTGTAACCATAGTAGATAGTAAGTGAAAGTGAGGAGGTGATGTTTCCATAAGGTGACATGTACTTTATGACGCGATCGTGACATGGAGTGAAAGGGTGTGAATCGGTAACAAATAACCTTATTATTTCTATCAGTTCATGGTTAATTCGTCTAAAAAAATGTTCATGTTTTTCTATATGTCATATTTCTATTCCCGTTAATTACTTTAGTTCATTCTACCCACTGATTCTTCCTCATACAATTTTTTTTATTTGATAAAATAAAAACTTTAGTTCTTATGTTCATTTAATTCCTTTATATTAAAATGGGCTTGTATATTTGACTTAACCGAATGAGTTTATACAGAAAACAAAAAGAACCAGTGTCATCAAAACATGATGAGTTTAAGAAATTCAAACGAAATAGCTTAAAACAAAATTTTAAATGAGATAGCATAAACAAAAAATCTAAACTCAAAGACCAGTTTTTTGAACGGCTAATTTTTCCCATTAAATACTTAGACCACTCAAGGATTGAACCTTGGTCATCCTCAAGAGATAATTTCTTTGACTACTAGGCTATAGCCTAAGTGGCAACTGAAAGACCAGTTGAGTTCAATTTTCATATTATAAGTTCATTCGAGAAAACGTAACTAAATTACAAAAGCAATGGCATGTTCATTCCCGAAAACTAACCAGAGATACGGACATGAATATAGGAACGAATAACGAAGATGAAATGTATGCCTATAGACAATTGACATCATTTATTTTAAGGGCGTGTTAGTTTAATGGGTAGTATTGTCTTCTATCTTTTTTATATTCCAATTCCATAAATAAAAATTTACCAACCAAACATCCTATCAATTTTCAAGGGATTCCATTCAAAATTCCTTTTTCAATTACGAAACATTCTACGGAACAAACTACCCCTTAGTTTTAAAGGTATTTTAGTACAACAACAACAACCACCATATCTAGTAAATCCCAAGCAAAGCTACCTGTAAGGTTTGGGGAGGGTGAGATGTAGACAGACATTGCTTCTATCACTCGAATAGGGAGACTGCTTCCAAAGATCATCGCTTCAAAACAAACAATATACCAACACACTAAGTCAAAGAATATAGAAATAAGAAGTCATCAATACCAAGGAAGTGATGAGAGAGTGACACAATATAATGTAAAGCATGTATAATATCATACAACATCATATAGGCATAAACACAAGAAGGCCTAAAACCCTACCGCAACATCCTATAGAAGTCCCTTAAAGAATAAGAAATATCTACATCACTAAAATACACCTAAAACCCTACTGCAACATCCTATAGAAGTCCTTAACCCTAATCATACGCCTTCACGAAGTCCTATCTTGGACCATGTCCTCAGGAAGATGCAACTCTAGTAAATTATGCCTAATCTGCTCATCCCACGTCTTCCCTTCATCCCCTCCACAGTAAGAGTTTCCACTGCTCTAACTGGTATCGTCGTTTGCCTCCACTTCACATGCCCAGTTATTATCTATTAAATAAAATGACTAGTTATAACTAGTGATCTCAATCTTTCAATCCACATATAAACTCTTTTGAAAAGCTGAAAAAAAGTTATTATCTACTAAAAGAATATTTGTTCATATGTATTTTTTTTTAAAAAATGTGTTCTAAAAACGTTTTTTGTTGCCTTTCTGGATAGAGACTATAGAAAGACTAATGGAAAAGACTATCAGTAGTTACTATGTTTGTTTTAAACTTGTCAAGTATGGATGGATAAATGGTTGTAGGAATTTATTTGTTTGGATGGATGTTTTCTGAAAAAATAGTGGTCAATTACTCCCGGCTATTGGAAGAGATGCCAATAATCATATTTTTCCATTAGCATGGACAATTGTGTCTGTTGAGAATATGGTAGTCATATTAAAGATAAAAAAAGCTTTGATTTTATGGTACATTTAAAAAAAACAAATAACTTATAAAAAAGTTACGAACGTTTAAAAAATGAGAAGGAACTAGCATGTGACTTGCATGAGCTATTCATTTTATTCTCTTGGACACAATTACTATTCTCCCTTTATTTCTTTTAAACACTTGTCACTCTACGATGACTTCTTACCCTTCTTATTTTTAACCCTTTGTATAATAACTCAACTCGTATTTTTAAAAACCTTGTTCTTAAAAACGTTTTTTTGGGCCTTTCTGGTAGAGACTGTCAAAGACAAATGGAAAAGACTATCAAACACCAAAGAAACAACACAACGACCTTTTGATTGATACATTTATATTCTGGTTTATAGTTCGATCAAATAGGTCTTATTTAATTGCAAATTTACATTTCAAACAGTTTATCGAGAGCCAATATAACCGGGCCTTTGTATTTTGGGGCACTGGCAGGGAGAAAGTCATTCTCGAACACTTCATGCACCCTATCCGAAATGTCTTTGCTTATGCTTCTAAGATGCTCATACAACCATATCTGACGCTCGTGCATATACATGTCCTCAAGAACATTGTGGATGCCAGATTCAGTGTATTTGGGATATCCCACCAAGAATATAATGAACTCTTTTAAATGTGGGTAGACACGTATGAGTTCCTCAGGGCCAGCGAGACGAATAAGCGATTTCATCAGTCTCAATGGATTTAGACGTTGATACGCCTTGCATAAACGAGGCTTGTCTTCCTTTGAAAACAAAATATAGGGAACATCTGCTATCGAATCGGTAATAGAGATTTAGCAATGTTACGCCTATCGGATAAGGGTAAGGTGATTGCGCTTTTGATGGATGAGTTTGCCTGATCATTCTCTTGTATTTTTGTCCATAATGAAGGTCCTCCAAACAATATAACCTATTTATAAAATGGTACACACATGAAACATACCTTGAGAGTTTAAAATCAAGTTGTTAAAGGATCATGCATCATGTGGTGGTGTTAATAGCCGAAAATAACATAATTTACTAATTTCATCATATATTGTTAAAAAGGATCATGCATCGATCATGCTGTTAAAGTGCACTAATTTTAACATTGTTTTACTAATTTTGTAAAAATAACGTTAAAAAGCGAGGGACGGATAATCATGCATCATGTGGTGGGGTTGATAGCCGAAAGACAATAAGGTACAAGCACTAATCAGCTTTTGTCTCAATTGCTGAGTGTTATGTGCCTTATGTCTAAGGCTTGATGCACTGGAAGCAGCCTCTCTCTTCCTACGGAGTAGAAATAAGGTTGTCTACATCTTACCATTCTCAGACCCTACCTTAGCTTTGCTATTGGTGGGGTTTACTGAGTATGATGATGATGATTGTTAAAGGATCATGCAAGTGCGTAAAATTGTTACCTTAGCCATCGCGGAATCTGCAGTCCGATTTCCAAGTAGAACACATCTACTAAGTAAGCCATCAATGTGATGGTGTTGTTCAGAATGGGTGACTGCGAGTAGATTCTCACAATTTACAAGTTTAAGGAAGTTTGGCTGCATAGCAGCCCTATAAAAACCTTTGCACCTGCATATAAGTTGACAGTCAACCTAACGTGTGATTAAATAAATTGTACATCAGATTAGTTAGCTCAACAAGAGGATCGACTTACACTGCAGTCACACGAGCCCAATCTCGTATGTCATCACTTGACTTGACCATCAAGATTATGATGGCGGTTAACAGTTCTAACGGCAAGTCCAACATGTGTGTCATCTTCGTTGCTTCTGGAATGGTCATTATAGCATTAGTTGTGTAAACAAATAATGAAATAAATAAACCATTCTTTTAAATATTAAAGAAATTATGATAATTTATAAAAAATAAATGATGAATAAACGACAGTGTAAATTTAATGCTTGTTAACAATAAAATAAATTAAAGATTTTTGGTATAAACATTCAACAATATAAATAAAATTTGTTTTAAAGATAAAAATAAAATTTGTTTTAAAGATAATGGAGATAAATATTTATAATTTCTTAAAAGAGAAAAGGTTTTGTAATTTTTTTTGTTAAAAAACTTATTTTTCAAAGATTATTTTAAGTATTGTTTTATTCTTACAACAAAAACCATAGCCTACCTCAATCCAAACACGGATTGTCCTAATAGTCATAGTCATATTTCATATAGCCAAATGCGAAACAATTTGTTTCATGATTATCACTACAATTTTTTTTGATAAATTGCGATAAGATCAATAAGAAACACAGAAACTATGATCAACGTTAAAATGACAGTTTATAAAATCATACGATCTAATTTTATACCAATTTCTTTGTCAAAATTTTAACCAAAATAATACTCACCTTTGGATTTGTGATTCAATAGCATGCTAAATTGGGATTTGATAAAAAAAATCCTAGCATCATGACATTCCTAATTTCAAACCCTGTTGCCTTAATCATCTTAATCATAATGATTCTAACTTTCTTTTCAGTTATATATGTAATCAATTGCACTAATCAAAACATGGACTAATATTTATGTATCTTAGTTTCTTAAAAATTTGGGTTTTCCTTATGCGTCATATATGAGTGCAAACACAAACCGTAAAGAAAAGAAATGGTCGATAAACATACAATAGAGAATCCTTGATTATGTCGTTATGATTTCCGGTGTAAACTTCTTAAAATCAAATAAAAACTAAAAAGTGAAAAACTCACCAAAATTGACAAACTTAAAGAATCAACAAACTGAGAACGAGGATGATCGGTGGACCTTGTTTACTTGTTCAAACAAAGGATGAAACTAATATATAGCCGTGGTTTACTTGATGAGGTAGAATTAGTGAACGACATCGTTTTTAACCAACATCAAGTATTTTTAAAAGTTATTGTAATTGAAACTCTTAGTCGAATAATAACAATTAATTGCAAGAAAACAAGCAAGATGGAACCACCCTTTAGATGTTAGGGTCACATGACCCCACACTTTTTTAATGTGTTATTTGTATGATCAAAACTTGATTGACCTCGATGATCATAAAATAACTTGCATGATAAAAACAAAAAAATATATATATTTTCGCCAACCATTGGCCTGAAAAGAAAATACATACGTTGTTGGGACATGTTTTGAACTTAGGGATGAGCAAATGGTATCGGGTAATGGTACTGAATATCCCGTAGCGAAATATTTTCGGCACCGGTTTTTATCTTCAAATACCGGTACCGAATTGTACCGTACCGGGTATTTTAGGTGCCGTTACCCATTTTTGAGGATTTTCGGTACCAGTACCAGTTGGTGACCCCACTCACTTCGAAAAATAATCATCGAACTGTCCCAATAAAAAACCCTCTTTTTAGGCATGCGAATATAAAAAAATATGGCTTGTAAACAAATTTATAACTATGTTGCTCTCAATCATTAAGGGTCGCTTCGTCTTTAGTAGGATCGGTTTTATAATTCAAAAGGGGGTTGCGGTGAATTTGTTTGCAGCAAGGACTTTACTATTTGCACTATTTGATTTAACTTTTATTAATACATGTTTTTTTATTTTTTTAAATACTTTTAGCATATAATGTTTAAAAAACATAATATAGTTTGGCGAATAATTTATTTTATCACGATGTCAATATAATACCCCGTTTGCGGTATGCGCATATAATATATATATATATATATATATATTATGTGTGTGTGTTGGGGGTCACTCGGGGCAAAAGTGAAAGTGCACTAAATTTTAACGTTATTTTACTAACTTCGTGAAATAACGTTAAAGGGGGGATGGTTAATCATGCATCATGTGGTGACGTTGATAGCTGAAAGACAAGGGGGGTACATGCACTAATCGGCCTTTGTCCCAATTGCTGAGTGTTATGTGTCTTATGTCCAAGGATTGATGCAAAACTACCATTGAACTGAGGTCTCAATAGAAGCAGCCTCTCTATTCCTATAGGGTAGAGGTAAGACTGTCTATATTTTACCCTCCTCATACCCTACCTTAGCTTTGCTATTTGTGGATTTACTATGATGATGATGATGATATTAATATAATATTTGTAAAAACGGTGTTATATAAATATTTATATCAACATATAACTATAGTATTTTATAAATAATTATATGAAAATGTAGATAAAAATACATACATTACAACCCCACCTTAGGTTTTTTTTATAAAAAAGTATATATATAAAAAGTTATAAAAGAAAAACCAATATACATTAATAAAAGTCGAATCAATTGGTCAACTATTGAAAACCTTGGTGTAAATGGTATCATTCTTTTTTTTTTTTATATAATATTGTAGACATTAGAATAACTAGTATAGTCGTTACGCCAGAGATTAAACCTTACCTTTACTACTCACTATTCACTTGTGGTTGACAAGTCTGGTCTTTGGTGCTAACAGAGTAACATGATTTCAAAATTTGTTATTTTAAATGATTATTATACCCTTAATTAAAAAAAAATAACTTGAAACTCAACCCTACTCCTCGACCCCATCTTCTTCATTTTTTCTTGTTCATGTCAACGACATATCCCATTTCAAGCTCTTATAATTATAAGTAAATGTGTATGATAGTCACTATACAACAAATTAACGTGTGTTAGCAAGAAGGACCAAATGTGTTATTTATGAGAGAAGAATGAGTATTAAATGTATAATTTCCTATACATATGGTCAAAATCCATAAAACAGATATACATATAACATATAGAATATATGTGTAATTCTTTTGTTATGCCGCTAAAATAATTTATAGCATATATAGCTTGTTATATTTGTTTTATTTTGAAAAATGAGGTTCATGCCCACGTGTTGTGCGGCACGTTAAACCATCCGTACGGACACGTTAAAGTGCGGAAAAAAGTTAACATCCACGAAAGTTTATAAAATAAAACCACAACCTTTACATGAGAAGTCCAAAAATAAATCTAAGAATATTAACTCTAAAAAGAGTTAATTACTGTTTTCGTCTATGTGATTTGTAAAAAATCACTATTTCAGTCCATTAGTTAAAAATTGCGATTTCAGTCCCTGTGGTTTCACTTTCGTAACCACTTCAATCCATTTATTTTGTAAGTACAAGGACTAAAATGGTTGCGAAGTGGACTGAAATGGTTACGAAAGTGAAACCACAGGGACTGAAATAGCAATTTTTAAACTAGTGGACTGAAATAGTGATTTTTGACAAACCACAGGGACGAAAACAGTAATTAACTCTAAAAAATAAAGTTAGAATAAAGAAAATTTACATCACATGTTAAAAAGAATCTAATGCTTGTATTTGTGTGGTTTGATAACTTAATTGCAATATCATATAAAACTCGGTTTCAAACGAAATTTACATCGAGCGTAGATAGAGAGCACATCGCAATAGTTTTTAAGATTTTCACAGAACATCGTACTTTAAAAAGTTAACAAGAAAAAAAAACAAAAAAATGTGAATGTGACACATGACATAACGGGGGGAGGATATAAAATTAAAAGGGTGTCAAGGGTAATCTTGGAAATAGCTAAGTGTTAAAAGCTCTTTAACCTTTGCATCGTTGTAAGCTTTCTAAGGGGCTGTTTGGCAACTTCTGAATGGTTAAGTGCTGAACCAGTAAGAGGTCTGAATCATTAAGTGCTGAATCAGTAAGAGGTCTGAATCATTAAGAGCCAGTATAATGCTTAACCGTTCAAAGGTAAATGTCTGACCAATTCAGATTAGAGGTCTTAACCATTCAGACTTTGTATAATGCTTAACCATTCAGAGGCAAATGTCTGAACCATCAGACATCTGCTCACGAAACAAACAGTCTGAATCATTAAGTGCTGAACCAGTAAGAGGTCTGAACCATTAAGAGCCTTATTAAGAGGTAAACAAACAACCCCTAAACCTTGCATCTAAGACACCTTGAGCTGAAAAATTGGTAATAAGTGATCAATAAATTCACTGTCGCATACTTAATTTGCCAATTGTGATGATATATAATATGTAAATTGATATGTGATTCGAAACTCAATACCCCAAATAATAAACATGAGAAGTGAGCGTTTAAAATATATAAATTGTGTACGAAGCGAGAAGGATTCAAACAAATAAAGCGGTGACATTTTGGTAAATATCAGATTCAAACAAATAAAGAAAAGGTATTCTTGTCTTTTCTCACTTGAACTCTTTCTCCCTTGATTTTCAAGCAACTATAACTTTTTTGATACGTTATTTTTTTTATATTACACCGTATTAACGAACATTATTCTCTTTAATTCGAGTAGACTACTGCTATAGTTTTCTTTAAAAAATGAGGATTTTGAATACCCAATTACGTGGTTACGTGATTTTGAATACCCAATACGTGACTACGTAATTTTGAATACTCATTACGTGATTACGTGATTGCATTATAGTATTTTATGTGAAACACACGAAGAGATTACGTAATTACGTAACAATAGTTACTATGTATTATTAGGTGACTACGTGATTTTGAATACTCATTTCGTGATTACGTAACTTCATTATAGTATTTATGTGAAACCTCACTGAGGGATTACGTAATTACGTAAAAACAAAACATGTAATACATAATATTTCAAGTCTATGTAAAAACAAAACATGTAATGCATAATATTCAAGTCTATGTAAAAACAAAACATGTAATACATAATATTTCATGGACTACCTAATATTTCAAGTTTAATCACGTATTAAGTATAAATATAATACAAAACATCAGCCAATCAACCCATAATAACCACATAATGTCGTATATTAGAGATTTAATCACGTAATAAAGCATAATTGTAATAACATTAGTTATAACAAATCATATTGAATGTGTAATTACGTAATGGATTTATATTGAATGTGTAATCACGTAATGATTTATGTTGAATGTGTAATCACGTAATGATTTACATTGAATGTGTAACCATTTATCCTGTAAAATTTTTTTAGAAAACTATAGCAATAGTGTGCTCGAATTAAAGACAATGAAATGCTCGTTAATACAGTGTAATTTAAAAAAAATTAACGTATGAAAAAGTTATAAACGTTTGAAGATCAAAGGAGAAAGTAGTTCATTTAAGAAATGAGTAAATTATTGTTCATGTCAATAATAAAAGTAACTAAAGGATAAAGGTAAATTTATTATTTTCTAGCTTCATCTATATGATATCTTAATACATACGACTAGAATAAAAGATAAATTTATACATTTCATGAGCTTAAATAATTAGAACTTTTAAAACATACGTATACTCATTTAAATACATATTAATGACTTTTAAACCAACTTCCCCTTATGATTTTTAAGCAACCATAACATTTTTCACACGTTAATATTAAAAAAAAAAAACATAAAACCAAGCATTTTATTCTCCGTTAATTTGAGTATGTTATTCCTATGTTTTCTAATTAATTTTTTTAACATGCTACATGATTACCAGTGTCAGTGTTCTCCGTCGAATCACGCAAAACTTTCACATGTTTTTTTTTCAATTATTATAAATAAAATAAGTTGTGAGCTTGGATCAACAAGGTTCACGTGAAAACTTCTGCATCAACAACGTTCAAAAACCAAACTGACTGAACATCAACACTTGTAATTAATATTTGACAATAAAAGAAATTCTATTTACAGCCTCCTCCACACAAAGCAACTTACCTTAACCAGAACCCATTTGACCTATTTCAAATTCCTATAGAGCTCCCATTAGATTAGATGAGTATTCCATCATGGCAACTCTCAATGATCGCATTGAAAACCGCCTCGATCCATCTCCTGCCCAACTCCAATTGTCATCAACGTTCTAAAAATTAAAAGTATCCGTAATGCTTTCTAGATCAGCAACCTCCATCGATATATCCTTTGTTGAAATTATATATATATATATATATATATTTGGTTATATTTCTTTGTTCATTATCATTTGCAATTCTATATGCATCTTTAATGTTTTTTTTGTTTTGTTTCATGTCTCGTTTCTGCTAATGGGCTGCGGTTATGTTTGCTGCTGGGCTTAAGTGGAGAATGGGCTTTTTAGAGTCGGGCTGCTGACTGGCGTATATGGTTTTGGTCCAGCTCCTTTATATGTTGGTGCTTATGGATTATGTCGGTTCATTGCAACAGCTTCTAATTCCTCTTCTCTGTATTCTCTCTCTGTAGAACATCCTTGATGAGCGTTTTTTTCTTCCAAATCCAAACTATTGTCATTGCTGAATCCCTTGGATCAGTGTGCTTATACCAACTATCACCACCAACTACCACCAAAGTAGAGATAAGATAAGCGTCGCTCAAACCACTACCATAATCGGGGTAAAAAGCTATAGCGGTAACTACTAAGTGTCTAAAGGATAACTACACGACACTAGTGTTTATATAACAAGTAACAATTTCCAGAGGTGCAGTTGAGTAGTGATTTGAAACATGGAAATTTTATCTCCATAACACAATACAATCTACATTAGTTTGGAAAATATAATTCATACTAAAGTTGGCTGCCCATTTACTTTAAATTCTTTTTACACTTGAAACTCCTGATTTGCGTGTAGTCGTATAGAAGCAACACCACCAAGTTTCACGAGGTACACGCAAAGAAGCATCATTCACAACCCGGCGCATCAAAGTTTGGAAACTGCAAAAACTTGATAGACAAAGGAGCAATGGAAATTGGAGAATCCACTTTCACCATGGTTGGTTTTAAGCTTGGGATATCGCCATTCCTGGTTAGCTCTAATGGAACTCCATTCAAAAGCATTGTTTTACTTTGAATATTTCCATGTCGCGGCGTTAAGTGGTATTCCTCGCGTGACAAGTTTTCATCTGTAGATTTGGATCCAACCCACGAAACCGCTGTCTTGAGACCATGAACAAGTGGTGTCCTCTTTTTTAAGGTTTTGTATTGAGTTGTATGTAGATTTATGTTTAGGATGTTGTGAACACTCAGCGTGAAATGAGTTCGGTTGGTGAGGTTGATCAAAAGCAAAGTTATACCTGGCTGCCACATTTAAAGAACATATGAGGAACAAAAATATCATATGCTGAAACATGAACATGAACTTACCTTCCCTTTCGAACAATGAGCATAAGTGCGCAAATGTCGTGCAATGTTTTTTCTATCAACAGCAAGAACTCCGGTACCCATAAGCCGATCCCAAAGAAGTGCACTGCTTCAATGCATTCATTCAGTTAAACAAGATAATCATACTTCATCCATGTTTATTGAGATAAAGAAAAAAGTTGGAAAAAAATAGTCTATGTTGAAAGATCCTTGCCTGTAGTAATCAGGGTTAGGCGTGAAAGTCGTTTTATTTAGGAGACCATAATTTCCACCGATTAACGTTTGTCGGCAATATACTTTCGTGTGATACTTGGCTGCCATTCCAAGCTGATCCAAGTACCTATAAATATTTAAAGTAATATGAACTGTTTGACTTTGGAGGTCAAATAACTAAACTTAGAGGTCAACCAAAAAAAGTCAAAGTAAACATTGAGAGTGTGTATAGAGATGGTTACCAGAAGCTATTTACAAAAGTGTCGGAAACATGAAGACCACCACTGTTGTAGGCCCCACCGGATTCCCCAATCCAAGCAGATGTCTGTTAATTGTTTGTTGAAGATTGTAAACGTGACTGATGCCCGATTCAAGAAATGGGGATCTAAAATCTTCTTTACCAAATTTCGATCAACACCTGTCCACGAGAAAGAACTCTATGTTTATTGTTAAGAGTCAAACATAGTAGTTTTCTTGTCAATCTTGAAGTTAAAAATTTACTCATTTGACAATCAAAAGTCATACATATAAAAAGTCATACAAATGGAGTGTCAATGCATTGACAATTTCTGGCCCCGAAGACTAAAGAAGCGTAGCAAACCATTGTTTATCAAAAAATCCTCCTGGCGCCACAAGTAACGGTTTTGGCCGGAATCGCCTGTATAAATCGTCAATTGTACCCCTGAGTTCAATTACATCACTCCCATACTGCCCAGCATCTACCATTGCACCAATCCCCTTACCACTTAACTCATTACCTACAACAATTATTCCCCTTAATTTGTAATAAGTCAAGATTAAAAAAAAAGTATAGAAGTTCAAGTACATTATAACATGTATATTTTGACTTAATTTTAGGGGTGAAAACGAGCCGAGCCTGAGCCAAGCTCGAGCCTAAACTAAAGCCGTTTATTTATCGAGCCCGAGCTCGAGCCTGGCATGTGAAGCTCGTCAGGCTCGTCGAGCCTTAGTGTAATATTAATTTTTATTAATATTTAATAACATTTACTCCTTATATAAAGTTGTCTAGTATACGAGCCGAGTCGAGCTTATTTAAACTTGTTTCTGAGCCGAGTCTGAACCTAAAAATAAGCTTGTTTATTAAATGAGCCCGAGCTTCACTTATCGAGCTCGCGAGCCTAACGAGTCTATTATTTATATTATTTTTATGTAATGTAGTAACTAGTATATAAGAAACCAGCCGAGCTCGAGCATATGAAACTACCAATAAGCCGAGCTCGAGCTTTGAAAACAAAGCTCGAACCGAGCCGAGCTCGAGCTCTCATAAGTTAATCGAGCTCGAGCTCGAGCCTGGTCAAGCTCGGGCTCGGCTCGACACGTTTGCACCGCACTTAATTTTTATAGAAAAAGCAAGTTACTAAATTAATAAATAAATGTCAACATACCGAATTCCCATGAATCAATCTTATACCCTTTGGAAACTGTATATTTTATGAAATCACGGGCATTACTGGAATTCCAATCTCCACCCCACGCACCCTTTCTAATCTGTTGTCTCCCATAAAGTGCATTTAAGTCAAATGTCACAAGTGCTCTACAAATGAAGCATTTCCTTTTTAGCATTATAAATAATTTCAAGTCCCAATCGATAATTAAACACACAGAGTTTTAGGAATTTGCTCTCCTTTATTCAGAAAATTAGCTCAAAACTGAATATCACTCATAACCACAATAATCCAATGAGGATTGGTTATATAGTGGTAGAAATCCTAATTCTAATTAAACATAAACATCCTTTTCTATGTCTAACTAAAATAAGGCATTAGATAATTATCTCTAACTCTTATAATTATCTTCAATTAAGATTAAAATTAAACATCCCAGCTCCTTTAGAGACGTTCACGTTTGGCCCGACCCATTAGCTCGGGTTCGGGTATTATGTGATACGGTCCAACA
This sequence comes from Scalesia atractyloides, assembly GCA_947069175.1. NCBI lineage: Eukaryota > Viridiplantae > Streptophyta > Magnoliopsida > Asterales > Asteraceae > Scalesia > Scalesia atractyloides. The sequence goes on along the minus strand of CAMTDV010000014.1, from coordinate 8,522,291 downwards.
TAATTTGCAATTATTTATGGATGGAATTCTAATTATTAAAAATGTACCTTGTTTGGTGAAGAACTGATTTAGTTCATCCCACCTACTCATGGGAAGACAGCCTTTAGAGAAGCCAAACAGTCCCCCTTTCGTTTTTGTAAACGGGTGGCAAGGTCCGGAGTAATTACCAACCTTATACAATACTTCGTCTTGTAATGAACCACCAACTCGTATTCTCAAACGTTTAAAAGCTGTGAAGCCATTTAAATATTTGGTTTTAGTAAAAGTGAGTTACTTGCATTACAAGACAACATACACAAACGTTGAGTTGTTGACACTCGGGAAACCCGAAAAATAAACAACCTTGAACTGCTTTGGCTAGAAATGGATGAGACAAGTCCTGAAAATATAAGAGGTTTAAAAGTATAAGATGTCACAGTCTAAAATTTGGTCTTACACAAATAACGGTTTAATTAGGCTTGGCGGTATTGACCCATTTACTTATGAATGGATCAATTCAGGTTATTGTTCCGATCTTACGGTTCGAACGGGTAATATCAAAGACTTGTCTCAAAACAAAACGGGTCAAAAGGACTAAAAGTTGCCCAAAATGTATCATGCATAAAACCTCCTAAATTACGTTATTAAAAAAATTAATCACAGTAGAAATAATATAACTTTTGTAATCGTATATTTCACTAACTCTTTGAGAAAAAACTAAAATTTTCGACAAAAAATTGGTGATGTATAAAAAAATTCGCCGGTTTCGACATTAAAAACATGACTTTGGGTGATCTATTCACAAATATCCTATGGGATACACTTCTTTTAACCATAGTCAATAAATCATCCTTCTAAGAGAAAATATTATTACAAGGTTAACTGTCAACACACGCTATACATATATTTAGCGGTAGTTAAATCATACAATAAACACTAACGTCATGCGAAAAAAAAAACTTATGTTTTACAATATGTTCATCGGGTGCGTGCTGCAAATAACGAAACAATGACTACTTATCATATTTCCGTAACATAAACATAAACCTCTTCTAGAACAAGCTTACCAGATTCAAAGCAGATGAAGATCCCCACGGACATTGTGGTAATCACACTTATGATCCGGCCACCAATCAATGGTAGCACAAATATAACTCGCATCCGTATGAGCCATCGGTAAACTCCCATTATTCACAAGATATGACTCTTCAACATCTTGTGCCACAATAACAGAAACTGATGCTAGAATAAGAACTAATGAAGTGCAAAACTCCATTAATGGATCAATTATTTTTCTGCAAAAGTTATGATCAAATTGAACAAAAAAATGAGAAAGTAGTTGATTTTTTTTTCTTTCTAATTTCTACCAATTAGGTGAAATATTAGGTGCTCCTGAACATACTTTTCTATCAACCGACCAATTGAATTTAAATAATAATAATAATAATAAAAAATTTGGTTATAAATATAATGTCTTTTCGGCTACTGGATAAACCCTAAAAGTAAAAGCAAAGCTACCAAGAGGATCAATTCTTAACTTAAACGAAACATACTAATTGAATTCTACAAATTACATCTTGATATATGAATTACAAGGGTTTGAAACAACAAAACTTCTAGTTGTATACTCCTACATACATAACATCAATTAAATAATTATCAAATAAAATAATAATAATAATAAATAAATAATAATAAATAATAAACAGAATAAATGGATTTTGAGTAATTCACATTATGAAAAAAAAAAAACAAATGCAAATTAAGTTTAACAAAATGAAGCAAATTGAGAAACCCAGATGGATAAATTAACCTGGAGAAGTGGTTAAACGACGGTGAATTTGCAGTGACAGCTGCTCAAGCGGTGTTGGTGGTTAAAAAAAGCAGATTTTACTCTGTTTCATATGATTCTGCGTTTTAGGGAAATGGGCATGAAAATTGTATGCTGGTTTTATGTTTCGCATGATTTGACAACAGTATAAGATGACGATAAACCTTCACGGCTTCACCGTGTGCGTGTTCATCAAAGTTTAAAGCAAAAATTTGGTGAGATTGAAACGCTTTACCAAATGTTGTTTCAGCTCCCGCTAATTTTATTTTATTCTATTAATAGGGAATCTAGGGTTAATTGATTTCCACGTGTAAACCCATCATTTCAGAGCTATGTTCAAAGGCCGACTACTCACCACCGCTAGAAAGCGTAACACACTCCTGATGCGCAGAAACCTCGTAGAATAGGTAAAACTGCGCCCCTCTTGGACTCGAACCTGGGTAAAACCCCAGGCCAAGCCTTCACCGAGATGGGAACAACCATGCCATAGTGGAGGACCCTTGGATTACGATGATTAAGCATCAGATTAAAGGTTAAACCTTTTTATACACAAGTTGTTTTTGGGTCAGTGATGGTAAGGCTGGTGGGTGTGGTATAAAGCCTCTATGGGCTTTATCATGCTACGTAAGCGTCACGTAGATTTTATGATAAAAATGGTGTCCCCTTTAACGATGAGGGTGTGGGATAAAGCCCCCACTAAGTTCATAACGCCCCCACTAAGCAAAATATGATTGGTTGAAAACATTGGGCCCCACCTGCAATGTCATTGGCGCTTGTTAGCACGCTGGCGGAGGAAGTATGGTGACCCCTTGTTGGCGGCGACAGTGTGGTGGATGGCGTCCCAGGGCGCTAAAGTGGCTGAGGTGGCGGGGTAGCGCTAAGCCACACCTTCAGCCTAAATACACCGATCCCAGCACTTTTTATTTTCTTTTAGAGTAAACTGCTAAAATGGTCCCTAAGGTTGGTCATTTATGCCACTTTAATCCAAAACTCAAATAATTGATCTGGGTTCCTTTGGTTTCCATTTTATTACCATTTTCATCAAAAATCAAAATCTGATCAGATTTTTCAGTTAACATTCAGCTTTTTGTCTTTTTTCTCCCTTTTAATGAAGGGCAAAATGGTTTTTTAACGTTTTATTATGAAAAATAAAAAAAAAATCTAAGCATTTTGCCCTTCATTAAAAAGGAGGAAAAGACAAAAAAAAATTGACTGTTAACTGGAAAAATCTCACCAGATTTTGCTTTTGGACTAAAGTGACCAGATTTCAAAATGAAACCACAGTGACCCAGATCAAAATGTTTGAATTTTGGACTAAAGTGACAAAAGCGACCAAACCTCAGAGACCATTTTGGCAGTTTACTCTTTCTTTTAATTGTTCTCTTAGTCATGTAAGCTCCGTATTTTCATGTTTATCTAATTATTTATTTATTCATTCATTTATTTAAATATATATTTATTTAATAATTTATTCAATATTTATATTTAAATACCTTTAATTAATTATTGAATAAATGATCAATTATTTATATGTTTATTTAAAATAAATAATTAATTATTCATTAAATTATTATTTTTAGTAACTAAAAGAATAAAGATTTTTTAATTCAAAAAGTTTAACTTTTCATTAACTTGGTTAAGTTTTAGGTAGTTTAACTAATTAATCATACTTATTATAACTAACCTAGTTATCAAGTAGAAGGGCTAAATATGCATTTTAACTAAACTAAGGTTATGGGGGCTGTTATGTCTTTTCCTAAAACTAAAAACATGAAAAAGTAATAAAAAGGTTGTGGTCGGGTTTCGAACCCGCGCCACTCCCTTAACCAACGAGCTATATGAGTAACGCACCGTCCTTGAGACTTGGGGTGTTGTTAAGTTAAACACATTAATCTCCCGTTAGACTTTGGGAAAGCACTTTGCGTTGGAAACTTGGGTTTGAACACATAGTTTACACCGTTTCAGCATATTAGTTAACTGGCTTATTGTTTACATGTTTTGGGTATGATTTAAACAATTTTAAACATCTTATATTATGTATCAAACTTGTATGCTCGCCAACATTTTTGTTGATGTATTTTAATATATGTTGCAGGTTGATAAGCCAAGATATTGAAGGAATCAAGTTAGGATAAGCTTTAGAAACGCATTTTAATAAACATTTGCTATGTTTTGTTTTATTTTATTTGAGACACTGTATTGAATCTTAGTTATTATGAAATTTGAATTTAATTATATTGTCACTATTAGTGTTATGATGCTTTGAGCGATTTGTTCGTCTCATCCCGATGTTTCCGCCATCGGTTGGGGTGTAATAAGTCATTACTTGTAAATTGTACCCTGTGTTACCGTGGCGTTTAAAAAAATTGCCTAAAAACGCAGATCAATTGAAAATTTACATAAAAATAAGCAGGAATACGTATTATATTTGACCCGACTCATTTGTCGAAAAAAATAAAATAAAATTTACGTCAGAATGTAGACCAACCGAAAACGTACTAAATAATAATAAGCATAAAAACATATTAATTTAACCCGACTCGTTTCTACGGAAAAGTTATGTCGAAACGTAAATCAACTTAAATTTATACTCAAAAGAGTTAAATATGTCGGTTGTGTTCTAGTTCAATGATTCAACCTGCTAACCTAACACGGTTATCACCTCCATTTTTCGCCCAATAGTTTGTTTTCTGGCATCTGAGTCCTTGTGGTTTCAAAATCTTGTCACTTTCATCTTGTTAGTTAACACTATTAACTAACAAGTTAACAAACAAGATGAAAGTGGCAAAATTTGTGCCCCTGTGGTTTTGTGGTGGAGCAACATCAACCCCCTCCCCCCAAACTTTTTTTTGCTACCTGAATACTTGTGTTATCAAAATCTAACAATATGTGTCCTTTCGTTTATTAAATGTCATATTTAATTTAAAAAACTTGTGAAAATACGAAAGAGATGAGATGAGAAAGGAGAAAGATAAGAGATTGGTGTCGGTGGTGGCCAGCGATTGATGGTGTTGTTTGGTTGAAGAAGAAAATGGTGATGCTCATTTAATAAACTTTTAATTAAAAAATTTCCTCATTTAACACTAAAAATGGATGGGGTTAATCAAGTGGATAACGTCAGCCAGATTTTAAAACCCAACGATTTGGAGGCGAGAAACAAACTAATGGATGAAAGTCACAGTTTTAACTAAATCAAAGTAGCAGCTTACTCTTTTAAAAGCTCAAGTTTATTTTATTAATGTTAACCTTCCGGTTAAACAAGACTATAGAATTATGAAAACAACTTTTTGAGAAATTTGCCTTTCTTTTAAATACATCGGAAACCAAGCCTGATTTTTCTAAAAAGATTGCATTTGACTAGTTAAGTTTAAAAGAATAATTATACAGTGACTACTCTTTAAGTAAAGATTCAAGTTAAAAGGAGTAAAAGGGAACACAAAATCCGTTTCTGTGCGAATAACCGAGTCATACAGGGAAATCACTTGAATGGAAATTTGACATTGTAAGTTAATAGAATAGACAAGCATATTTAGCTATTAAAAAAATAGACAAGCCCTTAAAAAATAGTCAGGAGATGCCAAATAGAATCCACCAATTAAGACTTTTGGGCTCAACCTGTACAAAAACTCATAGTGAAGTACAAAGGAATCCACATAATAGCCAGTTAAATTGAAACACGTGAAAAGCGAGGGCTTTTCGTCCTCACTTTTTTCATATGCCAGCTTTTTAGCCGGGTTTTTCATCCGGTGGCTGACTTTAGCATGCGCTTTACACATGTCTTTATTATTAGCTTTTTTGTGAATCTCGTTGTACTTCACCATGAGTTTTTGTTGAGGATAAACCCTAGTCGTCTTAGCCGGTGGATCATGTTTGACATCGTCTAGTTAGCTCTTTTTGTTTCTCTTTTTCTAGGGTCAAATATACATTTCTATTCCTTTAATTTTTAACATCAACTTGTTTATTCTACTAATTTTCCAAGGATTCTATCAATTTCTGGTTGGGTCTGTTGTAAATAAAGTTCAATAGCTTTTTAAGGCTACACTTAACATATTTTATTTGATCATAAGTACATGAATATATGTGAAAATATATGATCATAAGGCTACACAGAACGAAAGAAAAACCTCTACATAAACATTATAGAAAATCAAATAGCGTTATGTGAAAGCTAGGAAAACTTTGTGAAAAGGTTACATCATATCAATGGCTTTGCACTTAGACATTAAAAAGTGAGATACTTTGCCTCTATACATTCCCAACACCATTTCATCTCAATCTCAATCTCAATCTCAATCTCAATCTTAACAAACAGAAACTTGTTTTGCTATCCACATGCACGTGACACTTTCCTCCATTCTCTTCAAAACACCTACAACTAATGACTTCCATTTCAGGGTTTCTACTTCATATTTTCTTATAAGTTCATAATCATCCATTGTGTCAACAATTAAAAGATTCAATTATTTCAACTAATAAGCATGACCAGTATGATCAATCAAAGAAGGTAATGAACTCAAAATGATATTTGTACCCTTTTTATACCACACCACCAGTCTTACAGTTTATAACCGTTGTTTTTTTTACGTTTAGGGTTTCACTTTTGGAGTCTGGAACACATGACAACAAACAGGCCTTTAGAGGTTTGAGTTTTAATGATTTTATTATATGGTCCATGTATATGGATATATTACATGATTTTTTTTAAGTTGATTTATGATTGTTTGTATGCAGATAAGAAATCGCAAGATTATGAGTCCATCAACAGCGAATATGGGGCTGCCATAGCTGCAGCCACCTTCGCTATACACTCATTGGAGGAAAAGATAACTCTCAGCATCAGAAAAAAGAGAAAACTAGAGAAGAAGGTAATGTGGTGCGTTAGACTTTATATGTTTATGGTTTTTTTAGTTTTTGCCTTTGCAACTTGCAAGAAGTCAAGAACAAAAGTATTCTTAATCTAGCTATTTATATTAAAAAAATTATAAGAATTTAAAATTAGTTTTTAATTTCACTCGTTTCTTTGTAGAATAACAACACAAAACTTATCACTTGCAATCATTTTTACCCTTATTTTACATTTTGGATAATAATCATTTGATAATATTTACCTTTATGAAATAGAAATGACACACTGTAAAATTAGTTAAAAGTTAAATAACTAAAATTTCTACTTATATCTTACACGAACCCAAAATAAATTTAAAAAAAAAACTAACTATTCTTATTTTTTTTAATTTTATTTACAATTAATTCAGAATATTACAATTGATTTTCATATGCACCTCTTCATTATGCCATTATGATAAATGATCATACTTTTATAAGCATATATATTTTAATTTGCAGTTAAGATCTTTATTATTTTCCATTTAACCAAAGTAAATTAAGATGTTAATTGCATATTGGTGAATCCTTTATGCAAAAATTTAATCTATATATTCTCAAATCTCCAAGTAAAAATCCATATTTTAAAAGCATATATGATACAATTAAAGTGATTATTAGTACTTGGCAATTGGGAGTTTTTTTCCAAAAGGGTGATGGTGTAAAAAATATTTACCAAAATGGATTATTTATAAAGTATTTACTAAAATGGGTGTTTTCTTTAAGTTTTTTTCCCTAGAATGGTGGTGGTGGAAAAAATATTTACCAATTTAAGTTTTTTTTTTTTAAATTATTTGTCAAAATGAGTATTTTCCCTTATTTCTATGCTTTTAACTAAGCTATTGTAATTTTTTTTTGCAATCAACCTATTATCAAGTTTCTATATTTTTTTTTCTTCAAACAGCTTATTGTGCTCTTTCTCTTCTTTCTTTTCTTTTTTTAATTTTTTTTACGTTTTTACTAACTTACTATAATTTTGTTATTTATTTTGATTTTTTAAATGTTTTTCCTTGTTTTTCTTCTGTCAGCTTATTATATACATTTTAAAACTAACTTATTGTTATTTATTTATAATTAAACCATGTTAAAAGGTTCTCATATTGTCGAACTCGAGTTACCTTTAATGCAAGTACCTCTCAGCTATTATTTTAATTTAACTAATCGGAGGTAATATATCATTTACGAGTTTGTGATTATCAATTTAATATCCATATATATATATATATATATATATATATATATATATATATATATATATATATATTGTATCCTAAAGTTATTTTAATTTTATAAATAGTCATTATGTAAAACGTTTACTTGGTTTCATGGATATGTTGGTTCGTGATATTTCACTCGCGTAATAACTCAACTCGATGCTTATTTATCTGTGAACTTTTAACTTATTTTTAATAGCCACAAACAATATTTTTTGTCATTTGGTTAATGAACAACATGAATACATGTCTTGTTGGTTCATGTATGTTCGTAAATGTTTATTTACGCTTGTTTATTTAAATTTCGATAAGTTGTTCATTTACCCTTGTTTATATTCGTTCGTTTATATATTAATTTGAATCTTTTGGTTCTATTACAATGTCTAGTTTTATAAGTTAAAATATTAAAAAAAATTATTTCACAAAACTGTACAAAAGGGAATAAAAGGAAAAACATTTAAAAATCAAAATAAATAACAAAATTATAGTAAGTTAGTAAAAAGGTAAAAAAAAGTAAAAAAAGAAAAGAAAAGAAAGAGCACAATAAGCTGTTTGAAGAAGAAAAAAAATATAGAAACATGATAATATGTTGGTTGCAAAAAAAAAAATACAAAGATTAGTTAAAAACATAGAAATAAGGAAAAGAGTTAATTACTGTTTTCGTCCTGTGGTTTGTCAAAAATCACTATTTCAGTCCATTAGTTTAAAAATTGTGATTTCAGTCCCTGTGGTTTCACTTTCGTAACCATTTCAGTCCCTGTGGTTTCACTTTCGTAACCACTTCAATCCATTTATTCTGTAAGTACACGGACTGAAATGATTACGAGGTGGACTAAAATGGTTACGAAAGTGAAACCACAGAGACTGAAATCGCAATTTTTAAACTAATGGACTGAAATAGTGATTTTTGACAAACCACAGGGACGAAAACAGTACTTAACATACTCACTTTGACAAATATTTAAAAAAAACTTATATTGGTAAATATTTTTTCCACCATCACCATTCTAGGAAAAAACTTAAAGAAAACACATATTTTGGTAAATACTTTACAAATCACCCATTTTGATAAATATTTTTCCACCATCATCCTTTTGGGGAAAAAACTCTGGCAATTGGCATGCATGCAATTAACTATTCAATTTCTTGTTTTCTTAGTTAGGTTTATATATATAATTATATGATGAAGCAAATAAATTTATTTTTTTAGTATTTACAAACACCTCATTACAAGCAATCATATGTTATTTTGTTTCTTATAAATTGCTTTAAGTCTAAACACACAACAAATTACAAAACACCTGCTTAGTGACATCAAATAACCACATTTCCTTACAAGGCAACTCATAATATGATTTCAACTTCAAGGATTTAATAACCAAAAACACATTTAGATACCAATAACAGAAATTTGTGGCCTTAACTCTATGCATATGTTTTATTAGTTGAAGCTTCCATGAGAACCCGAACGAGTCAGGGTGACAAAGCTCCATCCTTCGCTAGTAGGCCGAGAGATCCATATGCTAATAGAACTTTAAGCATACATGCAAGTGGAAACACCAAAGTCGATGCTTGGGAGAAAGCTGAATTATTAAAGATTCAAAAAAGTAAAAAAAAATCATTAATTATTCATATCAATATGATCACTTGTATCTTTATCTTTGCAACATGCTTTAAAAAATGGAAAAAAAATCCCAGATACGAGAAGAGTAACCTTACAATTCTTGAGTGGGAGAATGAGAAGAAAACGAGGGCTAAACAAAGAGTGGAAGAAAAAAAGGTTTGGCCCTATTAGTTCTTACTTCTTTTGACTGAAAAAGTCAACGATGCGGAGTGAATATATTTTTGGTGATTTGAAACAGAAAGAATTGGATCAAAGAAGATCGGTCAATTGGCAACATTACCAGAACAAGCTAGCAAGAATCGATCATGTGGCTGGAGGCGCAAGATCACGGGTTGAAAAAAATAGAAGGAAAGAAGAACAAAAGATAAAAGAGCGAGCGAAGGAGATGATATCACTTGGAGTTTCATCTCCAAAATATTGCTTCCTTTGCTAATTTGATGTTTGAATCTACACAACTTGTTTGGTTATTAAGAATTATGTACTGATGTTAGCATCCAAGTTAATGTTCATGTATTTGACAACTTAGTAAAGTTGGAGGGCCTTGAAATCATTGTTGAAAGTTGAAAAGTTTGATCACACGAAGCTAAGAATCTTTGTTTCTTACTTATCAAAATAATATGAAATGATTTCTAAAACACATTCAATTTCAAATTTCACTGTTAAAACCCTATGCTTGTAGTGTATATTTTTATGTGGCTTGAAACCAAAGCTAAGTCAAAACGTGAATAGCTCGATAGCCCAAGCTCATAAAGTTTAATCGAAGTGTTTATTATATTCTACAAGCTTTCTTAATCTATGTTGATGCCACTAGGGCAGAGCCCTTGTCGATATTTCGGTCGTGTTATTACCTTAGGCCGTGGTACATATTTTGTACCTATAACTTCACAATATTTTTAACTTTTGATGATAACACATGGTGTAAAATCAATGATTTTATATTTGTAATTATGTTTGGTATTATTTTATTAAAAGTGCATATTATATATATAACTATATTATGTCTTAAGTTTTGATGACATCCAAAATGTTTTTCGATTTTATGTCTAGCATTATATATACCATGGTAAAAGTTTAAAGTTTATTAGAGATAATTACATGATCGAAAAGAATAAGAGTAAATTTGTATATTACAAATAAAAAGTAGGTGTCTGTAATAGATATAGAAAATCAAATCAGATAAATAATATTATAAACGAGAAGTATATATTAAATTTAAACTAAATAATAATTATCTATAGTAGTAGAAGAGATTAAACAAAATAATATTTAGTAGGAGAGTTATCTATAATTAAATTAGAAGAGTTTAAACTAAATAATATTTAGTCGGGGGTTATCAATAATTATTAAAAAAGATTAAACTAAAATAATAATTATCTATAAGACATGGCTTAATATGATGACAAGTATCTCTCTAATGATTTTTTTATTATATAGTATAGATATAGATAAAAGTGGTTTGTGATTAAAAATACATTCTAGACAAGATTTAGAAAAAGCGTGTTACACATTCGTTTCAAAATAGCATTATCTAGGGTTAGTGGTGTGTTCTTACTTCATAGGATGAGTACGACTCACTTAGTGCAACAACACATGTGTATTAACAAGGGAATATGACGTTGGCATTGACAATGATGATGATAATGACGACGATGATTTGTATTTAAAAGAATAGTAATATTGTTAATAATAATATTTTAATTTAAAGCAATGGTTAATATGAGAAAAAAATAAACGCAAATGCGCATTTAGTTTTTTATTAAAAAGTTACTAGAGAAAAATCCAGTTAGTATAAACTAAATGGGATAAAAGTGTATGTTATGTGTAGTATAAGGGCGAAACTGAAATTGGATGCAAAAAAAGTCGATATATAATGTGGTTCCACCGACTTTTACTTCTGTAATGTATTAACGAAACTCAACTAGCAAGAAAATAGCCGATGAAGCCACAGCTCAGTGGTGGAGGTGTGAGGGTTTTACCACAGGTCAGGGGTTCGATCCCGGGCCAGTGGTGTTTCCTGCACGGGGACCGGATTCAGCCCACTTCGGAGGCATCGCATTGCGGGCCAAGTGTGGTTTGAACTCGGGTGGCTACTCGTCTTGAGAGCCTTGGGGACCACTGAACGAAACCTTTCAAAAAAAAAAAAAAAACTAGCAAGAAAATAGATGGGCAAACAATTAGCATCACAAAAATTAACATTAGATGGTTTGTTAAGTACTCGACCCATCTAAAGCTAACCTTACGGTTTCTACTAAAACAGAACATTAACAATAGAATAAAAAACAAACCCTTTAGTTAATAATACCTCTTTTTAATTTAATTAATACTTCATTTTATTATTAGATAAGTTATTTTGAGTTATTACTTTTCTTATATTTAACAAATTTTCTATTTCATTTCATTATAAGGTATTACTAATCTTTGAATCTTCATCTTTACGATCTAACAACCTCATCATACATCACTACAAAGTACAAACCACTTTGTTACGTACGACCCATCGACACGCTCACATCTTTTGATGCTAGCGTTCATCACCACCGTTCGCGTGTTGACCATTAAGAGAATAGAAGAAGAAAAAGAAGGAGGTATGACTACAATTATCAAGAACCTAATGTGACCAACTTGATTTTTTCTTAATTCTTCACCATGCTACTGTGAAAAGAAAAAGACTTAGTTCTAAAACTAGAGATTTGGGGTAGTGCTAAAATTAGAGATATGGGGCGAATCCACATAGTCACGTGTATGGTTGTAGAGAAAGCAAGCACGTAACTGTAGAAGCAAACATATTGAGTCTTAGGCGGTCCAATATGTTAAGATAGTTTGTAGTTTGTAGGAACAATGAGGTTCGTTGTTGTCACATCTTGTCTACTGTACAAACCTAGCTTGTTCAAGACTTTGGTGTCATCCTGGACCTTTGCATTCATTCTCCCCGTCAATATCTCAGTTAATATACCTACGTGTTAATTAGCCGACACACCACACGCGAGTAATGGTCAAGCAATATAACTATCTTCAACTCCTATTAGATAATAGGGATATTGTGACCTCATAACATACATACATACAATACAATTAATAATATATTATATAGCTTGTATTATATACTGGGTACATACATACAATACAAGAGTAAATTGGCAAAATCGTATATGAGGTTTGGGTATTTTGCTAGTTTCATCCAAAACAACTTTTTGTACCATATTGCCCTTCAATTTTGAAATATTTTGTCATTTTCATCAAAACCTCTAACTTTTTTGCCAAAATCGTCCCTGAGATTTGGGATTTTTTACCATTTTCATCCAAATGTTTGACAGACAAAATAAAGAAAATTGGGCCTTTGGATGAAAATGATAAAAAAATCCCAAAAGTAAAGGTTCATTTAGTACAAAAAAAAAATTATTTTGGATGAAACTGGCAAACATGCTCAAATCTCAGGGACGATTTTGGCAATTTACTCTACAGTACAATTAATGATATGTTATAGCTTGTATTATATACTGGGTTTAACAATTTTACCGGATATAGATCTCTAAGTATTGTTAACACTACAACACATAGGGTTTTCAGAAATGGCCATATACTTCGGAAGTTCATCAATGGAACTTATTCGGAAAACATTGGATGGATAGAGAACTGACGATGATTTATCGGCGCTCAGAGATCCCCAGCGAAGAGTATTATCGACATGTATGTTGGTGTCAGTATTGTAACGTTTTTTCCAACATATTACTGACGACAGGTTACCAACAGTTTCATTGGTCATTTACTGAAGAAGTTTACATCGGACATCCAATGTAACATAAAAAATAACATTAAATATTTAATTTTTCTGGAAATAAACGTTAATATTATATTAGAAAAAAAACACAAAAATTAGAAAAAAAAAAGATACAAAATCTACAATAATCTCTATATTAAAAACTTTATACAAAACACTATATAACAAAATTATACAAAACACTATATAACAAAATTGTACAAAACACTATATTAAATTAAACAAAAAGGTTTCTATACATAGTTCTACACAAAACAAACTAGAAGATTTTTATACGGCCAACATTCCCAACCCCTAATTTGTGTGGTGAATTAAGTGGGTCTTCTTCTACTTCAAGTTTGTAGACTTAGTCTCGAATCTCCTTCAGATAACCATGACTCGGTTATTCCCTTGATCACACATCCTTTTAGCACTTATTTACTTAATTTACTTTTTAGCTACTTTATTTAATTTTTATTTATCTAACTTTTTGTTGAAAAGGAAAAGTGTAAAAACAAAATCAACAAACTTATACATGTATGAATTAGCTCGTGTTTTCAGAAAGGATTGGCTGCGCAGCTTGTTGCCCGACTATCTTCTGTTTTGATGTAACTTGACAAGTTTTCTGAATTTAAAATAATTGATTTTTCAAAAAAAAAAAAAATAATAACTACAATGATATAAAGAAAATATAAATAGTCTAAATCTTATGTGTGTATAAACAAATACACATATATTCAACCTAGATAAGATGAGTTGGAAAAAAAGGGAGGAAGACTAGTGGAACTAAGTAAATAATACCGACTTGGACCATTTCTTGTTTCCTCAAGGGGGTACAAGGTAGACGGTTTTGGACCATCTTATCCGAACTAGATATACCACACAAAATAAATTAAATAACATATACATATAAAGGAGTGGATGTACTAAGCTGTTTTAACATGTGAAATGTATGAAGCCATCAAAATATGATACGTATCTTGTCCACGTTATAATTACACACAACATATATAACTAATTAAGCAATCGGGATTTACAAATTACAAAACTAATATAAATAATTAGGCAACGATATTTACTCAATCTTTGTAGTTATTATGCACGGCTTCCATGTTTTCTTATCAAACTTATTCAACAATACTATAACACAAATTGATGGTATTTAAATTAGTAATTTATATTATATGTTTTTATAACAAATAAAAAATAGAGTTAACTGTTTTTTTCGTCTATGTGGTTTGTTTACTTCTGTCATTTCAGTCCAATTTTAAAAAATGCACCATTTTCCTCCTGACGTTCTAGAAACTTGCCATTTCAAATTTAAAAAGTTAACCCAGTTAAAAAAATTGGTTAGCTTAGGGGTAATATTGTCATTTAATAAAGATTCTTTTTTTATTTTTTTTATAAAGCTAGGTTTAAAAGAAAAACATTTGCTACTAGCAGGAATCAAACATGTGACTAGCTAATTAGACACAAACACATCAACCAACAAGCCACAACCCATTTTGTATCAAACATCCATTTGTTTATGTTTTGACATGTCTTCCACCACCACCACATTCAACCACCGCCATCGCTAATTCGTTCATCATTTTACCGAATTCCGATCACGTCACTCATTCACTCACTCATACGAAGCAGCTTGCAACGATCAATTTCGTCATCCGGTAATTTATCTTCGTCCACAAGGTAATCATGGTCCTCTGCTCTCTCTTTTCCGCAGAGATCCACATCTTCGACAACTTCACACGCAACGTTACGTGGTCGCATCTCCGCCAGTTTCTCAATCGATCACCGTCACACATCTCCTAACCGTTCGATTGCATCGATGACATCACCTAACCATTCAGTTACATCAGCTCCGGTGACTCTGTAACGACGGGATCCGCCATAGTTTTACGGTGAGATTCTTAGCGACGACGGTGGTTGAATGGTGGTCATCTCTAGCAGGATACGAATAACCATCCGAGCCATATCCAGAACTAAAAGATGGCGGTGGCGGCGTCTCTTGCAAATGGTGTGTAGGTGGTCTAGAGGCAGTGCGTAAGAAGATGTATCTGCTGGTAGCTTGAAGGAGGAACTGAATGTTGCTGATAATCCATACTCTGTGTATACTGATTCTGATGATTTGTTTTTTCCGGTAGATTGACAGGTGCCGACTGTAAATGTTATTGTTGTTGTTGTTATTGGTGGTGGTGGAAGACATGTCAATAGAAAATCAAATGGATGTTTGGTACAAAATGGGTTCTCGCTTGCTGGGGTTAGTGTTTGTGTTTAAGCAGCTGGTCACATGTTCGATCACTGCCAGCTGCAAATGTTTTTCTTTTATAAACCTAGCTTTAAAAAATAAAAATAAAAGAATCTTTATTAAATGACCATATTATCCCCAAGCTGACTACATTTTTTAACTGGAGTTAACTTTTTAGACTGAAATGACACGTTTTAGAACGTCAGGGAGGAAAATGACGCATTTTTTTAAAATGAGACTGAAATGATAGAAATGAACAAACCACAGAGACAAAAATGAGAGTTAACCCTAAAAAATATATAAAGTTATATGATTTCAAAAAATAGAGGAACTAGATCAAGGTCAACAATGTTGGTAGGTTTTCATTTTACCTCTACCATCCAGTTATTTTTTATGGTAGATTTTCATTTTACCTCTACTATCCAATTATTTTTTTCGGTGTAGACGATTGATGAACAAACATTTGTTTGATCATTTACTTTTTTGAAAACTTCAAAATCGAGTAAATGAATGTTAAAAAAGTTTTAGTTAGTTCTGATATTTTTGTGGTTCAGAAAACATACATCGATTTTTTTATTTTATATATGGTTAAGGTTTTAATTTTTAAAGTAATATATTGGATTTTAATAATCCTAACTATTCGTTGTTGGCCGTCAACAGTCTCAACTATTAAAATACTGTCCTCTAATGGGTCTTGGCTAACAGAACCCTAGCGCCATTAGTCTCCGGTCGCCGGAAAACTCAATCTTTTCGTCCTAAACCTTGTGTAACCTTATTACAGGCCTTTAAAAACCATTTTCTAGTAAAAAAACCCAAGTTACTGAAGTCTCCGGAAAACTCCTTTATCGCTGGAAAACTTTTTTTTGGCTGGAAAACTCAATATGTTCGTATCAAACCTCTTTGTAACCTTAGATTTTCCTTTAGGAACCTTTTCCTGGCAAAAAACGGTTAAAGGTGTTAGGGTTCTATAAGCCAGGGTACATTTGAGGCTAATATGTTAATAGTTGAGACTGCCAATGGTTATGAGATAGCCTCCTTGATACTGATACGATGATCCTGGAGATTGGGATGAGGATCCATAAGGCTGGTCATGAGATGCTTGTGGCTGCGTCATTGCCAACGATCCATGCTGCAATCTTAAGGATCCTTGAGCCTGTGTCATCGCCATTGATCCCTGCTGGTAATTGGAGGATCCTTGGATTTAAACACCAGATCCCCTTGAGTGCTGGATTGCTGACGCCGGAGAAGTGAAATCCAATGATCTGGGCATCAGCGCTGAGTGATCCTCCACTGATCTCTTCTGCTTCTTGATTTCATCAATCTCCCTGAGGATCCTCTGGTTAGTTTTGTCCGGTTGCTCCATGTATCCCCTCATCTGCAAAATCTAAGTAGAAAGATCATTGTTAGTTACTGTAGATGAAGAAACAGTGGAGGTTTTCGATCCTGTGTAAACAGGTGTAGTTTTCTTCTGAGGATTCTCAGCATTCTTCTGATATGCAAGAGGAATGGGTGGCAATGATGCACTAGGCTGAGATGTGGTAACCGCCGGTATGGCACTTGAACTGGATTTCCTTGAGAAGCCATGTGATTGATGGAAATGAATAGAAATGAATAAAATGAATGAGTTTTTAGAATTGAAGCACCGATTGCCCCACGGTAAGCGCCAAATTGTTTCGGTCAAAAATCACAACAAGGATAATGTAACCAAATCCGATTTTGTGAGGTTGAGTGCTTGTGTGATGAACAAATGTAGGAACGAAATTAGAAATGCAAACAAAGATGAACACAGGGATTTATACGAGGAAAAGCCCTTGATCACTAGTAGATCGCCGGCATAAAAACCTCAGATAGTGAAAACTATCACTATCAACTATATTGAACAAAATAAGATTACAACTTCGGAAGCTTATGAGCTCGGTACAATATGATTTGATATCGTGAGTGTGCGTGTTTTAGAGAATTCGAGTATGTTCCACTGTTGTGTGTTCTAATGAGCTCATTTACCCCTTAATTATCAAATAAACGGCTACTAACTAACTATCCGCAATATGGGGGAAGCTCCCACGTTCACCTTCAACGTTTCTATGGCCTTTTTGCACGTGTTTTATTCCCAGCATATTCCAAGATTCGATCTTGACTTAGTCTTCCATCAATACCTGCACTAAATTCAAATAAAACATTGAAGACAATCGTTAGAAACTGTCGTAAGTACTAAGGATCCTTGATCCTTCTAGTATCCGGTACTCAGTACATAGATAATATATCCTCAGTATACTGAAGGATTACTAAATCATAAGTAATTGAAAAACCAACCCTAACACTAACCATGATTGGCATTGATGATAGAGATTCAGATATCCAGATACAATTCTATCAATTGAATCTGAAAGCTTGTTTGATCAAACAGGGCTGACAGAATCAAAAAACTGAATTAGAAAACTTGTTGTATAATAAGTATTCTAAATTGTAAATGAAGCCACCGAAACAAAACTTTAGAGCCTAAAACAATGTTAACTAATACCAACTAAAAACATATGAAAACAAAAGTATAATAACCATACACTTTTTAACTTATCTAGAATTCAATCTCGACCAAAAAAAACACAACCGTTTGTAGACTGCCATAACAAAGAAAAAAATAGACATTTAAATGATTAACATTGTTTCAGTTTTCATCATTGTAACATGACACCTAAAAGAATCAAATTAATTAATCGACAAAACACAATCTAGCAGATTTTAAAGCCAAGATATGGAACTGACTCCAAAACCTTTACCAAACTTTCACTACCATAGAGTAACAATAACAATATGTAAGTATGCTCTCCTTCATAAATTACAATCAACATGCTTGGATCATCCAATGCTCGTTCCACATGCTTCCGAGCTGGACATCCTCTAGCACTACTGTACTTGTAGTATCCTCTGTAACAATTGGTTACTAACAAATTAGATATAACAAACTTCACAATTGATCGAATTCAGTGTTTTTGAGAACAATTTTACCTTGGATGAGGAGATCCTTTAATCGGTTTCCCACCTTACTTTCTCCATGAATAATCGTCCGGAGGGATGTCAGCGAGCTTCATACTTATCGCCTTAACCCTAATCGATCACAAGAGCCACGTTGAAATCAAAATCTAAACACATCTATCAATGAATAACAGATCAGCGATTCGAAAACTCACCGAGGGTGAATAAATGTAACATATAAAGTGTGGAAAACGCTTAAATTTTTTTTACATCATATATGCATAAAACTGACCAACTCGAAACAGAATCAATCTAAACACAATTAACTGATCAACAATTTGAATTAAATCACATAAAGTCAATGTTGGTGGAACTCAAACGTATCAACAAATATCTTCAAGAGATATCGACGATTCTATTGCAACTAATCACTGAATAAAACTTCAAATTTTACATTTTAAAAAAAATAGTCCACTGTAACATTATCCATACACAAACAGAATCAATCATAAAGACAATTTTCAAGAAACTAAACCTAATCGATCAAAGAATCACGTTGAAATCAAAATCCGAACACATCTATGAATGAATAACAGATCAGAGATTCAATTCGATCAATTTCATAAAAAAACCATCTGGGTATTTCCATTTAAATCTTCGACTAATCGTTGATAGTCTCGATTTTGCTTTACTACTATGCGATGGCTTGAGTGTTTCAAATTTAGATTTTGATGGATGGCTTGAGTGCTTCAAAGGTAGAGTTTCACGTCGTGCTTCAAATTAGGGTTTTGTACGGACGTTGTAGAGTTTCACCGATGCATCTTCCTAACATTGTAGAGGTTTGAATTTTCTGGATTTGAGTAGAGGTTTGAATTGGTGCTCAAATTTTCGATGAATCTTAATGAGCAGAGGTTTGAATTTGAATTTGAATTTTGAAAGATGCTTCTTGATTTGAGAGAGAGAAAGAGAGAGGTATAATGAATGATGATGATTGTTTAAGAGAGATTATTTTGAATTTCAAATATGTAAATTGAATTAAAAATGATGTAATAAATTGTTGACAATAAGCAAGTTATGTGAGCTCTCTCTTAATAGAAAGGATATGTTAAGTAAAACAAATTTAATGTTATCTTTATACGAAATTTATACTTATTCTGTATGGGCTTTATTTTGCGTACATTATGATGGATACACAATATTCTTCATGACATTGAAAATCTATTGGGCACCATATATCTCCTTTAATAGAGAAGGGAGATGTTGAAAGGTAAAAACATAATTTTATTGATTTTAACGGAAATTTTTATTATCTTATTATTCTCGTACGGGCTTTATTTTTGCGTTACATTTATGATGATGGATACACAATATTCTTTCATGACTATTCTGATAAATTCTTATTCGGACACCAATATATAATTTTATCTTAAAAATAACTATGATTTTGTTTTATACTACTTTTGTGAGATAAAGAAAACGGAAACAAAATTTGTAAATGCACTTGTCATAACTCATAAGGAACCAATCCTTGGATACAAGGTAACCCAGCTAAGCTCTTAGAGATGTGGACGAAGCCCAGAGTTTGAATGGTCCCAAGTTAACTATAATCACCCAATGACCCAATTAAACCTCTTTATAAACAATTTTAAACCACATGTTTGTTTTTTATAGTTTATACATGAAATTTTGTACTATTAAATTCACTCTAAACCCTTTTTATACAGTATAAAAACTTATACTACGCGTATAATGTATAATTAGTATACAACACGAGTTTAAAACATGTAAAAGTTTAATATTGGTGGTGACATCATACTCCGTACTTTAAAGAATCGGTTGATTTAGACAAAAAAAAACTGCATACGGATTCATTATCTTTTTTTGACGAAACTCATTTGATCTGTCACCACACCTGCCCATTTTGCGAGGCTTAGGGATGTTTGTTTACCTCTTAATGAGGCTCTGAATGGTTCAGACCTCTTACTGGTTCAGCACTTAATGGTTCAGACTGATTGTTTTTGAGAGCAAATGTCTGAATGGTTAACACATTTATCTCTGAAATGGTTAAGCATTATACTAAGTCTGAATGGTTAAAACCTTTAATCTGAATTGGTCAGACATTTGTCTCTTAATGGTTAAACATTATAATGGCTCTTAATGGTTTAGGCCTCTTACTGGTTTAGCACTTAATGGTTCAGACCTCCTAATGGTTCAGCACTTAACCATTCAGAAGTTGCCAAACAGTCCCTTAGTAAAGATAAAAAATGCTCGTTCGCCTTGAGCAATGAAATTACCGATGGGCATCCATCATTTCGCCGAATTAGATAGCAAATTTGTGATGAACAAAGACAAGGACTTGACAAAAAGAAAGAAAGAAAGTGACAAATCAAAAAAAACATGCACATAGAATAAGCTTAAATATGGTGATTGAAAATAAAAGAAGCAAAGCAAAACACATACAAAAATATCCACTTCTCCCCACATGACAATTCAGTCCACCACATTATATGGTATGATCAATCACAAGTTCACAACCCACCCAAATTAGAAATCATCCCAATATGGCCCCACAAACTCCCAATTTTAAAGCACAGAATCTCATCATAAATCTCAGCCATTGAGAGGGTGGGTTGGGTTAGGGTAGGGGGGGTTAGGATTATTATTTATATATATATATATATATATATATGACCCTAACCTAAGTGGGGAATACCAAATTTGGAATCTGAGAGCATCAGAAGAAAGCAAAAAACAAGAAGAAAGATAAAGATCCTTCCCACATGCATAGGCAGCAGCAGCAACAGCATACACCTCCTGTTGTCCCCATGTACATGCCCACTATAGAATCACTTCCTTTTTTGCTAAAACCTTTTTCCAGAGGTTATTATTCATTCATTTGTACTTTGTGCAAGGATGTTTGTACAATGCTCTTCTAGAAAAAGGTCTAGCCTATCTTTATAAAGCACCTGTGTCTTGCTTAGTTGCAACTGACTGTGTGTGTGTGTATTCATCATCCATTTGCACAGAAATAAATGACATTTACCAGGTTCCTAATAGTATGAAAAGTTGATCACTTGATGTTGTTAAACACCCAAAAAATCATCTTTTTTTTCTTCTTTTTCTTTCATTTTTTTAAAATCTTTTTTAGTATATCATATATGAGTAATTTACTAACTATTTATTTGTGTAAATTTTCAGGGTGAGTGACTATGGAGTTGCAGAAATAACATGGGAAAATGGTCAACCAGCCATGCATGAGCTTGGAAGGACCAATGAAACACTGGAATCCATTGTTCATCATGCTACAACATATTATAACCAAAGTCAACAGCAAGAGTTTGACCTACAATCAAGTCAAACTCTACCAAGAACATACAATCTAAGCTCAAATGTTGCATCTTCCAGTGGGAATTGGGTCGATACTGCAGGCCCGAGTTACCTAAAGAAGCGGCCCAGATCATCGGCTATTGTCCATGATCAATGTGTAGGAAATTTGGGTTTGCAAGAAGATAATCTTAGCAACAGCAAAGATAATGACACTACTATGATGACATGTCCGTCATCCGACTCGCCTAATCAGAGCTTGAAGAGTAAAAACACTGATGATGATTCTGCTTGTCAATATGGATGGGTAAATATTTTCAAACATTTATTAATATGGTAAACTTTTTACAAGCAAATTATGTTGGTTGTTTAATTGTTTCTTGACTTTGAACAGGAAAATAAAGAAGAAGAATGCAGGACTGAGGATGAAACACTTCGGTCTCGATCGAGTAGGAGAAGTAGAGCTGCTGCTGTTCATAACCAGTCCGAACGGGTAAGTTGTTTGTAAATTTATTGTATAAAAAAGTACTAAAAGTTGAAAATTTTTAAACCACTAAATGTGATTTATGTACTATCGTATTTTAGCGACGAAGAGAAAGGATTAACCAGAAGATGAAAGCTCTACAGAAGCTTGTGCCTAATGCTAATAAGGTCAGAATTTAATTTATGTGTTCTTAACTTCTTTTTTGCTGTTTGACTTTAAAAGTCAATCCTACCGGCTTCCATATCTAAAATTATTATTCATTTCTTGAATAATTTTGCACCAAGACCTATCCATATGTAGCAAATAGCATAAGGTAAATTGGATTATCAAAAAAGATTGAAAAGTATGATCACTCTTTATCCAGATACAAAGTTATAAATTAGAACTTGGACTTCATAAGTCAACATGTACCTCTTTTCTAATCATTTCAGTGTGAAAAGTATTTAAATTTGGAAATTGTTTATACAGACAGATAAAGCTTCAATGTTGGATGAAGTAATAGACTACTTAAAGAAGCTTCAAGCACATGTGCAAATAATGAAAAACATGTCAGTTCCACAACAGCAAATGATGATACCAGTACCACTACAATTGCAGCAACAACAACAACAACAGCAGTTTCAGATGTCGATGTTAGCCCGAATGGGAATGGGATTAGGCATCCAGATTGGTATGCCCCCGCCAGCTCAGAATCCTTTCATGGTCCCACAAACAATGATTAGCCCCCTCCACTTAGGCGCCACGTCACCAGCAATCCACAGCCGTCTGCCCACCAACACCACAGTTCCTTTCAGCGATCCACAAAACGCGCTTCTAGCACAAGTATGTCAAGAATAAAAAAAAACGTAATCCAAGTTTTATTTCAACTTCAAAGTGATTAACCATTTTAGTTTTATTTATCGGTGCAGCATATAAATATGGATATGTACAACAACATGGTGGAGTTCTACAGGCAACAGGTCAACCAGGGAAAGTCGATGAGCACGAGCTCATCTCAGCCCGACCATGTTCCGGGCAAGTGATGATAAACAGATAAAGATAAGCGCCTTGTAGTTATTGTAATAACTATATAGTTACAACCTAAAGTATGCATTATATGTTGATCATGTAAAAGTTTTTTTTGGTGTCTTTATCATAGTATTGATTATGCTGGTTTGTTATGTTTTGTTCGAAAACATGTTACGCCACGAAAAGTGTCATCTTTAGTGCACATAATATATATGATACAGATTGAACAGTATATCAATATTGATAACTAAAGTCTAAAACACAAAAGACAGTGGATAAGTTAGACAAAAAGTGGGGTCAGATCCAGTGATTTTACACCACTAGCTAACATGTCCCATAAAACTGGATCAACAGATTATCTACAAAAGATTTGATATGGGTTATCAGGACCTCAAGAAAGATATGAAACTGAAATAAAATATAGAAAATGAAAAAGGCTGATAGGATAATATAAATAATTGGAAGACTCAATCTAAGTGTAATATAATGGAGAAAGAGTATGAGTTTCCATGGAGTTATGAGGTTGTTGTTCCTAGCATTTATTCACACAGGCTGGATTCATGTGAAATGATTGGATGTATCTTGTACTATTGTGTTGCCGGATACTAACATTTACTACATGGATGGACTCCACTTCTTTGTCAATCATTTCAACTATCTGTCTGTGTTACTTCATACAACAAAACATACCCTTTTTTTTGCTTAATGCATTATGTAAACTCAATAACCAACAAAGTACAAGTTTTTATGCTCAAATATAACAACATACATATAAGGTTGAGTCGTGTTAAAAAGAAAAATTATATGGCCTAAAAGTTGTTAAAAGGAAAAGAACACATGGTGGCTTAATTTTTTAGGCATGTGTCGGGTGCTTTTTTTGTGTGAACATGGTGTTAGATTTATTTCTTTTTTAACATGATGTCGTCGGTGTATAACACCATGCCTTAAAAAATAAAGAATTTAAGGCAATATGTTGATTTCTTTTTGACACTTTTTAGCCTATATTATATTTTTTTAGGCATGGATTGGGATTGCCAAAACACATCTCAAACCCGCACGATTGCCGTCCCTGTTCAGGACTTAGTAGAGCACCCTTGATTGGAATTAGAGTCATTAATAATTAACACATACATATAAGAGAATAAGAGATGGGCTTATTAAAAACTGGCCTATCAATGGGAAGCCCAAAGCCCAAATACTCTCACCAATTTTATAGGCTTTCTTCATTTCTTCTCTTATACAAACTTATGCCCAAGCTTATTTACATATGCACACACATTGAGATCCATTAGTAAGAGGAGGGTGGTCCTCAAAGCCTCGGAACCCACCCTTCTAACGGTTTAGTTTCGTTTGATAGCCCAAGACTGGGTTCGGAGAGACGAGGCACAACTCTATACTGTCTAAAGTATCACATATGTGGGTAATTCCCGATCTCACGCTGCTACTAGGATCCAAGTCTAGGCTATGTGATTTTTGTTAGCAACAGTTATCTACACCTAAAGGCATAATTATATACTTAATCAATCACCAAAGATTATTTTAAGCAATATCTATAGAATATGTTAAATGGTCCGGGTTAGTTTGATTTTGTAGTGAGAAATGGAAGTTTTATAATAATTAGTTTTAGTTTAAATTCTCAGTTTTATCATTTATATTACTTCTTTTTAATAGCAACCCAGCCTTCTTTTAATTTTAAACAATTGCCACCACGCGACTCGAACCCTCAACTCTTGAGGAAGGAAATCATATGTTTTACTTGACTCTATCTTGACCAAACTTTACTTTCATTACATTTCCGATTTTATATAAGACCTATTTTATGTGTCGGTTGGATTAGAGGGTACAAAAGGGTGTAATTTAGGAGTAGATGAGAGTGTGAGTTGCTAAACAGAAAAATAAAATGTCTCGTTTAGTTTTGTTGAAATTTATGTTTCCGTTACTAGAATCGCCTATAAATATAGGCTCATTTATAATATCCGAAGGAATGTGATTAATCATTTTTCATTTTGAACTTTTTCGCTTTTCACTTCACGTATACGCAATGCTTGTCTATCATCCGTCACATATACGCAACGCTTTGCAAGTCTTATCATCCATCACACACTTCACATATACGAAACGCTTTGCAAGTCTATCATCCGTCACACACCCGACAACCTTGTGGAGTAATGATATCGATCTAGTTTCAAAGCGTCCACACTAAGTATGTAAAATTGTTAGGGTTTGATTTTTTAAATGTATGAGATGATTGTCATATGATATTAAAAAAGAGAAACAGGAAGCTTTTTTAACAATGTATTGTTAAGTCTAAACACTCAACCAGCATGCCTACTATTTAATAAATTTGTTAACATACCAACTATATTGCCTATTAGAAAGATTAAAACGTTACCATAAAAATTCCAATATATCATAAAGTAGGAAATAGAGTCTTCTTTTTACAGGCCTTGAGAAGCAACATGACACCTGAAGCTTTATGTTTACAACCCAAAGATACAACAAGTTTGAAAATCAAGAACCAGAACCCACCTCAAGTTATGATTTCTCTTACCAGCCAATCAAGACTCGGGTACGCGAAATAAAGAACAAGAAAAGATGGAAGAGCAAACAAAATTGTGATGAGAATATACACAGCCAAGATGATTGCACTTGCAGGTATTGCATATAGAACAATCAGTAGAAATATGAACACCAGCGGAAACTTAGCCGTTAAGTGAACAAAGAAGATTAACGACTTACGGATGGTCGATTGTAGTCTCTCGCCATTCACACCGTGAGATCCATCATGACGGTTGAGCTCACCAACACGTGGCCTCGCCAGACTGTTACTATGGCTACCCGGATTAGTGACCAAACCTCGAGTCCAAGACCAACCGGGGCCCGGTGCATGGTCAACACAAGAAGACAAATGAGATTTGACTCGGTCGCCGTTCAAGCTCTCAACCATCCAAAGAAGAAAGTAATTCTTCCTTGGGAATTTAAGATTCCCTTTATAAACGAGACGAAACGATAACAGGTTGCACCACGGGCACGATACGAAAAACGGGAGCTGGATTGGAAGAGTGGGTAGTTTAACAACAGCCCATTGCAGCCCAAGAACACAATTTTTACAAAGTGTGTGTCCGCACCATAAAACATACGGAACGTTTTCCACAATATTGAAGGATTCCCAGCAAATCGGGCACTCTAAACCTTCTTCTCTACTGTTATTTACCGAGATCTCATCATCAGAGCAGTCTGAAGAAGCTTGACCGGGCCTTGCAGAGTCAATTCTCGACCTAGATGAACCCGTAATGGCTTTCGACCCAAAACCCCACATGTTAAACAAACAGTATATCTTCAACTTCTACAGACTTAACAGCAATAGCTGCTCACATCCATGCCTGCAACATCAAAACGTGTTACTCAATTCCAATTTATTTCAGATTCCTAAGTTTTACAAAATTGAAATTGTATACTTGGTTTTAAAAAGCGCGTAGCACTTTGAGGCCCCTGGTCCACGCTTTTTACTACACAAGGCGCCAGGCGCAACTGAGGCACGATTTTTCACAGAAAAACTGCCTGAGGCCGCTTTGTACATGGCGAGTTTTTGTACAGCAGAATGTTGTACATATAGTTTTTGTGTCCGGTTTTAGACCATGTCACCTCGGTGCACTTGTCGCTTTATAAAACCAAGATTGTACAAGGCTTACTGTATGCATCATTACAGTCAATAAACAGCTAAAATAATAATATTTTCTAAAAGCAAAAAAAGGCCCAAATTCCCCACGTTGGAATCAAGAGAAATTAAAACGAATCAGAATATATCCATTCCAGCTAGCAATTTACACAACATAAGTGAATCTAATCTAATAAAAATCGTGAACAGATTAATCATCAAAATCACATCACCACAAATTCATCCACCTCTTTTTCCTAAGTTTCATTATTTAAATAAATAAAATTAATAATAGATTCAACGTTACTAATAGAATACCTAATCTGTGATTCGGTTGCCTATAACTAAAACAATTAAAAAGTTAAACGAAACTGAAAAAAAAATAACAACGAAAAGAAGCGTAATCGGATGAATTGATTGAAGCAAAAATAAAGATCGATTTACCTAATAATAAGAATATATGAAGGCAGTGGCTGAATTGAATAAACGGTGATATATGATATATGAACACACGACGTCGGCAAAGAGATATGACAACGACCACTTCGAGACCACAACAAAGCCACACTCTGAACAATGAAATGGATCTGCTACATCGCACCCTCACGGTAGTTACCTTACACCCCTGCCTGAAATGGGGCTTTTAATCCATGAACTCAAATCGGAAGTCCAGATATTAAGCCCAAAAAGTTCCAAATCACTAATCCTCTATATATCTTAACTAGATTTAAGGTTAATACATGTAATTAGTAATAAAAACGTTATGTTTTAAAAACATACGCATTGCACAGTTAAAATATAATTAAATTATATAATGTAATTTATTAACTAAAAATTTGAATATTGACGTTACAATTATAAGTTTTCTTAAGTTAGTTTTTTTTATTATTTAACAAATTGTATTTTTATCATACTTACCATCCAACCACACTAAATATTGAAATATTTTTTAAAATCACTCGTAAAAACAATCATCATAATTATTCTCAGTTTTTAATATTTAAGCAACATAATTTGAACTTGGGGGAAGTTTAGAATGTACAACTCTTGCATCGAAACCTATGAATAGTATTGCAAATTACAGATAAATCAAGTTTTGACCAAATCTTTTGGTTCCCCGTTGTTGGTATAATCTCCCCACCGTTATTTCACTCAAAGAAGCACCAGATTTAAAAAACCAACCTTGAGCACTTGAGCTAACCATTTGAGATTTTGATTGTTTTGACACTTGCGTTTTGTGAGCGGTTTGCGTTTTTTGAGTGTTTTCTGTGTATTAAGAGCTAGAGAATTGATGTGACTGAACCAATAAACCTAGTACCAACTTAGGGACCAAAATGACCAAAAAATAAAGTTTAAACGGCTATTAACGGCTAGAAATCTTGTTAACCCGTTATTGTCGTAAAAAGAATAAAACGGTAATAAAATCGATATCTGTTTAAAAAGATAAACCAGTTAGAAACCTATGGTTATTTATAAACCTAAACTGGTTACAAACCAGTGTCGGTTATTAGTTTAATAACCGGTTAGGATGTGAACCTCAAATAGTAGTCAACTAGTGTAACTGTGTAAGAAGGAAGAACATGATTTTGCCATACCCAACAATGTTCAATCATTCTTGCTTCTTTCCTAATTTATATTACCATTTATCACTCAAAAAGCTTCAGAAAGGTCCCCATTTGAACCCATATTTTTCTTTTTAAAAGCATGGGTTTAGTGGTTGTCACACCCAAAAGTTTAAAATGCATAATGTGGTTGCAAAAAGAAAATAGAAGCGGTCGCTTGTATTCAGCTGAATTGGCAGAAGCTCTACATGAAATCGTATAAAACTAGTCAAAAGCAAATTGAGGTTTTTTTTTTTTAATCTATTGAAACTTTTTTTTATTATAGTTTACATTTTTTTAATTATCTTGTTGGTGAATCTAGATTGAAACAACATATCCAGACGAGTTTTCGTATACGAGTTGTGTTACTCTTAGTTTACTTGAAACATGTCTGAGGTATATTAATACTAATTGTAACACGTAAATCAAATCTTAATCCACAATTAACTAAACTAATTAATTTTGAATAGCAAATCCGTTAAGAGCTAACTGCAAATAGTAAACCAATCGTATGAAACAAACTGATTACAATAATAACGTTGGGATGGTTAGAGCTGTAACAGCTGTTTATTTAGCTCTTAATGGAACAAACCTTTTACTGGTTCAACACTTAGGGCGGTTTGTTTACCTCTTAACGAGGCTCTTAATGGTTCAGACCTCTTACTCGTTCAGCACTTAATGGTTCAGACTGTTTGTTTCGCGAGCAAATGTCTGAATGGTTCAGACATTTGTCTCTGAATGGTTAAACATTATACTGAGTCTGAATGGTTAAGAACTTTAATCTAAATTGGTCAGACATTTGCCTCTGAACAGTTAAACATTATACTGGCTCTTAATGGTTCAGACCTCTTACTTGTTCAGCACTTAACCATTCAGAAGTTGCCAAACAGCCCTTAATGGTTCATACTGTTTGTTTCGCGAGTGGATGTCTGAATGGTTTAGACATCTGCCTTTGAATGGTTAAGCATTATACTGATTTTGAATGATTAAGTCCTTTAATCTGAATTGGTCAAACATTGAACGGTTAAGCATTATACTAGCTCTTAATGTTCAGACTTGTTACTGGTTCAACATTTAATGGTTAATATATTTTACTGGTTTAACGTTTAACCATTTAGAAGTTATCAATCAGGCCCTTAATGTTTGGTTATTTATTAAAGATATACATATGTCACTCGTTTAGTTAATTGCCGAATCAATGGAAAGGGGGGGCCGGATCGGTCATTTTTATTTTGCTTTTCTTTTCTTGGGTTTGAACGTGCATGCGTGGACAGACTAAAAAATGTCTTGGTTAGACATCCTTTTCAAAAGCATCCCTGCACTTTTCTAAAATTAAAGTTTCTTTGACCCTTTTTCTTTTTCCGGTCACAACAAAAAGGAACTAGTACTAGTCATATATTTGACCGGTGCCATCTTTTACATTTTAACTCTGGGTGAAGGTGTGGAGCCACTTATGAGATATTGGATAGGGGTGTTTATAATTCGGTTTGTAATCTTGAAACAGTTTAAATCGGTTATCAGTTGGTTTTACGGTTTTTTTTTAAACTGTTAAGTCGGTTAGTTTTAAAATTTTCAAATCGTAATAAAGGGTTTGGTTTGCGATGTACACGGGAAACCGGCCTTTGAAATTGGACCAGACCGTTGGGTTAAGATATATTTCAATTTTTTTAATATGGTATATTTAGTTATTTTTATTTGGCTTAGACCGTGGGGCGTGGGGTGTTTTATGGGGCGGGGGATGCCAAACAACACTGGCTAAACCACACCGGGCCAGCGTTGGCCACGGCGTTGCCCCGCTGGCGTGGCTTTGAAGCCTGGCTTGGGGCGGGGGGAGAGGTGAGGTGGCTGACTTGGATTGGAGACCGTTTGGGCTAGCCATTGGGGATGGCGCTTTTAGCTAAGTAAAAATCAAAATCTAAAAAAAATCTATAAATACTTATCCCAAACTACATTTTTTTCACATATGTTTTCTTCAACCAAAACCAAACGCAAATAACAAATCTTCATCCAAAACCACAAAAAAGAAAAACGAAAATGGTTCACTGGACCGAGAAGGAGGAAATAGCACTAGTGATGTCGATTGTTGACGCACAACGAACCCTACGCCGCGGTCAAACCGCCTATTGGGGACAAGTGTTTCAGCAATACCAACAACACGTCGGGAACAAGCGTTACAACTTAAACGTGTGTCAACATAAGTGGCATGAGCTTTTTTCGAAATTGGATCGGTTTAAAGTTTGCTTCGACTGTGTCCCTGCGAGTGACTTGACCCACAACGATCGAGTGGAGATCGCGAAGATCGAGTATAAGCATGATGGGAATTCGGATTTTCGTTGGGTTTCCCACTTTAATATTTACCGTACTTTGTAAAAAAAATTAGGATTTATTATGCAGTTTTTTTTTTAGGATTTATTAATTATTTTTTTTTAACTTTTTGAGATTTAATAAGTAGATTTTTTTTCAATTTTTAAGGATTTTATGTAACTTTTTTTAAATTAATATAAGTTTGTGTTTTATTATATACATGTCACCCCTGTCGGTTAGGCCACGCCGCTTTCACACCCTATTTTTTTTGGGGTGGACTGGTGGAGCTCACACTCACTAAGTGTTGAGCCATGCCTCCAACCCAAACCATCCCCTAACAACACCCCGCGGACTTAAATGATACAATAGTACGATAAATGGACACACAACACACACACACACACATATATATATATATAATATATAATATTATATATATATATATATATATATATATATATATATACACACACACACTTGGGCTGCTCATTCGACTTTGTGATTTTTTTGTGATTCATTTTTCCATTTTGTGTTTTTGTCTCAACCTGTTTTGTGTTTTTGTTTATACCTTTTCTGGGTTTATGTTTAACATATTTTGTGTTCTATTTTGTTCATGTTTTAAATTTCTCTTATAAGACCATGTGTAGTCGTTTAAGCTTCACCTTTGGATGTTTTGTGCCATGTGGCAGCCCAGTCAGCAAGGGACTTTATTGAGCATGCTTACAAAAGGGGCGTAGTGGGATTGTGGGCATTATGTTAAAAGGGTGTAAAGAATAAATAAAAATAAAAAAACCAACAAAAAAGACAATTGGACTAAAACATCAAAGATTAAATGTGATTGGCCCTTCAAATCTTCTCCAAGCGTGTTTTAAATCACGTGGATCCAAATTTTTCCGAAAAACGCCCAAACACGCCCACGGGGGTGGAGTGTTGGCGTGATTCGGCGGCATTTGGCAAAAAAAGCCCGAGTACGGGTGTTCTTAGTTGCTGCTTTTGATTTGTGTTACTTGTGTTGATTGCCCTACAATCCTACCCCCTACATTTCTTTGTTGCTATTTGCAAACTAGAGTAGTCGATTTGATTAGTAAATACAATGTATATACCTTCTGCGTTTTGTATATTCTAATACTGTGAAATTAAACCGGAACCAAACCATTAGCAACGGTTGAGTTTCGTTCGGTGATAGTTTTTTTACGGTTTGGTTTCGGTTTTTAGTGAGATAGAATTGTTTATTTCACCTAAAAATCATCAAAATCGGACCATAAACACCCTTAATATTCAATATTATTATACTAAAAGCTTGAATCAAGTTGAATCGGACCATAAACACCTTTTTTGCTGATGTGGCTTTTTTGGATGAAGTGGCAGCTGATGTGGCTTTTTTGGATGAAGTGGCAGCGATGTGCATTTTTTGATGACGTGACAGCTTGCATGGCTTTTTTGATGACGTGACAGCTGACATCAGCTAACTATGTTAGGATTAAGTCAGTTAGGGAGTGTTATCGGCCAATAAGTTGAAAGTTGGAGTGCTGGTGTACAAATCAAAAGTTTGGAATTTTATCGGCCAAATGGTGAAAGTTGAGGTTATTTAAATCTAATATCCTTATTTCAAAGTGTTGACAATTTGAAATGGTGGTGAGGATTCAAGTCAATTTTAAGTAAATTACTAATTTAGGAGGAGTTAGTAGAGATGTATGAGTTATTCAAATAAAAAGTTAAAATAAAGTAACTTCGTTTGATTTACATATATTTAAAAATTTAAAAATATGAAAAATCATCAAATTATTAGATACAGAGATATTATAACCTTAGGAAAAAAAACAATAGATCTGATAAAGGTGAAAGACAAACACAGTTTTCAAATGTTAAAATCGTGTAATATTCTATATTAGATTATGAGTTTATGAGGAATAGAAAATTAAAGTTGAATTTCCTTTTTCATAAATTTTGATATTTTAAGTTAGAAAACTTGACGGATTTGAAAAGAGAGGGATGGAGATGGCAAATGGTTATAGGAGTATTTTCAAAAGAATTATATTTGAACTTTTTTGATCGATAATTTTTGGTATTCATGATTAAAAAAACGTAACTAAGGTATGCTGTTTTTAATAATTTTGAGGTTACATTCGTCATCCATGCCGGATTTAGCATAAATATAACAAGATAAGCATTTGGATAACCTATAAAAAATAATAGTTAGATAACTACTATAAAAAAAAATCAATAACTACGTATAACATTTATACATTGCCCCTTTAATGAATACAAAATAAAAAAAATATGACAACATAAACATTTAAAATGCTCATTAATAATTTATTCTGTAAAGAAAAATAACAAATAATTGAGAAAACACATATAGTTAGTTAAACTTAAAAGATGAGGAGACCTTGCCCCTACTTGAAGCCAAGGGAACATACTTGGCCTCACCAACACCCTTTTCAAGAACACATTTTTCATTTTATTTATTTATTTTTCATCATTTCCCTTAGGCCTTAACCAATTACCAATTATGCATAATTATAATTAACAAGAATTAGCTAACGTATCAACACAATCTCCCTTCAATTATTTTGCTTCAAATTTTAACAAAAAATGTTGGTTTGTAACAAAATATATACAATTATAAAACATACCATTTTAACATTTAAAGTCAAAATATTAGCCGACATCGTAGAGGCAAATTAAAACTAGAAAGTAGAACCAACCACATATGAAGGCTTGCAAGACAAACTACATTGATGATCCTTTGGTCCACCTTCTAACTTATGATCGAGTTGTGTTGGTAGCTAACCATATGCACTTTAATTAACAAAATCTCTTCATACATTATGATTATGATACCTACGTTCGTACCCTTATAGCATATGATTGCATATCACACTCTATTAAATATATTAACAGTCGGATATATCATATCTTAAAGGAGAAAAATTAACTAATAATGCAAGTTACAACCTACTTTTAAATGGACAAATGTTGGAAGAATTAGTCTTCCTAACTTTGGTTTCCTTTAGAAGCAATCTTTTTACATACAACTTTAGTATAAAACACCTCACAACCTTCACACAATATGCACCCAACTTACTCAACCTTCAAAATTCAAACCCATTTTCGCACACGATGGTGTCAGTGAGGAATCCGCCAAGAAACGTGTGTGTTATCGGTGCTGGCCCATCCGGTTTGGTTGCTGCCCGGGAGCTCAAGAAAGAAGGCCAAAAAGTGGTGGTTTTGGAACAAAATCATGATGTTGGAGGACAATGGTTATATGACCCGAAAGTTGAAGGGCAAGATCCCTTAGGGAAAGACACAATGGGCTCGGCTTTAACCGTTCATAGCAGCATCTATGATTCTTAAGACTCACGTCGCCTAGAGAGATAATGGGGTTCACTGATTTCCCTTTCTTGATTAAGAAAGGTAGGGATACAAGAAGATTTCCTGGTCATAAAGAACTCTTTTTGTACCTTAAAGATTTTTGTGAATGGTTTGGTTTAAGGGAGATGATTAGGTTTAATACCAAAGTTGAGTATGTTGGGATATTGGATTATGGTGCCTTTGGTGAAGATCTAAAATGGATTGTTAAAAGCAAAGTTAAAGATTCGGATGAGGTGATATCGGAGGTGTTTGATGCGGTTGTTGTGGCCACCGGACACTATTCCTATCCTAGAATGCCTTCTATCAAAGGTCATAATCATCTCCCTTAACATTTATTGCATACATATATATATATATATATATGCATTCCATTGACATTTGTTGGTTTTTAACTTTCAAACTATGTAGGAATGGATGCATGGAGAAGAAAGCAAATGCATAGCCACCTTTACAGGGCTCCTGAGCCGTTTCGCGACCAGGTAACCAAATTTATAGTACAAATGTGTATTGGTTGACTAAGAGCGCGATTTCTTTATATAGAGAGATTACAGTGTAAATCAGATAACGATAAAGCTAACCAGCTAATTATAATGATGAAACGTTAATAATCACACTAACGAGTGAAATGTATAAATGAAAAGAATTAAACTTTGGAGAACTAAAGGGTGATTGTTGTAATATCCTTAAAAGCTTGTGGTCTTTTGTCAAAAGTAAATAACAAAATGCAAGCAAAGGACAAACGTCACACCAGTAACCTTTGATTTAAACTTCTATGCACCAAACAATCAAAACAGATCAGATTATGATTTCTATTGGCCAAATTATTTTGACTATTATTGTTTTGGTAGTGGCCTAATACAACAATCTTTTTGCTCACGTGACATACGCATGGTCGGAACCACCGACCATGCTTTTTAAGAATATAGTAATATTTTAACTATAGATTGAATAATAGAATAGTGACTAGCAAACAAACTTATGTATATATATAAACGATGAATAAAATAATAACTATAATAGATAACAAACTTGGTAACAAAGCATGTGTGTATAAATTCTCAAGAAGTTGAATACTTGCAG
This sequence comes from Scalesia atractyloides, assembly GCA_947069175.1. NCBI lineage: Eukaryota > Viridiplantae > Streptophyta > Magnoliopsida > Asterales > Asteraceae > Scalesia > Scalesia atractyloides. The sequence continues at coordinate 8,486,947 of CAMTDV010000014.1, read as the reverse complement.
GTGGTGGTGGTAGTGGGGAATTCATTGAGTGGGCAAGATATATCAATGGAGCTTGTGAGTGTAGCAAAGGAGATCCATCTTAGTTCCAAATCACTTAATGTTTCCAGAGGGCTTATCAAAAGTGATCTCTAAACATGATAATCTACATCTTCATCCTACCGTAAGATCGATATATTCATTTCTTTATTAAAAAAACATGTGCACCGTCCAGTTTAACTAGTTATCGTGTTACAGATAGAATGTCTACACGAGGATGGACGGGTTGTTTTTGTCGACGGTTCAGGGATCACTGCAGACACAATCATATATTGCACAGGGTAATTTAAAAGTTGAAACAAACAATAATATTAACTTTTAGTCTTACACAAAAATGTTTCTAAATTATATGCATATATGCATGTAGATATTCATATGCATTCCCCTTTCTTGACACCAAAGGAGCAATAGCTGTTGATGATGACAGAGTGGGACCTTTATATGAACACACCTTTCCTCCAAGCCTTGCCCCATCTCTCTCCTTTATAGGCATTCCTAGAAAGGTAAACCTTAAAGGTCATTTCTCTTTTCTTTACTTCCTATATAACAGGGGAACACGCTAGAATGAAAACCACCACGAGTTAAGAAAACCGTGAAACTACACCATACGGCGCGAGTTTGGCCAAAAAAAATTTTCATAAACGTAGAGGAAAAAATTTTAAACACATTTGTAAAAAAAAAATTGTCATGTGTGTTGTTTTTACCACCCTAAGTTTAGTGTAAAAATTAAATTTAAATTAAATTTAATTTTCACACTAAACTTGGGGTGGTAAAAACAACATACACGACATTTTTTTTTAAATTTTTTTTACATATGTGTTTAAAATATATTCGTCTTGGACTACGAAATTTTTTTTTGGCCAAACTCGCCCGTATGTGTATCGTGGTGGTTTTCATTCTAACGGCCCCCTATATATATATATATATATATATATATATAGAGAGAGAGAGAGAGAGAGGGTGAGGTTAATGTAAAAAATGTTTTTTGTGAGAAGGGTAAAAAGAATCTAAACCATTAGATCTTTAATCTAATGGTTGAGATCTTGATGGCGATCTTATAAATAATGTTTACTATTAAAATAATTAATTTTCTAGATTAAGGGTATAAAGGTAAATTCAACATTTTTAAACTTAGAAAGTCACATGCAATGCACATGCAACCTCCCCCCTTTTTTTTAAACGTCAATAACTTTTTATAAGTAACTCGTTTTTTTTAAATTACGTCATAATAATGAGTGTTTTTTAATCTTTAATATGAGTACCATATTGTTATACTTATGTAGAGAAAAAAATTACGTTTCGATTGGATGTTTTAGTCCATAGTGTTTTTTCTATGTTCATACAATGGTGTTTTAATTGTATTGTGATTCAAGGTATTGTGTTTTACAGTAAAACACAATGACGTAAATAAGACACCACAGCATTGCAAATAATGAATTATGATTCAAGTCATGGTGTTTTAACATCTATAGTATGTAACATTGTATTGTGATTACAGTCATGGTGTTTTAACATATGGAATAACAATAGAATGATTGTAAATGTTAAAACACCACGACTGTATTATGATTCAATTCAGGGTATTTTTGGAATATGTATGTGTTTTTATACCTGCAAAAATAACAAAAATCATTACAGATGTTAGAACCCCATAGCTATATTACGATTCAAGTTGTGGTGTTTTCTGGAATTCGTATGGTGTTTTATACTAACTGATGATGAATTCCAAAAATAATTGATAAATTCCTAAAATAATGATGAATTTGGTTACAAGATTATATCTTTAATTATATCATTAATTAGGATTATGGGGTCAATTACCGTCTCACCTTAAACTAATAAATTAGATATGGACATGTGTCATCACCATAATCTTTCTTATCATTCTCACACTTTTAGTCTTTTTTACAGGATCCTCTACCTATATATATATGGCGGGTTCTAGAGTGAACATTAGTGTATTTGAAAACTGAGTGAACAAATCCCGGTCATTGATTTACACACGTGTATGGCTAGGATTTCATCATCAAATCGTAAAATACACTAGGGGTGTTCACGGTTCGGTTTTAAATCGTGAAACCGCCCAAACAGGTCATCGGTTTGGTTTCACGGTCGGTTTTTTTAGTTATCTTTCGGTTGGTCGGTTTCAATATTTGTAAAACGTAGCAAACGGTTTGGGTTTACGGTTTATAGCAAAAAAACAACCGTAATAAATTGGACCAAACCGTAAGAAGATAAATCATACCGGCCCATATTATTCATTCTTTTATTTTATTTTTCTCGTTTAGCAAATAAGGCCCAAATAGTCCAAACCGTGAGACTGAACCGAAACCAAACCGTTAATAACGGTTGAAGGTTTGGTTTCGGTTCGGTTTCGGTTTTCAACTACCAAAAACCGTGACTAACGGTTTGGTTCACGGTTTGACCCAAAAACCGACCAAACCGGACCATGAACACCCCTAAAATACACTAGTGTATTTCATCATCAAATCCTGACCATTGGTTTACACACGTGTATGGCCAGGATTAGTTCGCACAGTTCGTAAATACACTAGTGTTCACTCTTGAACCTAATCCTATATATGTATATATAGGGGTTGGTTAATGTACAAAATGCCTTAACGTACCCGATGCAATTTCAACATGCGGATAATGGTCTATAACATGCGGGTTCTATTTTTTAACAACATGCGATTTTTTTTTCAAAGATGCGGATTTTTTTCAACATGCGGGGTTTCTTTTATGGGTGTTATAATGTGCGGACTTCATATCGCGTACAATGTACCTTAAGGCAAATTGCACAATACACTTTCAATATATATATATATATATATGTGGAGTTCCTTTAAGTATAATGCTATTAAAAGCCTGTTTCTTTTAACTTATTTGGTTGGTATTGGTTGATGTAGCTTATAGGATTTCCTTTCTTTGAATCACAAGCAAAATGGATTGCTCAGTTGCTGTCTGGCAAGAGAAGTTTGCCACCAAGAGATGAAATGATGAAATCCATTCAAGAATTCTATAAATCTAGAGAAGCTGCTGGTATTCCAAAGCATAATACGCATGATATAGCCGATTTTGAGGTAACCGAATTCACACTTGATCTAGAATGTACATACATATATACCAAAGATGAACTTTTTTTGTGACAAGTATTTCATAAATTAGGTTTTATAGTGATACGCAAAAAAATATATTATTTTTGACACAAGTCGATTTTAAATAAAATTTATATCGAAACATATAAAAAAATCTAAAATATATGAATTTAGTTTTTTTTAATTAGATATTAAATGTTATTAAAGAAAAATGAAAGTAAATATTAATTTTTTTCGGTTTCAAATTCATTAAAAATGCAAAAATAACAAATTGCAAACAAATGACAGGTAAACGGGCAACAAGTTGCGCCGTTTACCTGAAAAAAGGGTAAAAAGGTGATGGAGGTGTGGCCCATACCAAGGCGACAACCTTATTTGTAAAATGGTTTTAAGACGGTATCGCTCATTTAATCACACTCTTTGTACTTATCGTTTTTTATGTTGTAGTACTGTGATAAGTATGGAGATTATGTTGGATTCCCTCACTTAGAAGAATGGAGGAAAGATCTTTGTATTTCGGCTCTAATCAATTCGGACGTGAACTTGGAGACATATCGTGATTCATATGACGACGAAGAACTACTTCAAGTTGCTCATCAAAGCCCTCATTTTACTCAACTTGAACATGAAGCTTTATCTGCTCCCTTTAAATTATTCATGGGATCGATATAATAATATAAAATAAAATAATATGATTAGTAATATTTCCACGAAGGGCTTTTGTTGTTTCTGAAAGCAAAGATCAATGGAACTCTTTTGCTTTCAAAAGCAAGATAGTACTGCTAAAACAATAGTTTTACTTAGACAACAACCCAACAAGGGCAGAGTTTGAACTTTCAAAGTGTACCTTGTTGAATTTTTAATGTTGTCCATCTCCTTTATATGATTGTAATGTCAGCTCTTTTGGTTTCATAGTTATTGGTCTTTTTTTTCTTTCCTAAATTGGTTATAAATTCGGGAAGGAATTTTGTGCTTGTATAATCTATATACACATACATACAATGTAGCATTAGAAAGTGTGTTTTTTAAGTTTTTTAGGCAGTTTTGTTTGTGTTCACACTAGTTCTCGGTTCTCGACCTAAATGCTAGTTCCTAACGGATCATCATCACCCTGTATGTACACACACACACATAGTTTAATTAATAAAGAGCCACCATTTTGGAAGCCTAAAACGAATCGTACCATTGTGGTCGTTTTAAGTTAAAAAGAGTTTAGGAAATATTCAGGTAGGGCTGGCAAATCGTGTCTTATCGAGTTTAACAGGTCTCTGATGATGCGTATAACACAAGTATTAAACATGAATACAACTCGTTTAACTACTTTATATGTCATGTTTATAACACAATTTTATGTTTTTGTACAAGAAGAAGAAATAACTACTTATAATTATATTTATTTTTTAAAAAGTAAAAAATCATGTTGTGTATTTTTTTAGTAAACAGGTCTAATCGTGTCTTATACAGATATCTATAACAGCCCTATATTCAGAAACGAGCTACAACGGCGAAAATGTTCAACATGGGAGGCTTGATGGTGTGCGGGGAGGACTTCCGCACAGGGCCCGTGGTTTCGCAGGGCATATGTTATTAGAAAAATCTGATATGTATATATTATTTTTTTTTAAATAGTAAACCCATACCAATTTCAAGTAAGGCTCATTTACAAATCACTTTTTTGTATATTTTAGACTTTAGAATTTAGCCCACTGGGTTAATTGAGCCCACTGTGAATAGTTGATCCACCAATTTGCTATGAAGAATGAAGAAGGGCTGCATGAACATTGGTTAACTATTAGCTTATTAGTTATTATGGTATGTATACTCATTTTAATACTATAATTTTTTCTTTTTTCGTAATTGCATTGTTTATTGAATACTACAATTTGTCCTTTTCGTAATTGCATTGTTTATCATAAAGGCATAAGGGCACATGTTTCGAGCTCGAACAATGTACATGAATTCTCAAAGGCACCACTGATATTAAAGAGGAGCTAAGACGGCGAAAATAATCTTGGAAAAAGTGATTAAACATGTTCTCTAATTTGAAGGGAATCACTCAAGTGGTTACATGCTTGCACCAAACATGTATGCTGCACGCGTTCAAGGGACGCTATTGCAAGATTTAGGGTCATAGTTAAAGATAAACTAGTTAAGAGCATTCATAATGAATTCTTTATCTCTATCTATATAATTACATTAAAAATTAATACTTTTTATCTCTTCTTTTCAATTAAACAATAATTTTTATACCTTTATTATTACATTTTATCTCTCCTCCACTCACAACCACTTTCAAAAATATTAAAAAGTTTATAAAGGGTGAACATTGTTCACGTATATTTACAGATGACCAGTAACATTTTCTCTCTCATACACTAACAACCACTCAAAACAACCCACGACCATTCCTTATAATATAACTAACTCACTTCAGTTACATTTAAAAACCCTATTGTGAATGCTCTAAGGTGGTAGTTGATTATAGTATGGTTCATGTTAAAAACCTGTGTTGTAAGTTGATTGCAGAAATCAAAAGATTAATAAATTACACCGTAAACACAAATTGAATGTATATTAGAAACAGGTGTTTTGTATGATTATAAGATTTAATGAGTTTGATGTGTAAGTTTCTTTGCTATTTATATACTATAAATTTGCAATAAGTTTATGTATTAAGGGGTTGTACACAATGCTTAGGGGTGTTTTAAAAAAAAAAATTGATGTTACACTTTTCAACCAAAAAAATATGATTTTTCACTTTTAACACAAAATTTTTATCTTTTGTAATTTAATCTCACAATTTTTTTACTTTCAACTTTAATTCCCTATACTTTTCATATTCGCAAATATTTTGTTTTATGCTTCGTTCTAAATTTTGCGAGTTAACACGACGCAACTGCGTGTGTGGTCAACATTATTACGTTTTGTTTAGCGCTTCGTTCTAAATTTGTGAGTTAACACGACGCAACGTACGTGTATGGTTCAACGTTTTTATGTCGTCTATTTTCCCCGTTTAACATGTTCATCGCAACGAGCGGGTACTCTTTATATACTATAAATTTGCAACAACTTTATGTATTAAGGGGTTGTACGCAATGCTTAGGGGTGTTTTCAAAAAAAAATTGATATTACACTTTTCAACCAAAACAATATGGTTTTTCACTTTTAACACAAAAGTTTTATCTTTTCCAATTTAACCTCACAATTTTTTTACTTTCAACTTTAATCCCCTATACTTTTCATACTCGCAAATATTTTGTTTACGTTTCGTTCTAAATTTTGCGAGTTAACACGACGCAACTGCTTGTGTGGTCAACATTATTACGTTTTGTTTAACGCTTCGTTCTAAATTTGTGAGTTAACATGACGCAACGTACGTGTATGGTTCAACGTTTTTATGTCGTCTATTTTCCCCGTTTAACAGATTCATCGCAACGAGCGGGTACTCAGTCGACTAGTTATTATTCTATGTTTTACGTTACGGTATAAGTTCTTCACATTAATACGCGCTGGTCGTTGGTGATAGTATGACAATGGTACTATTTGAAACAGTTTTACGCTCCTACCACAACGCAGTGGGCCTGAACACTAGTTTAACTAAATTAGTGTTGAAATTTGAAATGAAGATGAGGATACGCGGGGCCCAAAATATTTAATGAAAGTACAAAATAATTCAAATTAAATAGAGTTAATTACAATATACTCTCTCTAGTTATCTAAGAGTATTTCGGTATTTTAACAAAACTTCACCAAAAAAATAATTAAAAAAATAAAAAAAACTAATGCCGGTTAGCCTTAATATCCTAATGTGAAACAAATTCGTAAGTATATAATCTTAACCTGTTAAAAAAAATAGTACACAAAAGTATTACTTTTAATAAGCTACAAGTACCTATAATTATTTCTTATTATTATTTTTAAAACTTTGTTATATTTTGATTTTGGCCTTTTCTACTTTTCCAAGTATTATCCCAAACTATTTGACTGAGAATTGACATATTATAAAGATTCTGATAGGCTAACTAGTGTTCCCTCAGTTTATTTACTCGAAACTAAAATAATAGTCGTCATGAAACCTAATTCACATCAACCTTTGTTAACTTTTATTTAAACTTGTAATCTTATTGTTATCTTTTATTTCAACTTGTAAACTTATAAAACCTATTAAATTTTGCTTTCGTATTCTCAAATCAAGAAAATAAAAGCGAGAAAAAGAAATATAATTTTGCTTGTTGTACTCTTAACATCAAGAAAAAAGAAGAGTGAGAGAAAAGAAAATACTTTTGGTGTTTGGTACTTTTATATTCATTACATTTTTTTCTTTGATTTATTTGGTATTTAATAGTTTGTCGGTGAAAATTACATTTGTATTTTTATGAGTTAAATGCTTGGTTGGTCCCTGTGGTTTGCGAAAATTGCAGATTTGTTCCCAATTGTTCATTAATTACACACTTGGTCCCAGTGGTTGCAATTTTTGCACTCGGGTGGTCCTTATGACTAACTCATGTTAACTTTCTCAGTTAAGTCTATGTAAAATTACCACACTACCCTTACTATTAAAAACAAAAATAAATAAACACCTTCTTCTTCTTCACCCTGATCTCTCTCTCTCACTTTCCTTTTCTCTCTCTAAAACCACAAGACCACCGTTTCCCCACCTCCACCACCGCCGCCGGCTGCGGCAGTTTGCTCTCCGGTAAGCCCTCTATCTCTCCTCCTACATCTTCTCTTTCAGATCTGTAAAAATCCATATCCTCGGTCGTTCGATTTTCGTTTCAGGTAGAGATGGTGGTGGTCGGGCCGTGATGATGGTGGTGGTGACTGTACGGCGGCTGCCGACAACGGCAGTCATTTGACTGAGAAGAATCTGTTTGATTTGCTCTTAATTTCAGAAAAAAGGTGCCTTCAGGCCACAGAACCTAACAACAATTGCATTTTGAAATTAGATTTTAAAAAAGAAAATAATAAAAATACAGAAAATATATATCAACTGTTTAGCAACTAACTTACATCTTGGATCCAGTAAATTCCTTGAGCAACAAGACTATCCCTCCTGAGAAAACGAATTTGCCAAAGAGCCAATCATCAATAACATCTTCCATCATTAGTTGCAAGATTTGCTTTGATATCCAAAACACCTGTCGTCTGCGTATGCAAATATTAATCATCCGAGGTATGGATTCTGATACTACAGCTAGATAAACCAAACGACAAACCTTAACCAACCTCTTCTGTTGAGTTGAAATATTTTGTCCACCAAATTTAGCAAGGGTAAACTTACATTCGGCGGGGCCCACTGGAAAAGGACACACAGAAAACAAATAATAATACAAATGAAAATTCGAGAAAGACGTTAATATATCAACATAACAATTAACGATGAGAACTTCTGCCGTTTGCTGCTGCCATTATGACTGCGGTTGTCGGCAGCCGCCGTACAGTCACCACCACCATCATCACGCCCCGACCACCACCATCTCTACCTGAAACGAAAATCGAACGGCCGGAGGATATGGATTTTTACCGATCTGAAAGAGAAGATGTAGGGGGAGAGATAGAGGGCTTACCGGAGAGCAAACTGCCGTAGCCGGCGGCAGTGGTGGAGGCGGCGGTGGTGGAGGTGGGAGACGGTGGTCTTGTGGTTTTAGAGAGAGAAAAGGAAAGTGAGAGAGAAAGATAGGGTGAAGAAGAAGAATGTGTTTATTTATTTTTTTATTTAATAGTAAGGGTAGTGTGGTAATTTTACATAGACTTAACTGAGAAAGTTAACATGAGTTAGTCATAAGGACCACCCGAGTGTAAAAATTGCAACCACTGGGACCAAGTGTGTAATAATAAACCATTGGAACAAAATCTGAATTTTCACAAACCACACGGACCAACCAAGCATTTAACTCTATTTTTATGTACTTTTATTCTTAGGCATATTCTATTTACACCCGATTTCTATTAGTTACACCCCTCCCTTATAAAAACATCCCATCCATCAATCACTTTTATTTTGTTTTTAGTCTTTTTATCTTTTAGTTGTCTTTTTTAATCTTTTATTTAATTATTAGTTATTTGTTATTTTTGTTTAGTATTTATTATTATAACTAAATAGTAAATAAAGTGTGCACTTTTTATTTATTTATATATTCATTTATTAGTATTATTATTATTAGCTATGATATATTATTTATTATTAGTCTTTAGTTGTTATAATTTATAAAATTATATTTACAGTTGTAACAAAAGCTATAGTAAAAATAAATACATTTTTACAAAATTATTATCATTTAATAATTTATATACCGAGATTTAATCTTTAATAGAAAATGTAGTAGGTTGTGCTATCCAAGAATTATATATATTTTGACGTGATTCAAATATATTATCTCAGCCAGCTGCATTATTTTCTTTCATTATTGTCTATAAGTTGTTTCTGGGAACTTGTGAGAGTCTCTCCAAAGCGAAAAACTAGTCGAATGTTTCTATTTTCATCAAATAAAAATGAATGACTACATTAAATTTGTTCGCAATCAAGAATTCTGCCTCTGGCATAATCATCTAGTGTTTTTAATTTTCTTTTTCAATTAATTTCTTTAATAACTTATTAATTTCTTTAGTAACTTATTAATTTCTCTAATAACTTTATAACAATTAATTTCACCTAAAATATGATTTTCTTTAGTAACTTATTAACATCTAACTTTTTAAAAAATCTAAAAACAAGTCTTGTTTAACTTTTTTTTGAACATTCCGATATAGATTTTATTAAAACCGAGTTCGTTAAAAAATATTTTTAAATAAATATATTTTTTTCAAATAAATATTTTTTTAAATAAAACTAATTACTATTAATATAATAATAATAATAAATAATTACTAATAGTTAATAATAATAATATAATAGTAATAGTAATAATTAAGGGAAACAAAAAGATAAAAAAATAAAATGTTGATTTATAATGTAATGATGTGATGTTTTTATAGGGAGGGGGTATAATTAGTAATTAGGGAGGGTGTATTTAATAGTACCCTTTTCTTATCTTGTGCGGCTATTAAGAGAGTGTATATGTAAATATCATACCAAAAGACATGTGCTTTATAAGCTTGGGGGATGTTTGAATCAACTTCAACCCTTGACTTCATTTAATAGCATAATCTCATCTCATTTCAACTTAAATAAATAAATTAAAAAAGAAGAGGTCACTCATCTAGTTAAAATCTTTATCCATTTAAACACACTATCCAATAATATTATGCCATATCATCATCTAATACACTTATTCTTCAATTCCAACCACACATCTCATGTGGGTTCATGAACCAGGAAGTGAAGTCGGTGGTGAACCCTTGGTGGTTACAATGGTGTACCCTACCCAGCCTGCCCAACCCGCATGGTGAACCAGTGGGTGCTCCATCCACCCAAATGTCAATAGAAACAGTATGCTTGTATTAGACGATCGTCATAATACATTATATGCATTCATATTTTGTTAGTTCGTATTAGGGTGGATGGGGCGCCAGGAAACGAAGTTGTGGGGTTAAGCGAGTACCATGGGAACACTGCTGCAACTACCATGGGCTCGGCTTGTTGGATGGATTCTAGCTTTGTGAACCCATGTTAGATGTCTAATGTACACAGGTTTTGATGTTATGTATTTTTTTAATGTTGTATTGGAATATGATGTGACACAATATTATTTGATGGAGGGGGGGGGGGGGGGGGTTCACATGGGTAGTGGGTTCAACTAGAAAATTGTCCCCTCGTTATAGGGTTGAAATGGATTGGAGTAGGTTCAAATGAGATGACATATTCCTATCGATTGTGTTTATAGGTTCAGATGAGTTGATAGAAAGGTGCCCTCTCCACCACTATATATGCAACACTTTAAAGTTTAAAGTTGCGTTCATAGTCACGTAACTAGGTCCTTCATATGTACATAAATTTTTTTTTCTAAATATATTAAAATATGTTATTATGTTGTATGGAACCATAAAAGTGAGTTATGGATGGTAATGGGTTAGGTTTGAGACGATTTTTGGTATTCGTTGTTTCATATCTTATTGTAGACCCATCACCCATATGCCATATATCATTCTCAATATTGGTATCAGCTTTGTTAGGTATCCAATTACTTAATTGTTGTCGGGTTTTCAAGTACCAAAGATTCTTAGTTATGATATTATGTGGTTAAATTTACCTATTACCGCACCGTATGAATCATATGTAACAACGCTCAATTAGCTATTCTAAAGATAGAACTTTGAGAGATAAACAACGACAACTAAAAGTTCTAAAACAAATTTTTTTTATTTCGAGTAATTTTTTATCCAATTTTACGCTCATTAGCTGTTGATATAATGATTTAGTTGTTGGTTATTAAAAGGCCTGAAAGAACCAAAGGCCCAAACAAGAAGCCTAAATACTAATTCAAATTAAAAGGCCCAAGTTTTTTTTACAGTTCCCCACCTTAAAGATTCGAGTTGGTTTTGCTTTTTGCAGGAGAAAATTAAGCATATTTATAAATTAATTAAACCTGGCTTACAAATTTGAAAAAAAAAATACATGTATACTTTATTTTATCTCTTGGTCGACTCAAAATTGACCTTCACTTTTTACATTCACAACTTCTATTTTGTAATTTTTTTCCCAACTTTTTGATAACCTCTAGTTAGTTTTGAGAATTCGTGAAATTATAGTGATTTTGTGGGCTTTCTTAGTGAAGCTACAAAAACCCACCGAGCGGCTCAACGGTTTGTTATAGCGGTTATAGAGATGAATGAACTGCACTTCATCTTCTCCGGTCGATGCCGAAGCTACAAAGTACAAAACATGATCAACCAGTTAGAAGGGGTCAGAGACCGGAGTCTCTGAACCACCCTCCGACACTCAAGTCAGTATCTCGTTTATCATAATCGTACGAATGAAAGTATAAATGTATATGAGAGTAATAGAGAAGATGGAGGTAAGGAGAAGAGAGGAAAGAACCCCTTAAATGGGGATTTGAGACGTCTATTTATAAGAGATGAGAATGGCTAAATCTCAATGTATTGGGGCCAAATTCGTCGCTGGGCTGAATAGGAATTTACATCTTCACTTACGATTTGTATTTATCTCTAAATTTGATAATGTTACTTATACAATAAATAACAACAAAACATATTTATAAATTTCTGTTTTATATTTGAATTTTCGGACAAATATTTTAAGACAACTTTAGTTTTAAATTGGTATTTAGTTTTTAATTGGTATGGTATTTGACCATTTGAGAATACAGCTAATTATCATATTTAATTTTGGATTAAATTTACATGTATTTGACTATTTTTTGTACTTTAAAAATTCAAAATTTCATATACGGATTCGGATGGTGAAATTTGAATATCTGAAATTGAACACATATAACCTATATTCTATAACTATTACGAAATCATTTATATGTTAGCCAATTACACACGTCCACAAGTGATATGGTTTGATGATAAGGTGTTTGCCCTCTGTTCAGAGTGAAAGGTTCATATTCTATAAGGTGCAGTTAAGGATGAGCATTAGGTACCCTGTAACGGTAGCCAACCGCTACCGTACCGTATCAAGTCATTTTTACTGATTCGTTACCCAATTTTATGTTTTTCAGGATCAGTACTTTCGGTTCAGTACGATACAATAATTTTGGGTTTATTTAACCTCGAATACCGATATCATACTAGTCACTTTCGATGTCATTAACGGTGCCCACTATTGCATTTTTCAAGATCCATATTTTCGGTTTGGTATTGGTATACAATAACGAGCTACTCAGTAGTATTAATTAAAACATTATATTTTGAGCCAATGAATTGATAGTGGAGTGGTAAGGGAGAGAATTAGTGACCCATGTTCGATTCCTGCCTCCACCATTTATTTTTGACATCACCTAGTGATGATGAGAGACTAGGCGAGTAGGCGATGATCAATAGTTCGATCCTTAAATTTAACAGGTTTTACTTCACTGCACTGTCGTATCTTCGGGCGAGTGTTCACTGGCTTCGGCCTTTGGTGAAGATTTTCTCTCATCTTAAAGCGTGTGTATCCCAATATAGTAAATTTTGTCAAGAATCGTTAAAAAAACATTATAATTTGATAATGAAATGGGATAAAAGGGAAAAGTCAATCGGCGAATCGCAGATTCTCGGCGTTGTTTCAACGCTAACATCTATCAAAATCAACGGCTGAGCGTCACCTCGTCCCTACCCACATCACAACCTAAACCCTACTTATAACCACACCAACACCGCCCATTTCCACCCCCACCGCTACTCTCCTCCCGTCTGCTCTTCCGTTCGATTCAGATTTCTTCTTTTCATTCTCGATATGTCGGACGAAGAGCACCAGTTTGAATCCAAGGCCGATGCCGGAGCTTCCAAGACTTATCCTCAGCAAGCTGGTACCATCCGCAAGGGCGGTCACATTGTTATCAAGAATCGTGCTTGCAAGGTTTGTGTTTTTCATTCATTCTTATAGTTTTAGCTATGGATCTAGGGTTTTTACGGTTGTTATAGCTGTGGTTCAAATAGGCGAATTGGTGAATTTGTTTAGGGCTTCTATGAACAGTTACTGGATTTAAATAGGATAATTTTGGACATCGTATGCTTATTGGTGATTAGATCGTACGATTTGTGTTTGAATTCGGATTATGATTATACTTATAATTGCATCTGATTATCTTTCTGTGTTGAATCAGTTTTTATTTTAGAATCAGATAGTATTAAACTGTTGCATAAGATTTACTCAAGATCTGTTAAGCGGGCGTGAGGATGGGCCTAGAGGGGATAAACCTAGGGGTGGGGATGAACCCCTTTATATATATGTATGTATTTACCTATGTATGTATAGGTGTGTGTGAGGGGGTGAGGCCCTGCTTGGGCGGCAGTGGGCGGACGAAGAGGACGGGACGGGCCAAGGGGGGTGGCGCCGTGCCTCGCCGGCCCTTGGCTGTGCCCCATACCCACTAGTGGTAAAATCTTATCATGAGTTAACAGACTTTGTTTGTACTGTATAGTTTGAATATCATTTCAAGGTATTTGAATGAGTTTTAAGCTATGCAAACAAATTTGAATTCACCTAGATGTCACACCATGTGCTTTAGTTGTTCGAACTCGATAAAATCTTATTTTTTTAGAAGAAAGCAAGCTTTGAATATATTTTAAAATTTTGGAATTGTTTTTCAAATGTTATGTATTATTTATTTATGTTGATTTTACTGGAGGTTTAGTACTTTGTTAGCTGGAGTTAATTTCACATCATGATTCATGAACATGCTTACTAAATTTACAATTTTTAAAACTTTTTGTTTTGTTTTTAATGAATTTGATTGTAAATTGGCTTATGTGTGATGCTTTTGTTATAATCCTTTTAGGTTGTAGAAGTTTCTACCTCCAAGACCGGCAAGCACGGTCATGCTAAGTGTCACTTTGTTGCAATTGACATCTTCAACGGGAAAAAGCTTGAGGATATCGTCCCATCTTCCCATAACTGTGATGTATGTAATCAGTAAACACCATCAACTTTTTTTTCTTTTTTGTTGTTTTTATTTCAAAACCAAGTGGTTTCTTATTTGTACCGGTTTTGCAGGTTCCTCATGTTAGCCGTACTGACTACCAGCTCATCGATATCTCTGAAGATGGATTTGTATGGTTCTTTTTACTCTTTCCTTTAAAGAAACATATCTTTAAAGTATTAAACCGATATGATTTTGACGATTAATAACTTAACGTAGGTGAGCTTGCTGACTGAAAATGGTAACACCAAGGATGACCTGAAACTGCCAACTGATGATGCTCTCCTCACTCAGGTATGCTGTTATCCTCTTATATGAATTGTGATTGTTTAATTTTGAATTGTAAAGGTGTGATAATATGGTTGTCGAAAATGTGCAGATTAAGGATGGATTTGCGGAGGGGAAAGATCTGGTTGTGAGTGTGATGTCCGCCATGGGAGAGGAGCAGATCTGTGCTCTCAAGGACATCGGTCCAAAATAGTTGATCTGATATTTATTATGTTAAAGAAAATGGTTGTGATATCAGCAGAAAGTTTTCTGTTGTAAAACTAGCATTTTATTTTCTGCACTAGTATGACTAGTCCAATTCATTTGGGCTACGAACAAGTGTATTTCACTGGTTTTTTATCTGGCTTTGAATTACTAGTATTTTGTTTTACTTCTTGCAATATAACTAAGTGCAGCAATAATTTTACGTACCAAATACACACCAAGATAGTTTTCTGATATCTATTTTTCAAAAGAAGGCTGTTAAGCCACCGGTCTTCCGACTGGTTAGACTAAGAGCTTGCTACATAACCTGTCTGGTTGAAGCAATTTTACTTGTCTTGAATTCTTTTTTAAAACACCGAACCTATGTGCCTACGAAATCTATTCCAAATTTAACACCAACGTTCACAGCGGGACTAGAACCTACGCTATTGCCTTGCTACATTCATTGGTACCACGATCACTAGAGACGCCCTTTGGTGACTCATCTCTATTTGAATTCATTGGTCAGAGCAGTTAAGTAAGCGGTTTTTAGTTATTTTTTTCTATTTCTACTTACAATCTCATCTAATGATTAAGTTACTACTATGAGGGTGATAATTTGTTTAGGTTTATGGATCCATGTCAATAGAGGAAATGGTTTTACATTTTATCAATGTTTTTATTTTTAAACTTTTAAACCGGTAAGAAGCGGTCCAACAAATGATTTGATAGCATGTTGATTATGAAAACGTTGATATGAACACAAATAAACAGCTGGAATGAAAGGAAATGGAAAGTGGAAATAATGATCCACCAATGGAATGGGGCCGCTGAACTCAAATGTTTAGTCGAAACAATTGACAAGAATTTACATGGAAATATGGAATGCATTATTAGCCTATTTTTCCTCTCGAAGTTGAAACTTATATAATTTTTTTGTATCTTAGTCTATTCATTGTATTTATTTGGTGATGAGGTGTTGTTTATTAAGTAACACATTTCACACCATTTCACCACGGATGGTGTTAGCGTCAAATCACCACTTCCTCATAGCACTCACTTCCACCACTCATCACTCATTTGTCACCCTTTTCATTTATATATTTTTTTAAATAATTAAAGACAGAAAAATTACATCCCTTGAAACTAAAGAAATACAAGATAAAATCAAATATCTAGTCTTCATCGACGTTAGTGATAGCCCATATACGTTCCACCAAATCCAAGCATAGGTTGTGCGTTCCTTAGTTGTGTAACGGCCATATATTAGAATTTCTTCAAAATCCTCATGAATATCATCTTCAGCGTAGTGACAAATCACCCTACCTTCATTTCAAAGAAACATGTTATGTAATATGATATACACATGCATTACATTCCTTATTTTTGGTGACCATGCGCATGTCGGGTTTTGCACTAGGTGCCAACGCTGCTTGAAGACACCAAATGTTTGTTTCCTCATGTTTTCTTGCTGATTCTTAAGTTGCCATATGGACATGTAAAAAGATTTGACAAATAACCTATATTTGGGGCATATTCCATCAACAATATAATACACGTGCTTATATTCCACTCTTGAAATAATATATGAAGAATTGGACAACCACTCCATTTATGATGTTGAAAATTGACATTTGATATATCATTATTCGAACCGGAAACACCAAGGAAAGCATGCCAAATTTATAGATCATGTGACGCCATAGCTTCCATCAAGGCAACAATATTGTCGGATGTGGGTGACCACCTCGCATGTACTGACCTCGCCATGCATTACGAGGTCTCAAAACTTCCACAATAGATTCCCACCTCCTTACCATAACAATGTTCTGGTAGGTTTTAATTTGTTGTGGAGTTCTGGGGAATTAATCCTGGCACGACTTGATTTACTCTCTAGCACGTGATTTAACCCCCTCATGTTGGTCATGAGACCAGTCGTTTTCTTGCGGTGCATTAGGACATTTGTTCACAACCAGTTCATACAATCAATATTAATACGCATTTCAATGTTTCGCTTCATGCGTGTCATACAATTGTTGGATGTCACTCCATGTTGGTTTATGCAGGTATTTGTTGTATAGCTTAATGACACCTTTGTATAACTTATAACATATTTATCCACCATGAAGTTTTTAAGACATCTTCAAACACTCATCCCAAGAATCATCGGCTGTGTAGTAAGCCATTTGACGAATTGTTGATGTGTAGTTCTGTAAATTAGTGAAACCCCCTTTATCTCTTGCATCACATGCTAATCTAAAAAACGACATTGTTCTCTCCAACACGTCAACTATTCGTTGGAATAGCTGTTAGCTCATTCGGAACCACCACCTAAATGGTTCATTGGTATACACAGGGTTTTCACAAAATAGTTGGCCACTAAACGCTTGTGCGCAACTTCGCGATCTATATTTTACTGAGCTTTTATTATTCTTGGATGCAAAGTATTCTCTTCATTAAATAATATCTGTGTCGTCTCCATGAGTATAATGAAGTGATTTCATCGGATGACAGTGATGATGAATTCATGTTGAAGTTGTGTAAAGGTAGAAAGAAGATTGATTTTTTTTTGTGTGTTAAAAAAATAGAAGGGAGATGGTTAAAAAAAAGCCTTTTGTTAGTTGACAATTGTCTAATTGATAATTCATCCAACGTACAAATGTTCCAAGCGTGGTGATCCGGAGAGTGAAGCTCTTCACATCGCAAGCTTGCGGGGCGAGAGGGGCATGCGGTGTTCCCCACGATCCCGCACCGCCATGTTGTCAATCAACCTGTTTTACTGAATAGGTGGTATGGTGCTTGCTCTTCACAAAAATTATGAGTTCAAATCTTTGTAAGTAAGATTATGTGTTTTTTTTTTTCATATTGTGTATTTACTTTAACTAGCAAAATTACATAACAATGACAGATAAACGAGCAACAAGCTGAACATAAGCCCGTTTTGAACAGATGTTAAAAATTCTGGTATTTAGGTGTTAAATTTTTGTTCAAAAGGAAATTGTTTTTGTTGAAATATAACCAGTTTATTCATTTAATTAATTTCTCAAACATGTTTTTTATTCTTTTATTGGGTCAGTATAACTTGTAATTGTGTTACAAGTTAATTGGGCTGTTATTGTTGTTGGGTTGTTACATGATCTGTTATAGTTGTTATGGGCCAAGGGTTGAATATGTGCAGGTATACAAGTTTAAGGGCTGATGAGATACAATGTGAAGTCTTCAAGGTTCCAGGGGTAACAGTTGAGGGACTAAAGTGTAACATGGTTTTTCTCTTGTATAAAAGAGATGAGAGAGAAGGAGATCACTGATTTGCGCAGATATTTTCTAGGGTTTCTTTCTCTGTTCTCTCTGTATTTTTGAGTTGTTCATCTTGTTGTTTAGATCTCTGTGTTGAGATCTCAGTAGTTTAGAGATCGTATGATCTCCATAGTCTAGTTCTTTTGTATTTTTGTTGGATCTGTCAACAGATTGTTCTTATCTGTTGATTTTGATCTTGTATTGTTACAGATCTCATACTTTTGAGATCTAGGGTTTTGGTTGGTGTTTTTCTGAGTTGGTTAAACAAATAAAGTTTTCGGTCACCGTTTTGTCGCTTCCTTGTTGTTCGCTGTTGTTTCATACCATTTTACATGGTATCAGAGCTCATGGTAGCTCTTGTGTTTGATTCTGGAGTTTCCGCTGCTTTGTATACGGTTTGATCTTTGTTTCTTGTGTTTTTTTATAAGTATTATGTTATAGAACGTTTTTGATCCTTTCTTGGAGTGTGTGCAGGTATAGATCTGTTTAGATCTGTACAAGATCTGGTATTGCAGAAACCCTAGCTAGTGTTTGGTGGTGTCACAGAGAAGGAGATCCTTATTGTTACTGTTAAACGTTGTGTTGTTCTCTGAACCTTAGAAGGTTCAGGGCAACCAACCAGAGTTTCTTCTTTGCTTGTGTCTATTGTGTAACCCTAGAAGGTTATACGATGGATTAGCTTGGAGGGAGTTAAACGCTTGTTGTAAGGATTTTTCTATCCTGCTCTCTTTTATTATTGTTGTTCATTACATAAGTTGGTCTAGGCATTACTGTTACCGGACTAGTCGGGCCGGCCCTTGATCGAGTCTGTATGTTTGGTTCTTGCATTTCTTGTGTATTAGTCTGTTGGTCTGCAACTGTATTATGCTTGTCCAGGCACCTATAGAGTGATGAACCTGGAATATGGCCTCTGATACAGTCTTGCATTTGTTTGTTGTTGTTGATTGATATTCTTGTTGTATTGTTCTTGTTTGTGCTGTAAAAATGGCTGGGGATGATATTCCTAGTTCGTCTGTAACCTTGATTAGTAAACTAGATATTGGTGATCCTTTGTACCTTCACCCTAGTGATTCCAGTGCTTTGACTGTTGTTAGTGTTAAGTTGAAGGGAACTAAAAATTATTCTATCTGGTCTAGTTCTATGAAGTTGGCCCTAGAAGCTAAAAACAAGTTTGGTCTAATAGATGGTTGTTGTAAAAGGTCGGAGGATGATGAGGTCCTTGCTTGTCAGTGGGATAGGTGCAATTCTGTTGTTCTAACTTGGCTTTTAAACTCTGTATTAGAGGAACTTTTTTTGGGGCAAGTTTTTTCTAAGTATGCCTCAGACGTTTGGGATGATTTGAAGGAAACCTATGATAAGATAGATGGTTCTATGGTATATGATTTGTATAAAAAGATAAACTATATTACCAAAATGGCAGTTCAGTTGCTGATTATTATAATAGGTTAACAACTATGTGGAAACAATTTGATGCAATGCTCAAATTGCCCACATGTTTTTGTAAAGCAGCAAAAGATTATAATGATTAGTCAGCATTAATCAAACTGATGCAATTTTTAATGGGTTTAGATGATGTGTATCAGCCAGTGAGGACAAATATATTAACCAGAGGATCATTTCCATCTGTCAAGGTTGCCTTCTCTGTGGTTTCCAAAGAGGAATCACATAGGTTGTCAAGTGATAGTTCTAAGAGTCAGGGGGTATCTTTTGTTTCTAAACCTAATCAAAACTTTGAGTCTAAAAGAAGAATAAATAATCAAAGAGGACCTAATCCAAACCTAAAGTGTTCACACTTACTATGATTGGTCATATTGTTGATAGATGCTTTGAGATTGTAGGTTATCCCCCTAGTTTTAAAAAGAAGTCTAATAACAGTACTACATCTGTTAGAAATAATTTCATTAATAAGTCAAATGCTACTGTTGGAGCATCTACTAGTGTTTCTACTCCTAGTTTGCCTTTCACGACTGAACAGATTGCAAAGTTGTTGAGTTTAGTTGGTGAAAAAAGTGGTGTGGAGTCATCAAATGTAGGAGGTGAGTCTTTCACTGTTAACAATTTTGTCAGTTTCTCTAGCTCAATGACTTTTAGGGGTGTTGTTTTTAATTGGATAATTGACTCTGGGGCTAGTCAACACATGGTCAGTAGTGATAAAGAGATGTTTGATGTTATAGATGTTTCTGAATTTGATATCAAAGTTGGTCACCCTAATGGAACAAATGTTAAAGTCCTAAAAATTTGTAGTATAAAATTAATGGATAATATCATTTTACAAGATGTGATATATGTCCCAGGGTACCATGTAAATCTGTTGTCTGTTCATAGATTAGCCAAATAGAATAATATTAAAGTGGTGTTTAATGAGGATAGTTGTATATTACAGGATTCCAAATCAAGGAAAACCATGGTGACTGGTAGTCAAGATAGTGGTTTGTATTATGTTGGTAATAATGGTAATTCTGTAAATACTTGCTTTAATAGTGTTGTTAAATCAAGTTTGTGGCATAGTAGGTTAGGTCATCCCTCTGATCAAGTTCTAGCTGCGTTAAAAGATAGTTTTGATGTTAAAAGTATTGAACATGGTACTTGTGAAGTGTGTCATAGGGCTAAGCAGGTTAGGGTTCCATTTCCTTTAAGTGAACATAAAAGTAAGTCTGTTGGTGATCTAATTCATCTTGATTTGTGGGGACCATATAAAGTTATCAGTCATGAAGGATTTAAATATTTTTTAACTGTTGTAGATGATTTCTCTAGAACCGTATGGTGTTATCTTTTAACAAATAAAACAGAGGTCTTTGAAAATCTGAGTAACTTTTATGAACTCATTTTAACTCAGTTTGAGAAAAAAATAAAAGTAATAAGAAGTGATAATGGAACAGAATTTGTAAATAATCAAATGGGATTATTTTGTAAAAATAAAGGTATATTGAATCAAACGTCTTGTTCCTATACACCACAACAAAATGGTGTGGTGGAAAGGAAACATAGACATCTGTTGAACACAGCTAGAGCCTTGTTATTTCAGAGTAGGTTGCCACTTAAGTATTGGTCTGATTGTATTCTAACTGTTGTTTACTTAATTAACAGGTTACCCTCATCTGTCTTAGGTGGTAAAAGTCCTTATGAAATTGTATATGGTTTTACACCCTCTTTATCTCATTTAAGGAACTTTGGATCTCTTTGTTTTAGTACAGTCTTGTCTGAATCTGATAACTTTGCTTATCATGCTGATAAGTGCATCATTATTGGATATTCAAAATGTAAAAAAAAGGGTATAAATTGTTAAGTTTGGATAATAGAAAAGTGTTTTTGTTCTAGAGATGTAAAATTTTATGAAGATGTGTACCATTTTAAGTCTAATTTGATAAATAATCAAGGTCTGGGTGGAACAACTGAGTTAAGTCATGTTAACTTTTTTGATTATTATGAAACAATGTCATCTGAAGTTCCTAATGTTCCCAATGATGAAGAGGGTACAACTGGTGTTCATGATCACTTCAGTGATGATCAGCATCCATTGTTACCCTCTACATCTACCATTGCTCCAGAGGTGGTTCCACCTGAGAGTGGGCAGCTGAGTAGTAGTTATCCGGGTAACAATGGCGGGGCAGAGGACACTATAGGATCACGTGACGAGACCAACCTATCTGAGGGACAATCTATTAGGAGATCTTCTAGAAATATGTCATTTCCAAAAAAAAATTGATGAATTTGTTGTTGAAGGTAGGGTAAAGTATGGTATTGAAAAGGTTGTTAACTATGCTAGTTTGTCTGTTGATAATGTGTTTAGTTGCTTCTTTGAACAAAACAGTTGAACCCACTTCATATAATGAAGCAATAAAAGACTCTAGATGGATAGAGGCCATGAATAGTGAAATGGAAGCCTTCTTTAGGAATAATACTTGGGTTGTTGTGGGATTTGCCTAAAGGTAGAAAACCTATAGGCTGTAAGTGGGTGTATAAAATAAAATACAAGGCTAATGGTGTCACACCCCAACCGATGGTGGAAACATCAGGGTTAGTGGCACTAGGCGACCAGATTGTCTCATGAAAATTTCCATAACACTATTCAATTAATAATATTTTAACGTCTAATATCCCATACTATTAAACAATACATCATCAACAATGTCACGAAATACATAATTTTCCCACAAAACAATAAGGTTCGATATTCCCTAGATTTCTTACATTTTGAACTAAATAAAACAACTAAACAAACGAACTACGTCCAAAGCATCCAAGCTAAATCCTCAACCTGTCACATACGTTAAAATACAAGTCAATACAATTAAGTAAAGGTGAGCCTACAGGTTTGCGTAATACTAGCATAATAGAGAAGCCGTCCGCGAATTAGTCCAATTACATATCATGATACACCAAAACACATCACACAGATAAACATAGGCTTATTTCTCATGCTAACTACCGTGAGAAGGCTTGCGCGTCCATCCTAACTAGACCCCGTCGGGTGTAAGCCACACTATAGTACCATACTAGCTAAGGAGGCAAGTTAACGAAAATAAGTCCTAGTCACATGTTTCTAGTATCACGTATTGAGCATACATTGTCACACCCCGACCCGCAGCGGAAATAATAGTCGGGGCATAATTGGGTTATCACCAAAGCACATGACATTTACTATTATGTTTCATAATTAAATGAAGTCAAAGTTACATTTCTCAAACCTTCAAACATGTTCATTCATTACAAAGGAAAATAACCAAACATAATAATCCAAACACTAAATCATTTTATTTCTTCTAATCCAGGTCCTACGTGTTCCTAGCTGCTGCTGGTTCACCTGTATCATGTGTAAAATGGGAGGTTTTTGGGTCAACATAAGTTGGCGAGTGAACCTTATAGATAAACATTTAATAATGATTTTCTGGTTAGTTTATCAATAAAATATTGTGCATAATCATAAAAGAGCATATGTATGAAATCAAGCAATGGCAACATCGGTTACAATTATAACATACATTAACAATCGATAACATACATGAACATACCAACATCATATGATAATTAACATAAATGAACTGTGAGATCAAGGCTCAATCAAACGGAGCCGATCGTATTGCATGAACTGAAAATGTAAATTGAACTGTGCGCTCAAGGCTCAATCAAACGGAGCCGAGCGTATTGCATGAACTGGAAATGTAAATAAATCTGTGCACTCAAGGCTCAATCAAACGGAGCCGAGCGTATTGCATGTACTGAAATGAGAATAAATGACCGATCAAGGCTCAATCAAACGAAGCCAATCGTGCGGGCACGCCCTGATCAACCGCATAATAGAATGGGGATCAAACTCAACCTCGAGGGATGGGGAGCTACGGCCTCAGCAATTGCATGTACTGAAATAATAACTTGCAAACAATACTAACTACTTAACAGCAACAACTAACACACATGTCATGATATGATATATGCACAATAACTTAGTTATAATAAGTAAATGAACAAGACACATGATACACCCCAAAAATGTGATTAAAACGGGGAATTTGAAGGGTTCACTCACATTGGGTGCGTTGGATTTGAGTTGGTGAGATGCGCACGATTTAGACGAAGCGAGTTAACGAGGAATCACTGACCTAAATAATAATAGGAAAAATATATTAAATGGATGGATTTTATTAAAGATTTTTAATGGGATTTTTAGATATATTTTTGTGAGTTTATGGCTATTTTCTATCCTTAAAAATGTTATTTTTAAGTATTTTTAATTGATTTTTAATTTAAATAAAACAAATAATTATTTAAAAAAAATAATATTTTTTTACTGTTTGACCGTTGACCGTTGACCGTTGACCGGTTCGGTCAGCGGTAATTCTTGCGCCGAGCGGGATTCGAACCGATGACCTTCCGTTCACGCGCACGTAGCTCTACCAACTGAGCTACGTGACTAACCCGTTAGAAATCTAGTTTTAATTATATTAATACACTTATTCGAATTTACCGAAAATTCCTTTATTTTACAAAACGTTTTATTCTCATTGAACCGGTGTTTGTGTCGGGACTCGATCGCGTGACGTGCAGTTTGTGTTGCACACAGTCCACCGCTGGACTGTGTGTCTAACCCGGTTATATTCTTGAATTATATTATACTTAACAACTACTCAATCTAACCCGGTTAGTTTTATGAATAAAAAGGGAATGTTATTACGCAGTGTGTGTGTAGTAAGGATCGAACTCGGGACTCGTATATAAACTTTGCACACAGTCCACCGCTGGACTGTGTGTCTAACCCGTTAACTATCCGAATTTTATTTACTCTTAACTCGTTTTTATGATCGTCTTCTTCACTATAATTACCGGTTTTTTTACACAGACCACTGGTTCAGGGTTCTACTACTTAAATAACATGACTACTAATTTGAATGAACAAACCGAACAGTTTGGGGAAAAGAAATACCGGACAGGTCGTCTTCTTCAGGAAGTCCGGCGAGAACAGGCAACTCTGTTATTGAAACTTCGGCTGAGAGGGGCTAATCAACAGAATTAAAGAATTAGATTTGAAATTGAACCAGAGTACATGGATTATTAGCACGATTGAATGTGTTTACCGTCAACTAGCGTGGTTCCGGCAAATTCCAGAATTTCTCCGGCGAAACCAGAAATCCAGCAAAGTCTTTTGTGACTGACTTTGAGTGACGGAATAATGTTAGTAGTGTCCTAACAATAGATTGAAACAGCAAGAGAGTAAAATCTTACTGGTTTGAGTTGAACACGGTTTTCCGGCGAGAGTTGCAGAGAATTCCGGCGACAATTTTCTTGTGCTCAAAAGACTTGAAAACGTGACGAAAAGGGTTTGGAGTGTATTTGAGACAGTTCTGAATCGTATAAATGATTGGAATCAGAATTATTTGAAGCTTGAATGTCTTTCGGTTTCAAAACCCAAAACTTGAAGTTCATTCAATCTGAACTTTAATTAGAAACCGATATGCGTCGGTTATAAGTTAACTAAACGAACGAAAACTGATTTGGCGATTTGGCTTACCGATTTCCATTATTCAGATATCATTAACCGTTAATCCGAGTTTGCGTATAAAATTTAATTGTTTTCATAATACTAACAGAAAACAATTGGTGGCGGAGTGGTTTGGAGACGGAAAGATAAATCGTTGGAGGCAGTTGACCCAGGTTCGAGTCCGGTCAGCTCCAACTATTTTTTATTTATTTTATTTTAACTTTTTATCAAATATAATTTTTATAGTTTAGTTTATATATTAATTATGTAACGTTTAAACTCAAAATACTCATAAATACTTAATGAAATTTCGTAACTTGGTATTTGATTACAAAACGGAGCGGGTTTTGGAGACCCGATTTATACAAATGTTACATACATAATCAGATTATTCGCGTGTGATAAACATTTTGATTTGTGAAGTGATTTTTGATATAGGACCGTATGTAACACCCAAAAAGTGCATTAAAGCGAAAATGGGTCAAGTATACTCAAAGTGGGTGCGTTTAGGTGAGACTTAGGATCTGAGAGGAGTTGTGGAGAGTGCCGGTTCAGCCTGTAAACGAACAGAAATGCATCAGTCTTCCGAATTTGCTGAAACGGTTAAGTTTGGGTTGGGCAGTAGCCAAGTTCGGCCGAACTTGTATGTACACATACAAGTTCGAGCGAGCTTGTAAGGATTTGGTGGCTTTATTATCAAGTTCGGTCGAACTTGGCAAGTTTCTTTAGGAAACTTGACAAGTTCGGGCGAACTTGTGAGAAAAGCTTACTTAACAGACAAGTTCGGGCGAACTTGTGTAGTTTCTTAAGAAAGTAGACAAGTTCGGGCGAACTTGTAGGGAAATTGATGAAAAAGACCCAAGTTCGGTCGACCTTGACCCATAAGGGTGCAAGTTCGGTCGAACTTGACCTGGTGAGCTGGTGATTCTTGAGCGAACTTGATGTTTTCGGGTCCAAAATCTTGCGTTTTCGCGTCGTTTGCTGAGGAAATCGAGTGCCCATCCCTCCAACCGTAAGCCACTGAGTACAACTTAGGCTGGAGAGGTCTTTTTGGAGCGAACTTAGCCATTTTACAGAAACTCAGGCTAATCCGGGCGAACCTGAGGTTTCGTACGGGTTAGTCCAGCTTGTGTAAAGTGACGATTTCGTCCTTGTGCTTCCGGATCTGAGATTTAGCTTGACAACGCCTCGTTCCACTCAAAAGTGAACGAAACATACGTCATTAGTCCGAAACTGTTGTAAAAATCTATGCTTTAAAGGTTTTACTCAGATCTAAGCATAGATCTGAGTGAAAATCAGAAGTTTTAAGGAAAAAGATGAAGGTTTTCGTAAACAGAAGTGATTTGATGAAAACGAAGGCAATGCCTTGTACCAAAATCGTTGTAAACCATTGTAAAGCGTTGATAAACATTATTGTAGTTGAAATCAGGTTGATTCTTACTTAGAAAACAGAGGGTTTTGGGTTTCGGGAGCTCTGGGCGAAGTTGCAGCAAGTTCAAATGAGAGAATGGGGCTGAGTATTTATAGGTGAAGACAAAATGGAGCTGATGGGAGTCAAGTTCGGCCGAACTTGCATGAATTTCATGCAAGTTCGCGCGAACTTGTGAAATTTTCAAAAGGAGTTAGCTAAGTTCGACCGAACTTGTACATGTGTGTACAAGTTCGAGCGAACTTGTGAAAAGTAAAGGGATTCTTGTGTCTCAAGCAAGTTTAGGAAAACTTGTGCTGATTTCGCGTTAAGTGTTCGTTTGACGATTCCGTTCGTGTTAGATAGTTATATTAAGCGTTTTAGAAAAGGGTTAAGCGTTATACATGATATAATAGTGCGATTTAGCGATTCGAGCGTGTGCGAGCGATGCGATAGCGATTGTAATCATAACCAAATACACACATACACGTAAATAACATATAAAAATGTAACTAATATTACCACATAATTCCAATAAACCAAATAAGTAATTGCGTTGCGATTGCGATGATATAGCGATGGAATATGCGATGCGTTGCGTTAAATAAGCGTTTAATAGGCGTTTAGTTGCGATACATCATACATAATCATAACTAGTTAACATAAAATTTATTATAAACCGAATCTCGGGATTACAAAAGATAGATAAAACGGGAAAACAGTAGAAAAGATAACAACGGAATTTAGAGTTGTTACAGTCTCCCATACTTTAGGAAATTTCGTCCCGAAATTTAAGTAGTAGCTGTAACAAAGTGATGCGGGTATTTAGCCTTCATATCACTTTCCGATTCCCAAGTGAACTCGTCGCCGCGTTTGCCATCGGACCTTCACGATAGGGATGCGAGAGCGTCGGAGTTTCTTGGTCTCTCGGTCCATGATTTCTACAGGCTTTTCCACGAAATGGGGAGTCTCGTTGCTTTGCAAATCCTCGAGAGGTACATGGAGATTCTCTTCGGCTAAACACTTTTTGAGGTTTGAGACGTGGAATGTGGGGTGTACATTGTTGAGTTCCTCCGGTAATTCGAGTCGATAGGCCACTTTTCCAATCCTTTCCAGAATCTTAAAGGGACCAACGTATCGTGGCGCTAGCTTTCCTTTCTTGCCGAAGCGGACCACTCCCTTCCAAGGTGCAACCTTTTGGAGAACGTGATCTCCCACTTCGAACTGTAGTGGCTCGCGGCGTTTATTGGCGTAACTCTTTTGACGACTCCGAGCTTTCAAGAGATTGTCTCTGATTTGGAGGATCTTGTCAGTCGTTTCTTGAATTAACTCGGGACCGGTGATTTGTGCTTCTCCGATCTCGTTCCATGAAATAGGCGATCGACATTTTCTTCCATACAAAGCCTCAAATGGTGCCATCTGAATACTAGTATGATAGCTATTATTGTACGAGAATTCGATTAAAGGTAAATGCGTATCCCAATTACCACCGAAATCTATAATGCACGCACGAAGCATGTCTTCGAGGGTGCGGATCGAGCGCTCAGTCTGACCGTCGGTTTGAGGTGAAAAGCAGTACTTAGATTAAGTGTAGTACCGAGAGTGGATTGGAAAGTCTCCCAGAGACGCGAGGTAAAGCGACCGTCGCGGTCAGAGATGATGCCACGAGGCGTCCGGTGTCGACATATGACTTCGTCGGTATAGATTCGTGCTATGTAACATTTGTATAAATCGGGTCTCCAAAACCCGCACCGTTTTGTAATCAAATATCAAGTTACGAAATTTCATTAAGTATTTATGAGTATTTTGAGTTTAAACGTTACATAATTAATATATAAGCTAAACTATAAAAGTTATATTTGATAAAAAGTTAAAATAAAATAAATAAAAAATGTTTGGAGCTGACCGGACTCGAACCCGGGTCAACTGCTCCAATGACTTATCTTTCCGTCTCCAAACCACTCCGCCACCAATTGTTTTCTGTTAGTATTATGAAAACAATTGAATTTTATACGCAAACTCGGATGAACGGTTACTGGTATTTGAATAACGGAAATCGGTAAGCCAAATCGCCAAATCAGTTTTCGTTCGTTTAATTAACTTTTAACCGACGCATATCGGTTTCTAATTAAAGTTTAGATTTAATGAACTTCAAGTGTTGAGTTTTGAAACCGAAAGACATTCAAGTTTCAAATAATTCCGTCTCCAATCATTTATTCGATTCAGAACTGTCTCAAACACACTCAAATCCATTTTCGTCGCGTTTTCAAGTCATTTGAGCACAAGAAAACTGTCGCCGGAATTTTCTGCAATTCTCGCCGGAAAACCGTATTCAACATAAACCAGTAAGAATTTCTTCTCTTGCTGTTTCAATCTATTGCTGGGACACTACTAACATTATTCCGTCACTCAA
The DNA here is from genome assembly GCA_947069175.1 of Scalesia atractyloides. NCBI lineage: Eukaryota > Viridiplantae > Streptophyta > Magnoliopsida > Asterales > Asteraceae > Scalesia > Scalesia atractyloides. Next base: position 8,457,723 of record CAMTDV010000014.1, on the reverse strand, counting down.
AGTCAGTCACAGAAGATTTTGCTGGATTTCTGGTTTCGCCGGAGAAATTCTGGAATTTGCCGGAACCACGCTAGCTGACGATAAACACATTCAATCGTGCTAATAACCCATGTACTCTGGTTCAATTTCAAATCTAACTCTTAAATTCTATTGATTAACCCTCTCAGCCGAAGTTTCAAAAACAGAGTTGCCTGTTCTCGCCGGACTTCCTGAAGAAGACGACCTGTCCGGTATTCCTTTCCCCCAAACTGTTCGGTTTGTTCATTCAAACTAGTAATCATGTTATTTAAGTAGTAGAACCCTGAACCAGTGATCTGTGTAAAACCGGTAATTATAGTGAAGAAGACGAGCATAACAACGGGTTAAGAATAAATAAAATTCGGATAGTTAACGGGTTAGACACACAGTCCAGCGGTGGACTGTGTGCAAAGTTTATATACGAGTCCCGAGTTCGATCCTTGCTTCACACACGCTGCGTAATAACATTCCTTTTTATTCATAAAACTAACCGGGTTAGATTGAGTAGTTGTTAAGTATAATATAATTCAAGAATATACCCGGGTTAGACACACAGTCCAGCGGTGGACTGTGTGCAACACAAACTGCACGTCACGCGATCGAGTCTCGACACCAACACCGGTTCAATGAGAATAAAACGTTTTGTAAAATAAAGGAATTTTCGGTAAATTCGAATAAGTGTATTAATATAATTAAAACTAGATTTCTAACGGGTTAGTCACGTAGCTCAGTTGGTAGAGCTACGTGCGCGTGAACGGAAGGTCACAGGTTCGAATCCCGCTCGGCGCAAGAATTACCGCTGACCGAACCGGTCAACGGTCAACGGTCAACGGTCAAACAGTAAAAAAATATTATTTTTTTTAAATAATTATTTGTTTTATTTAAATTAAAAATCAATTAAAAATACTTAAAAATAACATTTTTAAGGATGGAAAATAGCCATAAACTCACAAAAATATATCCAAAAAATTCCATTAAAAATCTTTAATAAAATCCATCCATTTAATATATTTTTCCTATTATTATTTAGGTCAGTGATTCCTCGTTAACTCGTTTCATCTAAATCGTGCGCATCTCACCAATTCAAATCCAACGCACCCAATGTGAGTGAACCCTTCAAATTCCCCGTTTTAATCACATTTTTGGGGTGTATCATGTGTCTTATTCATTTACTTATTATAACTAAGTTATTGTGCATATATCATATCATGACATGTGTGTTAGTTGTTGCTGTTCAGTAGTTAGAATTGTTTGCAAGTTATTATTTCAGTACATGCAATTGCTGAGGCCGTAGCTCCCCATCCCTCGAGGTTGAGTTTGATCCCCATTTATTTATGCGGTTGATCAGGGCGTGCCCGCACGATCGGCTCCGTTTGATTGAGCCTTGATCGGTTATTTACATTTCAAGTTCATGCAATACGCTCGGCTCCGTTTGATTGAGCCTTGAGTGCACAGTTCAATTTACATTTCAAGTTCATGCAATACGCTCGGCTCCGTTTGATTGAGCCTTGAGCACACAGTTCAATTTACATTTTCAGTTCATGCAATACGATCGGCTCCGTTTGATTGAGCCTTGATCTCACAGTTCATTTATGTTAATTATCATATGATGTTGGTATGATCATGTATGTTATCAATTGTTAATGTATGCTATAATTGTAACCGATGTTGCCATTGCTTGATTTCATACATATGCTCTTTTATGATTATGCACAATATTTTATTGATAAACTAACCAGAAAATCATTATTAAATGTTTATCTATAAGGTTCACTCGCCAACTTATGTTGACCCAAAAACCTCCCATTTTTACACATGATACAGGTGAACCAGCAGCAGCTAGGAACACGTAGGGCCTGGATTAGAAGAAATAAAACGATTTAGTGTTTGGATTATTATGTTTGGTTATTTTCCTTTGTAATGAATGAACATGTTTGAAGGTTTGAGAAATGTAACTTTGACTTCATTTAATTATGAAACATAATAGTAAATGTCATGTGCTTTGGTGATAACCCAATTATGCCCCGACTCTTATTTCCGCTGCGGGTCGGGGTGTGACATGCTAGTCGTTCTACCTTAAAGTCTTCTCGTATAGCTATAAAGTGCGCAGATTTCGTGAGATGATCGACGATAACCCAAATGCTATCGTGACCAGAGGAGGTGCGAGAGAGTTTCGTAACAAAGTCCATAGCTATACTATCCCACTTCCGCATCGGGATTTCGGGTTGTTCGAGTAAGCCAGAGGGCCTTTGATGTTCGGCTTTAACTTTCGAACAAGTTAAGCACTTTGAGACGTAAACAATGATATCCTTTTTCATACCCTGCCGCCAATACTTAGGACGAAGGTCCTGGTACATTTTGTCGGCTCCGGGGTGAAAGGAATATCGAGATTTATGAGCTTCGGTCATTAGCAAATTACGAAGATTATCACCACTTGGAATCCAAATGCGGTTGAGATAGTAATAAATACCATCGGATTTAGATACGAGCTGAGTTTCGGCTCCACAATTCATTTCTTCTTGCAGGGTATTCTCATTAAAACATGCGTGTTGAGCGACACGGATGAGAGTTTCAAGTTTAGCACAAGCTTGAGAGTCACGAATACTATACACATAGCTTCGTCGACTAAGAGCATCGGCGACGACGTTTGCTTTGTCGGGATGGTAGCGTATCTCAAAATCTTAATCGTTGAGAAGTTCAACCCATCTGCGTTGGCGCATATTTAGTTCCTTTTGATTAAAGATATGTTGTAAGCTCTTATGGTCGGTGAAGACCGTACACTTGGTACCGTAAAGGTAGTGTCGCCATATCTTTAATGCAAAAACAATTGCACCGAGTTCGAGATCGTGGGTTGTGTAATTCTTCTCATGGATCTTGAGTTGTCGAGATGCATATGCGATAACCTTGTCTCGTTGCATAAGCACACAACCAAGACCAAGATTAAAGGCATCGCAATAGACTACAAAATCGTGTTTCCATCGGGTAAAGTGAGTACGGGAGCGTTGCATAGCAGATGCTTGAGAGTTTGAAAGTCTTCCTCTTGCTTGGTTTCCCAAACAAAAGGCTTGTCCTTATGAGTTAAAGCGGTAAGCGGAACGTTGATTTTTGAAAAGTCGGCGATGAATCGACGGTAGTATCCCGCCAATCCAAGAAATGAATGGATTTCAGAAGCATTTTTTGGGGTAATCCAACTCTTGACGGCTTCGATCTTTGCAGGGTCGACGTGAATTCCTTGACTATTAACGATGTGGCCGAGAAATTGGACTTCTTCGAGCCAGAATTCACACTTTCAGAACTTAGCATAAAGACGATTACCTTGAAGTAGCTCGAGAACCAAACGGAGATGGCGCACATGTTCGGCTCTCGACTTCGAGTATATAAGGATATCATCGATGAAAACGATAACGAAATGATCCAAGAAGGCTTTACACACACGGTTCATCAAATCCATGAAGACCGCGAGTGCATTTGTGAGACCAAAAGGCATGACCACGAATTCGAAATGGCCATAACGGGTACGAAAGGCGGTTTTCGGAATGTCTTTTTCCAACACGTGTAACTGATGATAACTGGAACGAAGATCGATCTTAGAGAAACAAGTAGCACCTTGAAGCTGATCAAATAAGTCGTCAATACGAGGAAGAGGGTAACGGTTCTTTATCGTGAGTTTGTTAAGTTCACGATAATCAATGCACATTCGGAACGATCCATCCTTCTTTTTCACGAAAAGGACGGGTGTGCCCCATGGCGAAGTGCTCGGGCGTATGAAACCTTCATTAAGAAGCTTTTGAAGTTGGCTCGATAGCTCACGCATTTCGGATGGTGCGAGGCGATAAGGAGATTTAGCAACGGGTGTAGCTCCGGGAACAAGATCAATACGGAATTCGACATCACGAGTAGGGGGTAAACCGGGTAAATCGTCGGGAAAGACTTTAGGAAATTCACAAACAACGGGAACATCTTTATAAGTCTTCTTTTCTTTCTCCGGGTTCACAATGTGGGCGAGGAAAGCACAACATCGCTTTTGCAAGCATTTGTGTGCTCGAGTACATGACAAAAGTATCAACTTATTTGAGGGAATTTCACCGTAAACATGGAGTTGATCACCGTTTCGAAGAGGGAATCGAATCATTATCGAAGCAAACAACTTCAGCATGATTCTCACGAAGAAAATCCATGCCTACTATGATATCGAAGCTTCCTAATTGCATAGGTATAAGATTAATTAAGAAGATGTGGTTGTTGAGATCGAGGTTACAACCACGTAGGACGGAATTAACGGTAACGGTTCTTCCGGTGGCGACTTCGACATCGAAGGACTTTGGGAGTTTAGCGCGTTTACATTTTAAAACCTTTTCGAATTCTAACGATACAAAACAGTTATCGGCACCAGTATCAAATAAACATGAAGCATAAATACCATTTACGAGAAACGTACCGTTAACAACATTGTTGTCATTCTGGGCCTGGCAGTGATTGAGGTTGAAAGATCTTCCATGCGCAGCCTGAGGTTGTTGCTGCTGAGGCTGTGGCTGTGCTGGCTGCTGCTGCTGTGAATCTTGTTTCACAGTACGATTTGGGCAGGCATTGGCAAAGTGGTTCGGATCACCACACACGTAACACACACGTGCCTTCGGAGCTTGCTGCTGATTGGCCTAAGGAGGAGCTGGTAAAGCTGGTGCTGCTGGAGCCTGAGGAGCTGGCTGACGCGAACCGGTAGGCAACTAACAGTAAAATGGCCGTAGATATTGCAGTTGGTGCAGAAGCGACAATTGCCACCAACGGCATGATGATAAGTGCACTTAGGGCCCAAAGGGTGAGGTACGGTATACGCACGCTTAGCTAGAGGTGCGATCGGAGCGGCTGACTGAAACGGTTGAGGGTGTGCTGGAGCGGCGAGGGCAAAGTTCTTGGTCGGGTTTCCTCTTTTGCGTCCCTGACGCTTTCCTTTCGGATCACTGGATGGTTCGATAGCAGCAGTTGGTTCGGCAACAGCTTGATTGGCAACTTTCGCATGGTTCTTGAAATAACCATCTTGAACTCGCTGATCATTGATCTCAGTGGCGAGCATGTAGGTTTCCTCAATGGTTGTAGTACGAGCAACTTTCACAACTTCGCGACACATTCGGGCAAACCATGGATATACTTGTTGGTAGCTTTCTCAGTGGTATCAACTTGGCTTGGACAGATGATGCTCAAAATCTTAAATCGAGCGGTAAATCCAGCATTGTCGGGACCATCTTGCTTAATACCCTAAAATTCATTCTCGAGCTTTTGCATTTCGTGGGAGGACAGAACTCCTTCAATATCACTTCCTTGAGTTCCTCCCAAGACAGATTATAGGCTTCATCATTACCGCGCCTGTTTCTTTTGGCGGTCCACCAGTCGAGAGCACGGGACTGGAGGACTCCTGTAGCGTTCACCGTGCGGAGGTCATCGGGCATCCACTTTGCCTAAAGGTGACCTCAATGGCGTCAAACCAATGAAACATAGCAGTCGGTCTATCATTGCCCGTGAAGGCGAGAGGTGCACAAGCCTTGAAATTTTTGAAGCTGAACCGTGACTTGGGGTTCTCAGTTTTCGAGTCGACCGAGGAGTTACTGCTCACGGCATGAATTTCCGAGATGATTTGCGGGATAACTTTTGCCACTTGCTTGGCGACTAGTGAGGCGATGCGCTTGTTGTTGCTGTGGCGCTGAGCAGAACGGCGAGTATGAGATCCGATCGACGACATCTACATAAAGGATTTAGATTAGATGAGATTCGATTATAATAGAGTTATGTTTAAATATTTATTATTATTATTTACACAAGCACAAAACACATAAGCACGTATCCACATAAGCACGTATACACGTAGGCACATAAACACGTAGTCACGTAAACACATAAGAATGTAATCACATAAGTACGTAAGCATATATTTTGCACGTATTCACCTTTAATTCATAAATCATGGTTACACGTATGAGATGCGAGATATGAGCGTAATATAAGTGATATATAATTGCGAGATAAGCGAGTAATACCGCTTATGAGACACATCAGTCCTCATAGGCATAAGCGAGTTAAGCGTTTTAGTTTGGTTGGTGTATTAATTAGCGTTTTAGATTACGAGAGCTGTGCGAGTTATGCATGCGTTATGGAGCGTAAAGCGATAAGGCGAGAAATTGATAATACGAGAAATCGATAAAGCGAGAAATCGAGTAAAGCGAAAATTCTAAAATTTTAAACACATAATTAATAATAAACTCGATGATGCATAAATCGACGATATAGGCTTAAATCAATTGGGAGTGTCCGGGGTTTTGAGATGTTGACTACCCAAAGTGATTCGACTACCCTTTGCATTTGAACCCACACTTTGGCCTAATAGATAAACGTTCTCACCGCAAGCGGCTAATGACGTTTACCCTTCCAGTTAATACGTGTTCCAAACCATTGGCATAACCGAGACTTTGGTGAGATTGAAAATCGAATGGCGGAATCAGTTATTAAGATGCGGGTTTCACCCCTAACTTAACAACGTCATTCCTCGTTGTGGTTATGCTCACTAACTACATCGGGCGTTCCACTAGATTAGAAAGGTAGATTTTCGTTGAGGTTTGGATATCACTCCTAACTCAACGAAGGTATCTCGTGCAATAGAGTATGCGCGGGGTGAATGATCTCATCGAGAGTTCTCGGTTTTCACACCTAATCTCGACTCGACCACTCGTTTTGTGTGATACGAGCGTTTCCAAGCGTGTATATTGTGTTAGCCTTATGAAAGGCACATTTAAGCATTTATGGCAAGTAGTTTAGCATTTAAGTCAAAGATTGGTCAATCGGGTACTTAAACATGCTACTAGGTCGAACATGGCAATTCTACCTATTATCCTAAGGTTATGGCGCTCTCATACCAATCTGTCACACCCCAACCGATGGCGGAAATATCAGGGTTAGTGGCACTAGGCAACCAGATTGTCTCATGAGAAATTTCCATAACACTATTCAATTAACAATATTTTAACGTCTAATATCCCATACTATTAAACAATACGTCATCAACAATGTCACGAAATACATAATTTTCCCATAAAACAATAAGGTTCGATATTCCCTAGATTTCTTACATTTTGAACTAAATAAAACAACTAAACAAACGAACTACGTCCAAAGCATCCAAGCTAAATCCTCAACCTGTCACATACGTTAAAATACAAGTCAATACAATTAAGTAAAGGTGATCATACATGTTTGCATAATACTAGCATAATAGAGAAGCCGTCCGCAAATTAGTCCAATTACATATCATGATACACCAAAACACATCACACAGATAAACATAGGCTTATTTCTCATGCTAACTACCGTGAGAAGGCTTGCGCGTCCATCCTAACTAGACCCCGTCGGGTGTAAGCCACACTATAGTACCATACTAGCTAAGGAGGCAAGTTAACGAAAATAAGTCCTAGTCACATGTTTCTAGTATCACGTATTGAGCATACATAATCAGATTATTCGCGTGTGATAAACATTTTGATTTGTGAAGTGATTTTTGATATAGGACCGTATGTAACAACCAAAAAGTGCATTAAAGCAAAAATGGGTCAAGTATACTCAAAGTGGGTGCGTTTAGGTGAGACTTAGGATCTGAGAGGAGTTGCGGAGAGTGCCGGTTCAGCCTGTAAACAAACAGAAGTGCATCAGTCTTCCGAATTTGCTGAAACGATTAAGTTTGGGTTGGGCAGTAGCCAAGTTCGGCGAACTTGTATGTACACATACAAGTTCGAGCGAACTTGTAAGGATTTGGTGGCTTTAGTGTCAAGTTCGGTCGAACTTGGCAAGTTTCTTTAGGAAACTTGACAAGTTCGGGCGAACTTGTGAGAAAAGCTTACTTAACAGACAAGTTCGGGCGAACTTGTGTAGTTTCTTAAGAAAGTAGACAAGTTCGGGCTAACTTGTAGGGAAATTGATGAAAAAGACCCAAGTTCGGTCGAACTTGAACCATAAGGGTGCAAGTTCGGTCGAACTTGACCTGGTGAGCTGATGATTCTTGAGCGAACTTGATGTTTTCGGGTCCAAAATCTTGTGTTTTCACGTCGCTTACTGAGGAAATCGAGTGCCCATCCCTCCAACCTTAAGCCACTGAGTACAACTTAGGCTGGAGAGGTCCTTTTGGAGCGAACTTAGTCATTTTACAGAAACTCGGGCTAATCCGGGCGAACCTGAGGGTTCGTACGGGTTAGTCCAGCTTGTGTAAAGTGACGATTTCGTCCTTGTGCTTCCGGATCTGAGATTTAGCTTGACAACGCCTCGTTCCACTCAAAAGTGAACGAAACATACGTCATTAGTCCGAAAATGGTGTAAAAATCAATGCTTTAAAGGTTTTACTCAGATCTAAGCATAGATCTAAGTGAAAATAAGAAGTTTAAGGAAAAAGATGAAGGTTTTCGTAAACAGAAGTGATTTGATGAAAACGAAGGCAATGCCTTGTACCAAAATCGTTGTAAACCATTGTAAAGCGTTGATAAACATTGTTGTAGTTGAAATCAGGTTGATTCTTACTTAGAAAACAGAGGGTTTTGGGTTTCGGGAGCTCTGGGCGAAGTTGCAGCAAGTTCAAATGAGAGAATGGGGCTGAGTATTTATAGGTGAAGATAAAATGGAGCTGATGGGAGTCAAGTTCGGCCGAACTTGCATGAATTTCATGCAAGTTCGCGAACTTGTGAAATTTTCAAGAGGAGTTAGCTAAGTTCGGCCGAGCTTGTACATGTGGTACAAGTTCGAGCGAACTTGTGAAAAGTAAAGGGATTCTTGTGTCTCAGGCAAGTTCAGGCGAACTTGTGGTAGTCAAGTTCGGCCAAACTTGGCCTGGTGACCAAGATTCGTTTGCTGATTTCGCGTTAAGTGTTCGTTTGGCGATTCGGTTCGTATTAGATAATTATATTAAGCGTTTTAGTAAAGCGTTAAGCGTTATACTTGATATAATAGTGCGATTTAGCGATTCGAGCGTGTGCGAGCGATGCGATAGCGATTGTAATCATAACCAAATACACACATACACGTAAATAACATATAAACACGTAACTAGTATTACCACATAATTCCAATGAACCAAAAAAGTAATTGCGTTGCGATTGCGATGATATAGACGATGGGATATGCGATGCGTTACGTTAAATAAGCGTTTAATAGGCGTTTAGTTGCGATACATCATACATAATCATAACTAGTTAACATAAACTTTATTATAAACCGAATCTCGGGATTACAAAGATAGATAAAACGGGAAAACAGTAGAAAAGATAACAACGAAATTTAGAGTTGTTACAAATGGTGAAGTCGAAAGATATAAAGCCAGATTGGTAGCTAAGGGCTTTAACCAGAGGGAAAGTATAGATTTCGGGGAAACATTTTCTCCAGTAGTTAAAATGGTTACTGTTAGACTAATAATAAAGCTTGCTGTTAATAATGCATAGCCTTTATACCAACTGGACATAAATAATGCTTTTCTTTATGGGTCGTTAACTAAGGATGTTTACATGACATTGCCACATGGGTATTACACCAATGATAAAACTAAAGTTTGTAAACTAATTAAGTCTCTGTATGGACTTAAACAAGCCCCAAGGCAATGGAATGAGAAATTAACACCTGTGTTAACTAGTATGGGTTTTGTTCAGAGTGTGTGTGATCACTCAATGTTTATACTTAAAGAAAAAGATGTGTTTTTAGTTTTATTAGTATATGTAGATGATATTGTTATAATGGGAATAATAAAACTGAAATAGAAAAGGTTAAAAGGTGTTTAAATGATAATTTTCAAATAAAAGATTTAGGAATTCTCAGGTACTTTCTTGGAATAGAAGTGTTATATTCAAATGAATCCATTTGTCTGTCTCAAAGAAAATACTGTCTAGAGCTTCTAAATGAGTTCGGGTACCTGGGTTGTAAGCCTGTTGGAACTCCTATAGAACAAAGTCACATTGTTACAAATAAAACTAGTAAAGAATCTAAACTGTCAGAAAATGTTAATGGTTATCAAAAGTTAATTGGTAAACTAATATATTTGTCTCTAACAAGACCTGATATCAGTTATGCCGTTCAATTCTTAAGTCAGTTCATGCATAAACCATATCAGTCTCACCTGGATATAGCTTTGAGACTTTTAAGATACTTGAAGCAAAATCCAGGTAAGGGAATTATGTTCAGGAAAACAATAGATTTAGGTTTGTCAGGATTTGTTGATTCTGACTGGGGTAAGTGTACTTAACTGGCTATGGTATATTTCTAGGAAATTCTCTAGTTTCCTGGAAAAGTAAAAAACAAAGTGTAGTATCAAGATCTACAGCTGAAGCTGAATATAGAGCTATGTGTTCTGCTACTTGTGAAATTATGTGGATTTTGAATGTCTTGAAAGAACTAGATACCGAGTGTAACTTACCTGTGCCATTATTTTGTGATAGCAAATCTGCTATATCTATAAGCTTAAATCCTGTTTTCCATTAACGAACTAAACATTTGAACTGGACTTGCATTTTTTGAGAGAAAAAATTGCAAGTAATATAATTGAACCAAATAAAATTGCTACTGAAAATCAGATAGCAGACATTTTTACAAAGGGCTTGAGTCAAGTTCAGCATAATAGTTTGTGTGAAAAGTTAGAATTATATGACATGTTTGCTGTATGAATTATGGGGGATGTTGAAATATAACCAGTTTATTCATTTAATTCATTTCTCAAAAATGTTTTTTATTCTTTTATTGGGTCAGTATAACTCGTATTGTGTTACAAGTTAATTGGGTTGTTATTGTTGTTGGGTTGTTACATGACCTGTTATAGTTGTTATGGGCCAAGGGTTGAATATGTGCAGGTATACAAGTTTAAGGGCTGATGAGATACAATGTGAAGTCTTCAAGGTTCCAGGCGTAATAGTTGAGGGACTAAAGTGTAACATGGTTTTTCTCTTGTATAAAAGAGACGAGAGAGAAGGAGACCACTAATTTGCGTAGATATTTCTAGGGTTTCTTTCTCTGTTCTCTTTGTATTTTTGAGTTGTTCATCTTGTTGTTTAGATCTCAGTAGTTTAGAGATCGTATGATCTCCATAGTCTAGTTCTTTTGTATTTTTGTTGGATCTGTCAACAGATTTTTCTTATCTGTTGATTTGATCTTGTATTGTTGCAGATCTCATACTTTTGAGATCTAGGGTTTTGGTTGGGTGTTTTTCTGGGTTGGTTAAACTAATAAAGTTTTCGGTCACCGTTTTGTCGCTTCCTTGTTGTTCGCTGTTGTTTCATACTATTTTACAGTTTTATTGATTAATTAAAAGACATTTACTAATTAGTTGATGTTTATTTTCGAAGTTAAAACTTAAGTATAATTTATGTTATTAGTAAAACGGTAGAAAAGGCCATTTATAATTAGTGTGTACTAAATGTTTTAATGATTAATTAAAAGACGTTTGCTAATGCAATCCTTAACTTATGCCTTCTTTTCAAAAAGGTTATATAATCATACTTAACTTTCACTTTTACCTCATTAGTGTTTTATCTAACAAACAATTTTTTTGTTACTGTTTTATTAGATTTTGTTTTAATTACATAAAACTTTATTTTCTTTTTTAATTGATAAAAAATACCTAGTCATCTCAGTTGATTTCCCCAAAGTCTGGTTTATAACAATGGACATTAGTTTAGTACCTTAGTCATCTCATCATCACTTTTGTAATAAAAATAATGGGATGCAACAAAATTGTCTGTATTTAACAATTACTGTACGTAGTTAATTAATTACAGAACTGGAGTAGAAATAGAAACAAAATTTTGAAAAATATAAAAAAAGCACAAAAATACAAAAACATAAAATTAAACCAATGCTAGTGTTTGAAACGATCTTCTCAAAATAGATTCTTCGTCTTTTTCTGAAGGAACAACAAACAAATAAGTTGACACTTGTACTATGATACCGGATGTGATCAATTTGCTTGAAGTTTCACCAGAACAACACCTCTTTCTACGTGCGTATGAGTCGGGTTTCTAAGAGGGTCGTAGCTTGACCTGTTTAACTTAAGAGATCTTTGGATCGGTTCGTTAAACTTGAGATGGCTCCATCTCGAGCTTTACTCATAAGTAATTTCACATATTGCAATTTAAATAATATATTCCTTTAACCCATTTCGTTTTTTCTAAATTTGGTTTTTCTCAATTAATCTATGTTTGACAACTTAAAAAAAACTAAATACAAATGTGCGTTTAATAATTTGTCATAACTGGCTCACACTCGAGCTAGTTTAAGGTTCGCTCGATTCAAGCTTTTAACAAGCTTGTTCAGAGTAGCTCATAGCAGCTTGGCTCGCTTACACTATAATATTCCTCATCTCGTAGAGATATATCGGGGAACACCCTATTAGATAGAGAGATAGATAGATAGATAGCTAAAGTGTAGTTATCTTACAAATGGGGCTTTATTTAAGTAGAGTTAGAAGGGTTTTGAGCCATTGGATGTATTAATGGATGGTTGAGATCTGACAGTGACCAAATTGTAAAGAGTGTTATTTAGAGTGGGTATTAGTTAAGGCACGTAGGAGAAAAGTTGTAATTGATCTTGTTTAAAAAAACTGTCATATATCACTTCAACCAACCGCGATTATTAAGCTCTCTCTCTTCTATCTTCCTTTAAAATCAAGATTTTTCAAAATCAAATGGACAATTGACCAAATAAATGGGGTTTAACATACAAAAGTAATCAAAATTTCCTCGTTCAGTTCTAAATCCACTCTTTTTTGTCATTTCTAGAACTACAGGTTTAAAACACTATACTAAAAACATCTTCGGGAAACGCAGGTTGTAAAACACCATGAATTGATCCAAGACTTTATAGTAAACATGTAACACCATTCGAGATTAATAATACCATGTGTGTATATGTATAGTTAGTAAAGTGTTGCCTTATTCATACATCGTTATATTTTTCATGCATATACATGCAATGAGATATAATTCCCAGCACAATCTTACCAGCCCTAAGACATATTTATATTCTCGATGGTGTCTTAAGGTATTTTCACGTCATTATGAGTTCAAGCATAATTAAACAGTGGGTCAAGGTAATACGATCGATTTCTGGTTGGACAATGGGTTGATCATGCCTTGTTGTGTATCAGTTTCCTTCCTTATTTGTTTCGGAAACAAACAAATCGTGTAATAATGAAACGTGTTACATAAAGCAAAGAGATAATGTGCAATGGATCTCGAGGGGGAAAAGGGCGCTAACAACACCCTAGTAAATAAATGAATTGACTTAGTGTCTTGTGTTACACAAAGCAAAGAGATATTGTACAATGGGTTTGGAGGTGGAAAGGGCAATAACTACACTTGAGGAATAAATGAAATGGCTTAATGTTTTGGCCTTATGAGCCACGTGAAGGTATTGGGAGGAAGTGATAATTTGTAACACCACAAAACCCACATCAGTCGTGATCAGGAGAGATTCTTGGTTCATAAGAAATTTCATGCCTTTTAATCACCAACACGTTTGGGCACATTGGTTGTGGAGTGGATGGAACTCGATAGTTAAGCGTGCTCAGATGAGAGTAGTACTAGGATGGATGACCTTTTCAAAAATCTACACAAGGGTAACAAAACAAATATGTGAGTTCTTGGACGAAGAACTCGGGGGGGGGGGGGGGGGGTATTGCTGGTACAAGAAAGAGGCCGGATGTTACACAACTAGTCATGGATTGGAACAAATAACAAAAAAATTTCTATTCACAACATAAGATCCAAGATTGATCTTCACAAAAACCACCAAAACCAGTTATGTTTGTGTCATAGAGAGGAGTTTTGGAGAGAATTCCAACTTGGAGGCCTTTGCAAAGAGAAGCATAAATAACAAACTCCAAGCTTTGTCTGTTTTGCAATGAAGTATTGGAATAAATATTACTTGTTTGTGTCATGCCCAATTACCATCTCATTTGGCATATCATTAGTGGATGGTGCAAAATTTATCCCATTTATGCCTTTTCTGCTCAAGACCTAGTGTAACTTCAAAACAAAATCCCTAAAATCAACAGGAAAAAAATTTGATTCAACCATCATTTTCACTTCGTGTTGGTGCATATGGTGAGCTCGAAATGACAAAGTCTATAACAAAAAAGTGGTATCTCTTTTGAAACTTTAATGGGATATCAAGACATTAACGTTTTTATGAGTGAAGATTCGATTGATATTTAAGTTGATAGATTGGTCACAATGATGTATTTTAAATTTATAAAATTTTTGATCATATGTATTTGTATGGTGTTTGTCTTTGTTTTCTAGCTTCTTGCTAGATTCTCAAAGTTTTTTAGTAAAGAAATTTCGCACTTAAAAAAAGAATAAAATTTTCCTCACTTTTCACTTTGTCTCAAAACCAACACTTTCTAAGAAAAAAAAATAATACAATAATAACAGCTATTGTAAAACATAACCAACATGTAACTAACACGTCTTTCGAACTGTTTTTACAATTACTAATCATACTATTATTATTATTATTATTATTATTATTATTATTTTCTAAAGCTTTTGTTACTTTTCACTCAAAATCAACTTCTTCTAAAGGTGGAAGGAGTGCTCAAACACTCCCCATTTTCACTATCCAATAATCTCATGCCATGTCAACTCATCCATTCATTCCTCATTTTACACTCAATCACTAGCAATACCTCAAACACATAGAGAGAGTGATAAACAATTTAAAGAAAAATTTGTAATTGGTTGAATGAGGATAGAGCCCACCATTAATCCCCTCTCTCTCTTCTCTCTCTTCTTCACCATTCGGTGAATACTCACCGATTAAACCACTCCCCACTCAAACACCGGCAATGCCTCCCCACTCGGCAAACTTACTCCCCACTCCAACTCCCCGATCGCACTCCCTTCACCCTAAGAAATAATAATAATAATAATAATACGATGAGAACAATATTATTAAACATGACCAACAACATGTACGCTTATTTGGAACTGTTTTCAAATTTACTAATCATGAGTTCATGACCATGAATAAAGCTACCAGCTACGTAGACCATATGGTCAATTGTTGGAGGGTTCTTCAAACCTCATGACCAACTCTCACCTTTTGTTTGTATGAAAAAATGGCCAACAATTTGTGTATCTTCAAAGCAACGCTCTGCAACTAAAACTGTCTATTTATATTCTTATTCATTGTAGGTACCTATTTTAAAAATCTCTATTACAGGAAAACCAATTTGTGGAATCTAACATGGATACGTCAATCTTTTGACTTTCATTACATAATATGTTGTGCATACATGATTATCGAACAAATAGAAATTTATTTATATTATTAATATTTTAATTTTTATTATTAATTTATTATATAGTTTGAAACACCAACATATCTATAAGTTGTCATTTTCTGGTAATTAAATGCTTCCTTTTACTTTACAAAATTGTTTAATAAATATTTTTAGACAAGTTAATGATAAACGTTTAAGATATATGCATACCAAACTTATCAATGAGACTAGATGTTCACCGGATCATATATAAATCGTTGGAGTGTTAAAAAGTTCACGGCTCGCTTCAAATTCACTTGAAAAAAGCTCAGAAAGAGCTGGCTCGAAAAAAAGCTTGTTTTGTAATCGAACCGAGCTCGAGCCAGGGTGCTTGGCTCTTGGCTCGACTCGTTGCTCGAGTCAATTGCTCGTATGTATGTGTGTGTATATATTTTTTAGAAATATGTGTTAATTTTTTTTTATTTTTGTACCAATATTTGTAAAAATGATATTAATAACTATTTACAAAAAAATTAACGAGGCGGCTCGAAGTTTTTACGAGCCGAGCTCAAGCTCGACTTTTTAGCTCAAAAGAATAATCGAGCGAGTTGGCTCGTTTACGTTTTAACTCGAGCTCGAGCCCAGCCTGACTTGGCTTAACTCAACTCAATTACAACCCTAAATTTGGGGTAATAAAACTTAGATTTATGATCTACGACAAAGAATTACCACCTTTTTTATTTTAATTTTAGTTTTAGTAAACATACATATATAAACTCTGCCAAATAATAATGGTGACACAACAGACATACCCAATCAACATGTGTCGGGTTACTAACATTTTAATTTAAAAATAATTAATTAGCAAATTAGCTAAAAATGAATATGTAATTTTGTTTTAATTAAGTAGGAAGAAACCTGAATTGATTAAGAAAACATATTACTAGAAGGTAAACAATAGAATAACATTTTTGTTGACAAAAATATACTCCAACTTTCATCTTATTATATATTATTTTATTATTATTATTTTATTATTATTATTATTATTATTATTATTATTATTATTTATTATTATTATTATTATTATTATTATTATTATTATTTTATATTATTATTTCTGTGTTCTTCAAACTTCAAACCCTTAAATCTCTCCTTTCATCATCATCATCATCATCTTCCTCTAGATTCCACCTACATACTCTCAGATTCATCGCATCTCACTTCATTCATCCAAACAATTCCTCTCTCCATTTAATCTCAAAATCATCAAATCACACAGTTTTTCATGTTTGGATCGCCATTTTCTCACCTGTAACTTGTTACAAACCCTAACTTATCATTCACTCCGTACGGTTTGTGTATATCCAGCTCAGATTACCAAATTTGAAGTTTGAACTGATATAATTGGGGATCGAGTTCGTAAATTGAAGTTTGGATTCGAATTCAACAGTTATTGGTAGGTGTTATTAGAAACTGATATTGAAGAATTGAAGAAGAGCGAGATCGATCTGGAATTGTATGTATATATAGTCAACATATTTGTTTGACGCAATTGGATACGCAGAGATCACAGTTTTGGATCCGGTTTGGAGTGTAACAGCGCCATTAGATGGCGCTGTTCAAACGCTTCTTTTACCGGAAGCCGCCGGATCGCCTTCTCGAGATCTCCGAGAGGGTTTACGGTATGTGATTTTTACTCAATTGGTTGGAATATATTATATATATATATATCCTGTTATTTAGGATGCATAATTTGTTGTTATTCTTAAGTTGTTTTAGGTTTGAGAAATGTTTGACAATGTTTAGACTTGAAATTTAGGGGAAAATTGGTCAATAAGTGTCAATTATTAGGATTTGGTGATGCATATTAGATACATATATATGAATGTAGGATCAGTTTTTTGGTTTTCTATAAATAGTGTTACCTGAAGTTTGGTATTTTTGGTTAATGATAAAAAACAATGGGAGTGAACCCTTATGTAAAGTAGTATAAGTTCGGTTATGCTAGTTTCAACCCTGGATGAAGAGTGATGATCACCGAAATTCAAGTTTCGCGTTGATATTTGGAGACGATAATGTAGGAAATTTCGGTATATTAAGTTCAAGAATTTGACATGCCATTATGCTAGATTAATTGTTCGAAATTGGAATGTGTTCGACTTTCTAGTTTTTTTTATATAAATAAAACAGGTGTTTTTAGAGGCCACATTGCCGCGTTTTGTTATTATGTTTTTGGTTCATCATCTTCTGTAGATATAAAGTTACATCCATGGGAAGAAAATAGAATGGGCTAGTGTTAGGTTAACATGTAGCTAACTACATTTAGTGATTCAAGATTAACATTTACAGTTTTTAAAAATCAATTGCATTTTTTTGATTGCTGCTTCTCAACTGACGTACTTGAAGAAGATGAGTACAAGGTTTACATGGGTGGCATTGTGGCTGAACTCCAAGACTATTATCCCGATTCATCTTTCATGGTTTTTAACTTTAGAGAAGGTGACAAAAGGACCCAAATTTCGGACATATTATCTCAATACGACATGACAGTAATGGAATACCCTAGACAATATGAAGGATGCCCAATGTTACCATTAGAAATGATTCATCACTTTTTGAGATCTAGTGAAAGTTGGCTGTCATTAGCAGGTCAACAAAACGTGCTTTTAATGCATTGTGAAAGGGGCGGGTGGCCCGTCCTTGCGTTTATGCTTGCAGCCCTTCTTTTATTTAGAAAACAATATAATGGCGAACAAAAGACTCTTGAAATGGTGTATAAGCAAGCTCCTAAAGAGCTACTTCAGCTTTTAACACCTTTAAATCCACAACCTTCTCAATTGAGGTATCTTCAGTACATTTCCAGAAGAAATTTGGGTTCTGATTGGCCGCCCTCAGACACACCGTTAGCTTTGGATCGTATCGTACTTAATTTCCTTCCTTCATTTGGTGAAAAGGGTTGTCGACCTGTAATTCGAATCTACGGTCAAGATTCATCTTCAACAACAGCCAATCGGGGCTCCAAGCTTTTATTTTCATCCTCCAAAACCAAAAAACAAGCCCGCTACTATCAACCGGTAAGTTTTCTACCAAATATCTATTGAAATCTAAAGATATATTTTATTTATTTATTCTTATTGACCAAAATCAGATTCTTGTGAAAAATGGAGACACGTCTTGCTAGTCCATAAAATTAGGTTAGAGGAAAAGTTAGTAATTACTAATTAGTTAGGTAACTTTATTTTTCACTTTGATAAGAAGTTCCAGCTGGTAAGAAACTGATTATTTGACCCCTAAATAAGCAGTAACATAATACGTTTATCCAAACTTTTGAATCTGATTTTTGTGGCTGCAAGTTAAAACAATCAGATAATTAGTTTTCATAATGCAAATCCAAAGACTCGCTTGTTTAATTTTAAGTATGTGATTGCAGGAAGAGTGTGAAGTGGTGAACATCGATATTCATCACCGGTTTCAAGGGGATATGGTTCTTGAATGCATACATTTGGGTCATGTTAGGGAGGAAACGATATTTAGAGTAATGTTTCACACAACATTTGTACGAAGCCGTGCACTGATTTTTAGTCACGATGACGTTGATGTTATGTGGGATGCACGGGATCAGATACCAAAGAACTTTAAAGCAGAGGTTACGTTTTTCGGATGCTGATGCTTTAACAACATCTATGATCACCACAGAAGAAGAATTTGAAGATGAGAACGGGACAGAAAGTCCTACGCATGAAGAGTTTTTTGAGGTAGAAGAGATTTTTAGCAATGTGATTGAAGTGCAGGATGGTGTTTTACCTAAAGAAGTTAAACTTGGTGTTGAAAATGGTGATATCGTCTTAAAGGAAGAACTGGTACCGGTACCGGTACCGGACCGGAACCAGAACCAGAACCAGAAGTTGATGCATTTGAAGACTATGAATCAGATGATGGGAACAAAAACCCGGAACCTAAGGTTTTTCAGAATGATGTTAATGGTGGTTTGAAGCTCACCGTGGCGGTTGCTAATGAAGATATTAAGCCAGACGGGATTGGGAAGGAAGTTAAGGTGGTGGGGGTAAAAAGTAAAGAGAAAGAAGAGGGTACAGGGAAGAAATTGAGTAAAAAAAATTCAAAAGTTGGTTTGGATGGAAAGCAAAAAGGTAAGCCGGAAATTGGGGCGACTACGAGAGTTGCGAAACCAAATGTGGTGTCACGGTGGATCCCACCTAATAAAGGGCCGTATACGAATTCGGTGCATGTGTCGTATCCGCCTACAAGATATAGTAGTGCCCCTCCGGTGTTAGATGGACTATCAAAGGATGAAAAGAAGTCGGTTGAAGGTACTGCTAATAAAACAGAGAGTAAAACTAGGAAACAAACAGGTCAAGTAGTTGACTCTTCAGCTTTGACTTTGCCTCCCTCTACTGTTAAGTCAGCGGGTTCTTTTGTTAGTAATTTGGAAGAAAAGTCACCAAAGGTTACCTCACCACTTCCTCCACTACCACCACCTTCTCCTTCAACTGATGGGGATAATTTTGTACAAGCTACAACCAAGGCCCCTTCACCGCCGCCACCATCGCCCCCACCCCCTCCTCCACCACCACCCCCTCCTGCTTCATCCAACATCTACAACATTACTGCAGCTGCTATTCCACCTCCACCTCCCACGATATGGTTTCACATCTCCCCCGCCCCCACCTCCACCCCCGCCTCCAATGTATGGATCCCCATCTCCTCCACCTCCACCACCGCCCCCACCTCCGCCCACAGTATATGGATCCTCATCTCCTCCACCACCACCACCACCCCCGCCTCTGATGTATGGATCCCCATCTCCTCCACCTCCGCCCCCACCCCCACCTCAAAGGTATGGTGCCCCTTCTCCTCCACCGCCACCGCCACCCCCGCCTCCAATGTATGGAGCCTTATCAACTTCCTTAGGTTCTACACCTTCAATGTATCATGCTCCATCTCCACCACCACCTCCACCGCCACCACCAACATATGGATCCCCATCACTGCCTCCACCACCACCACCACTGCCACCTCTTCCTCCCTCACGAAGTGCCCCTCTCTCCTCCCCCTCCTCCTTTTCAAAGTTTTCGACCTCCACCTCCCGCTCCACCTCCGCCTCCAATGTACGGGGGAGCACCTCCACCTCCCCCACCCCCAATCCGTGGAGCACCTCCGCCTCCACCACCTCCCCCTGGAGGCCGCGCACCCGTCCTCCTCCTCCACCACCACCTCCACCCGGAGGCCGTGCACCCGGACCTCCTCCACCACCACCTCCACCCGGAGGCCATGCACCCGGGCCACCTCCACCACCACCTCCACCAGGTGGCCGTGCACCCGGGCCACCTCCACCACCGCCTCCACCAAGTGGCCATGCACCCAGGCCACCTCCACCAGGTGGCCGTGCACCTGGGCCGCCGCCCCACCACCTCCACCAGGTGGCCGTGCACCCGGGCCACCACCATCACCTCCACCGGGTGGTCGTGCACCCGGACCTCCTCCACCACCGCCACCAGGTGGCCGTGGTGGACCACCTCCTCCTCCTGGACCACCAAGGCCTCCAGGTGGTGCTGGCCCTCCACCACCTCCGTTGGGACCTCGTGCACCTGGACCTCCAAGTAATGGCCACATTCCACCTAGAGGCCGAGGACTTGCACGCCCTACTGGACCAGCTGCAGCACCGCGAAGATCTAATTTAAAGCCACTGCACTGGAGCAAAGTTACCCGTGTATTGCAAGGAAGCTTGTGGGAAGAATTACAAAGACTTGGAGAGCCTCAAATGTATTCCACTTTCTGTGCTTTAATTTGGTTTTCATCTCAATGAACAATATTTCATTATTCTGCCTTGTGAGAAAATAAATAACTGCTATCAAAAGCATGTGGGACGTTACTTTTTCAGACATTTATATGCACATTTTTAGATATACTTCATTCTAAGACGGGTGCACGTTATCAAATTGTAGTGCACCAGATTTTGATGTGTCAGAACTTGAGACGTTATTCTCTGCTACAGTCCCAAAGAAAGATACTACTAAAGGAGGAGGGCGGCGCAAGTCCACTGGTTCAAAAACTGAAAAAGTTCACTTGGTAATGCGGTGTTAATTAATGAATTTAATATCGTATCCTTGAAATTATGTCCACTTCATTTAGATAAATGATATTTTTTGCTATTGCAAACCTGTTAATTAGGTTGATCTGAGGAGGGCTAATAACACGGAAATCATGCTTACAAAGGTCAAGATGCCACTTCCTGACATGATGGTAAGTATGGCGATTTCTAAAATCATAATTTCTAATGACTTTTTAATATTACTACACTTTTTATTACAGTGTATACTAAGTAGTTAATGCGGTAAAATATCGGATCGGTCAAGGACCGATATTTGAGATATCGATTATTGCGGTGAGATATCGGTAATTCTATTATCATGCTAAACTTATATATCTAGAAATTTAACACTAACAATTCAGTATACTCTCCTACCATTAACAAATTAACCTTTGCAACTTGCAAAACACTAACAATTGTAGCAAGTAGGAACTGACTAAGACTTAAAACACTAACATTTAACGGTAACAACTAACAATTCAAACTTAAAACACTAATAGCAGCAATAAGAAGAAAGACAAATGGTAGAACTAAGAAGAAAGGTACTGATATCGGGAAAATCGATGATATATCGGTTAAATATCGGTCAATATCGCCGATATTATCGGTACCGCTATTCTGACTAATATTTTGCACCGATATCTCAGCAGGGGACCCATAACCGGATATATCACTGATATGTCGGGATATTAACTACATAGAGTGTATATCTTTTAAAACATAAATGGTTTTGTGATAATTGTTTTTTTTTCAAATGTAAGTGCCCTGTTGTAATGTAAATACATCTCTGATATGAATTGTTGAGCAGGATATTTTTTATAACGGTATTTAAAAAAAAACGTTCTATCTTTAAGAACAAAATAAAAAGTGACATTTTTTTAACATAAAAATTACAAAGATATCAATATCTAGTAGCATGTATATTATTATAAGGGGTACAATTTGTCAGCTTTAAAAATTTGATTGATTTGATATTAATTTTTTTAACGAAAAAGTATTACTCTTTTTATTATTGCTAGTATTCAAATTTGTATGTGGTTTTATATGACTACAGCTTCTATAGATGATTCTGTTTATGCAGTGAAAGTTTGAAAAAAATCTATTGTCAGAAATAATCATACTTTTAGTTGTCATGCCGATGAGTTAAATAAAAGTAATTTTATTTTGGAAATTGGAATTACAGGCTGCTGCTTTAGCTATGGATGAATCAATTTTAGATGCTGATCAAGTAGAGAATCTTATTAAGTTTTGTCCTACTAAAGAAGAGATGGAACTTCTCAAGGTATTATGCATAACCTTATTTTATATAATCTGTTATCA
Source organism: Scalesia atractyloides (assembly GCA_947069175.1). NCBI lineage: Eukaryota > Viridiplantae > Streptophyta > Magnoliopsida > Asterales > Asteraceae > Scalesia > Scalesia atractyloides. Next base: position 8,435,005 of record CAMTDV010000014.1, on the reverse strand, counting down.
ATTTATGGGCATGTTCGTATTCGTTTATGTTCATTCATTTAAAACCCTAGACGGACAGTTCACGAACATAAACAAACAAACTTAAACGAACATCATTTAACAAACAATAAACAACACAAGTGAACATAATTGAACAAACATAACTGAACACAAATGAACATAATTGACTAAACATAACTGAATATAAATAATTCTTTATATAAATTAGTGATTAATTACGATAAATTCCATTGGAAAACCTATTTTTATTACTAGAAAGCCTAGTTACCAATTAGTTATATTTATATAAGTAGTTAGAAAGTTCCTTTTATGTTTAGTATTTATATAAATATAACTACTTATGTATTTAAATTGAAACGAACATTAACAAATGTAAATGCACAAACATAAACAGATGTTCACGAACATAAATAAACGAACAAAAGGCGTGTTCATGGTCGTTCGTTTAATTAACAAAAAAAATTGTGTTCATGTTCGTTCGTTTATTAAATAAACGAACTTCCCGCCGAACTAGTTAACGAACAGTTCATGAACGTTCGGTTCGTTTACAAGCCTAAATCGAAGAATTGTTGGCTTACTAAATAAATTGTAACAAGGGGTATTTCAGTAATTATCTAATTTGCTGACGAGTCTGTTTATGCATTACAATTGTCAGAATTATACAGGTGACAAGGAGATGCTGGGCAAGTGTGAACAGGTTGGTAGCCAAAGCATGGATTATTATATCTTTTTATCACAGTTGCAAACAATTTTTTTACAAATAAAATCTATCTCCCAGTTCTTTTTGGAGCTCATGAAGGTGCCACGTGTGGAGTCAAAGTTACGCGTGTTTCTGTTTAAAATTCAATTTAATACCCAGGTAAATTTACCTAAAACCATTCTCATGATAATTTCTTTTCATTTGTGATTATTGTATTATTATTATTATTATATTATTATTATTATTATTATTATTATTATTATTATTATTATTATTATTATTATCTCATTTGACCTTTCTTTCAGCTTTCAGAGTTTAAGAAGAGTTTGAACACTGTAAACTCTGCATGTGATGAGGTACTTTAATATACAAGTTCACACTGTTTGTAGTTATTATTTTTAATATTAATTAATTTACTTTATACAATCCTATTTCTGGTATCAGGTCCGAACTTCTGTTAAATTGAAGGAAATCATGAAAAGAATTTTGTACTTGGGAAATACATTAAATCAAGGAACTGCTAGAGGTAAGAACATCGATATTGAATACTACATGTATAATACGTATCTAAATTTTTATAAATTTTAACTGAATTTGCAGGTTCAGCAGTTGGTTTCAAGTTGGACAGCCTATTGAAACTCACTGATACACGAGCTTCTAACAGCAAGATGACTTTAATGCATTATCTCTGCAAGGTACAAGTTGCTTATGCATAATAATTGCCATTTATACAGCTTTAATTTCTTACATCATCATTTTACAGGTTCTTGCCTCTAAGTCACCAGACCTTTTAGATTTTCATGTGGATCTTGTTAGTCTTGAGTCTGCAACGAAGGTTTGCATTCGCTTATTTTCTTGAAATATAATTACTTTTTTTATTGTTGGTAAAGAAAACGGTGAACTAAAGGCTTAAATTGCAGATACAATTGAAGTCTTTAGCAGAAGAAATGCAAGCCATTTTGAAGGGACTCGAAAAGGTTAAACAAGAACTCGGTGCGTCTGCAAATGATGGCCCTGTGTCTGAAGTTTTCCATAAGGTAAATAATTCTCTCTCGAGTAAAATGCATTTCGTCCTTGAGGTTTGGCCAGTTTGCGACATTCGTCCAAAGGTTTGTTTTTTTTTGCATATGGATCCAAAAGGTTTGAAATTTTGCCATTTTTATCCGGCTCATTAACTCCATCCATTTTCTCTGTTAAGGCAGGGTTATTTTCGTCTTTTTTGTTAACATAAAGGGCAGTTCGATCTTTTGAATATATGTACGTTATGCTAAATGCTTGTACATAAAGTGAAAAAGACCGAATTGCCCTTTAAGTTAACAAAAAAGACGGAAATACCCCTGACTTAATAGAGAAAAATGGATGGAGTTAATGGGCTGGATGAAAATGACAAGATTTCAAACCTTTGGATCCAGATGCGGAAAAACAAACCTTTGGACAAAAGTCGCAAAACTGGCCAAACCTCAGAGACGAAAATGGCATTTTACTCTTCTCTTTCACAATTTCTTCAAGAAACATCTCCTTTACATGAGAGTTTCAGACCAATAGATGTTGACAACTTTTTTTCTTAATTTTACATTCTGCCTATTAATTCTCTTTCTTGAACTGTTTTAAGACGTTAAATGAGTTCATCGGATTTGCTGAGTCAGAAGTGACGTCTGTAAACAATCTGTATAATGTGGCGGTAAGAATCCTTTTAACTAGTCATCCAATTCAACATATTTCAAAGACGCCGTATTCCCTTTTGGGTTAATTTCGTTGATATTAATTACAGGGTAGAAATGCTGATGCATTAGCCCTATATTTTGGTGAAGATCCTGCTCGTTGCCCTTTTGAACAAGGTTAAGAGATAACTATATAGCACTTGATATAATTTATATAATTCCATGTTGAACATATAACTATTATTTATGTTCTGCAGTTACTCAGACCCTTTTAAACTTTGTGAGGCTTTTTCGAAAAGCTCATGAAGAAAATTGTAAACAGGCTGAATTAGATAAAAAGAAAGCTCAAAAAGAGGCTGAAATGGAGAAAGCAAAGGGTGTTAATTTAACAAACAAAGGCGAAAAATAAGCTGAACGGGATTTATTTATACTTCATACGATCTGCTCGAGTCGGGTCGGGTCAGATCAACGCATGTCCAATGCTAGCCATAGCCACAAGTGAAGTGAATCATGTGGCTGCATGCACAAAACCTGTGTTGTAAATACAACACAGGCAAGCTGCAGATGTTCTCAGGGAGATATGAAACTGATGTGACCGTAAATCCAATTTTCAGTTGACCACATCAATGGCGGTTTGACCTTTGAAATAACTAGGGCCCAGCCATAGGAAGTGTGAACCGGTAACAATGTAGAGTACAGTGTATATATATTTCTAACCGCATATACATATACTAACTAACATTGATATTTGATTTAGAATAGATCTGACCATGAAATTTGTTGTATATAAGATTAGGTTGACTATAGATAGGCTAATTGTTGTAAACAAGAGTGAGAGAAGGTGCAAATTAGACTCATTTTGTTGATTATCAAATGGAAATATTTTTATAAGTAGTTTGTGTTCATGTAATCTTTTGTGGTTTATCTTGCATGTTTTTGTGGTGGTTCTAAATTTCTAATTGCAGGTGTTTGTGTTATATGCTCTTGGTCTTTTTGTTTTTTAAGTAAGTTACACATATGGATAAAATGGTCATTTATAAAAACTAGTAGCTCCATGACACGTAATCGGACCAAAACTATTTCTATCAAAATTTTGTATCTTTTAGCAAGTTTTAAGTTGTAAGTTTGCCTTTAAAGCATATAATGAAGTAAAGCAGTGTGTTGTAAATAGAGTTAACTGTCATTTTCGTCCATGTGGTTTGTTCACTTTCGTCATTTCAATCCAATTTTGAAAAATGCATCAGTTTCCTCCATGACATACTGGAAACGTGCCATTTCAGTCCAAAAATTAAAACCCAATTAAGTCAGACATGTTTAATGAAAGGTATTTTTGTCCTTTCATATTTCTTTTATTTTCACCTTATTTTATGTTTGACTAATGAAAGAACAAAAATACTCTTTATTAAAGCTGTATGACTTAACTGAGTTTTAATTTTTGGATCGAAATGACACATTTCCAGTATGTAAGGGAGGAAGCTGATGCATTTTTAAAAATTGGACTGAAATGACAAAAGTGAACAAACCACATGGACGAAAATGACAGTTAACTCCATGTTAATGTATTGGAATAAATTGTAAAAAAACAAATAATTTTTTTGTTGGAGATTTGGACACAGTCTGAAGCGATGCATAGATTATTATTATAGATTTTAATTTAGCAGGAAAATGTAATTGTGGTATGATAAAGAAAGAAAATTCCCATTTTGGTTGTATTGATTTTAGGGGAAGAGTAACGTAGAAAATCGAACATCCTGATTTTAACACGCAATGGAAAAAGACTTGCAACTATCATACACATTGTGGTCACCATGCATGTGTAATCGCTTTAACTTATAACATCACTTAGGTAGTAGAGTCATGTACACCTTAAATTTCTTCCATTTTTGAAGTCTTTAAAATAGATAACCAAAGAAAATAACTTTCTTATTATCGGAATTGTAATCATCTTTAACGGTTTTCATTACCCGGACGTAACTTAAAACTTTGTATTTGCATTTGCATTTGAAGTTCACTCATTTTCGGGGTTGTTGGTAGGGGTGTAAACGAGTCGAGCGTTAGATCGGCTCACAAAAAACTCAAAACAAGCCGATATTAAACAGGTACGAGCCCAAACTCGAGATTAAATTTGAGGTAATAAAGAGCTCGAACCCTATCTTCACACACTGAGTTTGACTAAACTTCCGAACCTATTATCCAATTATGACCATTGTTTTAATGTTTTTTTTTCAAATTAATTCAATAAATTATTATTTCGGAAAACTTGTCAAGTTACATAAAACAGAAGGTAACCGGACAATAAGTTGCGCCGCCAATCTTTTTAAGTTTTAGATATATAAGAAATTTCGAATAAGATTGGCATTTGACAACAACTTTTACATAGGATATGGATATGTTCAAAATCGTTAAATAGCGGCATCAAATGATGTGCAGGGTTAGTCGTCTTGTTGTGTTGGTAGGTGTTTGAATATGTGAAATCTATTTGCGTATTTACCTTTTGTTAATTGACCTTTCGTTTTGTTTATTTTTATTACAATTATTGTCATATATTCACTTTTTATATATAAGTTATATAGTTCATGTTTTAAGGGTTTATTTTTTTACTCATCCCGAACCTGAAAATTCTTAAAGATTCTCGGGACGGCCCTGTATCCTACGATGGCCAATGACTTTCTGTTAAGATTCTCTATAAGTGGGTTTGAACCCTACCTAACTTGTATTTTTTTCTTTCCATTGACCAAATACCTTTTTTTGCTCGCCATCTAATTATTGCGATTATTAACCAGTTTATACTAGTATACTACTAACACACATAAGTCATTCCAGCTTTGGTTGGGTGGTAGAGACGCTTGTCTTAGTGAGGATACCAATATTCAAATCCTAACATCAGGTAATTTTTTTATATATATCAATTTTGAACAAAGTTAGGAATAGTTACTATTTCGTTTTAGTTTATTTTATCTCGTAGTGTAAACTTTCATTTACACTCTTAGAGATTAACTATTATATTTTTTTTTCTTTAACCAATTTACTTTTCTACCCTTAAACTTTAATAAAGTTGTCATACAATCTCTAAACTTCAATAAACTTGTCGGTGGGTGGGGGGTTGGGTCCAAATGGGAAAACCATTGGATTTAAGGTATTGGTCGTCTTAAGGTCAAGTGTTCAAGCCCCACCGTAGGGAGGGCTGATGTAAAATATTTGTTGTTAAAAAAAACTTGTTGGCATAAATTCGACTTCGTGTACATTTTACATCACTAGAAATTCGTGTTTTTGTTTACACTTTTTCCCGGTTTGGTTGTAGTTCGATTAGTACCGTTTTACCCACCACCCCACCCACACACAGACTATGTTGGTAGCACGGTTTTACGCTTCCTGCCCCACAACACGAGAGGCTTAAGATTTGTTTAGTATTAATTGGAGTAATTTAGGAGTATGATTATTGTAACATTCGATTCGACGTTTAAAAAAACACACTCACACATAGTGGACTTAAGCTCCTAGGTTTAAATTCATACTATGGGTACCTTTTGATTTTTTTTAATACGACTAACTGACATACCCTTCAGAGCTACTTTTAAACATACACCAATGTATATTTATTATAATACTAGAATACTCAACTACTTAATTAGAAATGAATGTTTTTTAGTGTACACCTTGATATTAATAGGTTTTTGATGCAAAGCAAGTGTTTAATGTTACGTCAATTGTGTGATTTTCAGAATTTATGTTTCTCCCTTTAATAAATTGTCTCTTTATTGTTGAAATAGGCATCTTGTCAGCTTCGAAAAGGGCCATTTTCCGCCATTATAATACACCCATTTTTAGTTATGGTTTTCAGGAATTAAGATGGATATTTTTTTGAATGGCAATAAATGACGTGTCAACTATTGTGAAACTGAGCGCTATGGTTAAGGTCGACTACTCGACAGCCGCCAGCCCCTTGGCTCTCCCAGATGCGCGGAAACCTGACCTCTATCCGCCCGAAGGCACGACAATGGAATAATCGGTAAAATCTCGCCTCCCATCCAAGACGAACCAGCGCCACCCGTATTCGCCCTTCACCTAGATGCTACAGAAAATAATAGGGAGAGTGAGAGTCGAACCTTGGTCACAAGAAACACCAAGTTTTTCCCCAACCACTCCATCACTACCTCATTGGCAATAAGATGTCTACTTATTGTAGGACAACCGTTCACAAACAAATAAAATAAAAATTTATTAATCAATATTATGATTACAATACATAAAGAAGAACTACATCAAACTGAAAGGAATTACAATACAAAAAATATAAACTTAACCAAGAAAAGATTACAAAGAAAAGTAAATGGAAAAACATAAACAATGGTGACTGAGGCACGTGAAGATCACGCTTCCCTTAAAACAGATTTCGGGCGACCCAGGTGAACCCGTCTGTTTCCCAGGGTACAACAGCCTAAGCAGATTGTACTGCCGGGATTAGCCTAGCACCCGAAAGTATACCTGAAACAAGAGAGCGCAAAGATGCAAAGTTAGGGAACTCGTTTGATGTGTGTGTTGTATGAACCATACGATTTCTGTGTTCTGTGTTTCAAAACAAAGCACAAAGCTTTGTATTTATACTGATTAGAATTCGAAATGATGAGTCTCTATTAAACACACAATTCAATAAAATTAAACTCTAGAATTCAATAGCACAATGAATTCTAAAACTTATAAAACTGAATTCTAGAATTCAATGACACAATGAATTCAGTAACTTAATCATTTGACTGTTAGAAACTTGAAAAGTCTCTAGCTGACAACCGAAGCCAAGACACATCTAAAAAATACTAAAGGCGGCTCCAAGCAGCTCGCGACGATGCGAGCGAAGTGCAAAGTGCGCCATCAAAGCGCCACATTGCGCCCATTGCCCTCGTCCCGGTCCTGTGCCCGTGCCCGTGCCCGGGCGCGTGTCGGGTGCTTCGCACCCTCCTGGCTGCCACTGGGTGTGAGTTGTCACACAAGAATACATTCGTCTAGAAAATTCTGATTATAAATCCACAAAAGATTTATCTCTCCATCAATGTGGGACAAACACAACTTCCCACACATTAAAGTTCCAACACACAATTAAAGCTTATGATCTCTCATTCATTTGCTTTAATCGCTAAATAAATATTATATTAATAATTAATATAATATTATTTTTATTAATATCAAACAATCCCCCACATGAATGGAGATCATCCCACACACTCAAGTGTCACGATAACATTTCAGCGGTTAAGTAATGCAGGATAGGTAGGTTTCCCTTTGAACCCTCCTTTGTGACGTATACTTAGTCTTCTAGCGGTTAGTAGACGCGATGTCCTTGAACCAACCCCTTTTTACGTAGACATTATTACACATCACACATTACTTTTCCTGGTCTGGCTAACCCCTCATAGTTGTGTCCGTTATGGTCATGGAACACCATCCTGGTTCTACGAGAGCTCTAGGAATTGTGCCCCCAATTCCATTTGAAGCGACCTCACTTCTCTCTAACATAGGTGATTTACAAATCATTAAAAGCCATATGCTTAACCTCTCTTGATATCACTGAATTAAGTAGGAATGGACTAGGAAGTTTGTAACTCCCTTTGTATGTTGAGGTACTTCTCCACAGTGACCTCAGCTCGTACAGTTAGGTGGTCCTATTAAACCTAGATCATGGGATCTTCAATCTTCTAGGATAGGTTTTCCGTTGTACAAACTTACTCTAAGGGCTGTAGTCCCATTCCCATCGACGACTTATGTACTATCTCTCTGCTTAAGCCTTTTGTAAGCGGATCCGCAATGTTATCCTTTGACCCGACATAGTCAATCGTGATAACTCCAGTTGAGAGTAGTTGTCGTATTGTGTTATGCCGACGTCGTATGTGCATTGATGTGCCATTATACATTGCATTTTGAGCTCTACCAATAGCCGATTGGCAATCACAATGTATGCAAATGGCCGACACAGGCTTGGGCCATCTTGGAACATATTCCAAGAATTGACGTAACCATTCTGCCTCTTCTCCAGCTTTATCTAACGCGATAAACTCAGATTCCATCGTGGATCTAGCTATAAGAGTTTGTTTGGACGACTTCCAAGATATAGCTGCTCCTCCAAGGGTAAACACGTAACCACTTGTAGATCTAGAATCTTTCATATCGGATATCCAGTTGGCATCACTGAATCCTTCCACAACCGCTGGATTTTGGCCATAATGTAGTTCATAGTTTCTCGTGTATCTCAAATACCTTAATAATCTTGTCATACTCTTCCAATGTTCTGAACTAGGATTACTAGTATATCTACTTAGCCTACTCACAACATATGCCAAGTCTGGCCGAGTACATGACATGAGATACATAAGACTGCCAATGATCCTTGAGTATTCCAATTGAGCAACATTCTCGCCTCTATTTTTTGACAAATGTTGAGAGGTATCAATTGGAGTTTGAGCTACACTCGTGTCCTCTGGATTGAACTTCTGAAGGATCTTATCAACATAATGAGATTTACTTAGCACCAAGCCAGTTTGGGTTCTAATGATCTTTACTCCAAGAATCACATCAGCTAGACCCATATCTTTCATGTCAAATCTCGCTTTCAACATGTCTTTAGTAGATCTTATCATCTTATCATCACTCCCAATGATAAGCATATCATCTACCTAAAGGCATAAGATCACATAACCTTTAGAAGTGTCTTTCACATAGACACATTTATCGCATTCATTTATTTTGAAACCATTGTTAAGCATAACTTGGTCAAACTTTTGATGCCATTGTTTTGGAGCTTGCTTCAAGCCATATAATGACTTGACGAGTTTACACACTTTGCCCTTTTGACCAGGAGCAGAGAAACCCTCTAGTTGCTCCATGTAAATCTCTTCCTCCAATTCCCCGTTGAGAAATGCGGTTTTTACATCCATTTGATGTATTTCCAAGTTTCTCAAAGCTGCTATTGCAAGCACCAACCTAATAGAGGTTATTCTAGTCACAGGCGAGTATGTGTCAAAATAGTCAAGACCTTCCTTTTGTCTAAACCCTTTGATCACAAGTCTTGCCTTATACTTGTCGACAGAGCCATCCGCTTTCATTTTTTTCTTAAATATCCATCGATATCCAAGTAGCTTGCACCCTGGTGGAAGATCTACTAACTCCCAAGTATGATTCTGCAAGATAGAATCAATTTCACTTTTGATGGCTTCTTTCCATTGAGGTTCATCTGAAGAGGTGACTGCTTCTCGATAGGTTTGAGGCTCACTCTCAACCATGTATGTAAGAAAGTCAGGTCCAAAAGATTTCTCAATCCTTTGCCTTTTACTTCTTCTTTGCTCACCCTCTTCAACCTCTGATCGTTCTTGAGTTTCCTCTCGAACAATCTCATCAACCATTGTTGATGAACTTGCATGATTTGAAGAACTTGTATGAGTTTGTACTATCATAGGAAACTCTTCTTCAAAGTAAGTCACATTTCCTGGCCTTGTCTCTATGATAGAGTCCTTGTGCACATCAGGATTCTTAGATTCATATACAAGAAAACGATGTGAACTACCGTTTTTGGCATATCCAATGAAAATGCAATCAACAGTTTTGGGCCCTATTCTAAGTGCCTTAGGGGGTGTAACAATCACCTTGGCCAAGCACCCCCACACTTTCAAGTATTTATAGGATGATTTATGTCCCCACCACAACTCATGAGGTGTTACATCCTTATTCTTGAAAGGTATTTTATTCAATAAAAAATTGGCCGATAAAATGGCCTCCCCCCACATGTCCTGGCTCATCCCAAAACTTATCAACATGGCATTCATCATTTCTTTTAATGTACGATTCTTTCGTTTCGCAATGCCATTTGATTGGGGTGTCTAAGGAGGGGTACATTCGTGTATGATGCCACTTTGTGCACATACTTCCCCAAATGGTGAAACATATTCACCTCCTCTATCACTTCTCACACGCTTTATTTTCTTGTTGAGTTGATTCTTAACTTTAGCTTTATACAAGTTAAACTTGTCAATTGCTTCATCCTTACTCTTAAGTAAGTAAACATAACAATATCTTGTATTGTCATCGATAAAAGTAATAAAATATTTATTACCGCCTCTTGTGGGAATTGATTTTAAGTCACACACATCAGTGTGAATCAGATCAATGGGTTCAGTTATTCTTTCAACTGATTTGAAGGATGATCTTGTTTGTTTGCTTCAACACATGTTTTACATTTTGTTTTAGAGTCAATGGCAAAATTTGGTATGTAATCTAATTTAATTAAACAATGCATCGAATTAAAATTTACATGACCAAGACGTCCATGCCAAACATTAGGAGACTCAACCAAGTAAGTAGAAGTACTAGCATTTTTATTCATGTTTTTCTTAACAGCCATTACATTAAGTTTAAACATGCCATTTTGGGCATATCCCTTTCCAACAAACATACCACGCTTACTTAAAACAAACTGGTCACTCTCAAAAACCAAACGAAAACCAAACTTGTTAAGCATCCAACCCGACACAAGACTCTTGCGCAGGTCAGGAATGTAAACACATTCTTCAAAGTGAGCTTTTTCCCAGAAGTCCACTTTAAGATCACATCACCTTCTCCCTTGATATCAACTGTAGCAGCATTTCCCATGTACAGCTTCTCTTCTCCCACCACCTCTTTAAACGTATTAAAGAGGCTCTTGTCTGGGCACACATGGCGGGTTGCCCCAGTATCAACCACCACCCTTTTGGCTCATTAGCCACCAAATTTACCTCCTCCATCATGGCAGTGAGGTCTGAAATCATGGCCACTAAAGGCATACCATCATCATCATCAACCATAAGAGCCGTGTCATGCTTAGGCTCTTTGCATTGGTCAGCACGGTGACCAGTTTGTCCATAGTTGTAACATTTCCCTTTAAAGGGACCAACCTTCTTCTTCACACCACCTTTCTTTGGCCCAAGGTCAACACCTTTGTTCTTTCCCTTGCCATTGAACTTGTGGCCTTTGTTACCCTTTGCCTTGTGACCCCTTTAGGATTGACCATGTTCCATAAGGTTTGCTTTTGTGAAGCTTCAACTTGACTTCCTTTGTGTGACAACCTATTGTCTTCCTCAATACGAAGACGAACAACAAGGACTTAATTGTCATTTCCTTTCGCTTATGCTTAAGGTAATTCTTGAAGTCCACCCAACTAGGAGATAACTTTTCAACAATTGCTGCCACTTGGAATGTTTCACTAAGATTCATTCATTCAGACAAAATGTCACTAAGAATAATCTGCAATTCTTGAACTGACTCATAACAGTTTTTGAGTCAATCATTTTATTGTCCAAAAATCTTGCCACAACAAACTTCTTTGTACCCGCATCCTCGGTCTTGTATTTGCGTTCCAATGACTCCCATAATTCTTTGGCAGTTGGAACCTTGAAATACACATTATACAATGCATCGAGAGGCCATTCAACACATAGTTGCGGCATAGGTACTCAGAATGTTTCCATGCATCAACTGCACTCACAGATTGGGCATCACTAGTCCCTTCTGCAAGAACAGGAGGGGTTCAGTTAACAACCTTGCAAGGTTCAAGGTGGTCAGATAAAACAACATTTTCTGTTACCACCTCTTAAAGTTCAAGCCAGTGAACTTTTCTGGCTTCTCAGCATGATTAGCCACAACTTGGGCTGCTTGGGTACCAACTAATGGTCCCATGGTGGTGGATGTGGATCCAACAGTAGTTGATGTGGTTGCTGAACAATAGCCATTTCTGAAACAAGAGACAAAAAAATAGTGAAGGCAGAAATAAATTGCTTTACATAAACCAATGCAAACTACAAAAGTTTGCTTAAAAAAATTATAAAAACTTTTAAAAACCAAAATAGTGAACGGGTTTTTAAAATCCGTTTTAAGCTTGTAGGACAACGTTCACAAACAAATAAAATAAAAATTTATTAATCAATATTATGATTACAATACATAAAGAAAAACTACATCAAACTGAAAGGAATTACAATACAAAAAATATAAGCTTAACCAAGAACATATTACAAAGAAAAGTAAATGGGAAAACATAAAAATGGTGACTGAGGCACGTGAAGATCACGTTTCCCTTAAAACAGATTTCGGGCCACCCAGGTGAACCCGTCTGTTTCCCGGGTACAACAGTCTAAGCAGGTTGTACTGGTGGGATTAGCCTAGCACCCGAAAGTATACCTGAAACAAAAGAGCACAAAGATGCAAAGTTAGGGAACTCGTTTGATGTGTGTGTTGCATGAACCATATGATTTCTGTGTTCTGTGTTTCAAAACAAAGCACAAAGCTTTGTATTTATACTGAGTAGAATTCGAAAGTGCAAAGTGCGCCATCAAAGCGCCACATTCGCCCATCGCCCTCGTCCGGTCCCGGTCCCGTGCCGTGCCCGGGCGCGTGTCGGGTGCTTCGCACCCTCCTGGCTGCCACTGGGTGTGAGTTTTCACACAAGAATACATTCGTCTAGAGAATTCTGATTATAAATCCACAAAAATATTTATCTCTCCATCAATGTGGGACAAACACAACTTCCCATACATTAAAGTTCAACACACAATTAAAGCTTATGATCTCTCATTTATTTGCTTTAATCGCTAAATAAATATTATATTAATAATTAAGGGAAATGATCAAATAGGAAGTTTGTTTTATCTAGGAAGGATAGGAAACAATGATAGAGTGACACGTGTCAAAGATAAAAAACATTGAAATGCATTTTAGTCAAACAACCTAAGATAAAAAACCCAGTTCTATAACAAAAACATAGTATGTCATTTTCTTTCACGATACATCTCACCCCACCACCACCACCACCACCACCACCACCACCACCACCATCACCGTCGTCACTCCATCGCCCACCACCACCAGAATCTCTCCCCAACCTCACCACTCTGTCAAATTTAACATAATGCGATGGGACACGAGATTTCTGTTAAAAAGGTACTCTTCTTCTCAAATTTCTTAAATATTTTGTATTCACAGTGAAGATATCTCTGGTTATACTCTTTCTCTTGATTTATTTATGCGTATGGGCAACATCATTAGTTTCAATTTCATTGAGAAATCATTAATAAAAAGTTGTACACCAAGTGTTTAATAAAATGTCTCAAAGAAAAATTACAAAACAACTTTCAGTTTAAACTTTCATTTAAAATTGTGTTTTACAAAAAAATGAAAAAACACACCTTTTTGTTGTTTTTTGTCCATTGCGTTTTACAAAATAATGAAAAAAACACTGTTTTTTATCCATTGCGTTTTACAAAAGAATGAAAAAACATTATCATTGGTTTTATAACTAATGAAAAAACACACATTTTGTGTGTTTTTTGTCTATTGCGTTTTACAAAAGAATGAAAAAACACACTTTTTGGTTGTTTTTTGGTCTATTACATTTTACAAAATAATGAAAACACAGTTTTTTACATTGCTTTTACAAAGAATGAAAAAACACTTTTTGGTGTTTTTTGTCAATTGCGTTTTACAAATAAAATGAAAAAACAATGTTTTTTATCAATTGCGTTTTACAAAAGAATGAAAAAAACAATTTTTTGTGTTTTTTGTCTATTCGTTTTACAAAATAATGAAAAAACACAGTTTTTTGACCATTGCGTTTTACAAAAGACACTTTTCTTTTGTGATTTTAGTCCATTGCATTTTAGAAATATACTTTCTTTTATATTTTTAGTCAATTACGTTTTAGAAATAAACTTTGTTTGTGTTTTAATTTATTGCTTTTTAGATAAAAAAACATTTTCTTTTGTGTTTTTTGTCCATTGCCTTTTAGAAAAAATACTTTATTTTGTGTTTTTAGTCCATTGTGTTTTATAAAAATGAAAAAAATTGTGTTTTTTTCATTGCGTTTGACGCATCTGGGTTATCGATTTTTTTTTCCAAAACTATAGCAATAGTGTGCTCGTTTTAAAGATAAAAAACGCTCGTTTTTATGGTGCAATTTTTATAAAAAATAATGTCGTATGAATGAGTTATTAACGTTTAAAAAATGGGGGGAATTAGAGGAGAGAAAACTATTACTTGGATTGACTACAATTCCCCTCAACAAACTCACGCGCTTCCTTTTCTTCCTTCAATCCCACTCATTTAATCTTAACCCTTGATTATTAAATAGATGGTCAATATTATTTCCTATCATTTCTACCTATAGAAACTTCCTAGTATATCCTGACCCTAATAATTAATATAATATTATTTTTTATTAATATCCAACACTTATTATCCAACTTCAAGCAATCAAAACTAAATTCCTATTTTTCAAGTTATTCATATCAAAATTGTCTATATGTATTAATTTACAACATTATGAGAAATAGTGTTATTTTTATTTTTTATGGTTTTGTTTTTTGTGTTTTTTTTTCTTATAGTAAATTTTTGTTTTTTATAATTTTGGCACAAAAGTTAAATGTGTTTAGTTTTCTTAAAACTTTTATGTTTTTTTCCTGAATTGATTGTCGTTTAGTTGCTATTTAACACGGTGTATGGTAGTCACATTTAGTTCTTTATGGTTTTTTTGTTTGGTTGCTACTTAGCACGATGTTTGGTGGTCACATTTGGTCCCTTAGGTTTGTTTACCCCCTCGACTTTCTAATACGTCTCGCTATAAATTTGACTTTGTCTATGTTTTATGTCATGCGAGTCACTTGGTGTTAGAAAATTATGTTTTTATTATGCTTTTTCCAAGTTTTGGTTTTTGTTCGGTTGCCACTTAGCATTATTTTATGACCCTCTGCCTGCAACGCTTGTATCACGGTTTTACGCCCCCGCACCGAATGTGGTGGGCTCAAGACTAGTTGATAATAAAGCGGCTAGTAAGATCAGGGGTACAAAACTTGCACCTTCTCTTGCCCTTTTTTTTTTTTTTGCTTTTTTTGTATGTTTCTTCATGTAGTAGGCTAGTAGACATGCATCATTATTTACAGAGCTGAAGCCATAAGACTATCTGATCAGGATCTTGAATTTGGATAATGTAAGGTTTTGAGTTTCAAAAATATAATGGCTTGAACCGAAAAATATGTAATTAATTGATAGATACATAAACACAGAATATTAGTGACAACCTTGAAAAAACATTATGTGTCCGCACTACATGAACTTAGTTTGTGGAATGTAGAAATCGAAAATAATACTCCCAACTCGTTCATCATACGAGCTTGTCAAACACTTCTCCTCGTATGGCTAGTGTTGAAAATGTCTTGCATTTTCACAAAAAAAATCACAATTCCGAAAACACTAGCAAAAAGAGGATTCGCTATACGCCAACAAAGCATTGCAGCAAGGGGACAGAGGTCTTAGTCACACTCTAGATATCATATGATTGGTTGAATCTTGATATTCTAATTTGGTATGGTACTAAATGTCCTAAAGTGAGCTAATGTGGATGGAACATAAATGGCCAAACAACTCTATAGTTCGGTCTCAATTATTTCTGAATCTAGATCAAACCGGAAACCAAAAACTAACCAGACAATTAACTTCGTAAATGGTCCTGTCCGGTTCCAATTTGGGCACGATTTTTGCTCATCCTAATTCGAGTATTTCCTACCGATCGGTGTTAGTGTCTCACGGCTAATATAAGATATATGTTGTGTAAACCATAGAGAAAAATATGAGATAAGTTATGGTGAGCATTTCACTCAATTTATTATTTTTTTTATTTTATTTTTTACTATCAATGTGTGGCTGTATATTTTATAGTTGAAATTTAAGGTAACTAGTATTAAGTACCCCGCGTTGTGGCGGGGACGTAAAACCGTGTCAAATAGTATCAATGTCATACCACCGCGAGCGACCATCAACACTGAATTTACGCCGTGTTAATACAGAGCAGTTAGACTGAAACGTAAAACATAGAAAATAATAACCAAGTCTCTATTCTACTCTTTCTCTTGATTTATTCATGCGTATGGGCAACATCATTAGTTTCAATTTTATTGAGAAATCATTAATAAAAAGTTGCACACCGGGTGTTTGATAAAATGTCTCAAAGAAAAATTACAAAACACCTTTCAGTTTAAACTTTCATTTAAAATTGTGTTTTACAAAAAATAAAAAAACACACCTTTTTGGTGTTTTTTCCATTGCGTTTTACAAAATAATGAAAAAACACTGTTTTTTATCCATTGCGTTTTACAAAAGAATGAAAAAAACACATTTTTTTGCTGTTTTTTATCCATTGGGTTTTACAAAATAATGAAAAAAACACAGTTTTTTGTCTATTGCGTTTTACAAAAGAATAAAAAACACACTTTTTGGTTGTTTTTTGGTCTATTGCGTTTTACAAAATAATGAAAAACACAGTTTTTTATCCATTGCGTTTTACAAAAGAATGAAAAAACACACTTTTTGGGTTTTTTTGTCAATTGCGTTTTACAAATAAAATGAAAAAACACTGTTTTTTATCCATTGCGTTTTACAAAAGAATGAAAAAACACATTTTTTTGTGTTTTTTTGTCTATTGCGTTTTCAAAATAATGAAAAAACACATTTTTTTGTCCATTTCGTTTTACAAAAGACACTTTTCTTTTGTGATTTTAGTCCATTGCGTTTTAGAAAGTAAACTTTCTTTTATATTTTTAGTCAATTACGTTTTAGATATAAACTTTGTTTTATGTTTTAATTCATTGCTTTTTAGATAAAAAACATTTTCTTTTGTGTTTTTTGTCCATTGCCTTTTAGAAAAAACACTTTATTTTGTGTTTTTTAGTCCATTGTGTTTTATAAAAATGAAAAAAATGTGTTTTTTTCATTGCGTTTTACGCATCTGGGTTATCGAATTTTTTTTTTCAAAAGTATATCAATAGTGTGCTCGTTTTAAAGATAAAAAAAATGCTCGTTTTGTTGGTGCAGTTTTTATAAAAAAAATAATGTCGTATGAATGAGTTATTAACGTTTAAAAAATGGAGAGGGAATTGGAGGAGAGAGAAACTATTACCTTGGATTGACTACAATGCCTTTCAACAAACTCACGCGCTTCTTTTTCTTCCTTCAATTCCACCCATTTAATCTTAGCACTTGATTACTAAATAGAGGTCAAGATTTCTTTCTATCATTCTTATCCATAGAAACTCTCTAGTATATCCTGACCCTTGTTTTGTAATATATAGTTTTGAAATATGAGAAAAGTCATAACTACTTTATATACGTTTTTTTAAATAAACATAACAAAAATCGGGTAAACATGGTTTTTGGATAGTGACCTAATTATTAGTGCATGTTTCCTAAGTTATACCCAACGAACTTCTTTACCCCCTTCGTTAGTCAACCGTTGACCATACCCGATGCTATTTTGATTTCTTTTTTTTTTTTATGTTTGTTTTGATATTTAGGTACGACCCAGTGAAAAAGAATCTTGAATTGTTCAGTCCTTTTTTTCTTAATTATTGAATTAGGCTTGAAGAGAACATATTATAGTCATCACAATAAAAGATACAAATGAAAATTTTACTTGTGGTCCATATTAAAAAAAAAATCTTCAATTACAAGCAAAAAACCCTGGATTTTTTGAAGCTACACATTTCAAAAGACAACGATAGACCAATTTGCGACGTGGCATATATTTTCGTAGAGGCGTAAAAACAAATCAAGTAAAAAGACGATAACTCTTTTCAGATGGTTAGTTTTTTTTCTAGACCAAAACTATTTTCTGTATTTTCTTGATATCGTAAGCTTCAAAACAAATGATTGGTAACTTTAATGAAAATCTAAATCCCTAGGTTTACCTAAATTTTTCCAACTAAACCTGCAATCAACATATAAGTTTTGGTTCCTCTGGACTTATCACTTACTTTAAACCGAAATTATTCTATCATGTGACCCAAATTCATACCCTATGAGCTTTGGGCTGGGTGGTATGGGTAGCGCCCCTCTCCGCCTCAGCACAATAACAACCAATAGCGCCCACCTCCCCATTGCCTGGGCATTATTAGGGGCGCCATTGACCCCTTCGCCGGCCCATTAACACGGAATAACCGTCCCCACTTCAATTTAAACGTTAAAAGCCAAAAGAAAAATAGGGGGTATATTGTGGGGCTTTAGCCCATTTCCTGGATGTTAAAGAAGGGACGCCATTGAGGTGAATTGCTTTACGTGGCGCTGATGTGGCGCAATAGAGCCCCTAAGGGTTCAATTCCATACCACCCAACCTTATCACCTCTACTTATCATACCCAAATCGTTCTTAAATTTATTAAATTTATTCATAGGTACCCAACAAGTAGATATATAGAGATGAATCATTTCAAACATTATGAATGTGAATTCGAGGAAGTGTACATTGTTTTATATTCAGTTTACGACTATTTACTATATTATTTCAATCAAGAGAAGAGTTTATCAACTCATTTTCACCCTGTGATTTAAGTGGAAAAAAGATGAAAGATATTACAAGAAAGATCTTCTTTTGTTAAGTGAGCTTGTTGTGGGCTTTAGTGGGTGGAGCCCCATCTTCCAAATAAGTTGCCCGTTAACCCACAACAAGCCCAGACGCCAATTAGAGCCCCTTTCTCCGTTAATAACTCCCAAGAGGTTAAATTTATGTGGGGTTCAACCAAACTTTTTTTTTGTTTAATTTTAGTTAACCAAAAACGTATTAGTGAATAGGTGCTCGCCTACATAATGCTGATGTGGCCGGGTTTTTAGTTAACCCAGAGGCCACAACATGTAGTCTAAATGCTTTACCAATTTGATCTCAAGTGTTTCTTCGAAAATTCTCAGCCGAATCATTCAAAATCTCAATAATTGTCCGGTCATGAGAACCATGGGGTTGGTTGTTTGATTCATTTTCTATTTTTATTGTTCTTTCGTTAGTTTAACCAATTGGGGTTTTGCGCAAGCATTTGAAACTAGTAACAATTAATTACATATATCGTATACGTAATCCTGATTTTGTTTGCTTGCCTTCGATAGTGCGATTATTAACCTTTGAATTCATACTATTCACACACATAATTGACTTAAGCTCCAAGTTTTATATTCATACTACTTATGTGCTTTTGATGCACACCAAACGATAATTGTTTGATGTTATGTAATTTTCAGAATTTATGTTTCTTCCTTTTATAATTTGTCTATTGCTTGTTGAATTAGGTATCATGTCATCTATTAAAAGGACCGTTAGCTAGCCTTTATGCATCCGTTTTATAGTTATAGTTATTAAAAATTAAGATGGCTACTTGTTATCCAACTTTAAGCAATCATGTGTTTCCATATTCCTATATTTCAAGTGATTCTTTTCAAATTTATATATACACTTGTTATTAATCCGGCTCGCTCTATCATTTTCTCTTAGAGGTCAGGGGCTCAAACCTTGCACCTCGTAGTTTTTGGCATTTTCAGTTGGTTTATATATGTAGTAGCCAAGCATCAGTATTTACAAAGTTGAAGCCATGAAACCAGTAATCAACATCTTGAGTTTGAATAATGCTAGGTTTTAAGTTTCTAAAACAGTTTGACCCGGACCTAAACAAATGTAATTAAGCTTATAGGTATCCAAACAATAGCAAAAGGTGGATTCGCTACACACCGACAAAGCATTCTAGCGAGGGTACAGAATTTTTAGTCACATTCTTGATCACATATGATCAGTTTCATCTGAAAGTGAACTGATTTGATACAAAAACACCACAAGGAGCTATTGTGTAAGAAACGTAAATGGTAATGTATTAGTGTCCCACGACTAGTGTAAGAGAAATAAATCGTGTACGCCATAGAGAAAATATAGTAGATGAATTTTGATAAGCATTCAAGTTTTTATTTAATAATATGAACCAGACAATAAAAAATAAAAATAAAGTAACAAATTTCAAGGCGTGTGATCATCATTTTATCCTTTAAAATGCACTAAAAAGTTTATTTTAAGAGTGGCCTATGCACCTAAACTCTAACTAAGGTCCGCCCCTTATTCATATTATTCATATTTGAAATCTAAGTAATATGAAGAAGCCCATGACGTCATAGCCTAATGACATCTTGGGAGGAGGGGGGGGGGGGGGGGGGGGAGGGTGAGATCAGGCTTAAGACCGACCATTAGGTCATGGGTTCGATTCCCACAAGTGGGGGGGGGGGTTCTCAGATTTATTGGGTTTCTTCCAGAATTGGTGTATAAGCATTATTGCCTAATTGAGATGAATAGCCTAGTCGAGATGAATATGACCGGGTGGTTTCGCTGATGACACAATGATAATTCAGTAGTCCGTTATGATCCAAATTTACCATTAAAAAAGTAATACGAAGAAAAGTCATAACTACTTTTTACACGAATTGAAATAGAATAAACATAAAACTAATCGGTTAAACATGGTTTTTGGATAGTGACCTAATTATTAGTGCTTGTTTCCTAAGTTATACCCAACTAACTTCTTTACCCACATCATTAGTCAACTGTAGACGCTACACCACCCTCTTCTGATTTTTGTTTTAAATTTAGGTACGAATTGGCCTGTGTAAACGAATTTTTATCAAACCTTTTCCAACTAAACCTTCAATCAACATCATTATTCCCCTAAATGTGCTATTAAATTTGATATTAATCTAGACATTACTCTCTTTAAACCCAACTTATTCTTCACCTGTAACTTTCTTTTTTTTTGAATGACAAAGCTTACTCCTACCTTATTACACCAATTAATTAAATAAATCTCCTTGTTCTTAAATTTATTGAAATATACGTCATAACTACCCAACAACATATTTGTTGCACGATGTAAATTCTTGCGAACATAATTATACTGAATCCGACGAAGTGTACATTGTTTTATATTCAGTTTATAAACTATATACTAGATGAATTAAATCAAGATGAGAGTTTATCAACTCATTCTCATCCTATGATTTCAATCACAAAAAAAAAAAGAAAAAAAAGACAAATCAAGAAAGATTTTTTGCTAAACATTTTACCAATTCAGCCTCTTCTTCTATAATCCTGCCTGCTTCTTCATCAACAGCATTCGATTCCGATCATAAGCGATTTTGCAGCTCTTGAAGAACACACACCCAATTATGGCATCAATTATGATGAGAATAGAGTACAAATAAGCAATGAATAACCCCTCTAAAACCATGGTTGAACCGGGTTGACTCACCCCGGAATCGGAATAAGCCTTGATCACCCGGAACTGGAACAGGAATTCAATTCCGGCCAACGCCATGTTAACCAGAATTGATAACGAAAGAGCGATAGACGTTCTTCCTCTGATCATCACACAAGCTTTGAGAATGGAAATGAACCCACCACTCATTTCCATTCCGGAGAGAATTAAAGCCAGGTTGCATGTGATCATTGCATTTGTAATAACGATGGAATACGCGATTCCGCTGAAGATAGTAAACAAAAATGAGGGGATATGGAGGTTTTCTAAGCAGTTGAAAGCTATGAAAAGGACCCAAAAGCAAGTGGCATTTGCTGAGATGATGATTAAAGTGTTCCATATTTGTGTTTGGAAGATGGAATTGAAGATTCCGGTGAACGACGGATTTGGATGGTGGAGGGTGTTGAAGGATTGGATTACTACTGCTTTTGCTATTAGAAGAAATGAGAGGGAAAAGGGTAGGACTAGAATTGAAGAGGAGATGGTTTGGGAGAGTTTGAGGTTGAGAATGGAAAAGAATTCCGATTCCGGGGGGAATCCGGCGGCGTCGAAAAGGGACCGGACACGGGAATGGATGGAAAGGGAATCAGGGAGGAGGGAACAGGAGATGAGGATTGAAATGGAGAATGGGAGGGCTAAAAAGGCAGTGGCTGTGAAGTAATGGTAGTGGTGGAGGAAAGTGTGGATTGATTTTCTGATGATTTTGATGGGGGATTCCATCGGAGTTGGGGAGGATTCCGGCAATGGCGGTGGTGGTGGTTCCGGTGAAGAAGGGTGTGAGAGGGTGGAAAGGGAATTGATATGGAGGATATTTGGTGCATTAGATGAATGGATGGGTCACCAACTATAAGCTATGGAGTTGTTTGTGCTTATTTTATCAAACTCAATTTTGATTAAAAAGAATTATTTAAAAGAAAAAGAAAATCTAAGTTATCATATTGTGATATTATATAATAATATACAATGTAATTATGAGTAAAATGTCAAAATGGCTCTTGAGTTTAGACGAGTTTTGTCACTTTAATCTAAAAATGAAACCTTTTGTATCTAAGTCCTTAAGGTTTCGTTTTTGTTGTCATTTTCGTCAAATTGGTAAACTTGGTTAGAATTTAAATGACAATTACAGCATTCATTTAAATGGGGGAAAATGATAGAAAAAGGAGAAATTAACAGAAAATTTCTAATCCAGTTTGCCAATAGAATGAAAATGGCAATAAAATTGAAACCTTAGGGACATAGATTCCAAAAGTTTTATTTTTGGACTAAAGTGACAAAAGTCGTCTAAACTCATGGACCATTTTGACATTTTACTCATTGATTAGATAGGAATATATAATACAATGGAAAACAAATAATATGATATGAATATTGAAATGATTTTAATAATTGTGAAATTAATAAAAACAAATGAGTAGGGAGTATTATTATATTACAAAGACAAAAGGTTGAAATATGGGTTGCTTGGTGATATGCAAAGAGGTTGGTTGAAGTGGGGCTTTTGCTATAGAGGTTTGGGTGGCGTAGAATGGACTCATATTAGGAGTCACTCCCTTCCATCATTGCATTTAAAAAGTAGCTAAAGCCTAAACATCATATCTTTGGACGGTTAGTTAAAATCAGAGAAACTTTAAAGTTGTTAAGGTTAAAATCTGTGAAGTTGGCTTTAATATGTCTGAATTATGTTTATATATTATTTATAATATTATATAATTGTATATTATATATATATATATATATATATATATATATTTATGTTAAGTCAGGATATTGTTTATAGGATTATATATTTTTGATCTTCAAATATATATAGAGATACGAACACCAAAACATTATAACATTGGAAAAAGAATTTGTTATTCGACCACTATACATATTATTTCTTTATGAGGTGCCGAGGTGGTGAATATGATATAATGTGATACTACGTGAAATTGAAATTACAAGTATATGATATAATATATAATGATAAAAAAGTATACTACGTTATAATGTGGGGAAAAAATACACTAATATATTATGTATTCATATTTTAAAATATTAACTCTTTACCATGTTTTAAAACAAGTCTAGTTGAATTCCTTTGGATCGCGTAATTGCTAGTTGGACCACTTGAATCAGCGAACCTAACTAGGTTTCAAATTTTTTATCTACAAATCTTAGATTAATTTTCAGACTTCATATTTTGTTTAGTTTAGTTTTTATATTTTATTTACATTATAAACTCATACTAAAAAGATAAATACGTTAATATTTTGTTGCATAATATTTATTTGTTAGCTCATCTAATTCTGAAAAGTAAACCGATGAGATGGCTATTACCGGTTATAAAAAAATATTTCTATTTACTTTAAGCATAAAAAGGTATTTATTAATTATACAATTATAGATAGTTATTTGACGAAAGGGGAAAAGTTGTTTTTGTTGCTCAACTCTATATAAAGCTTAGCACCAATTAGAAGATGAGTTAATGAAATTTCAGTTATTATACTCTATGCTTTGTATTTATTTCTCATGTTGAATATGTAATGTTTACGCATTACATTATTAATTAATCTTAGGTATTACGTTAAAATGGCCCGAAAGCCCAATATCTTATGATTCGGTCAGTTTGACCACCAGGCTAGAAGTTGGACCACAATGGGCTGAAAGTTGTGTACATAAACTGAGTCTTGGGCCTTTAGAGATTTATAAACACTAACCCTTAAAATATATCCAAAATTATTATAGTGCTTTATGCATTCCTTTTTTTTTCTTCAATAAATTATTATTTCAATCGACCAATTTCACGTAGCATTCTTTTGTCCAAAAGATGATAATTATATCAACTCTTATGAACCGGTAAAAGTAATTCGATTGAGTCGATTGCACCTGTTCCCTTCCAGACATTTGAACAACCGTTCCTTATAATGCAGACAAGTTCAAAGTCACACCTTGCACTCGTTGTGGCTAGCCCGCTTGATAGAACTGAAACATATAGTAAATTGTGTATGGAGGATGATTACACTGTAAGTGATTTACGGCCATTGCTAAACAACGAAATATGAAAGGTTATTATAAGCTTCGCAAAGCTGAGCTGCCCCAGTACTAGGAATCAAGCTTATTAAAGGTATGTGACATCTCTCCCTTTATTACAACATATTTTATTAGATTATATCAGAGGTGGCAAGATGAGCGGGTCGGGTGGGTTGGGTCTCCTGTCAAAATGGGTAACTTTTTAGTACAAGTTGAAACAAGCCATGCATTGGTTGGTTTGGCCTATTTATTTCATATATATTTAATGCATTAACTATGATTATAAAAACAATTTTGGAGGCTGCATACATTTGAAATAGACCTTGGGTAACTTTTGACCTGTTTGAGATAAAACACAGCTAAACCGACCCATTTATAAGTAAATAGGCTAGATATATTATATTTTAGTAAACGGATTTGAACCTGCATGTAGTAAGAAAGAAACAACCGAATAGAAGTGAGACACAACTAGTTATCTTTTACATAGCAACACCCATTTGAGATGTTAAAGTAATGATCAACAATTTTATTGAACATATCTATTAAATCACATATGTTTTACGTTTTTGTTGTCTAAACTATTGTAACTTGGGACAAGTTTAGGCATTCACCACGAGACAACAGTAACTTTTTGTATGTTATTATACACATCTAACATCCGAACAAGACTGTACATTCTCAGATGAGGATGCAGTATACCAAAAAGAAAAGAAAGGTGGAAACTTTAAAGTTGTTTTAGGCTTTTAAATTTTAACATGAGCTGAATCAGGATTCAGGACGTTATCTATGTGATTATCATGACGTATATTTCTTGATCGTAAAGTAATTTATTAATAGAATTTTGGTTAACTTCGATGACCGGACCTGTAAACAAATTTACTCAAGTTAATAGCCGCAAGTTAGTAGACATACTGAATCATGACATACAATAATACACTTAGATCCAACCATGAGTATGACATGTAGCACGATGCAAAACCAAACCGTTAGATTTTTTATTGAGGTTTGGTTATTTCGGTTTTGTTAGGTTGATTAATTTCAGTTTCGTGAACCCCCTAAGTGATACAAGGTAGGTCTATGTAAATGGTGATTGTACATTTGAGAATTATATATTTGAGAGAATGTGAAACACACAATCATTCGTTACATACTTACATGTCCATATACTTGCCGCAACATGCACTATAGAATTTGCTATATCATTAACATATATTTCTACAAGCTAGGAAAATTGTATATATAGCTATATATATGTAATATGGGCCTTTTCTTTTCTATACATTGAACACCCTAAAGTCGATTAATACAATAGTAAAAATCAACAAATTCTAGGTGGTGAAATTAAATGATTGACTGATCGAGTGCTTTAGCATATTATATTTCAGAGACTTCAAATTGATCGAGTGCTTTATGGATGTAAAACCTATGTAAACCCATGAATGAGTGTTGTACGAATCAAGAGAATTATCGGCACTAAAGATAGATTTAAGGAGGGGAGGCTTGCGTATGAGAGACGATGTAGGGTTTGGGGAACGAGAAAGATGCTTCACCAATTTATTTAATTAGAGACATGTAATCCATTATATTATTCTATATAAACAATTTGAGTAGGATGTAAGGAAGAGTACCTGTACTAACCTCACTTTTCAACTTAATTACAAAACTACCATTTTTACTTCTCATATGGGGTTGGTGTGGCCTTTTGTGATTTTTATATTTACTTTCAGTATTCTTCTGAGTAAATACAAGGCGTCTCATTTGTTTATGGAGTTCGGCTCCCCCTGTGATCTAAATTTGGTTTAAACATGCAAAAGCTATTATCAAATACATATTACACTTTCTTTATATATATTATCAAATAACTTATATATTTTAAAGAGTGAATTTCAAGGATTGTCCTTTATCTTTATACCAATTTTTAGACACTGTCCTTTATGTTCAAAATTGATGAGTTTTGTACTTTATGTTTTAAAATCCATCAAGTTTTGTACTTTAAGCCTAACCTAATTAGTTGTTTGTTAAATTTGGTCATATGCTTTAGACATGAGGGTATTTTTGTCATTTCATATTTGCAGAGACTAATTATGCAGATAATATAAATAACCAACCTTTTTAAAAAATAAAAAAATACTTTAAAAAAGTGTTTCAATAAATAAAGCGCTCTCTCACTCTAATTCATTATCTCTCCATCTTTAAGATTTCTTACATTTCTCTCTCTCCCTCCCACACAACCGTCATTATCCACCCCACACCACCACCACCACCATCAACCCCACACCACCACCATATCGATTACAACCACCACGCATGCTCCCCAGCTGCCAAACAACCCCCCACTGCAGCACTCTAACTACCGCCCAGTTAATGGTGGTGAGACGGTGGTTAGAGTTTCAAAATGAGTTAAATGATTGGGGATTTTCAAACCAAATCATCACAACGGCTACAAGTAACGAGGGTAAATCGTTCAAAGTTTAGACGATTGTAGACGCAAAACCAGGCAACAGTTAGGGTTTCACGACAATCTAGGGTTTCGCCATTCAAAGTATCAAGCAGTGGGGTTTCACGGCGGTTAGGGTTTCACGGCGGTGTAGTGATTGTTGTGTTGTAGGTGGTTGTGGGTTGTGTTGCAGACGGATAGAGTTTCATGGCGGTCTAATTTAGGATTTTATGAATGTTGTTGGTGGTTGAGGGTGGTGGCTGGAGGTAGTTGTTGGCTGTACAGTGGGGTTTCACAAAGGTGTAGTGATGGTTGTGCTGTAGGTTGTGGTTGTGCTAGAGAAAGAATGGTGGTTGTTGGTGGTTGAAGGTGATGGCTGGAAAGAGGTAGAGACAGAGAAGTGGTTAAGAGTGTTGGAGGGTAGTGGTCGAGGTGGTTGAGGGTGGTGGCCGGCGGTGGTTGTTTCTTTGTATATAAATATATATACACATATTATATTATACATTATATTATTTTTTTTAAATTTGTTTTAGTTATTAACTTATTTTTACAGTAATTGGTAAACTGACCAAATTGCCCTTAAATGATCAGATTTAACAGAAAACTAACTGGGTTAGGCTAAAGGACAAAACGTGATGGATTTTAAAACATAAAGTACAAAACTCATTAATTTTAAACGTAAAGGACAACGTCTAAAAATAGTTATAAAGATAAAGGACAATCCTTGAAATTCACTCTATTTTAAAAAAGATTATATTAGTGCAATAAATAAGTGGTATTTATTACTTTAAACTACTTCTATGACCAGCTACGGTTTACACCATGGTGTCGTATAAGTTCGTGTTTGTCTTTACATGCGTTTTACGTACGTGACGGTATGAATTCACGTTTTGCTTTAAGATTTTCCCTGTTTTGGTCGTCGTTTGCTTTGCGTACTACTTAACATGGTTTTACACCCTGTAACGCGGGTGTTTTAGACTAGTTTAATATAATTTTCATATAAATTCATGATTCCATGTTTGCTCTCACATGGAGCACATGCCTTTTTTTTCTAAGGATAAAACTAAACAGACGTTAGGCTAAAGGTTAGGATTGTTACAATAAGACCAAGGGGTGTGGTATAATACCCCTAATTTTGTCACATTTTTGGCGCCCTATAGCGCCCCTTTCCCTATTTCCCGTCCGCTAAGGGGGGGGGGGGGGGGGAGGCAAAGAAGAATCGTTAGCCCAGTAACAAGCGCCAACAACTATATTTGGTTTCTTTTTTAATTTTTTTCAAATAAAAATGGTATATAAATTTAATAGAGGGGCTTTAAATCATTGCATGCATGTTAAAGGGAGGGGCTTTAAAGCCCCCTATGTGACATGGAGCATACTGGTGTTGATGCTGGCGTGTAATTTACCCTTACATTTATCAACTCGTGTAATATACGAGATTATAAATGATAATAACATCTAACTTATACTAACCAATACAATTTAATAAGTTCCCTGTACACTTCATTGAAGTATCTTATTGTAAAATGAAAATAATAGCTATTTTTGAGTTATTTTGATTTGTAACAATTGACAAAACGAACTAAGCTATCATTATATTATTTGTACATATTATTTATATGATCCTCTAAATTATACTTTGTAGCAAAATTAATTAATCAAAGAATTAAAAAATATACAAAATACATAATATGTATATTTTAGTCAGGTATCGAAATGTAATAGATAATGAAAGCATCAGTAATAGATAATGAAATCTAATTAAATCAATTAGTGATGTATAACAAGATAATATAATAGAGTTTATCGTACGCTGATAACGAAATTATAGGATGCATATGCAGATAATATCACTTTTATATATCATAAACTTCGAAATCTATATTATATATTATAAAAATTATTGAAGTCGGTGAATTACATCAACTGCATGCCTATATAAAAGAGTGCAACTCAAAAGTAAGACTACGTAGATATTTGTTTCCCATTTCAAAAGAAAACGCAAATCGTATTTCGAATCCATTTCTAATTATATGGCGTCTCGATCAATGAAAGTTTACTGGGATCCGCCAAACTCGGTTGGCTCAAACTCGATACGGACGGGAGTTCTTAGGAAATCCCGGGCAGTCGAGTTATGGAGGTGTGATAAGGAATAGTCGCGGTGAATGGGTTTGTGGTTACGTAGGAAATATTGGATATAATACAAGTCTTGCTGCTGAAGTTTGGGGAATAATGGTGGGGTTGCGTTACATCAGAGTCATGGGGTTGAACAATGTTGTCATTGAAACAGATTCTCAGGCTGCGCTTTTATGATTACGGTGCATGGTGTGGATGAATCTGACCCACTAAGTTGGATGATAAACTCGTGCAAGAACGAAATGGCACAACTAAAATGTTATATGGTTCATGTCAAGCGAGATAAAAACGTTGTGCTGATCTAATGGCAAGGCTTGGAAGAACACAAGTTGAAGATTTTGTTGTCTTAGATGACCCACCAGCGGAGTTGATTCCGTTGTTAAATGAAGATGCAGCCGTAGCAGCGGGGGAGTCACTCGGATTATTCACAGCTATGTAACTGTTTGAAATTCTTTTAGCTAGGTATTTGATGCGTCGAATCGTTTTCATTTATTACTTTGATGCAAGTTTTATCAGTTTGTGTAGCCTAATGAATGATGATCGTGTTAGTGGGTTTATCAAGTTCATGAGATCAATAATTGTTCCTGTCGATTGCGGTAATTAATTCGTGATTTCACTTTATTGATGCTCTAGGTTTATTTCTGTAACAAATGTCATCATACACAAATTTAGAATATTGGTATTCATTTTGGCTTGGGTGTCAATCTTTATTTTTGTATACAGTATGTTTAAGTTTTATGTGAATTACATTTTGTATGTAATACATGAATCTACTGTAGTTTACAGTAGTGTATATCAATGTTCCCTCGAGTATTGTCCTTTCTATTGTTCTCTATGTAGCCCATAATTCTAAGATTTTCGATACACTTTTTTTTTCGTTTACCATATTTTTGTTTAAATATAAAAAGATGATCAAGTCATTACATAAAACATCTAATATGTGGATGTATAGATATATTTCAAATGTAAATCCCTAAAATGGATCATACAATCTCGTAAAGCTGTAGTTGTGTTACAGAACCAATTAACCTTTGTTGTAATTGTGCCGCTTTGGTTTTTGACATGAAAGTGTGAATCTTGTCGCTCATTTTTTGAACAGCATGGTATGGCAGCCAGAGGAAAAAACACTAAAAATGTGTAACATTAAGTGAACAGAAACTCAAAATAATGACATACTTCAGCTATGTATAAATGGCACATTAATTTCAAGCTAAATTTGATCGTGATCTTCCAAATGGAACTCTTTGCTTCCAACAATCATTCCACAGTTTGAAAATAAGCTCTAATATTTTAAGGTCACCAAATTATTTAAATCATTCCCTTCTTTTTACTAAAAGGGGTGCCACACATTGCTAATTCTCCCTACTTTTAACCAGCAACACCAATATTGAATAAATTTAATATATAAAATGGAGTCGACAACATAGTTCACAAAAAAGTCGAATACCTATGAAGGTGCCATTGTAACATGGCCGTCTCCGAAAATCACAAAAAATTTTTGGCCCTGTTCGAGATAAAAAATTTGGGCCCTATTCGCAGATATTCATATAATATAAACTTATCAATCATTCAGTGAAATATATACATACGAAAAGCTAATACTACGATAATTGTTATGAATAGATAAAACAAATTAACAAAAATAATGTAGCAAAAATGATCAAAGTATCGAACCTACTTGCTAAGCAAACAGTGTGGTTCTCCTAGCGTTTTTTGAAGCAAAGCTCTCGATCAACTCCTTGTAATCCGTACTATCTAATGGAGTAATACTTTGCTTGCTTAACCTTTTGATGATTTCGGTTCTAACTTTATCCCCTAATAATTGTATCAACTCGTTTTGAATATTGTGGCTAAGAAAGTGTACATGGCACTCTTCATTCAAAACACGGCGCACGTGTTCTTTCGTAATGGGGTCGAACTCTTCCAACATCTCAACCAAACCCAAAAAGTTTCCATTGCCTTTTTGATACAACTTCTCATTTGACCTACGAAACGCTAAGCCATATTTTGCAAGAAATTTCACAAGCGCACAAATCCGTAAAATGACCTGTTTCCAATAATCTTTTTCTTTTTTAAATTGCTCATACGCCCCTTTGTCAATTGTTTCTTTGCATTTCAAACCTTCAGCGTAATTCAAACCATGCATTCATATTCTTGAAATGTTCTAAACCAACTTCATGTTCTTTTAGTCTACTACTAGCATGTCTCCAATCCTTATAACCTTCATTATCCAACCCACCTTTCGGATGCCCCGTTCTAAAAACTTTACAACAAAAACAATGGAGTTTGTCAAGTTTTTTCGAATAAACTAGCCAATCTCTATCACACGTCGCCCTATTTGATAGAATTCTAGTGTACATGGTATTAGAAAAATGTCTTCCAAATTTATCCACGGGGCCCTTAACAACATCCCTATCTCTATTTGGACCTTTCGTAACCAACTCTTTAATCATGTCATTACTAAGCCCACCCCAATTTCTAGGATCAAAAATATCAATATCCGGAACCGGATTAACATCATCTTCACACATAGTAGCTTCTTCATTTGCGGTAGCATTAACATTATTTTCACCCACATTAGCTTCTTCATCTACGTTCACATTGACATTGTCTTCACCCACATTATCTTCACCGACATTATCTTCACCCACGTAATCTTCATCCAAATTTATACTAGAATTTTGAGTTTCTTTAGAAAAAAAGTTGTGTATTCGGTTTTGTTTTATTTCGTCCGCCTTTCTTTTTCTTCCTCTAGCTTCCTCTTCTTACGTTTTTGATAACCGGATAGGTGTTTGTATTTAGGAATGGGAGGCATAGTTTCTAAACATTAAAGAAAAACATTCATTCAATCACACGAAGTTTAACACATACATAATATATTTATAGTATTAAACATAAAACAAAGTTTCAACAAGATTGTTCAACAAGTTTCAAAGATTCAAAATCAAAACCTTAACTAAACAAAACTGCCTAAAACATTAGCATTTAGCCATTTAGGGCCCCTAAACATATGTATAATGTAATGAAATCATACAATTAGAATGAAGGTTCTAAAAAAAACAAGAATTTTATACCTTAAATGTATAATGATGATGATCAGATGATGGATTGATGACTTGATTGTCCTCCTCTGCGTTTATGATGATATCGAACTTACACTCCGCTGTTTACTGCTGCGATGATGTGGGCTGGTCGCAGGTCGCATACCATCGAAGTCAACCTTGAGCCTTCCAGCGTCCAGGACCTCCAGGTTAATAAGTATGTTATAAAAATAAAACAGGCCCAATTAGGAATTCCACATATCTGATTATGTTACCCAGGTCCTTTAAGAATTCCACACATGCCATTTGTTAAAAACAATATATATATATATATAAAAAAAACTTTTAAAATTTTTTTTGGGCCCTATACCGGTTTGGGCCTGAGCGCAGGCCCACCCTGCACTGTCTCATAACAGGCCCTGCATTGTAAGCAGCGCTTGCACAAGCTTTGTGGAGGCTAAAAGCGAATAAAAAATTTGGGGCCCTTTTCCGACTTTCATTGTTGTAAATTTGGGTCCTTTTGAGCTTATATAAATACATGTAGCACTATTCTTTTTGAGTAAGCCCTGCTTACAATGAATGTCGATGGTGAACTGGGGGACCAAGTAAAGACCCGTTCGAATTGTCCCTTTAATATATTTTAACATGCGCTTCAAAGCAATAAGATGTCCAGTCCTTGGGGTGTGCATATACATGCATATCTGCTGAACTGCATAGGAGATGTCAGGACTAGTAAAAGTCAAGTTTTCTATGGGCCCTACTTAGATTCCAATAAGTGGAGTCTGAGAGTAGCTCTCCCGATGTACTAATTAACTTACCAGCGGTGTCAATAGGTGTATCCGAAGCATATTTTTCTTGGGATAGAAATAGACCCTGCAAGTCACGTGAGACCGAAATGCCTAGAAAATAGCTCAAGGGACCATGGTAATCCGTCGGTATGCTAGGGGAGAAAAAAAATATTTTTTGGATTACCGACGAATTTTCCATGGTAATCCATTGGTAAACTAAATGGTAAAAAAATAAAAAATACAAATACTTTGTTTAGATTACTGATGGATGGGTAAATTAGGGAGAAAACAAAGAAAAAAATCATTTTTTATTTGTTTAGATTACAAGCGAAGTCCTTGAAAAATGATTTTGGAGGTTGTATACATTATACACCAACAATAGACCAATAGGGCGTTTTCCTTTGAGCTAAATGATAGAGCCAGAGTCGAGACAGGTAAATCTCCAAAATAAACAAACCTTAAACGTAATTTATTTATATATTACTTTTTTTCTTATGTAGTCGCCATCGACATGTTAATCAGTTATCATATCCTTATAACATGGACTAAAAAGTGTTTCGGGTCTACTCAACATAGCCCGACCGTACTAAAAGATGACCCATTTTAACTCATGCCCATTTAGACCTGTTACCTAAACTTTTTCCTGTCGGACGACTTGCGTACAAACATCTATGAAAGCATGAGTTTGGCAACCGTTCCTTATGATGCAGACAAGTTCAAAGTCACACCTTGCACTCATTGTGGCTAGCCTGCTTGATAGAGCTGAAACATATAGTAAATTGTGTATGGATGATTATTACACTGTAAGTGATTTACGGCCATTGCTAAACAACAGAATATGAAAGGTTATTTATAAGCTTCGCAAAGCTGAGTTGGCACAGTTACCAGGAACTTAGTAAAGGTATGTGACATCTCTCCCTTTATAACAACATATTTTATTAGATTATATTAGAGGTGGCAGGATGAGCGGGTCGGGTGGGTTGGGTAACCTGTCAAATGGGTAACTTTTTAGTACAAGTCAAAACAAGCCATGTATTGGCATATATATTTAATGCATTAACTATGATTATAAAAACAATTTTGGAGGTTGCATACATTTGAAATAGACCTTGGGTGACTTTTGACACGTTTGAGATAAAACACAGCCTAAACCAACCCATTTATAAGTATATAGGCTAGAATTTTCTCCTCTACATTATATTTCAGTAAATGGATTTGAACCTGCATGTAGTAAGAAAGAAACAGCCGAATAAAAGTGAGACACAGCTAGTTATCTTTTATATAGTAATACCCATTTGATATGTTCAAGTAATGATCAACTATTTTATTAAACGTATCTGTTAAGTCACATATGTTTACGTTTTTGTTGTCTTAACTATTGTAACTTGGGACATGTTTAGGCATTCACGACAAGACACCAGTAACTTTATGTATGTTACACACATCTAACATCCGAACGAGACTGTACATTTTTAGACGAGGATGCAGTATACCAAAAAGAAAAGGAACGGCGGAAACTTTAAAGTTGTTTTAGGCTTTTAAGTTTTAACATGAGCTGAGTCAGGATGTTATCTATGTGATTATCATGACGTATATTTCTTGATCGTAAAGTACATTAATGGATGTAAAACTTATGTCAACCCATGATGGAGTGTTTTACAAATCAAGAGAATTACCGGCGTTAAACACAGATTTAAGGAGGGGAGGCTTGCATAGTTGCATAAGAAAGACGACGTAGGGTTTGGGGAAAGAGAAAGACGCTTCACCAATTTGTTTAATTAGAGACACGTAATCTATTATATTTTGCGAATCTTATATAATATTTAATATAATTTTCATATAAATTCATGATTCCATGTTTGCTCTCACATGGAGCACATGCTTTTTTTCTAACGGTAAGACGTTAGGCTAAAGGTTAAGATTGTTACCATAAGACCAAGGGGTGTGGTATAACTAAACAGACCCCTGGCCATGCGCCCCTCCCCTATTTCTCGTCCATAAAGGGGGGGGGGGGGGGGGCAGAGAAGAATTGTTAGCCTAGTAACAAACGCCAACGGCTGTATTTGGGTTTTTCTAAACAAAAATGGTACATAAATTTAATGGAGGGGCTTTAAACCATTACATGCATGTTAAAGGGAGGGGCTTTAAAACCCCCTATGTGACATGATGCCTACGTGGTGCTGATGTGGCGTGATAAAGCCCCTAAGGGCTATATACCACACCCACCAGCCTAAGTGATCTTTAAGGATAATCAATGTATTTATTTAAGTTAAAGGTCGGTGAGTGAAAATAACCCTAAACATAAAGGTCATAATTTGAAATGTACCTTTACATCTATCAAACCATGTGATATACGAGATTATAAATAATAATTACATCTAAATTTATCCGATATAGTTTAATAAGTTCCGTGTACATTCTGAAGTACCTTATCGTAAAATGAAAATAATAGCTATCTTTTTTTAGTTATTGTGATTTGTAACAACTAATAAAACTAAACTAAGCTATCGTTTTAAATAAGTTATATTTAATAACATTATTATTTATATAATCCTCTAAATTATACATTTTAGCAAAATTAATTAATCAGAAAATTATAAAATATACAAAAAAAACATAATATAAATATTTTAGTCAGGTATCAAAATCAGTATAAAAAGATAATATAATCGAGTTTATCGTAGTCTGATAACGAAATGATAGGATGGATGCAGTAATATCACTTTCAAATATCGTAAATAAGTCGGTGAATTACATCAACTGCATATCTATATAAAAGAGTGTAACTCAAAAGTAACACTATACGTAGATGCTATTTGTCTCTCATTTTTAAAAGAAAACGCAGATATTATTTCAAATCAAGTTTCTATACGTATGGCGTCTCGATCAATGAAAGTTTACTGGGATCCGCCAAACTCGGGTTGGCTCAAACTCAATACGGACGGGAGTTCATTAGGAAATCCCGGGCAGTCGAGTTATGGAGGTGTGATAAGGAATAGTCGCGGTGAATGGGTTTGTGGTTACGTAGGAAATATTGGATATAATACAAGTCTTGCTGCTAAAGTTTGGGGAATAATGATGGGGTTGCGTTACATCAGAGTCATGGGGTTGAACAATGTTATCATTGAAACAGATTCTCAGGCTGCGCTTTTACTAATCACGGTGCATGGCGTGGATGAATCTGATCCATTAAGCTGGATGATAAACTCGTGCAAGAACGAAATGGCACAACTAAAATGTTATATGGTTCATGTTAAGCGAGATAAAAACCGCTTTGCTGATCTAATGGCAAGGCTTGGAAGAACACAAGTTGAAGATTTTGTGTGTCTTAGATGCAGCGGGGGAGTCACTCGGATTATTCACAGCAATGTAACTGTTTTAAATTCTTTTAATAAGGATTTCATGCGTTTTCATTCGTTACTTTGATGCGAATTTTATCAGTGTGTATAGCATAAATATGCGATTGAATGAATGATGATCAGTGTGCTTAATGGATTCTGAAGTAACAATTTTTTGTGTCTGATTTGAAAATCTGGATTGTGTTTTATGTGTGTGGTGTTGGAAATGAAAAGATGTTATATTCTTTAGATTTATAATCTTTGATTACTAGATTCTTCTTTTCTTTAATCATTTTTCTGTTTCTATGTTGATATAATTCAGGTAAGATGATACTGAAGTTGAATACGAATGAGAGCTAATGGACTTGTTGAGTCAACTCGCCTGCACTGATGAAGTATTTTGAAGTTCTCGGTTGGAGATGAACAAGAGAGGAAATCTAGGGTATCTTAAGAACAGTTCACAACTCTGGCTATTGATCATACACAAATTTAGAATATTGGTATTCATTTTAGCTTGGGCGTCACGTCAATCTTTATTTTTGTATACAGTGTGTTTAAGTTTTATGTGAATTACATTTTGTATGTAATACATGAATCTACTGTAGTGTTCCAGTAGTGTATATCAATGTTCCCTCGAGTATTGTTTGTTCTCTACGTGGCCCATAATTCTAAGATTTTCGATACACTTTTTTTCCGTTTATCGTAAATCAGTAGTTGTGTTACAGAACCAATTAACCTTTGTTGTAATAGTGCAGCTTTGGTTTTTGACATGAAAGTGTGAATCTTGTCGCTCATTTTTCGAATAGCATGGTATGGCAGCCAGAGGAAAAAAAACACTATAATGTATAGAATTGATGTGAACAGAAACTCAAAACATGACATACTTCAGCTATGTGTAAATGGCACATTAAATTCAAGCTAAATTATAGAACCAAATAACCTTTGTTGTAATTTCAAGCTAAATTTGATCAAGATTTTCCTTTTAGCTAAATGATAAAAGAACAATGTTCTGCAACTTTTTTCTTCTTCTCTTCATTAATGTCAATGAAACTAAAATACAAATAGGAAATGCAAAAGTATAATGGGTCTAATGGAAAGATGCATGATAGCTACGTGGAGAAGATAATGCAAAAGTGTAGAACTTGAAAACTAAATTATCTCCTTATAACTTGAATAAAATGAACGTGGTTCGTTTGACTAGTCTTCCCGGCTCGGTGAAGGATATGGATCGTATCACTAAACCTTTTGATTTGATCCATATGATAAGTTTGAGATACAAATCATACAATACAACCCAAACTTTAGAGGCCTTTTTGTAGAGGTGACTAACACATTTACATACAAATGGGTCAATTTGGGCTTTGTTTTATCCTTACAACATATTTTATTAGAGGTTGCAAGATGAGCGGGTCAGGTGGGTTGGGTGACCTGTCAAAACGGGTAAGTGCTAGTCGAAACAAGCCATGTATTGGTTGGTTTGGCCATTTATTTCATATATATTTAACGCATTAACTATGATTATAAAAACAATTTTGGAGGCTGCATACATTTGAGATAGACCTTGGGTGACTTTTGACCCGTTTGAGATAAAACATAGCCTAAACCGACCCATTTATAAGTAAATAGGCTAGGATTTGCTCCTCTACAATATATTTTAGTAAACGGATTTGAACCTGCATGCAGTAAGAAAGAAGCAGCCGAATTAAAGTGAGACACAACTAGTTATCTTTTTATAAAGAGTTAATTACGTTTTTCGTCCCTATGGTTTGTCAAAAATCACTATTTCAGTCCATTAGTTTAAAAATTGTCATTTCAGTCCCTGTGGTTTCACTTTCGTAACTATTTCAATCCATCTTCGTTAACTCCATCCAATTATTCTGACACTATATTGCAAATTAATTGACTGATATAGTGATTTTTGACAAACCAATGGATTGAAATAGTTACGAAAGTGAAACCACAGGGACTGAAATGACAAATTTTAAACTAATGGACTGAAATAGTGATTTTTGACAAACCACAGAGACGAAAAACGTAAACATATCTATTAAATCACATATGTTTACGTTTTTGTTGTCTTAACTATTGTAACTTGGGACAGGTTTAGGCATTCACGACGAGACACTGGTAACTTTTTGTATGTTACACGTATCTGACAATCGAACGAGACTGTATTTTCAGACGAGAATACAGTATGCCAAAAAGAAAAGAGAGGCGGAAACTTTGAAGTTGTTTTAGGCTTTTAACATGACTTCAATCAGGACGTTATTTATGCGATTATCATGACAGTGTATTTCTTGATTATGAAGTACATTATTATTAGAATTTTGGTTAGTTTCGCGACGCAACCTTTAAACAAACTCGCTCAAGTTAACAGACATACTGAAACATGACAGACAATGATATACCTAGATCCAACAATGAGTGTGACATGTAGCACGACAAACTAACACAGCATATGCCCAAATTTGTAAAAGGGTACATATTTCTCTTTTTGTTTATTATATCTTTGAAGGTTTTGAAAAATTATTAGCTTATAGAAATAATGGTAAAAAAAGTTAAGTAAACACGAATCGGATCAGATCTGGATCTTGTATTAATGAAAGAGATTCTTGTACTTAGATCATGATTTAAATCGAATTCTCAGATCATTAACAGACCCACATGGAGAGGGCGAAAATAGTCAACACGCCGAGACATGAAGAGCATCAACCCTTCGTTACCAGCTGTTGTTTAAATGTACCGAAGACAAAACCGTACAATATCCAGTTGTTCAATGACAGTTTCAAAAGCTGGAATGATTTCAACTTCTGACCTACTTTCCAACAATCTAAGTAACCAACAAAATCAGTTGCATATGAATCAAAAGTTAATAATTGGATTGCTCCAAACTATTAAATATTTCATAGTAAGTTCTAACAAAAGAATTCTACATTGTTTAAAACCAAATCAAATACAGTGGTAACAAAATCAAACTATAACTTGTTTAAAACTCAAAAACCCATAAAGATTATCAGTTATCACCTCTTGACAACGACGATGGCTCAGTTGCTAGCCTCTTGGGCCGAATGTCGGATATCAAACTGATCTACATACTGCAAAGGCGTTGCAGTCTCGTTTCTGATCCTTTTGATTTTAGGGCTCAAGAGTCCCCTGTGCCTGAACCCGTACAACTTCAACACTTGATTATCCGCAAAATTAAACGCGCGTTCCATGCTACTCAAACACCTCTGAACCGGATAATCCCCATAGCTTCCACACGGCTTGCAGCCGACAAAATGTGTCACAAAAGGCCACCGCTCATCACCCAAACCCGGGTGGTACTTCTCCATCATTTCTTCATATCGATCCACCAAACCCGCCCAATACCCATGAAGAAAATAAGAATTCTCCACGTAAACCTTACTCATCCACTCGGTTATCGTAATCAGCAAGTATATCAAAGCCGACTGATCATCCGCTTCAAACGCAGGCCGTCCTTTCAAATTGGCAGTCAAAATCTTCCCTGCTTCTTCACGAACCGGCCCTTTCGGTCCCATAGGCGCCCAATCGTCAAGCAAATCCAACGACCACTGGCAATTCCTAACCAAAAAACTACCCGTATTCAACGCAATCCAAGACTTCTGATTAAACAACAAATCCGGGTACCCATGAATAACCATGTTATGATCTTTATACTTCGACAACGGAAGCTCAAACACCATATCGGTAAACAATGCATCACTATCCATCCACCAAATCCATTCGACTTCCGGATGCGACAACATCAACCTCCGAATCAACGGCAATTTCGCCCAGTACCCAGAAAGCTCCTTATCCAAATGAGCCATATTATACACAATCTCAATCCCATGAATCCTACAATAATCAATCTTGTTCTTGATTGACTTCAACAAATAATGATCACCAATAGCATTATCACAAGGGTTAGGTGGGGATCCAGTAACAAGCAAGATTCGAGCTTTACCGTTCACAAAATTCGGAAAGTCTGGATTTTTATTCAACCACATACTCCTTTCTTCATCCCAATTAGAGATCTTTGCACCTAGGGTGTAAGTATCATTAAGACTAATTGTAGTTTGATTACCAAAATCTTCTGGGTCATCCGGATCTTTGTCGGATCGGATCTCAGCCAGGATCCGGTTCGTTTCTTCAATAATGGCTTGGTTCTCAAGCTCTTCATTGGAAGAAATGGAACCAAACCCAATAGTGCCACGTAGGACAAGAATGGTGACTAAACCACAGAGGATTGTGATCTTGATGTTGTTGAGGGTCTTGTGGATCTGGCGTTTGCCTCCGCCGCGGAGGAGGTTCCGGCCGCTGCGGGCGCCGCCGTTGGCGGCGGTGGAAGTGGGTAGAGTTGAAGAGCCTCTTTTTTGAGCTCCTTCTTGACCCATTCTTGAAAAAGATTGGATCTTTGATGGTTTTGTGCAAACCCCAGATGAAAAAATCAAATCTTTGAGGGTTTTGTGCAAACCCCAGGTGAAAAGATTGAATCTTTGAGGGTTGTGTGAAAACCCCAGTTGAAAATGGGGTTTGGGTGATTGGATAATGGGTGAGATTGAATCAAGATTTGGAGATTATAATAAGTTGGGTTGGGACGTGGGAGAGAGTAAGAGAGCACCGACTGTTGGGGTGTGTGAATTGGGGAGTTGATATAGAAATTAGTGAAGAGAATTATTATAAAATTGCAGCTTTTTTGGGGGGTGGAGTTGTTTTGTTTGATAAACGCGTAAAAGTTTGATGTTTTGAAGCTTCTTGTTTAACCTAACTGGTGTTTCACTATGACTGTATGACAGTTGTCAGTTTGAGGATCCATAGTCATTAGGCCCAACAAAAATAAAAGTTCATTAAATACACCAATGGTAAGAGGATTCACAACAAATTTCATATTCTTATCTATATATTTCCACTAAAAACAATTATTTTTCTCTCTTCTTTTCAATTAAATAATATGTTTTTATACTTTTATCATTACATTTTCTCTCTCCTTCACTCACAACCATTTCTAAAAATACTAAAAAATTTATACATTTTTTCTCTCTCCAGATTTTTTCCCATATACTTACATATGAACAGTAACTTTCTCATATATTTCCTCTCTTCTCCACTCAAAAACACTAACAATCATTGCGTATAATATAACTAAACTACCTCACATGTATTTAAGGATTTCATTGTGAATGCTGTGTTTTTCTCAAAGGAATGGTTGATCTTGGTCTTCTTTACATAAATTATTCTAAATTATTTTTTTAATATTTTTAACTTAAAACATTTATTTAAAAGAGATGTATCTCTGCTAAGTGAGTTAACTCTACTTTAATAATAATAAATATATTTTATTATACTACATTGGTCCCGACAACAGCTCATGTGTCCTAAATCTCTACTTCATATTCGAATGGTCAAAAAACCGATGCCATTGTCATTATGCTTTCAAATTTGAAGGAGCATCAATGACTAGGATAACAAAATGACAATTACGTGGTTAACTAAGCATGTGTTGTTACTCCAATGACAAACGAAAATTTACAATTGTCGACTTTTATCAAGTACAACCATTTTGTAAACACAAATAACTTAAATAGTCTATTATCTAAAAAAATAAAGTAAAAAATCAAGTATTTTATTTTCTTTATTTGAGTATATGATATATTATTATATAATTAAAAAATCAACATTTTGTAAAAATAGAAACTGATGTGCATGAGTATAATGTTGCGTGAGTATGCAAATGTGTTGCATGATTGTGTTATTGTATATAAAGCATTGCGTGATAACTTTTTGTGTAAGTACTTGTAAACTTCGGATAACATTGAGTGTAATCATAATAGTAAATGAAATTTTAAAAAAATATATAAATGTAAAATTACAATCATAACATTTTCATCAACTAATCAAATGAATGGTTAAGATTAGTTCACTCTGTTCATAAACAAGGATGTTGTTCACTCATGAACCTAACCCTATATATATAGAGGCAGGATTTAGAGAAAACGGTCATAAGTGTGAAAACGGTGAGAACGCCTCTCATCCGTTGGATCAAAACAATCAATAGATTAGATTGGCGCGATGACGTTTTCATAAATAACATCAACTTTGTTACGTGGACGCGCTTCATTAAGGATAAAAAGGTCTTTTGACTCCTCTAAAACAAAACGCCACACTTCTGCATAAAACGTCATTATATGCTCGCCATTGAATAATAAACAATATGAATAAATGATGTTACTTTCTTAGTAATACATAATAACGAAAACGCAATAAGTTGAATAATAATCAATATGAAGAACTGATAATACAGTCTTCCTAAAAACATGTTAATGAAAACGCCTTAAGTTGACTAATCAACAAATAGTAATGTTTACAAAATAATGCCAATATATACAACTAATCAGATGTACGTAAACAAATGTAAAACATCATTGATCGTAAAACAAATAAGCATATATTAGATCGCAAAAGACAATTAGGATTAATAATGAAAACGCCAACTATTGAATATACGAAGAACAACAATAAAAAAATAAAATGACATTTTTTAACGTTACTATGAGAAGAAAACTCCATTGAAACAACCATATATAACCAAACGCGATATTCATTACATAATTTGATGAAAAATGAATATGAAAACAACATCAGAAATTACTTTGTATATCAGAATCCACATTACACGCCATAGATCCAGAAAGCTTGGAGATGAGGTAACAGCTAATACGATTTTTTTGGA
This sequence comes from Scalesia atractyloides, assembly GCA_947069175.1. Lineage (NCBI taxonomy): Eukaryota > Viridiplantae > Streptophyta > Magnoliopsida > Asterales > Asteraceae > Scalesia > Scalesia atractyloides. Next base: position 8,392,048 of record CAMTDV010000014.1, on the reverse strand, counting down.
ATTTTGTTTGAAACGAATTTAAAACGCCTTTTATTTATTGGGCGGAAACTGCACAATGACAATCGTACCCTGCATATCATTTAGCGCCGCCCTGCCACGTATTCGACCAGGATCCGTTTTCACACATTCCATCGTTTTCTCCTGATCTCTTATATATATATATATATATATATATATATATCTCTATATATATATAGATAAGGATTGGGTAAATTGAAAACTAACTCTAGTTGAGAGAACGATAAAAACCTACCATAGCCTTTAATCTTCTATTGATATAAGGTTGAGATTTGTTTAGTGATTAAATCATGTGGAGTCTTACTTTTTTATTTTAAAATAATATATTGTATTATAAATAGTAAAAAAGACTTTTGTTAACTAATATTTTATTGACTTTTTGGCAACTCTCATTTCTATCATGTCTTATATTTCAGATCCATCAAATAAAAAAAACTCCACCACATGTTTAAATTCTACATAAAACCAATGAAAATAATTAAAAAAAAATTATTAAAGATTAGACATAAAATACCTCAAAAAACTTAATCTTTATATCTTTATATACCTTTTCACTATTTTTTTATCTTTCCTTCACTCACAATCCTTTTCAAAATATATTAAAAAATTGTAAGAAGCGAACAATGTCCCCTCAAATATATAGATGACACCACCTTATTAGTTAGGAATGCCCTACTCACTGATATTTTCACTAACTAGAATGACTAACTCACACACCCACTAATACTACTTTTAAATTTACAAATTTATCCACTTTAGACCGTGGGGTATGGTGGGGTGGGACTTTGGGGCATGGCCCGACACGTGGACTTGGAGGGGCACCGCTGGTCAGTTGCATGTTGGGTGGGTATTGGCGGGGCGTGGCTAGGCCACAAGGTACTTTTTTTCAATTTTTTTATAAATAAATACAAAAATAAAACAAGCTTAAAAATATTAAAATTTCCTAAAAATTACACCTAGCCAAGCCAGCCAATAAGACCCGGCCACAAAGGACCGCTAGGTCCGCCCAACGCCCTGGCTGATTCTCCCGCCCAACGGGTCACGCCGAAACCTAAATCCACCCGGGGTGATGACTTGGGCGTTTGTACCCAACCCACGCCCCAACCCCACCCCTTACCCCATAGTCTTAGACTTAAATTCTCAACCTAATAGGGAGTGACACATTTTAATCATGCCTCGGAATACCGGTCTACAATCCCTTTGGCAGAAGTTTACGTAGTTGATATTTGTTGCTTATGTTATTATTATTTTTTTGTTTGATTTAACCCATTTTGGATATTTTTTAGATATCTCTTAACGTTATCTTTGATGAATCAATACCATGACTATTTTAGTGTATAGAGGACACTTGACATGTGACTGGACCAAATCTGTTAATCAAAACATGACAAGTTTAAAGTTTGACCTAACAACAAGGTGTGTGAACCCACAACATATTATTACTTACAATACCAATAATTCATCAATCATATCCCTTTTTATTGGCTTTTGACCTTAGCAGAAGACGATACATGGGTGTGGTCCTCATCTAGCATGTAGCAAACCTATAAAAAGTTTTGTGTTTAATTTATCACTCATATCCACCAAAATAAATAAAGAGAATTTAATTGACATCTATATGTATTAAAGGCTCATCTCATGGTTCATGCTAAGGTGGTTCTAGGTTATGCAACATGTAAAAAATGGTCGTATTGTATTTGTATCTGACAGTCGAGTGACATCGTAAATTTTTAAACAGTGACACTTATATGGAATTTGATATAAATGATAGCTAAACTGAAATCATGCAGTGTACATCAACAGTGTGATATAAGTGATAGTTCCTTCAAGTGTAAGCTAATGATCAGCTAGTATGAATGATCAACTTATTGACGACTAAACGGATTCCAGCATTTTGTTGATAATTGTATGGATCTAAAGAGAAGTAAGCATCCACCAAGGAACCTGGAAGTAACAACGACTTAAGTTCCGCCACACTGGAAACAAGCTGTTGGGTGCTTGGAATTGATGATAAATTCTTGTAGTAAATCTCAGTATTCCATCTGGTAGTATCTTCTGCTACAGTGGGTATGCTGTAAAAATCACATATTAGAAAGTAAGTGTTTGACCAACATCAGTCGAGAGATTCTAGACCGATGTGTTTGACAAAATAGCCTTGACGTTTTTTTCTTACAAAAGTAACATTAACCTTTTTTTTAATTAATTTAGAGATTCTTTTAGCCGACCAGAAGCTTCCACATGGTACATGTTGCACCGGATTCTTTTGAAAACGGTGGACATTTGTTGCGCCAAGTGGATTGAATATTTTTAAAGTCGAGGCTATTTTGGCAAACAAACGGTGAAGATTGTCGTTTTGGTGATTTTCTCTTAACAAGTTACATGTTTAAGCAGCAATACTCAAATACTCGAAATCCAAAATCTAACTTACTGCAATTTAATGGTGGGCGGGTTGTAAAAGCCAGTGTTCCTGGTTAAAACAGGTTTCCACTGCGAGTTTCTATCGAAATCAGCAAATCTTCTAGCAATATCATCACATGCATCAAGTATCTTACAGAGATTCGAAGAACTTGCATTGGCTACTGTGAACAACACGATATCAACCAAAACTTTATCAAATTACTGAAGTAATGTAGAAGTCTTTTAATACAGGAATAATATGAAAAACGGTACAAGACACCGTGACAAAACAACTCTCAGACAAGGCAAATTATCAACAAGATAATCTGCATATAAAAACTGTCGAACAGACAAGGATCGAATCTGAATGTTCTAGAGAGAAACCCAGAAAGAAGTAGCAGAGAGCAAACAGAGAGTAATGTATTGTGTGATCTGGGATCCCAAGGCAGCAGAATATAAAGGGACAAATCCGTAGGGTTCACGCGTACAGGAGCAGCCCATCAGCAACCAGACTTGAGCCCAACAGCATATATGCCCAACCGAACACTAGCCCAGCAAGACTCAAAAGAAAAAAGAAAGGAAAAATATTAGAAAAGATAAAAGCACAAAACATAGAATTGTAATATTTTAAACCCCACCCCCCCCCCCCCCTCAATTCAATATTTGAAGCAATCAGAGATGTTGACAAGTTGACAAACCTTTTCGTGAGGGCCAGGAGATAGACCTTTGGTAAGGACATCAGCAGCTTGATCCTCTGACTTAACACCAACGGTTTGAATAATTCCCTTAGCAATTTTTTCTCGTAAAAAGAAAAGGTCAACCTCAAAGTGTTTGGTACGCTCATGAAAGACAGGGTTGGCGGCAATGGAAATGGCCGCCGTATTATCACAACACAGCTGGACTGGAAGCTTAGTATCAACTTTCATTTCCCTTTAAAGGTTTGAGATCCAAATAATCTCGCATGTAGCAGCACACATGGATCGGTATTCTGCCTCAGCAGAAGACCTTGAGACGGTGGACTGCTTTTTACTTTTCCATGAAACAATATTACTTCCTAAAAACACACAAAAACCAGTAACAGATTTTCGAGAGCTTAGACATTTAGCCCAGTCCGAATCAGAAAAAGCTTTTATATTTAAAGAATCTCCTTTTTTAAACAAAATTCCTTTTCCGGAAGCACCTTTTAAGTATCTTAAAAGACGTAAGGCAATTTTGAAATGAGCTTGCGTAGGCGAATGCATAAATTGGCTAAGATAATGCACAAAGTATGCTATATCTGGTCTCGTGTGGGAGAGATAGATCAATTTTCCAACAAGTTTTTGATAAACTTTATATTTGTTAAGGGTTGATTATCCTTCTCACACAGATGAGATAAAACATGATTTACCTCGATTGCACAACTGACTGGTTTACAACCAGTCATTCCAAATTCAGCAAGCAAATCTAAGCAGTATTTCCTTTGGGTTAAACATAAGCCAGTTGAGTTTCTTACAACTTCAATACCCAGAAAATATTGTAATTTTCCCAAATCTTTTATAAAAAACTTTGATTTGAGTAAAAGTTTGATGTCATTAACTTGTTTTGAACAATTAGTGGTTATAATAATATCATCCACATAGACAATAAGGACAATAAAAACCGTGTCTTTTGTCATAACAAACATGGAATGATCACACTTGCTTTGTTCGTAACCAAGATCAACAAGAACGGACACAAGTTTCTCATTCCACATCCGAGGGCTTGTTTCAATCCATACAAAGATTTTTTTAATTTACAAACTTTAGACTCAGACGAAGAATTATAACCATCAGGCAAGCACATATAAATTTCTTCATTAAGGTCACATATAAAAAGGCATTGTTAATGTCAAGTTGATATATTTCCCAATTAAAGTGAACAGCCATAGATAACACACACCTAACTGTAACCATTTTAACAACAGGAGAAAACGTGTCAAAAAATCAAGGCCTTCCTTTTGACTAAACCCCTTAGCAACAAGCCTAGCCTTATACCTCTCTATTTCACCGTTAGATTTATATTTAATTTTATAAACCCACTTACACCCAATAGCTTTCCTATTAGGTGGTAGGTCCACAATCTCCCAAATTTTATTGCTATGTAAGGCTTCAAGTTCTACGTTCATAGCATCAACCCAATTAGCATCATTTTTAGCTTCAAAATAATTTTTAGGTTCACAACTTTTATTTAACACAGAAGCAAAGCAAAAACTTTCAGGAGACAAATTAGCATAGTTTAAGACTTTTTCTAAACCATATTTGACTTTCCCATCAACTATAAAATCATCAAGTTTAGAGGGAAATTTAATGTTTCGAGAGGATCTCCGTAAAACCGTGTTAGTTTGTTCACCAATATCTCCCTCAGAATTAATATTGTCTTCATGTTCAGTGTCATGCTCAGCCATGTTTGAATTTGATTCTATATTGCTTGGTTGCTGATTATCAGCCATGCCTAAAGCAATCTCTGAATCAGTTTCAGATTGCTCAGACCCATGACCTGTTGAAGTGTTTATTTGTGTATTCTCATCATCAGGAGTTGGGTCAACTTGGGGTCTTTGAGTGAAGTTTAAATCAGATAAATCAATAAAATTTAGGGTGTTAACTTCAGTAGGAATACCCAGATCTGAAAATGTTTTCTTTTCTTTAAAAGGGAACACAATTTCATAAAACCTAACATCCCTGGAAAATAACATCATTTTTGATCTAAACTCCAAAGTTTGTACCCTTTTTTTCATTTGAATATCCAACCAAAACACATCTTTCTGCATGCGTGGTAAACTTATCAGAGTTATTTAACACAGTGCTGAAACAAAGACACCCTATAACCCTAAGTTGACCTAGAATAGGAGTAAAACCAAACACAAGTTCATATGGAGACTTTCCACTCAAAACAGATGAAGGTGTCCTGTTAATTAAATAAGAAGCAGTTAGAATACACTCGGACCAAAATTTAATGGGAAAACCACCTTGAAAGAGTAAAGTTATAGCTACATTCAACAAATGCCTATGCTTTCTCTCAACTACCCCATTTGCTGTGGAGTGTGAACACATGAAGTCTGATGTATAATCCCATTTTCATAACAAAAACTACTCATTTGTTTATTTATAAATTCAGTACCATTGTCACTCCTAAAGATCTTGATAGATTTACTAAACTGAGTTTTAAGTAAATTATAAAAACCTTTAATATTGTAAAACACTTCATCCTTTGACTTCATGAGATATACCCACACAGCTCTAGAGTAATCATCAACAACAGTAAGAAAGTATCGAAAACCATCCCTACTTTGGACTCTATACGGACCCTAAACATCAAGATGAACAAGATCTCCTAATGCTTTAGATTTATGGTCACTTAAAGGGAAAGGTTCCCAATGCTGTTTAGCTCTATGACATGTTTCACAAGGATCCAATTTAGCACAGTTTTAAAGTTTAGATCATTTTTAAGAATATGCAAGACAAGTTCAGCAGGATGACCTAACCTAGCATGCCAAAGATTAATATCACAACTAGAGTTACAAACCTTATTTGAAACATAAGAACTACCACTGAAGTATAGACCATCAGACTGGCTACCAGTCACCTGGACTTTCTTCGTTTGAGAGTCCTGAATATAGCAAGTTTGTTCATCAAAAGAAATAATGAGTTTACAATCTCTAGCAAGTTTATGAACGGAGATTAAATTTACACAATAATCAGGCACGACAAACACATCATAGAGAATAACCTTGTCACTTAATTTAATATCACCAATTTTAGTTACCATGGCGCACTCGTGCCATTGGGATGTTTAACTTTGATATTAAATTCAGTTACATCCTTTTGATTAATTAGATACTCATCCGTCACTACCATGTGTTGATTGGCACCAGAATCAACTATCCATCCTACCTTTTTTCCATTGTTGATAAAATTCGAAAAACAAAAAACAGGTTTGAAATCACAAATAGGTTTCGAAGACAGATTCACAAAACTATTCAGACAAACAGGATTAGCGCACATACCAGCAAATCCACTATTCTGAGAATCACCCTTAGGTTTATCATTCAAGAGACTAAACAACTGGGCTATCTAATCCTTGGACAAAGAACTCATAGCAGAAGTTGTATCAGCAGTATCAGCAGTAACGTTATTACTAACCTTGTTACCCTTGTTCCCACCAGGTTTTGACTTCATCCAAGAAGGATAGCCAACAAGTTCAAAACACTTCTCAATAGTGTGTCCAGTCTTATTACAATGAGAACATTTGAGATTAGGGTTAGGAGTTCTATTATTTTTTTTTCTTGAATCCATAACTTGACTAGTTTTAACAGAAAAACCAACAGGGTTATTAGGAGTTTTGTCAAAAATATTTTTGGAGAGAAGGTGAGATTCTTCTCTAGAGATGACTGAAAAAACATCCTTCACAGAGGGAAGTGTTTCTCTAGTTAATAAATTTGTTCTTACAGACTGGTAGGAACTATCAAGACCCATTAAGAACTGTATAATCTTAATAAGATGATTAAAGTCATTAAACTGTTTTGATGCATCACAAGAGCAGGCTGGTAAAGCAAGTAACTGGTCTAATTGCTTCCACATACAATTCAATTTATGATAGTATTCGGAAACAGGCATGCCATTTTGACTAAAGGAGTTAATCCTTTGATACATATTTAAATACAACAGACCCATCTATCTTATCATAAGTATCCTTTAAGTCTTTCCACACATCTGAAGCGGTTTTAGAATAAACAAGACCAAGATATAATTCCACATATACGGAGTTAAGAATCCAAGTAAGCACAATAGAGTTGCACCTATCCCATTGCCTACCCAAAACCTCATCAGATGTAGATCTAGAACAAGTACCATCAACAAAGCCTATTATTTTTAACCTGAAGAGCAAGATACATAGCATTTGACCAAATTCTATAATTTTCTGATCCTTTAAGTTTAACACTAACAATAGACAGATTTGCAGAATCACTGGGATGAAGAAACAATGGATCACCAGCAACAATTTTACTAACAAAGTAGCACTAGTCACATTATCAGTATTAACCACAGTACCACCAGAGATAGCAAATAGTCAAAGAGTAACACTAGGTGATATAAATAAAAAACAGAATAAAGGGTCAGACAGGGAAACAATCAAGCTAGGTAATACACAACCAGAAGACACAGCACAGTTAAAAAAAAAGCGATGCCTGAACAGCGGTCCCGATCAGAGGTTCATCACTCAAGGTGCCTCCGCAGACAATATTCAGGGAGCTTTGACACAGGACAATAATAACACACAACGAATGCAACAGAGTGAACCCTCTCTGTGTCCCAATAATCAATCCGGTCTTTCTAAACCCGGTATCAATATGCCTAGACTCACAGACACTATGATGCAAATTAAAAATAAAGCAAGGAGAGAAAGAACAATCTCACAGTGGGTGCGTATAACTCCAGCAATCAGACTTGTAATCTTCACTTAGGGTTACAAGGAACTGATTATAAGAAAGAATACCAAAGGAATTATGTTGGTTTGCCTTTTAAAAGAGACCAATTAAGAACTCCTTCACCAGCCACACGAAAACCCTAGAAAATTAGGGCTTCAATCTTGCACGAATTCCAAGGAACCAAGGAGATGAAGGGAATCTGCGGATGCAACTTGTACCACCAAGATCCCTAAATCGTCAGCACAATTACAGATCTACACAGATCTGTTCTTCGGCAGGGAACAGCAGCGGAAGGTATAAACCCAAAAGAGCCGATTATGGCTCTGATACCATGTGAACAACACGATATCAACCAAAACTTTATCAAATTACTGAAGTAATGTAGAAGTCTTTAATACAGGAATAATATGAAAAACGGTACAAGACACCGTGATAAAACAACTCTCAGACAAGGCAGATTATCAACAAGATAATCTGTATATAAAAATTGTCGAACAGACAAGGATCGAATCTGAATGTTCTAGAGAGAAACCCATAAAGAAGTAGCAGAGAGCAAACAGAGAGTAATGTGTTGTGTGATCTGGGATCCCAAGGCAGCAGAATATAAAGGGACAAATCCGTAGGGTTCACGCGTACAGGGGCAGCCCATCAGCAACCAGACTTGAGCCCAACAACATATATGCCCAACGAACACTAGCCAGCAAGACTCAAAAGAAAAAAGAAAGGAAAATATTAGAAAAGATAAAAGCACAAAATATAGAATTGTAATATTTTAACAGCTACAAAACTTAGGATCGGATTTCCAGCATGATCAACAAAATTTGTGCTTTCCATTCGGTATTCTCATGCCAGCACAACGAATTCGCATAGGGATATCTTTGTGAAGTATTTGTATACTGTGGGGCCCATTAACAAAAGGAGCAACGATTACAGTTATTGAAGCCAGTGAAACTGAATCAGGGTCGATGAATTCATTGTGGTTGCTGAAAACGTTAGATAGAGTGGTAGTGGATGATTCTTCCACCATAGGGCCCATGTGAAACGGGCCGGGTTGAGCGTTAACAGGTTCAACCGGATTTGGTAGATTTGGAGGAACCGTACGGGTTTCAGTTGAGGTGAATGGGCTTATGTTCGGGCGTGTTACCTTTAGAGTGGATTTTCGATTAGAGATGTTAGTGGGACCAGCGTTCAAAGAAGCCCAATTGTTTTCAGTATCTTGTTGGCTTGATTCCTGCATAAAGGCGTATTTTGATTTACTTATGAATGGGTCAGTCCTTGGCCAACGGATAAAATTCTATTTTTAAATCACTTTATGATTTTTTTTTTCTTATATATTGAAAGCAAATGTTGTAACCATGTTTGACACGCAGATTGGTTTTTAAAACACCATTTTTTGAAAAAAAAAAAGAAAAAGAAAAAGAAAAGTGTTTCGGGTCAACTCAGCCCGTTTGACCCGATGCTAAGATAACAATGCTCAATACTTCAAGAATAAAAAAGGAATGCTTTTATGAGACATTACCAAGAAAAGAACAGATGCGCAAAGCTTGAGAACCTCAAAATTCATCCGCACGTCATCTAAATTCCTGTAAGTTATTGTATAAGAAACAGACGTTGGTCTTGAATATCTTTTTCCGTAAAAAATTGTACAAATTTTGATCTTTATTATATAATGCAAATGTTACCGATGACTTTGCTGTCCAAGTCCAAAATATTTCGCTAGAGTGGCCATCTGAGATATACAATTCATTAGCATAGGAAAAGGTAAATAACTAATATACAAGCCACTTGACATAACCATATCACTCTTGTTTGTACATCATATTTATAGTTTTATTTTGCATTATTAACGTTATTACAAAGCCAGTAAAAAAGTGCATAAGATCCGAAATGCGTATCCAAATCAAATCCTGATCACAGGGTATATGATCATTGCCCATATGATAATTTCAATGAATGGCAATCATGTTAGGTCATTTATTCGTGTGAAAGATGACAACCATATCCCAGACACACGACCCATGTAACCCATTTATCTAAACTAGTCAAAACGAGTTGACAGATCATAAGAAGCTCTAAATGGGTTAAATGGGCCACGGTTATAGTAAATGGGGTCACCTTATAATATACATATTTTTAGTTACAATTTTAAACATCTTAACGGGTCGACTGTATAAAGGTTGAACGGGTCAACTCAAACACACCCGTTTATTAAACATGTTAGAAATGAAACCAAAAACCTGATTAAAAGGAAATCGGTAGTATACCTTCATGTTATGGGTTCTCCTCCCAAACATCTCAGTCAACAATTTCAATGTATCAATGGTTCCCTTGGGTACGGGAGGCGGCTTGTTTATCTGCGCATATGCCTCCTTTAACACCACACAATCAAACTTCACTATATTGTGACCGACCCACACTCTTCCTGATGTTCATCAAACACTAATCAATCACATTTTGACAGTTGCAAACAAAAATGAAAACAATCATACCATGCAAGATGTCGTAAACCTTATCGGCGATCTCAGAGAAGGTTGGGCAGGAAAGGACGTGGTCAGCAGTAATACCATTGACGCGTATGGAGTCGGGTGAAATGAGGGAGAGATCAAGTGGTCTAACCAGTAGCTGTCAAGTTCAGTGAGCTTCTTGGGACAAACTAGTATCGACCCGTATTCCAAAATGGCATAAGGTCGGGTTGGACTTGGAATATCGGTGGTTTCCAAGTCGAAGAAAACTATCTCCGGTATGGAACCCATATGGAAACTGTGTGAGAATTAAAGAGAAAATGGAAGTGAATATATATAAATGATGATCGACGGTTGTAATTTAGTTATTTTAGGGATCATGGGATCATGTTGGATGGAGGTGGGGAACGTGGGATTATTATGTGGAACCGCTAACAGCACGTATAACGTATTGTGCATTGATTACAAATTCATTTTCATGATTAAAAAAATTTTAAATTTATGGCAACTTAAACGTATTAAGTATATGGCAAAACTGATGTTCGATTAACTGTCGCTCAAAAAAAGTTATATTAATTGTATAAACTATAAAGGTTGTATTGGATTTCAATTTTGTTATAGATAATACAACAATTTTGAGACAAATGCACATGTACGATTCCTTGTTACGCTTTATTCTTCTTTTTCGATATTTCTCTTCTGCTTGAAGTATTAGAATATTGCACCTATAGTTTTAAGTAATGTCAGATGTATGTAAAGAACGTATAAGCTAAAAACGAGTCAAACATGACCGATATAAGTATTATATATGCCCCCTCCCTAATCGGGATCGAATGCTCGATCAAAAATAGAGTTTAAAAGGGTTTCCTAATTACTTTAACCAGTAGGATAAATACGGTGGTGTTTAGTAATCACATGTATGATTTAGTCCACCAAGTTAAGAAATCTCATAAACACTACTTGGTTAGCTTGTTCAAATAAAGTGATGATTGTAGGATAAATTATTCAACTAATAAAATGGAAAAAACAAGGAAAATTGATGTTGGGTGCAAGACCATATGGGCCCCACCCCATCTTCCCTTAACGCTCGCTAAGGCATTCACGAGCAGCAGCTTGGCGCCTCCGATCAATATTGTCGTGACTGAGCTGGTCCAGCCTCATTGAGTTTTTTCATCAAGGTTGTTTATAAACCTCGTAGCTTTTATTAAATGAGATGATTCAAATGATTTAACTCGGTTAGTTTACATTTTTTTTGACGGGAAGTTCATACACTCACTAAATACACAAAATTAACAGCTTATATCTATTGCGGATTTGAACCCTTGAGTGACATATTTTCATCACACCTTGATATTGCAAGTCTACAACCCCTTGGTGACTATTATGTTATTATTTTTTGTTTGATTCATCCCAGTTTGGTTGTTTTTTTTTTTTCAAATTTTAGTTCTTAACTTTATCTTTGATAAATCTAGAATCTATACCATGACTATTCCTCATCTTAGTGTATAGGACACTTAATATGTGGCTGGACCAAATCTTGTAATCAAAACATGACAAGTCTAAAGTTTGACCTAACAACAATGTGTATTGCATGCACCCACAACATGTTATTACTTACAATAGCAATAATTCATCAAATCACATCCCTTTTTTATAGACTACTATTGACCTTGGCAGGAGATGATATTGCAAGGGTGTGGTCCTCTTCCCCTACTCCTCATCTAGCATGTAGCAACCACATACAAAATGTGTTTGATTCTTAAGAAGTTTTGTGTTTAATTTATCACTCTTATCCACCAAAATAAATGAAGAGAATTTAATTGACACCTATATCTATTAAAGGCTCATCTCATGCTAAGGTGGATCTAGTTTATGAAACATGTAAAAGATGGCCGTGTGTTATATTTGTATCTGATAGTCGAGTGACGTTGTAAATTTTTAAACGATGACACTTGTAAAAAAGTTGCCTATCATGATTTAGCATAGCAATACTTTTGGTCCACTAGTTAGTTACTAGCTGTTAGAATTATTCTAATACAAGTGTAGGATTTTTTATAATTCTAGATATTAAAAGCTTGGAGATTGAAACACTAGCTGTTAGAATTCATTATAGAGGGGACATAGAGAGAATTGAAAACGAAAGTACAAACATCGTTAATATCCCCGACAATTTTATTTAGAATTCGATATAAAAGATAATTAAATTGAAATGCTGCCGTCTACATCAACAGTGCGATATATTAGTAATATTATAAGTGATACTTCCTTCAACTGTCAGCTAATGAACAGCTAGTATGAATGGTCAACTTCTTGGCGACTAAACGAATTCCAGCATTTTGTTGATAATTGTATGGATCTAAAGAGAAGTAAGCATCCACCAACGAACCTGGAAGTAACAACGAAATAAGTTCCGCCACATTGGAAACAAGCTGTTGTGTGCATGGAATTGATGATGAATTCTTGTAGTAAATCTCGGTAATCCACCTGGTAGCATCTTCTGCGACAGTCGGCATGCTGTACATATCACAGTTTTTAAAAGACTTACTTTTGCTATTCAGAAAGGGGTAACGGTGCTGCTTGTTGCCCGTTTACCTTCTATCTCGATATAATTATTATCTTTATAATTCAATAATATATTACTTATTTAGACTTGAAAAAAAATATTAGAAAGTAAGTGTACTTTGACCAACAATATTCAAGATTAACAAAATCTAACTTACTGCAATCTAATAGTCGGCGAGTTGTAAAAACCAGTTTTTCTGGTTACAACAGGTCTCCACTGCGAGTTTCCACTGAAATCAACGAATCTTTTAACAACATCATCACATGCCTCAAGTATGTTACAGAGATTTGAAGGACTTGCATCGACTACAAAGTTTAGGCGCGGATTTCCAGCATGATCAACAAACTTTGGATTTAATCCAAACCGTATTCGCATGCCAGCGCAATGAATCTGCAGAGGGATATTTCTGTGAAGTATTTGTATCCTGTTGGGCCCGTTAACAAAGGGAGCAACGGTTACAGTTATTGAAGCCATTGAAACTGAATCAGGGTCTATGAATTCATTGTGGCTGCTGAAAGCGTTAGATAGAGTGGTGGTGGATGATTCTTTCACCATAGCTTTGTTTGACTGAAGGGTTTCAGTCTCCATTCTGTCTACAGATGGGCCAGTGTGAAACGGGCCGGGTTGAGCATTACCAAATTCAACTGGATTTGGCGGGGCTTCAGTTGAGGAGAATGGGCTTATGTTCGGGTGGGTTACGTCTAGAGTGGATCTTCGATTATAGCTGTTTAATGGGACTAGCATTCAAAGAAGCCCAATTGTTTTGGGTTTCTTGTTGTTGGCTCGATTCCTGCAGGATTCGTACATTATGGTAAAATTTTCAGAACCATAACCTTCATAATGCAACTTCATACTTTTTAAAAAAGAATTATTTTAGAGGTGTCAATCTTGACCCGTTTCCTTATGAATGGGTCAAATTTCGGCCAACGGATGACGGTCTTTTTTTTATGCATAAAACTTTGTAATTATGTCTTGCAAAAATAAGATTTTTATGGAAAAAATACTAATGTTGTAATTATGTTTGACACACAAATTGGTTTTAAAACATCATTTTTGAAAAAGAAAAGAAAAAAAAGTGTTTTGGGTCAATCCAACTCCGTTGACCTGATGCTAAGATAACATGCTCAATGCTTCAAGAATAAAAAGGGAATGCGTTTAGAAGAAATTACCAAGAAAAGAACTGTTGCACAAAGCTTGACAACTTCAAAATTCATTCGAACGTCACCTAAACTCCTGTTAGTTATTGTTGAAGAAACAGAAGTCAGTCTTAAATATCTTTTTAATTCAAGAATCGTACAGATTTTGATCTTAATATGTAACACAAATATTACCGGTGACTTTGCTGTCCAAGCCCAAAATATGTCGCTAGAGTGTCCATCTATATGCATACAATTCATTAGCATAGGAAAAGGTATATAATTAATAAAAAGAACCTGACATACTTGTATCATTTTTGTTCATGCAGCTTGTTTATAATTCTGTTTTGCATTATTATTAAGGTTATTATAAAGCCATTAAATGGTGCACAGATCCGAAATGTGGACAAAAAATCAAATCTTGATCACAAACTATATGATCATTGCTCATATCAAGGTTATTTACCACTTCAAAGCCATCAACCATATCGTGTAACCTATGTTACCAATTTATCTAAACCTGTCAGACAGACATTGACGGTCCGTAATAAGTTGTAAACAAGTTAAATGGGCTAAACGGGCCACAAACGAATTCAGTTTTAGCAAATGGGTTCATCTGAAAATATACGTATATTTTTAGTTACAATTTTAAACGGGCCGACAAACACGACCCGTTTCATAACGGGTTAGAAATGATGATCTAAAACTTGAAAACCTGTAACATACCTTCATGTCACCAGCTCTCCTCCCAAATCTCTGAGTCAACAAAACTAATGTATCAATGGTTCCCTTGGGTACTGGAGGCGGACGGTTTATCTGCGCATACGCCTCCCTTAACCTCACACAATCAAACCTCAGTATATTGTGACCAGCCCATATCCTTCCTGTCAAACAATCCATTTCACACTTAATCATGACAAATTATGCAGTACACTATAAACAAAATGAAGACAACCATACCATGCAAGATGTCGTAAACCTTATCAGCGATCTCCGAGAAAGTTGGGCAGGAAACAACATGGTCAGCAGTGATACCATTGACGCGTATCGATGCAGCTGTAATGAGGGAGAGATCAAGTGGTCTAACCAGCGTCTCGTAGCTGTCAAGTTCAGTGAGCTTCTTTGGACAAACTAGTATGGACCCATATTCCAAAATGGCATGTGGTTGTCCGGTTCGGGTTGGAATAGTGGTTTCCAAGTCGAAAAAAACTATCTCCGATCGGTCTTCGGTGGAACCCATATTGCAAATGTATGAGAATGAGAAAATGGAAGTGAATATAAATGATTGTTTGAAGAAGAGGAAGGGGAAGTGGTGAAGCTAAGTAGGCATGAAGGAAGGTATAGCGTGCGAGATAAGCATCATGCAGAGATTCTTTGCCCTTATAACTGTAAGTGACTTTCTTTAGAAGTCATTAGTTGTGATTTTGATAGTTATCTTATTTGATTCTTGATACGAAATTTGAATTCACATTACAATATGTGATACATTTGAATATTTAAATGTTAATTGACTTGTTGACTTTTCTGATTTTGTGTGATGGTATATCCTTGATAATTACTTTTTACAAGCAAAAATTTATTGGAAATATTATGGTAATAAATTAATTTTAAACTAATTGATTGTTGGTTAAGGAAACTCGTAAGAAGTTAACAAGCTTTAATATCTTTTAAAACAATAGATAAATATGCTAATCTCCGGCATCAAATTACTAATTGATTGTTGGTTAAGGAAACCCGTAAAACTTTAGTATCTTTTAAAACAATAGATAATTATGCTGATATCCAGCATTAAATTCATTTTAAACTAATTGCTTGTTGGTTAAGGAAACTGTACAAGTTAGAAACTTTAGTATCTTTTAAAACAATAGACAATTATGATAATATCTGGAATTAAATTCATTTTAAACTAATTGATTGTTGGTTAAGGAAACTCGTAAGAAGTTAACTTAGTATCTTTTAAAACAATAGATAATTATGATAATATCTGGAATTAAATTCATTTTAAACTAATTGATTGTTGGTTAAGGAAACTCGTAAGAAGTTAACCTTTAGTATCTTTTAAAACAATATATAATTATATTAATCTTCGGCATAAAGAAAAAATAGGTCACGTGTCAATAATCAAGGGATTTTATGTACAAAACTGAAGTCATGTTGCAAGTTATTCTTATTTATTAGCTAGGTAGATATTTATTACATGGATATCAGTTATTATAACTGAATTCTTTTCCAATTTCTATAATGAATATCAAAATTTTGCTAAGTTAATATTCAATATCGTATTTTATGGTAAGCAATATAATTCTAAATTCAAATTCATACCTTAATAATTTCCAAACTAAATTTTGTTATCATGTGTATTTTATATTTATTATTGAAATCCTTCTATATATAATCTTTCTTTAATAATAACTGTTAAATTTAATAATATGTTTAGATTATATAAAGAAAGTATAGCTTAAGAAAAATCAATATACAAAGGTTTGATTTAAATAATTAAATAAATGGGTTTTCATTTTGTTTCATATTGTATCGTTTATTCAGCCTCACTGTAATACAATTACACTAGATCAAAGAAGACAGTTTTCTTTTGTTGGATGTTTCACGATAACAATTAATAAAAAATTTAGGACAATTGTTTCCATGGTTAATTTGTTTTCAAAACAACCAATGTTTTAACATGGTTTGTACGTGAATTTTTCCAGAGTCTAAAGTGAATATAGACCTAAACTGTTATTTTTTATAAAAGTGGTAATCTTAGAGTATAACATCCAATATTGTATACAAATAAATTTTTAGAGATCTGTAATTTTTATTTGTATTGATATAAATTGGTAAATTGAAGATGTAACATTACTTTATAATTTTTCATTATTACATGTACTGTAGTATGGAATTATTAGGTTAGACTGGTGTATTAAACGGGTTCGGTACCAAAAATGATACAAAAGAAAAACATTTACAATAAATAATTACATATTACATTACATGTAATGATGAAAAATTGCAAATTAATGTTATATTTGCAAATTACAAATTTCTAAAAGCTTCTTTGTAGACGACGTTGGATGTCCAGCTCAGAATATTACCATGTTTATCAATAAATAAAAGTATAAGTTTATCACTACTTTTGATTATGAAAAAAACCACATACAGACCATGTAGAAACACTTGTTATTTTAAAAACAAACCAAAGAGTGATATTGATCGTCCTTCAATTATTTTATTGTCATCGTGGAACATATATCACGAATAAATATTTGATCTCGTATATTACACTGTGGATGAATAAATGATACAATGTAAAATGAGAAATACGTACCTAATTATTTTTTAGTTAAATTTTTTAAATGCATTTTTCTTAAATTATTCATTTTTTATATAATCTAACTATATTATTAAATTGAATAGTAAACTTATTATTAAAGGACGAATATGTAGGAGGATTCTAAATCATAATAGTTAAATTATAGATAATAACGAATATTAGTTTAGAGATAATTTAGGTATGAATTTAAATTTGAAATTATACCAATTACCAAAAATAAGATATTTAATATTTGACAAAAAATTTGGTATTCATTATTAAAAATCAAGAAAAAATTATTTCTACACTAATAATATGTGATATCAATGTATTAATTATTAAAATAAAAAATAATTAAAATTTGTGAGCTTGAAGAAAAAAGTTTCGTCATTAATTTGAATCTTTTATTATAACTTAGATTTATTATAGAGTAAATTCCTTTTTAGTCCCATTTTGGTGGTTTTAAAATTTAAGGAGGATTCTAAATCATAATAGTTAAATTATAGATAGTAACGAATACTAGTTTAGAGATAATTTAGGTATGAATTTAAATTTGAAATTATACCAATTACCAAAAATAAGATATTTAATATTTGACTTACCAAAAATTTTGGTATTCATTATTAAAAATCAAGAAAAAATTATTTCTACAAATAAAAAATAAATAAAATTTGTGAGCTTGAAGAAAAGAGTTTCGTCATTAATTTGAATCTTTTATTATAACTTAGATTTATTATAGAGTAAATTCGTTTTTAGTCCCATTTTGGTGCTTTTAAAATTTAACTACTTGAGTCCGAAAATCAAATTTTTAACTATATAAGTAGCTAGTTTTTCAATCTAAATTATTTGAGTCGAAATTTGTAGCGCCGTCCAATAAGTCAGTTAAGTGCAACATAGATACAACCCTTTAATGCACAAGATACTTATAAAATACTTTTACCCATTTTATTAATATATACGCACAGATTCACTCACACACACAAACCTCTTACTCTTTCGATATTTTTTCTCTCTACTCTCATCTTCACCACCTCACCACCGTCACACCACCAACTTTAAGCCCCTTTCCATCACCACAACCACCCACCCTCCTACCAACGCACCATCCCCATTAAACCTCCACCACCATACCACCCCTACTGTACCACCACCTGCACACACACTCTCTCTCCCCACTATACCACCCCTTGCATCATCGTACCAAACCTTGAAATTGGAAGCTAAGTTACCTGTCATTCCATCTGATGTATCAAATATGTGTGAAAAGTGTAGGAAATTAGACCGAAATTAGGGTTTTCGAGCTAATTGGTTTTGTTATGGAATTCTGATTTACTAACTAAGACTAGAAACTTGTTTTTGATCTAGCATCATCCAAAAGCGACTTCACATTTCTTGATATGGGGTTGATTGCAAAGATGGGATTTTGACTCTTCTAATTTATCTTATATATAATTTGGGTTTTTGTTGGGTCACTGAATTCAAGAGCGATTTGAATGACCGGTGGGTTTGTGAGTCAATGTGATTGCGTTGGTTCGCTTTTGACATTGATTTGGCTAATTCGGCTAGTACATATCTTAGCTTTTGCTTTAGTTTTTGTTTGATATAACCATGGTTCAAAACTAGTGGAGAGAGAGGGGATGGGGAGACGTAAAAACCCCAAAATCTAAAACCCTTTGTTTGGTAGTGGTGATGATGTTAAATAGATAAAGAGAGAATGTGTGTAGCGAGAGTAATCAGATTTTTTTGTATTTGTTTTATTATTATCTAATTAAAGGGTTATTTTTGGTTTTTCATAAAAAATTAATAGAATATTCTAACAACATTAATAAATTGGACTCGGATGATTACAAACTGAAAAACCAGGTGCTTAGATAGTTAAAAATTTTAGTTTTTGGACTCTAATATTTAAAATCACCAAAATTTAATGACTCAAAAAGAAATTTACTTTTTATTATATATGTTTTTATTGTATCATTTTTGCTACCTACAAGGATCTATAACTTAGTTATATCATATGTGCATATACAACTTTATACACAGTTGTAATTTATATGCAAACACATTGTAATAAAGATGATTACAATATGTGTGTGTAAATGCACTAAACTAAGGGGATGGGGGTTTTCAAAGCCCAACTTGTCGAAATCCTCACAACCAACCAATCACATCACACTATGTCACATCATCTCCTTGAAGCACTGGTTCACGAGATCAAAGGGGTTGTTGTAACACATCGTGTTTTTACGTCCAATAAAGTTTCAAAACGTGTCCCGTTGATCCTCGTATGCCACGTGCTAAGCGAGAGGTACCGAAGTTACCGTTATGTTAAAGTTATAACCTCTGAACGACACTTATAAAGTTGAGGGACTATATGTGAAAATGCCAAAAGTTTGATTTCTGGGAGGCGGTTACGGACTGCAAACATATCTGGTTACGGTCCGTAACCAAACCAAAACCAGGGGCGTCTGGAGGTCCTTACGGACCGCAACCATATCTGGTTACGGTCCGCAAGGACCTGCCAACAACAGAAAATGTGGCAGCAAGCTGCCATGCCACCTTTGTCGCGAATGCCACCAATATGGCTGCTTATGACACATCCAAAAACACTCGTTCTCTTCTCACAACAGCCCCTAACACCTGGCAAGCCCTCATGCTCCTCCCTCAAGTATAAAAGGGCACTTAAGTTGCCTCACAACTTGCTCATCTTCATCTTTCTCCTCTCTTGCTCTAAGTTGGAAGTTCCTGAAGCATATAGGAGCATCCCCTTAGCTATCTAGTCTTTTTGGATCACATGTAAGTGTTCCAACTTGTTCTTTCCAGTTTTATAGGCTTTTAAGCCAAAGTCAAAGTGTTTACGTAAAAACGCTTTGACCTTCGGCTAAGACCATTAAGGTCCAGCCATTGTTCAATGCGAACGTGGCTACGTGATCGTAATTAGGTAGGTGTTAATCCCTTAAAAGGGTACCTCCTAATTACCACGTTTGCTTGACCGATTTACGGGTCAAAGTTATATTCATAAAAAGTCAACGGGTCAGTTTTGAAATAAATTCATATCTAGTAATGTAGGTGTTATAAAATATATTTTAACACTTTAATAACTTGCATGGTAAGAATAGTTAGAACATGTATAAACATGTTCGGCCCGTCAAGTCCAGGTCTAAGGTCGGTTCGCAACCGAAAGTCGCAAGGATTGATTCCTGCTTTGACTTTCAGTTCTGACCCGAATTAGCAACTTTAGAATCTGACTATAAGTTGCATTATGACCATGTTGTATTGTAGTATGACTCTCTGGAGTCATACTATATGGTCATGTAGTATTCCAAGTCATTGTACAAGTATCCGTTAATTATGCCTAAAATGCCCTTTTTGTCATAAACTAAGGTTTTAATCACCAACAAGCATATAAATTATTTATATACTGTTATTTAATTTAAATAAATTATTTTGATGTCAACATTCTGATCATAAGCTGTATTTTGATTAAAAGTCATTAATAATGTTTATAAATGACTAGAATGCCCTTTTCGGCATTTTAGACAGTTTAAACATACTTTCATCACCAAAACTAATAGCCTACTGATGTAATATCATAATATGGATTATTTGGGATATCAAAACAGTTTACAAACCGAGTTTGTGTACAAGTCCTTGTATAATGTCGATAAATGATGATAACGCCCCTACGGCGCATAAAATGGTTTTAACAACACTTTTGACATCTAAATCTTTTACCTACTATTATATTATATACAAACTTGATTAAATTTTCATTAAACTTCATTTAAATCGTCATTTAGCGCGTTTAACGTCGTTTCGGCGTATAGTATGGTTTAAAATCATATTTAAGGACCAAGACTTATTACCTACTGGTTTTAAAACTTATTTTGAATCCCTTTTACAATAGGTAAAAGTTATAAACTCATAATCCCAAATAAAACATCAAAGCTATGTGTGAAATGATTAAAATGCCCTTACGGGGCATAGTTTGGTTTAAAATTAACTACCACACATATGTTTGGTATCATACTGATATAACATCATAAAAATACATTTTTTTACATAATGTATATGACCTTGACATCAGATTACTTGCAAACCTCTTTTATAAAGCGTAAAATGACCAAAACACCCTTTCGAGGCGTAACTTGATTTTAAAACCATAGTGGACATACATGTTGATATCCTACTGATATCCTAACATGTTTATAACATATTGGCATATGGAACTTGTATATGACTCATCCGGTTACCCAGTTTCACTCATATGTGAACGGTTAGGCATACGTGACTGGTTTACGTACTTTAACCAAAACGGGTTTAACCTTATCATCTTTATATCAAAATCCAGAATGTTATGTGTAACACCCCAACCGATGGCGGAAACATCGGGATGAGACGAAAACGAGATTGCTCATTGCTCACAACATTATTAAGTGACAATAATTAATTAAACCATATTTCATTTCATAAGAATTGTCAAATACATCAATGTAACAAAACAAAGAACAATACAACATTTGCAAAGTCATAACAAAATTGATACATCGACATTAAACCTAACGTCTAATTTGTGTGTATCTAGTCCTTGCTATATTGTTTTCATAGCATCATCTCCTTCAACCTGTAACATGTTTTAAAATAATGTCAATGCGAAAGCAAAGGCGAGTACACAAGTTTAGGCATAGCATACGTATACGAATAAGTTTAAACAATCCTCATGGCAACCAAATCTATACAAGAGCAATATCAAGGCATGCAATACTAATAATCAAACCCTTAACGCAATCACGATGTTTTAACATGACCTCACGAATAACACGATGGAGGTGGATGCGTGAATTCCTATAGCGCTAAGCATGTCAAACAAAGGCTAAAAATAGTTAATGTCTAAAGCATAGCAATACGAATATCCAAGACAAGCATCAAGTATAAGATTCAAGTTTTCATGTATATGGGATTGTTTGTGTGTTTCATAAAGTTTAAGTGTTCGTGATTTTGTATATGGAAACATGTTACACCCAAAAGTGTTATAAACAAAGTGGGTCGAGTGTACTCACGGTTTTGCTAAGTCTTTTCTACACTTGACAATCCGTGAAGACGTTGGGTTCGAGGATGACGCCGAATTATCCTACAAGAGGAAACGAGGCGTATGAGTATAGAGTTTCAACGGGAGATTAGGAGTATTCGAGCATGATAAAAAATATGTTTGATAAAGTATTATGATACGAAAGTATTCACTAAGATGTAACACTCGTTCTTGACACTATAGTAACTCTTACGAGTTGGGTGTGATTTCATAGGTTCGGGGCCTATTAGAATCGTGACAAGGAATTACATACTTTAGTGTTAAACTTAATAACTTGATAGGTGATTATAAGTTCATTATCAAGGTTTCGGTTTTAGAATTATAATATAGTTATATATATCATTATAATCATGTAGGAGGTGGGAGGATGAACCATCCACTTTGTAACCTCTAGTGTCATGTATGTCAAGTATGAGGTGGGAGGTTAAACCATCCACTTTGAACCTCGGATTATGTTCACCACTACACAAGTTACCATTGGTAACAAGGAGGGTACAAGAACTATATACTATACAAGAATGTAAAGACAAGAATGATAAGGTGTCATCTAGATACCAAGTAGCCAAGTATTCAACAACCCGACGAGCACACGAGGACAATCGTCAACGGCTTTGTGGGGTTGTGACACTTTAAGTCTAGCAAACTATCTTGGGATCTTGATGAAAAATCATCAAGTGATGTGTGGTCTCAATTTAGGATAGCCCAAGCTTCCCTGGTGGACACACATGAACAAGTTTAAGAACTTGCATCACTTGTGAGCTCAATGCTCTTCAAAAACAGAAAGTTTAGGGTGTTAAAACAGCCCTTAGTTCATGTTAACAAGCTTGGTTAGGCTTTACTAATCATAAGCTTGATTGTAAGCACAAGAACACAAGTTTGTTGAAGTTAAAACACAAGTTTGATAAAAGTTTAGACAAAACAGAAAGTTTGTGGACATTTTGGGGCATTTCCAAGTCTGGATTCTCCATGGAGAACCCTAGGAATTCAACCCAAAGTTTATCCAAGCAAGTAGGAAAAAGAATGGAGTGATTTCATTAAGAAATGAGTGAGTTACACTCACTTTAGTGAAGATGAGTAATTCTGCTCGAAAATTCTGATTTTGCAAGGATCTTGAGGTGATTTGAGAGTGATTTAAGAGAGATTAAAGTGTAAAAAGTTTGATAGAGGTGGGTTTTATAGGGAAGGATTAGGGTTAGTTAGGTGAAGTTTAGGTGGGTAATTAATGGCTTAAAAGTGATTGAAACTAAAAAAAAATACAAAAAACCCGCCCAAAAAAGGGCTGTTTGCCCGCTGGTTGCGACCAGTCTTCGACCGAAAACAAAGCATAAGAAGCTTTTGTTTCCGGGTTCATTCAAATGTGAGGCGGCTGGTGGAGTGGTTGAGGCTTTGTTTGGTGAACCGGAGGTCCCGGGTTCGAGTCCCGCGGATCCGGTTTTAGTATATTATTTATATATTATTTTTTTAATTAAAAACCTTTAAACAATTTACCAAAAATGGCAAGATTAGTCCCTGAAGTTAAGAATTCAAGAATTACAATTTAGACCTTGGACTTTATAAAAATATATATATATGTATTTATTAACCTTTAATCCTAAATGTTGATATATTTATAAAATAGCATTTTTGTAAAATAAATAAATTAATTTTATTAACTAATTTAATTAATATACTTAATTAATTAATTAATAATGAATATGATAATTATATTTTCGTAACGAATTTAGTTTAACGATTAAAAATTTCACGTTTGAGTCTCGTTTACGCAATACAAACCAAGTTTGCGAGTTATCACACGTTTACGATTGAGAGTACCACGAATACGTTTACACGTTTAAAGTATGAACAAGTATAAGTGTAACATGACTATAATTAACATAATATTGTTAAAATACGAGTTTCTCATTACAATCCAAGTCCCGGTTTACAACATTTACAACGAAAGACGAATACAAGATACAACGCTTACTAAAAATAGAAGTACGATACAAGGTTTCCAAATACAGAAAGTATAGAAACGCGGAGCGTTACATTATGTGTTTACCCATATTATACAAGTCTTAGTACTTGTCGGGTCCAAATAACATTCTATTCCGATCACCGCGTAATCTAGCGTATCGTACCGTATTTATTTAACGTAAGACTAACCGGTTCAACTCTATGACTTAACTAAGGACCCGTTAGCATTCTAATTGGTTAATAACATCATCATTCCAGACTAGACGCTTTCCGGTAGATTGTGCTTGTACTTATCATTTGATTTGCGGCTGAGTTGTTTGAAGATTTATCTCAGGTAACTACTCTTAACCTATTTTCCCTATACGGACTTGGGATACGGTAAACTATTACCGCTTGGTCGGGTATGGGGTCATGTTTTGTCGAGTTGTGATATTAACTAAATCACGTAACCCGTTTTAATCTGTTTTGTCTGATAACTTAAAGAGTAGGGGTTGGCTTGACCGTGTCTGGATATCCTTAGGCTCACTAAGGTGCTAGTGGCCACAACTTAAAGCATGAGGTGTAGGCATACACCGGTCAATTGCAAATTATATTATATGTTTTCTGTGTGAAATTTCAGAAGTGGTGTGTTAGTCGATCATGTCTCGGTTTCTGGACTAGGCCCCATATGTATTGACAGGCTTGTAAAACTGTATACAAGGTCATTTGTACTATCCCAAGTTATTTATAAAAATGTGCCAGGTGCACTTAAAACCGTTTTTTTAAGGATTTTCAAAATGTGTCGGTTGATTGTATTTACCAGTGAAAACTGATGTGTTTTCAAAAGATTAAGTTACAGGTACAACACGTAATAGGCCGGAAGTTGCGTAGGCGACAACATAGAGGATTTGCGACCCTTAGTTGTGCTTTAAAGTCAGTTGATCTCTTTTGTACATATTTTATTACGATCTGCCTGTGGATCTTTATTACAATCCCTCTGTATTTATTATTTTCGAACTTTGAACATTATCGGGTTGTAATAATATGTTATATCCAAGACGTCCGTGTGTTGCTCTGTGTTGTTTGATTATAATGTTATGACTTACGTCACAATACTCCCCACCAGGCCCACGGGATACACGTGAAAATCAGGGTGTGACAGTTGCGGCGTTGTTCCAGCTCATCACTTGAACCCCCTCATGTTTCCTAAAAAATTCCCCACACGTCCTTCATTATCTTGGACGATTATACGAACCTGCATTTGATCCCACCACACATGCTTTGGGGGTGGGGTGGGTCTGCGAGGGTATTATTGTCGAACCATCCAAGCCGTTGCTCCATCTAGTGAACGCCCCATGTGCCCTAAAGCATATAAACTACTTATGAATCAAAGTTGGTCATATTTTACTAGCAAGTCCAATAACGAGTCAAACTAAACCAGGCCATAATCGTCTCAACTTATTTACATCTTTAACAAACTCATCCAATGCAACAAAAAATTGATGCATTCTTGTGTTATTGCATCTAATAGAAAACAAGCTTCGAGAGTGACAACTTTTATAAAATAATAATAAAAAAAAATACTTGGGGTGGTTCTAAATGAAATTTGTCTTGTTAAAGATTATCGAGCGAAATGATCATTTTTTTCTAGTATTGGCCCAATGGCCCAATTATTATAACATGGGCTTGAAGGTTGAGACTAGGGGTGAGCTCGGTACCGATATTGAAAATACCGATTCCAAAATTCACCAAATATGGGTCCAGTACTGAAAATGCTTAGTACAATACAATATTTAAAGGTAAAATAATGGTATCGTTCGAATCAGTACTGAACTGAAAATACCGACCTTGAATACACCAAATAGTTAGTACCTAGTTGATACTAAAAGTTAATAAGTACAATACCGTTTAATATCGGTACCAGCATTTTCCAAACACCGGTATCAAAATATTCATCCCTAGTTTGAAACAATCATCCTCTATATAGCATACAATACAAAACATTATACATCAATAAGTTTTACTTATAATTGGGCCTTTTATGTTTGACCTTAGATTCCCAACATTTTCTTTCGACAAAAGATCATCAACAATATATCACCTACAATCACGTACAACGTGCAACCGACGCAATTAATTAACACTCACCGTCAACCAATTCTTTTTAATTCTACCATAAAACAAAAATAGCCGCAATTAATATAAAAGAAGATAATATAAATAGTGTTGTATAACTTCTAGTGAATGTTTCACAAGTTTATCAATTTTTTATCCTTTATTCTATTTTGTCATTTAGGGTAAACTTTTTCATTTACAACTCATGTAGTTTAACTATTTTATTTTTTCCTTTACTTTAACCAAAATACTTTTCTACCACTAAATAGTTTCTTTAACGAACACGTTAGTATGATTTTATACATATTCTTTAATTTTTCTTTTTATTTGTTATAACTAGTGTGGCAAAAGTTTTTTTTTAGTTTAATATCTTTTAACGAACACGCTGATTCTTTTTTGAACATATTTTTTTTATTTTTTTCTTTGCTATAACGAGTGCGCCGAAATCGACTAAGTTTCTATCGTTTTCTTTTAGTTTACCTTATTTTAACTTTTGTTATTTACTATATCATTTTACATTTTGTTATTATTTTGATGTTCGGATCCGAGTTACGACGCAAATAGCAAAACTCATTAATATATCATTTTAATTAATTTTACAAATTTATTTATCGGTTGTCATGATGTGTTATACATTCTCAATTTCAACCACGTCCCTACGCAACGCGCGAGTAACTACGCCCCTAGTTTTATTAATATATATGTACACATTCACTCAGAGATTCACAATCAAACCTTCTACTTTTTCTCTATAATTCTACTAAAAAACACTACCTTTTCTCTCTCGTCTTTTTAATTAAATTATATTTTTAAATACTTTTATCATTATCTTTCTCTCTCCTCCATTCACGATCATTTTTAAAAAATATTAAAAAATTATAAAGGTAAACAGTATCTCCTTTGTGAACAGTAATATTTTTTTCTTCTTTTTCTCTCTCCTCTACTCATAACAATTTACAATCATTTTCACAAATACAAAGACTACACTCACAAAAAAATAGAGAATCCATTACGAATGCTCTCAGACACACAAAAACCTCTTCCTTTTTCTATATTTTCTCTCTCTGCTCTCATCTACACCACTTCACCACCGTACCACCACCAACTTTAAACCCCTTTTCCACCACCACAACCATTCACCTCCTACCAATGCACCATCCCCATTACACCTCCACCACCATAACACCCCTACTGTACCACCACATGCACACACACTTTCTCTCCCCCACTACACCATTATTGTACCACCCCTTGCATCACTGCACCGAACCTTGAAATTGGAAGATAAGTTACCTGTCATTATTCCATCTGATGTATCGAATATGTATGAAAAGCATAGGAAAGTAGACCCAAAATTTGGGTTTTCGAGCTAATTGGATTTGTTATGAAATTCTTATTTACTAACTAAGACAAGAAACTTGTTTTTAATCTATCATCATCCAAAACCGACTTCACATTTATTGATTTGGGTTACTGAATTAAAGAGTGATTTGAATGACCGATGGGTTTGTGAGTCGTTGTGATTGGGATGGTTTGCCTTTGACATTGATTTGGCTAAAGATTCGGCTAGTACATATCTTAGCATTTGCTTTAGTTTTTTGTTTGATATAACCATGGTTCAGAAGAGAGAAACGAACCCTTTGTTTGGTGGATTGATGGTGGTGGTGATTGAATTTTTTGCATAAACAAGTGGTTTGATTTCAAAAAGAGTGAGTTTGCTTTTTATGAGTGCATGTAGGTAGTCTGCTGATTGAATCAGCGGACTTTCAGAGTCCATTCTGCCATGCCTGCAACCTGCTGTTTGAAGTCCGCTGATTGTAATGAAGAACTAGGGTAGTCCGCTGAATGAAAGTTAGATCTACCCATAATAAATTCCTTCATCAACGTCATCACCATAATAAACCTGCAACTCATTGTCATTTTCTCCGTTAAACTCCAATACCTTCCGACCATCACCTCCGAACCGTCATCTTCATCACCATCGTTTATCATCATCTCTGATCATAATCACAACCTTTCTTCGATCTCCGACAACCACCCACGACCAAAGCTCACTAACATCAATCATCGACAACACCTCTCTGATCCAGCATTCACCGCGTTTATTCACCGTGATCACCTCCGTCCACCGAACATCATCGTTGTTCGACTCCGATCACCGAACATTGTTCATCACCACCCTTGACCACCGTATACCTCTGTTTTCATCCTTTTTCACTCCGACGACTTCTGTTCACTTTCATCGGTTCACGATATCGAGTTCGGGTTTTCGACACCGCAAGACTATCATCGCTTTCTCTTGAGATGCTATATTGAAGTTTGTAATTTGATTCAGCGGACTTGTGAAGTTTGTATAACAAATCAGCGAACTTCTTAAAGTTTGTTAAACAAATCAGCGGACTATATTGAAGTATGCTCTTCCATTCAGCGGACTATATTGAAGTTTGCTCTTCCAATTAGCGGACTTGAGACAATTTGCATGGATGTCATAAGGCCAACAACTTTATGCAGAATTCTCCAACAAGTCTGCTAATTCAAATGGCGGACTACCTACTTTCACTCAAACATTTGGAGGTCACCTAAAAGCAACCCACTAATTTTGAAAAAAATTCAGTGGTGATGATGGTGTTAGAGAGATATAGTGAGAGTGAGTGTAGTGACAGTAATCAGATTTTTTGTATTTCTTTTTATTATTATTATCTATATTTTATGAAAAATTAATAGAATATCTAACAACATTAATAAATTGGACTCAAATGGTTACAAAATGAAAAATCAGGTGCTTTGATAGTTAAAATTTTTGATGTTGGACTCTATTGAAAATCACCAAAATTTAGGGAGTCAAAAAGAAATTTACTTTAGTATATATGTTTTTATTGTATCATTTTTGGTACTCAACCCTATATAATACAAGAATCTGTAACCTAGTTATATCATATCTACATATACAACTTCATACACATACACATTGTAAAAAAGTTGATTACCATATTTGTTTGGTGGACTAATGGTGATGGTGATGGTGTAAGAGAGAGATATCAGATTTTTTGTATTTGTTTTATTACTATCTAATTAAAGGGTTATTTTATGAAAATTAATAGAATATTCTAACAACATTAATAAATTAGACTCAGATGGTTACAAACTGAAAAACTCATGTGCTTAGATAGTTAAATTTTTAAATATTGGACTCTAATAGTTAAAATAACTAAAATTTAGGGACTCAAAAAGAAATTTACTTTTTATTATATATGTTTTTATTGTATCATTTTTTATGCCCAACCCAGTATAGTATAAGGATCTATAACCTAGCTATATCATATGTACATATACAAGTTTATACACATACACATTGTAATTTATACACACACATTGTAATAAAGATGATTACAATATGTGTGTGTAAATGCACTAAACTAAGGCGGATGGGGTTTTCAAAGCCCAGCCTATCGAAACCCTTACCATTAACCAATCACATCACACTATGCCACATCATCTCGTTGAAGTAGTGGTTCAGGGGATCAAAGGGGTTGCGGCGTTGTTCCACCTCATCACTTGAACCCCTCTTGTTTCCTAAGAAATTCCCCACACTTCCTTCACTGTCTTGGACAATTTCACCAACTTGCATTTGATCCCACCATATGTGGTTTGGGGTGGGTTTGCGAGAGTATTCTAGTCGAACCCATCCAAGCCGTTGCTCCATCTAGTGAACGCCCCATGCGCCTAAAGCATATAAAACTATTATGGATCAAAGTTCGTCAAGTTTTACTAGCAAGTCCAATAATGAGTCAAAGTAAACAAGGCTTGACTTTTAATCGTCTCAACTTATTTACATCTTTAACAAACTCATCCAATGCAACAAAAAAATTGATGCATTCTTGTCTTATTGCATCTAATAGAAATACAAGCTTCGAGAGTAACAACTTTTGTCAAATAATAAAAAAAAAATACTTGGGGTGGTTGTTAAAATTTGTCTTTCGATGTTTCACTTGTGAAAGATTATCAAGCGAAATGATCATTTTTTTCTTCTAGTATCGGCCCAATTATTATAACACGGGCTTGAAAGTTGAAACTAGAGATGGGCTCAGTACCGATACCGAAAATACCGATCCTGAAATTCACCAAATGTAGGTACCGCCGTACCGGTACCGAAAATGCTTAGTACGGTACGATATATGAAGATAAAATAACGGTATTGTTCCGAACCGTTACTGAACTGAAAATACGAACCTCTAAAACACCAAATAGTCATAATACCATTTGATACCGGTAAACCGGTACCAAAAAACCTTAGTTTAAAACAATCATTTGTATTAAGATACAATACAAAACATTATACATCAATAAGTTATAATTGGGCCTTTTATGTTTGACCTTAGCTTCCCAACATTTTCTTTCGACCCAAAAGATCATCAACAATATATCACCTACAATCACGTACAACGTGCTACCGACGCAGTTAATTAAGACTCACCGTCAACCAATACCTTTTAATTCGAGTACCATAAAACAAATATAGCCGCTTCAACCCACTGAAGAATCACACACTTACACCTTTTTCACACACTTGATCATTTTTCAACTGTTTCGATACAAAAAAGAAGCCATTGTTAACCAGTCAGCACTTTTAACTTACTTTCTTGCACTTGTTTGTAGTAGATATGAGAAGATTGAACAAGACTTCCAACGATCTACCCAAGATTTCGGATCTTGATGTTGTTCGGGATCAACAGACCAGATTTGGATTAAACCCTTTGAAGTTAATGGGGGGTTTTGTTGTTTGCTTGATGGGTCTTTCGGTTTTGTTCTCAATTTCTGTCATTTTGAAGGATTTTAATAATTCAAATAGCATCTTGACTGTTGCTGATGCTGCTAGGGTTCTTGTTGTGGCCCCTCCTAGAGGTATAGACATACATGTATTTATGAATTTTGATTGTTATACATCGCATTCTGTAATTTATTGGTCTTTTAATTGGACTGAAATGGTCAAATCTTGTGTGATATACAACCTGTAAAGATTGTAGATATATTGCATGATAGATTTAGTCAGTCTAGATCTGGAATAATGTTGTTTGGGCCTTAGGTTTATTTAGTAAAGTTTTGAGGATCTCAAGTTATGAACTTGTAGACTTATACATGCATGATGCAAAGACTTTAGTTTAATTGTCTTATTTGATAATCACTCACAAAAACTGTCATTTAGGGTTGTTTTGACATTGCCTTTTGAGGGAATTATCGATTATGTGATATGTAAATTGAAATAATCTAAAATTACATTGTCAGCAGTAAGTGCATCGGATCTGTGGAGTTGTTATAATTAGTTGGTTGAGTATTTGACAAAATCTAACTATTTAGGGATTTGAATGTAAAATGACCCCTAAATGATAAGATAATCAGAATCAGTTTTGTTACGGCTATCCGTAATCTTATTATCCAAACACAGAAATCTGATATCCTTGACTTTAACATGCTATAATCAAACGGTCAATTTGGAAAGTCAATGCTAAACACCCTCTTAATGATTTGCTACCGTGTTCGGCCCTAAAGATTTAGGACAAGAAGTCGAAGATGACCCGTTGGCAGCGTTTTATGATGTATGCTTGAAACTCGGTTATATGATTGTTTACTTTGTTTTTTTTGTGTACTAGATTTAGAACAAGAAGATGACCCGTTGGTGGAGTCTGCGAAGCACAACAAGAAGCTACAGTCTTCAAGTTTTGAGCATGATGACAAGCTACTCAACGGTCTTCTTTCTGGTCAATTTGATGAAGGTTCTTGCCTCAGTAGAGAACAAGTAGCATCATACCGTAAACAATCACCGTACAAACCTTCTTCTTATCTTGTTTCTAGATTAAGAAGATACGAAGCCCTTCACAAACATTGTGGGCCCAACACAGAATCCTACAAC
Source organism: Scalesia atractyloides (assembly GCA_947069175.1). NCBI lineage: Eukaryota > Viridiplantae > Streptophyta > Magnoliopsida > Asterales > Asteraceae > Scalesia > Scalesia atractyloides. The sequence goes on along the minus strand of CAMTDV010000014.1, from coordinate 8,359,678 downwards.
CGAATTCGTAGCAGACCTAAGGAATGGTGAAAAGTACGACGAAACCTCAGATTGTAAGTATCTGGTTTGGGTATCGTATAGTGGGCTTGGGAACAGAATTTTGACTTTGGGGTCGGCTTTTCTCTACGCGCTATTAACAGATCGGTTTTACTTGTTGACCGTGGAGTTGACCTTGATGATCTCTTCTGTGAACCGTTTCCCGAAGCTTCGTGGTTACTTCCTCTCGATTTCCCGATAATCGATCAATTCAAGAGCTTGAATCAGAAATCCCCCGAGTGTTTCGGTAACATGTTAAAGACTTCAAACGGTTCATCACCATCACCATCACGTTATGTTTATCTTCATCTGGTTCATGATTACGATGATCATGATAAGTTATTCTTTTGTGATCAAGATCAAAGCTTTCTTCAAAATGTTCCGTGGGTTATCATGAAATCCGATAATTACTTCGTCCCGTCACTTTTCTTGATGCCAACTTTCGAACAAGAACTTCACAGTCTCTTCCCGGAAAAAGAAACGGTTTTTCACTTCATTGGCAGATATCTGTTCTTCCCGACGAATCCGATTTGGGGACTTATAACAAGATACTATAATTCTTATTTAGCGCAAGCGAATGAAAGAATCGGGATCCAGGTCAGGGTTTTCGACACCCGGCCTGGCCCGTTTCAGTACGTTCTCGATCAAATACTAACCTGTTCTTTCGACAACAATGTTCTTCCAAATATCAACGCAAACGAGTCTTTTATCACCTCACCAGAAAACCAAAAGTCAAAAGCTGTTCTGCTGACTTCTTTAAGCTCGGGTTATTTCGAGAAAATACGAGACATGTACTGGGAACATCCAACGGTAACCGGTGAAGTGATTCAAGTCTTTCAACCGAGTCACGAAGGGTATCAACAAACGGAAAAGAAGATGCATCACAGGAAAGCATGGGCAGAAATGTACTTGCTGAGTTTGACCGATAAGTTAATCACTAGCTCATGGTCAACGTTCGGGTATGTGGCTCAAAGTCTTGGAGGGTTGAACCCGTGGATCTTGTACAAACCCGAGAATGAAACGACCCTGAATCCTGCCTGCACTCGCGCCATGTCAATTGAACCGTGTTTCCATGCTCCACCGTTTTTTGATTGCAAGAAGAGAACCGGGACGGATACTGGATTAGTAGTCCCTCATGTTCGGCATTGTGAAGATATGAGTTGGGGTTTGACGCTCGTTAATCCAAGCGTTAGCAGCGTAGCTTAGTGCCACTTAATGAATTTATTTATCGAAATGTTTGTTGATGTATGTTCATGGGGTTATGCAAATACATTTCATGGTTTGGTACCCTTTTGATATGTAATGTTTTTGGAATGATAGCTAGTGTTGTAATCGTTTTGTTGACCCCCGAACTTTTCGCTCAGTAGTGTCTGGCATGTAGTTTTCGTATAGATTTTTTTAGGTATATACGTTTCGACCTCCGGTCGGAAATATCAAGCTTCGCTACCGTACCATTGCGCACTTATCTGTTTAAGAGGTTTTTTGCAGCGAACAGGTGGGTTATAAGAGTATGAGAAATTAATGTATGAATTTACAACAAATTGCTTTCATAGCTCAGTTGGTTAGAGCACCCGTTTAGTAAGCGGGAGGTCTTGAGTTCGACTCTCAATGAAAGCAACTTTTTTATGTTTTATTTTGGTATTTGTTTAATGTATTTTAACATTTAAATCAAATTGTTGCTAGTTAATTTTGCTTTAATATTCAGAATTTTATAATTGTATAGTTTTATCTTTAGTCTAATATAATATTTTTCTTATAGGCTATAAAAAAGTTTGAACTAAAATAGTTTCCGCCATTGGTTATTAATATTTGAAGTTTTGAACTTGTATACTCCCATTTAAGTTATAAGAATTTATATGAACAACCTAAAGTCAACTGTATAACTTTATTTTTAGGCTTATTTTGAACCATAGAATTAAGCACTCACCTCTGAACAGGAATTACAGTGATCCATCCAAGTTTTTCGGATCTTGGAGACCAGATTCTACTCTAAATTGCCTATGATTATGGTTCTTGATGTCTCCTCCCAGAGGTACATGCTTTTACATTACATTCTGTATAATAGTAGCTTCTTTAAACTGAATGACCAAATCGGGTGTCTTATACAACTTGTAAAGAATGAATTAAAAGCGAGTATAGCAGCATATCGGAGCTAAACTCAACCATGAACAATTGCATTTCAGACTTTCAGTGAAGGTTCATTCAAAGTATTATTCTATAGTTTGAATTAGACCATGAACCTGTAGACATATTTCCTTATTTAGTATTACAAGGTTTCAAGCCGTTTGCATATTGTAAAAACGCCTTTTGATGACTTTAATGTCATTGTTAGGTCTAGATCAGGCTCCGTAGTCTTTTCTACTTGATCTTGATGAGAGAAAATATATTGTAAATATATAGTTATTTACCGCTTGATAAGATAGGTCCGTTGATATTGTTAGTTAAGAAGGTATATTCGCGTCCTACTTGTTGACCTTGATGATCTCGTGTGAACTGTTTCCAGAAATTTCTAGATCATTTCAACTCTGAAGTGTTTTGGTAACATACTAATATTTCAAACAACTCTTCACATCATCGCCCTATGTTGATTTTCATCTGGTTCAGATTATGATGATAATGAATGCTTTTCTTTTGTGATCAATCATGATTATGATGATGATGATGAGCTTTTCTTTTGTGATCAAGATCAAAGCTTTCTTCAAAACATTTTTGCGGGTAATCATGAAATGTGACCACTGCTCTTGATACCACCGTTTAAACAAGTACTAACTTCCCTCCTTCCCAACAGTTTATGACTTTTAGGCAGTAATCTATTCTTCCCCATGAATCGCGTTTGGATACTTTTAACGAGGCTGGAATGCTTCCAAAGGGCTTTGGCACCCGGGTTGACATGTTCTAGAACAAATACTCACTTGCTCTTCAGAAACAATCTGTTTCCATATATCGTTCCAAAAGTGCTTCCAATATGCTCTCCTTTGTTATTAGATTGCAATAAGACAACAAGGACTGTTAGGGGTTGTTTGGCAACTTCTAAACGGATAAGTGCAGAACTAGTAAGAGGTCTGAACCATTAAGAGCAGTATAATGCTTAACCGTTCAGAGACAAATGTCTGACCAATTTAGACTCATTATAATGCTTGACTATTTAGAGGCAAATGTCTGAATCATTCAGGCATCTGCGAAATAAACAGTCTGAACCATTAAGTGCTGAACAAGTAAGAGGTCTGGACCACTAAGAGCCTGTGAAGACATGAGCTGGGTTGGGTTTGTACACTTTTACAGTTTTTCTTTGAACCTTTGTTGATGTATGTTTTAGTAGTTATGATGATATACATGCATTCACAGTTTGCTTGCTCCCCTGATATGTGATATGTGATGTTGGAATCATGGCTGCAATTGAACTTATTGGAACCTGATCTGATCCACTTGCTGTGGTGGGAAATGATAGTTTAATAAAGAAAAGGGGAATGTAGGGGTTGTATCTCAACCTGCTTTCATAGCTCAGATGGTTAGAGCACCCGTTTAGTAAGCTGGAGGTCTTGAGTTCAAATCTCAATGAAAGCAGTTTTTTATCTTCTTTTTTTCAATCTCATGGATTATTGATGTGTGATGTTATGAGTAGAACTAGAAGGGCTGTTTTAAATACCATATGCAGCACTGCAGCCACATTGTAGTGTACCCTTATCTACTTTTGGTTGGAAGTGATAGTTTTATGAAATAAAAAAGGAACATAAGGGGATATGACAAATAGCTTTCATAGCTCAGTTGGTTAGAGCACCCGTTTAGTAAGCGGGAGGTCTTGAGTTCCACTCTAAATGAAGCATTTTTGTAACTGTTGAGGTAGCTTTTGCCTTCTGGTATGTATAAATGAAGTTTTATGATATGAGGGAATGCATTTTTTTAAATAAAGGTGTACTACTGAAGCTGCATCTTTCGAAACTCAATTAAAATAAAGTTGATTATAATTTTTATGTGTTTTACTTCTAGAGTTATTCTTAGAATACAAAGATAACTAACTTTAATTACTATCGTGTGACAACATATTAAATTACAATAGAGGTCACTTAAATGAGTACTTGATAATTGATGTGCTTAAATACATTAAAGACTATATAGCCTATGTTCATTGTGTTACTTTGTAAAATGTAACATTTTAATTGTGTTAAATGCATCATGTAATTATGAAATGACACAGGCATGTGTTGCAACTTATTGTGCTAATATTATGGAAATGTATTGCAAAATGGGAATAACACGGGTTGTGTGACCGATAATTGGTCAAGTGATGCCATCTGCTAAGTGTTTTTAGAAATGTAGTTCTATAAAAAGAAATGTTTTTTTTTTCGAAAGACAAACTTCATTCACAAACCACCCCTTAATGCAACAACTACACCATACTTACAAGAAATTAAAATTACACCACTTGGCCCATGACCGATTTTAACTTAGATCTATTTTTTAAACCAAAGATAGCCAAGAGATTTAATATCATCTATTATGTCTTGAATCTTCCATTCCTTGTTAGAAAAGACTTTCTCGTTCCTGGCTTTCCATATACACCAAGCAATAATATTAATCCCGTGAACCACATTCTTTACTTGATCCTCCACCTGAATGAATTCGTGAACCTCAAAAGATCTCTGAACGAAAAGGCATAAATTTGATGGATATGACATCAAGAGCTTATAGATTGCCAAACCACAGTTGCCACCACGCAAGACGTAAACAAATGAACAATAGACTCAATTTGTGTATAGTAAAACACACACCTTTTGAGATTGACCGATATGTTTATTCTACTTAGAGCCACACCGTTGGAAGCTAGTCGATTTCTACTCTCCATGCGAATATGTTACATTTTTTCGGAACCCGCTTACTCCATTTCATGTCATAAAACCGACCAGAGTCAGTTACATTTTAAAGCAACCGCTTAACAGAACCAAACGTAAAGGTACCGAATCTATCGCCTAACTACACCCAACCGCCCTTGTTGCCAGTAAACATAACCAAACCCAACATACTATTTAGGATATTCCATTCATTCACTTCCTGAGCCGATTAAGTACCTACGTCTCCATTTTATTTTGACACTTAAGCCACATGTTATGGGCGTGAGAGTACCACATTAGGCATCCATGAGCGTTGTACACTATGCCCACCAAAGCATGGAAGGGTGTTGCCCCATTGGATGTGAGTGCAACACAGAGAAAGGGACATTTAGCTGTAACGATTAAATTAGTTTTTTCAACCATTTAAAATACATCAACATTAGCTCACTTATTTCCACACTCAAAATAAAACCATTGCACCCTTTTTCATGAGGTGATTGTTGATATATCTCCTGATCATGTGACGCTGAGGTATTGTCTAATAAGTAATACATTTTCTCACACTCACATAACCATAACACTTTGCCTTAGCACTACTTTAAGGCCATCTGCTTTTTTTAGATAATTTCAATGCATTCACGTGTCCAATTAATTAATTTTTAATTTTTTATAATAATTTATTTATGGTTTAAATTGATTTTATTCTAATAACATACGTCCGTTAGCTTTAAAAAAAAATGCATAGTTATGTTTAATTTGTTTTTGTCAACAAATCGATATAAATTTTACTAAGAACCACATCTTATTCAAAATAAAGTATCAAGCTGGTAACGACCAAATATTGGTACCGGTAATTTTTTTTCAGTTTCACCCCTTATACTTTACATAATATACGCATTTAACTCATTTAATTTGATTTCTCTCAAATAACTTGTGTTCGATAACTTTAAAAAACTCGCTAGTCGGCCGGTGAGGTAGGGACTAGCGACTACTCGGGATTAATCGAATTGGGTTTTTTTATAGGTAAATATTTTAAGTAACTAGGTTTTAACTCTTACTCAACTCATTTTTAAGTATACAAGATTATAATCATTGGAATTCACATGGTTTGGTTGGAAACTGGTCGGAATTTAGAGGTTTTGGCCAGAACATACAAGTTTTTTGCCGGAATCTGGTCGGAATCGCCGATTTTTGGCTGACCGACTAGGTCCGACTAGCGATTAGTGGACTGAGTAACGAAAAATTACTCAGTTACCGGTCAATGGTCGACTAGCGATTAATCGCCGCCTAGTCGCGATTTTTACAACCTTGGTATAAACCAGTGTTTTAAAAACCAGGACTCGTCGACGATTACTCGCTAGTCGGCCCGTTACTGATTAATTTTTCGTTAATTGGTAGTTGGGCCAAAGCGGCCCTAGTCGACCGTCAAAAAATCGGCGAATCCAGCCAGATGTTGGCCAAAAACCTGTAAATTTCGCCCATAACCTGTAAATTCTGGCTAGTTTTCAACCAAAACATGTAGATTTCAGTGATTTATCTTTTATACTTAAAAAAAGGGCCGAGGAGGGGTTAAAACATATCTACTTAAAATATTTACATATAAAATGTGTACAGGTATACATAAAACTGAAAATTACATATGCAAATCGCAATCTGATTAATCGCTAGTCGGTACCCCACTGACCGACTAGCGACTAATGATTTGCACAACCATGGTATAAACTAGGGGTGTGCACGGTTCGGTTCGGTTCGGTTATTAGCATTATCCGTAACCGTAACCGAAGTCATTGGTTAATCGGTTCGGTTAATTCGGTTAATTTGTCGGTTTTCGGTTCGGTTAATTTTTGGTTAATAACCAATTCCAACAAGGGCTAATTTTTTTGCTATGGAGGTATAAATTTATGAAATAGATGTATAAATACATGATATGGGTGTATAAATAAATGAACTGGAAGTATAAATGCATGAAATGGATGTGTAAATACATGAAATGAAGGTATAAGTAAATGAAATGAAGGTAAAAATAAATGAAATTGAGGTATTATTACATGAATTGAAAGTATAAAACATGAAATGCATGAAATAGAGGTATAAAAGCTAGAAATATATAAAAAATAAATGGTTCGGTTTGGTTCGGTTAATTTCGGTTAACCGATGGTAAAAAAAATTCCGCCAACCGACTTGCGGTTAATTCGATTTCGGTTAACGTTTCGGTTATTGCACACCCCTAGTATAAACTGATAGAACCGAAGTTGTATTCAAAGTAATATTATTTTATATATCGTAAGCCATAGCGGGTGTTGCTATCGTACCGATGCCATGACGAATCGAGCTTATACTGATATTGATTACCAATATTTGTTTTTATAGTTTTTGATTGGTGTAAAACGTGCATCGATATACTTTTGAACATATAGTACTTGAACTTTTAAGTTTCACTTTTAGTACTTCATCAAGTGTTGGTGTCATATCAAACCGAGCCACTACTAACCGATTTTTGTGGTACAACATGGGAAGATCCCCTAATTATTATTATTGTATATTTATAAACGAACACATTTGTAGTTGTACAATTGTATTAGGAGTAAAGTACCTAATCAAAATTTTAGATTTGGCCTTTATCTTTTTAAAAGTATTCGATGGTCCTTGTGGTTTACACTTTGTAACACATTTATTTCTGGCTTTTGCCAAAAGTACATAGATGATATCTGTGATTTAATTTTGTAATGCTTAGTGATTAGTATATTGAATGAAACTTAATTTTGGGGATTAATTTGAACCCTATATATATTCCCTTGGACCTAAACGACAAGTCACCGACGATCTCTGATCAGAGGGCAACGACGCAATTAGGCGCTCACCTCTGAACAGCAGGGATTCCACCCAACCTTTCCATCTGGGGATCAACAGGCCAGATGTGGGCTGTTGCTGATGCTATGCTTCTTGATGTGCCCCCTCCTAGAGGTATGCTTATATATATTTTCATAGTTATATATATAATGCACTTCAATTACTAGCTTCTTGCTTAATGCTACATTATTGAAAAGAATGGTGGTTGAGTTAGTACAGTTTAGAGGATCTGTAGTTTTGATTTAGATCATGAACTTGTAGGCATATTTTACGTACTTGGTACTGGGATGGATCATGGTGCACCGGGGCTCAACCTGTTTGCAATATTGTGAGGCCATGTATCCCAATAAAGATCATGTAAGTTTTGTGGATTATAATAAGACTTATGGATGTTTGATTTCAAAGAACTTGATAAAGTCATGATGCAATCGATGCACAAGAATAACAAATTTCATCAAATCTTTTAACACATTGATTATGTGTTATCTTTTCTACTTGATTTTGATGATAGAAAAAGCAGTGTGATGGTTAGTGTTAGTTAGTTAGTTAGTTACTGCTTGATAAGCTATGTGGTAATAACAACCCTTTATATTGTTAGTTAAGAGGGGTAAAATCGTGACCTGCCCTTGACTGTGGAGTTAGTACTTAGTAGTAGACCTGAATGATTTTTTATTTGAACTGTTTCCAGAAGTTTCTTCGTTGTTTCTGCTAAATTCCCTGAAAATTGATCAATTCGACAGTTTGAGTCGGTATTCCCTCAAGAGTTTTTGGTAACATACGAAATATTTCAAACAATTCTTTGCATCATCAAAGTATGTTCATCTTCATCTGTTCATGGTTATGATGACTATGAAAAGCTTATCTTTTGTGATAAAGATTAAAGCTTTCTTCAGGTAATCATGAAATGTGATTTCTATATGTAGCCTAGTCGCTTTTCCCGATACCACCGTTTGAATAAGAACTGAATACCACCATTTGATTCATTCTTCCCACAAATCCCATTTGAGGACTTGTAACAAGGTACTCTAATTCTAGTTTAGCACAAGCGGATGTAACAATAGGCATTCAGGTCAGGGTTTTTCACTCGTGGGTTTACCTGTTTCTTTAGTTTTGTTCTAAATCAAGTACTCACCCGCTTTTCAGTACACAGCCTGCATCCTTGGTTCTATAAAGGGCGAGGCGCTCCAAGGCGTATAGGTCCCGAAATAAGCTTTATGCGCAACCAAAAGCTGCATCTCTCTTATCTCTTTTACATATCAGCCTTTTTATCAAGTAACCATCCATTATCTCTTCAACCTTTTTGATTGTTTTTACATATCAACCTTCAACAATTTTGACCCAGATGTGCATGAAGCGCCGCCTCAAGACTGTGGTGTTTTCCCAATCGCCTTGCGCGCGCCAAAGTCTTGGAGGGTTGAGCTATGGATCTTTTACAAGCTCAAGAATGAGACATTTGGCTTGCACTTGTGCCTTATCAATCACTCAATTTAACCTTGTTGCTTGCTCCACCATATTTCGGTTGCAATAAGAGAACCAGGGGACGCAGTTTCTCATATTAGACACGTGAGGACATAAGCTGTGGTGGGTTTGAATCTAGTTAATTCAACTGTCAACAGCGTAGGCTGGTGCACTTCTACACCTATTTCTTTGAACTGTGTTGATGAATGTTATAATAGTTATTGTATACATACATTCACTGATGTACTGCACCATTGCAACCTCATCCACCTCTTGTGGTGGAAATGATTGTTTAATAAAATTAAAAAGGAATGTAGGGATTGTATCTCAACTAGCTTTCATAGCTCAGATGGTTAGAGCACCCGTTTAGTAAGCGGGAGGTCTTGAGTTCGATTCTCAATGAAAGCAATTTTTATCTTCTTTTTTCAATCCCAGGGACTCAATCCTAAGTAGTTAATGCGGTAAAATATCGGATCTCGGTCAAGGACCAATATTTGAGATATCGGTTATCGCGGTGGAATATCGGTAATTTTAATATCATGCTAAATATATATATATATAGCAATTTAACACTAACAATTCAGTATACTCTTCTACCATTAACAAATTAACCTTTTGCAACTTGCAAAACACAAACAATTGTAGGAAGTAAGAATTGACTAAGACATAAAACACTAACATTTAACACTAACAACTAACAAATTAAGACTTAAAACACTAATAGCAATAATAAGAAGAAAGACGAAGGGTAGAACTAAGAAGAAAGGTACTGATATCAAGAAAATCGGTGATATATTGGTCCAATATGGGTCAAATATCGGTCAATATCGCCGATATTATCGGTACTAAATATTTTGCACCGATGTCTCGGCAGGGGACCGATAACTGATACATCACTGATATATCGAGATATTAACTACATAGACTGAATCTGTTAATATGTTGGTCATCTCATATAGATGAATCTTTAATTTAATTGAAAAGTAGTGTCATACTGTCATTAACATTTTAAATATTTTATAAACCTTTAGTTGTTCAAGTACTTTATATTTTTCTACTGATATCTGATGTTATGGGTAGACCTATAAATATAATAATCTTATATGGCTATTTTAGATACTATATGCAAGGAATAGCAAGGCACCCTTATCCACTTTTGTCTTTTTTGTGTTGGGAAATGATAGTTTAATAAAAATTTAAAAGGAATGTAGTTGGTGTATGTCAACTTGCTTTCATAGCTCAGTTGGTTAGAGCACCCGTTTAGTAAGCGGGAGGTCTTGAGTTCGACTCTCAATGAAAGCACTTTTTGGTGTATTTTTTTTTATCTAAGGCACTAAAACTGCTTATATATGTAATTGTGCAAATAATATTTAATGTATTTCAATCACTGGTTAATTGCTTTTACAGTACATTCTGACATTCTATATTATTATATTTTCCTTAAACTGAAATTAACAAATCTAATGTACTATACAATTTGTTAAGAATTACCATTCTAGAACTAGAATAAAGCTTTATATTTCCCATTATCAATGTTAATGCTCATTAGCACAGTTAGAGGATCTATAGTTTTGAATTAGACCATGAACTTATAGACAAATTTCCTTATTTGGTATTAGATTTGCTTGAAATTTGTTGCAGAATGGGATCATAGTGCACCCGGGATCCACCAACAAATTATGATGCATAGTGCAAAAGGGGGTTTTGATGACTCTAATGTCGTTTTTAGATTTCGATAATCACACGCAAAAACTGTCGTCTTGACCTGGATGATCTCTTATTCGATCCATTTTCAGAAGTGTCTTGGTTCCTTCTGCTTGATTCCCGATAACTGATCAGTTCAACCGTTTGAATCAGAAATATTGGTAACATACTAAAAATTTCATACATTTTTTTCTCATCATCTTCAACATTGTATGTCCATCTTCTGATCTTCAAATGGTTCATGATTATGATGATAATGCAAAACTATTCTTCTGTGATCTAGAAGACAAGATCAAAGCATTCAACAAAACGTTTATGGGTAATCTGTAATCATGATTCATGAAATGTGGCATTTATTCCATCCCATCCGGGTCACTTTTCTTTATGCCACGGTTTGAACAAGGAGTAAATACTTTCTTTCCTGAAAAAGAAACGGGGTTTCACTTCCGACGCTGTTCTTTTGACTTCTTTAAGCTCCGGATATTTTGAGAAAATAAGAGATGTGCATTGGGTACATCCCACCGTAACTGCTGAACTGATTGAAGCTTTTCAACAAACTGAAAAAAAAGATGCATAACATGCAAGTGTGGGCAGAACTGTACTTACTGGGATTGACCTATTATCACATAAATCACTAGTTCATGTTTGGGACACGGGTCAAAGTCTTGGACGGTTAAACCAGTGGATCCTGCAAATTTTCATGCTCCATTGTTATTTGATGGCAATGGCAATAAGACAACAGGGGCAGATACTGATGAAACAGTTCCTCTGATATGTGATGTTTGATATAATGGCTAGAATTGTAAACTGTCTTATGGTGGGTGGAAGATGCAGTGCACCATACATATGCAACCTGATCCACTTGCTGTGGTGGGAAATGATAGTTTAATAAAAGAAAAAGGGAATGTAGGGGTTGTATCTTAACATGCTTTCATAGCTCAGATGGTTAGAGCACCCGTTTAGTAAGCGGGAGGTCTTGAGTTCGAATCTCAATGAAAGCAGTTTTTCATGTTCTTTTTTAATCAAACTGTTAATTGTTGAGAACATCTCATGTAGTTAAGTCTTTTATTTAAATGAAATGTATTGTCATATTAACATTTATAAACCTTCAGGTTCATATACATATACAATGGTACGGCATAGCAGTGCACCCTTATCCATATTTTTATGGTGGGGAATGATTACCACCACTCTTTGCACTAGAAGTGCAACACAACCATAAGTCCATAACCATAAGCTACCATGCTTCTTTTGGATTTGGCTTATATTATTATTTTTACTCAAGGTTCGTTTAGTTTTAAGTTCGAGTAATGCTGGGCCTTCCATGGCTGTTTTTCTTAGTATTTTGGCCTTTTGGGTAGAGGTTCACACAAAACCCGTACCTAAACCAGACCTGAGAAAAATCCAGAACCGGTTATTTTTGTACACCGGTATTTTATGTCCATAACTGACCCCGACCGGACCCTACCCGTAGGGTATGAATACAGTATAAATTTCAAGATCAATACCCATGCCCGATTTATACCCGATAACGGTTTTTTGAACACCCAGATTTTTAAAGTATAGTTTTTATGCTTTACTTCACAACTTTTATATTTAAGTTTTTTAATAAATGCATATTATAAGGCAAATAATTTGTACTCGGTGAATTTATGTTATTGTAATTTATTTTAATTACTTTTACAAATTACAAACCAATATAATCTTTAAATGAATTTATTTTTTGTGTAAAATAATAAAAAAAAACTTATTCTTTAAAGTGGGTATTAATACCTAAACCATACCCAATTCTAATAACTAATCGTACCCTACTCAGATACACAAGGTATGGTTTTTCTTCTCAATATCTGTACCTGAACCCTAATTGGTTTCTCTTATTATCCGATCATACCGGACAGGTTTCATGTTTGCTCATAGTATTTTTTTTTTACTTTTGATTTTTCTTTTTAGGTGCAAATTTTGAAGTGCATTTTGTAATTTGGGCCAAATTTTAAGATGCATATTTTTTTAATTTTGTTTTTTCTTTCTTTGAAGATGCAATTTTTTAATTCATGAAGTCAAGATAACCTTTTTATTTTATCGGCAGCAAAGGCCCAGACACCCAATATCATCCTGGCAAATAGATCATCTTTTTGTCTGAAGAACAGAATTTATTGACCCACCCAGCTCACCACTCAGGAGGAACCCATAAATGGGAAACCCCCTTACTCAACAGTGGCGTCTCTGAGAATTTATGTACTCTGTTCGAGCTTGAAAAATGTGCCCATATTTGTTAACGATAGACAATTCTTCCGCTCGTTTCCTTTTCTGATGTTTTTGCCATCCGGATGCTTGTTTAGGAGGCATTAACGCCTAAAAATAATAATTGATGTTCAACAATTAACATACTAACAAAATTACGACGACACTTAATCAATACGACAATATATGATGTTCTGATGTTATGCAATATTCTGGGTTCTGATGTTATATAATATTCTAATTTGATGTTCAACAATTAAACGAACAGTCGGAACAGACCTGATGTTATGTGATGATTTCTGAAAGTATGAAACTTCTGAAATCGGAAATTCGATCAGATTATCAGAATCAAAGTTTCACGATATGATGATGATGAAATCGGAAATTCAATCGTGAAATCAAAGTTTCAATCAGATTAACAGACCCATGTTCGTTCCCAGCAATCCAGAATCGCCTTCAATCTTTTGCACTTCTGAGTTCTGCCGCCTGCGCGTTCAATACTCCAATCGTCGGTCGTCCTTTCAGTTTCCAGGCCAGCGTGTTTTTTTAATCAGAATCAGTGTTTTTTTTTTTTTTGAAATCATATTAGTATTGGGTTGGGCCCTATAAACCTAGTGTTAAGTTGGGTAAACTATAAAGCGTAAAAATGTATTTGATAATGGGCCTCTATGTTGGATTTGGTATGTGTGTATAATTTTTTTTAAAAGTAACATATATATATCGATTTTTTTTTAAAAAATCTCGTGTCCCTCGAAATCACGGGTCTTGTGCGGAAGTCCTCCCCACACACCATAAGAGCCCTAACAAAATTTGTCATATGTGAGACTCTAGCTCATAACCTTTCATTTGAAAAGTCATGAAGTTATCACTTACCAGAAGGCTCGATAATATCAAAATAACTAACTAGGAAAGCAGCCAAATAGATCTTTGGCCAAATAACATAGCAAATAACCTTATTATGAGTATTTAAATGAATTTTACGTAAAAAAAACATAATTAAAAGTGTTGGCATATTGAGAAACGCAATTAGAATAATTTTGTTTGTAATTTTTATTCTTTAGGTGCATGTTTTTAAATTTTAAGCTATATATTGTAATTTGGGTGCATCTTGAACTATTTTTTAAGATTAGGCCAACTTACTTTTACTTTAAAGATATCACGTGTCAAATATGTTTCATCATTACAAAATATATTTTAAGACTTTAAGTACATATTTGATAATTGTGTTTAAACTCATTAAGAATTCTACGACATAATTTCTCTTAATGTATCTCTTTCCTCTCTTTTGAAACGATGATGCCACGATACTGCTGTCAGACCACACGTGATATGCATACCGTAAATGACTTTAGTGGTTCAATGAGAAAACGGAACATCAATTACACATTGTTTATCGTCGTTTGAAAATCATATATAGTTAATTTTAAGTATGACTTGATTGTATGATGTAAACATGAATAATGAATTAACTTAAACTTAATGCAGGTTATATGATTACTTAGTAGACACTCAGGGCCGTCCCCAAAAATGTTCGAAAATCTTTAGGCCATGTACGAACAGAAAATACGGGCCCCTTAAATATAAACTTTTATAAAAAAAATATATAAAAATTTTAAATATAAGAAATTGAATTAACGTCATTTGAATCAACACCAAATGTAACTTGACAAATAGGCAATTAATGTCATTTACATTTAATAAATAGATAAGCAACAAAAAAACGAAAACTGAGGACGTCGGGATTAGAACCCATGCCTTCTTATCAAAAAGTGACTTTCAAACAACCAAACCAAGTGCTGAGGATGGTATTTTTCTGATTCATTACGTATATATTATACCTTTACAGTGTAAAACTAATAAAAAACAAAAAAAATGAGCTCTCGATGGGTTTGGGCCCTGAGCCGTCGTCCACCCCCACACTCTTCGTGCCGGGCCTGTGACACTATTAAGTTATCTTAATTCTATTATGCATACTTTATCTTTCTTTAACTGAGCATTAGGTGACTAGATTGCCCCCCCACGTAGAAAAATTGATTGAATATATATAAACAAGAGAACAACAAAAGTTTAACTTTGGGAAATTTGTAAATCTCAACATATTAAGATGTAACAATCAATAGGGTAAGGTTCAAATACATATAGTATGTTAAAAATAGGAAGTCTTAGGAAGGATAATTAAACAGACTTCGACTGAATTCATTTAAGCGGCATTGGAACTGTCCCTTCGAACTCTACGATATGAAATTTTAGGTTTTCATTTATCGATTTTTAGCTTGTAGATTTCTATTTTTTGTTTAAATCATTGTAAATTTTTATTTAGCATTATGTTTTCTATATTTGCGTCATTGTGTCTTTTTTTACGACTCACTAAGTCTTTTTTTTCTTCGACATTTTGTTATATTTCTCGACATTTGTTATATTTCGCAATTCATTATGTCTTTATACCCTTCCTAGTTTAAGATACTTTGTACTTTGTAGAATAACTTTACCCATAATCAATAATTAGTCCACTATCCTACAAACATACATAAATGGTAACTAGAATATTGTATCGTAATGTATTATTGTTTTGATAACTATTACATGTAGGATGTTTATATAGTAAATACATTTACACTCTAGTCCCTATATTATAACTTAATATAATTATTGTCTAATATTTCCCCATAAGCTAAAGCCGAGGAGTATAACTAGTAAAATAGGTAGGCATGTAAACTTGTTTGGCGGGAAGTTCGTATATGTTCGTTTATTTAATAAACGAACGAACACGAACACAATTTTTTTTTCGTTTAATTAAATGAACGAACATGAACACACCTTATGTTCGTTCATTAATGTTCGTGAACTCGTTTATTCGTCTAAATTTTAGTAAATATATAAATAGTTATATTTATATGAATATAAGGTTTTCTAACTACTTATATAAATATAACTAATTAGTAATTGAGTTTTCTAGTAAAAAAATGAAATTTTTAAATTTTTCTTAAATCATAACTGATCACTTACTTAATAGTTATATAAAATCCTACTTAATTTTAGCATCTGTGAACCCTAATTTAGATGTGTTTTCGGATAAACTGTAATATATTAGATTTGTTTGTTTGTGTTCACTAATAAATTGTGTTTGTTTATATTTGTTTAATTACTTTCATTTGTGTTCGTTTATGTTTGTTCAATTATATTAATTTATGTTTGTGAACTGTTCGTTTAGGCTTTAAACGAACTAATATAAACGAACACGAACATGCCAGATTTCTTAATGAACAAACACAAACAAGAAAAAAATGTGTTCGATTATATGTTCGTGTTTGTTTTTGTGTTCGGTTAAAGTTAAATGAACAAACACGAACGTACGTATGTTCGTATCGTTCGGTTTGTTTATAGGCGTAAAAATAGATAGAATATGGTACATTTAGCAGGAGCGTATAAGTAAAAAATATGAAAAGTCACTTGTTGTATGACTCAATTTTAAAATATTGGGGTTTAAAATTGAACCCTAGATTTGTCTGGCCCCAAATCACAAGTCACCGACACTCTGATAATCCATCCAATTAAGCACTCGCAAATTTCAGTGATCCACCCAAGCTTGGATCTTGGAGATACATGTATCTGCACCAAATAGCATCTGCGACTGTGTTCTTGATGCGTCCCTCCCAGAGGTATACATATATATTTATAATAATAATAAATTCTTATGCATTTCAAGCACTTGCTACTTGCTTTTACATTCTGTATCATAATATCTTCCTTCAACTGAAATGAGCAGATTTTGTGTAGTATATACAACTTGTAAGAATGAAGTATATATAGACCTTAGTCTAACCATTCTGGACCTAGAATAAGGCGGTTTCCTTTCCCATAGGCCAAAAAGCTCCTTAACCTTAAGGACACGTGGCGTGCCACGTCAGCATTACCCAATAATTAATAACCCTTTAAATTATAAATATATATGTGTGTGAGTGGAGGGAATTGGGCAACGCCGGTTTGTACAACACGCCCATCAAATTTTTTTACCCAAAACGCCCCCCGTAGTGGTGTTGGGGGCGCTTTGGGGCTTCTCCCCCCTTGCAAAACGCCCCACTACACATGGACTTATTAATGTCAATGAAGGTTCATTTAGTACAGTTTACAGGATCTGTAGTTTTGATCTAGATCAGGATTCATATCCAACAATTATTCGTTATTTCAGCATAATAATCACATTAAAGGATTGAGATGTCATGTGTCATAGCTAAGGTCATGTAATTTCATGGATTAGAATATTGTAATAAAACTTATGGACTGTTTGATTTTAAAAAACCCTTGATGAGAGTCATGATGCAATTGATGTGGAAGAGTCTTACAGGTTTAGCAAGTCCTTTAACAACAGAATCACATTGATTATGTTTTGATCTTGATTAGAGAGGAAAGGTAGTGTAAGTATTCAAAGCTTGATAATATATGCAGTAATAACAACCCCTTATGTTGTTAGTTAAGAGGGTTAAAATCGTGTTTGTTAACTGTGGGATAGACCTTGACAATCTCTTAGGTGAAGTGCTTTCAATTTTCAGAAGTTTCTTGATTACTTCCCGCTTGATTCCCCTATAGCTAGTCAACTCTTCAGTTTGGATTGGAAATCTCCCGAGAGTTTTAATAACGTACTAAGGATTTCAAATAATTCATCAACATCATCATCACCGTATGTTCATCTTCATGTGGTTCATGAATCATGATTATGATAATATTGAAAGAGCTATTCCTTTGTGATTAAGATCAAAACTTTCTTCCAAACGTGTTGTGACTTGTGAGTAATCATGAAATGTGATAATTGTTCCATCATCACTCTTCTTGATTTCACCATTTGTACAAGAACTAAACACCACCTTTACTTAAAAAGAAGCAGGTATTTACTTCTTAAGCAGTTATCTTGTCTTCCTTACCAATCCATTTGGGCACTTGTAACGAGGTACTACAATTCTTACTTAGCACAAGCGGATGTAACAATAGGCATTAAAGTAAGGGTTTTAGGCATCCATTGAATTGATTGAAGTTTTTCAACAATCTAAAACATGATGCATAACAGGAAAATGTGGCGGATATGTACTTACTGGGTTTCACCGTTAACTAAAAAACTAGTTCATGGTCTACTTTTGGGGACATGGCTCAAAGACTCGGATGCTCAAACCTCGTTTCGTTGCTTACTTGCTTCACCATTTTAGTAGTTATGATATAGATGCATTCAAGGTGCTCCCATTGATATGTGATGTTTCAAACCATGGCTAGACTTGTAATCGTCTTATGGTAGGAAATATGCAGTGCACCAATGCAACCTGATCCGCTTGCTGTGGTGGGAAATGATAGTTTATTAAAAGAAAAGGGGAATGTAGGAGTTATATCTCAACATGCTTTCATAGCTCAGATGGTTAGAGCACCCGTTTAGTAAGCGGGAGGTCTTGAGTTCGAATCTCAATGAAACAATTTTTTTTATCTCAGCAACTATTGATTTGTAATGTTATTATAAATCATCTTGTAGGGCTATTTTAGATTTTTTGAAAATTTGTAGGGCTATTTTAGATAACATATGCAACCACATTGTTTGTAGTGCACCCTTATCCATTCTTTTGTGGTGGGAAATGATAGTTTAATAAAAGAAAAGGGGAATGTAGGGGATGTATCTCAACATGCTTTCATAGCTCAGATGGTTAGAGCACCCGTTTAGTAAGCGGGAGGTCTTGAGTTAAATCTCAATGAAAGCAGTTTTTGGTGATTTTTTTTAATTCAGATTCTCAGAGACTGAAACTGTTTAGGTAGCTTTTGGATTTTGGAGATGATGTGGCATTAGGAATCAGTTTGTTCACCACTGAATATATGTGCTCGTTAACGAATGCACTATAGTATTCTAATGACTATAGTGTATTATTAATGAATTAATGTTTACTCTTGACTCCGTTATAAGTATTAATGATTAAATAAAAGGTGTATTCGCCGGCACTAGTGAATACAATGATTCTCATATATTTAGTGGGTCTCATTTGAACCCGCCCCTATATATGTGTGTATGTGTATGTGTATATAGTTGTATATGTCAAATTGAATGCACTTCAATTACTTGTTACTTGTATTTAGATTTACCCCTTTGTATCATTATAATTTGTCTAAACTGAAATGATCAAATCTAGTGTATTACACAACTTGTGATGAATGAATTAAAAGTGAGCATAGCATATCAAAGCTAACTATATTCATTTCCGAACTAATAATTAAGCTTTTTCATTTGCCCTCATTAATAATGTCAATGGAGGTCCATTGAGTACAGTTTAGAGGACCTGTAGTTTAGAAACCATGAACTTGTAGACAAATTTCCTTATTAAGTATTAGGTTTGCTTGAAATTTGTTATGAAGCGGGATCATAGTACACCAGGGATCCACCAACAAATTATCTTGCATGGTGCAAACCCGAGTTTCGATGACTTTAATGTCACTGTTAGATTTCAATAATCACGCACAAAAACTACGTGTTGACCTGGATGATCTCTTAGTCGATCCATTTTCAGAAGTTTCTTAGTTGCTTCCGCCTGGATAATTGATCAATTCAACACTTTGAATCAGAATGTCTCAAGTGTTTTCGTAACATACTAAAGATTTCAACTGTACGTTCATCTTCACCTAGTTCATGATTATGATGATAACGAAAAGCTATTTTCATGATCAAGATGAAAGCTTTCTTCAAAACATTTTGTGGGTGACCATGAAATGTGATAATAATACCATCCCTGTCTCAACAAACCAAAACAAAGTTGCATATCAGGAAAGTGTGGTCAGAAATGTATTTTTTGGGTTTGAGCTTTAAACAAATCACTAGTTCATGGTAGACTTTTTGGTACATGGGTTAAACCCAAGAATGAAACAGCCTGAATCCGGCTTGCACAGTTGCACTTGTGCCTTGTCAACTGAACCTTGTTTCCATGCTCCACCCTTTTCCTATTGCAGTAAGACAACAGGGACTAATACCGATGAAGCGGTGCACCCTTATCCACTTTTGTCCTTTTATAGTAGGGAACGATAATCTGATAAGATGAATAGTGAACATGGAGATGTATCTCAACCTGCTTTCATAGCTCAGATGGTTAGAGCACCCGTTTAGTAAGCGGGAGGTCTTGAGTTCAAATCTCAAAGAAAGCAGTTTTTTATCTTTTTTTTTCAATCTCATGGATTATTGATGTGTGATGTTATGAGTACAACTAGTAGAATACCATATATGCAGCCACATTGTAGTGCACCCTTATCTACTTCTTTTAGTTGGAAGTGATAGTTTATGAAATAAAAAGGTAACATAAGGACATGTCACAACTTGCTTTCATAGCTCAGTTGGTTAGAGCACCCGTTTAGTAAGCGGGAGGTCTTGAGTTCGACTCTCAATGAAAGCAACTTTTTTTATGAATCTCTATTTTTAATTTGGGGCAGCTGAAACTGTTGGTGTAGCATTTGAAGTCTTCCCCATTTTTTTATTCTGAAAAAAATGGCTCAAGATTAGAGAGGACGAGATGATCCAGGAACCCAATTTTATTATCTTTGTTGGGATTGCCTATTTGGCTGATTGTGTGAGTTAATCACTATGTTCTATGTAGTAGTTAATATGTTGTGCTTAAAATGTATACTAGCTTTGTGCATACTTAGGCTAAAGGGTGTGGATGAGGGTAGTCCGTGAGGATGATCCGTCACGTAGGCGTCCACGTCAGGCGGCATTGGGAGGACGATGTCGACGATGACGGGCCCAAGGGGGCGGTTTTGCTGGTCCAAGCCCCACACCTTGCAGTCTTAGATTTACGAATATTTGTTGATGATTGAGTTGCCTTAATGCCTTGTACATATGTTTATATTCTTACCTTGGTCTCTTTCACACTTGTGGTTTGTATCTATTGTGTCCACTTTGAGGAAAGCATCGATGAAGGGGAGTGGCCTTGTCGGGAGAAACAATATTCTCTACTTTTTAAAGAATCATCACTTAATAATTTGTGCATTAAGATTCTTAAAGAGCATTAGTGTTACTTTCAAGGTGTATTTAACCTCTAAAGTAAATACTTCACTTTGTACCGATTTTAGTTTTTGATGTGGGCGTGTGTGGGTTTGGATGCAACGGTGAATGTTAAGAGAAAGTAGTGGGTTTCAACCTGGGGTGTAAATGAGCCAAGTGACCTGAGATCAGCTTGGTAAAAACTCGAATCAAGGCAAACTTAAACGAGCTCAACCTTTTATTGAGGCTCATTTAGCAAATGACAGCTCGCAAGCCTAAACAAGCTTTTATTTATATAGTAACTATTATAATATATAAAACTATGATGAAATTTTTTTATGTTATATCATATATAAATAATTGTAGATATAAAAAAATAAATATATAATTTATTAATAAACGAGCAAGATGAGCTCGAGCTTGAGAAATACTCATGAGAGTAGTACTTAGAACTCAAGTTTTAGCAATGAAACTCAAGCACGAGCCCGGGGCCATCTTCAAAAAAGTAAAAAACAATTTGGGCCCTGAGCGAGACAAAAAGCCGGGCCCTATTTGCCCTATTACAGTATATTATTCAAAGTTTTTAGATAAAAACATTTAAAGTTTCAATTAAATATAATACTATTCTTTTTACCCGTCAAGTATTGTAGCAAACTAGCAACGCCATACGCGACCAATAAATTATATACCACAGTCAACCCGACTCGTTTCCGAACTAAATTTACGTTAAAACGTAGAGTAATCCGAATTCATACCATTAAATGAAAATGTATTATATTTGATCCAACTTGTTTACAAATAAAATTTACGTGAAATGTAGGCCTAGTCAAGACGTACATAAAATAAACACGTGCGGTGGCGTCATAAGCGCCGTGATAAAGTATAGACTACAATCGACCCGAATCGTTTCCAAACTAAATTTACGTTGAAACGTATAGCAAATCAAATTTATACCGTCGAATAAAAACGTATTATATTTAACCCAATTTGTTTCCAAACAAAACTTGTATCAAAACATACATAAAAATAAAATACGCTTTCTTCAACTAAAATACTAATGAATTATCAATAACATTTATAATTCAAAGGAAAATGTATTTTAAATACATATGCCGTGAAGTTAAATTTCCAATCAGAAAAAAATTTTGTGAACTTCAATTTCCAGTTAGAGAAAAAAAATAAAAAGAGGCACAGAAAGAAGACTCGATCTCGGGCCTGTGTTTTAAAATGGATACTACGTACCACTAGAACAAGCTGCTGTTTTTACCTTGTTTTGTATCATACAATATATGTAAAATGATATATAAAATATATAAAATCTGAAAATTTTTTCAGGCCCTTTTACGATTTTGGCCCTGAGTCGGTGCCCACCCGGCACTTGTCCAGGGCCTGCCCTGCTCGAGCCCTAGCGCTCTAAAATGGTGCAAGGATGATGACAAGTATTTAACTTCTAATAATAATGATAATGACAGCAATGAGAAGTAGAAATTAAATTAATAAAGCGTGAATCATACAAGCGTATTATATAATTTCATAATTTATAATAATGACCTATACAAATAGTTATGAATAAAAAGTTTCAAAAATCACTATGTTAAGTGAAGATTAATATTCAAAACTCTGTATAAATAAATCAATTTATACAATAAGTTTTGAATTATTGTATGATTTGATTCATACTTCAGTAAACATTAACTTTGTTTTTATTCATCTATGAAGATATAAATAAGAAAACTCCTTGATAGATCAACAACCACAAAATTGATGTTTTATAATCAAAATACATTTGTTTCTCATTTCCTTTGATAAGACTTTCATCAGCATTCACGATTGATTCTCTACTTAATCTTTATAATAACATTAAAAATCAATGACATTTTCTATCCTTTACAATTAAATAATATCTATTAATATTTTCATTATTACATTTTCTCTATTCATCTACTCGTAACCACTTTTTATAAATATTAAAAAGTTATATTGAAGGTGTCTAACATATATTTTATACTAACTTAAAAATAAATGTCGGTGAAATTTTCAAGTTATGTCCCTCCAGCGTATTTTCAACTTGGCCCCTTCATGTTTCTTTTTTTGTCCTCTGCATTGTTTATATGCTTCCTGTTTTTTTCCTCTATGGATCCTTTTGTTCGGTTTCTCTCTACATGGTTTATTGGTTTATATACTTCATATCAAAGGAATTGCTAGGTTCTAAATTATTTAAACTAGCTTCAAGCTCCTCCGCGTTGCGGCCGGGACGTAAAACTATGTCAAATAGCACTAATGCCACACCACTGTCAGCAACTACCAACACTGAGTCAATCAAGGACCCGCGCGTTGCGACAAACTTATTAAACGAAAAAAATAAACATAAAAACATTAAACCACACACGCACGTTGCGTCGTGTTAACTCGTAGAATTTTGAGCGAAACAAAAAAAAACGTTGAATAACACACACACGTTTCGCCGTGTCAACTCGCAAAATTTAGAACGAAACGTAAAACGAAAATTTGCGAAAGAAAGTGTAGGGGACCAAAGTTGAAGGTAAAAATGTTGTAAGGTTAAATTGAAAATAATGAAAACTTTTGAGTTAAAAGTAAACAAGAAATATTATGTGGATTAAAATTGCAAAACATAAAAAAAAACTTTTGGATCAAAGTAGTAAAATCAAAATTTTTTTTGAAACACCCCAAAAGCACAAGGTATAACACCTTATGCATAAGAATGTGCTTATTTATGGTTTTTGTAATTTTAAGATAGAAAATATCAATTAAGTTGGGTTCAGTTTTTAAGATCACATTTTGAAATACTCTTTACTATAATTTAAAAACTATATAACCAAAGTAATAATTGCATTTTATTGAAAATATAATATACGTTTTTAACCGTCACTAAATTTTCCTTCAATAATCGTCGTTCGCTAATTTCTTTTGCTTATCTCTATCGTTCATTTACTTTAAAAAGACCACATGCATATTTTTATGTCAGTATAAATACGAGTTGAACTATATTTTGCAGTAAACTTTTTTCTGGAAACAGGTTAAGTCAAATATAATACAATTTTGATTAGAAAAAAAATCATTTTTACGTGCATATTTTATGTACGTGTCGGTATAAATTTCGAATTGGTCTATGTTTTGATGTAAACTCTTTTGAGAAATTACTCAGGTCAAATATAATGCTTATTATATGTACGTTTCGGAAAATTTTGCTACAAACTGAGGGGTGTTAAATTATGGTTTTTTAAAGATCTATTAATCTCTTTCGATTGCACATGTAAGTTTTTCTTTTATACATGTTTTGTTTTCTATGAATGAGTCAGGTTATGTTTTCTATGTTCGATTTACTATACGTTTTTTATCGGATCAAAATGCTTATATAGGTTACATTGAGTTCAAATTTTTTTTTACTGGAAATTATAAATTCTTTTTTGTATGCAATATACATTATATTATTTTAGATCATTGTGAAACAGAAACAATTACAGACTAACGGCAGATAGACGGGCAACAAGCTGCGCCGCCACCCTCTTCTGAATAGCAAACCCTACCCTGCTAAACACAAAATTATGTCCCTTAACATTCGTGGTGTTACTGCTTACCACCTGCTAAACCCGCTTGAGGAACCGCACCGCGTCAGGGGCGAGACGCGCCAAAGGTATCGAAAGCGAACGGGACGAACACGTACTGATTCTCGATACATGCTTTTTTCGTGTTTAGCTACTTTGTCCGCCTCCGCCATGAGTTCAATCGGATACGTCAAAACGCACGTTTATATATAGTTAACGCCTCACATAACGTCTAGACTAATCCATTCGATGTTTATAACATACCCGCGCCGCAACCTTATTACCAGTAACGAGTATTGAAAATTAGAATTATCCCGTTTTGGGGTTAATATGAACCCTAATTCCAGAAACCCAAATTACATGAATCCAAAGAATCAAACCTAACCGACAATCTCTGATCAGATGCCATTAAGCACTCACCTCTGAACAGGAATCCACCCAACCTTTTCCCATCTTGGAGACAACTGGTGATCGATCAACAGACCAGAGTTGGGTTGAATTCTTTTAAGTTAAAAGGGTCAGTTTCTGTCATTTATTTCAAAGATTCTACACCAAATGCGCTATTGCTCTGATACTATGCTTCTTGATGTCCCATCTCAGAGGTATATATAATAATAAATATATACATTTATCTAGTGTATTTATTATACAACTTGTAAACATGTTTCCTTTATTTAGTATTGGGTTTGTTTCAAGTTGGTTACCAAATGGGATCATGATGCACCGGGGCTCAATCGGTTTGCATATTGCGAAAAAGGGGTTTTTGAATTTTGATGGCTTATGTTGATTGTTAGGTTCGATAATCGTGCAGACAAAAACTATTAGTTATTTCAACATAATCACATTAAAGTAGATCAAGTTGTCATGTATCTTAGAATATTATAATGGACTTATGGATATTTGATTCCAAAGAATTTGATGAAGTCATGATGCATTATATGTGGAAGGTTCTTAACAATTTAATCAAGTTCTGTAAGGATGAAATCATATTAATTATGTGTGTCTTTTATACCTGATCTTGATAAGAGAAAAGTAGTGTAGATATTTAGTTATTTTCCGCTTGATAAGATCATCATCATACTCTTCGCTTGATAAGATCATCATCATCATACTCATACCTGATATTGATCAGAGAAAAGTATTGTAGATTTTAGTTATCTTTCGCTTGATAAGATCATCATCATACTCAGTAAATCCCACCAATAGCAAAGCTAAGGTTGGGTTTGAGGAAGGTAAGATATAGACAGCCTTATCTCTACCTCGTAGGAATACAGAGGCTGCTTCCAGTGAGACCCCCATCTCAATAGTGGTTTTGCATCAAGCCTTGGACCTAAGGTGTATCACTTAGCAATCAGGACAGAAAGATTGGTGCATGTACCCTCGAGTCTTTCAGCTATCAACGCCACCACATGATGCATGATTAACCGTCCCCCGTTTTTAACGTTATTATCACGATAGTAGTAAAATAACGTTAAAGTTAGTGCAATTTCACTTTTGCGCCCAGAGCGTCCATGCATATAAACATTATATGCGCACACCGCAAGCGGGGCAATTTCGCTTGATAAGATATGTAGTAATAACGGCCCTTTATATTGTTAGTTAAGAGGCATGACTTACGTTGCATTCACACAATGATTCACTTAGAACAAACACTACATTCATCACAACAGAACACTATACGATACACTAAAAGCAACACTTACATATGGTTAAAACTTCACTTAACCAATCAAACTTTAACTATAATAAAAATACCAAAAACTTTATCTTCATAACAGCCTGCTCATGCCCCCTATGTTCTTTCTCTTAAGCACTGCTACTAAAGATCGTATACTCTCTTGAAATACATGCTAAACGGGTCAGTGGGAGTCTATTACATAACATTTCCACTTTTAAATCATTGTGCCAATTTTGATTATGTAAAAAGAGCAGTTATTATAATAAAGCCATGATAATCTTTATTATATTCTATGCTACATATGCGGCGTGGGGTCTTACTTTGCTCAACTTGGCGACTTATTTGCGCTAGAGGCCCTCTATAACACTTGTGGCGTACACAGAGCCCTTTAACATGTCACACCCCGACCCGCAGCGGAATAAGAGTCGGGGCATAATTGGGTTATCACCAAAGCTCATGATGTTTACTAATATGTTTCATATTTATTAAATTCAAAATTACATCCTCAATATTTCAAACAAGTTCATACAATTACAAAGAAAAGTAACTAACTAAACAATCCAAAGTCTAAACCGATTTATTCTTCTAAGCCATCCTATATGTTTCTTGCTGCATCTGGATCACCTGTATCATGTGTAAAAATGGGGGTTTTTGGGTCAACATAAGTTGGCGAGTGAACCTTGTTAGAAAACATTTATTATTGATTTCTTGTTATTTATTATGGAAAATTGTGCAATAATCATATGTGAGCAAACGTAAATAAACATACAATAACAATAACAATAACAAACAATAACATACAATAACAAACAATAACATACAATAACAAACAATAACATACAATAACAAACCACCTTGCATGAATATATAACATGAATGATAATGTAAATGTTGGCAACGTCTCGTTCACGCTCATAGGTAATGGGGAACGGACGGCCTATGATGAATGTATGTGCGATCAAGGCTCAATCAAACGGAGCCGATCGTATGTTGGCAACGTCTCGTTCACGCTCATAGGTAATGGGGAACAGCTCACGCTCATAGGTAATGGGGAGCGGCGGCCTATGATAATGTATGTACTGAAAATGATAAATTTAATCTAAACAATAACCACACAAACAGTTGATACATATTGAATACACATTTGATCATGGATATGATGGATGCACAATTGTTTAAATGTAATAAATAATAAGACACATGATACACCCCAAAAACGTGATTAAAACGGGGAATTTGTAGAGATTCACTCACTTTGGGTGCTTTCGGTTGGTGATGTTGAATGCGCACGAGTTTAGAGGATTGATCGACGAGGAATAACTAACCTAAATAATAACGAAAAAGTACGGTAAATAAGTGGATTTTTATTAATAATTTTAATAGGATTTTTAGATATATTTTTGTGAGTTTAAGACTATTTTCTAACTTTAAAAACATTATTTTTAAGTATTTTTAATTGATTTTTAAATTAAATAAATAAATAAAAACATAAAAAAATATGTTGACTTTTTGGGTTGACCGTTGACTATTTGACTTTGACTTGTTGACCGGTTCGGTCGTTTATATTGTTTGCACTGAGTGAGGTTCGAACTTGTGACCTCCCGTACGCGTGCACGCAGCTCTACCAACTGAGCTACGTGTCTAACCCGAAATATTTCTGTTTTTAATTATATTTATATACTATTTAATTTATTCCAAAATTCATTTATTTTAAAAAGGATTTTAATTCCATCGAACCGGCGTGCGTAACAGGTCTCGAACCCGGGACCTGTTGATTAACGTTGCACACAGTCCACCGCTGGACTGTGTGTCTAACCTGGTTAAAACACTTGTTTTTATTTCTCTTATATACTAACTGGAAGTTTTCATATTTGGGTTTTATAAAAAGTCTGAATATTGTGACGAATCGGAACAAGGACGGACTCGAACCCGGGACTCTATGATTCAAATGCACACAGTCCACCGCTGGACTGTGTGTCTAACCCGAGATATAATCCAATTTATATTAAATTTATATACAGACTAACTTCATCTTCTTCGTTACAATAACCCAGACAACTGATTTTCGACTGATCTTGTTCAATTCAATTAACAGGCATATAAGTGATTAAAATGTAACGGATAGGAAAGGTTTTGGGAATGAACATACCGGAATGATGACTTTTCTCAGAACTCCGGCAAAGTCGGCGGCTCTGTTTTACGAACTCCGTCTGAGCGGACCAATTAACAGTTTTGATTAACAATTTGTGAAATTGAACGACTAAACAAGAGTTATCAGAGAGTTTAGATGCTCATACGATTCACAGCGAAATTTGGAAATTTTCAAAAGTTTTCCGGCGACTGCAGATTATCCGATATCGTCGTTTGGGACCGATTCTGATTGGAGGGTTTGAGTTAGTAAAAGTCTAACAACAGATAGAAGATGAAAGATTTGAGAATTCACCGTTTTGATGAAAGACACGGTTTCCGACGAAAGTCCGGCGATTTCAGAAAGCGTTTCCGACGAACTGAAAATAGTGCGAAAGTGAAATTGGAGGTTCTGTGGATGATTTTGAGTCGCGAGATGATGATATTGTTGGAGTAATTCAGGAAGTGAATGATTTCGGTTATTAAACCCGAAATCATATGAATTCAAGTTCAATAAAAGCTGAATTGATTGAGATCGTGCGTCGTAATGTTTTCATCGGTTATAACCAGTAATTACAATCACTCAATCGACTGGAATGTTGAAAGCCGATATCGGTTTCAGTTTTTGGCGCAAACAGGTGGTTTCTCAGGTGAACATATGTTTTATTTGTTTCCTAGATTTCACAAAGACATCAAGTGGCGGAGTGGTTATGTGTTTGGTGTTAAGGTTTCCGGCTGACCCGGGTTCGAAACCCGGCAGCCCCTTTTCATTTTTAATTGTTTTAATTTTATTTTTTAACAATTTTAATTTCCATAATCTAAAATGTTTATTAGTTATGTATTGTTTAAAATTAAAATAAGCATTAAATGAGCAACAAAATATGAAACTAATTATTCGATTAATAAACGAAGCGGGTTTGGAAAACCCGTTTTTCGACGGATGTTACATAACATTTATAAAAATACACAATCATTAACTCTATAAAAAATTAAAAG
Source organism: Scalesia atractyloides (assembly GCA_947069175.1). Lineage (NCBI taxonomy): Eukaryota > Viridiplantae > Streptophyta > Magnoliopsida > Asterales > Asteraceae > Scalesia > Scalesia atractyloides. The sequence continues at coordinate 8,330,200 of CAMTDV010000014.1, read as the reverse complement.
TCCACTTTACAAAACCAAACAAAATTTACGTGTGTCAATAATCAAAAGCTATTCTTTTAAGATGAACATAAAATCTTTCTTCATAACCTTTTGTCGGTAATCATGAACTGGAATAATTATCCCGTCCCATCACTTTTCTTGATGCTGTATTTAGTTTTTTTGGTAGGTATCTATTCTTCCCCACAATCCATCGGGGACTGTTAACCTCGTGCTATAATACTTATTTAGTCTAAGCAAATGTAAAAATAAGCATACATGTCTAGGTTTTTGACACCTGTGTATGTTCTAGATAAAACAATAACCTGCTCTTAAGACGACAGCTTGCTTCCATAAATCAGTGCATACGAATCTTATCACTTCACCATTAAACAAAACTTAAAAGATGTTCTTTTGACTTCTTTAAGCTCCGTGTATTTTGCGATAATAAGAGATGTCGAATGTGCGGAAATGTACTTATAGGGTTTGAGCAGGAATAAATTACTTGGTCATCAACAAATCTTATCACATCCCACAGTAACCTCTGAATTGATTGAAGCTTATCAACAAACCAAAAAGAAGATGCACCACAGAAAAGTGTGGGCGGAAATGCACTTATAGGGTTTGAGCATGAAATAAATTACTAGGTCATCATCATCATCAGTAAATCCCATCAATAGCAAAGCTAAGGTAGGGTCTGAGGAGGGTAAGATGTAGACAGCCTTACCTCTACCCTGTTGAAATAGAGAGGCTGCTTCCAGTGAGACCCCCCCGGCTCGATAGTAGTTTTGCATCATCAGTAAATCCCACCAATAGCAAAGCTAAGGTAGGGTCTGAGGAGGGTAAGATGTAGACAGCCTTACCTCTGCCCTGTTGAAATAGAGAGGCTGCTTCGAGTGAGACCCCCCGGCTCGATAGTAGTTTTGCATCAAGCCTTAGACATAAGGCACATAACGCTCAACAATTGAGACAAAGGCTGATTAGTGCATGTACCCCCTTGTCTTTCAGCTATCAACGCCACCACATGATGCATGATTAACCGTCCCCCTCTTTTAACGTTTTTTTCACAAAATTAGTAAAATAACGTTAAAATTAGTGCACTTTCACTTTTGCCCCCCGAGGGCCCACACATATATACATTATATGTGCATACCGCAAACGGGGCGTAACTCAAGAATGAATAACCCTGTATCAGGCTTTCGGCTTGCACTTGTGCCTTGTCAATTGTGACCATTTATTGCTCCGCCATTTATTAATGGTAAGAAAACTGTGAGCGATACTGATGAAGCAGTCCCTCATATTAGACACTGGTGGGTGGGTTTGAACCTAGTTAATTCACTTTTGACGGCGTAGGCTAGTGCACTTTTTTCGCTGAATCTATGTTGATGAATGCTTTAGTAGTTATGACGTACATACATTCACAGTTTGCTTGCTCCCCCTGATATGTGATATGTGATGTTGGAATCATGGCTGCAATTGAACTTATTGGAACCTGATCTGATCCACTTGCTGTGGTGGGAAATGATAGTTTAATAAAAGAAAAAGGGAATGTAGGGGTTGTATCTTAACATGCTTTCATAGCTCAGATGGTTAGAGCACCCGTTTAGTAAGCTGGAGATCTTGAGTTCAAATCTCAATGAAAGCAGTTTTTTATCTTCTTTTTTTTATGGCTATAAATGTAATCATCTTGTAAGGCTATTTTAGACACCATATGCAACCAGTGGCGAAGCTTGACCCGAATGATGGGGGGTCGAAAACGTACATACCCAAAAAAAATTTATACAAAAACTACATATATAACACTACTATGCGAAAAGTTCGGAGGGTCGGGCGCCCCCTCCGGCCCCTTCTATACTATGCAACCACATTGTTTGTAGTGCACCCTTATCCGTTGCTTTTGGTGGGAACCATAATTTGGTAAAATAAAAAGGGAATATAAGGACATAAGACAACTTGCTTTCATAGCTCAGTTGGTTAGAGCACCCGTTTAGTAAGCGGGAGGTCTTGAATTCGACTCTCAATGAAAGCATATTTTTTGATGTATTTGTTTTATTTTATTTCAGAGGCTGAAACTGTTTATGTAGCTTTTGTATTGTAGGAATAGACTTTTATCATATGATGATTTACATGCATTATTATTAGATCTTTGCATATTTTTATTTTTTTTCTTGTTACTAAAATATTGAGTCAGCTGATTGACGATAGAGAATGGTAGAACATTATGGCAATATTGGACATTGAGATCACAGACGGCCTCAACCGCCACTCTTTGCACTCGAAGGGCAACGCATACATCTCCATGGCTGGTATTTTCCTCGTTCAAAGTATATTTATCCCTGCAATGTCGCATGTTTTCCCTACTTTTGATGATATAATTTATGGTATAAGTTAAAAGGAAGAAGCGAGTGTACAAACCCAGGGTGTAGTATTTATATTTAACGTGCATTTTTTTGAATTTGGTGTGTATTTTAAAGGTGTATTTTGGAATTTAGTTTGTATCTTAAACAAAAGTTGGTAAACATTTATTTGTTATTTTCTGTGGACAATACTACAATATAAAATGTGGTTCTATTTTCACTAATTGAACAAAGTGAATGTGAGAGACTACATACAATGCATTCATTATGTCACCAATTTGAAAAAATGTTAACAATCATTTCTATTTTAATTTCACACTTGGTATAGATTACATACAATAAGTCAGATACTCAGATTAGTGGCTTAGCATAGAGTACTTTTATGCAGAGTTAACTATTTGCACATCTAAAGTTTTCATTTACACTTTTGATCTAACAATCTAAGTTTTAATTATATTTTATGTTTTAATTTAGAGTTAACTGCCATTTTCGTCGCTGTGGTTTGTTCACTTTTACCATTTCAATCCAATTTTAAAAAATGCATCAGTTTCCTCTTTGACATACTGGAAACATGTCACTTCAGTCCAAAAATTAAAACCTAAGTCAGATAAGTTTAATAAAGGGAATTTTTTTCTTTTCATATTTCTTTTATTTTCACCACCTTATTTTATGAAAGAACAAATATACCATTCATTAAACTTGTCTAACTTAACTGAGTTTTAATTTTTGGACTGAAGTGGCACGTTTCCAGTATGTCAGGGAGGAAACTGGTGCATTTTTTAAAATTGGACTGAAATGACAGTTAACTCTTTAATTTATAATATGGTATGCTTTTCTTTCATAACTTTTAATATATTATGTGTTAGTTAAATCACAACGTTGCGATGTGTTTGTTTTATCTACATTTCGATTCAGATATTAAAAAAAAAACTTTCTGGTATTCAACTTACATCACAACAACGAATATGACTCAAGTTTTTTTTAGTTTACATCAGAAGTGGATAAAATATACTTTACAACGATATATTTGAATTTCTATGAAACATCAAACATTCAAATTTATATAAAAACACATTATATTTTACTTTTTTTAGGAAGACAAACACAATTATATTTTACTTTGATATATTAAAAAACAGAATTATTTTAATATTTGATTTTCTAGTATTTTCCAGGACATAAGAAAACATTCTTTTTCTCAATTTTCATTAATGATTAAGAACGTTAACAAAATGAGTGCATTTACCAAATTATAGATGGTGAAATAATATGGTTCTGTTATTTGCACACATTTTGTTTAATACACTGTTAATGTGACTATTTAGTATTTACTATTATTTTTTATATTTTTCGGGTTATATTTTGATTTTCTCTTCTAACTTTTAATAAATAGTGTTGTATAAACATTCACATATATCTTTGTGATGTGTAAATTTTTATGAACATATCTTGAATTTTAATACAACTGAGTATAATCTAATATAAATTAATTGTGTTCAAAATTATTATTGGAAAACCAAAGTAAACTGTAAAAGTAACAAAATTTGATTATAGTCACCTCTCATAAAAATAAATAAAAAAATATGCGTAATTTAGAAACACAAAAGTTACTATTGGTTTAATAAACCATAACATTCTTTAATTTGGTTGGTTGCTAAAATTGTACCAAGCAACTTGTTGAGGGTATTAATCCTTTTATATATATATATATATATTTCCTTAAAATTATGCACTAAAAATCAAAACTAATTGTGCAAATGTTGGCCTCAATTTGAATATTCCTATGTTTTTCTAAAAATGTTTAATTTAACTTTAATGCGTAATTTTGAATAATAAAGTAAACTTTCACACAATCACTCATACCAACTTAATTTATATACATTTGAATACTTAAATGAGGTGACATAAAGTGATGTTGCATTTTAATAACTGACAAAATTCATAAAAAAGTAATTAAAAACATGTTAAACTGATTGAATGAGTTTAACACGGCTAAAGTGTATTCAACTATGTGTACGGATGAAATAAAAAAATCCGAGTCCAACATGCATACCCAAAATCCAAAGCATATGAGAGGAGTATACTTGAAATCCGACGGGTATGGGATTATTTTTAAAAAATTTCACAGTATAGGATTAGGTAATACCTGACCCGTTCACCCGAAACCACATACCCGCTCACCCAAACTATTTACCCGATCATATACAATTTTTTTATTTCCCCTTAACCTTTATCTATTAGTGTTTTTTTTTAGTAGGTTTACTATGTGAACAAAATAAATTTTCTTTTGATATATGTACTTAATAATAATATTTATATTTTGTATCTTGTGAAATATATACATAAAACTCTCTATAAAATGATAATGTTCTTATTTATCTATGATGATAAAACTTACTCGTATGTAATGCATATTTAAATTTTATGATAGTTTTATATAAATAAAAGTTATGCAATAATTATAATGGTAAAAAACGTATTTGGAAATCATAATGCGTATTCTTTAATAAACTAATGGGTATACTCGTATTTGGAAATCATAATGGGTATCCTTTAACAAACTAATGGGTATACCCAAGACCTGCGGGTATGCCCGTTACTCGACGGGCAATTACCCAGCAAATACCCAACAAGTATTGAGTCGGATATGAGACACGACTTTATAACCGGGTATGAGTATGGGATTATTAATACGCAATCCGATCCCGACCCATTGTCATTCCTAACTATGTGCAACCTTATAACAATTACCAAAACATGTATGTATATATTTTTAAATTCATTATGTTATATATTAGTTGTCTATAAATTTTATCAGAAAATAAGACTTGTTTTATCATGTTACATAACCTCGATTTTAAATGTTGTGTTTTAACAAATGCATATTGATTTGTTATTGATGATAATATCATTTTGATGGCAACTTGTGGTTTATTTCGTGGAGGATTCTTTGTTTCTATTTATGAAAATTCTATATGGACAAGTTCGGAAGGTTGGTTCGTCACAAAACTCAAAGTGTTCTCCTATCATTGAATGTATATTACTCAATAAATATTTTATTGTATTTCTAATTAACATCATTTACATATTTAACCAAAGGTTATACCGTATCAACTCCATATTGCAAATTTACAGGATGGATGGAATAATTTTAGTTGAAGCAACAACCTATACCAAAGGACTTTGTATATGTTTTCAAATTCTAAATTATCATATTTACGACATCGTTTTAAAAAAATGTTTATATAAGTTATAATCGTAATATTTAACGTATTAGTTATAATCGTAATTTAACGTATTAGTTATAATCATAATATTTAACGTATTAGTTATTTATAAAATGAGAAAACTCACCAGACTATTTCTCGTTTTCTTTGATAATTTATCAATTATAACATGACACCTAAGAACTAATACGATAAAATAAAATCATAAATGTCTACCTAGTTACCATAATTTATCAATTATAACTTGACACCTAAGAACTAATACGATGAAATAAAATCGTAAAAATGTCTACCTAGTTACCAACCGATTGAATATCTCATGTCTCATCATGCTTAAATAATATCATACAATGATGATGCTTATAAAAAACCATATAATATGACTAATTGCCACATAATCAATACAAAATTAATCACTAATAATGTTATCTACAATTTCTTAATTTCTTCATAATCATACTTATATGTTTGCCTCAACCCAACCATCATTCCCTTTCATGCTTTCAACATCACCTACATGAAAACCATCCATCATAATTCATACATTCATCCTCATGAACTTCTTGTTCCCAATTATTGATTACAATAATTCCATAGGCAATCCAAATCAATTGGTCCAATTGAAGTTGATGGGGCTTCTTGATTTACAATTCCCCTTATACCCTTTTCAAGATTCGAAGAAATTTCAGTGTTCTTCTCTGAGCTCAACCCAGTGTCATGTGATGCGGTAACCATCTCTGACTCCATTTTTAACCCGTGACTATAGGACCCGATTAAACCCCTCAAGATTGCTTGATCACACACGGGGAACATAGAGCCGGAAGGGAATTGTTGCGTAAATGGATCCGATTGGACGCCAACCAACAAATTGGAATTGGGTTCGAATGGGAAGTTTGGTTTGTTGAGGAAGTTATTGATCATGTTTTTTTGAGTTGTTTGGAATTCGATCGAATTGGAGAAGCAGGGCACGCGAATCGAATTGGATACGTTTGGAATGATCTTGGGTGACTCCAATGGTGGCAAAGAAGTAGCAACACCACCCGAATCCGTCCTCATTAGCTCTGAAATGTGCAATTTCTTGCCCCCTGAAGTCTTGTGAAACACGCGACAAATCACCCATTCATTCTGCAGTTTAAATTACACATAATCAGAATCAGAAACAGAGTAAAAACAGAGGAAAACAGAGGAAAAAACAGAGTAAAACAGGGGAAGAATGAGAAATCAAGAACTTATTACCTTAGCTGATTTTGGCAAGCTTGAAAGCAACGATTTACCCTCTAATCTGTATTCATGAATTACCCAATTCGTCTTTTCTCCTTTTGGAGCTCTCCCCATGTAGAAAACTAATGTTTTCTTCATTCCGATAAGCAATTTCCCCCTTAAAATCTCCTTATCTTTTCCGGTGGCTTTCCAATAACCAGCTGCAGTTGCTCGGTTTGTCCTCAATCCGGTCGGGTACTTCTTGTCGTTAACACAGAAGAAATACCACTCTTTCCCTCCCAATTTCACCAACCCTTTTAAAAAACAAAGAAGTTAAAGATTACAAAAAAAAGATTCAATAAAAGTTAGTAGTTAAAGAACTTACTAGGCAATTCCCATGGCTCAATTTTATTCATATCAACCTCGGCGATCGCCTTAGCGACAAAGTTGTTATCGACGACTTTGTTAGACAGATAATGAGTGATCAACTCTTCATCGGTTGGATGAAAACGGAATCCAGGAGGCATATCCATTTGATCTTCCTCTTGACCATGACCAGAGAGCTTCTCCATCATCTAAAGGCTAGATCCCAGAATCTTGTTCTTCTTGAAACTGAAAAAGATTAAAACTTTTTGCTCAAAATGAGTTTCTAGGCCAAGATTTGATATGGGTTCTTCACCATATTACTTGGGTTGGATGAGAGCATATATAGGGGTGGATTGATCTTGAAAGCTAGGGGGAATCATTGAAAAAAACAGCCATGAGGTTGATGATGATATAAAAGTGAGATAAAAGATGGTGTATGCTAGAAGATTGAAAGACTAAGGAAAGAAAGAAACAGAACAAACAACTCAAAAATGGAGAGAGGGTAGATGTGGTATTTTGCTATATTCTTAACTTTACTTCATTAATTTTATTATTTCAGTTCATTTAATTTGGTGAATGTATACTATTGATTAATGATTAATGTTGACAACTAATCTTGTAAACCAAATTACATGTATTATGTTATGTATGTGAGATTTGATGATGGTGAATGACCCTACAAACTATATCAGTTATGTTATGTACAAAGAGTGTGAACGTCTCAAACTTGTATATTATTCGTACGGGTATTCATCGGGTTTTTCGGGTCGGATTGTTCAGGTTTTTTTTCTAGGAAAAGTTGACCCGATAACCGACTCATTTAAAGTTCGGATTATTCGGGTTAGTTCGATCGGGTTGTTCGGTTTTCAGGTTTAGATGTAAAATGAAAATAATGTTTTTTTTACAAAATTCATGTTGCTACTTTAAAATATCACCAAAGTTCAACATTATTTGACAATGTGATATTATAATATTTAAAAGTCTCAAAACTTAATGTTCCATATATTAAAGATTCAAAACTAAAACATTTATGTAAGAAAAAAAAACAATAAATGTTTGGGTTTTTCAGGGCGAGTTGTTCGGGTTTTTGGCCGGGAAAAAGTTACACGAGGACCGAACCACTTAAAGGTCGGGTTCGGGTTTTTCGGGTATGAGCTAATTCGAGTTCGAGTGGCTTTGAATTTGGATCCGGTTTCAAGTTTTAGATAAAAATGATTAGCCCTAACTATTCGTGCAAAATATTACATTCAAATAATTATAATCATAATTTCTCGATATTTTTACTCATGTGAAAACAATTGAAATGTAACCAAAACATTTTTATTGCCTTTTTTATTTTTATTTTATTTTTACAATGATGAAGTAAGATTGTTCTATTTTATTTTCTTTTGATTTAGCTAAATAATTACAACAATACATATACAGGAAATATAATATATTTCTTTGGTAACAGAATTTGGCGTGACACAATTGTGGCTTTCATGAATATTTCCATGTATTATTTAAAGGGATAAAGAGAATGTTGGAGAACTAAATTATAGAAATGTTATTTCGTAATAAATATGAAATTGGAGTGTTTTTGATCTCCATGTAGTAACCTTGCATAATAATAAATAATAAATATAGATGAAAATTTTCATGGAATATTGTTATGTAGACACCGATATTAATACGACAAAAATCGTTTAAAAAGAAATTGTTACGTACACAATAACAACTCTTTAGCTTTAATCCCCACTAATTCACCAAAAGAAATATAATCATTTGATTTTTTTTTTACATAAATATAATTCATATATAAGCCAGAAAACTTGCCAAGTTACATCAAAACAGAAGGTAGCCGGGCAACAAGCTGCGCCACCAATCCTTTCTGAATTGCAAACCCTAACCTTCCAAATACAAACCCTTGCCCCCTTGGGGTTGAACAATTGCTGTAGACGACCCGTTGAACCCTCGTCAAGAAGTTGATAGCTTCTAGCGCTAGGGAGCCAAAAGTATCAAAGGCAAAAGGGACAAAGACATGCTGGTTCTTTGCGCAATCTTTAGCGTGCTTATCCACTTTCTTTGATTCTGCCTTTCTTGCCGCTTGTCCAGCTACAAACTCGTTTTCCCTTAAACCAACCAAAGGGGAAAACCCCGTGAGGTCTACACAAGCATGTTTCCCCCAGCCCAGCCAAAGACGAGCAGATCCGCTGGTCGCATAGTAGATCTCCCTTCCATAGGATCCGTGAGGAAATTCACAGGGCCTCTTTCTTAGCCGAAATCCCAGCTCTTCTTAAGATGTCCCACAAAGCATCACGCACCCAGTCGTGCTGATATTTGAACCCAGGGAGCTCTTTACAGTGAACTGCATGCTCCCTGTATTTATCCATACAAGCTTTACGACATATCAGGCAAGTTTCATCTTCCGGGTACATAGGGATCATCAACCGATATTTGAGAATGGCTCTATATTCTACTGCAGACATACATTGTCCCAACCCCTCAATTGGTATAACGGTAAAAAATTCCTGAGCATGGAGACCTTTCAGGCACTCAAACACCGCCTTTTGGCGGGATGACAAATCAAAAGCTTCTCCCAGGCTTTAAGCGATTTTGCTAAACAGAGCATTCGCCAAAGTTTTTTGTGGCTTCGAGGGGGCGGTGTCCTTATTAGAGAAACCGCCAATATCCAAGTCTGGGAGAGAGACATTTAAGCGTTCAAGCGCCTGCTGATAGTCCGGGTCAAGCCCGACGACCTCACAGTTTCGAAGGATATGATCTTGTAGTTCCCAAGACTGAGCCTTAGACGCCACAAAGGCATAAGCCCCAACATCTCGAGCTGAGAAGAGGCCCAAACCACCTAGACGCATTGGCAAAGATGCCAGACGCCACTGGAGGTCACCAAAGAAGGGGCCGCCACCAACTACTATGTCTTCTATAGCCTCTCTAAGGCCATCATCGAACCGAGATACCGCATCCTCCATAAAATGCGGTTGACAAGTCCGCAACCCAAAAAGTAACTTAGCGACCCCCATGCACGACCTTAGCAGAAGGAGTTCACATTAGGGATCTCTCAGGCAGGGTAAGTGTCACACCCCGACCCGCAGCGGAATAAAAGTCGGGGCATAATTGGTTTTAGTAAAATTTAATTAGCTTTATATACATTTTCCCCGGTTTTCAATGGCAAGCTTCGCCACTGGCTACACCACTGCCAGCGACTACAAACACTGAGTCAATCAAGGACCCGCGCGTTGCGACAAACTTATTAAATGAAAAAAATAAACATAAAAACATTGAACCACACACGCACGTTGCGTCGTGTTAACTCGTAGAATTTTGAGCGAAACAAAAAAACGTTGAATAACACACGCACGTTGCGCCGTGTCAACTCGCAAAATTTAAAACGAAACTTAAACCGAAAATTTGCGAAAGATGAAAAGTATAGGGGACCAAAGTTGAAGGTAAAACTGTTGTGAGGTTAAATTGAAAATAATGAAAAGTTTTGAGCTAAAAGTAAAAAAAAATTACGTGGGTTAAAATTGCAAAACATAAAAAAACTTTGGAGTCAAAGTTATAAAATCATTTTTTTAAATACCCCAAAGAATAAGGTATAACACCTTATATACACAAATGTTTCTTATTTATAGTTTTATAATATAACTAGTATTAAGTATCCCCGCGTTACGGCGGGGGCTAATACCAATATCACACCACTACTAGTAGGGTAGATATAGGTTATAATTTTAAGCCCATAACTCGTAATTTAAACCGTTTTTTTAATACACAATAGAATAACCAAACCTCTGGTTATCTGTACCTCGATACGGATTTTGAAATAGCTAATAGAATATCTAAACTTTTAAAGAATATTTTGACGTTTACTTTACAACTTATATATTTTAATTTTAAAAAATGTATATTATAAGATAAACAATTTATATTAAATTAATTTATCCTTTTGTAACTTATTTAATTTTTTTTCACCAAGTACAAAGCCAAATTTAATATTAAACGAAATTATTTTTGTGTAAAATAAAAAATATACTACTATTTAAAATCATGTATCAATACATGGTTATTCACGGATCCGATCATACCCTAATTGGATACGTAGGGTTAAGTTTTTCTCTCAGTACCTACCAATTGGTAATGAAAAATACCCGATTTATACACCTCTATATGTAGAGGTGTACAGATCGGTTATTTTCAAAAACCGGTTCCGGTTATTAACCGAACCAGTTTTTTTCACTAAAAACAAAAATCGATTTTTCTATAACCGATTCCGGTTACTAACCGGTTTTTTCAACTCAAAACAATAACTGGTCCAACCGGTTAGGATCGGTTTTTAACCGGTTTATTAAAAAAATCGATTCTTTACCGGTTAAAACCGGTTTTTTATCACCAGTTTCGGTTTTAAAACCGGTTTCGAAGATACATATCGCTAACCGGCGGTTCGGTTCGGTTCTAAAACCGGTTATAAAAAAAACCAGTTAAAAAAAATCAGTTTTGATTTTTTTCTCGGTTTCGGTTCTAGAACTGGTTTTTTACACCTCTATCTACGTGTAAAACCGGTTTTTTTTACACCTCTATCTACATGTAGGCAGGGATGTTGATTGTTCAGTTAGCAACCAAAACAACCGAAATCTGAACTGAATGAACCAGAAACCGAACCGAATAACTTATTCGGTCTTTCGTTCGGGTTGTAACCCAAATGAATAACTAATTCAGCAGTGACCAAAAAACCCTAGACGATCGACCGGTCTTCAGAATCTTCAATTTGTTCAAAATCAAACCGATTAAGAGCTTCAGAATGTTCGATAAACCTTCAATAGCTTATCTGCCGCTTTTAGAAGAACTGTAACTCTGTAAGTGTCTCTATTCATAACCAGGAATCTCAATTGACAATATTAAGGCTCTCATGTATCTATTTGATTTTGTTTTGATTTAACCATTCCAGTTGCCAATAGTAATTTTAGGTAAAGTAGATATGTTTATAATAGTTGCAGGATAGATTGATTAAGAATCAACACTAGCATCTTCTATGAAGTTATGGTTTATCATTTCAAAAGTTAATTCTGTTAAAATCAATTAATTCAGTTGAAATCGGTTAATTCGGTTTTTAACTGAAACCGAACCGGATTTTTATTCAGTTTATTCGGTTCGGTTAAGCTTTTATCTTATTTCGTTAGGTTTTGTGTTACAACTGAGTGAAATCAGTTCATTATGTTATTGGTTTGGTTAAACATTTATCGTATTTGGTTCGGTTTGTGGTTACTACGGAATAAAAATCAAAATCGAGTAAACCGAACTGATGAACACGACTACTTACATGTAACTAACTGAGCTGAATTAGTACCTTTTGTTTTTCAGATAAAATCCTAGATGCAACAACGGTTTGTGTCTAATAGTGAGAGAGAACAAATGAACAGGTGTTTTCTGGGAATTTACAATGCTTCATGGACGACGAAGAACTACATTATTACACAAAACCGTTTTTCAATTGCTAAACGTTCGAAACAAAACCACAATTACTCAACCCCACACTTCACCAACAAAGTTGGATACTTTTCTCCTTGTTGCTTCCATAGTGAAATCCCTCTCTGAGCCCGGAGGCACTCGTAACCTTAACAATGTCGAATCGAGTCTTATTTCACTCTCTGATTCACTGGTTCTTGAAATTTTGAAAAGAAGCTCTCTCGATGTATCTAAAAAGATCGATTTTTTCAAGTGGTGTTCTCTCAGGCATAACTACAAACACTCGGCAGACACTTATTCCCAGATGCTTAAAACCCTGTGTATAAACCCTGTGATTCATAAGGATTATATTTTTCACTTTCTTTCCTCCATGAACCTAGAAGGGGTGGTTCTTGATTCATCAACGTTCAAATTCCTCCTTGATTCTTTCATAAAGTCCGGTAATTTCGATTCTGCACTTGAAATATTGGATCATGTGGAGAATATTTTAGATAAGTTAAATCCCGATGTTTACAACTCTGTTCTTATCGCTCTTGTTCGTAGTAATCACTTAAACATGGCCTTGTTTACATTGTTTAAGCTTTTGGATTCGGTTACGGGTGAAGACATTAGTTTCATCGATCTCGCTGCATGTAGCGAGTTGCTTGTTGCGCTAAGAAAGGCCGGCATGAAATCAGAATTTAGAAATGTTTTCGACAAGTGTAGAGAAAAGATTAAGAATTTTCCGGTTGATGTACGGGGGTATAATGTATGTATTCATGCGTTCGGGAATTGGGGCGAATTAGAAATTTCAATGAATCTTTTCAAAGAGATGAAACTAAAGGGTGATTCTTTGGGTCCTGATTTATGCACTTATAACAGTCTGATTCAATCTCTTTGTTTTAATGGGAAGGTGAATGATGCTTTTATCGTTTGGGAAGAGTTAAAAAGCTCGGGTCACGAGCCGGATGATTTCACGTATCGTATAATCATACAAGGCTGTTGTAAATGTTATAGAATGAACGACGCCACTAAAATCTTTAGCAAAATGCAGCATAATGGGTTTCGCCCGGATACTATCGTGTGTAATTCTGTTCTTGACGGGTTTCTAAAATCGAGAAAACTTACAGAAGCATGCCAGTTGTTTGAGAAAATGGTTGACGATGGGGTGCGGGCTTCTTGCTGCACATACAATATATTGATTGATGGGTTATTTAAAAACCGAAGAGCCCAAGCTGCGTATGCATTGTTCGGAGATCTAAAAAAGAAAGGTAAGTTTGTGGACGGAATCACTTACTCCATCGTTATATATCATATATGTAAAGAGGGAATGATTGAAGAAGCGTTGGAATTGGTGGAAGAAATGGAATCCAGAGGATTTGTTGTCGATTTAGTTACGATAACTCAACTCTTGGTAGCTATTAACGCCGAAAGTCGAACAGATTTGACCGACAGACTCTTGAGGCATATAAAAAATGGTAATCTGATGCCATCGGTTCTCGAATGGAAAGATAATATGGAGGCGTTGTTGAAAGATCCAAAGAACCGGAAAAAAGATTTCACCCCCATGTTTCGAAAAGGTGATTTTAGAGAGATAATGTCGTTAATTACTTCACGTGAGTCGACTTCTTTAAGGAAAGAAGCCACCGACCCATGGTCATCATCACCGTACATGGATAATTTGGCCGATGAAGCGAAATTGCTGCGTCAGCTACTGGTTTCATCGAGGGGAAAACGTGTTCAAGAAAAAGGTGTAGATTCATTCGATATTAACATGGTGAATACGTACTTATCTTTATATCTAACTAAAGGAAAGCTAAGTTTAGCGTGCAAATTGTTCGATATGTTTAACGATTTGGGTGTCGATCCTGTGAATTACACTTACAATTCGCTAATGAGCTCATTGGTGAAGAAAGGGTATTTGAATGAGGCGTATGGAGTTCTTTCGGAAATGGGAGAGAAGGTTAGGTCTGCTGACGTGGCAACATACAATGTGATATTTCAAGCGTTGGGCAAGATGGGTCGGGCAGATCTGGCGAGTGCGGTTTTGAGAAAATTAACGGAGGGCGGTTTTCTCGATATGGTGATGTATAACACGCTGATTAGTGTATTGGGGAAGGGTGGGCGGTTTGATGAGGTAAATGGGGTTCTTGAGCAGATGAAGAAAAGTGGGATAAACCCTGATGTTGTTACGTATAATACGCTAATTGAAGTTAATAGCAAAGCGGGTAGATTGAAGGAAGCTCAACGGTTTTTGAAGATGATGGTGGATGCCGGTTGTGCTCCAAATCATGTCACGGATACAACCCTTGAGTTCTTGGAGAAAGAATTAAAAAGGAGAAACAGAAACGAAAGTGAACTTTTTTGAATTAGATTCTGGTAGATTTGCATGAGTCTAAACATGTTTAGAGGTCCTTGTTTGATAAAAACTGTAGGTCAACAGTCAACGGCAAAGAGTCAAGTCTGATACTTTTTAGAAATGAAACTTCACTTGAAGACGAGTAAAAAAAATCCCTATCATGTGAGATTTTTCTATGCTTTTTGCCAGATAGGAGTACTGGTGTTGGATTTATCAAAATTGTACTGCGAGTCAATAGGTTTCAGGTTAGCCTTTTTACTTTCTTTGTTTCATCATGTTCTTATTGTTCTTGCATCATTCATTTATTCACGTGAACCAAATGCATAATGCGAATTGATGTTCATTATTTGTTTCGTTGGCTGAATTACTATACTGTAGTTGATCTCTATGCATATTTGTCTTAAAGTAATTTTCATGGGCTACCAAAATATGGAATGCTACTTTATACAAATTTCAAGCATAATTTCATTTGTTACTTGTTTGTCTAAATAAACACAATTTTTTTTAATATTAATTGATAGATCAATACTTCGCATGACCTTCAAATCTATTGAAAGTGTTAGGTTTAAGTTCTTTTCTTGTGTTTTGCTGAGAAAATGTCTAATAGAGTCACTAAACAACATTCATTCCGGTAAATTCTAATTTGATTGCATCTTTACAGCCTAAGATGATAATATGATTCGTTAACTGTCTAATAATCAGAGCTCTGTTTTTGATTTGTTGACTGGTCAACTGTTGAGGCATGGAGTCTATAATGCCATAAGGAAACAAGTATGTTTATGCTTTCATTTCATAACCTAGGAATATACCAGAAGTTTAGTGGCTCACTGGCTCCAAAGGACTACTAATGAAGCATAATGAAGTGGCCCCGCAGTCATCAGTATATTTGTCTTTTTGGATGATTTTAGTATATGACTACATATTGACATGGTTGTTAATGGGGAATAGCAACAAATAGCGATAAGGTACATATATGCTATATAGTGAATAACTATAAATAGCGGGCGCAATTTTATAAATAGCGATACACTAGAAAAAAAATTATTTTATTTTATGTCTATTATATCAAAAAACCCTGGTATATACCCTATTTTATATGTATATTTAACAAAAACCTAAAATCCAGCTATTTTATAGCTATATTTAATCGCTATATATATATATTTTTAGCTACATACCCTGTAGCGACCTTCGTCCTATACGCTATGCTATTCGCTATAGTGACTGCTTACATCATGTGATAGCTTTTTTTGTGTACTATTCAACATGGTTAATATTATTTCATCCCAATAGTCAATGGGTTCGCTATCAAATGCAGAGAACTCCTAGTTGTGATGGTTGTTAAGCTGTACACCCAAGGTAAGTTCTTTTAAATTCTTTGATAAAACACACCACATGTTAGATCATAAATTACTAATTAACCCCTCTTTCTTGATCTATAATAAGGAATTCAAATATGCAATTGCTAGGTATATGTGGGTCAGATGGTCCAGCTAGAAGTTTAAGGACCCTAAGCTAATAATAAAGTCAACTCAGGAAGATTTAGTGAAATTATACACCAGGTAACAAGATGGGGTTGCATACTGCATATGAGGTTGGGGATAACTACTTTTGGCTGTATAAGTTAAGTTGTACATACATTAGTGAGTAGGCTTCTTGCTTTTAGTCGTATTTTTGTTTTGACTTCTCATTAGGATATGATGTTGTGATTAAGAAGATTGTTCCGGTCCCCAAGTCCAAGCCCAAGCCCAAGCCCAAGCCCAATCCCAATCCCTATATTTATGTTTTCTGGCCTGCTAATATGTTAGTTCTGTTATCTACTAACATATGCTAATATTTTTGTGGAGTCAAAGATTATGGTTCATACGTACATACTGGCCCTTTCAAGCCGATGTATTTGGGTCTCGGTTATTGTTACAGCCTTTTTCTGGAGCTGGCTAAGAACTGGACGCATCAGCTTAACAAAAGATGTGAAGTGCATATTCAAATAAAAGTTTCCTGTTTGAATTATAGATCCTATCACGCTGTTCTGAAGAAGGCCCACTGTCGGTTTTATTTTGATCAGGTAGAACCGTAGAAGGCCCTTAGTTGGGTTTTTTTGCTGCTGTGTGTGGCCCAGTTATGGGCTTTGTTACTGGATGGTGCAGACTTGAAGGCCAGGGTCTATGCCTCCCTGTTGGGCCCTGGTTATACTCTTCTGCAGAAGGCCCAAAATGGGTTGGATAACATCTGTTGGAGCTGGCCTGCAATCAGATTAACCAGGCCCAAGTTTTACTCTTTTGGTCATGTGTTGGGTCCTATAAATGGACTTTTCTTCTTGGGTTGGGGGCCGTCTCATTTAACCATGCGGAATAGGATAACAGGGCTTACCCACTCATGTGGGTTAACCGGCAAACTCATGGGTCGTTTTGTTTGGGGTTGGGAATGTGTTAGTTGGACCGTCTACGTGGTCCTTATAAAATCTATGCAAATGAAGTGCATCGTCCCGATGATGTCTACTGGATGCTCCTTGGGTGTTATGTTACGGGTCGGGGGATCCAAGGTTTGGCCCAAAAATTGGTCGCCTTGGTTGCCACTAGATCTTGGACTACATATTTTGCGCCGAAGAGCAATAGTTTCCGTCACTCTCCAAGAAAAAAAATAACTTCATGCCACAGCATGCGGCCATGTTAACTAGTTGTCTTAATATTTTAAAGATAATGGCATCTGTCATTCAACAAATTTTCGACACAAGTTTGTTCATCCTGGTTTGATTTTGTTATGTGTTCTACATATAGTTATAACCTCCTTATTATATTGTTTCCAACTTGGGGTGTTTAGAATTGAATTCGAAATTTGATTTGATCAAGAATTTGTTTCGATTATCAAAAATTCGAATTCGATTCAATTCGAGTTCAGTAAGTCGAATACGAATTTATAATTTTAAATTCGATTCGACTCGACATTCGAATTAAAACCATACATATTTATTTATTATTTTTTATATTAATACATTTATAACTTTTATTAGGCTATAGAATAAATTAATTTCTAAATTTATTCTAAGTATTAAAATAGCTCATTACTAAACCCATTACAAAGCCCAAAACTTAAACGGATTTATTACATATTTTAACTAGAATTTGAATCAAAATGAATTTATTCGAGTTCGAACTTTTAATCGAATTCGAATTCGGATTTTAATTTGAATACAAATGCTTTTAAACACCTTAACCTTTAATCATGTCTCAACCAATGGTGCTTTAATAAAAACACTATATTTTTTCATGGATTGTACCCTTACACCATAGTTGTCAAAGGCGAAAGGCGCACTCAAGGCGCAAAGGATAAGCCTTGGGCCTCAATGCAAGGCGCTTAAAAAGTGAGGGTTTTTTAAGCGAGTTGTTTAGTATAAAATACAGTTTTTAGGGATTTTAGACATGTTTTAGACTTCTTTAGGGCTAGTTTAAGTTGTTTTAGGTTGTTTCCAGGCTTGTTTAAGGTTTTTATGATTGTTTTAAACATGTTTAAACCCGTTCAAACGATTTTTGATCGGAATTTTGTGGAATCTGGCTTGAAAATGTGTCTGAGGGCCTGAAAGTGGGGCTTTTAAAGCGAAATGAGAATGTTAGGATAAGCCTGAAAAGTAGGCCTAAACGCGCGTTTGGATGAGCCTTGACAACAAAGCCTTACACCACTGAATAACATTTGTAACTAAAAGCTTTAGAAGCCCAATTAGCACTGAATAACATTTGTAACTAAAAGCTTTAGAAGCCCAATTAGACATACATAGTGGCCCATTTATTAAAAAGTTTTTTTTTAATTGTGTGTTTACTTGAATGGTTATATTGACGTGAAGTAATCTATCAAGATATTTGATTATATACTAATAATAAAAATAATGAACATTTTACTTGACTTTGAAGATAAAGAAATCATGTGTTGTATATAGAAAGAAAGAACAATAAGTGTATGCATGTATGTTAAGACAATGAATTTGCAGGTAATGGCCCCATGCATGCTCACATGTTTTCTTTGTTTCTCGTGTTTCTCCTGAGGCGGTCTGCACCTCAATCAAATCTGATCTCAATCATCAGCTTTAATTATCATAGCACATGATCTATTATATATATATATTGTATTGTATTGTTGTTTAAAAATAAGTTAGTCTAGTTATATATATATCTATTTTATTTTTATTGTTTTATTGTTTGTTAGGTCCTGATAGTTATATTGTATTGCACTATCTTTATATTTAAAAGAAATATCGATGACTTAACAAAACACTCAACACCAAAATATATCATGTTTTTCCTTTCTTTTAATTTCTTTTATGGTATTATTGTAATATTTTTATAATAACTAATAATTCTATCTATAGTACATATGTACTTGCAACACATGAATCATAACAAAAGCAACTCATTCAGCTAGTTATAAATATCAAAATGAAAAAAAAATACCTAATAATCTGAGACAAAATGATATAACTAGTTATACGATCAATAAACAAAATTTGTATACCAATCTCTATGCTAATAAATAAAAATAAAAGTACACTTGTCATCTTCTTCGTTAATTGTATGCCAAATGGACCCCTTATTCTGTTGAGGTTTTGGAGAGAAGTGATTTTAGGCTATCAAGATTTTAAACAAATAGCATCCATAATTTATTTCTAAATAAATAAGTAACCAACTGAGTACTGAGCAATGATTCCTTCCACTTCTGGCCTATTGGTAGGAGACTTGGTTTTTCAATTGATACTCAAGTTAATTCCCACTTGTGTAATATTGAGGTGGATATAATCCTGGGCTTATAGCTCAGTGGTTGGGCAATGATGGTGACAAACCCACCGAAGGGGTTCGATCCTGAGCCGCACCCCGGTTTTCATCTGGCTGTTTCTTCAATGAGGCAACTCGTGTGTAGGCGGTACGGTTTCCAGGGGAACGTCGTAATCAAGTCTGACCAACCCAACGCAGGCCCGATTAAAACAACGTAGTCTGGGCAGATTTTGGCCAGAGCCGCCGTTTAGATGGTGTGACATTGAGTCATTCAAAAGAAAGTCACTGTTCAAAAAGAAAAACCAACTTATTACTAAGTTTGGAATCCTTAAATTGCATTAAGATTCTGCACCTAATTATAGTTACCAAATCTAAAATTTAATTTAAATGTTTTATAATTATAATATAAAACTACGTATGTATGGAGTCATGTGCTATCACCTTCTATCCAACATTACTAGGAATCAAATATATACCAATCCTAAACACATTATACTGTACAAACTTTCATAAATTTCATGTTTTTTAATACTTAACATCTATTTATAATATATATTATATAGTTCAGTCCTGTATCACACGATGACACAGATAACTAAACTAGTGATATAAATATTCTCGTATAAGATTACCACTTTAATCTTGAAAGTAAAAGTCATTAATTTTCAAAACTTGAAGAGGACCTTTCGTCTTCAAAATATTCGATATTTTCTAAAATAAGCTGAATATCGTATTAAACTTCAGAAGTTTACTTTTGTTGCATATTTTTTTAACGATGGTGAATATTGTAATAAATGGTTTCTAGCAAATAGCTAGAACCTCGAGTACAAACACCATTTTAATGATCTACGTTTGCCATTTAAAAGAAACAAACAAAAACCATTCTAGTGCATATCACCACGTAGAATTAGTTATTAATAACTCTAATTATTAAAATAATACTACAGCCTTTTAAATAAAAATTAAAGAATTGTTTATATAATCTCCCTTAAAAAAGCCGGAGAAAATTATATTAGAAAACCCGGATAAACGTCTTAACATACCTTAAAAGTGGTATTTTTCAATCCGTTAACAAACTAACTATCAATAACTAACTAAAAGATATATTTTTGTTAAACATAATGATTAATCATTAAGCAACCAAGTATAAATGAAGAATCACATAATTCACTTTTACATAATATTTGACAGAAATAATAACAGTTAGAAAGAGAATTTAACCCGTATTATATAAGAGAATTTAACACGAATTATATAACCGCTATATACATTACATATAAATTGATTGGTTAACGTACAATTGTGCTTAACGTATGATGCGTACGAGATTGAGTTACAACATGCGATTATTTTTTATAACATGGGATTGAAGTTTATAACGAGCGAACTTGAAATCTCGTACACTCGTTCGATAAGACAAATTGTACAATACGCTTTCACTGTATATAAAAATATAAATATATGATTATTGAATATAGTATTAACCGTCTAGAGTTATAGAGATAGGAGATTCCTTAAAAGATTATTAATTTATTATGTTCTCTTTATACCAACCGGGATACTTTATAAGTTATAATAATAATATATTATCGATTCGATTATGGTATTCTGGAGACGGTTTCTTCGGTTTTTCTTCCACCTCATTCATAATGCCATGGCCTTGAAAATTGAAATTTGATCAAAGTGAGTGATGATCAGTTAGCGGTCAGTCATGTGCCATAACGTCTAAATGTACAGGAATAACCGCTTTTATATTTTAATCTTCCTTCATATTTACTTCTTGTTCTCTCATTTGAGGTCTAACCAGCGTTGTTAAAGAGTTGTGTTTACAGGTTGATGAGTTAAACCTAACACAACTTAAACATTTTACACGAGCTTAAAAACTGTAACACATGAACACAAACAAACAAGGGGCGGACCCAAGCTTTTGCTTGGGTGGGCAGGCGCCTCCCTTGAAAAAAAATTTAGTGTATTTTCGCGGTAAAAATCCCGATCGCAACCCTTGAAAATTTGGTTGAACCATTCGTTCGCACCCCAGAACATAATTTCTGGTCCGTCACTGCGAACAAAGGCATGCGTCGTTATGGATGGTTGACACGAAACAACCAATTTAGACCAAAAAAAAAAAAGAAAAAAAAGAAAACTACTTTTGAACTAATATTTTAAAACTCTAATTTTACATATTGTTTGTATCTGTTTTAGCAAGTACGCGAACTTATTTTGAAGATTTATAACTTGTGGCATAAAAAACTCAAATAATAGTTACTACATATTTTTTTAAAAAAAGATAAAAACGAAATGGGTTAAGAGAAGGCAACCCATGAACCCATCAGGTTGACGTAGACACAACCTATTAAGCGTAACGTGTTCACGAGTTTGATATGAACATAATCAAACCCATTTAAACTAAAAATAAACCTGTGAACTTTTAGGTTTGTGTCGCCTACGTTTACACACTTAGGCCATCCGTAGTCATAAAGCCCCTTTGTAGGCGTTATGCGACACGTGTCGTGCCACATCACATAGGGGCTTTATGTGGCGTTATATCAATAGAGCTCGTAGTTATAACGCCCCTACCATATCATTACCAATTAATTAATTAACCCTTAAATTATACATATATATGTATGTATATATGTGTGTGTGAGTGGAGGGAAAACATCACAAATCCAAAACGCCGCTATGCTGAAGGCGCCACTCAAAAATTTTAACCCCATAACGCCCTCCGTAGTGGTGTTAGGGGCGCTACGGGGTGCTTTCGTGCCTTTCCCCCTTGCAAAACGCCCCACTACACAGGATCTTAGGAAAGATTTACACCAATACTTTTTGGGAAGTCATTGGTTTTGACATAATATTCTTAGATCTCCTACAATGGGGATTTGTTTTCCTTGTTACACAGAATGAATATTTCTTTTAAAATTATTTATTACCGGGTTAGTTAGTAAATATTCGGTTCACTTAGCTTTGAAAATAATATGTATTAGCTTTAGCACTAATGACGGGGTAGCTCAAACCTCAATAAAATAGGTTTTACACATTAACGCTTGAAAGGTTAAAGGGTTCATAACCCGCGAGCACAGGTGAACAGCAAAAAGCATGTGAACAGTAACCAGTCAACTCACCTGATTGCTTGACCAACTCTCCCACAGCCGACAAGGAGACATGTGCACAGAGAACATGCTATTACCTGCAGGTCACAAGCTTTCAACCCCTAAACGGGTAATTCTCCCGCTGTAGTCTCGGATCACAGGTTACGAGCTTCCTCTTATGGAGTGTATCCCAGTATAAGAACCAGCTCTAAGCCACTCATCAGAACACACCGGATCAGGAGAGCTAACATACACTCTCTGATCTTCTTCCCTCTTGAGAACAAGTTACACACTTGTTTCTCTTCAAACAACATTGTTTCGCTTACAACTATATCCCGGTTCGAATTCCCTTCGAACTAGAATCAAAAGCGATCAATAATCAAGTGATCCACCCCACGTACTACAAACGTGGGAGGACCCCACGACCTGCGTTAGGCTAATCGAAACCCTTGAAGCCTTTTAGCCTAACCAGACGGTCCACTACCCTTGTCTCATATCTGTTGTAACAACAAGCACCACATGAAAGGCTCAGGGAGGGAAAACGAAAGGCGAGAGCTAGAGTGCCAATCGGTACCGCTTCTGAACGCCGCCCCGTGACCTTTGGGAGGTGGCAATTAGGCGCCAAAGCGGGAAGTACTCACTAATTAGAGAAAATTTTGTCAAGGGTGGGAGAGGAAATCAGGATGGAGCCTGGAGGGGCTAGGGAGAGCTGAAACACCATCCCGTTGTTTTATTACTGGATAAGGGATTGAGCTTCCTGACAGGACTGCGGGAAGCATTCTGTGCTCGGTTTCTTAACACCGAGTAACCGACCATCAGACCATGTTTTATCACTTTTTAGGGGCCAATTACTAAACCAGACACTGTTTGTGTGCGTTTGAGCTCAGGACATATATGATTATCTTTCTATTAGGTTACAACAAATTAATTATTTATCTAGAGGTTATGCAAGTTACGATATAACTAATAAGATGAAGGTTGTATTGGCTAAAATTACATTAGATAAACAAAAATTCCAAGTTTGGTGGTGAAATTTGCATGAATGGAAAAATAGTATTATTCTAAGGTACCGTTTGATATGCAAGAATGAGAGATGGAATGGAATAGACTATTGTGAGGGATGAAGAAAAGAGTATTTGGTTGGTCAATGGAATGAAATCGCTATTCCAAAATGCATTTCATTCTCTCAAAATCATTCCATCCACCCCCTGTTTTTTTCCATTCCATTCCATGGGAAAACCCTTCATTAAAAACACCACAACCCACTACCGTGGCCACCACCCACCCCCACCACCGCCACCCGTTGCCGCCGCCGCTGCCACCTCTGATCACCGCCACCATCCACCTTCGATCATCGCCACCGCCACCTCCGATCACCGCTATCGTCGCCACCCACCTCTGCCACCGCTATCAACCGCCACCACCCACTGCCACCGCCGCTACTCCCTTCCACAAACCGTCTCCACTGGTACCACATCCGACCACCACCGCCACCCACCTTCGCCGTCACCCACCACCACCACCGCTGTCACCACCCGCCGCCGTCTCCACCCACCACCACCGATGCCGCTACAACTGCCACCTATCACCACCCACCATCACCGCCTATCATTGACCACCGCCATCCGATTTTATTCCTTCGTCTTTTCTCGCATACCAAATAACAAAAGGTATTGGTTCATTTCATTCTCACATGATAACCAAACAAGACATGGAATGGTAATGATCAATTCCATTACCTCATCTATTCTATTCCTTATCCATTTCATCCCCCCCCCCCCCACCCCCATTACCCATACCAAACAGGCCCTAAGTTATAAACTGAATCGTCACTAAAACAAAGTTAAAGGATTTATTCGTTATATATGAAACTAATGTAACTAATATAAACCGAACTGCTTACCAAAGAACCTTTTACCTAATAGTACCAAGACATTGAATAAGACTTTGTCTTTCTAAGTGATTTAAGTAATGCAATTAGAGAGAGTGTGAGTTTCTCTTCTAAAAAAATATAAACCAAATTTCTCATTTTATAAACTCATAAATAGATACTCCATTGAACACTTAGGTGATATGAATCAACCAAGACCTAATTTTATTGTATTATGTTACACTTGCAATAATTTTGAGGTAATAAAATACCTTTTTTTTAACAGCAAGCGAACTATATATAGAAAAATGTAATGAGATACCTTAGTCAACCTAAAATACACTTTAACCAAAGTTGAACCAACAAAGACGACAATCATCTCCGGATACCCGTGCATGAAAAACAAAATCACATCTTTCGAAATAGTTAAACCAAACCAAACCAAACCCATGTGAATTTGAAATCTGAAATTGACTTTTCAAGTCAAATATTGTAGTTTTTTGGGGAAACTTGCTTACACATTACCCTATCCTTCCATTGTTACTTCCAGTGTTGTTAACCATCTTCACATTTCTGCATTGTCTGGTTTACTTTAACATCCAAGAATAATAACATACAATTATTATCTTAAAAATCTTTACATTATGTTCATCAAATGGTCCCAAAGTTGTATATACCTATGAACTTTGTCTTGATACTTCTTTCACATCTAAGCAAAGACCCCACTACAACCTGCTGGCGATTTCATGTTGCTACACCTGCATAGGCCATAGCTCACTTACCACAACGTGTTTACCTTCTCCTAAACTAAATAAAAAAAATACAAAAATAACTTGTAATATGATTTTACTTAAATGCCCCTCTCAACCATCTATTTATTCCCACCTTAACTCCCTTTACATTCCACCCCACTCTTCACTTTCATCAACCATTTGTGTTAGCAAAAATGACTCCATTTGGGCTTTTAGCTATGACCATTCTCTCAATGGCATGTTTGGCTCAAGCCAACAATGGTGGTGGTTGGGTTGATGCTCATGCTACCTTCTATGGAGGTGGTGATGCTTCTGGCACTATGGGTAAAAAACCATATACAACACTTAACTAAATTATCATAACCATTATTTTACTTGTAATATTAGACCCAACCAATAGTTTTGCTATTTGTGTGATATACCTAGTAGTTTTGTATTTGTAATAAAAAAAACTTTTTATTGTAGGTGGGGCTTGTGGGTATGGGAACTTATACAGTCAAGGGTATGGTACAAACACAGCAGCACTAAGTACAGCACTATTCAACAATGGAATGAGCTGTGGAGCTTGCTTTGAAATCAAGTGTGCAGGTGAACCAAAATGGTGTCACCCTGGTTCTATAGTAGTCACTGCAACCAACTTCTGCCCACCAAACAATGCATTACCCAACAATGATGGAGGCTGGTGCAACCCTCCCCTACACCATTTTGACCTCTCTCAGCCTGTGTTTCAGCAAATGGCTCAATATAAAGCAGGAATAGTCCCTGTTCATTACAGAAGGTATGTTTAAACTCATGCAAAAGGCACAAGATTGGTACTTTATGAGTCTTTACAGTAAATCTTGCATTATTTTTGTCTCAGGGTACCTTGTATGAAGAAAGGCGGGATCAGGTTTACAGTGAATGGACACTCATACTTCAACTTGGTGCTGATAACAAACGTAGGAGGAGCAGGGGATGTAACAAAGGTTGCAATCAAAGGTTCAAAGACAAGATGGGTACCCATGTCAAGAAACTGGGGTCAGAACTGGCAAAGCAACGCAAATCTTGACGGGCAGGCTTTGTCTTTCAAGGTGACCACGAGTGATGGACGTACTGTCGTCTGCAACAACGCAGTGCCTGCCGGTTGGTCGTTTGGACAGACTTTCACCGGTTCACAGTTCACTTAGGCATTTCGTCGAACACCTGGTGGTGCATGAAAAGAGCTCGTATTAGAGAGGCTCTTTTGTGAGCTAAGGTGGTGGTTTATGTTTTTGTTTGTTGTTTGTTGTGTGTGGTTTAGACTTTAGATTAGGGTTGCCGTGAAGTGTTTTCCACCGGTTTTGGGTGGTGGAATACGGCGGTGGTGGTAGCATTGTGGAATTGAGAGGGTGGTTTTATTTCACACAGTAGTTATTGTTGAAAACAGCTTTTTTTAGCAGGTTTGAAAGGGTGCACCGCTTGTTTTTGTATGTCTGTCAGTGTTTTGTTGTCTGTGGTTGTCTGTCCATAATGAATGAAAATGATGTGTGCAGAGTCAGTCTGTTGTTATATTTTAATGTGAAATCTCACTCCGTTTCTGTCACACAAAACGGACACGTATCTTGACTTATTGCATGCCATATAATATAATACTTATTGTACAAACATTAAAACATGATGTACAACTCAAATATTGACCGGCATGCTTTTTTTTTTAAATCATCGTAACTCAAAACCATTTAATCTGACCATCTTATACATCTAACTGAAAATTAACAGGTTCGGTTAAACCACAACCGATTAATTGAAATTTTTTGATAGGCCAACGAAATCTTTATTTCATTTCAATAAACTGGCTAAGAACAATTTTTCTTAACAACAACATAATCAATCTTGGGGACACCAACTAGACCAAACAAAGTACTTGAAAGTAACCCGAGTCCATAATCAATTACGAGGAAAATCCGGTAACCCACCTGTCCGTAGGCACGACGGTGAAATTACCGGTAAACCTTGTTTGGCTTAAGGATGAACCAGGTTTCCTTAGGTCACCTGTCATTGCCCACCAATGATTCACTTTGCAACACGTGGGAGTTAAACTTACATCTTCCAAGAGAAATGCAAGTCTTTCATCACTTGATCTAGAGATCATTGACCAAGCAAAATTATACATACAAACTCAACTAAACCAGCATCTCGATATATGTGACATTCGGATGTATAACTTTTGTGAGGTTAAAAGAATGAAATGAATTATTCATATGCAAGACGGTTTGTTTGCTCTAGTAAAATTCAAAATTAAATATGCTCTAAGACTCTTTGTTGTAAAACACATTATGTCACACGTATGATGTGTTTGCTTACTCATTCTGTGAGAGTGGACCACTCTAGTCAATGAGACGAGGGTAAAAAGGAAATAATGGATTATATTAGTGGATTATTACATTTGTAAAACTGTAGAAGTAATTCAAACCAGAGGTGCACAAAAAATCTGAATCCAGAACCAGATCTGAAAAAAAAAACCGAAACTGGGTTTTTTATCCCGGGTTTTAATACCCAAACCTGTACCCGACCCTATCCGTATACAGATAGGGCAAATCACTACCAAAACCCGAACCGGACCCGATTTGTACCCGGTAATACCCTAAACGAACCGGTTCCATACCCGGAACCGGGTTTTTCAAATACCGACCTAAACCCGAAATTACCCAAAAAATACCCATAAAAGGTGCAACCCATTAAAAAATCTAATCATACCCGAAATATATATGGAAAAAAGCCCGAAAAAACCCAAAAATTGGGTTTTTTTCAATACCCGAAAATAAGGTATTCAAATACCAGGTTTTAGAATACCCGGTTCAATACCCGAGCCAAACCTGATGCATAAGGTATGGTTTTTAGAGACAATACCCGGACTCCCAGTCATACCCGAAATCGTTTATTTGAAAAACCCGATTTGTGCACCTCTAATTCAAACTTCAAAGACGACCATATTTGAGGAAAGCACCAAACTTGGTCCAAGTCAAATTGAGGTTTTCAGTTAGCCTTGTAATTAAGAGGCCCAAAGATATATTCACTAGTGAGTAGTGATTCCAACTTAGTTTTTTAGCCCATTGGCTGAAACCTAACAATTGGCCCAATTCAAATCCAGCAGTTAAAAAATTTTCATTTATTTTCTCCAAACCGAACCAAACCAAAGCCCAATACCAGTTAACTGAAACCGATTAATTTAGAAAATCTCATACCATAATTGTTTGGTTTTAGTTTCAGCGGAGGCTTATAACCGAATCGATCCGTACACACCCTATTTGTTAACATTAGTCGAGTCGGTGGTTTTAATTAACATTTACTTGGTCTGTAATCTACTGTAATTTTTTATTTGAGGTCAACTAAAACTTGTTCATTAATATAAAAACTGGTTGAGTTACATCAAAATCGCAGGTAAGCGAGCAACAAGCTGTGCCGCTACCCCTTTCTGAATAGCAAACTCTAGCCTATTAAATAGTCTGTGGAAAGCAAAGTAACTAAATAGTTTACAAGAAAAAATAAATTGGTTAGCCATCCGTAGTTAAAATCATAAAGTGTAACCAATTAAAAATATTTTCATGATTCGGTTAACCTAACTAAATTTCTTTCTGGTTACTTAAAAAAGACACATGGAATGTCTTTTTCTCATCTTTTGCAGAAAGACTTGGTATCCTTTTCTCCATAGAAACTTTTACCCTAACCCACCATCTCACCGAGTCAACATGGGAGAATAGACAAGTGGTTACCACTTTTTCATAACATGTGGAAAGAAAAGTAACCACAAGACCGATCACCACCAAAGTTTTTCTAACTATGAATGGTGAAAAAATTAATTGTTGTAAGAATCACTAGACGCTAGTTGGTCGGTGGAGTATCGATTACGATTAATCAGTTTGAGATTTTATATGTAATTATTAGTTTTATATGTATATACACACATTTTTATATGTAATTTTCACTAGGCGCAGTTGGCCGGCGGACTGCCGCCAATTTTTGGCCGATTAGTACCGAATTTGACCACTGTTGACCGTCTAGCGATTAGTTGGTCGATTAGATGAAAATTACTCAGTGAACCTCTAACTAGCTATTAATCGACGACTAATTGGAGGTTGGTCGCGATTTTTACAACCATGAAAAATACATTGAGGCTCAGAGATTTAAACAAAATCCATTTCGAATCCAAATTCTAAAAAAAATGCGAACATGTCCATTTCCTTGTTATCACGATTGCTCCAGTTTCTAATAGGGTTCCTACACAAATGTAATATCTGATGCAACTTCAATAAAATAACTATAACAAACTTAATGTTAATATACATGTCTTAGTTGTGTTGGTTATAACTACTTTTCCCTAACAAAAGAAAAAAAATGTCAAATTCTTGGTTAAAAGATGTAACTGATTATAGCTAACTTTTCATGAATACCTATAATTATATCTCATGAAAAGATGAATCAATCGCTAGCCAACACAAATGGGGTGTTGCTCCATTGGCAAAGACAAAAATTTTAAACACATTGAAAGGAGGAGGTCTTGGGTTCAAGTTCAATAAACGGCAGGAATAAAACAAATTTGCCGTTAAAAAAAATCGCTAGCAAGCAGTTGCCAAAAGCAACAAACAACCAAAAAGGAATTATACATCAAAGGTTTTCCACTAGACCAATTCAAAGACAAGTTTTTAGACTGGTTCTTCACCCAAAGATAACTAACGACTTGATCTCTCCACATATACTATCCACCTTGATCAGCACATTGTTAAAGACGTAGTTCTTGAGATAGATGGCATATGTACATAGACTCAATTAAAACGCACAATTATCTTTTTATGTTCTGTTTAAGCTATTGCTTTAGACATATATGTTATTTTTCCTTACATGCTATTGCTTTAGACATATATGTTATTTTTCCTTACATGTCATCTTCATACAACCATGGTAACACCCTTGCAAACATGATATGACTTATCTGAAAATTTTAACCAGGTTAGTGCTTAAGGACCTAAGGTGTAATGGGTTTTACAAATAATGGATTGTGACTGTAACTATTAAAGTTAATTAAAGGGCATCTATTGTAATCCGATATAAATATAAAAGACGAAAAATATAATTTACCCTACTTTATTTGTTAACATAATTTTATGTTTCTTTTAAGATTAAAAACACTTAATCAATATCTCTAAATGCTAAAATCAATAAGACACTAATTATATGTTTATATTTATAGTTAAATCATTTATCCAAGAGACACTAATTCGAGAACGAATTTTCCAAAGTTAGGGACTATAGCTGTAATTTTGAAAATGTAGGGACTAAAGGTGAAATCGGAGCAAATCACAGGGACTATCCTGGCACTTTTCTCTTTATCCAAAAATAAAAGAAATATTTATAGTTAAAATCTATAAGAAATGCGTGCTATCGCCCATGGCATTATAGCCTAGTGGCATCCTGGGGTGGGATAAGACTTAGGGACCATGATGGTTCGATCCCATAAGGGGGTTTTTCTAGATTTATTGGTTCCCTCCTGAATTTGTGTATAGTCATTATTGGCTAGTGGAGATGGATATGATCAGATGGTTCCGCTGGTGGACGATGATATTCCAATGGTCCGTCAATGATCCAAATTTATCGTTCAAAAGAAAATTTGCGCGCTATCCCTCTATGATGCAAGTCGAGATACATCACGATTCATGAACTTGTGAGTAATGACGTTACATGATGCATTTATCTAACTCATTATGAGTTGGTTATGATGGATGTTAGGGCTTAAGGCACATCTTAATCATGTTTAGCACGTCTTAGATATTGCATAATGACATGTTTATTTCCTTTAGTTAATTAAAACATATTACATACTCACTTTTAAAACGCATATGGGATATCCAATCTTCACGACTTGTTAGCCATAAACCACCTTTCCACATCTCTTCTACTTCACGATCGCATAATCATGTTAATTTGTGTTACGGTGATACACTCACTAAGCGTTGTTCTTTGTAACTAAATGTATAAAGAACACGTCTATGTAACAGCTAAGTTACACAAAGACCACATTAAGAATATGAACGTACAAAACATATCGTTATTACAACAACCATATTCATAAAACGAACAATAAAACAGGTCAAACAAGATTCCAAAATTTAAAGAAAGCTATCTTCAACAACCTTCAAGAAATCTCTAAAGCTAATCTTACCATCTTTGTTAGCATCATATCCATCGATCATTGTTCCACAATCGGCTCAGATATATGTAAAAAACCCATACCGTAAAGCACATTTTGTAGCTCTTTAGCATCTATATACCCATCATTGTTCTTATCAAACACGCTAAACGCTTGTTTGACTTCATCTAAGCTTGGTTCGTCATCAACAAACAAACTCACCATTTCCTCCAACACGATAGTTTCCCTTTGATCATCAGGATCCCAAAACGTTCCTAATCGTTCCATCATAGTCTTTGGATTCACTCCCAATGCCTTCTTCTTACCCGTGCCATTCTCCACACTCTCAAACTTCCTGACTTGACTTTCTTCATGTTGTGTAGCCGCCCGCAAGTGGTGGTTGATGTAGCGACATAAACTGAAAAAGAGGACGCGCAATAATCGAATACAAATCATGTAATAAAACAAACCATTCTATACACATGTATGATACAAACAAATACATGAAAATCATTTTGTTAGTTTCTACTAATCTATATTTGTTAGTATGGATGATTCACAATGAAGTATGAGTGAGGATCCTTTGGTTTTTGTAGGAGAAGTTAGGAAACTTTGAAGAAAATGTATATGACTATTGGTGAACTTGTTAGAAAGCGACGGCATATTTGATTTTTAGAACAAGGTGAGCTTCGTGGTAATATCGTTCGCATTAAAATACGAATAAAGTTGGGTCCTTGATAAATACTTCTTAAATTTCGGTTGACATGGGACACACTAAGCATATTATGTAAGAAAAGTAAAATATATTAATTTTTGTCTTTATTCTGTAATTTCTACATCTTTTCATTTACAAAATCATAGGAATAATCGTACTGATAGTGCCTGTATGGATTTGATATCTATTATCTTATTTTATGTTTTTTATCTATTATTTCTTAACCTTGTTATGTATATGTTATAAACTTTTATTGTATAGTACATCTATACTATTTGGTACAAGTATTCAACGAAGATATCATACTAA
Source organism: Scalesia atractyloides (assembly GCA_947069175.1). Taxonomy (NCBI): domain Eukaryota; kingdom Viridiplantae; phylum Streptophyta; class Magnoliopsida; order Asterales; family Asteraceae; genus Scalesia; species Scalesia atractyloides. Next base: position 8,297,642 of record CAMTDV010000014.1, on the reverse strand, counting down.
CATATTCGATCCCCTTTAAAAAACTTATATATTTATTTATATATGTTAATATTTTTCTAAAAAAATATATTAAGGGCCTATTCTTTTTAACTCGTCCCGGCCATGGATTTTTGGAGATTCTTAGGGACGACCCTACATAAGTTGAAGAGCTTTATTAGTACGTAGAAACAAAAAAGAGTTTATTGAATCCCTATCCTTATCGTTTAAGAAGTTTTACATTTTTATTCGATTATGACAACTTTTTACGATTTCTTATACAAGTAGAAAACCTACCAATTGTACACTTTAAAACCATTGATTTGATCTTCAACGTGTTACCTAAGTCATTAGAAAAAGGAATCCAACCAAATTCTAAGGTATTTTAGGATTAAAGGTTTGAACTTGCACTTACAAGTCACAAGAGAAAGGGGCTGGTATTATGAGAAAATAGGGGGAACTAACTGCTTACAAGAAATTTGTAGGAAATGAAAGCCTTTATAAAGTGTGTTCCTTTCTCCTTTTCAATCATTCTTTATTTAATAATAAATGGTTTGAATTTTCCGCCCTTTGTAATTAATCGCCATTTAAAATAAGTTTTCTTTTTTATCTTTATAAAAGTTTACAAATATTTTATTTAAAAGAAAGTTTTCTGTTTTGTCTTTATAAAAGATTATAAATATTTAATATTACTAAAAACATGTGCCAAGGAGGTAGTGATGGAGTGGTTGGGGAAAAATTGACGTTCCTTGTGGCCAATGTTCGATTCTCACTCTCCTCATTATTTTCTGTGTCATCTAGGTGAAGAACGAATACGGGTGGCGGCGGTTCGACTTGGATGGGAGGCAAGGTTTTACCGATTATTCCACTGTCGTGTCATCGGCGGGTGGAGGTCGGGTTTCCGCACATCTGGGAAGAGCTAACGGGCTGGCGGCGATTGAGTAGTCAACCTTGGCCACATCGCCCGGTGTCACGATGGTTGGCATGTCGTTCATTGCCGTTAAAAAATGTTATTAAAGGGACAACTGCACTGCACATAATAAAACATATATTCATGGTTTATCAATAAAAGGTGTAACTTGTGGATAACCTTTCTAAGTATAATTCTATAAATAGTTTATTTGATTAGGAAAAGTGTGTGAAATTTATTATTCCACTGAAAACATATTCATAGGATCCTGAGATAGAAGAACAAGTCAAAAATAAGGTTGGTACCGGCCACACTACCACCTTGAAACTACCACGCAAAAACAGGGGCAAACCGGTAATTAACATATGAGTTAATTACGTTTTTCGTTCCTGTGGTTTGTCAAAAATCACTATTTCAGTCTATTAGTTTAAAAATTGTTATTTCAGTCCCTGTGATTTCACTTTCGTAACTATTACAGTCCACCTACTTAACACCGTCTAATTTACCATTAAGTTTTAATGAAATGTCTAAAATACCCTCTGTTAAAAACCTAACAAAACTCGTCTCAACCTCACCACCATACCAAACCACCGCCCACCAAATAGCCACCCTCACGCAACAGCCATTGTCGTCTCCGGTCACGCACCCCGCCTCTGCAACAACCGGACCTCCGCCTGCACACCGACGGACTAACTCCGGTTCAGTGGAGTTTCCTGTTGGGCTTCAATCCATTCTATATTCAAACCCATCCTCTACCCACATCCTAAAACAAGAAAACCAGTTAGTGACCAAATCCAAAAACCAGTTCATCCATCACCATCGTGCTTCCAATCGAACACCATTACCTTCGTGTATCACCAGCTCACCAACATCGTCCTCGTGTCGTTTTAGATCAGCTCGGTTTTGCCTCTTGTCTCTACTCCGTTTTCCAGCTACCCACTGCCATTAGATGTTCAGATCTGTAGTAACGATGACATGATTGTGTTGTTTGTAACCAGCGACGTGAAACGGAGTTACAGGGTAATAACCGATTGAAAGGTAGTTGTTCTGAAATCAGAATCGCAGATTTCCGGTAAGAAATTAAACGATTTGGAACTGAGATAGGGCTATTTTGAAACGGGAGATGTGATTTGTGAAAGGTTGTTTGTTTACAAATCTGAAAAAGCAGCAGAAGGACTAAGAATTAGGGTTTGTTGTTTGTGTTTAGATGATGAAGAAGAAGAGTGGCGGTTGATAACATGTTAGGGTTTCTAGTGTTTACATGTAATAAATGAAATTGTAATTAAAAAAGGTTAATGTTAAACATGGGAATTTGGTCATTCCATTAATACTTAACAGAATAAATGGATGGAGTTAACGGAGGTGGACTGTAGTCGTTACGAAACTGAAACCACAGGGACTGAAATGACAATTTTTAAACTAATGGACTGAAATAGTGATTTTTGACAAACCATAAGGACGAAAACCGTAATTAACTCTTAACATATTGTATAGTTCTCCTAATAACTTGGTCTAGTGGTTAGTCATTTGGTTTCTCTCCTTAAGGTCTCAAGTTCTACTCCCACTAGCATCACTTTGAAGGACATTGGTGGTGGCAATGAAGTTTAGAACTAGACCTCTCTGGAGATTGTCAGTTCAAAACCGAGCCAAACCGGGTTTTACCGCAGTAGGCCTTCGGGCGGTGGGTTTTCCCCGGAACTGGTGGCTTGGTGGCTTGGGTATGCATCCAACTCTGACCGTCATTGAGGAGGCGATGCATTTGCTCGATTGAGGCATCCCAGGATGCTTATCCGGTGATTTAGTTGGCCGTTAACAAAACATATTGTATAGTTGTTAGCTAAACCTGTCTCCTTTCTCAGACACACCAGTTTTATATAATGCATGTCATTAAAAAGGGGATAGGTAGTGGTTAAGATTTTGCCTCTAAGTGGTCTGGACTCAATCCCCCGGTAGACAAAAAGGTGTGGTTTAATAATAGAATTAGAGAATGTTGAATTGTCATTTTTAAAATATATGTGCTAATACATATAAGGGTGGAGGGGAAATGACTAACTTGGCGTGATTCGGGTTGGGGCGAGTAGCAGCAGGTTAGGTGAGCACAACATTGCAAGCCCTCCGGGTGGTGGCGATTCTTAAGCTTTGCGAGTTACTCAACCTGAGGATGAAGGCTCATAACTCGGGGATGAAGAGAATAAAGAGAATGTTGCCAAACAATAGCCGTTTGATTGCTGACTCTCTCCACTGATGATTTCGACTCGGGAAATGAGGTTGATTGTCCTCTCTCTCCGCCGGTGATTTCGATCGTCTTTTTTGAGGTTACCAAGCCTGAGACTGCGATGATCTAAGAGTAAAAAATCAAGTCAAGATTTGAGGTTATCCTAAGACCACATGGTGTGGGCGTGGTTTTGTGGCGTTTAAGCTTTTCCAAGCCGCACACACCACCCGGGCACGACTTTGACAACAACGTTGTGGTGGGAGTAACATATTTTTCACCGGTGTGGAGGCTCAAAGTGGATGGACGTGGCACGTTATGAGTGACCGTGGGATGTAGCTGTTGGGTGCAATAGTTAAAATTTAAAAAAAAAAAGTTACTTTCTAAAATTATATAACACCTCATGTATAAATAGCCCAATTTATACTATTTTTGACAAACTCTCTCAGATCCTCACAACTTACTTCACAACATACCACAAAAGTTTCAAAAAATGCCTACAATTTCGTGGATTGAAGAAGAAGATATGGCGTTGTGTGAATCGTGGGTGGAAGTGTTTATCCACCACACGCCGTATAATGGCTTGAGTGGTCTGTTTTGGGTACCTCCCATTCCCACTGCCCCCACCCACACTAGGGCACGAAACTACCACGCAAATTTTCTCCGGCGAGAAACCACCGCACCACCACCACCACCTCCACCTCATACGATGCAATCAAACCCTAACATCTTCCCCAACCATTGTTGTGGTTGTCTCTGTCATGACTACAATTACATTGTTCCACACTAAGGTAATCTACTGTTGCAAAAACAGTTCAATTTTAGGTCTAACTTACTATCATTGTGTGAACACATGAGTATTACATCGAATTCATATGAGTCTTCGCTTTCATTTCTTACGAATATTATAATCTTTTTTCTACAAATCTGAAAGTCAAATCATAAGTTGTTAACTGAAGAAAGTCGGCTGATGACCTAATCTAAATTGTTTGACCATACACATGTGGATTTTTTTTAACAGAAACAAGTTCAAATTTTACTTACTTTGCCTCTCGGATTATGATAATGGACTAATCAACATAATTGAATCACTTACTGCATTTTTTATGGGGTTGAAAATGAGTTATTTTTTTTATTTGCTTACTTATCTGAAGTTTCCGTGTAATCTTGTACCATTTTTCGTTGGAAAAATTACACGTTTTGTCCTTTGTCTTAACACAGTCTTCGCTTTCATTTTCTTACGAATATTATAATCTTTTTTCTACAAATCTGAAAGTCAAATCATAAGTTGTTAACTGAAGAAAGTCGGCTGATTTTGTAATTTTTGATGACCTAATCTAAATTGTTTGACCATACACATGTGGATTTTTTTTTAACAGAAACATGTTCAAATTTTACTTACTTTGCCTCTCGGATTATGATAATGGACTAATCAACATAATTGAATCACTTACTGCATTTTTTATGGGGTTGAAAATGAGTTATTTATTTTTATTTGCTTACTTATCTGAAGTTTCCGTGTAATCTTGTACCATTTTTCGTTGGAAAAATTACACGTTTTGTCCTTTGTCTTAACACCATTTTACAGGCGGTGTCCTTTTCAACGAATCTTGACAGCTTTTGCCCTTTACAACGAATTTAACAAGAAAAACTAACTGGGTTAGAGACAAAGGACGTAACGTGCAACAAAATTCGTTGTAAAGGGCAAAAGCTGTCAAGATTCGTTGAAAAGGACACCGCCTGTAAAATGGTGTTAAGATAAAAAACAAAACGTGTAATTTTCCCTTTTTCGTTTGCTTCAGAGGTGTTTGAGCAATTTATGTGTTTTGCCCCTTTGATGTTTGACTTATCTCCATTTCATCATACGAATGATACTCTGAATATACTCATATCCTGTTTTTGCTTCTAGCTAGAAAAATTTATTAACATTAACTGATCATGATAAGTGTTAATTTTACCATTTAACTTAAGTGTGTGATACCGCTGGTCATAGTTGTTAAAAAGCCGTCGCCTCTTGCGCCCAGGCCCATTTTTTAGGCGAGGCGAGGCAATTGCGCTTTAAGTCGATGAAATTGCGCTTTAATTCTCCAAGTGATGATTCAAGCGTAGATTCGGCGCGATTCCTAGATTCCAGAGAGTTTCCGGCCAAATTCTCAAAATTCCGGCAAGATTCCAGCCGAATTTCTACTTTTATCGAAAGAAAACTACTTTTCTACACCTATACATTAATATTTTAGAACTTTTTGTACTAAATGGATTAAATGTTATATAATAGGTTTTGTTTATTTTATTTGTAGAAGAATATTATTATTTTTCTAATCCATAATATATTTTTTATTTCTTTTCGTGGTGCTTTTTTTTTCTCAGGCCCTCGCTTTTTTTGCGACTTGCGCCTAGCCCCTTTAATAACTATGCTGCTGGTACGAAATTATCTCAAAATATTTTTGTAATTGTCATGTAACATTAAGCATGCAAGCTAAGAACAAAGAATGCTTTAAGCAAAATTATTCTTCAAGATTTAATATGGAAATCACCTAAACAAGATCAAAGATAGAGAAATAGTGGACTGTCCCATGGTCTTCTCTTTCTATTATGTGGATTGCATGTAGATGTAGGTTTCATATTCTGTTTGTTTCACATGCTCATCTTAATCGGTTATAGATGTTTAAAAAATTGTGACTTCTAGTTATGTCTGCATTTGTATTTTAACAAAATTGTTCATTCTCTAAAGGCATATAATCATTATAATTGCTTGGTCTAACATTTTGTAACCTAACACAGTGCTTAACTATATGGCGCTTTATATAACTTGAGTGTGTAGTAGGGTTATATATGTATAGGGCTTTATATATATGTATGTATATATATGTGTGTGAGTGGGGAAAGATTGGTAGCGCCGTGATATACATAGCGGGAGGGGGAAAAATTACCCCATAGCGACGACCCTAATGGTGTAGCTGGGAGCTATGGGGCGCTATGACCCATCCTCCCGTGATATGCCGCCCCATTACACAAGACCTAAGGATGACGTAATGGAATCTTTTTAATCCTCAACATATTCATTGTTTAACATGGATAACATTGTGTGATTGCTGTCTCTAAAATAGACTAATGGGGCCCATCAGTGGCGGAACTAGCCCATTAAATCGGGCTACCTTATTTTACAAGTTTGGGTTGGTTAGGGGTATCCTTGTATTATGACGGTTTCTTTGTAGGCAGTAGTTAATCGATCCAAGGGGAATTGTACTGTTATATCTAGGGTTCATCTATTCAGAAAAGCTCTTACTGCAGGGTTTCAGGTACAGAATTAACAACATAACAACCATTGTTTTCTTAATCATAAATTATATCAAAGCTGACATTAATCTTCTTGAATTGTCAGCTTATAGCCATATTTCCAGAGGATATATTTGTGGTATTTTTGGGGTCGAGTAAAGTAACTAAAGTTTTTTTTATTATTTTGTTTATGTTTGTTTCATAGGTGATCCATGATAAATCATAATGTAACGCTTTTTTCCTGCAAAAAAACTTGTCTAATATGTCCACTACTACTTCCCTTTACAACTTTACCTTTTCTTTATATAAACACATTCACTTTAATGGTCTACCTAAGACAAGCACTAACCATTAGAAATCAATCACACAAGTGGGACTTTGACTTTTCTCTTATAGTGACCATTGACCTTTTGGTAGTTGTGTTAATCTGTATCCACACAGGTTTGCAAAATTCCCAAGCATATACTGACTAAAAATGCCATTTTTTCTCATTTTTACTGCTTGATTCTCTCTCCAGAAGCAGCCATAAACTTGCTTTTCCGATCGACGATACCCACATGATTAATAAACGTAATCGGATGTTATGATTATTATCCGAGCCTGTGTGATAATGTTACCATTGAGTGGCCTGTATCAACTTGAAGAAAATTCCAAAGTGTAGTATACTTAACTTTCCTATAATTCGACAACAGACCCAATTATATGTGAGCTGTTGATTCGGTTATATGGATCATTTAAAACCGTCACATTAAATCTGGACCATTGCAGTTCCACCACTACTTTATAGAAAGCAAAAAGGTAACAATGCCCATTACAAAAGATATAGATATAAATGGCATTTTGGGTCCACATAACAACTCATGCTGCACAGATAATGTGGCCACAATTTGTTTAGGACCTGAAATATCTTCATCTTTTACATGGCTGCTTCTCTTGATTTTGATGTGCCCACTAAGAATAACCAAGATTTACGCCTCTTGTGTCGATATATAAAGATATCATGAGAGATACCGTAAATGAGGTCCTACGCGTTACCAGGTTGTACCGTACTACCGTAAAAACTTTGATTAGAAAACCAGTTTGCAGGAAAGTAATTGCAGAAAGTTTACAAAAATCTGGACATCTAAAACTATACAAAAGGAACACTATTACTTTTACTCCTATAATCTACTATTTCTTACATTGTATTTACAGTGCCTTTTATAAGGTTATAGCTACTTTAGGCTCTTTCTTGAAAGCAAACTGATCTAGATAAAGCAGCAGGATTCGCCTGTAACACAGGGCACGGTTCAGTGGCTGTAGTTTTCTTCTTTTCATCGCCTTTTGATTGAAACACCTTGAATAGATCACTTCTGCCGCTGTGTTCGTTCTTGATTCCAAGTGTTGCCCATATCGAACTCTTTGCAGCTTCATCTGGATCGTCTATCCTAAGTGTCTTCGGAATCAGGACTGTCCTCCTCTGTTTCTTTGACTCTTCGTTTGACCCGTTTGGTGTTATTGGTTCGTCGTCTGATGAACGTTTTCCCAAGATTGAACCGGATGGAGGTAACCAAGAAACAGTGTTCCAGTAAGGTGAAGGGTATACTGGAATCGGAGGGCAGATCGGTGGAAATTGAATCGGTATAGGTGTGTTCCATGGGTTATAAGGCCATGACCCCCCTGGAATCCAGTGAACCGAATGGAATCCGTTGCTATCTTGCGCTTTCTCAGCTACTGAATTGGTAGAGCAGTCGTTTCGGTTTTCTTTACCGCTTAAACTAGCTCCAAAATGAGGCGGATTTTGTCCGAAAGAAAGGACTTTTGGTGAATTTCCGCCATCAGCCGCAAACTCGATATGATTTGTTGCTGCTGATTCAAAAGCTTCTTGCGAAATAATGTAACGGCAATGCGACGGTTGGATCTTTTTCTTCCTGCGACCGGCTCCGACGGGCATGTTTCGCATAGTGCCTCCAGCAGTCCAGTATCTCTGACAGCTTTTGCAAAAATGCCGAGGCTGGTTAACATTTGAATTGTTGAAATAACAAAACTTTGTGTTCATGCTGTCACAACGTGGGCAAGGGAGGATCTTGTCTGGTTTTTTTAGACTTCCAGGTTGCAAATTCATGGTCTCACCATCAGTTGACTGAGGGTTTTCTGACATAACATCTTCATCTATTGAAGGTGTTTTGGGATTGTCATCCAATTCATCTTTTTGCTCATCCTGAAAATTTCAGAACAGTAAATTAGTAAACTTTAACTAGTATTTAATGATCTTTAAACATTCAATTGAGTAAAAACTGAAAATTGAAATCGACCCATTAATTGTTGAACAATTTTAGGAAGTGGGTTGTAATCAAACAGTAAATTAGTAAACTTTAACTAATATTTTATCATCTTTAAGCATTTAGTTGAGTAAAAAATTGAAAATTGAAATCCACCCATTAATTCTAGAACAATTTTAGGAAGTGGTTGTGATCAGGACAGTAAATTAGTAAACTTTTACTTATATTTTATCATCTTTATCCATCCAATTGAGTAAAAATTGAAAATTGAATTCGACCCATTAATCCTTGAACAGTTTTAGGAAGTGAGTTGTAATGAGATCAGTAAATTAGTAAACTTTAACAAATATTTTATCATTTTTATCCATTCAATCGAGTAAAAATTGAAAATTGACACCAACCCATTAATTCTTTAACAATTTTATGAAGTGGGTTGTAATCAGATCTGAAAAAAAAATTAAAACTTACATGTGGTGATGATGAACAAGGTTTCTCTGCAAGATCTTCCGGCACGGCGGCGATGAGCGGAAGAGTGGTGGTTTCCGGCAAGCCAATCTTCTGGCCAAAGAGTATGATACCAGGATCCGTCATGGTTGGGTGGTGACAGGTGGCGGTTGTCGGCGGCGGCTGCTAAGAAAGGTAAAGGTAGTATTTGATTGTAAAAATCTAAGTAGGAATAAACATATGATATAGGGGGGTGGGGGGGAAAGGTGGATGCCACATAAGCAAGAAGAAGGTTTGTGAGCCACAAGTTTGTTGTGGCCTTGATACGTTGGCAGAATGGATTCTTTTGTGCACCCAAAGACTAAATGGGCTGAAAAAGATTTGGCACAAACTTATTGGTTCTTACTCGGATAATATCGTAGTACTTTATGGTTGCATCATCTTTATATACCTTTTTTTCTCCTCCTGTCCTGCTTGCTCGTTTTTATTTCTTTTACTTTTTAAGTGTAAACTACATTTTTAGTATACTCAAGCTCGGGCTTGACCTTGTTTACGTTTAATAGCCACTTGTTTCGAAGTTTTTGTTAGTCGAGTTCGAGTAACTCACAAATGGTTCATTTCGTTTACACCCACTGAGTTCGTCGCTTTAGGACATGCTTAATAATCATATATGACATGTTTAACACGATTATATATAACATTTTTTAAATATGGACACAACACAAGTTGGTTAATAAAATTAAATATAAGCACTTCAATAACATGAACGTATTTACTTGTTTGACCAGGCTATTTGCATGAGTTGCTTAACACGGTTGCTGATAATAAAAGATAATTAGCATGATAATATGAAAACTATCAAAATTGTAATTTATAAAATCCTTAAGAGAACAATATGTAAAATTGTATAAAAAATTATTATAAAATCCGTAAGTAACAACTCATAACACCCTTAAAATTATAAAACATCATTTTTTAAACGTATTGTGTTGAACTGTTAAATTATTTAACACGATTAGTTATAAATGTCGTGTGTGTCGGTTAGTTGGGTTGAACCCATTGAACACTAAAGTTTAGATTTGAGGTGCACAACCCGGGTTTTTTTAATACCGGGTAGGGGTATGACCGAGTTTTGACTTTTTCGGCTATTGGCCATACCCTAGTCGGGTTTGAGTCCTGGTATTGGTCAGAAAATCTATACACTGTTTACCCGGGTTCGGGTTTTCAATACCCGGGTATTAGAATACCCTATATCCGAGTCCGAGTAGGGTTCGGGTTTGGGTATAGATCGGTTTTTCGATTCATTTTTTAGGCATAAAACATAGAAATATAATGTAAACCTTTATTTATACATATTTTATGCCTTGAAATCTGTCAAAAAAAGCCTCACACAAGCTCTAAATGTTCAAAAAAACTGTTGTACACAACGGGTCTAGGTATTACGAAAAACCGGGTCCGGGTATTACGAAAACCCGGTTACGGGTATTACGGAAACCCGATTACGGGTTTTATAACCCGGGTATAAACCGAGTAAGAAAAAACCCGGGTTTGGGTTCGGGTATTGAACAGAATATGCATACCCAGTCTCTACCCTACGGGTAGGGTCGGGTTTAAAAAACCCGGTTTTTCTAATACTCAGGTTCGGGTCCAGGTTTAGGTTTTTTGTGCACCTCTAGTTTAGATTGTAAACAAACTTTATTGGTAAATATATGTATTTGTTGAATATCACAATTATTCGCCTGATTATTAGATTAATTGTAAGATTTTTTTCTTTATTTAAGAATATGTCGTGTCAAATTTTGAGATCTTGACGTGCCAAGAACAATTTTTTTCTTATTTTTTGTATCAAAAATTTTGTTTTTAGCGTTATTTGATGGTTATATCTATGATATTTTCGATTAATTTAATTGGTTGAAATATGCACAAACTTATACTCGATAAATTAATATAAAGAATAAAAAAGGTAATAACACGTCTCTTAAATGTATATTAAAGAGGTTATGTACGTGGCATGATAAGGTGACATTGTAAGCATCTTTCAGTATTTATGAGTCTCCTAATTCATTTTTTTAACATTAAGGTTGTGTTTGTGATAGGATTAATGAATAAGTTAATCATCCATAGTTTTCCAAATCACTTTTTTCTAATTGTGTTTCAAGGTGGTCGGCTATGCAGGCTTACTTTATTATTTGGATCCAAAAAGTCCAATTTTTAAGCCCCACTTTTTACTTACCCAAACTAGAGATGGGCATAAAAACCGGTTCCGAACCCGAACCGGTAGAACCGAACTGGACCCGGTTCCAGTTCCTACCCGACATTAAGTAGAACCGGTTCTGGGTTCAAAATACCCGTTGGTTCTAATCCGGTTCCACAATTTTACCATTTGAATCGGGTCGTACCCGGTTCCTACCCGTACCCGGTTTCACTAATACCCGGTTCCATCAGTACCCGGAAATGCAGTTCTAGAGGAACCGGTTATACCCGTTATAATGTTACCGTTGAAACCGGTTATAGCCGTTATAATGTTACCGTTGGAACCGGTTCCTGACCGTTGGAACCGATTCTATATATATTGTTTAGAAATCTATCGTTTAGTACACAATTTCTCATATCTATTCTTCTTGTTACATTTCTTTCTTGTTCTTTTGCACATTCTAATCAACAAATGGCCTCAAAGAGTTCCAAAAACCAAATTCTCAATCCGTTAACAATGTTCCTCAAGATCAATCGGTTCCATATGTGGTTGGAACATTGTCTCGTAATCGCAATAAGGAAGTTTGGAGCAATTGGGAGTTGGTCGAGATGAGTGACGGCTCGCAAAAAGCTCAATGTAAACATTGTGGATCGTTATTAGCCAATGAATCAAACTCAACGTTAACGAAGCATATTAATAAGTATTGCAAAGCTGTAAAGGAAATGACATCCGGTCAAGTTCCACTATCCAAAGATGGTACCATTTTTCGTTATGAGCAAAAATTAGCTCGCGATCGGATGGCGAAGTTGGTGATACAAAAAGCGTTGCCGTTTGGACACTTCGACGACCCGATCTTACTAATCTTATTCGGGAGACGCTACAACCTCGCTATAAACATGTAAGTCGTCGCACTTTAAAACGTTTTTGTTTAAGTTTATGGGAAAATGCAAAAAAAAAGATTTAATTGTTTTTTTAAGAATTTAAAAACTAGTGTAAACCTAACTAGTGATGTGTGGTCGGCTCCACATGGTTTACCGGAATCGTACATATGTGTCACCGCTCATTGGGTTGATCCCGATACATGGCAAATGATGAAGCGTACGATTGCGTTTGACGAGTTTCCTTCTCCTCATACGGGAGAAAATATTTATAAAATTATAAATGGCACAATAATTAAATATGGTTTAGAAGATAAAATTTTTTCAATATCCTTTGATAACGCTTCAAACAACACAACGACGATTGAAAAATTAAAGTTGAAATACAAACTTATACTTGATGGTGTTTTTTTCCACACACGATGTGTTGCATATATTATTAACTTAGTAGTGCAAACCGGTTTAAAAGATCAATTTGTATCAGATTTTATTATAGCATTTAGAGCTATGCTCCAAGATGTTTTCAAAAGTGGAAAAGAAAGATATCAAGAATATAAAAAACTTTGTAAAGATGTCAACCAAAAAATTTGGACCGAATTGGGATATAACGACTCGTTGGAATTCAACTTGTTATATGTTTGAAATGGCTATAAAGCAAATGGGACACTTTAAATCTTTTCATACAACTTTAAGTGATGAGTACCTAGTCGTCCCCTTTCCCGACACGGCTTGGGAAAATATTAATAACCTAAGTATTTTTTTACAAGTTTTTAAAACTACAATGACTTTGATTTCCGGTGTTTATTATCCTACTAGTTCTAAAGTTGTGGACCAATTGTATTTGATAACAACTAATTTTAAAAAGTTTGAAAATTCTAGTGACATGTTAAGGAATATGACGAGACCAATGATTCAAAATTTTAAAAAAATTTTTAGAATTACCACCCGTTTTTCTATGTGCCGCCGCTTTAAATCCAGCTTTAAACTACCGGGTGTTGAAGCTTTAACTGATGAAATTTATGACAAGTTGGATATGCATGAGGAGGATCCAACTTTAAAAACAAAAACAAAAAAAATATTCAATGAGTGTATGGCCAAACTTTATGATCATTATTTTAAAAAATATGGCGAAAAAAATCATACAAATTTGTTTGAGTCTCGGTTCCACGGCCTCTAACGATGAAACAAGCGGGGATCCACTTATAACCATGTTGAATGTCGTTAGAGACGAGACCGCTAGACAACAAAGGGGTAGTGAACCAACAAGTGAACTTGGGAGATATAAAAAATCAGTATTCGCTTACTATGACCACCGAGGAGTATAGGAAATTTGATGTTTTGGCATGGTGGAAATCTAGCCACCATGGCTCATATATACTAACGGTCCAAGCTTCCACGATAGCTTCGGAAAGTGTGTTTTCTCTTAGTGGCAGGGTTTTGTCAATTAGAAGAACAAGACTAACTCCGGAATCGCTAGAGATGGCAATATGCTTAAAGGACCATTTGGATGCCGTTGATCGTGTTCAACATAAAACTAGTCTAGAAGATGAAGTTGAGTTAGAGCATAAAATTGTTGACGAAGAGGAGGACGAAGAAGTGGAGACTAACGATTCGGACGACGATTGTACCGAGGTACCTGCACCTAAGAGAAACTCATCGGAAAGTGTTGCATCTGCCGCTAGTAAACGATCAAAGAAATAAAATCTTACTGGAACCGGTTCTGAGTAATTTTTTTATTTTTTTGTAACCGGTTAATTTTTTTTATATATTGTAACCGATTAATTTGTTTTTTAATTTTATCCGATTATTGTTACTATTTTTATTTATCAATGTAACTAATAATAAAAATCAAACATAACAAACACAATAGAAAGAAACATTACACAAACTTTATTAAAAACACCAAACCAAACGGGTTACATCAAACATTTGAAGAACCGGTGCCGGAACCTTCTCCCGTCTCATTTTTCTTTGCCTTCGTCAATGGGCAATGCCGCTCAGTGTGTTTCTTAAGGGTTGAGTTGACTGCGGTCTTCATAAATTTTCCACAATCTTTGCATCTAGCCATCTCGTGGCTGTCGGACATTAAACAGAGATCAAAATTCTTCCATATAGCTGGGTTTCTTTTCGTCTCTAAGACCGTAACAACTTCATCGTTGCATGCCATATGTATTTTGCAAGAACTTAGAAGTTGATTGATTTTGTAAGTTGATGATGGTGAGTGTTAAGTTTAGAAATGGTAAGTAGAAGGGGTTTATATACAAAAAACGATTTTTTAATCAGGAACCGGTTTCCAACGGTAACATTTATCAGGAACCGGTTCCAACGGTAACATTTATCAGGAACCGGTTCTGAACAGTAAATGGCAGGTTTGACTGTCAGGAACCGGTTCCCAATAGTAAAATGCAGGTTTGACTGTCAGGAACCGGTTCTGAACAGTAAATGACAGGTTTGACTGTCAGGAACCGATTCCCAATACTATCAGAAACCGGTTCCGCACCATACCCGGTTCCACACCATACCCGGTTCCATAATACCCGTACCCGGTTCTACACGGTTCCATATTCTTGGGTGTGAACCCGGGTAGGAACTGGACCCGGTTCCACACCATACCCGGTTCCAATGACATCCAAGCAGAACCGGGTCCGGGTTGAAACCGGTTCCGGGTAATAATAAAACCCGATTATGCCCATCTCTAACCCAAACATAAAAAGTTTATTTTCTCTCTCTTTTATATCAACTCTAGGAGTTTACTTCATAGATTGATTTTTAGATTTACAAGTAAAGATGCTTATTTTTTTGTGTATAAGAGCATTGTTGTAAAACAAGGTCTTCAAGGCCGTTATAAGGTAGTCTATCAAGGTGACTTTCTTCAACTCCGTCAAATTACTGGCAATCAATCAAACACGTTCAACCTTGTTTAGAATCGGATCTAGTGGGTCAACTAGGGCCGAGTTTGACTTAAAAAAAAGTAAACTGTCATTTTGGTCCCTGAGTTTTGGGCAGTTTTGCCACTTTAGTCCAAATCTCAAACCTTTTGCATCTGGGTCTCTGTGGTTTCAGTTTATTGTCATTTTGGTCCAAAAGTGATATTTGTCTTCTAAAATCCTTCTATATTGTCCTTTTCCTCAGGGAAAAATGATAATTATAAGCAGATTTTGAGGTTATTAATGTTTAAAATGATCATTTTGCCCCTGAGGAATATGACAAAATAGTAGGATTTTAGAAGACAAATATCACTTTTGGACCAAAATGACAATAAAACTGAAACCACAAGGACCCAGATGCAAAAGGTTTGAGATTTGAACTAAAGTGGCAAAACTGCCTAAACCTCAGGGACCAAAATGGCAGTCTACTCTAAAAAAAATAGAACATAAATTCTATGTCTATCATATTAAAGAATATCGTTTTCACGTATTTTGTTGTAAAATATTTGTAAATTTATGTTATTTGATGTATATTTAATTTATGAAAATAATTTCTTTATAATTTAGCATGTCCAAGTACTCTTTGAATATTCTCCGCCTAGGCCGAGCACTCTCAACTCTCTATTCGACCGACTAGATAGCACCTAGCGGCTTTTGCAACTATTAATAAGAGTATAGTTAAAATGTGGGGAAATGGTTGGTTAAGTAGAGAATAAAGTGTTGTTGAGGAGTATATCTCGGGGACGCACCAATCTACTTCGTTTGGAGTTATTACTTTATAGAAATATATATGTGTTTCAACTAACCAGTAGCGTTTGAATGTGAACTCATATAAGAAGATTGGCAAGTCAAGAAGTAAGACAAGTAAGATATTTTCTCAACTATAAAAACATTGTTAATTTAGTCTTCATGTTTGAATCAAGAAAGGATTTTGTTGACTTTAAATGCATGATTTTTTTTCTAACTTTTCATCAAATAAACCAATCAATAAACTTAGGATTTTTCTATATATTTTTTTTAAGAGCCAAAGTATATAAAACAGGATGAACCCTACTAGAAAACGACTAGCCTGGACAAAAAACGATCACATGGTGAGGAGTGGATTTTGAGCCACTTAATCCAACCAAAGCTCAACATTCGAATCCGACTAGAAAACCATTAAAATCACAATTGAATAAAAATACTATATGACTTGGCATTGTTTTTATCATATAGTGCTTCATTCCAAGCTCTCCAAAGAACCCACCAAGCCGTAAAAATAATAGCTTCACTAACCTCTTTCTTTCCATTATTAAACCTACTCGAATACAACCACGAACACATCCATATTAGAGTGTTACACACAGGAAACAAACCTCCATCCTTCGAGAGATAGCCACCCAAGATCTACTCGCTATCAAACACTCTCCCAAAGTATGCTATGTCGACTCCCCACTCTATTGACAATCCACCCCAGAGAATTGATCATACTCAACCCGACTAAAACCCCAAGATAAAAAATGGGAGTTTGTCTAGTGTACACCTCAAAATAGTTTCGAAGCTCTCAACATCTTAGAAGTCCACCCCAAATAAACTTGACTTGTGCAAGTTTATCTTTAAACCGATGTATATCCTTTGATAGATGGACTTAGAATGTTCAAGGATGTATATACACGTTGATGACTTTGAATATCCAAGTTTAACTTGTCTGATTAGCTTAGAGTTGGCCATGATCAATCCACAATCAAATTAGGCATCAATCGATCACTACTCTAGCCACTTTACAATTTACACGGCGGTGATGGGTAGTGGTGGTGGTGAGTAGTGGTGTTTTTAATGAAGGGTGAAAAAGGAGATGAAATGAAAAAAAGAACAAGGGAGGGTGGATGGAATGAAATTGAGGGAATGGAATGTCTTGTGTAACGAGTGATTACATTTCATTAACCAACCAAATGCCCTTTTCTTCATTCCCTCTTAATGGTCCATTCCATTTCCGCCTCTCATTTCAGCACTTGGTATAGGATAATGGAATGGACAAAGGAATGAACTAAATCATTACCATCCTATGGTCTTGTTTGGTTACCATGTAGGAATGGAATGAATCATTACTTTATGATGTTACGGGAAAAAATGAAGGGAAAAAAATGGGCGATGGCAGTGGTCGTAGTGGGCGGTGGGTTGCCGTGGTAGTAGCAGTGGGTGGCGGCAGCATTGGTGGCACATTTTAACAAAAGGATATTTGTAATTTTAACATTTTCTTAACAAAGGTTGTGTTATGCTTCAAACATATTACAAAGTTAAAACCATACAACTCTAGTATATATCCAACATTTTAAATATAAAACTGAAAGCGCATATAAGCTATCTGACTAAGGGTGTGTTTGGAATTGCTTTTTCAACCTGATTTTTTTATTATTGTGTTTTGAAATCGTAAAAAAATTTATTTTGAGTGTTTGGTAAAAAAATAATAAAAACTGATTTTTTACGTTCTGTAGAGATCAAAACGTGATAATCCAAAAGTAGGTCACCCCTTACTGCAGGAAAACGGGATTCCACAACAACTGATTTTTTACGTTTTGTAGAGATCAAAGCTTATTTATTTTTTAAATATATATATTTGCCAAACACTCAATAGTTGATTATCTGATTATTGTTATATCAAACAACATAATTAAATCCAAACACTATTTTTCTGCAGCATGTTTTGTTGTATCTAATTATTTGATTCTGATTATTCAAAACACATAATCTATTTTTAAAATTCAACCCCAAACACCCTCTAATGCTAAAATAAGTGTAAATTGTTACTATGGGTTGCAATTTGATAGTGCCCAAGCCCAGTTTGCCATTTTGAAACTGTCCAAGCCCACTTTGCAATTTTGGTTATATAATCTAAATAACAATTTTGCCAAAATGTTGAAGTTTGAAGCTTGAAGTAGCGATGAGCTCGTTATCAACCGGTACTGGTATCGAAAATATCAGTATTGAAAATTCTCAAAAACAGGTAGCGGCCCCGAAAATGCTTGGTACGGTTCGATATCGGTATTTGAGGTAAATACCGGTACCGAAAACAGCAAAAATCAGCACTGAAAATGTTTCGATTCGGTAAAATCGGTACCACTACCCGATACCATTCGCTCATCTCTAGCTTGAAGTATTGCCAATTTCAATCCAGAGCCAGTCTTAAATATTCAGCTGTCCTGCTTAAGTCCAGAGAAACGTGCCCCTTAAATGAAGTTTTACTATTAAGCTTTTAGATACAACTTTTGGGTTTTGACAATACCAATTTTAGACTTTACAACTTTTAAGATAGATAATAAAGGTCATCTTCTTCAAATTTTTTTAACTAAGCAGCTGCAAGTCTGCAACGGTTTCCATTGACCGGAAAATTTTCGCTCTTGCTTCCAAGCTTCGTTTGTGCGATCAAGATCATGGTTTGCAGTCACCGACCAAAAAAGCATTGATGTAACTCGAAAAACCCGTACACACATCTCCATATATGTGCCTGGGGATAAAATGTCTCCTGGCCGAAGGTCCTCCCCGCCCATCCCAAGGTCTGTTATATGCCAATCAATGTAGATGTGTTTAGCCAGGACTACTCAGTTCTCTCCATATAAAAGTTTGTGATCCTCTTCATCTCTAAATTTTAAAAATTTCTTCTTTCAGATTCAGATGTCTATCAAGGGCTGAGTAATTAAAATTAAGGTCATAAATATTTTAATTAAAAAGAAAATACTATGTTAATAAAAACTAAAAAAGCTACATTGTATAATTATTGGAGTTTTCTTCTTTCGAAGCACATTTTATTATATCATCGTTCAAAATGGTTTTCGTTCTGCATGATCTCCTAAAAGATCATTTAAATATCCTCTTCATGATTATTATTGAAAGCTGAAGATCCAAGTGTTGGTACTATTTCTTTTGAAAAACGCATTCTAGTATTCTTAATGTTTAAATTTAAATTAGTAAGAGCATATGTAGCGCGTTGGGGGACGGAACTCTAACCCTCATCTTACTTTTTGCCATGAAGACCAGTGTCGCCCTTCCATCTCGGCGCAACCTTAATCCACGGACTTGTGTGGGACTCCCATCGTAAATGGTCTAACAACTAACATTTAAGAGCAACTCCAATGCATCTCTCTTTCAAAACGCCTATAGACGTGTCACGTCGATTGCCAAACCATATTTCTATCCATCCTTCAAACATACCAATTTTCTTTCAACTGCTTTGCTTTGTCCACCTTCAAACACCCTTTAAAAGTTTAAAATAATACACACATAACACACTCAACTTGCATTCATGCGCCTTTTAAATTACATACATTTAAGTAGACACTCAATTGATTTAAATGTTTACTCCCCTTGTCTTGACTTGGATCATGTACCCTTAATATAGACCCTCGACTTTATTTTTTTACTTTGAACGGCTAACGATTCCTCCAAATGGGCTAATGACGAAATTCATCACATCGGGATACACCCATCTCCGAACCGGGGAAAACCTTCACCTAGGGCTGAAACACGTGAACACTTGCCCCAAGCCACGACAGCGCAGTGAGGTAAAACTCACTCAGTTCAAGGATCGAACTAGCGATTTCCGCCTATTCGCTAGTCTCCCATCATCACTAGGTGCCGCCGAAACTAAATGATGAGGATAGGAATCGAACATGGGTTACTTCATTACTTGAAACATAAGATCTCTCCCTTACCATTCCACCACTAGCTCATTAACTTCAACTCGACTTGATTCACATATTTTTAAATAACGTTGAAGTAGATAGTTTATTTGACTCGAGTACTCGACTACACAATTGAAATCAAGTTTTGATGGGGAAGTTAGTGGATGGGCTTTAAGTGTGGACTATAGTTTTGTTCTTGCACCAAATTACTTTATTTCGGTTGGGCCCGACACAAAACTATGTGTTATATGCCCCTGACTTAATAAAGGTGGCTTATCGTTATTTCAAGAGACAATAAATGCTCGTTGAAGATTAGACGATAACTTAGACTATGTTTGGCAAAAGTAGCTAGTGGTTAGTGGCTGGAAGCTGTAGCGGGTAGCTGTAGCTTTTTAAATATATATTTAGGTGTTTAACAAAATAGCTAAAGCATTTAAAAAATGTATAAAATGACCAAACATACCCTTAGTTGAAATACAGTTAGTTAATAATAATTTCTTTTAAATTAATCGAGCCGAGCTTGAGCCTAACATGATTTCCCCTGGGAATTTGAGTGTCCTATGTGGCTATAAAAAGTGGATCCTTAAAATATAAACGTATAGGTTATCGCCCCTCAGACCCTAATAATTTAATTCTGATCGTGATTCGTGATAACGCCGATTACAGAAGGCCATAAATCCATTGAATGAATTGAAGTTATTAATCGAGCGGGTCCTAACAAAAAAAGAAATTTTTGTAGTCACCAGTTTATACATCAATTATTTTTTACCAATCAATTAAGCGTAATGCTTAGTTTGAGTTTCTTTACTAAAGTAACTTCTTAATATATCTTTAGGATGTTCAATTTAAATAACTTTAACTTGTATTATTTGATCGACAACTTTTCCAATTACGAATTATACCACAGAACCGCTGACAAGAATAAAAAGAAAATATAGAAAAAGAAAACAGTATAAGATAACCGAAAGAAAATCAACCAAAAAAGTTTTATGCTAATGATGTTGTTTGTATGAAACCCATGGTCAGAGATGAGCAAATGCTATTGGTATCGGTACCGAATTTCCCAAACCGAAAGATTTTAAGTCAATTCGGTACAACTTTTGGGTTCCAGGTACCGGTTTGCTACCAGTTTTTACCTTCATATACCTACATCGTAACCGTTGTTTTCGGTACCAGTATCGGTTGGCACCGAGCTCATCCCTAGCCTTGAAAGTAAAAAAAAAGAAAACATTAAAAGTTGAAGAAAATCAATAAAAAAAGTTGTACGATACCGTTGGTGTTTGTACGGTATCCGTGATCAGGGATGAGCAAATGGTATTGATTAGGAGTACCGAATTTCCCTGACTAAAAATTTTCAATATCAATTCGGTACCGACTTTTGATGTTTTCTGTACCAGGCTGGTGCCGGTTTTTACCTTCATGTACCGAGACCGAACAGGACCAAACCGGTATTTTGATAAAAGATGGATAAATGAAAAAAATTGCCTTGTGGCAAGCTTTGAATGGAGAAGGTACTATTCATTAACTTGGTTTTTTGAATGGAGAAGTACTATTTAGTATCGGTTGATACCGAGCTCATCCCTAGCCCTTGAAACATAAAAAAAACATTAAAATTTGAAGAAAATCAATAAAAAATTGTACGATACCGTTGGTGTTTGTACGGTACCCGTGATCAGAGATGAGCAAATGGTATTGGTTAGTAGTACCGAATTTCCCGAACTATAAATTTTCAATATTAATTCGGTACCGACTTTTGATATTTTCTGTACCAGGCTGGTACTGGTTTTTACCTTCATGTACAAGAGCCGAACATGACTATACCGTATTTTAATAAAAGATGGATAAATAGAAAAAGAAAATATTGCCACATGGACAAACTTTGAATGAAAAAGTACTATTCATTACTATTCACAAACTTCTCTTTTTAATATATAGAGTAATTACACATTATATCCTTAACACACAATAGTAATATGAGGATTTGAAAGAAGAAATTTCCTTATTTAGTACTACTACTATCATAGAAGGTTCCTAGCTTGCCATTTTAAAGATGCATTAGTGAAGGGGTATGGTCTCAAATCATGCGTTGATCAAAGAATTAACCTCTGATCACGCGCTGATCAAAGGAATTAACCTCTGATCACGCGCAAGACCACACCCAAGACATGCCGAAATGATAACTACTCCGAACTTGCGCCGACCAAATAGTTGCTTCCAATGTCGCGCGCGGAACCAAAAGTGTCACCCCCAACCGATGGCGGAAACATCGGGATGAGACGAACAAATTGCTCAAAACTTCATAACGCTATGTGACAATATAGATTAAATTCAAATTTCATACGAGACTAAATTGTCATACAAAAATTCCAAAGAATAGTAAACAATTGTTTCAAAACGTCATAATATCAAAATAGATAAATTGATTAGACGTGTATCTAAGCAATTCTACTAGATTTCTTGCATTATCAGCTTTCCTGCAACATGTATTAAAAGTGTAGATCAATACAAAAGTATTAGCAAGCATACAAGTTTGAAATTAAGTATAAAAATATAAGTTTGTTTCAATCATGACAAGTATATATTTAAGTTGAATCGCACCTGTATGTAGACAACTTTCGCATAATAATAATAGCATATATTAGAATTCTCTAACTAGCATGCATGAAACCCTAAGCATAACAATATCATAAGGGACCACGCTAGAATTAATAAGTATAAACAAACTCAATCGTAACAATTAGCATGTATAGGCAAGTTTGAACTAACACGTATAACTCGCAAAAGTAATATTGATAACACGTTTGGTAGTTTGGAATACATTTTATTTCGTATAATATAAATTTGTTAATTTATACATGTTGCACCCCAAAATGCGTTTAAAGAGTAAAAGGGGTCGAGTATGCTCACAGTTTTGCAAAGTTTCCTTTTGTGATTCCATGAAGAGTTGGAGGTTGGAGCTTCAAAGCTTCCTTTAAAACACTTAGTGTTTTATTTTAGAACTCTTAGAGTTCTCTTCCTTGCTTGGAAGATTTGAGAGAAGTAGAGAGGTTGAGAGAAGAATGGTTGGAACACTTAGTATCCTTTAGAATTCTTAGAATTCTTGATTTAGAGATATTGAGAGAATTAGAGAAATTGAGAGAAGAATGGTGTGAATAAAATGGTAGAAGTAGGTTGATATTTATAGGTAGAGAAAGTGAAAAAGAGTGAAATATGATTGGTTAAAAAAGGTGGAAGAGGATTGAAAAGATGATTGGTGGAGAAATGAGGTGGAAAATGGTGAAATATGATTAGTTAAAAAAGGTGGAAGAGGATTGAAAAGATGATTGGTGGAGAAAGAAAGTGGAAAAAGGTGAAACATGATTGGTTAAAGAAGGTGAAAGATGATTGATGAGGTGGAAAGATGATTGGTATATTTCTTGGTATTTCTTGAGTATATATTATGTAATTAAGTATATATAAAAAATATAAAAGTATAATTCAAGTATTGAGGATGTGCGTATAAGTATTTATACGTATAATTGTGTCGGTTTGCGTATAAATACGTATTTAAATGATCAGTCATGTGATTAATGAATATATAATAAGAGATATATATATATATATATAAATATATATATATATATATATATTATGATTAACGCATCGAATTACGATATAAAAAAAATAAGGATACTAAAATACGAGGCGTTACAAAGAGGAAGATAAAATCATTTCATACACTTAGTTCCTTGGACGAAGAACTTAACTTCCTCGTTGCTGCGCCGCCTACATGAGATATTACACATATCTCGTGAGTACAAGAAGCGCAGCGAAACAAGGGACGAGTACAAAGGGTACAAGTGGCAGAACAACGGGCCAATAGGCGTCCAACATGCTGTATTGGATCATGTTGCACGCTGAACAACCGTGCAGAAGACAAGAAGTACACAAGGACGCTTACGTAGCACCAATCAGCTTGCGCCGACCACTGCCACACGATCTCCACTAACCGCTGATGGCGGACCAGACAACAAGGACAAATATCAGGGCACGTGGATCCATTCGCCATGCGCCAACTACCCTCTCACCAGGAACCACTAACGGCCGTGGCAGAGGAAGCAAAATGGATATTCCTTGTTGTCGACCTCAGGCCCAAGGCCCATCAGGCCATCTCCTTCACAAATCACCCCGACTATAAATAGAGGACTTCATCTCCAGGTTTAAGGATCGCTCTCTTGTTCTCTCACTTTATACACACACTATTATCCTCTAAACCAATACTTATTCACACTCCGGATGTTGGTTACAAGGATAACCCCCTATTCTCCTCTTCGTAACGAGCTTACGGTGTGTTGTTAGTTTTACAAGACTTCCATAGCTGATTAGGCGGGGCGAAAGAAGATTAACCTTTATTTGTCAAGACACTAACCACAAACTAATCACAAGATTAATTTGTTGTTTCTTCAATTAGCTAAGACATATATTGTTTATTTTTCACTGCACCAAGTCACCAACCACCCTTACATAAGAACCTAACATTAGAGTTAATCAAATTTGTCGAGATTTGGTAACATGACATTACTTGACACAAAATTAAACTAGAGTTTGGGGTAAATGATTTTGAGTCATAAGCGGGTCGACACGTTAATAACACGACTAAAACGTGTTTGAACGAGTTCAACCCGCGTAACCCATTTATGACACACATGACACATAATCATGATAGATGAGTTAGCAGGTCAGCACAACACGTTTATAAAAACGATGTAGTTTTATAATTTTAAGGATTTTGCTCTTTGTTATTTAAGGATTTTATAGATCGTAATTTTTTATAGCTTTCATTTTATCACGTTGATTATTTTTTATTATTTGCTAATCGTGTTAAGCAAGTCATGTAAATAGTTTTGTTAAACATTTCAAATCATTCGCGTTATTGAATTGCTTATATTTAATCATGTTACACATGTTATATAGTATCTTTCATTTTGTTGAATTTGTTATATTTAACTGTGTCAAACGTTTTATGTAATCTATCGGATTATCAGGTATATATATGCTAGTATTAAAGAAAGTGACATGTTTATTTAAACGTATCATGTTCGAGTTTGACGAGTTTTTTTCCCAAAAGGGTGTTGGTGGAAAAATTATTTACCAAAATGGGTGATTTGAAAAATAATTACAAAAATAGGTGTTTTGCAATGACTTTTTTCTCAAATTGGTTAGGGTAAAAAAATATTTACCAAAATGGGTGATTTAAAAAATATCTATTAAAATGAGTGTTTTTTTCTTATTTCTTTATAATTAACTAAACTATTATATATATTTTTTTCAATCAACCTAATATGTTTTTAATTTATTTTTCTCAAAAACAAATTACTCTTTATATTTTTATTTACTTTTTTAACGAGCCAAAATATAATTTTTTTTCTAACACTTTTTTCTTTTATTTCATTTTACATTTATATAAGCTAAATAATTCTAATATAAAGTTTAATCCTAGAGTTTAGAGATGTAAACAATCACTAAAGTAGCAACTTCATGTTTATTTATTTAATTTTAACCGAATAAATAATCGAACATAAACATTGTTTTCTTTTTTCGTAAACAAGACATGTGTTCATGTTTACAATAACTGAATGAAATAAATGTTGTTTGTGACCATTCAAAAATAAGTTGATAATAAAAAATAATAATAAGTATCAAGTTGGCCAATGGAATTACGAACCAATCAATCCACTTAAATATTTTTCCCACTGATTGTTAATAAAATTTATGTAACTATAGGAAAGACTATATATGGGTTTTCATTTGAATTGGTAATAAACTACACAGACAAAAGTAAATATGAAAAATTACCCTAAAAATATTAAATTAGAACAGTATATGAGAGGTATTGCATTTAAAAATAAAATGAATTCAACGATTTCAGTTTGTTTTAACATGGGATTCATTATATAAAAAAAAGAAAAAAATATAATAATTAATAAGTTAGTTAAAGATCTATGTAATGAATTAGATCAAAGAAATGAATATAAATGTGATAGGTTGATTAAATAAAAATAGAAGAATTATAATCGATTAGTTAAAAATAAATAAACATAGAAAAACACCCATTTTGATAATTATTTTTCAAATCATCCATTTTAATAATTATTTAACTGTGTCAAACGTTTTATGTAATCTATCTGATTATCAGGTATGTATATGCTAGTATTAAAGAAAGTGACATGTTTATTTAAACGTATCATGTTCGAGTTTGATAGTCCTATAATCGATCTAATAAAGAAAATAAAGTTATTTCACACTCAAGTATAGAAAGTTGGAGATATGTATTATATTAATTAACTAATATAAATAGCCTTTGGAGCACCTGATTGGATTATAAGTTAATAAATGTGTCACATTTCACGTCTTCAACAACCTTTGCCAATGCCTCTAACTCAAATGGTAGGAGAGCTTGAGTTCTTCTATGAACACGAATGATTTGAAATGTTTAAATATAAGCAATTTAACATGTGTAACATGATTAAATATAAGCAATTCAATAACGCGAATGATTTGAAATGTTTAACAAAACTATTTACATGACTTGCTAATAAATGTGTTCACCTTTGTCAATGACCTCTACCTCAAGTGGTAGGAGAGCTTGAGTTCTTCTATGAAGACTCAAGTTCAATTCTCACCTGGTTCAAAAAAGAAGTGAGGCATTGGTGGGCAATGATAGGAGACCCATGGAAACCTGGGTTCGATCCTTGAGCCATACGGTTTTACCGGTAATTTCATCGTCGTGCAAACGGGCGGGTGGGTTACCGGGTTTTCCCCGGAAGTGGTGGTGGACGACTCGGGTTACTCTCGGAGTACTCCGTTTGTCCAGTGGGTGCCCGAAAGTACCCGGGATTGATTTGTTGGCCGTTTAAGAAAAAAAAAACGTCTTCAACAACCTACAAGGCTACACCACTTGGTCATAAACAAATTCTAATTCTATTCAAGTATTTGGTCATAAACAAATTCTAATTACTCGGGATTGATTTGTTGGCCGTTAAAAAAAAAACCGTCTTCAACAACCTACAAGGCTACACCACTTGGTCATAAACAAATTCTAATTCTATTCAAGTATTTGGTCATGAACAAATTCTAATTCTATTCAAGTATTAAGAAAAAGGGAGGTGACATGTGTAATTATATTGCATCCTATTAGACCTTCTATTGGTTATACATTTATTCTTTTTGTAATGTACTTGACTTGTAATCTTTTTCTATGAATTTTATAAACTAAACCAAAAAACTTTCAAAAAACAAGGTAACACTCCATTTAAACAAGAAATCGATAAACTATTACAAACAAATGAAAAGGAAAGGAAACATAAATTCAAATTTACTTGATCTTTTATTCATCATATAGGTATAATGGAAAGAGTCGTTACTATTCACCTTAAACAAGTTCCTCGAGCATAATTTTATATTTAATACAACTACAAAATTGATATATAAAAAAAGCGCGCTAGAGCTGTTAAATACATATATGTAAACCGATTAACTTCATATATGTAAGCATCAATTACTAGTTATTACATACTCGTAGTTTATGTAATTAGACCGATTATTGGCTATTACATATGTACAAATATGCATATATGTAATTGGACGGACCTGAATAGACGAACAATAATCGATTGAATGATATCTTCTCAATTATAAATATGTGTATATAAATATAAGATTAGGTTCTATAATGAACACCAGTGTATTTGTGAACTAATCCTGAACCATACAGGTATGCAAATCAACGGCTAAAATTTAATGATGAAATACACTATTGTATTTTACGAGTTGATAATAAAATCCTAGCTATATATGTGTGTAAATACCCAATATTTGTTTGAGCCGCAACTCAACTCAAACAGCGGATAAAACAAAACAGAGATTAGACCACACCAAAGCTCCGTGGGCACTCGCAGCAGACAATCTGTTTCCCCACCTACTTAAACCCTTTCCCCTTCGCCGTCACACACATCTTTCCTTTTTCTCTCTCTCGTAACATCCGTAGCTCTTTTTAGCACAGGTACATCTATACGTACACGCTTTCTGTATCTATTCCCGAATTTCTCTATATCATCTACTTCCTAAATTGCAGATCTACAAACTATACCTTCCGATTGTTCGATCTAATGCTTGTAGTAATAACATGAATTTGAGAATGCGTTTTTGCGATGTATTTGAATTCTGATAGATCATTAACCTGAATATGAAATGATAATTCGGTGTAATTGTGACGCTACTGCTGTTAAATTTTGTTTCAAGCGATCTGAATCGTGTGTATGCTTAGATATAGATACATATATTATGTATCTGGTGTTTGTATGTGTTTGGAAACAGTTAACCGAAAGAAAGTTTGATGTGTTTAAATTTTGTGTTTCAAATTGAAACATGACATTTGTTTCTATTGCCTATAACAATCAGTTTTGAGTTTTAAAGCCATACGCCCCATCGGATTACACAATATCATGTGTTTGCTCATTGAATCGTGACTTTTTGATGTTGAATCAATGAACTAATATAGTAAATATAAATAATGAATACCTAATAAGTGATATTCCTGCATGATTCAGACCATTTAATTGTGCCAGCTGAACTAGAAGTGTTGTCCTACAGTTTTATCTTTGGATATATGCAAGTTGTCAGCGCGATTACCTGTTGATGAGCATGTATTTAAACTGTTGTGTTCTTCAGGGTAGAAGATGGCAGCCAGCTCAGCAAGTGCGCTTTCTATTGGATCGATAGCCTATGGTTCCAAAGCTAGCTCACTTTCACAATCAAAAGCCTACGGAATGAACTTCAACTCACGAAACCGTCTAAACGATTTCAACGGCCTCAAGGCAGTTGCATCTGTAAACCATAACTCCAGATCATCATTCTTGGGCAAGGAAAGCACTGCAGCTCTTCGACAATCTTTCATGCGGAGATCCCAAAACCAGAACCAAACATCACCAAACGCCTTTCAAGTTCAGGCTTCATTCAAGGTGGCAATTCTTGGAGCTGCTGGCGGCATCGGCCAACCGCTAGCCCTTTTGGTGAAAATGTCTCCTTTGGTCTCGGACCTCCATCTGTACGATATAGCTAATGTGAAAGGAGTAGCGGCTGATCTCAGTCATTGCAACACTCCCTCACGAGTTCGGGATTTTACAGGAAACGATGAGTTATCGAACTGTTTAAAAGATGTAGATGTGGTGGTCATTCCTGCTGGTGTTCCAAGGAAGCCTGGTATGACCCGTGATGACCTCTTCAACATCAATGCCAGCATTGTGAAAACGTTAGTCGAAGCTGTAGCTGATAACTGCCCGGATGCTTTTATTCATATCATCAGCAACCCGGTTAACTCAACAGTACCAATTGCTGCTGAGGTGTTAAAACAGAAAGGCGTATACAATCCCAATAAGCTTTTCGGTGTTACCACTCTTGACGTAGTCCGAGCAAACACGTTCGTTGCTGAAAAAAAGAATTTAAAACTCATTGACGTTGACGTCCCTGTTATTGGAGGCCATGCAGGAATTACCATTCTACCCTTGCTGTCAAAAACAAAACCTTCGGTCACCTTCACCGATGAAGAAGTGCAGGATCTCACTGTTAGAATCCAAAATGCTGGAACCGAGGTGGTTGAGGCCAAAGCTGGTGCAGGTTCTGCAACGTTGTCAATGGCGTACGCAGCTGCAAGATTTGTGGAGTCATCTCTTCGTGCACTTGATGGAGATAGTGACGTCTATGAGTGTTCTTTTGTTCAGTCAGATCTCACAGAACTTCCATTTTTTGCATCGAGGATCAAGCTCGGGAAACAAGGTGTTGAGGCTGTGATATCGTCTGATCTTCAGGGTTTGACGGAATATGAACAAAAAGCTTTGGAAGCTCTTAAGCCCGAACTTAAGGGAAGCATAGAGAAAGGTGTGGCCTTTGCAAACAAGCAACCAGTGAGTGCTTGAAGGTCAGTGTAACAAAGAAGGAATCTAGTGAGTAATAATGAGTTAATAACAAAGTTGCGGCCCGATGTCAAACATTTATCGCCAGTTCATAAGTTTTTGTAACAATTTTTTTGTAGTAAGTTTTTAAAACCATCTCATAAATGCCAATGTCTAATATTGCGAATAAATGTATAATCCAAGTCAAAATTTATGTCGTAACAACAAACATTTCTACCAGAAATCATTACATGAACGTCGACCTTCCCTAAAATGATGACAGCGTGTACGATCTCTAATAATAACCTCTCTACTATAAACCGCCGAAAGCATCTTCGCCAAATTATGGCAATCCGTGCATATTCGCAGGTCCTTAGCCACTCTAATTTTAGTCCCGGGTGGAGTTGCTAGAACTCCAAAAGCCATGGCTAGCTTCTCACTGTGATATGATAACCTGACGTCGGTTATTTCAGCATCGTAACCACCGATCTTCAGTTGCTTCTCGATCTCATCCAGAATCTCATAAACTTCATTAATCCGGGGGTGTGAAGTATCATCAACTTTGAACTCGTGTATTTCCCCTTTTAGCTCGATTGTACTAGCACTCGCACTCGGGGTTGTTTGGATCTCTTTCTCTTTCATCAGTTTCCTCAATTCTATTACTTTCTCCCAATTGCCAGCAGACGAGTAGATATTTAAAAGTAGGATATAATCGCCTGCTTCTTGTGCCTTGAGTTCGATCAAACGTTCAATCACTCGTTCCACAAGTGTGAGATTACCATGTACTTTGCAAGCCCCGAGCAAAGTTCTCCATAATGTTGCATCCGGTTTACATTTTATGGAAACGATAAGCTCATAGGCATCTTCAACCAACCCCACACGACCCATGAGATCAACTATGCAGCCATAGTGGTGGATATTGGGCACCAAACCGAACTCTCGCTGCATATGATCAAAAATCGACCTTCCTGCATCGAGCAACCCGGAATGGCTACAACCAGAAAGCAAAGCTGTGAATGTTTGCTCATCTGGCGAGATACCCATTCTCTGCATTTCTCTAAAAACATTGATTGCTTCTCTTCCACGCCCATTGCTCGCAAAACCCAAGATCATCGCAGTCCGAGACACAACATCCTTATTAGGGATTTCTTTGAACACTTCATATGCTTTGTCCAGTTGTCCACACTTTGAATACATTGCTACAAGCGAATTGCATATGTTGAGAGCATGAATATAACTATGATCTTTAACATATCGGTGAACGCGCTCACCAAACTCAAACGCACACATGTTAGAACAAGCCTGAAGAACTAGCAAACACGTAACATCATTCGGATCACACCCATGCTCTCCCCTCTGCATTCTATTAAACACTTCCAATGCATCACGCGTCCTTCCATTTCGCGTATAACACGAGACCAACACATTCCAAGCAACAGTATCTCGTTGAGGCATTTCATCAAACACCTTGCACGCATCATCACCCTTCCCACCACCCGAATAAAACTCCATCTAAGTAGTGAGCAACAGCGTATCAGAACAATACCCACTTCTCAAAATCCTTGCGTGAACCTGCAATCCCCGGAAAACCAAACAACCCCTTGTACAACATTTAGTAACAAACGATAAAGATTGAGAATTGGGACTTTTACCTTTCCGCATCATATCCCTGTACACATAAAACCCTTTTTCTGGATACTTGCTCATTGCATAAGCTCTGATGATGTGTTGTAGTGTGTGTTAGAATTTGAGAGAATGTACGGAGAGAATAGGTTAGATTTTGAAGTGGTGGCAGTGATATGCGGTTTAAAAGACAAAAGAGGTTGTGTTTTGAATGAGGGATGTGCGAAGAAGGTATGCATGGATTTGAAGCAGTTGGGTTGTTTTGGTGGTGGATTTGATGAAGGAAATCAGTGATTCGAGGTGGGTTTGGGTTGATCGTGAGGGGAAACGAGAAATGGTAGTTTGAGAGTGCATGGTTCGAAGTTGGGGGTGATCGTCTCTACGGTCTAAAAGAATAAATATGACCCCAATTGTCACAATTTGATAAACATTCAAGCATCTCCCATATTGCACACGTGAACCTTCAGATTAAGAAAATCACCGAAATAAACATGAGTAGTCATTTACTTTTAGCCTATAAAAACAAACAAATTCAAAACCACCTAATTAGAAATCTCAAAGAAGCTAAGTCAACTAAAATTTATTCGCCACAAAAACCTTGAAAAGTATTACGGGATCTATAAAAACAACCAATTAAATTAATACATGTGTAAAAACCAGTGGCTAAAAAGCAGCAGAGGCTAAATACTGATTAAAAGTTTTTTAGCCTTTAGCTAAATACTAGCTAAAACTAGATGCTAACTTTAGCTTTCGGCCAAAATTTAGCTAACTTTTAAGCGTGTATTGATTGGTTATTGGTCCCATCGTATTTTATTTTTGTATTTTCGGGTGTTTGGCCTAGCTTTTATTTTTGGCTTATGCTTATGTTTTAAAGTAGTTTATAGCTTATTTTCTATCATCTGACAAGCTCTTTTTAAACGTTTGGATTAGCTTATAGCTTATTTTCTATCATTACACCCATATATGTTAAATAAGCAAAAAAACCATCTTCAAATAAGCTTCTTCAAATTAGCTTATACAAGCTAATAAGCATAAGCTTAAAAAACTAAACCAAACATCAAGTTAAACTTATTTTGTAAAAAAAAAGCTAAAAAAGCTATAAGCTTTGTTAAAAAAGCTAGGCCAATACCAAGTTGATTGAGCTTATTTGATGTGTGCTGATTGTTTGCTTTTGAATATATGTAAAACTAGAGGGGTGTCCACACAATGTATCGAAAAACGCAGACCTGATAGTCACGTAATATATTATTATTTTTTAAATTAAAAATCAATACCATACTCAAATCATTTTTTTTAAAATTAAAAAGCAATACCATACTCAAATGAAAGAGATTATAATGCTCATTTTTGTGGTGTAATTTTTTTAGAAAAAAATGATAACCTATAAAATAATTATGTCTGTTTAAAAATCGTAAGGAGAGTTGGTTAAAAGTTAACAATATATTATAAAATATTGTATCATATGCTTTTTGAATTTATTACTTAAATTATCCTTTTCCCTCATGTATTATAGTTATTTTAAGATAAGTTAAAAGTTAATATGTATTTTAGAAAAACTAGGTCAAAGTATTTATTTTCACTAATTTTTCCCTTTTTATTCCTCTTTGTTTCTTCTTTACCTTTAGCCACCGACCCATGATCCAATATCTCAGCCCACATAAGCCTTATTGCAGCCCAAGGCATGTTTATATTTGCCCATTTGTATCCTTGGCCTTGCTGTTGCTACGTCACCAAATTGCACCACCAATAGTCCAATAGTATTATATTTGTTGCACCAAATTGCACCACCAATAGTATTATATTTGTTGCACTTTGCCGTTGGTAAAGTATAAACCATAAATTATTATTTGTTATAAACCTTAAATAAACAAGATTATTATATTATAATAATAATATATAAACATCATTGAAGATTCACTTGTCTATGCTTTACTTTATTCAAAGTTTCATGTTTTGCTTCGAAGAGATAGGGCCAGACTCTTCATCGGTTTGAAAAAAGTACAAACTCAAATCATAACCCGGAAAACTGATCAAGACATATAATCTACATATAATCTGCAGGGCCCACCCGTCACGTCAGATACGCATGCACAAAGGAAACAATAGGGATACTGTTAAAGCGACGTATGACCAGTGAGGTCCCGCGAACCACTACTACAAATCTCCACTAGTGGTCATCGTCGGGGAGATAATAAGTGCAATAGACAATGACATCCAACCAATCGCGTCCTGCGGATTCACAACTCTCTCAACCTACATCTGCGGTTAACACAGAAGAGACCACAAAGACATCCTGAAAGCGACATGTGGCCAATAGCAGGCTGCGAACACACGTTCCCCAAGATCTCCACGCAGGTACATTGGCAATATTTTATACATGATGGTTGCATAATTCCACGGGCGTAATAGAGGCATAGAAGAAATCATGACATACAACTGGTGTAGTGATATGACCCTTGCAACAATCTCCAGTTAGGTTTATTAGGGATGACGGGTCAACATATCGTACCAATTGTCTTCTTATATGGGGTTGACTTGGGGTCATCAATCTTAGCATCCGAAGAGCAGAAGGTGATATCAATCGGGATTACATTCGCACGAATATAGAACAACTTGTTCTTCCAATCATGGAGACTCGATAAAGGCTCACCCGTGTGCGACACAATCCCTGCGTACCGATTGAAGGAATATTGGCTCGTTCGCATAGCTAGTTTATAAAACACATGGAACATTTCCCATGTAGGCTTAATCTTCACTGGCTTGCAATAGATTGAAAATGTGTCATCCGACACATGCCCATGGGGTTCATTTGTGATATATGCACCTCATAGTAGGTTAATAGGGAGGTAGGAACTTTGTGATCGAAGCCTCCCCCTCCTTGGGGAACTTGTAGTTGTGGATGAGGGTATTAAAAGCCTTAATTTCCATTTAATGGCAATCCGAGACACATTTAACAGAACGATAACGTCCTTACCCCTTCTTTGCTCCCTGAGCCGGGTCCGACGAAGACGCCATTAAACGCATTAAGAATGTTTGCAGAAGAAAATTTTTTAGGGTTTGCAAAGAGAAGGCAAGAAGAAACGGTGGAATAAAAGGAAACAATGTAAAAAAAGTGAAGTCACTTCGCCCTTATATAGCCATCGCATTTAATGGGTGAACGCCAATGGCTGAACACTACGTCAGGAGGGAAAACATGGCCACTCGAGTGGCCCAAACAACCAATGGGTGAACGCCACATCAGGAGGGAAAACAGGCGACGACTCAAATAAGGCACGAGACTCACATGTCTTTGTGAAAAAGGAAAAAGCATAGTGCCTGGAAGTATGTCGCACGTCGGTAGCGTTAGACGTCCTTTCAATGCTACTAAATCCACCTTATACGAAAGGAATCTTTTCAAATTTCAAAGAGCCTTCGCAACCCGCGATGAAGTGAATCGCAACCATCAACTAACAAAGATAAAATCAAGTGTTTAAGCAACGATGGACTAACACCCGGACACCCGCGTAATATCATATGGAAAATTCTAAACACCAACAATAGTCATCCAGCCAATCACGTCTCCTGGATTCACACCCCTCTCAACCTTCATTAGCAGTTAACACAGAAGAGACTATAAGGATATCCTAAAAGCGACATGTTGCCAATAGCAGGCCGCGGATGCACGCCCTCCTCTGCCACCACTAATGGCCGTAGAGGGGGGAACAAATGGACACTCTGATAGTGACGTCATTGCTCAATCTGTAATGCCCCGCTTTTTCATACTTTCCGTACTTAGAAAGCTCGTTTTGTAATTCTATTTTTGGAAACTTTGTATCTTATATTCGTTCTTTCGTTGTAATCCGAGACTTGAATCATAATAAAACTCGTAATTTTATTACTAATCTTATTATAATACTATAAATTCATACGTATATTCGTGATACTCTTAAACGTTGATAAACTTGCAAATACATGACATTCATACTTCATACGTAACGTAAACGTGATTCTCATACGAAATCATACTTGTTTATACTTATTCTTATGCTTAGAATTCAAAAAAGACCCTTAAAATACACCTTTGTTGCATAAAACACCCTAAAACACGTCAAACACTAACTACAGGGACTAAAAGTGCCAAAAATCAACAAACTTTGGGATTTTACCCACTCGCGGGCCGCGAGCGTGTTTCCCATTTCTTCTCACCCCCGCCAGAAGGCATAATCCGCAGAATGTATCTTCCAGCTCATAGATTGGTCAATTTTGTGTTAGTGAAGTGTGTTTCTTGCATTAATACTTCACCTAACTTAACCCTAATCACCTCCTATAAAACCCAATTCATTCCCACTCATTTCCCACTTTACAAACACTCTAAACTCTCTCTCAAACTCACTAAAATCAGTTGCTAATGTCAGAATTTGAGCAGAAAGTTCAAGGCTCTCAAAGTGAGTTCTAGCTCAATTCTACTCCATTTTTCTCATTGTTTCTTCTTTCTTAGCACTTTGAACACCTTTAGGGTTACTTCCTTAGGTTTTCATGGAAAACCAAGATAGGAACTCCTCCATATTGGAGGATAAAGTGCAAGAAACTTTCTGTTTTGAACTAAAACTCTTTAAACTCATGTTTTACCTTAAACAACCTTGTGTTCTTGTGCTCCTAATCAAGTTTATGATTAGTGAAGCCTAACCAAGCTTGTTTACATGTAATAAGGGTTGTTTTAACACACTAAACTTTCTGTTTTACATGAGCTTTAAACTCACAAGTGTTGCTAAGTCTTGAACTTGAAGCTAGTGTGACTACAAGGTTAGCTTGGGCTATCCTACATCCAAGTCCACACAACACTTGATGTTTTCTCATTCCATCCTAAGTAGCTTGCTAGTTGAAATGACACAACCCCGTCTAGCCTTCGACTTGTGTCGACGTCGGCTCACCGGGTTGTAGCTTACTTGGCTACTTAGTGTGGTATTAACATGTATCTCATTTCCTTATTATTATTAATCTTGTTCTTGACCCTCCTTGTTATCTATGACAACTTGTGTAGTGGTGAACTCTTATGAGGTTCCTAAATGGATGGTTATACCACCTACCTCCTACATGACTTCTATGATATCCATGATTGGACTTATGATATAATATGTATACTTACTATAATCTATGTAAGACACTCAAAACCGAAACCTTGATAATGACTATATAATCATATGTCAAGTTATTAAGTTTAATCACTAAAATAGTTTAGTTCCTCGTTATGATTCTAATAGGTGTTATAACCTATGAAATCACAATAAACCCTAATGGGTTCCCATAGTGTCAAAATGAGTGCTAGACCTTAGTGAATACTTTCGTATACATACTTTGTTATGCCTTATTCCAAAATCCCTAATCCACCATCAATATCCAAAATACTCACACCTACGTTTTCCTCTTGTAGGATAACTCGGTGTTCCTCCCGTCATCAAACAACTCTTCACGGAACTAACAAGTCGGAAAGCTTGCAAAACCGTGAGTACACTCGACCTACTTTTGTTTATATCACTTTTGGGTGTAACATGTTTACCATATACAAAATCCAATATTCATGAATGCTTTGATACGTTACTTGTTGCTTATATCTTGGACCATTCTTATGTAATACCATAGTCATTAGCTTATCTTAAGCCTCCATTTGACATATATAGCGCTATAGGAGTAACACACCGCCCAATCGTGAATCTAGTGGTCATGTTAAATTATCGTTATTTCGCCGTAAGCAAGAGGATTGACTAGAAATATTGCATGCCATGTATAATGCTCTCGTAATAAACTTAGTTTCCATGTGGATTCGTTTTAAAACCTATTCGTATAGTATGCTTATGCCTAAACTTGTGTACTCGCCTTTGCTTTTGCATTGAACTCTATTTTAAAACATGTTACAGGTTGTGAAGATGATGCTATGAATCGAAGTAGCGTTGATGCTAGATACACACATAGACGTTTTAGGTTTATTAATGTTGTATCAATTTTGTCTTTGTTATTGTTGTATTTGAATTTCCCATGTATTGTATTGACAATTGTCACACCCCGAAATATCCAACACAATCCCGGTGGGCCCGGGTGGGGAGTATTGTGACATAAGATTGGTATCATCAAGGTCAAACATACATACAACACAGCGGAAGACTTGAATATTAAATATTATACAAACCATTAAGTTTAAAAGTCTATAAAGAAAAACACGGTTTGCAATATTAGATCCACATGCGGATCAAAGTACGAAAAT
The DNA here is from genome assembly GCA_947069175.1 of Scalesia atractyloides. Taxonomy (NCBI): domain Eukaryota; kingdom Viridiplantae; phylum Streptophyta; class Magnoliopsida; order Asterales; family Asteraceae; genus Scalesia; species Scalesia atractyloides. The sequence continues at coordinate 8,260,116 of CAMTDV010000014.1, read as the reverse complement.
GATATCTTCTGACAGACTTTAGGCTTGACTAAGAACTTGCAAAATTCCATATGTCGTTACCAAGCAGTACCTAGCCTATTCCGTGCCGAAACCTGTCACTTAGCCTTTTTGGAAAATACGTCAGTTTTCACTGGTAAATACATTTAACCGACTCATTTGTAAACATTTAAAAAAATATGTTTAGGTGCATTGAGCACAAAAATCTTTTATAACCTGTGACGATTCAAATGATCTTGTCTACAGTTTTACAAGTCTGTTAATACGTATGGGGTCCGGTGCAGAAACCGAATAACCTGATTAAACCGACACACCACTTAATAAAACCCACGGAGGAGTATAATAAAAATAATTTGTTTAGCATTAGCGTCTGTCAGGTGTATGCCTACACCTCGCGCTTAGGTCGTGCCATTAGTAATTTAAATGAGCCAAGGATATCCAGGACATGGTCGAGTTAACCCCCAATGTTTAAGTTATCAGACAATACAAAATAAAAGGGTTATATGATTTAGTAAATCACAATCCGATAAACATGATCCATACCCGACCAAGCGGTAATATAATACCGTATCCCAAGCCTGTATAGGGAAAATAAGTTAAAGTATTTACCTGAGCTAGTTCTTCTAACGAATAGCAACTCAGCAGTTAATCAAGAGGACAAATGCAAGTATCGATCTACTGGGAGGCTTCTAGTCTGGATTGATGGTATTAATAACCAATTAGAATGCTAACAGGTTTAGGTCGAGTCGTTGACTCGAACCAGTTAGCTTAAAGGATACGTAACGGAACGATACGCTAGATCAAGCGATGATCGGAAAGAATGTTGTTTAAACCCGACAAGTATTACTGTCACACCCCGACCCGCAGCGGAAAAGGTGATCGGGGCATAATTGGGTTTTCATCAAAGCTCATGACATTTATTATAACGTTTCATATTTATTATTACAATTTAAAGGGAAATCATACAATCATAATTACAACATGTTCTACACATCTTTCTAGACTTCATTATTTTCTTCTAAGGCATTTCCTATGTTATCCTTGCTTCATCCTGTTCACCTGTATCATGTGTAAAAATGGTTTTTGGATCAACAAAAAGTTGGCGATTGAATCCTATGAAAAACATTTGAACAAGTTTATTGAATTGATTATAAAATAAAGTGCATAACCACATATGAGTAAATATAGATGTAAACTTATTCACAAAACACTTAATTATTAAATAATGCACACACATACAACAATAGATTGTTTTGAGGCACGCGTTGCTCAACCCGTCTCCCACGAGGAACTGATGGGCCTAATGAATGAGTTTTGAGGCACGCGTTGTTCTACGAACTGATGGGCCTAATGAATGATTTGCATACAACTAGACAATATGTAATACATAACTACAAACAATATTTACATTCTACGTTTAAATCATAATATGGTATGGCACGAGTTTGAATAAACGAATTAGTTTAAGTGACACATGATACACCCCAAAACGTGTAATTAAAAAGGGGAGTTGTAAGATTCACTCACATTGGGTGCGTTCGGTTGATGATGTTGAATGCGCACGAAGTTGGATTCAACCACGAGTGAAACTAACCTAGATAATAACATAATGGTTCGGTAAATAAGCGGATTTTATTAATCAATTTTTAGTAGGATTATTGGATATATTTTTGTGAGTTTAAGGCTATTTTCTAATTTTAAAAATGTTATTTTTAAGTATTTTTAATTGATTTTTAAATAAAATAAATAAATAAAAATAATAAAAAAATGTTGACTTTTTGACCATTGACTTGTTGACCGTTGACCGTTGACTTGTTGACCGGTTCGGTCGGTTATATGTGTGCGCTGGGTGAGACTCGAACCCGTGACCTCCCGTACGCGTGCACGCAGCTCTACCAACTGAGCTACGTGTCTAACCCGAAATATTTCTGTTTTTAATTACATTTATATACTAATTAAATCAATCCGAAAATCACTTAATTTAAAAACGATTTAATTGCATCACTCGGTACTCGCCACAGGTCTCGAACCCGGGACCTGTGGTTTAGTTTGGCACACAGTCCACCGCTGGACTGTGTGTCTAACTTGGTAATTATTCTGGTTTTTATTATACTTAACATCTTGGAGTTAACCCGGTTCAGTTTTAAAAAAAAGGACATTTTATTACTGCGAAGGTGCGTGTGTCAAGAATCGAACTCGGGACGTGTATGTATTTGTTTGCACACAGTCCACCGCTGGACTGTGTGTCTAACCCGTTCATAAAACTGTTTTTAAATAATCTTATAACATATCTGAACTTCGTCTTCTTCGCTTAAGATTACTGATTATGATAATTCAACTGATTTATGTCTAATTCGATTAACAAGCTTTATAAGTAATTGAAAGGTAATGAATGGAGAGAGTTTGGGGGAAAGGATATACCGATCAGCGTCTTTCACAGAACTCCGGCGAAAACTCGTCGGCTCTGTTTGTGAACTTCGGCTGTTAGAATCAATTAACAGTTCTGTTCGATTAGTTATGAAATTGAGGTACTTAAACAAGGATTAACAGAAGTTTGAAGGGTTATACCGATTCACAGTGTGAGATCAGAAGTTTCAGAGGTTTTCCGGCGAGAGCTGAATATTCCGGCTACGTCGTCTGGGATAGATTCCGATGGTTGGATTGAAGTTAGTAACAGTCTAACATCGGATTGAAACAGAAAGAGTCGAGGTATTTACCGTGTAGATGAAATCTCAGTTTCCCGGCGACTTGCAGAGATTTTCCGGCGAGTGAAATTACGTCGAGAATTTGTGTGATTGTGAGCGAAAAGGTTAACAGAGGCTTGTGGGTGTATTTATAGGGAAGAACATCGATGAATTGGGTCCGTTTACCGTCTTGATTCGTCGGTCAATAATTTCTCCGGCGGTTATGACTGATGTCGCGGACTGGACATCGGTTATAACCGATGTTGAGGTTAATGCTTTGGTTAAATCAGAAGAAACCGTCCATTATCGGCGAAATCGTCGGGATTTCCGACGACTGCGATTGGGCGCGTCAGTTTGAATTCGAGATTGTGATATTTGAATTAATTGTTTTGATATATTACTAAAGAACACAAGTGGCGGAGTGGTTGGATGGATGGAAGTTAAGGCTTTGAAGTTACCCGGCTGACCCGGGTTCGAAACCCGGCAGCCTTGTTTTATTTTTATTTCACTATTTTTAATACATTTTCAAATATAAATTTTATATTCTAATATACTTATTAATTATGTATCGTTTAAAATTAATTTGAGCATTAAATACGCAACGAAAGTTTTAACTGATTGTTCGGTTAATAAACTAAGCGGGTTTGGTAAATCCGGTTTTTTGACGGATGTTACAGTATCCCCTACTTTTTAGAAATTTCGTCCCGAAATTTAAGTAGTGACATATTTGTCTAAAAAGGATGGTGTTTAATTTGACAGTTACATACTTAGAAAGGAGTAAGGGTTTAAATTTTGTTTGAGGCGGTAACGTTCCTTGTAAGGGTTGAGTACCCTGCTACAGGAATCGCTTTTTGTTGCCTACGGTAAAAATATTGATAAGCAGAGTTGATTCACTAAGTATGATTTCATGCGCAAGAGTTTTGATATTTTTGGAAAGATAAGGTTATATCCTAAAACAAAACTTTTAATACTACAACCTACATGGAACTTCTCATAACCGCCTGACAATGCCTCTGATCCTTTGGCAAGATACTTATATATAGGAAGTACCAGCGGCGTATCCACCATATTCTTGTCAAATTTTCATTGGTTTTATCAGTAAGTTATGATTGGTTCTATGATGTGACTCTAGAACCTAAATAAACACAACAACCAATGTCTGAGTCCTAATTCTGTTAGTATACATGTTTGCTTGGTGACATAATCCAATTTCTTTAAATGATGAGATGATATAAATGCTAGATCAGTGAGTATAAAACAAACTTCAACCAAGAAATTACTAAATCCTACATGGAACTTCTCATAACCGCCTGACAATGCCTCTGATCCTTTGGCAAGAATACTTATATATAGGAAGTACCAGCGGCGTATCCACCATATTCTTGTCAAATTTTCATTGGTTTTATCAGTAAGTTATGATTGGTTCTATGATGTGACCCTAGAACATAAATAAACACAACAACCAATATCTGAGTCCTAATTCTGTTAGTATACATGTTTGATTGGTGACATAATCCAATTTCTTTAAATGATGAGATGATATAAATGCTAGATCAGTGAGTATAAAACAAACTTCAACCAAGAAATTACTAAATCCTACATGGAACTTCTCATAACCGCCTGACAATGCCTCTGGTCCTTTGGCAAGAATACTTATATATAGGAAGTACCAGCGGCGTATCCACCATATTCTCGTCGAATTTTCATTGGTTTTATCAGTAAGTTATGATTAGTCCTATGTGACTCTAAAACATAAACAAACACAACAACCAAAGCTTGAGTCTTAATTCTGATAGTATACATGTTTGAATGATGACAGTACCTCTCTCGTTTGTTATGATGGAAAGGTTAGTCTATGTAGAAATGGAACACAATCCAATTTCTTTAAATGATGATATGATATGAATGTTAAATCAGTGAATGTAACACAAATTTCAACCAAGACAATACTAAATCCTACATGGAACTTCTCATAACCGCCTGATAATGCCTCTGATCCTTTGACAAGAATACTTATATATAGGAAGTACCAGCGGCGTATCCACCATATTCTCGTCGAATTTTCATTGGTTTTATCCGTAAGTTATGATTAGTCCTATGTGACTCTAAAACATAAACAAACACAACAACCAAAGCTTGAGTCTTAATTCTGATAGCATACATGTTTGAATGGTGACAGTACCTCTCTCGTTTGTTATGATGGAGAGGTTAGTCCATGTAGAAGTGAGTCACAACTCAACTTCTTTAAATGATGACACTGTGATATGTCGTGAGGTATGATGATATGAATGTTAAATCAATGAGTATAAAAACAAAACTGAAATAGTAATTTGCATTAAGATTCTTGGATAAATTTCCAATTTATAACTGGGATACGGGAAAATTGAGATAACATAAAGAAAAACGTAAAAACTAAGCGGTTGGAGTTGAATCTTAATTTTTGGTGAAGGGGACTAGTTGGGTGGTTTCGTTTGGGCCGTCATTATCTTCAACAGGATTGGCGTTGATGTTGAAAACTCTTCCTCTTGCTGGTGGCCTAGTTGTTGGGTTTTCTTGTTTTGCTTGGTTAACTGGGTTTGATTGGGCTTGAGCGTTTATGATGTTAACCAATCGAGGGCACGTGTTTCTAAAGTGGGTAGGGTCGCCACAAAAACAAGCTCGAACATATGGGAACATGGGGTATTGGGGTTGTTGATATGTTTGGATCATGTTTTGAGTAGGGGGTGAGATTTGGTTTTAAGGGGTGCGGCAAACCTTGCTCAAATGACCATAGCGTCCACAATTTGCACATAGTCGACAAGGTAAGGTAGATGGATGGTGATAAAAAAACAGGTGTTACATTGAGGGTGAGGTCCAAGGTAAGGTTTCTTATTTGGGTAAGTCAAGTTGGGTGCTACTTGAGTGATTGGGATAGCTTGGAGGGGTACGGCTTATGAGGCTAGTTGGTTGCGTTGGGTGGCAGCGAAAAGTTGCCCGTCTCATTTTCTCTTAGAAATGGGTTGAGAAGGGGATTCGGTTTGGGTGGAGTTTGAGGTTTCAGTCGATGCTTTATCCTTCTTATTCTCCTCCTTGAAGTCTTTATTCCGTATGCGGAATGAACATGTATCGTATTTAGGAATGTACATTCATAAAATAAATATAAAATAATAAATCTACTACATCCATAGGATGTCTTGGGCTTTGCTCGTAATTGGGCCTTGCATGCCGCCATACTTCACCTTCGTAATCATGTGGGCCCCCATGACTACCGGGTTTTTCATATGGTTCGCATGTGTTAGCCTGGTTACGTACACTAAAACCCGGAGAAAATCGAGAAATATGCATGTAACGTATGATATTCGGAATGTATCCAGGTATGGACACGGTGACACCTCAAAGTGGGGTTAGTTCGAACGACGTTTGGTGTGGCATGCTTTGGCCTAATAGGTCCTTTGTACTCTCATCGTTAATCCCCAGGTAGGCAAACTGGTCCATTATATTGGATATATACGAATGCCAACCTAGACAGGACGTTCCGACTACCGGTACTGGTACCCTTAGAGTTACTACATGCCCGTCGCAGAACTCACTTTGATGAGATTTGAAAAATGAAAAAAATGCAACAAAATCTTGAATAACGGAAATATGAAGATGATTTGAATATGTGAGCATTGAAATATGTATGATGAATGTGTATGTAATCATGTATGTCTGACTGTAAGTATAATTCACTATGTATCACAAAATGTAGTATCGGAAGTATTTGCATGCATTTGTGTATGTAATAAATATGAAAGAAATAAACATCATGAGTTTGCATATAACCACATAAACAATTAAAATCTAATCAACTATAGTATAGGCTCTAAGGGTCTAATAACCTATCCTATATCCCTATAGTCATGGCTCTGATACCAATCTGTCACACCCCGACCCGCAGCGGAAAAGGTGATCGGGGCATAATTGGGTTTTCATCAAAGCTCATGACATTTATTATAACGGTTTCATATTTATTATTACAATTTAAAGGGAAATCATACAATCATAATTACAACATGTTCTACACATCTTTCTAGACTTCATTATTTTCTTCTAAGGCATTTCCTATGCTATCCTTGCTTCATCCTGTTCACCTGTATCATGTGTAAAAATGGTTTTTGGATCAACAAAAAGTTGGCGATTGAATCCTATGAAAAACATTTGAACAAGTTTATTGAATTGATTATAAAATAAAGTGCATAACCACATATGAGTAAATATAGATGTAAACTTATTCTCAAAACACTTAATTATTAAATAATGCACACACATACAACAATAGATTGTTTTGAGGCACGCGTTGCTCAACCCGTCTCCCACGAGGAACTGATGGGCCTAATGAATGAGTTTTGAGGCACGCGTTGTTCTACGAACTGATGGGCCTAATGAATGATTTGCATACAACTAGACAATATGTAATACATAACTACAAACAATATTTACATTCTAAGTTTAAATCATAATATGGTATGGCACGAGTTTGAGTAAACGAATTAGTTTAAGTGACACATGATACACCCCAAAACGTGTAATTAAAAAGGGGAGTTGTAAGATTCACTCACATTGGGTGCGTTCGGTTGATGATGTTGAATGCGCACGAAGTTGGATTCAACCACGAGTGAAACTAACCTAGATAATAACATAATGGTTCGGTAAATAAGCGGATTTTATTAATCAATTTTTAGTAGGATTATTGGATATATTTTTGTGAGTTTAAGGCTATTTTCTAATTTTAAAAATGTTATTTTTAAGTATTTTTAATTGATTTTTAAATAAAATAAATAAATAAAAATAATAAAAAAATGTTGACTTTTTGACCATTGACTTGTTGACCGTTGACTTGTTGACCGGTTCGGTCGGTTATATATGTGCGCTGGGTGAGACTCGAACCCGTGACCTCCCGTACGCGTGCACGCAGCTCTACCAACTGAGCTACGTGTCTAACCCGAAATATTTCTGTTTTTAATTACATTTATATACTAATTAAATCAATCCGAAAATCACTTAATTTAAAAACGATTTAATTGCATCACTCGGTACTCGCCACAGGTCTCGAACCCGGGACCTGTGGTTTAGTTTGGCACACAGTCCACCGCTGGACTGTGTGTCTAACTTGGTAATTATTCTGGTTTTTATTATACTTAACATCTTGGAGTTAACCCGGTTCAGTTTTAAAAAAAGGACATTTTATTACTGCGAAGGTGCGTGTGTCAAGAATCGAACTCGGGACGTGTATGTATTTGTTTGCACACAGTCCACCGCTGGACTGTGTGTCTAACCCGTTCATAAAACTGTTTTTAAATAATCTTATAACATATCTGAACTTCGTCTTCTTCGCTTAAGATTACTGATTATGATAATTCAACTGATTTATGTCTAATTCGATTAACAAGCTTTATAAGTAATTGAAAGGTAATGAATGGAGAGAGTTTGGGGGAAAGGATATACCGATCAGCGTCTTTCACAGAACTCCGGCGAAAACTCGTCGGCTCTGTTTGTGAACTTCGGCTGTTAGAATCAATTAACAGTTCTGTTCGATTAGTTATGAAATTGAGGTACTTAAACAAGGATTAACAGAAGTTTGAAGGGTTATACCGATTCACAGTGTGAGATCAGAAGTTTCAGAGGTTTTCCGGCGAGAGCTGAATATTCCGGCTACGTCGTCTGGGATAGATTCTGATGGTTGGATTAAAGTTAGTAACAGTCTAACATCGGATTGAAACGGAAAGAGTCGAGGTATTTACCGTGTAGATGAAATCTCGGTTTTCCGGCGACTTGCAGAGATTTTCCGGCGAGTGAAATTACGTCGAGAATTTGTGTGATTGTGAGCGAAAAGGTTAACAGAGGCTTGTGGGTGTATTTATAGGGAAGAACATCGATGAATTGGGTCCGTTTACCGTCTTGATTCGTCGGTCAATAATTTCTCCGGCGGTTATGACTGATGTCGTGGACTGAACATCGGTTATAACCGATGTTGAGGTTAATGCTTCGGTTAAATCAGAAGAAACCGTCCATTATCGGCGAAATCGTCGGGATTTCCGACGACTGCGATTGGGCGCGTCAGTTTGAATTCGAGATTGTGATATTTGAATAATTGTTTTGATATATTACTAAAGAACACAAGTGGCGGAGTGGTTGGATGGATGGAAGTTAAGGCTTTGAAGTTACCCGGCTGACCCGGGTTCGAAACCCGGCAGCCTTGTTTTATTTTTATTTCACTATTTTTAATACATTTTCAAATATAAATTTTATATTCTAATATACTTATTAATTATGTATCGTTTAAAATTAATTTAAGCATTAAATACGCAACGAAATTTTTAACTGATTGTTCGGTTAATAAACGAAGCGGGTTTGGTAAATCCGGTTTTTGACGGATGTTACAATTACGACTTGTATATTTTGGGTAAACATATAGCATTCTGGATTTTGATATAAAAAATGATGAGGTTAGACCCGTTTCGGTGAATTTACGTGAACGAGTCTCGTAGGCTTAACCGTACGCATATAAGCGATACCGGGTAACCGGATGAGTCATATACAAGTTTCATGTGCCATTACACTTAAAACATGTTATAATATCAGTAAGATATTAACATGCATGCCCGTTATAGTTTTAAAACCGAATTCAGCTTTAAAAGGGTAATTTGGTCATTTTACGATTTATAAAAGAAAGAGTTTGTGATAAATCTGATGTCACGGTCATATATTATTTATAAAAATATTTATTTTATGATGTTATATCAGTCAGATAACAAATATATGTGTGGTTTATATTTAAAGACCAAACTATGCCCTAAAAGGGTATTTTGGTCATTTCACACAAAGATTTGACGACCTATTTTGGAATCTGAGTTTATCACTTGTACCTACTGTAAAATAATGTTTAAGATAAGTTTTATAATCAGTAGGTAATAAGTCTTGATGCTTAGATATGGTTTTAACCCATACTATGCGTCGAAAAGGCGATAAAGTCGCTAATGACGATTTAATCGATGTTTAAGGAAAATTATAGTTTTGATCAGGTTTATATATTCAAAATATTTATTTAACATATAAAATCAGTTTGTAAAAGGTTTGGTTATGAAAATGTCTTTAAAACTCATTTTATGCACCGTAAGGGTATTATCGTCATCTTTCGATGCCATGCAAAAGCCTTTTCATAAACTCAGTTCATGAACTGATTTAATATCCCAAATAATTCTTAAATATATTATAACATCAGTAGGTAAAGTATTTTATTGTAGGAGTTGTGTTTAAAACATTTTATTTTTCGAAAAAGGCATTTTGGCCCTTTAAAAGCTTGATTTGCGATATTTAGGAAAAAATCAGATTTTGACCAAATTATTGACATGCATGCAAGCCAAACAAGTTAACATATCAGTAGGTAACTTATTGCATGTTCATTTTTAGTTTAAATCTCAATTTAAGCAAAAAGGACAAAGTAGTCAAATTTGACACATTAACGAAACCTGCGCATAAACTCGGATTATGATTATGACCATGTAGTATGACCTCAGAGGGTTATACTACATTATATAAGGATCATAATACATCTTATAATGGGCCTTGAAAGATACCAAATCGGGTCAGAACTGAAAGTCAAAGTAGAAGTCAAACCTTGCGACTTTCGGCTGCGAACCGACCTTTAGACCTGGATTTGACGAGCCGAACATGTTCTCACATGTTCTTATGATTATTACCGAGTATTTAGAGTGTCAAAACTGATTTTATAGCATGGATGTTATTAATTATGCGTTTGATACCAAATCTGACCCAGTTTGACTTTTTATGAACAAGTTTGACTCGTCAATCGGACATGCAAACGTGGTAATCAGGAGGTGCCCTTATGGGGGGGGGGGGTTTACCTACCTTATTACGATCACGTAACCATGTTTAGATCAGATCATGATTGGACCGATAAAGATTTAACCGCAAGTCAAATCGTTTTTACAACAAGCTTGACTTTTGGCTTGAAAACACGATAGAAATAGCAAGGAGGATCAAGGACACTTACAAAGGGTCCTAGCACGAAATTAGAACAGGCTTGAAGGTCGCTTGAGCTCCAGAACTTTACAGAGATGAGGAGAGTGAGTTATGAAAATGTGCAAGTTCTTTAGGTGGATATCAAGCTTGAATTTATGGAGTTAGATGGGTTGTGATGATCAATACAGGTGTTAGGCATGCACTACTGATGATCACAAGTGTCTACGGTCATGTCTTGAGTAGAGGGATGGTGGGAATTCATGAAAGTTAAGCTTACATGCATGCTGCCACGAGTCTGCCCCATTTCTGCCATCTGTAGGTCCACTTACGGAGCGTATGACCATACGGTTACGGTCCGTAAGGACCTCCAGCGCCCAAAACACCATAACCCGGTTACGGACCATAACCGCATTGGCTTGCGGTTCGTAACCAATCTCCAGAGAAGAAAAATTTTAATTTTTTCTTGGAATTTATTCATGATTCGATTATGCTTGACATTCAGAGGTTATTAATTAACATGATGTTACACTTGGTCCCTCTCGGTTAGAAATCGGCATGAGGATCAGCGGAACACGTGTCGGGGTTTAACTAGTTGGGATTTTTACGAGGTGTTACATTCTCACCCCCTAAAAGAAATCTCAACATCGAGATTTTATTCAAAAAGATAAGGGTGCTTTTGACGCATGTGGGATTCGACTTCCCATGTATACTCGGGGCCTCGACGGGCATCCCATTTCACCTTCACAACAGGTATTTTCTTTCTTCGGAGCTTCTTGACCTGCCGATCTTCGATTGCGATTGGCTTCTCAATGAACCTCAAGTTTTCATCGATCTGAACGTCCTCATGAGATATTGCCAGCGACTCATCGGCTAGGCATTTCTTTAAATTGCAAATGTGGAATACATCATGAATTCCACTTAACTCCTCAGGTAACTTTAGCTTGTAAGCTACCGACCCAACACGTTCGACTATCTCGAACGGTCCTATGTACCTAGGGCTTAGCTTGCCCTTCTTTCCGAAGCGCATCACACCTTTCCAAGGTGATACCTTCAACAACACCTTGTCCCCTACTTGGAACTGTAGAGGTTTACGCCTCTTGTTTGCGTAGCTCTTCTGCCTATCTCGGGCAGCTTTGGGACGATCCATAATCTGACCAATATTTTCCGTCGTCTCTAGGACTATCTCAGGTCCTGATAGTTGGGCCTCCCCAACTTCCATCCAACAAATAGGCGTTCGACATTTTCTCCCATACAAATCCTCGAAAGGAGCGGCCTTGATATTTGTATGATAACTGTTGTTATAGGAGAACTCGATTAGGGGTACATGGTCATCCCAACTTCCACCTTAATCGATCACACAAGCGCGAAGCATGTCTTCTAGTGTCTGGATGGTACGCTCACTCTGGCCATCAGTCTGTGGATGGTAAGCCGTACTGAAGTTCAATCGGGTGCCTAATGACTGCTGGAAACTCTTCCTGAAATGAGAAGTGTATCTTGTATCTCTATCGGATACAATAGATACCGGCACACCGTGCAGTGATACGATTTTATCTATGTAAAGCTTGGCTAACAATGCGTCTCCTTTATGGGCAAGAAATGTGCTGACTTGGTCAGTCTATCGACAATGACCCATATTGTGTCATTTCCATTTTTCGTCTTGGGTAACTTGGTAATGAAATCCATAGTTATCATCTCCCATTTCCATGTGGGGATTTCCAGTTGTTGTAGAAGTCCTGCGGCTTTTGATGTTCTTTCTTGACTTGCGAACACGTCAAGCACTTCGCTACATGATTGGCGATGGATTTCTTCATACCCATCCACCAATAACTCGGTTTTAGATCTTGATACATCTTGTCACTTCCAGGGTGCATTGAATATTTGGAGTTATGAGCTTCCTGAAGGATTATATCTCCGAGTCCTCCAAAAATCGGAACCCAGATTCTCCCAATGAATCTAAGTATTTCATTGTTACCAGGAGTCAATTGATCAATAGTTTTACCTAGCCCTTCCTTAGGGAGGTTTGCTTCCAACATAGCTTGCTTTTGAACATCAAGTAGTTTCTCATTCAAACTATTTTAAGCTTAATTCTTTTGGCGTTGATCCTGATCGGCTTAACCCTCTCCTTATGACTAAGCGTATCGGCAACTATGTTTGCCTTGCCAGGGTGATATCGTATTTCACAATCATAATCGTTTAATGTCTCCATCCAACGACGTTGTCTCATGTTCAAATCCTTTTGATTGAATAGGTGTTGAAGGCTTTTGTGATCTGTGTATATAATACACTTCGTGCCATATAAGTAATGTCTCCACAATTTTAGTGCAAATACCATGGCACCCAGTTCCAAGTCATGGGTCATGTAATTCCTCTCGTGCACTTTTAATTGTCGCGATGCGTAGGCAATCACCTTGCCCCTTTGCATAAGCACACAACCCATACCAGTTTGCAAAGCATCACAGTAGACAACAAATTCTTCAGCGCCCTCCGACAGAGTAAGGACAAGAGCATTACTCAACTTATGCTTAAGAGTCTCAAAGGATTCATGTTGCTTAGGACCCCAATTAAACTTGACATTCTTACGGGTCAAGGTAGTTAAAGGAGTGGCTATTCTTGAAAAGTTCTCGATGAACCTCCTATAATAACCGGTCAGTCCTAGGAAACTATGAATTTCGGAGGGAGTCTTGGGTGCTTCCCAATTCATGATAGCTTCAATCTTAGCTGGGTCAACTTGAATGCCACATTCGCCCACCATATGTCCTAAAAACTGGACCTCTCTAAGCCAAAACTCGCACTTAGAGAACTTTGCATGCAACTTTTCATGTCTTAGAAGTTCCAGAATGCACCTTAGATGTTTCTCGTGATCGGCTCGATTATGAGAATAGATAAGGATGTCGTCTATGAAAACGATGGCAAACTTATCCAAGTATGGTTTGCAGACTCTATTCATAAGATCCATGAATGCTGCTGGTGCATTAGTGAGTCTAAAAGGCATCACTAAGAACTCATAATGACCTTACCTGGTCCTAAAAGCAGTTTTCAGGACGTCTTCACTCCTGACTTTCAGCTGGTGGTATCCAGACCTTAAATCGATCTTTGAAAAGTAACTAGCTCCTTGCAACTGATCGAATAAGTCGTCGATCCTGGGTAAAGGGTAACGGTTCTTAATTGTTACCTTGTTTAGCTCACGATAATCAATGCACAGACGCATTGAGCTGTCTTTCTTCTTTACGAACAGTATAGGAGCTCCCCAAGGCGATGAGTTAGGCTGTATGAAGCCTTTTTCCAAAAGCTCATCCAGTTGGGTTCTTAGTTCCTTCATCTCTGAAGGTGCCAATCGGTAAGGAGCCTTCACAATTGGTGCAGCTACAGGCAAAATATCAATCCTAAACTCTACTTGCCTATCAGGGGGTAAACCAGGCAATTCTTCAGGAAATACATCCACATATTCCGAGATAACCTTCAAGTCTTCTATCTTTGGTTTGGGTTCGTCGATGGTTACTTGTGCCATGTAGATGATACAACCTTTCTTCAGACATCTTGAGGCTTTCGGAAGAGACCTCTTTTCGGGTAACCCATGGTGACGGTCTCCTAGTATGGTAAGGGTTTCACCGGACGGGGATACGATTTCGATGAGTTTCTTATTGCACGCGATGCGAGCTTGGTTATGGGATAACCAATCCATGCCTAAGACTACATCGAATCCTACCAACTTCATTGGCAAAAGAGAGACTGGAATAGTTTGATTCTTTATGGATATGGAACATCCATCAAGAATGGTAGAAGCAGATTCTAAGGTTCCATCGGCGAGTTCTACCTCATAGGTTATATCTAAAGCTCTTATGGGCAGATTCAACAATTCACTAAACCTATGACTTACAAAAGACTTAAGCTCCGGAATCAAACAAAACTCTTGCAAAAATGTCATTAATGAGAAAAGTACCTGTTATGACATTATTGTCGTTGACGGCCTCCTTAGCAGTCATCTGAAATGCTTGGGCATTTCCCTTGTTTGCCCCTCCATTCTTAGCACCATCCTTGGTGGACTTAGGACAGTTGGTCTTTATGTGGCCCTTTTCGCCACATCCAAAGCAAAATGCGTCCTTCAGATCCTTGCACTCCAAGGTCTTATGCCCCATCCTCTTACAGATTCCACAAGGCTTAGCCTGTGGATCAAATCGACACTGACCCCCATGCTTCTTCTTGCAAATCTTACACGTGGGTCTATCATCGGATCGACCTTGTTCCCTTTGAACCCAGGCCTTTGCTTCTTCATGTCAAACTTGTGGGAGTTGTCATCCTCCCTTTTCCTTTTCCCCTCAGCATCGTTCTTAACTGATCTTTGCCTCACTATGTCTTGAGTAAGGGACAGTGCTAGGTCCACAGTAGACCGGTAAGTGCTAGGCTTAGAAGCCTTGACCATCCCCTTAATTTCTGGCGCAAGACCATTAATGAAACGCGCAATGCGCTTTGGTTCTGGGGTGATCAGATAGGGGACTAACCTCGACAGGGAGTTGTAATCGGTGACAAACTTGCGGCAATCTAGGTTCTTCATAGAGAGAGTCAAGAAATCAGACTCTATCTTCTCTACCTCGTGGGGAGGGCAATACGTCTCCTTGATCAAATCAACAAACTTTTTCCATCCCAAATTATACAGGGCTACCTTTCCTGTGGACTGTACCATTGCCTTCCACCATATTAGGGCGTCACCCTTGAAAGACTGAGACACGAACTTCACCACATCATTCCTAGCGCAACCGCTAATATCCACAATGGTTTCCATCTCATCCAACCACCTAAGGCATTCCACTGCGCCTTTTTCACCATTGAAGTCTTGTGGCTTGCAGGAAACAAAGTATTTGTAGGTGCAACCATCTCTGACAGGATGGTCTCTATCTCATTCTCGTGTGACCCCTGGTCATTTGTCCTTCTAGATTCACTCCTCTCATTTGAAGAATTAATAGAGCTACTCTTCTTAGCTGAGGATCGTGGAGTAGATGTGGTCCTGGAGTTAGTAGCGCTGGTATCTTTTAGCTTCTCCAAAGCTTTGTTCATGGCCTTGCTTACAGCCTCATCAATGCGAGCTTGGAAGGCATCGTCATTTACGTTAACATTCGCATGATCATCATTCACGGGGTGGCTATTGGCTCCTCCAGAGTCAGCCATCTTGTAGATCTTGGTACTACACAGTTTAAAAGTCCATTAGTTGATCATTGAAGTTGATGATTCGCAGAGAATCATGGTATTCTTAACCATTTAAGTACATTAAAGTACAGATTTCTTAATAAATTTGGCACAGAAGGCGTAGATTTTTAAAGAATCACGAATGGTGTTGGACATGGGATTTATGGCTTAAAGGCATTTCATCACTAATGGATGTTTGAATTTCTTATTGCCATTATATTTCTGACAAGATTATATAAGATTGATCACCTATGATCGATGAGGTTTATGTGTAGCCCAACTACCTCGATGACTAGTGTGGTTCCTCAAGTCACACTGCCAGGAGAGTCATCATCACTTAGATGTTGACTAAGATTAATTGTCTTGAAATGGTTTTTTTTTTAATAAAGCCTAGGTTGAATTTATGATCATTTTAATAGGGTTGGAGCGTGGCTCACTACCTTGAACAGGGAACCTTTAAGGTTACGATGTCCTTGACTCTATTGGATGGTTAGGTATGGTTCGTAAGCCATTCATCCTTGAGTGGTAATGGAAAGTGTTTATCATTCTTGAAGTACACTGTGATCTTGTTAACCATTAGGCTTTGAGGTGGAACATAGTTCACTGCCTTTGGATAGAAGGGATACTCTTCCTTAGCCATCATGATAGAAGGTTATCAGTCCTTAACTTATCATAGTTTGCCAATGTATTATGGTCTATTGCCATTTTGGCTGGGAAAACCATTAAGAAGATCTTTTGGAATTTTAGCGGATCAATGTAAATTTCGAGTAAAGTCGAGACGATTGCTTGAACAAAGGATAATTCTAATACTTATATATATACACACATATAAAATTTTTAATCCTTTCTCATTAAAATAAATAAGGGATTACATTAGCACCTTAAACAGGTTTTTTAATCAAAATTAAGGTTAATTGGTCCTCGCAGGGACCTAACAGAGATAATTAGTCCACGCAGGGACTGAACGGAATACTTGTCCACACAGGGACTAAAATAGAAATTCTTGTCCACGCAAGGACTAAAATAGAAATACTTGTCCACGCAGGGACTAAAATAGAAATACTTGTCCACGCAGGGACTAAAATAGAAATACTAATAGCTCAATCCCTCACTCATCTTTCTTTCCCTTCCATATTTTTGTCAACTTCTTGAAGGCCTTGAAGGTTTTCTTCTCCTTCTTCTCAATTTGGCGCTGCAGTTGTTCTACCCTTTCTAAGGCCTGATTAATGGTCTCTAGTTATGGCATTGATTGCGGTGTTTGCTGCAGCAAGAGTTGTGATGGCGGCTGATACTGGGATGCAGAAGGGTATTGGTATCCATAGCCAGGATATGATGTAGCTGAGTATGGAAGAAAAGGAGTTGGGTTATAAGCATTATATGCGGCGACTTTCAAATATGGATCAACAGACAGCGTCGAATAGTGTAAAGGTGTAGGTGTATGGTGGTACCCAGATGAATCTGGATAAGAAGGAATCGGTTTCCTGGTTCTGGCAGTGACAGCTGAACAGTAGGTTCAATGGCTGGTGGAAGAGGTGGCAATTCCGCTACTGGTAACGTGTTTGAGGGTCCACCCATTTGTGGGTCCTCAGGGATGATATGGTAAGTTTGGGACGTAGGTGGTTGCGAACCCGTCCATTGCCCTGCACGCACTGACATACGTGCTCCACGCTTTCTTCTTGGAGGTGTTTGTTGTTGTTGTGGTTGTTGTTCTTCCACTTCCATTTGTTTGGCTTCTTGGGGAGGTGATGGTGGCTTGTAAGAATGAGGAGAACGGGTATAGTAAAACTGGTATTGGCTCCATCTCAAATCCCAACTATCGGGGCCTTCAAATGTGATCCCATGCGAGAAGAGGGACCACTTGACAGTTCAATGGGATAGTCATGCGATCCCAAGGGTGGCATCTCTGGATCTTCCTCCATGTGGGTAGGTGAGTCAACTGGTGGCGTTATAGATGGCGAACGCGCATAGCTATTTGGGTTGGAGGCCTCTTGGTGAGGGTTGGGGTGTTGGGAGTGATGCGAATGGTACGAATGGAAAGAGTAGTGTGAGTCTTGGGAATCTGAATGTGGGGGAAGTACTCGCGTGGAAGAGGGTACCCAAACGGTCGCCATGAAGACGAAGAATCTCCTGACCCTTCGTATGGGTTTGGGCTCGGCACACGGGATGGTCCTTGCCCGGATGTTCCTCCTCTTGTTGAGCCTCCCCTCTCCTAATGCTACCACGACATCTTGGCGGCATTTTTCCTGCTCCAAAACAAATTAGAAAACAAAGCAAAACGGTGTAATAATTAAAATTTTAATAAGGGTTAGAGAATCCTAAATTGATGTCTAGACTCGGAGCCTAAGGAATGGCTATTGCGTATATTCAGATTAAACACAAAAAAGGCTAGTGTTTAATTCACTCGAACCTTGGCTCTGATACCAACCTGTCACACCCCGAAATATCCAACACAATCCTGGTGGGCCCGGGTGGGGAGTATTGTGACGTAAGATTGGTATCATCAAGGTCAAACATACATACAGCACAGCGGAAGACTTGAATATTAAATATTATTACAAACCATTGAGTTTAAAAGTCTATAAAGAAAAACACGGTTTGCAATATTAGATCCACATGCGGATCGAAAGTACGAAAATGATATCTTCTGACAGACTTTAGGCTTGACTAAGAACTTGCAAAATTCCATACGTCGTTACCAAGCAGCTCCTAGCCTATTCCGTGCCGAAACCTGTCACTTAGCCTTTTTGGAAAATACATCAGTTTTCACTAGTAAATACATTTAACCGACTCATTTGAAAAAAATTAAAAAAATATGTTTAGGTGCATTGAGCACGAAAATCTTTTATAACCTGGGACAATTCAAAATGATCTTGTTTACAGTTTTACAGGTCTGTCAATACATATGAGGTCCGGTGCAGAAACCGAATAACCTGATTAACCGACACACCACTTAACAAAACCCACGGAGGAGTATAATAAAAATAATTTGTTTAGTATTAGCGTCTGTCAGGTGTATGCCTAGACCCCGCGCTTAGGTCGTGGCCATTAGTAATTTAAACGAGCCAAGGATATCCAGGACACGGTCGAGTTAACCCCCAATGTTTAAGTTATCAGACAATACAGAATAAAACGGGTTATATGATTTAGTAAATCACAATCCGATAAACATGATCCCATACCCGACCAAACGGTAATATAATACCGTATCCCAAGCCCGTATAGGGAAAATAAGTTAAAGTATTACCGAGCTATTCTTCTAACGAATAGTAACTCAGCCGTTAATCAAGATGACAAATGCAAGTATCGATCTACTGGGAGGCTTCTAGTCTGGATTGATGGTATTAATAACCAATTAGAATGCTAACGGGTTTAGGTGGAATCGTTGACTCGAACCAGTTAGCTTAAAGGATACGTAACGGAACGATATGCTAGATTAAGCGATGATCGGAAAGAATGTTGTTTAAACCCGACAAGTACTACGCCTTGTATATTTTGGGTAAACATATCACATTCTGGATTTTGATATAAAAAAATGATGAGGTTAGACCCGTTTCGGTGAATTTACGTAAACTAGTCTCGTAGGCTTAGCCGTACGCATATAAGCGATACGGGTAACCGGATGAGTCATATACAAGTTTCATGTGCCGTTACACTTAAAACATGTTATAATATCAGTAAGATATTAACATGCATGCCCGTTATAGTTTTAAAACCGAATTCAGCTTCAAAAGGGTAATTTGGTCATTTTACGATTTATAAAAGAAAGAGTTGGTGATAAATCTGATGTCACGGTCATATATTATTTATAAAAATATTTATTTTATGATGTTATATCAGTAAGATAACAAATATATGTGTGGTTTATTTTAAAGACCAAACTATGCCCCAAAAGGGTATTTTGGTCATTTCACACATAGATTTGACGACCTATTTTGGAATCTGAGTTTATCAATTGTACCTACTGTAAAAAAATGTTTGAAGATAAGTTTTATAATCAGTAGGTAATAAGTCTTGATGCTTAGATATGGTTTTAACCCATACTATGCGTCGAAAAGGCGATAAAGTCGCTAATGACGATTTAATCGATGTTTAAGGAAAATTATAGTTTTGATCAGGTTTATATATTCAAAATATTTATTTAAATATAAAATCAGTTTGTAAAAGGTTTGGTTATGAAAATGTCTTTAAAACTCATTTTATGCACCGTAAGGGTATTATCGTCATCTTTCGATGCCATGCAAGAGCCTTTTCATAAACTCAGTTCATGAACTGATTTAATATCCCAAATAATTCTTAAATATATTATAACATCAGTAGGTAAAGTATTTTATTGTAGGAGTTGTGTTTAAAACATTTTATTTTCCGAAAAAGGCATTTTGGTCCTTTAAAAGCTGATTTGCGATATTTAGGAAAAATCAGATTTTGACCAAATTATTGACATGCATGCAAGCCAAACAAGTTAACATATCAGTAGGTAACTTATTGCATGTTCATTTTTAGTTTAAATCTCAATTTAAGCAAAAAGGACAAAGTAGTCAAATTTGACACATTAACGAAACTTGCGCATAAACTCGGATTATGATTATGACCATGTAGTATGACCTCAGAGGGTTATACTACATTATATAAGGATCATAACGCATCTTAGAATCGGCCTTGAAAGATACCAAATCAGGTCAGAACTGAAAGTCAAAGTAGAAGTCAAACCTTGCGACTTTCGGCTGTGAACCGACCTTTAGACCTGGATTGGACGAGCCGAACATGTTCTCACATGTTCTTATGATTATTACCGAGTATTTAGAGTGTCAAAACTGATTATATAGCATGCATGTTATTAATTATGCGTTTGATACCAAATCTGACCTAGTTTGACTTTTATGAACAAGTTTGACTCGTCAATCGGACATGCAAACATGGTAATCAGGAGATGCCCTTATTGGGGGTTGTTACCTACCTTATTACGATCACGTAACCATGTTTAGATCAGATCATGATTGGACCGATAAGGATTTAACCGCAAGTCAAACCGTTTTTACGACAAGCTTGACTTTTGGCTTGAAAACACGATAGATATAGCAAAGGAGGATCAAGGAAAAGGGTCCTAGCAATGAAATTAGAACAAGCTTGAAGGTTGCTTGAGCTCCAAAAATTTTGCAGAGATGAGGAGAGTGAGTTATGAAAATGTGCAAGTTCTTTAGGTGGAGATCAAGCTTGAATTTATGGAGTTAGATGGGTTGTGAGGATCAATACAGGTGTTAGGCATGCACTACTGATAATCACAAGTGTCTAGGGTCGTGTCTTGAGCAGGGGGATGGTGGGAATTCGTGAAAGTTAAGCTTACATGCATGCTGCCACGAGTCTGCCCCATTTCTGCCATCTGCAGGTCCACTTACGGACCGTATGACCATAAGGTTACGGTCCGTAAGGACCTCCAGCGCCCAAAACACCATAACCTGGTTACGGACCGTAACCGCATTGGCTTGCGGTCCGTAACCAATCTCCAGAGAAGAAAAATTTTAAATTTTTCTTGGAATTTATTCATGATTCGATTATGCTTGACGTTCAGAGGTTATTAATTAACATGACGTTACACTTGGTCCCTCTCGGTCAGAAATCGGCACGAGGATCAGCAGAACACGTGTCGGGGTTTAAATGGTTGGGATTTTTACGAGGGTTACAACAATTTACTTATAAAATGGAATTTGGTTTAATTAGTTATCGTCACCATTAGCGTTGTGAGCAATGAACAATCTTTTTCGTCCCGCCTTGATGTTTCCGCCATTGGTTGGGGTGTGACACAATCATCTCCCACCATTCCGGCTATAAACACTACACTCTATTAAGGTGAAAACATTCTACACTCTCAACTCTCACTTTATAAATTACACTATTAAGAAAGATACTAATTCTTACGTCGGAGGGTGGTTACGAGAAGAACCCTAAACTCTCATTCTCGTAACGAAATTCATTATGTCATTTAGTTTTGCAGATCGAACCATTTAGAGAACTTGTGAAGATAGGACCCCATTTACCCTGTCGAGCATTATTTAATCCACCCAGTTAGATTGGAGAATCTTCATGCTTGGTTATAACGTTTTAGCCCTTTTTCTCTCCTTCACCTACAAAAGAAATACAAATAAAAGTAAAAAATTGTATAAAAATATTTATACATTATAACATAATTAAAAAGTAAAAAATTGTGTAAAAATATTGATATATTATAACATAATTATACGCAAACCTATTCTTTCACTTTTTTTTCACACCTTCAGACTTCAACTTTTCTGTTTTACAGATTCTCACATATAATTCCATCAAGCCTCACTCACTTCTATTATTTATCCAACTCAAGGTTGCATCTATTTTTTTTACCGGTACTCATAATTTTGTCACTCATATGACCAAGTTGACGACTCATTAACGAAACAACTAGTTTTTTTAACTTAATATCACACATCTCTCACCTCTATCTCTCTCTATACATAGTATTAAAAGATAAAATGAAAAAAAATAAATAAATAAGATATATATGGGGTGTGAGAATAATGAACCTTTTTTTTTCAGGGTTAATGAAAAACTAGTACGAATCATATTAATGCCCTACAACCCCTATATGCCACATGGTCTAAAGGTCTATATAATCATTATGGCCCTTTAAACACTTTAAAGACCCAACAATGGTGTGCTTAGTTCAGTTCGGTTTTATGGTAAAATAGAAACCGTAACCGAAATGCTAGGTTTTCGGTTATTGAAAATTATTCGGTTTTGGTTTTTTGGTTTTACCAATGTTTTGAAACAAAATTATCTAAGTTTTAAAAATAAAAAAGTATAATCCAAGATTTAATAACCCTTCTTACATGTTTACATTTAAGATATTATGTTTAACCTTCTTAATTAATGTCGTTCACATAAACCTAACTTCTAATTTGTTTTTAAGTTTTTTCAAAGTTTTTATTGAGACATTTTCTTTTATAATACTTGAAAATCATTTAGTTTTTATGTTAAATTTTGTTATTCCTTGTAGGTAATGAATAAATTTCGGTTTTCACAGCATGCTAAACTGTAAATTTCGGCTCGGTTTTTGTGGGCTCATTTTTTTCTTTTGGTTTTTTGTGCGATCCTGTTTGCCCAACATCCACAAGACTTTAAGTGTTTAGAGAGATGATTTATAGGACCTATACAAGACCAGTGAAAAATCCTTATAACGTTATCATTCATATTGATGTGGACATTTGTAGCATCGCTCTTCTCGTACCACTAAGATTATTCATTTTGTCTCGGATGAGTATCCGACTAAGAACTCATAGATTTATTTTTTCTACTCAAAATAAAAGTTTATTTTCTATGTAGTAAAGCTAGTAGAATGATGCACAGATAAACAAGAGTTAAGGATAAAGAAAACAAAAAATAATAAAAATTTCCGGGTATATGGTTCGCGTAAACAAGTATATTGTTTTGCGTAATTTGGCCTAATCCCATACCCGTATAATATTTTTATTTCAATCTCATACTCGAATACTCATCTCAATACCTGTCCCGAGTGTTTCGGGTAATCTTGTGAAGCTCAAGTTATTTTTATTATATTTTTTCTATCCTAAATTGGCTAGTGTCTTTTTCATCCCAATCATAACTGATCACTCTTCATGGACTTTGTGACCCCCCTAGTGTCAGGGCTCTTTTTTTTTGAACGGCAACAAATCTATATATTTATATATATAGGGCCAGCAAGAAACTGAAGGAAATACAAAACAAAAACAAACGAAAATCAAGAGAAAGGACAACACAAAACGGGACTTATACTATGTCCGTTACATCAAAATCCACCCACTTCTCCCATTTGGGAGATGTAATTTTCGCCCTATTACAAACCCAGAAGAAAGCATCTTCCTTTATCAACTCCAACGTTTTTTTAACCGGAATGAAGGCGTTGTCAAAGACCTTAGCATTCCTAGCATGCCAAATCCTCCACGTTGTTGCCATTGCTATGGTGTACACGAGCCGCTTCCAAACCTTGTTACCCAGATTATCCATCAAGAGTCTCACGATTTCCTGAAGAGAGGAGTAGTCATCTGGAGGTTTAAGCCTTAACCAAACAAAAACATTCCACCATAACCCTCTCACCCATAAGCAGTTGGCAAAAATATGGTCCGGGTCTTCAATCGAAATGTCGCACCTCGAGCAAATAGCATCCGAAAGGTTAATCCTCTCGACAACAGCCCAGTCTTCGAAGCCATATCATAATGACAATTTAGCTAGAGGACCAGACCCGATTTGAATGGAAAGAAAAACAATGACAACTTACCTAGAAAAACAATGACACCAACTCATTAATCAGTCAGCATTGATACTGTGAACTAACCTCTGGTGGTTTATATACTAGTTTGAAAAAAGAGAAGGAAAAAAAGAAAAAGATGCACGATTAACTCTTTAAGAAAAATTTATATCCTTAAAACACGAAAAGAAATATGGACGAAGAATGTAGTTGGAAATCTCTAGCTAGTATGATACCATGATTAGAAAATTGTTCCGTCTAGTGACTATAGATACGTCCTCGATTTAGAATAAGATTCTAATCGTTTTGACATGAACATACAAGAATATTATTGACGCTGCTTTAGCTCAAAACATGACAAGTGATACCCGAGGGACGTGTTTAGTTATTCTCTTTTGTATGGACTCCAAGCCAATGACTTCACCAACACCAAAATATTAAAAAAAAAATTACAAGCAGATGAATTAAAGAATGAACAGAAAAGATTAGGTAAAGTGTTTTACATCTCCCCCCAAATCACAAGCAGATGTATTAAAGAATGAACAAAAAGATTAGGTAAAGTGTTTTATTTCTCCCTAAAACACCCCCAGTTAGGGTTTCCTAAACACTACACAACACAAAGAGTGGTGGGGTTTTCTGAGGAATCAAAAGAGAGATAGTGGAGTGGGGCATGCACAGGGCAGTGCAATTAAGAGTGGACACGTGCCATGAATCATAATGTTTAGACATGGTTTATTCTTTAAATGAATTTTATATTATTATTATTATTTGAGATTAAACAGCATCTTTGTGTAATTTTCCAAAACTAATAAAGAAAACAAAACAAAATAAAATGAAAACTTCAAAGTGATTAAAGATGCCTGTCCGTACAACTGGGCACCGTCAAACTCAAGCAGCAAACCTGTACGAAAAAAACATTTAACTTGGGAAGTTTCCCACATATATACCCTCTTCCCGAAATATAATCAAATACAATAACAAGGTATACTGGTATTATGAAACACAAGTTAACACGTGTATATTTGAAAAAAAAATCATATTATTAAATACATATGTACCATAAAAATTTACAAAGGACGTCACTATTTAAGATAGATTTAATTAAAATCACCACATTTCTGAATCGTCGACAGAAGTTGGGCCGTATAGTTAGTTGAAACTTTATTAGTTTAAACGCTTTTAAAGTTGTGTATTAAAAAAATCAATTGCTAGTTATGTGTAATTAAGTACAAGATGTAAAAGACTTTTTGGCCTTAAGTTTGCCTCGTTCAAATAGACTTATATATACCATACTTTGATGCTTGATGGGTGCATGGTGGTCCTGATCTTCATTGTCACAAAGCACAAACGACACTAATATCGTTAAAAGGTAAAACTTAAAGAAAAGCTAGCCAATAGGCTTAGTTTCTCGACCCCCTTTAACTTTGTTTAGTATATATTTAATCATTTTTTTATGTTTGTTTATTCATTTCAATATGAAATCACATGTATTTCTTCATATTTAAATAAAGCTTTTTCCACTTCGTCATGTTGTTTTGATTTTGGAGAGAGATTAGCTATCGTCATCCTCTTTCAATATAGGGTGATTTATATAACATTAGTTAAGATACAAAGTTAATAAATGTAAGGATTAATTCGTTTCGTATTGAGCCAATGTGGGGTAGCCTGCTTAATGAGACACTTGTCCTTAGAGGAGAGTTCTCAGGCTTAAACATAGGCAATGAAGTATTTTGTATTATTTGGTGTAAAGTAAAGTAACATCTGCTGTTAAAAAAATTAGTTTCGTATTGTATTATGATGGGTTTTCCATAATTAATGTAAGGATCACTTAATTTCTTAAAAAAACTCATTTTTAGGGTTTACTTAGAATTAACTAACACTTTAAATTTCATCATTTTATGAGTCATATAACCTTGGTCTGTAGTAAAATTCTTTAACTAGTTTAAAATAGCTGTTTAATTCTTATATATACATAAAATAAAATTTTAATCCTATATAAAAAAGACACGGTCTATAGATTCTCTTTTAGATGTAAAATAAACTTAAGGGGTGAAAAGGTGTCTTTAAGACCGGGGCACGGATAGTTGGACACTAGACCAGGCAACTTTTCGTTCCAGTTAATGTCTTTTTGAAGTGTTTTCAATTTTTTTTGAACAGTGACATTTTTTTTGAGTGATTCATTGTCACACCGGCTAAACGGCGACTCTAGTCAAAATCTGCCCAGACTATGTTGTCTTAACCGGGCCCGTGCTGGATTGGTCAGACTTGGTTACGGCGTTCCCCCGAAAACCGTACTGCCTCCATACGAGTTGTCTCGCTAAAGTAACTGCCGGATGAAAACCGGGGTGCACCTCAGGATCGAACCCCTCAATATAACACAAGTGGTATTTGAATTAGAGTCGTCATTGAAAACCCAAGTCTCCTACAATTAAGCAACAAATGTTTTCAACCTAGCCAGTTAGTCAAACCAAAATTATTTTCCCTTTAATTAAAATCTTACTTTCTGATTCATTTAGTACTTCAAGTTTCAAATAATTTATTTCTTTTAAGTTTTTAAGAATAATTTGTTTCTTTAAGTTTTTAACTACTTAAAATAGTAAATCCATACAAAAACATATATAATATATTTTCATACCTTTTTAATAATATTATGTGTATCATGTTATAAAAACAATAGTATAATGTCTAAAAAGTGTAGTAAAAATTCGGAACTATTAATCAAGGTAATCAGCTGCCAAGATGAATGAAGTGACACATAGATATCAAAATCATGTAAGCTTAAAGGGAAATTAGATTTTAATAATTTCATCCAGAGGTGGTTGGCAGTAGTCTCATTTTTGAATACGGTCTACATATTCACACATCCAAGTGCCTATTTTCACATCTTTAAGACAAGGCGTCTAGACCTATACAGGGAGTCTAGGCACTGAAATCAAGGAGGCTCTGAGTGGGATGTTGGACACAGAATCTAAGGGGTGTAGACGCCCCGTATATATTATATATATATTTTTATCTTTTTAATATCAATAACACTAATATTAATAATTATAAAAAAACTCATATTAATATCAATAACACTAATATTAATTATAAAAAATCTCATATTAATTGTAATAACACTAAATCCAAACCCGAGTTTTAATCATCGACAATGAAATATGAGAATGATTTTTGTATAATTAATATGATTTTTGTATAACTAATTTGATTTTTTGTATAATTATTATGTTTTTTTGTACAATTATGATTTTACATAAAACAAATAGATAAAAAATTATATAAATATAAGACTCGTACAGGAGTAAAATGGTAATTCACCATTTACCCCTGATTTAGGCCTAGACTTGGGGCAATATAGGGGTAAAATGGTAATTCACCTTTTATTTTAGACGGGTCGTCTAGGTCTAGACTGGGCGTCTAGACTCCTTAAATTTTGTGCCAGACATCTAACTATGTTGTTCCTTGAATTCAGTGTCTAGAGGCTCCGTATATGCCAGGACGAGGCGTCTAGGGCACAAAAGGTGTCCAAATAGGTAGTATGGGTGTGTGAATAGATTGAGTCTTTGAATATTATCACTAGCAATTTCACCTTTGAATATTACCACTAGTAGTCCCATTTTTTTAAGTATTTTTCTCTTATTGCACATTCCGTTAAGTTTTTTTTTCTGAAGTACAAACTGATGTTTTAGGGCTTTTGATCAGACCGAAAATACGAGTCGATTGATGTAAAATTTACATTGAAATGGTGCTCAAAACGACGAAAACAGTGCTTCAATTCGGGTGCTTAAACTCTCAATTGACAAAAATCAAGCTGTTTGGAGCACCATTTCAAGGTAAGTTTTAAATCAGTTGACTTGTATTATCGTTCTGATTAAAAACCCTAAAACATCAATTTGAAATTTGAAAAAAAATCCAAAACTCCATTAAAGGTAGTTAAGGTTTTTTTTACGAAGATGGAGGGAGGGAAAAAATACTTAAAATGTGGGACTTTCAGTGTGGAGAATAGGTGTGTATCTCCCTCCAATCTGATGCTAGCAGCTACTCATGTTCATCCCAGAAGCCAATCCCCTCTAAACCTAGAAGCCGCGGCACATGAAAATCCCTACCTTGATGTTCAATCGGCCCCTCTCCTCACTGAGGATGCAAATCAGGGTGTTCCAAAACCCAAAGATGGGTCTCTAAAGAACGGTCATAAATCGAAAAGGGGAGCAAGATTTTGAAGTTGTGGAGCTTTATGGAGAAGAAGATAATAACTTTGGGGGGAAATAGGGTTTACTTTATAGCAGGAGGGGTAAATAAGTAATTTCGCAAAAAACGAACATTCATTTGGACGGCAAAACAACAGAGGGTCCAAGATTGATGCAATTGGGAATAGACAAGGGGGTAAAGCAGGTGGCAGCCAAAATATGAAAATATGGGGTAAGGGTGTCAACACCCCCAAACACAGAAGTAAAATTACTATTTACTTTTTATATTATTTATGATGTTATCTAATACATAAATCTCGTTGAACAGTAAACCAGTAAGACGGCTAATTCACTTTATGCTCAGATTTCAAAATAAGTGAACAAAACACCTAAAAGAGATAAACTTGGTTGTCGGTTGATGTACATATTTAGAAAAGGAAATGTATATGAGCACTAATTTAGAAATGCGGAGTAGATAATATACTAACAGGACTCCACTTGTTAAGTATTGAATATATGCCTTTTTTTCTTATCTTAGTATTTCCTTCTTTTGACAAGGTGCATGCTTTCCGATTTTGCTTTTACTGTGCTAGCTAGCTAGGGCTAATTTCTTGCCATATCAGTTCTTCTCACCTCAGCAAAGGGTTTCTTCAATACTCTTGCTTTCATTAAATTTTGGTTTCCTGCTTTGAGCAGCTCATAATATATGGTTCTGAATCATCATATTTTTGTTAATATTTCAAGGTTAAACTTTATTTTGAAGGTCAGCAACTAAAAAGTAGATCGATGAGGATGGTTAGACAGAAAACTCAGATCAGAAAGATAGAGAACTTAGCAGCAAGGCAAGTGACCTTCTCAAAGAGGAGAAGAGGCCTTTTTAAGAAGGCTCAAGAGTTGTCTATCCTTTGTGATGTTGATGTTGCTCTCATCGTCTTCTCCGCCACCGGAAAACTCTTTCACTACTCCTCCTCAAGGTCTCTCTCTCTCTCTCTCTCTCTCTACATATATGTATATATTATTTGATGTTAAAGCTAGCAGATCTGGTAAGTGATAGTTAGAAGTTTCAACTGTTAAATGAGATAAAATCTTTGATGGACTCTCTACCATAAGTGTGAAGAAGATTAGAAATTATGAGATATTTTATGCAAGTACTGAACTCTATAAATAACCAAACAAGTAACTAGTAATTCTTTCTGAAGGAGGAAATATAATCTCTTCAACAATTAAAATATGATAAAAAAGGACATATGTAGATGTATACATTATTAATGAAGATGTTTAAAAGCACTGGTGATAGCTGGAAAAGTGCATCATCAAAGGTACAAAGTTGCTATTTTAATAGAGATATCAGTGTTCAGGTACATTTGTGTGTGTGCATACATGACATATGAGAGATTCATGTGTACTTCTAGATCTATCACAATGTATAATCGCTAATTTCTCACTATATATATACATATATAAGTTAGGTGTATGTCGAATCAAGATCTTATTGGTTGAAGCTAGGGTTTCAGCTACCCAATATATATATATATATATATATATATATATAAGCACAGGAGTCCTAGGTAGCTAGTTGTCCTTGGTTAGTACTCACAGTATAAAGATCTTATTTAGGGCTGTTGAATAAAACGGAAACCAAATAATGGGTCGACCTAAAGGGTAAACCGTCTGGCTAAATAGGTTCTCGGTTTGCATATTAAAGTTTCAATTCGGTTAAACAAAGTAAGTATTACTACATGTTTACCATTAAAGTACGTCCATATTTCCATTAATGTACTGCCTGGTAATTCTTCTTCCTCACAAGTCACATCCACATCCCCCCAATTGCTTTTTTTTAGTGTAAACTGCATATTTAGTAGTGTTGATCTGAAAATAAAACGTACCTTCGGTTTTGGTGTTCATATAAGCCTTTGTTTGCTTCATCTTGTGTTTTCGGCAACATCACATGTAGTTGAATTGGGGATTTTATATACGGATACATTGATGCTTAACAGGTGAAGTTTATACATATTGATGCATAATAAACTGATGCTTGTATATCCTCATGATGTTAATATGTTGATGCTTCTTCGTTTCCCCTTCCCATGATGTTTGAGGGTTCTCATAGTAGAAATTGGCGTAGATTTAGGAGTAGAATTAAGGGATGTATGTGTGTAAAAGTGATGAAAGCAATTGATAGGGTAACCCTCCCCCCTCCCTTTTACATACTTGGCATGTATAGCGACTAAGAACGTCCAAACATCCAGACCATGACTGATCTAGACCATTGTTGTAGAAGTTGTTAGGCGCTTCCAAGTAGGTCGAATGAGGAGTTGCGAGTAAATTACTCACACACATCAAATATTATAATTTTACTAATATTAGTAAAAAAATACGTGAATCTCAATATAAATAAAAAAGATCATGTTCAACTACCTAAGTATTTCAAAAGATATTCATTAATTGAAAATGATATTCATTCACTAGTATTATAGACAAAGAAATTGTGTTATATTATACTAAGTAGCTTGTCCCAAGTTGATCGACTAAATCCAATTCTTGTCCAAAGTTGATCTACTAAATCCAATGCTGGCGAGTTTGACCACATTTGATCGATTCTGAGTAATTAGGCGGAGTTAAAGAAACTGGCTTGCACCATACTTTGTAGCGATTACTCGGCGAGTACTTACAACTTTAGATAAGCCTAGACATTCAAATGACATATATAGTATCCATGGACGCCTGACACCAAAACTCGAAAGTCATAACCATCTTGGTCTGGACATCCCCAGTTGACTTTACCAATCTCACTAAGAAAAAAGCTACAAATTGCTTGTTGGAACCTAATGGTGTCGTCTATGCTTGGTAACAAAGGGCCGAGCACTAATAGTCACATCCAAAATAACCTACTAAGCGTTAAAAGCTCTGTCAACAGCCTAATATCTCAACTGTAAGTGAATATACAAACCCACAATTAAAGATTTTGTCCATCGTACAATACATAGAACTTACAAGTAAAACACTGCTTTTTGACAAGGTATTCGTGACAGACATCGTACGAGAACGTTAATGGCGGATATGACAAAACCACTAGATCATATAATGCCTTAGCTAAGGAAGCATTGAATATTGATTCAGCTCCTCTCTCTCCTTATATTCAGTCTTATCTTCCCACTAAATACATATACTTGCTTTCTCTCCGTACATTTAGTCCTATCTTCTCACTAAAAACATATACTTACTTGAGACACGCCATATAGTTGAGCTTAGGGGTTATTGTAAAATTTATAACTGCTTTATTTTGAGACTTCACATGCTTGAGCTCGACTTCATTCTTAAATTAATCACACAAAACTAGGGTATAATGGACTAAGGCGTTCGAGCTTGGCTAAGCTTGAGCTCATTTTATTTCGACCTATACGTCTAAAGCTTGAACCCGACTTATTTATTATCAATTAATTATATTACTCATATATGTATATAACTATGCACACACGTGTTTATATTGTTTTAATTATACATATGATCATATAATATATACATACCATATACACACATCTTATTATAAACACACACACATTCACATATATGGGGTCGGTTCCAATACAAAATAGATTTCGTGTGAAAAGTGTAGGAAGCAACGAGGTGGAAATAAGTGTACATGAGTGGTTTCAATGCGTGAAGGTATTTGTCATCTATATCAGCACTCACATATCCACGAGGGGATTTGTCATCTATATGAGTTCAAACCTCATATCCTGGACCGCATGAAATTGAAAGCAATCTCTCGATCATCCACAAAATTATAATATAAGGCCCTAGTTATTCCACTTTTGTTGACTTAACCTGGTTAGAAGCTCTTCTAAAAGAACTTGGGGCAAACACAAAATATGCTCCAACTCTCTCGTGTTGAAGCTGATTTTCATTTTGTACGAGAAAGGGCTTGAAAACGAAAGGTACGTGTGCAATTTATATCTACAGGGAAACATAGTGCATACATCTTTAAAAAACTACGGCCAACTCATAGATTTGCATTTTCACATTCCAAGTCGTAGCTTGCTACCCATCCTTCGCTTGCGAAGGAATATTAAGCCTATATGTAAATAGTGATAGTGAGGTAGATTCTGTAAATTTTTTGAGGCCTTCTCAATTAATGTAATTCTAGTGAGAGATGCCATAATGTTGTGACTAGTCTTGTGTGTCTTTAGCAACATTGTGGATGAAAATTGTTAAAGTTGGAAGCTTTATCAACGTGAGATATTTGGAATCTTTGGTAAAAATAAAGAATCACACTTTCTAATCAGCATGCGAGGGTCAATTCGGGACTTTGGTAAAGTGCAATATCTTAGTGCGTGAGTTTATATGCTAGAGTCGGGTATTGTGCGAGAGTTTAGATGTCATGCGTGAATATCATGTGAGAGTTGTAAAGAACAAAGATTAGGGTTTACAAAAAAAGCAATGAGGTGGCCGTGTTGTAGGCAAAAGGTTACAAAAAAGGTACTAAGCTATCTATGTCAGGATTTTGAGCACTTATTGGCGGCAAAACCAGTTGTAGAGACAGTGACAGTAAAATAGAGGAGGCAATTGTGTGATCCGATTAGTGTGGAAGCGTCAATGGTAGAACAAAGGTGGCACTTGTGTGCTTCAATTGTGGGTAGGTCATGGCCAAAATGTAGCTTGTAAGCTCCAACTCCGATTTTGACTAGTAACAAAGCTTGTGTGCCTCCATTAACCAAAGAGCCAAAAGATGGCTCTTATACAAAATCAATGCACAAGGTGTATATAAAGAGTGTTTGTATTGTTTTCACTGTCTAAATGATTATGTTAACAAGGAGGGTATATACCCATTACCCAAGTTACAGAATCTACCGTCAACTATCACTAGGTACGTATAAGCTTAACACCACTAGTTATGAGTTGACATGAAACTCTTCTTGTCCTGAAACCATTTAGATAGTACTCCTATTTAAAAACCATTAAAACATTATTGATCAAAATTATTTCTATCAAATAAAACCTTGTAAAGTTGAATGCTTGGAATCTACATTCAACCCTCAGATGATCTAATCAAGAATCAACCACATTAACTTGTAAATTAAGTTCAGTCATTCATGGCGGACCTACAGCCAAGCTTGAAAGGACACCCCCCCCCCTTAAGAAAATTGGTGTATCATTTAGGCAAAATCCCGATCGACCCCCTTAAAACTATCCTAAACCCCTTTGATAACCTCCTCAAAAAATAAATCATGGGTTCGTCATCGCAAACATTGTCATTATATATTGTAATTGCATGAATATAATTGTTTAGTAGTGTGTATTCTAGTCTCATACTTAATGCTGTATTATACTAATTGTTCACAAGAGTCCTAATTATCAGGAATATTGTATAATTGCATGAATATTATACTAAATTGTTCAACATAGTCTTAATCATCTGGAATATACATTTTTTTATTTGAAACAATTTAATCAATCTGCATATTTACACTGAAATTAAGTAATAATATATGGTTACCCGACAAGTTTGGATATCTTCTTCAGTATAAATTTGGATTATACATGATTAGAAATTCATAGATGCTATTAAATGTTTAGATGGTATTTTATAGCTAATCATGTTGTTTCATCAACTGAAAATTGAGCATGTATTATTAATTCCTAATTTATAATTAAGCACAACAAATTTGTTCCAGTTAATTTGTTGTTGATCCATAACACATAGTAAATACTAGATTGTGCAAGTATTTTGTCTAGTAAGCTACCTCCTTCCTAACTTCCATTGTTTTGGTCAAAAGTATTAATCAAGTGCTAGAAAGGCGTGGACAGCTGCAATCCAAGAACTGTGAAGAACCACAACAAACATCTCAGTTGATGCAGGTATGCATTTCCTCATTTAACACGCTGTCACACTATTTTGTTGATGACCAGCTAGATTATCCCCCCCCCCCCCCTCTTTCCCGGAAAACAGCAAGTCTTTTACATACTGAGATGGAATAAAATAATTGAGCCAGAATTTTGAACTGCGTGTAGAGCTGTAAACGAACTGAACGTTCAGCGAGCGAACAGTTCGTGAATCATTTGGCGAGAAGTTCATTTATGTTCATTTGTTTAATAAATGAACAAACATGAACAAATAATTCTGTTCCATAAGTTAAACAAACAAACAAACATGAATAGAGCATGCGTTCGTTTACATTTGTGAAGTTCGGTAAATTGTTCGTTTATATACGTGAACTAGTAAATTGCCCCGCGCGTTGCCGTGACGCTGAAATGTAAAACATCTCGAATTTATACCGTCTATTGAAAATATCTTATATTTGGCACGATTGGTTTCCAAAGAAAATTTATGTCAAACCATAGACCAACTGAAAAGGGACATAAAAATAAGCATGAAAATGTATTATATTTGACCCGACTCATTTATGGGAAAATATAAAATTTACATAAAAATGTAGACCAACTGAAAACGTACATAATAATAAGCATAAAAACATATTATTTTTGACCCAACTCATTTTCGGGAAAAATTTACGTTGAAGAGTAAAACAACTCAAATTTATACTGAGTACATAAAAAACACGTAAAACTCAATCACAAAGTCTTTTAAAAGATAAGGGATTGTAAGTGTCAATGATGAAAAATGAGGGATAAAAATATATAAAAAACAAACAGATAAAAAAAAGTCAAAGTACTATTCAACAAGTTGGTAATTATCAGGGGATGGGGATGCTCCACTTTCCATCACTCACCACACCAAATCATGTTTCGTCACGTCATCTAACTTCATTCCATCACTAGTGATGGATTTTAGTGGGGATTCCCATCACTCTCCATCACTCACCACACCCATCATACTTCATTCTCAATATCATTATCATCGCACGTTGTCACCAACACGAGTTATCACCACCACGCGTGGTCACCAACCCACAACGTGCCATCACGCTGCGCAACGACTGCCCTAATATAGATAATGTTCGATAATGTGTTTATTTGTGTTTGTTCATTTAAAGGTTGTTTTATGTTATATATATTTTATTTGGCTTTAGTTTTTAAAATTTGAAACCATAGTCATATTATACGTCTTTTCCAACATCCCTCGTTTGATCCTTTCAATTTAAGTTTGTGTTAAAACTTGACAAACCTCTTAATTTTTGTGTTATTTATTAAGCATTTATCTATTTTTTATGGATTCTTGGTAATATTTCTGATGAAAATGTAGATTGCATTGTTAAACGAATATATATCCAGTGGCGAAGCTTGAGATTTCCGACCGAGGGGTTGGAAGTTACCGGACCTAAAATCATACCTAACAATTATAAAACCGAGGGGTCGAAAACGTACATACATAAAAAATTCTATACGAAAACTACATACCGAGCACTAATGAACGAAAAGTTTGGGGGTCTGGTGCCCCTCCCCCCGGCCCCCACTAAGCTACGCCCTTGTATATATCGTTCATTTATGTTCATGAACCTTTGTTTGTGTTCGTGTGAGTTCGTCTACGTTCGATTCATGAACATGTTCGTTTGCTTAATAAACGAACACGAACAAGAAATCTCGTTCGGTAAGCATTTATGAACATGTTCCTTCTTTAATGAACGATCTTGTTCGTGTTCGTTCGGTTCGTTTACAACCCTATGAGAAAAACATGCAATACATTTGTAACATAATGTAAAATATTAATGCAAAGAGATAATATCAAAATTGCTGCTCTACCAGCCTGAAAGAGGGTGAAGATCATCACTATGGCCAACAAGTACCCCCTAGTTATCCTTACCATGTTGTGATGAATGAAGTCGGAGTTGGGGAGACTAGTGGATCTAGAATAGATTTTCTTTTTCCCAAGAGTAAACTGTCATTTTAGTTCTTGAGGTTTGGTCACTTTTATCACTTTAGTTCAAAACTTAAACTTTTTGCATCTGGGTCCCTGTGGTTTTAGTTTTTATTGCCATTTTGGTTCAAAAATAAATCAGGTCATATTTGTCTTATAAATTACTGCTATTTTATTATTTTTCTCATGGGCTAAATGGTCATTTTTAATAAAATAGAAAAAATAATTAAGTAAAACAAATATCTTAAAGTGGGTTCCACCGCCACTTCTTCTTCCCCAAATCACCACCATTACTACCCAGGTCTCTCTCTTCTCAAACAAACACCACCACCACACCATCAACCCCGAACACCCACTACCACCACTACAAGCACCGCAATTATAAGTTTTATTATAAAAAATATTAATTAAAATTATAAAACCCAAATGGCAGTTTACCTAAACCAATTGCAAGCACACTCCAAAACCTTCAAACAAAGAAGACACCCTAATTAAGTCAAGAAACACTGCCACCACTATCGCCGACCTCCACCTCCACAATCCCTTATTGTCTACCCATCCTCTTTCTCCCTTCTCCACCGCTATCCACAACTTTTCACCCCACCACCACCATTATCGCGACCACAGTTGACACCATCGGCACCAAACAATCACCACAGCCGACCACCACCACCACCCTCTCTAGTACCTACCTGCACTTGCCCGAGACGGTTACACAAATAGTACCTACCTGCACTTGCCGGATACGGTTATCAAATGCCGGAAATAACATTGTTCAACGGAGAAACGTAAATAAAAGGGTTAATGTCTCATCTTACATGTCGATATCCAGTCCCTACCGTCGCTGATCCAGTCGAATTTAACATATGGAAAGCAATAACCAGTCATTGGAGTAAGCCGGAATTTGACCGAAACCCTAGCCGCCATCGTTGGGTCAGCGGCTAGGTCTACATAGCACGCTCGTCATTGCTGGTTTTGAGCCATTCCACCTCGTTCATGGTGGTGGTGGTGGTTCAACCAGTGGTGTTCTTGAGAGAAAGAAAGAGGTGTGGTGGGTTGGTGAAGGGTGGTGGCAGCATGTGGTGACGGCGGCGTTTGGTGGAGCCATGGTACTGATGTTTGATCCAAAGCTAATGGGTTTTCTGTGTGCAGATAAGGAAATATCTCAAAAGGGTTGAGTTTTTTTATTAAAGATGATAACTATGCTTAAAGTCAAAGGTCAAATAGTCCCTTTAATAAAAGCTTTAAATAAAATAAAAAGAAAGGATCATTTTGCCCTAAGGAAAAAGACAAAATAACATGATTTTATAAGAAAAATATGACATGATTTTACTTTTGGACTAAAATGTCAATAAAACTGAAACCACAGTACCAGATGCAAAAAAGTTTGAGTTTTGAACTAAAGTGGCAAAAGTGAACAAACCTAATAAACCAAAATGACAGTTTACTCTTTTCCCAATTAAAATTTAAACATACTTTGACATGCATTTGTTGCATGAAATTAATATCTGATCAGTCCAAATCTTTTTTTTTATCACTTATAAATGTTGAAATAAAATAGTGATTCACGACACACCCAAATTTCAATCATACAATATATAAAAAAATATAATTAAACATTTTATGTATACAAGGATTCAATGTTGACATAATCTATACACTATAACTACTAACAGTCTCATGTATCCATACAGTCAGTGTGTCCCATTAAAGATGTTCAACATCATAGGTATATTGTAGCTTGGAGAGACATAAGTTAAAATTAGAAATAGAACAGACCTGGTGAGAGCATACTCTTAAAATTTTTGTTCTTATTTCACATAATCATTAGAAAAGTTCTAAACTAAAGTTTATGAATGTTCCTGTCACAGGACGAACTTAAAAGATCTGCCATCTTGAGCAAAGAACTTGCAGAAAAAACCTGTGAATTGAGGTACAAATTGTAATTTCTTTCCTTATTCTTGCATTAATTCTAGTCTCTTTAGGTTTTATTTGATTTGTTAATCCAAGTCAATGCTATATTATGACAGGCAAATGAAAGGAGAAGATCTCCAGGGACTTAACCTCAAAGACCTAAACAAATTAGAGGGCATTATTGAATCTGGATTGGCTGCAGTAGTAAAAACAAAGGTAAGGTAGTGTGTAGGCCTCCTTTTCAGTTAACTGGTTAGTTGTTACTATAAAAAAGTTGCAAACTTTTTCATTCAGTGCACTCTTTCAGGGTGAAAGAATGTGGAAAGAGATCAGCACTCTCAAGAAGAAGGTCATGAAGCTAAACCTTTATGTCCTTTTAATTCAAGTTCAATATTAATATTAATATATATACTTATGAAGGGATTGCATAAGTTTAAGGTGTTGGGAACTTAAAATACTAGTTAATCAATACAATAAACTTGAGTGATTGATATGAGGTATCAAAAGATTTGTCTTATAGGTTGAATGATTAAATATATCCTAACTGTATAACTTCGACCGAAAACGATATTCAGGAAGCTCAATTGCTGGAAGAGAACACACGCTTGAAACAACAATTGTTGGTAAAATTAGAATCTACATCTATCTGATTATCTTTGTAGCTTTTTTTTTTCTTGCAGTAGAATTATAATATGCTCAAACTTGTGAATCAGATTATGGACACAGGTGTTGGTGAAAATGATACTCAAGATCACCGGAGTCTTCACCATTCGTTAGCGTTAACAATTAGCAACCTGAGCTCAAGGGATCCTTCTCACAGCTACAATTTAAGCAACTCAGATACCTGCCTTAAACTTGGGTAAGAAAATCAATTCCCAACAATCCAAGTGTAGTATGTTTTATAAAAAGAAACACTAAAGAGTGATTTTATTTTAATCTTCTCAACCTATGAGTTTTAAACCCATTTCAGGTTACCTTTTTCTAATTAAATCG